>OY757216.1:14696713-15946713 GCA_963583965.1 Nomada ferruginata
GATCTACAAATATCAATTTATTAAGTTCACCTTGCAAGTTTTGTATAAACTTGTTGGCAAGGAGACGCAAAGCTATTGCCATGCAGTCCCAAGCATCCGGGGCAAGCAAGTACGTTTCAATTAACAACTATGTAAGTACCATGCGTGCCCAAGGGGCTGACCGAATCGCAACGCTCGAAGCAATAAAAAAAAAGTCAGGAAAGCACAGCGGAGCAAAAAATACGCCGAACTGCCAGCCCCGCCATGGTCCACGCAATTGAGTATTTTGACGCGAGGGATGCCAATAAGAAACGTGCTGCCGGAATCGTGCCAATTAAAAAGGAATTCGTACGATGCTGCCGCGTACGGGCAGAGGTTCGGGAGAGGTGTGCATCACGGCCGATCGGCGAATCGGTCTCACGCGCGTTCGTTTATCGGCGATGCTTATCTGTCGACGATTCGTGGGCCAGTCACGGGTGCCGGCAGCAAAGTGGCCCCAGCGAATAATCGATCATCTTTTTGGGTGGAGGGTCGTTGATGCCTCGACGGCGTAGCTTATCCAGGAGCGGCTCGAACGTCGCGTTTGATAACGTTGTTTTATTGGGGTAAGCGCGAGCCGATGCATCTCGCCGGTAATTAATTTCTCTGGTATCGCGATCGCTGACACGCAACCAGCTCGAATTATTCGAAGAGGGCCCCGGCAGACTGATAAAGAACGTACGTACACGGGGAGGGACAATTTTGGCGTGTAGTACGTGGAACGTGTTCTCCTCCTTCTTCTCCTGCCTCTTTCCCTCCGAAAAACACGCGAAACTTCTTTCGAGTGTCTTCCCAAAAGTATTCACCGAGGGTAGTATTCGCACCAAAAAGTCCTCGCGAGTAGCGCAGATAACGAACCGCAATCGCGGTCCCGAACCGAGAGGAAACGAAAAGGCAAGCTGTCGCCACAGCGACGTGCCGCCCGCCGTGAAATCGTAGCCAGCCGTATTTGTTGCCCTGGAGCGTGTCGAGTGCTCGTAGATCACTCAACCGAGCCCGTGCCACTTCCAATTCCATCGAGATATATGCGCGAGCGTAAGAACGGCTCGTTTAACGTATAGCGAACTATCTACGGGGCCGGGCTCGCTAAATCGCGATCCCTGACGCGCGTGTTGCCGGCGCGGATAGATCGTGCGTAAAACCGGCGGCAAATATCCGGATGGCTGATTTGAAACGTGGAGGCCATGTCGGATAGCCATCATTCTCTCGGCGTGCTTGCTAATTAATTACCCGATTTCTGTATCGCGGGGGTCAGAATACTTAAGTAAGCACGATACGCACGATGCGATTCGCTGCTGGGGAAACAGGAACTATGGTTGGGTCCACGCAGGTCGCGGTAGGATGTATCTTTCATTCGAATTGCTCGATGTTCGATTAATATTCAATGTAGCACTTGGCGTTTAAAACGTTTAATGGTTCAGTTTAACGCGGTGTGTCGTATGTGTTAAGCAGGGATGAATGCGGAGCAAAAGTTATCGTGTTCTTTGGTATAGATATCTGTGCACGATGTGCTTGTAAGATTTCTAAATCATAAAACGTGTATGAATTAATTAATTCAGTCGAGGATGCGTATTATAAACAAGCAATGGGGTATATAAACAAGGGTACGGCTGTATTTTTACTGCTAAATAAGATAGCAGGCGCACGCGTCTCGAGCTCTAGTGACACGAAACTCTAGCCGCGCCATAATTTTCGTTCGCCAACCTAGGAGTAGCTAAACTATCACTGCCTACGGTCTCGCTGGGTTAATTAGCGTCAGTTTTCAAGTGCGATAAGTCTCCAAGGACCATTCCGGCAACTGCAGTTTGAATACAGTTACACTCGCAGTTCCCGCGAACCAGTTATCGCGAGCTTTCGGAGTTTCGCCGATACAAGATATTCCTTTTATGCCTGTTGTTCGGTTGTTCAGCAGCGATCATTCGACACCGCGAATTTTCTCCGCCTCTCGTCGCATACGAACGACGCTCAAACGGGGCTACATACAACCGTTCCCAGTCCTCGGGCATACGCTTCTTATAAAGAGCACACATCGTCTGGCACTACTAACTCTCGCTTTCAAAAGCGTTCACTTCGTCCCTCTTCTTCCTTTCGTCTGGTCGCGCGCACGGCTATACCAGCAGGCCCGAACGAGAGGCAGAAACGAGGCAATAAATCGGATATTTAACACGTGATGCGAGATCTTATCGCACAGTGGAAACGCGACCGCGGCGAGCCAACATTATCTCGTAAACGTGCACGAGTCACGGATCCCGCGTGGATAGCGACCTGTAAAAAACCACCGTCCAAGTTTATCGGCAAGCTGAATCGGCATCGACTCGCGTTAATTTCGCGTTCAGCTCGGTAACCCCTTTTCGCGTGCGATACAACGATTAATACCGCCGGTTACCATTCGTTCCGAGCGTAACGCGAGCTGACTAACAGCGACGCACCTTGAAATTAATACCCCCCGGACTTCCACGTACAGCGCCGAATCTAAGAAACTAACTAGATTTATGCCGACGCGATCCCCGAATGAGATTCCGTTGGAATGCACGGTGATCGTGGCGAAACGACGATTTGCCCAGATTTAACGCGATTTCGACAACCGTTTCGCGTGCCCCGAGGTGTTAACTGGTATTCTGCAACCCCTTGAGAAGAACGAATCTAGACAACGGGGCCAGTTACTACTTTTTTTTCCACCCCGGATCCCTACCACGGCACGGTGTGGTTTCAAGAGGATCGTAACGAGTAGAGGATACCGTGGTGGCCTGGCGAAGGGACGGGCAACGGGCCGAGGGTTATACCTTTAATTAGCGGCTCGGCTGAACTTTTTGGCGGATAGATAAGAATATATTTACTGCGTTCTCCGACCCGTACTCCGAGCCGCCTCGCGAACCAAGGAAGCCAGCCGAACCACCGCTCTTCGACTTCGACCTCGCCAGTATCTTATCCTGTACGTTGGGCCCCGGTGCTTCGCTAGAGATACGGTCAAAAACGACTAGCGATGGCTACGAGTCGCTGTCGAAATCGAACTGGACCAATGGATAAATTTTTATGCGGGAAACATTGGCAGATTACACTGTGCACGGTTTAAAATATTCTTGTTCTTTTGTAAATGTCGTAATAATGCCCGGCGAGAGTAATTATGCTTAATTACATGTTATCCATTTAAATACTGTAGAGATGAACGCACCTCTGGAATATTTCCTCTCGTTCATTTTCCTTCTCTATTTTATCTACTTGTTATCTTGTACCTGTCCGCTGTATGTACACACCTGGCGAGTAATAAAAACTCCAGTGCCATTGTTAATCTTTGCCGCGTTATCTGTGACTGGGCTAATTGATAACGCCGTCAAGGTTAGTTCTGCTCGAACCAATTTAAGTAGTCGGCTGCGCATTTTAAAGGCGAGGTGGAAAAGAAATCACTCGCCACCCCGTCGCGACGCGTGCAAATTTACTGCTGGTTGGCATGAAAACCGATCTTTCTCCCCCTCTGTTCGTCTTCACTTCTGCCTCTTTGTTCCACTTATTCCTTATCCACTTCGATACCCTCCAGCCCTTATCCTTGCGCTTAGATACGACAGAGGAAGGTTAGAATTAACGCGTAACGCAAGGGTACAACATGCCCTTGCATCTGCATTACCCTCTCACCCTATATTTTCTTTTTCTCCGACTACGCAAACAGATACGCTCTTTCATTGGTGGCAATTTATTCTTTCCCTCCCTATTTTAAAATCGCAAAGACAAACGGAGTGTTTTAGCGATCCATCTCTCGAATCGGAGTCAAGTGGTTGATAATCGGGCAGGTGCGTTCTCGTGCCCGCGGGACCCGATAACAAGTGAGCAGTTCACCAAAAGAAGAAAAAAAGAAAGGAAGGAGAAAAGGGACGGAGAGAAATAAAAGGGCGGAAGGGAGGAGATCAATTTCCAATCGGTACGGGCGGGTTATTATCCGGCGTGGAGTGCCACTCGTACACGTTAGGGGAAAAACGAGATATAAACATCGGGCGAGATAAACGCCGCCCCGAAGAAAGGACCACCTTGATCTTTGCCCCCTAAAAAGCGTGCGCCGTTCGCGCGCGAAATTCATCGATTAATCTCTCTCTCTTTTCGTCGAGTGGAGTACGGCAATTCTCCCTAAAAAGCGTGTCACGTGTCGCTCTTCGATCACCTCTTACGTTTGACTTCCCATACGTTCTTCTTTCCCGAGGATTAGTTTGAATTATTTCAATTTAATTGGAATTAAATAAGTATCTATTATGTTTTCATTACTCTTCATCGACCCACGAGTCGATGAAGAGTAACACCAATTCTGTCATTTCTACAGACATCTCCATTCTCTAATCACGAATTCCACGCGACGCGTTAATAACCATCGAACACCAGGCAACGGATCGCCCGATCGATTTCCCAGATATCAATCACGCGACGCCGCCGCTCGTAAATTGCACGCTCTCTGGAAACCGCGGATAATGAACGGTGGAAAGTCTCCGCGCGTATTTTCTTGTCAATAATCTCGGGGCTGGCCCGCGAATCGTAAATCGCGCCAACGTAGATAATGCCCCGTCGTTGGAACCAGTTCCACCACGTGTAAAGCCTCGATCCGGCTGCGCCGATCTCCGTTCTGCTCTCCTCCGATCGTCGATTCCTGACGTGTACAACGGGCCCAGCGGTGCCCCGGGCAGTTTCTTCTCGTATCGACGCTGCAGACACATAAATACCCGCGGCTTCTGTTATACGGTCGCCACCGACCTCGTCTGGAAACGGGCACGAAACGGGCAGTTTAAACGAGCCGCGCAAAAACTTATCGATTTTATGTCTCAATATGCGAGTGGAGAGCGCAACACGCTGCGAAATCACGATCCGCCGTGTCCTTTCTTTGACGAGCTGCAAAAAGAGATCGATGGAGAGCCGCGTGAAAACAGCGCGACCGAGACGAAAGAAACCGGAATGGGATAAAAGCGGACGCGTCTGAAACCAAGATCGTCCGGGACGCCCGCTGGAACGAGGTACGATCGAACCGGGAGCACTGTTAAAGCTTCTTACACTGATAAGCACCGTGAAACGTGACTAATTGATAATTGAGCTGCAACCGCGTAGCCAGTGGGTGTTGTCAGCGTCGCGACTACCTCGCAGCTTTTTGACACCGGACGGAGGAACGATGTGGGAATTTCAATGTTTCATCCTGCCTCCCCGTGAACGAGACTTGATTCGAACTCTCTCTCTTTCTTCCGTGGCTTAAACGTCTTCGATTCCAAGCTCGTTGAGATGGAAGGACGGTTATACGGGGAGGTGTTGAAAGCGACGCGCTCGTTTGAGTTTCTTTCGATCCGCATCGAGGAATTGGAGAACAGCCCGGGTGAAAGCCTTTCAGAGTTAAATGTATCGCTTCCGGAACATCGAACGCGTAAACTAGACGAGAATCCGCGACGTTTCTCGCGACTGTTGCGACCGTAGATTCTTTTAATTGGAACTTTCTGCTCCTCGGTGACAGAGAACTGTGCCCCACCTTTTGGTTACGAACGCTTCTCGCCAAAGCACGATTATGCATGCTTGACGAAAATCTTCATTTTGAGAGATATCAAGTCACGTAGAACATCATTTTATTCCTTCAATAATGTCGCGAAATTTATCTTCGCGAAATTTATCTGCCCGAAATCGGTACAACCGACACGACGTTCGAACGTTAAGCCAAAAGATACAAGAAAAAAATACGGCACGCCCATGAAAAGTAATACCGATGTCCCCGCATGCGTGGACGTACGACAAGAAACACTCGTGCAAGATGAAGAATCCCCGTTCGACAACAATGCCCCCTCGATACACGATTTATACATCCCAAACGAATTCGTAACATCGATCCCCGTCCCTGCACGCCGTCCCGCCGTTCCGAAACTCGTCGGCCGTTAATCAATATCATTGTTTCGCATTACGGTGTACATCTTCGGCCCACGTACTATCCGCCGTGGGCCCCGTTCCATGACTCCTTTCGTAACCTCCAGCCAACACGAAGATCGTCCACAGCGCCGAGATTCTCAACGCAACGCCCTCGATACGGCCGTTAATTCATACGATCGCCTCCCCGGCCAGATCTGCACGCTGTTCTTAGACCGTTTCCAGCTTGATCAACGTCCACGGCTGGCAAACGGTTTCTCAAGCGACGTTCGAGTCCACGATGCTTGGATGCACACTCGGCGAGATCGAGTGGGTACGCCGGTAGTCCGAGATTCTCGTGAAATCGTTCGTTAAACTCGCCGGAGTAACCACTCGAGAATCGAAGGTGAACGTCGATCGGGGCAACGTGCCCCGGTAGCCAGCCATGCAAATGCGGAGCTTCGTTCCGTTACGAATCAATGCGATCGCTTAATTAGCGAAGAGCCCGACTCCTCTTCGTACTCTCCCTTCGTTCCGCGGGCCTCTCGAGCCGAGGCCCCTTCCGTCTCGCGTTTTCCGTCTTCCTTCTTCCTGACCGCTCTTCCGATAGGTATCCACGACCATCGAGTACACTCGCCGGCGGGGCCAGACGGTTTCGAAGCTTTTAACCGTCCATTTCGCCGGCAATCCGGATATTACAGGACGGGAATGTCTCAAAAGATTCGGCCCGTGGGTTGTTTTTCGAGATCCCAAGATTCGTATCGGTGCCACGGCTACGTTCTACACTCGGAACAGTATTACTCTTTCCATCGGCACAAAACTGGAGAACGTTAAACTCAATTGCGCGGATTGGAGCCCGATCGGATTTGAATAATTCGATCTGCACCCGGGTACACGGGTTCCTCCCGTGCGAGCTTAACACGCCGAGCTCCATCCATTCTTCTCCCGTTGTTCAAATGTACCATAAAGGGCCCCGTTCGACCCGTGCCAAGTTATAAAATTGCCGTAACGCAGCGCGCCCCCATTTTTCCGGCCAAAATATCGGTGTCACCTATCGAACCGGTCTCGTAAAAATCTTTCACGGGGATACGAGCACCGCTTGTTCGAACGCGTAATTTCGGTTACACGGAATATTGGAGTGCTTCAATATCCGCGTCTCTCCGCTTGTTCTTCCGGCCTCGTCTTTTGACCTATCTCGTTCGCCGCCCCTATATTTCATCTTCCGCTCCACTAAACTTCCCCCCCGAGCGCGGTCCCGGCAGTGCATTACGGGGCCGCGTTCGAGTCGGTTTCACGGGCGAATCCGTTTCTGTACCTGTGTGCGCTCTGCTGGGAGCTAGGCGTCGCACGATCAAGGAATCGGTTGATCGCGGGTCGGAGGAACGAGCCACCACGAGGATAAGTCGCGGATCGGAGTGATAAACGACCGTGCGGTTATTAATTGCGGCCTCCATTAACTGATGAGCCGTTTCTCTTGCCTCTCTTTCTCCGTTTCCCATCGACTCCTTGTCAGTTACACTGGTACCCCTTCGACGACCGGGCGAGCTCCTATCTGTTAGTTCTCGACGCTCCAGCGTCGTTCCACGTTGCCGGTTTGCCCGCGCGCGACTAGAGGATTCTCGCAGGTCCAAGTCAAAGGTGCTTAACGCTGTTGCACGCAGCAAATCATCCACGCGGCCGAGAAGGTACGACGAGAAATCGCTGTGCTTTGCAAATGAGACAGGGGCAGCTGTTTAATTTTTACGCCGCTGCTAATGAATCGTCGTTGAGTAGTTCGACCCGTGCTGCAATGTATCGTATATGTTGTGTATACATATATTCTCTTGTGCGATCTTTTTTGCACTTGTCGCTAGCTTCGTTAGGGTAAGCCTCTTAGTTTCTCTGTACGGTTGATAAGGGAATGCGTTTCGGAACCTGTCGTACGATATTCTTTATCGTGGGTATTCAAAATTGCGATCGCTTGCGGGACCTTGCCCCCTGACGTGTTCTCCTTGCTTTTCTTCCTTAACTGCCTGTTCCATGTTTGGTGCGGGGTATTTCCTTCTTCTTCTCCAGGTTTTTCGCAAATATTAGGATCTCCTTTGAACAGCCGGCACTGCAGGGGTATCAGCCGTTTGTACGCAGACCGTCTGTCGCTGTAATTACGTTTCGCGAAGTTACGCTTTCATAGCTGAGCGCGGCTCTAATTTTAAATTGTCATTGCCTTTAAGCATTACGTCGCCATAATAAACGCATTTATTTGCTCCTCCGCTCCGCCTTTGTACAGCCCCACAGGGTGCACCCACTTTTTCAAATGGACTGAATATAGAGCACCGTTTTACCGTGACGTAGCAGCGCACAGTCGCAACGACACAATAATATCGGCGAAACGACGACGGCGGTTCAAGCGGGAGAAAGGCGGCACGGTCTAAGGGAAGCTGGCCCTTTTCGTATTCTAATTACGGTGACTGCATTATACGTCACGGGGAAAGTTTAATAAACGACTCGTGGTCAACGATCGCGACTTGCACGACAAATCCTTACGTAAGGACGCGCGTCAGCTTGTCCCTTTTGCGGAATTACCGCAAATGATCCCGGGCTTCGCTGTTCCCCAGCTAATGAGAACCGGCTTGTCTTTTATGCGATTCTTCTAATTGATTGCCCCGGCTGCGGGTCTCGCGTAAGAATGCTTATTGTCGAGCTCGCTACAGTCGTGCTCTCGCGAGGGATCAAATCTTTCGAATGCGATCTAGAATGCTTTGTGCATTTGCTGCACAATATTCCGCGATATTATGCAAGAATACTTCCGGCACGGTGGAACGTTTCTATTTCAATTTATATAGACTTGTTGCGGTTGTGCTAAAAAATAATTTTGAAAGGGCAGGGAACGTATGTAAAAATAGTTGATTGAAATTGGAGTAATAAAGTTTATTATACGCGATCGTGTGCAATTAGCAGTCTGCGTGATATTTATGTCCCTGCAAATGGATACGATCGTGAAAATGATTGTCTTAGAGAAGTTCACACGATCTCACGGCCATTCCGATCGCTCACTGTCGTCTTGATTTATACACCTGTCCCCTCCATCGCCGAAATATGCAGCACGCTTTAAATCCCACGTCCGGAGCACCGATATAATTAATGTAAGTACATCAGCGGCGCGCAGCAAGACCAAACGAGGACATGAATATAGCGTATCGATCAGGAGATATCTGAAGTATTCGTGGGCCTGGTAACCGATTACGCTATCAATATTTCCACGTGAAAATGATTTCAATCGTGATCGAAGGGAGGAAAGTAATCGTTACGATCGGCATGAAATATCTGTACGGCGCGGTGGCAACCTCGGGAGAAGTCGAGCGAAGGAAAGGCGAACGAGAAAGCAAAATGAACGAGAACAGGTGAAAGGCTGGGACGGACATAAAAAAGGAGAGCAACGACGAAAGTATGAAAACAAAGAGCAATCATAACGATGGTAATCTCTGCGGTTGACGTACAATTACCTTCGTCAAGACGCCTAGGAAAATAACCAATTTCAGAAGTGTTTATTGCAGCCTGTAGCCTGTAGCCTCCTTCTTTGTTCGGACCGTTAATGAGACGGAGCGAAAGGAAGGAAGATGGAAAGGAGAACGAGGAAGTGGTAAAGAATGAGCGTGGCAGCCGGTATTACTTTTTAATTTTAATTGTACTTATCTGCCAGCCAGTCTTGGCGAAACCAGAAGCCGGGGAGGAAAATAAGTGGAGGAAATAGCGAGTTGGTCATCTTAGTTGAATTATCTAAATCATTGTCAGAAATGCATCCCGACTGACTGCCAGGAGGGCTTAAATATTAAGACCAATTAATGAGCCGCTTCGTTAGAACGATTTGTAATTTGTCCAATGGAACAGTCCCCATATGGCATCGCCAAAGGCGTGATGGATCGCGTTTATTACAGCGGTGTAATATGGTGTACGATATCGGGCAGATTTAGTTCGATCGATGCATCGGCTGCCGTTGTAAATATTAAATGTTGCCCTCGTAAATCTCATTCGCCCTAAAACATATCAGTCGGATATTGTTCCGTGGCGAATCATAACACGCGATCCTGGATTTATATCAATCAGGGCGCCGAGGTCTGATTAAAATTCACGGTAAAAGTATCGCGTTCGTATTTAGCGCGGCTATCTGTTTAAATTCGACGCGGAATCCCCTAGGACTTTGCCGCGAACCACCCAGAAATATTGTCACGTTTTATCCGAAGTCCAAAATCGATACGACCGCGATACGAATTCCTGCATCTCTTCCCCCAAGACTATCGATTTATTTGAGCGGCGGATCTCGAGGAGAATTACACTCGCGCGTGTTCAATTCACGAAGTCGGGTCGCAAATAAGTACCGATCGAATCAAGGCACAAACTCCGTGGAACTTGCTTACCCACGATTCGACGTTCCAAGCCCGCGGAAAAATCGCTGGGAATCAAGATTCATTTTCCCCGGATTCGCTTGATTTCCTAAGCGCAGCCCATTATCCGAGGATGCTCTCGAGGCCGAGGTCGATTCTCTCGATCGCGTTCGAGCTGCGACTCACGTAGAACGCAGTAAGCGTCTTATTTGCTCGCAATCCTGTCGCGCGATCACGTCTGCGCGGTTTAAAAAGTTCTCGATTCACGTTCCGAGTCGCGACACTGACGGGAAACTCGCTTGCGTATCGTTGAATCGCTATAAACCACAGCATCGGACGTTTTCTAGCCGATCGATCCGGCTGATTCACGACACTGGAACGAAAGGGGTATATACACTGAAGAAAGAAATTGGCTCGCGTTGAACTGTTGTGAATTATTTGTGCCGGGAGCTTCCTCGATCTTCGAGACCGCTATTTTCTAGATTGCATTCCTTCATACTCGAGTCACTTCCATTCTACCCGTGTATCCGCCGCAACGGCGGGAACAGTGAATGAACTGAACTCGCGAGCAACCAATCGACGAATTCACACTATCGACAGTTGCGTCGACGTATGATAATAAGCTCGTTTCGAAACTCGATAATGAGTTTCTGATGCGTCCATCGAGCCGCTTGTTTCCCTAATTCGATATATTGCCCGATACAGGCGATGCCCTTGCCGTTTTAACAAACGCGCAACATGTTATCCACGATTTATCGCTGCGAGCTCGATAGCGATCTACAGTTGAAGAAATGCGAGCGGGATTGGAGAACACGACTGAGAGTTTCGCGAGGGCAATTACTTGGAAAGACCTCGACGGAAGGAATCATCCGATGGATCAAAATTTTCCTCGAATGAAGATCGTTTGATAGCCAGGCTCATCGGAACATTCGGGGAGCGAGTATAAATTATTTTGCCGGGAAATCCGCTCGAGGTGGCTAGCTTTCACGGCGATGCCAGGCGAAGGGATAAGGCTCGAAGAAAACAAAAAGAGGCGAACGAGTACCGAGAATCCAGCACCGGTTGGCCGCCACAGGCAGGAACAGACGATCCAGCGGTGGCAGGAGATGGAGTGTGAAACATCGGCCCATCTTTCCTGCCCCTCTTAAGAGCACTGAGGTACTCGGCCTATCGTAAGTTGTAGTTAGATGAATCCTATCTCGGAGAACGGCAGACGGGATCGCGAAAATTCAGGTCGAAATGGAGACTAGTTGTAAAGGAAAATATATAAATCGATATCTTGAAGAACTCCCTTTTCGAACTATTTATGTACAAGTATTTACGGAACCGTATTCCCACAAATATTTTATTCGTGATTATTTTGTTTTAAACTTAAACAGATAGAATAGACGAAATGAACTTTTTTTATATAATAGGAGTTTTCGCGTCTGTTTACCTCTAGAGTCGGTTGGCACACGATAGGGGCATGCTGACAGAAAGATCGTTTGTTTCCAAATAAAAGCATTTCGGCCACTATCAGGCTATTACAGAAAAGTCACGTCAAGATGATAATGCGTCGAAAACTTTAACCTGCTCTGCGGGCTTGATAATGGATCGATAGTCGTCATGAATCTTTCTTTATGGTCTCCAAACTTCTCGCAACCGATACGTAACCTGCACGTATTCGTGGCAAGGAGATTCGCGTATGTATACGCACCGATTCGCACAAGCAGTGCACACTTTCCATGCAATGAGCAATAAAATGACGACAAAAAAATCGTACATCAATTATTAAATAGTCTTTCCAAAGAGGAGACTTCAATCTTCGTATTCGTGATGATTTGAGATACGAAAAAAATTTCTGACATCTGTAGAGACGCCTGATTGAAAAAAAATTCAGAGGAAAGCAGGTTCACATTTCCACTTCTTCTTCTTCTAACAGAAAAAGGTCTAAAAAAAAATGGAATAATTCAGCCGCGTGAAAGTAGAGGCTTCAGCCTTTAAAATGAGCCCAAGTAGATTCTTCGTACGATTTTTTTGATCACTAGTCGACGGCAGTTCGAAATTCGACAATTTCGCAGGAAAAATTCAGCGACCCTTTAATTTTGCCGAGCAGCGTATAATGTGTACGAAGCAAATAGGCACGTACCCAGTTGCCAAGCATATAGGTCACGCACACTCGAGTCCCGTGCTTCTTTGGTAAATACTTTCAGAGCTGCAGAAGCTAGCATTGCCACCGTATAAAGCAGAGATTTTTGCCACGCCAGCGAATTTGTCGAGGTTTATGCGTTAACTTGGCACGATCCATTGATTCGCATCGATGCACTATAAAGCTGGTGCAAAGTTCCGCGCGGAAATTTCGCGACGTAAGGGATACACCAGTTCGAGCAACACGGCAATCGATCGGCATTTAATTTTCCACGAAGCCGAGATGAAACCCGGATCTTTGCTTGTCCGTGATCCGAATTTTTCCAAACCCGAGGCAAAAGAATCCCACAGCCTGCTCGGTTTACCAGAGCACGAAGAAATAATTCCACCACGGAAATCATTTCCCGAATTCTCTTGTATTCCAAAATCGAAAATCACGAAAGCTATTTCGCTGCCGGCCAAAACGAAATCGCCGAATCGCAGTAACAGCAGCAACAACGCGACGAAACGATACGTAGCGTAGCGTGCGCCGATTGGAACGCCCGGCGATAATTCAATAAGCAGTTATTTATGGATAATTCGATAGCGGTTCCAATATCAGCAGGTAAGTGACCGAGAGGTCGTGGCAAAGGGAAAAACAACGGGGGGCTAGAGGACGAAAGAGGGGTGGTCGAGCGACGAAGGGCATGGAGAGGCGCGGTGGTTCGTTCCTGGAGAAATCGAGAAATGTGGGACGAGGGGTGCCATTAATTTGGCAGCCGTTGTTCGACTCGCCCACTGGACCTTTCGTCTCTCCCTCCAAGGAGAGATCTTAGCCTACGTCCGAATTCCTTGGCTAACGTTCGAACTGCACACGCCGTAATATAAGTCTCTTTCCCTCTTCGTATCGTTCCGCCGTCGTTCCTCCTCGGTCACCTTCGGTCTTCTCGCTTTCTTCCACATTCGCTTTCCACCCCTACTTTTTCTTACGTCTCCCCTGTGCCGACACGTTGCCCTTCCTGTTCCTTGACTCTTTATTGCTTCTATCAACGTGCCCCGCTTGATTTATATCATCTATATGTTCCATTCCTCTGTTCTTCAAGGCGGCCGAGGAAGGGCTAGCTACGCTGCAGCGAGCTAGGTTTCGCAGCAAGGGACCCACCTTGCTCGCACGGGGTAGATGTAATACTATCGCCGCGGATAAGCGGTCGCCGCGTCATGCAGCCAAGCGTGCCGTTCGTATTGTATGGGGATACGATCACTCGAACCGGGCAGAAATCATTTTTATACGGTAAATTGTATTCACATCGATCGAACCGCGTCGCTCATGGACGATTTGTAATTATTTGTAATTATTGCGCTTTCCACACTGCTTGTCCGCGTTTTATTGTGGAACGGTTTCCGCGGAGGGCAAACGTCGAGAACAACCTTGCAAACAGTTTAACCCGCTAATCGCCGCTTATATCGAAGCGGTTCAGACTTTTTTCACCGAAACGGAAGATCAAACGACCGACAAGAAACCAAGCTCGATCGACCCAGAGAGCCTCGTACGCTCGCCCTGTTATTTTTCTTTGCTTCGTTGCTTTCTTTCTTTTCCTACCCACCTTCTCCGTGTGGGTCATTCAGAACTGGCGTCTGGCGTGGCTTCGCGTGCTAATCCCTTAAGCGCGATCCTCGTGTAAATCCGAGGAGCTTCACGATCGGATCGGTGCCAAGGCAAATACGAGTCGTTAAATACGCCTTGCACCACGTGGGGCGATAACAACCTACTACTCATGTTCGATACGCGTTACGTGCCACGGGGAGCTCGAGTGGCGCGTACGGCGCGCGAATAACTTGCCCCGTGGTCGACAGCCCGCACACTCGTTTCTCTCGAACCGTCCAGAGGCAGCTCCCTTTCCTCTGTCGTCATATCCGCGTTCCACGCACGCCTCCGTGCTGCGATTTTTAACAAACGAAGGGCTATCGGTTGTAAAACCGGCCTCTAAAGGCTAGGGGATAATTGTCTATCGAATCGAAACACGATGGGGTGTTCCAGAGAGCCCATTGTTTCTTTTTTCCTTTTTTTTTTACTCGTTGCCTCTACTCTTTGCACGTATCAACGTTACGAACCGGTGTGCAAATCGTGGATCCTAATGATCTTCGTTATAGGAATCGCGGTTAAAATCCGTGGAATTCAATTTCCGACGACTAGGGGTTTAAGGAATTGGCTTCATCAAGCAAATGAGCCGTGCAGCCGCCTAAGACTGCCGCTACGCGACGTTGCCCTGTAATAAACTAATGCCTCTCAGGTGCCAAGACATCGCGCGCCTAATTTGCCCCGCGACAAGACACAGCGCCACCCTTTGCTCCAAACACCAGCTACACACCAAACGTCCCACGGGCCTTAGCAAGATGATGCGTGCAATCGATGAGCGTGGTACACGTGTACACGTTTCCGCACAATTTTCTCCAAGCCGCTGTGCTCGATGCAATACCTCTCGGCCCAGTTGATAGAACGTAATTAGTATCCACGATGAACGCGTTCCCCGTCGCCCATGAATTTCTCCGTGTTGAAAAGTTAACGAGCAGGGGAATTAAAATTCGCGTAGAACCACCGGTCTTACCTCCGTATCGACGATATTATCGGCCCTTAACGCACCGCGCCGACATCGCCTCCGCGGATAACCAACGTCCCGACATGAAGCAGCGAACCTTGCGCCCGAGCATAGATCTGGACGCGTGTATCCGATCGGCGCCCGCCGGGGGGGATCAAAGATTCCGCTCGGAGCGGTTCGATCGCCGCCGATCGTTAATTATTGATCGAACAGCGGCGGTATAAGGGAACCCGCGAGCGTGGCGATGCGTCTTCTTGAATTGTACAAAGTATCGCACCGACCGCACTTGTTGCCCCGCGCGCGTCCGCCCGCTATCGTAACGATGTCACGCGGCGGACAAGCACGATACGAGATGCGCGGGAGATCGCGAATCGATACGCAATTATCGTTACGTGCCGTTACCCCGTTGTCCTGTCCCGGTAGTGACGATAAATTCGCGGCCACGCCGTCGTAAAGAGGCCGGACGCGGCCAATAAAGAGTAGGTAACACGAGATTTTGGTATATAGGGTAGACGCGTCTAATATATAAGATTGAATGCCGTGGACAATTAATTACGCTCACCACGGAGACCGACTTCTGCCCTCGTCGTATTTCCTTAATTCACGAGCCTCGTCGAAAAAAATTATTTTCCTCCCCGTAGAACGGATACGTACACTCGCATGGGCATAAAGCACGCGCGGTGTGCGTCCGAATTCCTCGAAAGGGAACGGTGTGCGTGCTACGTCATACGAGACCTGCCTTCGGGAACGCGGTATGATATGTTTAATAGCAGGATCACCGGCCCGCTGTCCGGCCGCTTCTCCCTTTTCTCTCATTCTCACTCTCGGTTTTACCTGCGCCGCCACCCTGTTCCTTACGGTTATTAATGGCGGCATCGCGGAGCGGTCACCACCCAGCGCAAGAACCGGAGATGGCACCGATACTATTTCATACCTTATTTATTTACACGCAACCCGACGCACGATCGTCGGATAGCACGCCCATGGGCACGAATTTATGAAGTGTGGCGTGGAAAGAGGAGCTTTCCATTCGTTCTTGCTCTGGTTCATCGACGTCGTCTAGATTGGCCTAGAGCGTTTTCTTTTGTTCTAGGTGCAACCGGGTTTCAGCTGATCGCGATGATCGATAGAGGTTAATGGAGTACGCGGTTAGTTATCGCGAGGCTTCTTATGAGAGAAATAACGTCGTACCTTTTTGTTGCTAAAGAGACGGTATAAAAATACCGCCTCTCCTTATAAAAATACAGTTTGGAACCATTGCTCTGGTACTCACCTGAAACAGAAGAAATAATATTTCATTGCAGTATAGCCAAAATATCTGTGCACTCTTACTTATGGCTAATTCGACGCAGCAATAAAAAATATATACATAACAGCACGGAGATGTATTGTAATATAATAAAAAGAGGAACACCGATGAAATTAAATAATCGTATTATCGCGATGTCCGAGCGAATTACATCGACATTCTACTGGGGCAAGTTTTTCAAGCAGACCCGGCTAGTTATCCCCCATCGAAAGCGATACACGCGTCGTCATATTGAGATGCGAAAGTAATTAGCAGTGGCCATCGTCGTAATATCCGCGTCTCTGCAATTACCCGTCGCACACGGCTCGCTAGTTATTGCCGGTCGTATTCAAGGTACCCCGCAGAAACCTACAAACTCGATGCTCTTGCGGTGTTGGCTAAGGGTGGGAACTAAGGCTACCGGTCATTCCGAGCCAGTCTTCGACGACAGAAACGCCATCAGCGGCGAATTAATGCCGAAACCAGAGACTCATCTGGCTACTTCTGGTTTGCATACTTGAAAGCGTGGCGGAACGATAGAAGTATGTATTCGACGGAATTAAACATGTGGATGCATAATCAAGGGGAATGGCCTGTATTACCCGTGTCTCAGCAGAATTGATATCTATTTCAATAAATTAATTTGTATTTAGAGCTTCCCATTTTTTTTTCAATTACTTCTGTGTTTCTTGCATTTCTTAGTGAATCGTGTTTAAAAAGCGAGACGCTATTTTTCTGTTGGAAACAGTTTCAATTCTTGTCCTCTTCTTCGAGGAAAAAGTTTAAAGTTTATCAAGGCAAGCAAATGCCAGGAGAAAACGCTTAACTGTGGAATAAAGTCTAGCAATAATACAACATTCAGCATCGGAACCACGTAAATTACAGAAGGGAATCGACGTTGGTCCAAACGGCTCTCGCCTCGTCTAACAGAATCGTTTCTAGTGGGCTGACACTGGAGAGCTTCCGAGTGGCGAACGTCTGGGAGGCAGAAGCTTCTCGAAATTCCAGTAGGTCAGGCTGTGGATCAACGGAACTTGGAATCCGGTACATTAACCGACCACAAAGCGTACAGCCCTGCGCCGCGAATCGCTCGTAAACCGTGCAAACATCGTTCGCGACGCTTCCTTTCTACGAGCACCTAACTCCTCTTAACTGTCGCGTTTAAATGGCATTCTTTGCTCCCTCCTGGCAAACTCGAGTGCTACGAAACCTGTAGCCCATTAAGGAAGCAGCTTTTCCGTCGATATTTATTCTGTGTCCGTTACCCGGAAGAAAGGCGCGGGGGAACCTTTTGTCAAAGGCAAACTGTGGCCTTCGAAGCGGTGTGATCGATAGAGAGAGGAATGCTCTTTTCTCCGCACGAAGTAATGCACTTATCAGCGTGTACAGTGAAGTCCGACTTAAACCGTGGCACAGGACCGAGCGTGCAGGACAGTTGCGACAATTTTCCATTGAAAATCATTTGCCCATATTATTGCAAGCGACAAAAATATTCCAGGTTGTCCGAGTTTTTCCCCAACCTTGTACATCGTCGTTCTCGATAGCCTCAAACGCCAAGCGGGTAAGTACGTACACGTATTTCTTTCCCGGTCGGTGCTCCCGAGATAGCCGCGGGAAAATCGGTAGAGAGTAATTCGGAAAAATACATTGCCGTGATACTCAATTTCGTTTCGACGATCGACAGAGTAATTTTAGGTACCGCTGACCCACATCGCGATGCATCGCGGCGATCCGACCTATCTACGCTCGACGTCGAGCAAATCGATAATCGTTCGTCCAGGATCACCGAAGATCGGAGTCCATGGCAACGCAGAGCGGAAATCCCTTCGTTCTGGACGACGTAAAAAAACGTTTCGCGTGCAGTTAAGTGGTCGTTCGTAGCCGCGGCATTTGTCTAACCAGAACCAAAGAGCCGGGGCCTGAGGAGAAAGCACTGCGGCTGGCGAACTTTTTAAAGCCACTTCTATCCGTCTTTTAAAGCGGGAATCAAATCGGTAATGGATCTATCCACGGGCAGAGCGCGGGTGGAATGGCCCTTTTTGTCACGATGAGGCAAGGTAAAACGTATCTATCACGGTGGAACATCGTTGGAGCACACGGGCGTAGATGTATAAATCCCGGCTGAACGAGAGAGACAGATAGACAGAGAGGTAGAGAGAGAGAGACGCATAATCTCCGCTTCTGTGGAAGTCGCACGGAAAATTGAATATACAATCCCGGTGGATATTAAACGGCACGTAGGACACGACTTTACGCCGTACGAAAGATTTTACAACGGACGAATCCAGGAGGATACCTCCCATCGCGGTTCGAATGAGCGCTCTGAAAAACGTACGAGGAAGAAGAGAGGAGTATAAAACGTAGCGACGAGAAAGGGGTATTTACATAAAAATTTCAACGGCCGGCATTAGCATCCGAAGCCCGGAATAATACAATAAATCGTTCGAGTGTACGCGGATCGTGATCGGGCAGAGAAAGAGGGCGGAATATTCGACAAGGTCCGCGAGCGAAGAAAACAACCACGAGCGATCGGTTTCATTGCGATGCGACCACGATGTGGCCGTAGTCATCTCAGCATCGAATGTGTATATATATGTATATATATATATATATATACGTATACCTGCTGGAATTCCTCTACGGATCAGTAGCTTCGCGATAGGCAGTACAGGTACCGGTTATGTCACGGTATGCCTGAATACCCCGCGGGTCGAATCGCTACAGAACACGTACGACCTCCGCGCCGACTGGGACACTCTGCGGGGACGAAACGAGGTGAGAGGGGCGTATGGCGACGTGGTAGCACCAAGTGCCAATAATATCTTCATGGCACGTCGTGTCGGGAAGATATACACGGGATCCAGGTACACCGTGGTTCCCGATAGGTAGTCCACTCCCCCGAGGTTGCTGTACGCTGTACAGAAAAGACAGCGGCCGCGATGCCAACGGAAAATAAATAAAACGAGCTTCTTCGCCGGGCAGAAGGTGTCCCTCTTAACTACCCGTCGACGAGCGTACCGGCGTGTAGCCGGTGCGAGCACGAGAAAAATATTTTCGACCGGAGCGAACGCGCGTACCCTAGCTGATATTCGAGCATGCTTGTCGAACGCGGGGTACTCGATGACCGATGGCCGATCGCTATCGGGGACCAGGTATCGCGGCGATATGTATTCAAATAGCGGTACTCGTGAGCCCGACGCGCGAATTTCACCGTGTCGAGGTGCGTAAGATGTCCATTGTTTGGCGTGAATTCTTATCGGCGAATCTGCGAATCGATAGGTTACGATGACTCTCGGTTCCGTGGCGGGCAAGCGCGATGATTTATCATTAGCTGAGCCGGGGATACAACGCGGGGCAAATTTGCAACCACTCTGGACGGGACAATTTGAACGCGGAAGTATGTAAATGTTATTACACGCGGCCGAGGAAATGTTTGACTTCGTGACGACCACGGACGACAGCGTTGAACTCGCGTGGACGTTAAAACACGAGACATTGGGGAAGGAAATTGTGAATCGTAATTGAATTCTGTGGATGGAGGACAATTAAATATCGCGTAGTGTAAGGAGCGATTACTAATAGCACGGGAACTAATTGAATAAATCATTACGAATTATTCGATTAAATGTTCGTTAGCCCTTCGTTGCCAAAGAAATAGAAATTCCGAGGAAAGTGGCTCGGATGACTTTCAGGGAGTTGCAAAATACCATCGTTCACGGGCGCCTACGGTATGCAGCAACGTTCCACGTATTAATCACCCCCAACGGAAGGGGAGAAAAGGGACGCCGGGTCGCGAATTCGACGCCAAAGCTGCTCGACAGAATTCCGACCGACTGAGGTCAGATACATTGAACGCAACATGCCGCAAACATTTATATACAGGGGTGCACGAACACCAAGCCACGTGTACGCAAGTGTGCCTAGACTATGGAAGCGAAGCAGGGTGGAGTAAGTAGGGGTAGCAACAGAGAGGGGGGGAATACCACTTGCACCCTGCCAGGGTGCTCGTGTAATTGTGTCGTGATTTATAATGATGGCGGCCGGTCGACGGTGCGCAATTCATCTACTAAATGAAACGCCCGAACCTTGTCACTGCAAGTTCGTCACAGCGGCGAGGCGTCAACTTTTATTCGTATAAACTACTTGTATCGCCGTCACCGGATGCCTCTGCGCCGACAGAAGCGCGTATCGTGGATTGTCATGAATTCATTGTGAAATATATGTATAAGCTGCTTGTCCACTTTAAAGCATCGTGCCATTCCGTTTTAATTTGTACGAAATTAATAATGTTCGCCAAAAATCTGACGGCAATAGCTGCGCACCCTTTTGCCCGCTCCCCCGCAAGCTACCTTGAATCTTACGGTACAGAAGCACGGCACAAAATGAATGATAATGAGGATTAATGGCAGCGCGTTCACCACCCTTCGCAACCGCGAAGGACCACCGCGAGGGTTGCCCAGACCGTGAACCACGGGGTGAAAGCGTGTTCACGCGAGAAATACCGTATCGCCGGATGAGCAAATAAAACTGACGCTCTTTATCAAATCGCGCTTTCCTCTTCAGCTGCAGCTGACCGTCGATCACACGCGGTGGCACGATCCACCAGCGGACACGAGCTCATCAATCCTGGCCCGGTCATGAACGCGCTCGAAAATGTGCAAGCTTGAATTTTTCCAGAATGAATCATCTTTTTCCTCGGGCCGTCGCGTAGGCAATAGCCGCCGTTTTACGTCACCCCTGGAAGTCGTTTAAAAGCGCCCGTTATATGACAATGAGATACTTCCATTCCGAGTCGCTATTTACGAGCCCCCCCTAGAAGGATAGAAGAACCTCGTATATCAACTTCTGTTTAATTTCTATTCATACGCGACGTCGCTGCGTTCCAGAAATCTCTGGCAGGGGTATGTTCCGAATTATTGTTTAGCTGTTACATTTCAGAAAGATTAAAACTATTTATAGAAATACAAAAGTCATCTATTTGCACGATTTCTGTGTCCATATTTTTCTAAACATTACCATCAATTAATCAATTTTTACCCCGCACTTTGAGAGTACCTTTCATTCCTCGATTGGTGTCATTTTTTTTTCCATTGAGAGCAAGCCGTATAAATTTGCAGCCGATATTTAACGCGATACATCGGTCTAGGCGGACAGATATTCGGAAATAGACAGTCGAGGACAATCGATATCGACTAACAATAAATGGTTCGAGCTCAATATCCTAAATCGTGCGATCCAGCCGAGACACGCGTTAGATGGCTTATATACCTCGAAGTTGATAGACAATTTAGAGACAGCAGGTCAATGCACATTATCGACGTGTATACAGACGCGAGTACAGACAGCTTTGCCCCGGTGAAAAGTTAGATCGCACGGCAAGGATGCGTTCGGTAATCGGAGATGGATTCGCCAAGCACTTTGACTAGCAGACATCCCGATGCGCACAGTCGAGATTGACTGCGAGCAGTTCGACGATTGAACGAGCCAGCCGTATTACGGAGTTCTGTATAAGCTCGCAGCACTCGCTACTCTAACTACCGCCAAAATCGATCGGTGCGGAGTTGCGGCACCGTGGGCTGTTCACCCAGCTGCGTTGATCACGCTCCAGGACTCAGACAGTGATATCCTCGAACCCGAGGCCTCCTGTTTCACTTCCGGTGCCTCTGAAGATTTCCCCCCCCTTCCCCGGCCTCCTTCCACACGGTTATCATTCCACCGCCTATAGGACAAATCTATGGCCCATCTTCGACTAATCCTCGATCATCGTCCTCGTTACGGAACGTTCACCCATAATTCCCTTCTTTCGTGGAGCTTCTTCCCCAAAGTCTTCGTAACGTTAAGTGCCCCTTTCTCCCCCCGGTCCTTCTGCCTCTTCTTTGCCCTTCTTTCTTCGTCTCGGGGATCGTTCGTTCGTGGCCCCGTCGTTCAGACGCTCTATGTTTTTTTAAGTAGGTGGGATAAGGTCGTTAATGAAATTCCCTTCTGTCCGGGAAGCACGGTTCCCCTTGGCTACTTCCTCGCTGTTTTTCATCGGCAACCACCCTGAATGGGATCTCCTAGAGTGGACGTAAGCACGGTCCCCCGTTTTTTCGTCGACGACACAGAAAAGGGAGGCGGGTAGGACGAAACGTTCGAGAGTCTCCTGTCACGGGGCTTTCTTTTCACAATGACTCTCAACCCTCGCCGTTACCGATCTTACTCCGTTCACCGCTGTCCTCGAACCTGGCTGGCCGCGCAAGTGATCAGCAGGCGGGCAAAACATTGGAAACCTATCGCCCGTCGTTATCACACTTATTAGTCGAGAAAGGTGGAACAATGCGGAAGCCCTTCGTAGAATTCGACGACGGTCACGGGCATTGCAGATAGACTCCATTTGCTCGTTAATTGCTCGCGAAGTTTATCGTGCGCCTTAATTAACGCGGTAAATCAACGCTGCCGAGTGTATGATATTTCCTGACTCTACCGTTCCGAGGTCGGATTGTTTCACCGGTATCCACGTGGATGAAATTGCGAGGCTAATGAACGCGCCGCTATATTGAAAATATCCGCTGGGTGGGAACGACGAAAAAGTGACGGTGGAAAGAAAAATTGGCGAAAATACGGACAAAGTGGGATAGGGCCAGTTGGCCCGAACTGTTTTTCGTAATTTAGCCGGCGCTTTGTTCAATTGTATTCCATTGTTCCGCGTGTTTGCCGGCCGTGAAACGAAAATGCATCACGAACGACGACGGTGGGGATTTTATTAAAAATGTCCACCTCCCGTCGGGCCGCGTGCCTGTCCCTGTTAGGGACGCATTTCACAGACACGCAGTTAATCGAGAAAAATCAGTGCGCAAACGAGGAGGTATGCGGCGTACGGTTTCGCCCTGGTCCTAGCATGGCGTAGAGTTGCGTGGCGCGACATGCGCGTGCATCGTACGATTTGCCTCGGCGCGGAGAATACACGCGGGTGTAATGGAGCACCGGGGCCGAGCAATTAAATTCCAATTTAATAAAGGCACCGGGGGAATGTCGACGCCGCGGCGAAGTTTCATTTCAACGGTGCTGGAATCCTGGGCGTGCGACCGCGTCTGCCTCGCGATGGTATGCGTATACACACGCTCGCCGGGTTGCGTTTCGAGCTTCCAGAGACGAATCAATCACTGTTCCCCCTGCAGAAGCGATCGCAGTGTTGCTGTTCGATGTGCCACGACCATCGGATAGTCGAGTCGCGGCTGGAAAAAAGATTCCTTTGATCCATTCGGCCAGAACTTGAACGATTCGATTCGAGCCCTCCCGTGACTCGCTTCAAATGAATTGCGATTCCCTGTAACCTTCGGCGCAGCCGATTTTGTCGATAACCAGGGGAATAAGCTTGATTTATTGAAGGCACACATTTTTCGAATCCAATCGCGTACAGCCGTAAGATTGAACCGCGTCCCGCGAAATCGTCACGGAAACATTTCCATGGAACAAGCGAGTAAAGCGAGCAGGGTGCCGGAGAAAACGACGCGAGAACGATTTGACAGATCGATCGGGCTAATCCGCGACAAGGGCCGACCGTGTAACGGTGCGTGTAGTCGTTCGTGTCTACGACGGGGCGGAAGTTCCGGAGGAGCGTCATAGATAGAAGAGGGAAGAGCTCGAGGACACGTTTGCGGGTTGGCTGGGATATAAAGGAATGATTCGGAAGCAATTCGGTAAGTACATGTCGATTTATGTCCGGGAATCGTCGATAGCTCACCTCCACTATTTTCCCCCTTCCCCCATCTCCATCTCCGCTAAGTTGTTCCTCTTCCCGAACCTGCTCGCTGCTGAGAATCTTCGGGGGAGGCGCAGCTCTCGAAGCGCCGCGAATGTTATTGTACGAAAACGTCGGTCGTTTCCGACCTCCCCTTCATATTTTATACACCCGGTATATAACGCGCGGAAAAACGTCCCTGATGGTCTATCTTATGACGTTATTTGCCGAGTGGCCCGAATTGATGGGCTGTCCTCTTCCGACCCGTTTACCAACGCTTCTTACCCAGCCGAGGGTAGGCCGGAGAAGTTTGTCTCGAACGAATTACGAACAGTCCTTTCTCTCGGCTCGCACGAAACATCCAATCGATCCTGCTGGAAGGATGATAAACCCGCTCCCAAGTTGTACTTGTTTCGAGCTTGGCCTGGGCACGTTTCGGGCCACGCTCGATTCCATCTACCATCTGAATCGTAAATATAGACGGCCGACCGGGGAGAAAAATCGTGTCCCCGTTTGTGAAAAACGACGGGGCTTACGTTCAATTTATAAAGTTCCGTCGCGCTATATCTTGCAGACGTGAAAGAGGAGAGATCGCGACGCGTTTAATACTATTACTCACGGGACAACGATTTCGTTGATGACGATGATTGATATTCCTCTCGAGCGTGCCGGTTTTGCTGTCGTCATCGTGTACGCTTAGCCCCGGCGCCCGTATGCCATTCAGCGAGTGGAACCGCGACGCGTTTTCACGCCGCATTCATTCGACAGTGACACGCACGTCGCTCATCCCCAATTTTAACGTCCCCTTAATTATCGATTATCACGCTTTTTGACCCGCGATACGCGGCTCACACGGAGGCACACCAGATTATTCAAGCGAGTCGCAGCTGTTGAATAATCCACCCGGCCACCGCTGATGGGCCAATGTTTTTTCGTACCGCTATCCTTCATTTGCTTTATCTCTGATTCTGACTGAGACTAATGCGAGCGATTCACCTGATCGTTTGTAACCCCCTCTGACCCACGCACACTCGATCCGGCTAGCACTCATTTACCCCCGGGAGCAACCCTCGTCTCGAGTCTTTCGCCGACTAACAGGCTGTCATTTATCCGCCACGAACCGATGTCTGGCTGGTACGGGCTACTTTGCGAAAACGTTGCCATCGGTCACAGCGATGCGATGGTGCGGATGCTTCCTTCTATTCGCTGTTTCGATTGCCAGAAATTCACTGGATATTTGTGTCGAGTAAGTGCAATATTGTATCGTTTAATACAACCAAATCTAATTATACCCTGTGCAAGTGGCTTCGCATCCTGCTATCGTTCACTACAGATTTACCAGAATCCTAGAAGTAAGAGCTCGCAACGATTGCTGAAGTTTTCTCGTTTCACTCAATGACACGCGATTTACGCAAGCACTCGCGGAACTTCCGTCGCTTTTCTATGCTCGAGTGGCGTCGAGTTTGCGTTCCCACCCGAAACACTGAATTTTAACGGCTAAAAAGGGGAGAAGCGGCTGAACGAGCAAAAGTGGCCACGCTCCGATTCCTTCGTAATACCGTTTTCCTTTCTCGAAATCCGATTGCAACATGTGCCCGCGGGTACTGAAATATCTCGAGTAACTATTTACGCGAAATTCGACGCTTAATGAAAACTCAAAGCCAGCGAAATCATCGGCAGTCGAACTATTATATCATGTCCCTTTCTCGCACGGTTAAATCCATTTCACAAAAAAGAACTACAGAGAAAAAACAATTACCACAAATGTGCTACACGGGATATTTTCCTATCCGACGAACGCTTCTTTCCCTATGCAATATCCTCCCCCTTTTACTATTATACATTTTCAGAGACGTTCGTTCTTCATCCTCCTTGTCGCATCTCATTTTTCGCCACAGACAATGTCGCATTTTTCCCGTGATCGGGCCGCGGAATCTATATCCGCCGCTCCACACGCGATTTACGAAGAAATTCGTCGGCTAATGAAATTAAATTCCATCCAACCCCCGCCCCTTCGCCCAGGCACAGGATCCCTTGCACAGTTTATGCAGCGTATTGAGTTCCGTGCGTCCTCCCCTCCCCGCGGCCGCGAAAGTCCATGCAAAAAGTAATCCAAAATAATCCCCTTTCACTCGGACGGGTCCCTTATCTTGTCACAAGTTCGTGGAAGAAAACGAACCCGGCAAAGGGGGCGGAATGGTGCTAGGGAAATAAAGAAGAAGAGTAGAAAAAAGGAGGAAGCCGACACCTCGGTCGGTCCTCGCGCACGACTCGTGCAAATAATTGGAACGTGCTGAACCCCCCCGGCTTCTCTGCTACTCTTTTAATTTCGCTGCTGGCCCTCCCTTAATTCGTCGCAGGTAGTTAGGGAAGACACTTCGAAAGATCGTTCTGATCCCTCCCTCGTTTCAGCTCTCGGCCGTTTCTTTTTGTCTTTATCTTTGCATCGAATTAACGGCAAGTAGAACGTGACCGAATCGGGCCAGACAGTCCGTCGAAGCCGGTTTTCGTAGAAAGAGAAGATTTCAAAGCGAAATGACGCAGGGACTTGTTATTTGGAATTATATAAGAGAGTGTATCCGGCTCGCTGTATCCGTGGAAAAGCACGTTACACGAATTGCGTGAATTTCGCATTTCAAACGCCATAGCGACGCAGGCAATTGCGAATCCAGTGAAACATATGCGCAATCGTTTGCTGTTTTTTTTTTTTTTTGCGTAAATAAATATGAACACGTAGCTCTTCGATCTGCCTGACTTTTTTTTCCCGTATGTTTTTACCGGGCTTCGCAGCACGGGAATTTGGATATTTGTTGAGAATAAATGGAAATGGCCAATAGCTCCCTGTTTTGTTGCAAGCAATTTTAGATGTAATTGAGAGCTGCGTTAGAATTTTTGTGCTTCAATTCTTTCTAAAGCCATGGAGTTTAAAATGATATTAGCCGAAGAAGGGAATACGTTTTCCCGCGAACATCAATCTCCAGCTTCCTGCAAGCTCCAAGCTCCAAGCACCTTTACATCCGCAAGAAATCACACACGCTGTCGGTTTCGTGGGTTTCTTAATGATCGGTCGTATAACGAGCCAACTGGGGCACTTGTAGTTCCAGAAAAAGAACAACGAAGGGGTGGAAGAAAATTGATCAATCTAAAGGAACGATTCGATGCCTGATCGCGATATAAAAAGATCCATCTCATAAATCATCGTTTCCATAAAATACTTTTCTCAGATTATCTTCGTGCTATTCAAGACTAGAAGTCCATCGTTTCGAGGATACCCTCGTCACCGTTCCATGGAAACGGGGGAAAAAGATTTCAAAGAGGATTATTGGCGCCCGGTAAAAACGTCGTCGCCAAGCGTTTCAGTTCCACAGGCTGTGGGGACACCCGGCAACACGTAGGGTTGAAGGCTAAAGCTTGTCGATTAATTGCTCTTCCTTGTACATTCATCTCCAGGGGCCGCGATCCCTCTCTCATTTCATTAGGATTATTATACGACACGATAAGCTCTGATTACGGTAGTATTGGAGGCTAATATTACAAGCAATAACGAATCAACCTTGCTTGCATCCGGACACTTTATTTGCATCTAATTAATCCACCCTGTCACACCGGCATCGTTGGATAAATTTAGTTACGCCAAATAATCGTTCGTGTTGACCGTCGTCTGTGATTTAACAGGCAGCCTAATTTCCAGCATTCTGAGCTGTACAATTTTTCCAGGGCAAATGTTGCGATTCGTAAAAGGGACAGAACGAAAGAGCAATGGGCCGGACAGGGTGACACGGAAATAGATTCAGTGAGAAGTGTATAATATCGACGGCTAGTTACATTAAGCCTAGCTCCGGAACGCGAAGCAAGGGTCCGCCGGATTTAGGGTCGGTGCTAGGTTGTGGCCGGGTCGCAGAGGCGCGTGCGAGAGCCAGTGAATCTTTGATGGTGCAGGTCGGGGCGGCCAACCCCTCCGCCACCCGGCGAGGTTTCCCCACGAGGAATCCAGAATGGCCAGCAACGGTTAGCAACTGACCACATCGGAAAGCTTGGCGAGACACAATTCAAGCAGTTAGCTGGCCGGGCTAAACGCTCTAACGAGGTCGTCTTTTTCCTAAAGGCTGGCATTCGGGCCACGTGTATGTCTTCCAGTCAAATTCGCCCCCGGACCCTGAGCAGAATCTAATCTTCTCTTCAATTATTCTCGCGTTATCTGATACGAGCCGGACCACGGTCGAGATGAGATTCCCGCGGAGTCCGGCGATGTCGTGATACGCTCTTCGGCGACCCACTTGCTTGGAAAATCCGTCCCTGGGCAATAGGACACCTACGACGGGAGGTTAAGAAATGCCCGACGCGGTGGGCTCGTTAATTCAAAATTAAAGCGACTCACGAATCACCTCTCCGGCGATAAGACCTGAAAATTCAACGGGGGCGCAATCCTGGCGCGGAAGAAATACTACCCTCGCGGTTCTACGCGAGCCGGGGAAGGTTAAAGCCGAGCATTAAGCCGAACTTTTTCTCGTGTCGTTCCTGAAATGTCGGCTATCAAAGATCCATCCTCCTTTTTAACGCATATTCCGACCGCGTGTGCGCTTCTGCTCTACGATATCGTGTGGCCCGACGTCTCGGGAACTTCTAACGGGAAGCAAAGACGATGAAAAAAGGGCGCTTCGTTGTTGAAGCCTCACTTTTTCTCAGGAAAGCGTGCGCGAAGGATCCGCCGTGATTTAGGTTGGCGCCATCGAGAGCCTTGGTTCCCCGATCGAATCTCTGCGACTTCCTCTCCAGAAGCGTAGGTGTGTCGCGTGGGCGGCGTAACTTCGTTTTTCTCCGTCTCTTTCTCCCCTCTGCTCCCCTCCATTCTTTTTCCACGGTTGCGTACACGAGCCAGCAAAGGGAGAAAAAGCCTCCTCGCCGAGTCAAAACGGGCAATGCATTCGTTGCATCATGGCAATGTAACGAGGCCATCTCGCCCCCGGCGGGTCGTTTCGTGCTGATCGAGGTCAGACGGAAGTAAGAAACGGACTGAGCCTACGAAAGAGGTTAAATCTCTTATCTGCCAGACAAAGAACCCGCGCGCGTTGGATTTCCCTCCTGTTTTTCATTCCTTTTCTCTACCTCCTTCGCCCGCCTTTCGTTGCCCTTTTTTTCACGCGCAATCTATCCACGCTTCTTGCGGCGAGGACCTGCATCCCAAGGCGCAACTGTGCGCGACGCGTGTGCCACGTATTGTGCAGCATCCGAGCTTCGAGCTAAGTATATCCGAAACGGGTGTAGAAAATCGGGTAACGAGAACGAAGGCACAATCTCGTCGTTACACGCTCTCGCATTTTTGCGCGCGGCAACCCGAATTCACGAAACGCAATAAGGAACATTCGGCCGGAATGAAACGCTAACCCAGATCGAAAAAAATTTCATGCCGTCGCGACGATGACTTGCTTTCGCGACACTATATTTTTTGAATATTTTGAAGAAAAATTTGACGCAGAAGTCGTGACGAGCACGCGGCCATTGAAATTTCGACCTATCGCAACGAACGGCCGTCACGGAGCTCGTTGTTTTCAAGTGGCACGTTCGATCGGCAGCTTTAACGCGGTTACGCACCGTGCATGTGCTTTCGTTTGCCGATTCTCTCTGCATAAACGCCGGCCGGTCGTGAAAAGCACCGAAAAAAAGCTCGGCGAGGGAAAACAATAGCGCGATAACTGTTGATTCTACTTTACAGGAGTCAATATACGCATCAAGCGCGCAAACACAGTTGTTACAAAAATTCGAGGGGACTTGGGGAGCGGAAGGGGTGAACGGTGGGTTACGGCGGACGGTAATTCTGGCGCGGATTAACGAATCATCGCGTATCATTGATACCGAAATACGATTCCATCCTATGGAGCTCTCGAATCGAGTGAAATTACAGCGAATCGCTTGTCAAGCGTGCTAAACACTAACGAAGTGCCGTGCAATCGTGATTACACACCAACGACAAACTCTTCCGTGAGTTTTTGAAACGTACATGCCGGTCGACTCTTTTCAATTGATCAATCAACGGTGTAAACGACTTCAGCCGTGTGTATCGCTCGGAAATCGGTCGGAGCGGGAAGGAAAAAGGAGAAACGTCAAGGGGTTCCATTTGCTGGAGCGACGAGGAGGTTGTCAGTAACAACGGCGAAGGTGCAACATCGACGATAGCTCGATTAAGTAACGAAGTTTAACGTCTATGCAAAGTAAACTGTTGCCCGAACGGACTCCGGTAAAAGTGGACGAACTCTCGCAGGATGGAGAGGGGAAAAAAGAAGGGAAGCGAAACGGAAAGAAGGTACGGACATTGTGAGAGTCAGAAAAAGACGGTGAAGGGTGCAACTGAGGCACAATTAAACGAAGAGGACACCGGGCCCCGATAGCGCCCTGGATAAGTTCCTTTAGCGGGTGATTAAATTTTAATCCACTTCTAATTAGATTTTTTTGTCAAGCTGAAGGTAAAGGCAAACGCTCGGCCCCGCTTCCAGAAGACATGCCTGAAAACTGGCTGCCCGGTAAGAGATACATTTCTCCCCGCCCTGCCCTGTCGAACCGCGCTAAAAGGATTTATTTTAATCGTAACTTTTTAACGAGGATCGGTTGTCCGATATTTTACTGTCGTTAACACTGATTCCCTTTTCTACGGCAACGGGCTACCAAACATTTAACCGTGCTGCAAATGAAAGAAACGCGCCCCCGTTGAACATTTCCGACCGATTCTCTGCCCCTTTGATCGTTAATACGCCAACTTCCTGTTTTCAATGGGACAAAGCGGAACAGTTCGTCGGAAGCGAGTGAATCGATGAAAGGGAAATCTACTTTAAAACGTACCCTCCCCACCTCCAGCTATGTACTCTCTCTCAACTCGTGCAAACTACCGAAACATTAAATTCCTTCCACGATTCGACGATCGTTTAAATCCAGAAATTATCTCTCGCGGCACCATTTCCAGCCCGATCCACCCGAACGATTGTTCATTTCCCCGTCGTCGGTTTAGTAAATCTCCAAACATCGTTCGAGACTAATAAAAGAGGGCCCATCGGGCCAACGATTCATGGAGCGCGTCCATTTCCTCGACCAGCCTCAGGCGACGATGCACGATAGAAACGGTCGAGCTCGCACAGCCCTGGGGGTCTGACGTGGACGAATCGATGGGCAAACAAACGACGGATTTGGCTAGTTTCCTTTGGCGGGTTGGGTAGAACTGAACGCCGCTGGACCATCTCTATGCCCGCTTCCCGGACCTGGCCTGTTCGCCGTGTCCATTCTACTTTGCATGCGCACATTCTGCCAAGCCCTATGGACCGTCGTACGTTCGTTCCGCCGCTAGTTTCCACCAAGCATCGATGATTCGAGCGTGTAGGCAGCGGAGCGCGCCAGGGCCCCTGGTCAGCAGTTACCGCAAAGTCAGTTCTATTCTAGTAGGGTCGACCTAGCCAATCCGACTATCCAGTCAGCCCAGTTCGCTATTCGAACTAACCGTACCGCCAAGGAAGCTTCTAATACCGTGTACCCCGGCCACCAAAACTCCTTCCACCCTTTCTAACTGGCTGCCAGCCCCTCTTAGCCGCGACGTACGGCCATTCTCTTAATTCAATTAGCCGGGCCGGAATTAGCAATTTCAGATTAGCCTCGCGGTCTCTTCTACCTTTCAGACCGGAAGCTTGGATATGGCCGAACGAGATCGCCGGCTAATAACGTAACTGCTGTTAAAGCTTCGGCATTTGCGCTAGGGGGCTATGAATTGGTTTGGCAACTGTTGAGAAGTAAGTAAAAGACAGAGAGGGTGGCGGAATAAAATGAGATTGCGCCCTGCATGCGCGGTTTAAGCGCGTGTACGTAAACTCTCAAAGGGTCAATCTGTTTGAAAGTGTTCCCTCGTTTTGTCCCTTGCTTGCATGCTTTCGTCCTCGTGCGGTTGAGTGTCGCGGCAGTAAAGTTTACGGCGAGGTTAAGCGTACATTAATAAAATATACAGGGAGGAAAGGATAGGGGAAAGATGGTAGGGGTGGATTGAAGGAAATAAAAGTTTAGAGGGTATTCGATTTTCTTCAGCTGATCGAATGCCGCTTTATTGCGGGGAATACTTTTTCCTCAGAATATTTCGTATATTTAATCCAACGCCGTTGCACGCACCGGAAAGCTATTCGCAGTTGCTCGATTCCAATTGAACTCGGCGTGCATTAAATTAGTGCCGACTGAAGCGTTGCATAATCCGGACACGCAACAGGATTTCACTGGAAAAATTGCAGCGGAGTACAATAAAAAATTGATCCGTGTTAACCTTTCAATCAGCCGATTGATGAATGCTCGAATTTTCTGCCGGCTGCAGCAAGATTTATCTATCGAGTAACAACCGTACGAGCTTATACACGTGTCTGTCAATGCAGGCGAATAGCAGCAACCCGAAGGGAGCCTGTCGTAAATAGGACACGACGATTCGCGTTCAGAAAATCTATAAATTGGCACGTGTTTCGAGAGAAGCAAGAAAATGCCAATAAAACGATCAACGAATCGAATGGAAAATGGAAAATACGACGCTATTTTCCTTCGTCGAGCGGGAAATATTATGAACGACGGCTGAAGCTCAACGCAAGAGTGCGTCACGTGGATCCGCTCGAGGACAATAAGACACGATGCACGCGAGATTTGCGCAACGTTTCCTTGAAAACGGGGCCGAGAACTGATCATCATTTGCACATCGTTCGCGCCGCTTACACACACGGCCAGTCAGCAGACTCGGCCTGATGGTGCTTCAGAGCCCAGTGAATTTTGCATGTTAGACATTGAATTTGCATGCGTCGCGTCGACGAGGACGAAATCATCGAGCCGGCGAGGAAAGATTGACTACCGCTTTTCATCGTGTTTCAGCGCGTGCCTTCCATTCATCTTTTCCCTCCTGTTCACCAGGACGATATTAAACGCGAGCGTTCTCGCAGCTCTGACGTGAAAAATGTCTGTTAACAGCGAGGTATACGCGCGAACAAAGTATATTCCTAGGGTGTCGTTGTCGTAGACGACTCGATAATAACGGGGACTATATTATATTTATTGCCGTCGAAGGGGTTTAACGCGAACCAGAATGTTCAGGGTGAATTTAATCTAATTAATTAACAATATTACCCGAGAATCTAATAATACAGGCGGAAGAAACTTCGAGGCAGCTATAGAAACGCGAGATGCACAGAGACCGTCTTACGACTCTTTGCTCGTCAGACGAGCGTGTGCTTCATGTTCTTGTTCCTCGACTGCTCGTACGGAGCTACCGTGCAGGTATTCGTTATCTGATATTATTACCTACTAATACCCGAGGTTCGACTGCCGTCTCGCAGAGGGTACTTAGTAACTCTAGATCCGGCAAATCGGATCTACCCTGACTCCACCCTTGTGTTCTTCACTTCCGTACGCTGCGTTCGCAACCATTTATCTTCGCTTCAATCTTTCTCACGACTGAAATCCCTGTTCGACGTGAATCGCATGCGGTTCCCCCATTAGATCGAATCGAAAGGCTGAAAATGCCGTGACGACACAGTTCGATCGACGTAGACCTTCGTTTAATTCTGCCAGTAACATTCCGTTCGCTAATAACCAGGGTTGATTAATAGTACGGGAATGAGCATCGACAAATTCCCTTGCGATCCTCCAAGGCAACGGACTTTCGACGCGAAAGTGTCTCGTTAAATTTAACTCAGAACGCGGACCAATCGTTATATTTAGTCGCAGGGGGGAAACAATCATTTAATCAGTTCATTCTTAAGCTGCTACGATTTCGATCGGGGGGGACATTCGAGGCAATCCATCGACGACTGAAGCACCCTTGAAGAATATCGAACGGATTATATTACTGGGTCTTTAACAGACGCGCTTAGAAAGCGAATACCGAATGAATTATACGAGGATGCGGCCTATTCTCAGCTTGCAGGTGTACTGAAAACGAGAAGTCCCGCTTTTTTCCCCCCAACCGACGCCTGGCATCGCGATGTCTCATCTAATCGCCGGATCTTATAATACGCGACTACTTACAAGATACGGTAGAATGCATCTTACGTTACCACCGCACGTAGGAGCGCGTTATTCACGAAAATGGTAAATATTTCAAATGAACCCTGACTACCCGCCGGACATTCATCTTCTAACTCTGTCTCTGTTAGTCCCGTCGTGCGAGGTATATCATATTCACGCGCGCATGCATCATGGTTAGTGCGTCGTGGCTGTCAAGCATCAACGAGTTGTACCTTTAAACCGCGCCACGAGGAATCCACGATTCGACTGTTACCTGTGGCGATTATGAGGGACGCAAAATTTTCGTGTTACTTGAGGGGGATTATTGTGCACTATTCTCAGTTATGTGGAATAAATTTCCTTTTCACTTGTTCATACGGTGCGTTTGGAACGGTAGAATATTTGAATACAATTAAGAGTAACATTAATTTCACGTAGGTATTAATTTTCGTGTTTCGTTCGACCATTCTAAATCATTACAGAAACGTTCTCCAACGACTGCTGGAATTGTAGTCGTCGAATGCGAGGAACAGATGTTCGTGTGTTCGGTCTAGTATTTTTATTCCACGATAGGAAAAGCAAAGTAGATAGGGGCTCGAAAGCTCAACACCGTACCGTTGAACGACATTATCGGTTTCTATAAACTTCAGTTCACGAGATCATGGAAAAATGAAGTGTCCTGATATGAAAGTAAAGCTCCACCGACGGCTTGCCATCGCCAATAACGGAATTCGCTCATGAACCCGTGAGAAACTGTAAAACGAACATTATTAGAGGCAACGTCACCGATTTCCAGATCGATCGGTCACACTGTCGACCCGGGGCCAATAACACCACTGCCGCCGGTGGTTCCAGGCGATGGTGCAACCACTATAGCGCCATGGAAATGATCGAACGAGGAAGAGACGGTCGCACGAAAAACAGAAGGGTACTCGGTCCCCACTGTGGCCACGTTTATCGCCCACGACCGACTACCAACGATCGCTTTTCTTTTTTACCTGCCGTCAGCCAGTCGCGACGCTTCTCTTTTCCCGACTATCCGCCTCTCGGTATTATTAAATCATATCAGGTTCAGCCGGCAATTATTTAGGTATTAGCACTCTCTCTCCCCCGCTGGATTCTATTTTCATTTGGCCGGCGGCCCTTTTAAAGAATTAAGATATTCTGATTGCTTGGCAGGACTATTCATATCCAGGAGCAGAGTTTCATTTTATTATTAATATCCGTGGAATTCTGAAATTCAGTCCAATTGCTTTGTGTAATATCTCTTATTATTCGCGAAGATATTTTTAATAGTGTTCAACTAAAAACTTAACAGAGCTCAAGCTTGAGAAAAGGTAATAAACATTATTATTGTAAAATAAAGGTAATAAACATTGCTACTAGTTTGTAGCAATTACTTACGCAAGGATCCACACAATTCATCGTAAATTTGTAGGTAGCTCGACGCTTTCAGCAACGTTTAACAATAGATCAGGACAATTTCCTTAGGAGAAAACCGATCGAAGGGGAAGCATAGAAAACGGTTCCAAGCTAGCCGAACGCTACGTCGCGTGACTTGCCGGCTTTAGTCTCCGTAGGCGGTCGTGTGTCACTCTAAAAGTAAGGAGACCCGACCGTCTCATCTCTCGCGAGAAGAGGAACGCGTGCGCGTTAATGAGAGAACCGGCGTATAATGAATCGAGATCGATTTCTTGGTCACGAATCGGACTTACAAATCGCCCTCCAGCTACCTACCTGTACGTTCGCCGAAAACGCCTCGCGTATAATTTATTGGGCTCCTCCCCCATCTACCGTGTAACAAGCTATACCTATCACTTAGTAATAATTCAGCAAAAAGCCCGCGTCCTGTATTTATTATCTCTGCTTGGAGCAAGGTCATCAGGGCCTTATTATCCAACACGACAAAAGCTACGCCCCTCGTGCTCCTCCATAAGAAGATCAAGCTTCTTCTTTGTCGAACATAACTTATAAAAATAACAACCCCCAGAGCTGTCGTTCAATATGTTTCGCCAACGTTTACAAAGTAGCTACATCGATGCGCACTTCCCACGATACTTTTCATAAAAAGAAATGTCGATCCTCGAAACATTTTTTCCTCCGGCGAAAAATAATAACAAATACAGGCATTTCGACCGGTCTAGATGTAGGTACATGCGTAACTCCCCCAACAATCAACCGCTGCAAATAATCATTTCCTGCTGGCCCCTGTTTACGCCCATACCTGGCGTCTCCCGGTGTATCCTGTAGATCCCAGCAGTTTCGTTTCAACGTTGCACAGAAGGTTGCAGAGGCAGGAGAGGATAGCGACAGGGTCGCCAGCCACTGGCGGCGGTGAGAATGTCGGTCATAAAAATGTCCCAGTAAGGAATGGCCTCGATGGAGAAGAAACCAGACGATCTCTCGCAGCCAAGCGTGCCTTTTGGATGGCTCCTCGTTCCCTGGTCCCGCTGAACGTTGTATCGTGGGTGTGCATCGTCTTCCGTTCGTTTATACCGGCGGACTTTACGGCGTAGGTAAGTGCGGGCTGACCGTTCGACCTGAGTCAACCTCTACCTAACGTGGAGAACGAGCGGAGTGGCCCTTCGGGATCACCGACTACCGGAGGGCCCGGTACTTAACCTCGTTTACACGCAAATTCGAATAAAACCGCGCGTCGTATGGGGCCGCTGCCGTTTATAGACCTATTCTGTAACGACACAAGTATCCGGGGGTAAAGGGTTCCTACTGCGATTACTTGACCGTCAGCAGTTTTTCTCATTTGTACTGTAGTTCCGCGTTTTACGGCAGGTCGTTGGCGGGCGCACCTGTAAACCGTTAACGAAGAGACGAGACGCGGTGGCATGTGGATATATACTTTGTATCAATGCTATATGTCCAGGGAGATTTACGTGGCCTCTAATGCCGCGGAAATTTATGGATAGATCGTGGCGACGGGTTCACGGTGGGAACAATAGATCTTTGTCAACGAGATAATTGACAAATATTCGACACAAGCTATCTGCCACTTTTGTCTTCCTTTTCTTAACCCCGGTGGTCTTTGATTTGTGTGCTTTCTTTCGGGGGTTTGCATAATTGGTTCTAATGTTCAATTGGCTGCAGAACAAGTTCCGTTCAGATAGCAGATTTGCAAATCAAGTGGATGATGAAGCACCTATGGTTAAACCCACAAGAAAATGAACACCGCTCGTGCATCATAACCCCACCCCCCCTCGTTTAGCACTTTCTCTGCCCCTTTTTGCCCTTTTCCCATTCAATCTTTAAGCACCGCGTTGGCGAGACTAACTGGTTGTTTCTGCAAGTACTTCGTACTTGGACCATTTTCAGCCAGACAAGAAGATGACACGTTACCTTCTTGCCCTCCTGCCATTTATCTTACCGTTCTGCCCCTTTTACGCTATTATCTGCGTTTGCAGCAAAACAGCACAAGGCACAGGTACTTCGAGACATCCCGAATGGATAAGTTGATACTGAAGCCAGCGATTTCTTTGAAGGTATATGCAAATCCCTATGCCACGGAAGCGCATCATGATAACTTTCTCTCGTAACTGCAGATCAAATTCACCGTAATAATTCAGCACAACTTCTGATAGTTTGCCTTGGCCAATAAGAGTCTGCGTCTTGTGCAGATGCTTGAAATGCACGGTTAACATGTTTCTCGGAACACGCAACATTATGCACGGAATGTTATCCACTTCACGTACAACATTTTTAATTTATTCAATCAGTGTTCTTAATTTAGTTCGCGATTAAATCGATTTCGGAGGAAAATTCGAGCGTGTGACAATTTTATCGATACAAAATTTATGGCTACTGCAAAATTGTCCTCCAGAAAAATATCTTCAGGTTGGTCTATAAAAATTCTAACGAAAATCCTGTGTTTAACGCGGCCAATCGACTGAGAGTATTACTTTATCGCTGCAGATTCGTACAATGGCCGGGAACAAAAACACAACCGATAATCACATTTACCGTTTAACCAGTCCCCGCTTGAAATCATATTTCACGCGATTTTAATCCGGTAATCGATAATGCGATAAACGCGGGAAATTACCGCAGGAATTTTACGTGGACATCGATGCGCCCTCCCCCACTGGGTTGTAACAAACACGACGAATAATTTTTGTTCTTTTTTGTTCATTTCATAAAGGGCACAATACTGTTGCATTTGAAGGTAAGAATATTTTACTTGTATTTGAAAGTTTATCGATGCACTCGATCTCGCGCTCGTTCATATTTGGCCTTATATTTCATTTCCCTGGATATTTTCTTCGGTCGTTCTCGTTACGATAAATTTCACCAACCACGGGCCCGTGTACCACTTACAGAAACGTCCAATAAATTCGAGCGCATTGAATTAAATTGAGAATACGTGGCAGGCTGTAAGCACCGACGAGATATATGAATAGACGTAGAAATTCCTCCAGTCATAAATGGGCGACCACTTGATAAAGTATTTATTACTGATCAACTATGTTTTAGTTTAATTCGACCCCCCTAGGGTCGTGCCTATTGAACTTCCGTAGGTTCGACTAACTTTTTGCTGAACCTACGAACCTAAGTCTTTTGTCGTCTGCACTGTCCCGCAGTCGAAGTGTTGATGCCTTTCATTGCGGCACAGAACAAAAGCATACCATTGACATTATTTTAATTTCAGTTTCTACCGTGAGTGACATGAACATAGTAAGGAGTATTTAATACCCCGGAAATAATTCCTATTTGAAACAGTGAAGTACTTTCCATATTCATTTTTTTCTTAAGAACGCTTTCTAGGATGATTAAGTCGACGATCGAGATTCGTCATTAGATTCGAGGACCTGTATGAGGAACACGGCGAGGTGTCCATCGACTTAAGTATGCCCTCCTAAATGCATGGCTTCTGTTCCCTAATGGTTTTCTTCCTCGGAAGGACGAGCACGTTCCAATTAAGTGTTGGCTCTTGCGGATCTGGCCCATTCGTAAAACTAAACCACTTAACCGAGGACGGAGGTTCTCTGGCTACAACTACGAAACTAAGTCGATTAAATCGCGTTTAACTGTCCACCAGTATCTTTAAACGTTTCGCGACCCTAAGGTCATGAACGAGTGTTTAGGATTAGAGAGAATATACATGGACACTGGTTTAAATATCGAGGGAACGAGCTCGCTAGTCCTTTAGAGTGATTCCGTCGTTCATGCAGTCCGAGTAAATTGGAGGTTTATGTGCATCCTTAAAATAGTTATTCTACGAATCGTATCTTCCCTTGATTAACGTCAGAAATTGTAGAAATTGAATAATATAATTATAATACCGCCCGAGTTGAAACAATAACCTACTTAACACGCGTACTAAGAGTATTAAATTGTTACAAAAACATCGGACCATATATTTATATTATATTACGATACTATCAAAACTTTATGAAATCATTTAAAGAATACACACGTCTGTTCGGCTGTAAAACAGTTTTTGCAAGGAACGCCTTAATACGATTCATGGTTGCATTGGATGCTAGTGCGGGGCGGTTACCTTTAAAGCAAGCACGAGTATTAACGAAAAAGGGAAAACAAAACTCGACTACCCAGAAATTCCTTCGATAAACTACGGTGGCGACGTAAAGGAACATTTACGAGAACCGCTCCACCGTTCTAGAGAGGTGCATTGAACGGGAGAGAAAGATAGAGAAAGATACTGCTCCGGACAAGCCAATTAGAGAAGGATGAGTTAGGTGGCACGTCTTATATATCACTGAGTTTCGCTGATGGTTGCACTGCTGTTGTTACTTTGAAAACGGTAACCCGTCCTTTAGGACGCGCTATTCTATATACAGATGCATAAGCAAAGCAGAAACCGAAGCAGTTATCCATTGGTCGGTCCAAAATTATGGCCCGAAAGAATAACATTGGAAGGAATAATGAAATAATGAAATACTGAAAACATTTCATGCCAGTTAATAATTGGTCCCTGTCTGTTTATTCAGCATCGCCCACGTTACGATCGCCTGAACCAATTACGAACGCGTAGGTGGATGGTAAGACATTTTGTTTAAAACGTTATTGACACGCGATGCGAATGTCGATATATGTCTGATGAATATGTAAGTCGGGTCATGCACACAACACTGTTATCCATTCCTTAACCCCCGAGTCTATTCTTATAGGTTCGCTTATAATTTCAACGATCCAACGTCGGACGTACATATGTCACTATACAAATATAGATAGAACTATAAACGCGTCCACGCTATTCTACTGCGCGAAAGATACTTAATGTAACTCCGAAACTCTGAAATGGCTGTGGGTATTGCCAGTGGCAAAAGAAAGAGAATACGTACGTACATCGGTGATCGTATTATACCTATGTTTTTCTTCCTACCAATTACGAGTAGCCTACAATTATAATGGTTGCAGCTGCATTCAGTGGCTCATGCTGTCCAATTATCTTGTCACAATGTAATCTATAGTTCCAAACGCGGCCCCCCTAAGGAGTATGTCATTAAATACAATATTTTCAGGATTGTTGATCGCGTTGCGAATTGGTCAAGAAGGATTCCCCGCTTGGCAGTGTCCGTTAAATATCGTCTATTACACGGCGATGCGGCACGCAAGGAGACGTAAAAATCGTACCGTCGTCGGCCAGATATTGTACACAAAATGTATCAGCTGTTCCCTAATCGTCTGCGGCGCATCATCTCTTCGCGCGTCGAACACCAGACTAGTCACTTAACGAGCCAACAATTTGGCGCAAATGAATTTTTTCACCGGCCCAGCTGCAACGCTGCCTAATATGGAGTCGACTCATTAATTTGATCGAGCTTGCCCGCTGCGTTGCGATGGTTCAGCGCGGAATTTATAGAACCTCTGCCTCGTTTCGTGCGCGACAAAAAAGCTTGATTACATTTTAATATCAAGTCTAATCCACATAATTGATTATGCGTTCGTTAGTGGTGCTTTTTTTTACCGTGCTAATCCATTACGGGATAATTTCTAATAGCTATCTAACTTGGCCGAATGAAAAACAGGGACAGGTTTATAAGAAGAAGCCTCGGCACTAACCTTTTCTGCCGTGCGCAGACAGCCAGCAGGATGCATGCACGCGAAAAACGTTCGCTTAACAGAAATCGACCGTGGAATGGACTTACCTGAAACACAAAGAAAAGGAAAACGAACATTAACAAACGAACTATTCAGTCAGACTTTACCACATAAGAATTCACCTTTACCCGAATATGCATATCGTAATTTGTATAGAACGGTGCACAGAACGGAAGTGGCGAAAAATGGGGAAGCGCCGCGATATTTTACAGCTTACCAGATTTGCGAATAGAATAGTGCAGTCCGAAATAACAGAAGTTCGGGTATTACCATAATATCCAGGGAAATAAAAGTATCGCGTGTAATCGCTTTATTCGCGGGAACTAGTAAAATCATCTACACACCGGCTGGTTCGTAGCTCTTTTTCACCGAATTGCAATTGCTTCCCCCCGCACCTCTCCCTTTGCGCGCACATCGAGCAAATCCCCTCCTTTCGCTTGAAATAACGCGATTAAACTCGATTTGCATAATGTTTCGCCTACGAGGAGTGTTCGCGCGTAGGAGCAATTCTGACACTCGCGAGTGACCCGGGAAGGCATTAGAAATGCTGCACACCAAAGTATCTCGTCTTTTAAACGATAATGGGATCATTATGTACATCTGGAGTAACATCGGTGCTCGCGTGAAACGGCTCGATTAACATAATTGTTTGTATTCCCTTCCGCGAAAGGAGAAACAAGCAAAAAGGAGACGGGCCATTTTTACCCAGTTCGAACTGGCTATCAGACTTCCGTCGCTTCTGATCAAATTATCCGAATAGATCATTAGAAATTCGCCGAAGTTTAAATGAAACGGGGGGCGAGCACGTGTAACGCGCATAAAGTGTGTGGTCCCCGACTAAACTGATCAGCAAGAAGATAGGCAAAATTTCCATGCGGAAATCTCGTTACGCGGAGTCATAAAAATTTCCGACGATTAATTAAAGGCTATTATCAGCCATTATATTAGTTCGTTCGTTTTCCCAGCATGCCAGCAAGCAAATTCCAAGCGTCCAGGCGTATTTCCCTTGATGTTAATTAGCCGCGACAGCTTACGATCGCTTTTATTCGAGCAGCGTGACGCGCAATTAAAATTCTACTAAAAGCCGATATTTCTGTTCGCGATTAAACGCGGCATTACCGAAATTATAATCGAACGGGTCGCTAGGAATGTCGAACGGCGTGTCCTTTCCCCGGTGGACCGGTAATTGCCTCGTCTTATGCGTCCCGATCAATTCTACTCCACCTTGCGCGCGAACAAGAAAAAGCAGCTAATAAGTATCAAGCCCGGTCGATAGTCAGTTGGCCGATCCTATAATGCTGCTGCTTCTCGTCTTTCATCCGTTTCTTCCTACCCGTCCTCTCCTTCCAGCCTCTGTTCCCCGTACCGCCGTTGCATCCCCCCAAATCGCTAATTAATTTTTCATCTCCATAAAACGGCAAGAGCGGTCTCGCTATACAAAAAAAAGAACCCCTCTCATATCCATTGGGGCAATCATTGCACTAATACAACTCCGATCTGCGTGTAATCATGGTTTGGTATAAACGGTCCATTCCGCAAGAAACAGGCCGGGCCGTGCTGCGCCGTTCCACGAATTTGATTCGCGGCATTGACCAACGAATCTTTCGCCGTTGGAAGGGGATCAAAAGCAGCACGGATTTTTGTCCGCAACGCCAACAAACCTGGGGAAAAGGGATGGGGACGACAGGAGAGGAAGGAAGGAAGGGTTAGAGAGAAGCCGAACGACCCAGCCGGAGAGTGATAAATGGGTGGGATTCAATTTGAGGCCAATCAACATTCTCGTCCTCTCCTCGTACTCCCTGTCTTGTCCGTTTGTCTTTTCGCCGTTGTCCCGTGTCTTTCGCTTTTTCTCGCGCATTTCCTACCCGTGTCGAGAGTACAACCTACCACTCTCTGCTACGTTTCCTGCATGGCCTTTCTCCGCCGCTCTTGCTCCCTTTTGTCTGCCCCGGTAGCCGTCCCAGACCCATTTACCATTCCTTTCCCCTGTACGCCGCGAAATAAGTACAATAACATCGCGTGCACGTAACGGCGACATCTTGGAATCCTGACGATCGTCGTTGAACGAAACTGCCCCTTACGCGAAACGTCTCCCCGAGGAATATACTCGCATACCTGTCCGTATTTACGATCACGTGGACCTCGTGACAACCGGCTAGGACTGCGTGCAGTTTCCTCGTTACTTATGCAACGGGCCGATTAATTGTTTAGGGGCGATAGCCCCGCGTAACGAGAATTCCTTTTGCACGAGTCGTGCCATTGAATCGTTGGAACGGTAATCATGCTTTTCCTGGATCGATACCTCATGCGCGTTTCTAGAATGTTATTTATATATTATCGCGTGGATAAATTCTAGGCGGTGTGAATAATACGGTAATGATTGAATTGTGTCAAGTTTGGGATTATCTCTCGAGAAAATGATAAATAAAATTGTAAAAGCTATAAGAGGGTAATATAGTTACCCTCTTATCGTCCATCGTCAAGAGAATCATTTCTGCCATGCTCAATTTCTGCCCAGTATCTGTCTACTATATTCTAAACTAATCAGTCGATTGAGAAACTTCATATTAAAGCTCGCAATATCCATTATCGTGAGAGATTACCCGCTAACGGGGTTTTACAGCGTACGTATCTAAGTAAACGTATAGATGGCCGGACAACTACAAGCTTTATATTACAGATAGTATGGCCTAACCTTCCCTCGCGTTACCACAATTAGGCTGCGCCAGCAGAAGGGGCGAACTGGTCCTGCCCCTCAGCCTTTGTAACCACGGCTGCAATTGCATCCGTTGCGCCAGAAAGGCGATCTTAAATGCAATTTTCGTGATGTAATTGACTTTCCGACATTTCGGGGCACTCGAGTACCTTCGGTTTACGATCCTGCCAGAGGGATGCACCGGTATATTCCGTCGCACGGAATTTCATTCTAGTACAACGAACGTTCGAACGCGAAACTGGTTCGAGGAAACTTTGATTACCCATATTGTTTCGCGGTAAACTAAGTGAGTCGTCTAATTATACGTGGGTTTATGTCGAATACGCGACGTGTGTTTCCGTGAGATAGCTTGCCAATTGTTATTTGCTGACCAATATTTGCATTCTTATTCCTTTTTTTCAAAAAGCACGGCGAGTGTTATAGCGAACAGGGGGCACAGCAAACGTATGCAGCCAAAACTTTACGCGTGTGCAAACGTTATACTACGCGACGTAACGCTTCCAGAGACAAAGTATCACAGGCATGAAAACTTGTGCCCGTCGTTAGAACCGCGATCGTAGCTCTCTGCTGCCATTGAAGCTACGTAAACTCTGCGTTATTATAGCGGCATGGTGGTAGATATTGCAGTTGCAACGACTGCCTGCATCGCCGCTATATAGCTCTCTAATATGCACTTTAAGTATTCAACCAGACTCTCAACTTCCAACTCTGTTTATCGCGGCTCGCCTATTCCACTCGCTATTATTTCATACGCCGCTTTAACGAATCTTACAGCAATGCAAACTTCATTTCGCGGCATGAATTGCCATTAAAATTAATCGGGACTCCCCGATCCCTGTTTACGATCCAAATATATACCAAGGCATAACGGTATATCGTGGAAATTCATGAATCTAAAATGGAAAGGCGCCTCCCCGCCGATACGACACGGGGATGATACGCTGGAAAAGGCAATTTCGGCCAGACAAACAGAAGAATTCATCTATTTGCCAAAATGATGGATGCTGCGAAGTAATCTTTAGCGCAAAGTACCCGCGCCGCCACGGTAAGTATAACGAAAGCTTATCTTTTTCGCCCAGACCCGTGCACCGTTGAACGACACCGGTCTTACACTTTCATTTCGTCGGTGAAACGCGCACAGCCTCCCCGGGTCCTTTCATCGATCATTTCGCGATCAATCGCGCGTCAGGAAGATTGTTTCCGAGGGCCGCTTATCCGGTACGTGTCTACCCTCGACGAAACAAGGCCTCTCGTCATCGATCATCGCGCAACCGCGCCACTTCCGAATTTCAAGTACGCATACACATCGCGATTGGTTACCATGAATTAGCCGGCCCGCTTACGAGTACTCCAAGAGGCAATCTAACCTTGATTACGCTCCAATTAATCATTGTTAGATCGCCCCGATTCCCTGGCCCCGAGTGTTTTCGTCCATCACGAGGGAAGATCACCGGGAGGCGGCCGCGCGGAAAACGAACAACTGAGAATGAAATCGTAAATTCACCGAGGGACATGGTCCGCGATATAAGCCGTCACCGTGATACACTCGCTAACAACGTTACCGGGGTGGTTAAACGCGCGATATAAAACGGGGGCAGGCAGGCATGGAAACGCGATTTCCCCGTGAAATAATTTTATGCACGTGCCCGCGGAAAGTTTCGGCGAGCGGTGGAAATCGAGCATCAAAGTTGGGCGACGCTCGAGCGGCAAGGAAATGAGCTCAACGAGTTGTAAAATCACGAAGCTTTGAAAGTCTCGTAAAGATGCCGCGTTCTCGAGAAAATAGTGTACGCTCGACTACGCGAATAAAATCGTATAGACCGCCCCTCGCTTCTGCTCTCATCGATGTACGTGAATTATACCGACGGCCCGTGCTTCGTGCGAGTACGTGTCGCGATAAATGTCAAATATTTGTGAAACTAAATTTCAATATTACACAGAGGGTGTCGTGGAACTATTTCTCATCCCCTCCCCCTTTCGCTTCTTCTTTTATGTAGAGATATCGATCTTAACGTTGTTTATGCGCACGGAAATTTCTTGTCATGCTTAATCTATGTTACAACCACTGTCTCCATAAAACAGTAAGCGAGTAAGAGAGTAGTAACACCGGGGTGCATCGATGGATCTAGAGGGTGGTACGCAAACACCGATCGCGCAGATAGGCAACGCGTCGCAATCCCGATGGATTTTCGCCTCATGCTATCGCGCAATTCCAGATTCGGCAAACTCGTTCGACCCGCGGGGACGTATCCTTGGATGTAATGAGGGATGAGGATCGTACACACAGTCTCATCCACGTCGGATAAATGGCGTATTCGTGTGTTACGAGTTGCTTACCGACACGAACCAAGGGAATCACCTGTAGGTACGAAATGGCAGTCGGATCAGCGTGGAAGCTTAGGTAGGTTGAAACTCGTAATGAAATTCCAGACATTATTAATATTGCCGAGATGGGATAGGAATGGCAGTCAGCTGTCATGCGCTCAACTCGGCGAAGGGGATCAAGTCGCTGTCAAGCTATGTACCAGGCATCTCGTGCAAATTCATCCTAGTTGTACAAAATTTCGGGGCGCACAGTGCACGTGGCTCGCGCTCGCGGTGCACGCACGTGAAACAGTGTTGGTAAATCAAATCGAATCTCATGGATGCGCGTTCGCCGAAATTTTCTCGTTATTTATCTGCGTCGCGTCTTCCTTGCGTTAATATATAAATTGACGGGCAAATTGTCGCAGCAATAGCGATAAGAAATGTTCCTCAACATTACCGTAAATATTTTGATTACGAGTCCCGAGGTTACTTTATTCTATCTAGTACGGCTGAGTCAAATCGGTCACGAATCTACTAATTACCGCAAGGGTTATATCGCGCAACTAGTTGCAACGATACGAAGTTACGGATGAAAAATAACCAGCGCCCCAAGCCGAAAAGGCATAGCTACCTTTCCTTCCCGCGTAATTGCAAAATAATACCCGGCGAACAATGTAACTCTAGCAGCGTGTATCGTGTTAGTCCATAAATTACTGCAACAATTACCGCTCGCCTCGCGTGTGGAGAACAGGGTGACCTGAATGCGAGGAGAGCAAAGTTAAGGAAGACGTAGGCGTGTGCTCGATAGAATTTGAGGCACGAAAAGGGATCACGCCAGCAGAATGGGATCGACCGGTCTTAACCCCGTCGGCGATCGCAACGAAGAACCTTCTTCGTAACCCTGATACGTCACTCGAATCTTAAAAGCTAGTTATCTTCGTTGGATAACGTCTGGGTTTAAAGTACCATTGCGTGCGGCGCTGTATGATTTTAGCGGCCGTACTAATTGTACGATAAAAACGTTCCCGTATTATAGATAAAAGCCTAGCTTATTTGCTTAATAAAAATCGTTGGAAATTCAGCCATCCTGAATATTCAATGAACGAGCTCCAAGTTTCAAAGGGTCCCGCATATGCATGGTATATCCACGCGATAAATGAGTATTATCCAAGAATAAATGTTCCATAAGCTACCGTCATAATCCCCATATTCAGCGTCTCGTCGTGGTTCGACGAAAGAACGTTCGATAACGGGAAGAGGAGCGAACACTGAATACGCGTGACCACTAATTTGCGAGGAAAGCGTTATTATACGCGGAGGAGCAGGTTCGCCATTAATCATCCCGGACGATCGTAGCCCGACATTAATTATCCGAGGCCATTTTCCTGGGTCGTGTGGCGGAGGCAGCACGATTTCCCGGGTTCTGTCGGGCCTCAAAGCGTGCCTACCTCAGGGGTTCTCCGGGACAGCATTTGCGTGAAATTGATATGTTATCGCGTTATTAAACGGGTATGATCCTCGCGGCTTAGTGTAAACCGTTTCTGCGCGTAAAACGGGCATGCTCCGAGGCCTGAGAACGAGCCGTATCCGCCGTTTCCCTCTGCAGCAGCCCCCGTGCCCGAGTTCACCTACTCTCTCTTCTCTTCCATTCTCTATCGTGCGTCGTGCCGAGAGACGCCGCGGAATGGGGATTCCCTCGAATTTTAGACCGATTATATCTATCAGAGCTACGCTTGCCAGAAGCAGGGCCAACGTTATTCCATTTATTCTCCATAATCGCGAATATAGCTGCTCTATTTCTCATTCTCTCGCGCCACTTTTCCTTCGTATGCTTTCTTCCTTTTTCCTTCTGCACATATGTACATATCTCTTCGCTTCTGTCGAACAGCCACTTCTGATCCAGCAGAAACCGACAATATCCGCATCCGCTGGCAAACCGCGAAACCAAATACTTTCGTGATTGAAATTTTATTGCGCGCGTCAACCTCGAGGTCGATCTCGATTGGAGCCTGGACTCAATAACGATCCGTCAAACGCAACGACCAGATCGCCCCGTCGCTTCGGAGTCTAACTTTGAAATTGATTGTTTTTTTTATCAACTATTCGTATAGATCCCGGTATTGAACAACGAGTAATTTCGTTCCTGCATATAATCTAGTTGTCGCGCGGAGGAAAAATATGCATGCACGACATGTATGTCAATCACCTATCCATAATCTCCAGGCGATTTCGCGAACTTGGTCACCTACTTCTCCCGATGCTCAAAACTTGTCAACCAGTTTGGCGAACTATCGCGACGCAGGCAGACTTTGAGTGTTCTCCGTGTTCTTGGCCCTGTGTCGTGACCCGGGATCGGTCAGCTGAAATTCGTGTCAGTCGAGCTACGAGGTCGAAAATCGAAAAACTTCTCGCAACCGCGAAACCTTGCGCGTCCAGTCGCGAGTGTGAACAAAATTCCCCGGAATTTATGCACGTTACCGTGGACGCGCAATTTTCGAAGTTGCTAAATCTCCCGCGATTTTCCGAAGTTTCCAGAAGCGATTCGAGCTTCGGGTCGTCGAAAGTCGACGATCGCCAAATAAAAAACTAAACGATCCGCAATTTTTCCTCAATGGTTTGGATCCACGTGCGGAATTGGTTCGTGGCGTTCGCATTCATTCGCACGTAAGTTAGTTTTTGTTATCGAGCAGGCGCGATGACTAATGGCCAAGAGGGGATCGTTCCAGGTTTCCACGTCCCTGCTATCTGTGTACACGATTTTTCATAGCTTTTACCCGCACGGCCGCCTTGTTTTATAACGCCGCCGATAACTCGAAATCGATTTGGCTGACTGGCTGGCCAGTGCCTTTGATGGAAGAACGAATTGAAATCGATGACTAACTGCCAGAGAGGTATAAACGTGAAAATAGAGATGGAAAGCCGGCTGCGCGGAAACTGGGTCGAAACGATACATAAAACTCGCGTGAACTTCTTCCCCGATGTTGTCTTCGGCCTCGGTGGCGAATACGATAGGTAAATACATCATAATATTTTATGGTTCCCCGTGAATCCTCGCACTTGGCTGGCGTATTTTAGAATAAAATATGGCGCAGCCGCGTTCGACTGATTGCACGCTTTTCCAATAGACCAGCAATCGACAGAACCGTGAGAGTAATCGTTACGACTCTCGCACGGAAAAACATTTTCTGTACGAATCAGAAGTCCCACGAAGGTCATTGATTACGGGTTTTATTTACGAGAAGGAGATTCTCGTAATTATTGTTCCCCTCGCAACGTATGAATGAATTGTGTCCTCGATTTTACGCGGAACTAGGTCGATTCAAATTCTACCAAACACGATCAAACAATTGTACCCTCGCCTTTTGTACACAGACAGTGATATTACGCTGATGTGCCCGACATCGAAACGCCGTAATAAAACAAATTATACAAAGAAACACGATGCGTGCAACAACGCCAATACGATGGCCCACGCAAAACTAATATTTAGAGAATAATTATCGATGTCAGGGTATCTCGAGCAAACTCGTTACGAGTCTGTTCCCCGTGTTCTTATTCCCTCGCCCCTTCACTGCGCGTATTACCACGTATACACGCCTTTTCGCGAGCATCTCGCGGGAACACGCTCTTAAACTCGGCCGTCTGGCAGTGCGTGGCTGAAACGAAATCTTAATGACACCTGTCTCGAGTGGCCCGACGTTTCTCTTTATATACCCAAAATCACATACGCGTCGCCGTGGAATTGGTAGGTATCGCGGTATTCGCGTCGGGCACACCACTCGTTAACTCGTTTGCTCCGGCTAGGAAAAGGCGTTGAAAAAGTCCCATTTCCACGGCAGCCGTGTTTTTCAAGCGATTGCGAATGCACGAGCCCGTGGAAACGCGTTTCCAACAAACGTGAACGGGGCAACTGTGCAAGAGCTGGCGAGCTCGCGACTCGATAAGAACCATTGAAAGGAGTTGTATCGTGGCGGAAAAGGAGAATCATTTTGTATCGATCTATCAGGAGGTGAGAATTTCTATCCCTGCGAAAGGAACACGTGACCGAGCCAATAATTCGGGCACGATTCGAACGAAACAACAAGGTGCTTAAGTTCAGTTCGGACCTGCACCCCGGTCACCGATCGAACAATGCTCGTCGTTCCAGCAGCCACCCCTCTGCACCATCGTCGCGGTCGCGGTGAAACCAAAGGAGACGAAACGAGGGCAAAGTCGGCCCCATATGTCAGCCAACCCCCACCGCTCGTCGGTTTTGGTATAAATAAATATTGTCCAATGATTGATCGTTCGTCGTTGCGCTAGCGGGCAGGACATTACATCAACCGGCCCTGACATGATGTTACGTTCCGAGGAGGGTCCGCATTTTTTTATTCACCTCTTACGCTGGGTAATTTGTCATCGTGCCACAATACTCGCCTCACGGCCGGGTCAGATAGTCCACGAGTTGAAATTCGTGTACGGATATAATTGTAGAAGCCTCGGATAAGGGCGAGCCCCGATGGCGAATGGGATAATAACGTGCCGTAGGTAGTCTAGAGTGAAAGAGGGACTGGCCGAATGTCCACGAAGGATAATAGTCTCATACTTCGAAGTATCTCAATATTTATCACGACCGCCTTCTTGTTGGTTACAAAATGCTGTTATTAAATACACACGACGGCACGCGATGAAATAAATTAATCGAGCGGTCAATTAAACGTGCATTGTTTCGTCCTGGAAGATCTTTCGCAGTGTGTACGTTTGCTTTTAACTAGATACGCGCGAGATAGCAGTCACTTATTTTCACCAGCGTTTCCTGCGATCTAAATAACCACGCTCAACACCTCTTCCGTCTGTACAGAGCGTAATACATGTTTCCGCGGGTGCAGTTTGTTACGATCTGCTGAAGATCCGCGAAAAGTCCCACCTGTGCATGCGACCGTGCAAATTAATACGTCAATGACACATGTGCTATCAGCCCCCCATATTCAATGAAGCCTGGCATTAAGCCTCGCCTGTATTTCACGCGGTACGCGACCCGTAATGTTGCAAAATTTATAGAGAGATGCGCAGTCGTATCTTTCGCGTTACGTGTAATACTCGGCGCACACGGGGTGGGCAACTTTCTTCTCTGTTTGTCCCGCCTTATATTCGCGCCAGGCATAACTGCGGGGAAGATGATGAATCGTTAAATTAAACGTAACTGGCTCGCGTGAGATAATTCTAAATTCCACGTTTACGTCCGTGTCGTAAACACGCGCCCCGCCGTGGACGTTCATTACGATCATCGCCACACGGACAATTAACCAACCGTGCCGTTTCATTTGTCACGATCGTACGAGGGGATAGCTATCGCGAGAACGCGTGCTTCGTTCAAGCCTTCGACCTGCCAAGAATATAAAGGAGCGAAACGAGCGTTTGGTCGGCTCCCATTCCCCGAAAGCACTTCGCTGTACTTTCATCCATTATTCCTGGCCGTAGGTAAGTCACCGCGACGGCATAGCACGCGCTTGGCCCCCGTTTTACAAGCGTACGCCAGAACCGACGTTGCAACAATCACGGGGTGGAAAGCATGAAAAATTTCTCCCCTCTTACCGCGCCACTTTACCCCTTTGCTCCTGTTGCACGGTGCGAAATGAGCCACGAATATCGAAGGTATCGTAGCAGGAACCGCGAGATCAACCGTGTCGACGTACGGTAGCAGGGCGAGACCTGCTGTGTAGCTTTCTCGTACATCTCCCACCGCGTAACTTTCTGACATAACAGCTGAAAGAATGCCGAAGAATGCGCGGTGCACGCGATGCAGCCAGGTCGACGAACCCTTTACGTACACGAACTACGCGAAAGTTTGAATGAAAGTTCGGAAAGGGTGAGTCAACGTATGAGAAATGTTTCGTTTCAGTAGATAGAGATTCAGGGGAATTGCACGTTACCGCACAGCCAAGTTCGGGAAATCGCGGGCAGCTCATGAAATCGCGGTACACGCTTCTATTCGTTCGTGGTCAAATAAAATTGATATGTCTTTTATTACTTCCAAGAGGCGACGGTGCACGCTTCTCGCTTGCCCGCCGAAATTTACACGCGCCCGTAGCGCTACGGGCAACGAGACTGGTCAGCGAGAGTAACGAAATTTATCGGCTCGGACGAACTCCCCTTTAACGAGCACTGTTCCGTGCATAATTACGCTTGTTCGGTTATTATTCCCGGCATGCAACGCTGATTCGCGCTCGCGACGAGCAGCTTAACAAAAAGCCGGGCCGCGATAACGCCAGGCCGAAAGGAGGGGCAGTCGTCTTAGAAACTTCTGCCCGCTCACGGCTTAAAGTAACTCGTAAATCTCATTTTTCCCTGTCTCGCTACCGTGCTAGCCGGGCAACTGGGACAAACTTTTTACAACGGCTTCTTAATGTAATGCATTTATTGTACCATAAAGCTTTTCACCTAAGCGCCGCCGAGAGTGATAACGAGACCTCGTTTAACGCACAAATTTGATCAACCAGCTTCTTGGGAATTGCACCGTGGAAAATTTAATCAAGCCCCCACCTTTTTCCTGTTATCCGCCCCGCGTGTAAACGGTTTAATCTTTGATCCAACCAACAAGCCGCTCCACACCTGGCTGCGGGTGTCTATTGCGAGCCCGCGGCCCTTCGAGACATCTTAATTAGCCGGTGCAGTGGAAAATATGCACGGAAGATATTGCTGGAAACCGCGTCGTTACGTGATCGGGGAAGTTAATGGAGCCCCTTCACCGGGCTCCATTCTCGTTCGCGAAATAATAGTCGACACCGCGTGCGAATGCGCAATCGCGTACTGCCGTGTGCAACGCGAGCAGAGTTTCGCGACAGCGATCATTTTCTTGGACATCTCCGCCGGGTGCAACGTTGCTTTACGCTTGTGTTCATTTCTAAGGGAGGTCCGACGAGCTATTTTAATGGAGAGTACGATGCATCGGTTCGAGGAGCCGAAGAACGTATCGTTCAATTCGTGTCCCGTCCCGCTACCAGTTCTCGATAAAAGTTCGATATTCGATTAGCGTCGACCGTTTAAAGGATAATATTTCTTTGCATTGCAAAGTGGAATATGGCCCGGGCGAGTTCTAAATGGGATCCGGCGCCGCTCGATTTCTCCTGGCGATCCGTGGATGATCGACGCCGGGGAAGAAAAAGTTTTCCCCGCTCGCTCTCGATTACATTTTGCATTCATGGCCCGATCGGGGTAGATTTAAGGACATCAAGCTGACGATCAATTCCGTCCACCCTTCCGCGCCGTCTTCTTCTCGATTTCAATCAGCCTACGACGTGTAATCGCGTTACGTGTAACAGCGCCACGTTGGCTGACGCGGATATAATGGCCTTAATGAAGATTGCCCGAAGACAGACGGGGATCACGAGGAAATTTCGAATTTTCCACGGGACGACGAGCACCGTCAGCCCGTCGACGGCTGATAAACGAAACGGTCGGAAGAACACTCGAATAAAATGGACAAAAGTTTGGGTGGGAAAGGGGTTGAAGTGCGGGGCGAGTAGGCGGGGGGCGGTTACATAATCAACGGAATGGCAGCAGGATGTCGTAAGTTAGCGAACAAATAAAACTTGACTAAGTGAATTTAGTGAATAGAGACGGAATGAAAGAAAGTGGAACCAGTAAATCCATTGAAAAGTTTCTCACTCGCGAACGCCGCGCGGCTCCTGCAATATTGTCGCCCGGGTCGTTCGTGGATGACCCTCCGGCGGTACGGCAGGATCTAAAGGCCACCAAGGCCTTCACTCTTTTTACGGGAGGCTTTAAGGTACCGTGTACATCCTTGCATGGCAAGAGGCACGGGTACATCGATCGATGAACTTCGCAGGAATGTAAAGTACATCCGTGCATTGTTAAGTGGTTATCCAATAAATTCTTCGGGTAGCAAATACAAGGACAGCCTTCGCCGTAGGCGAATGAATTTCTGTTTCGGTCTTCCCACTCATTGTGTATTAGTTTCCTTCGAATTTGTCTGTCGCTCTTGATTTCACAGAACAAATTCACGGACGCGCGAATCGGTACAGGCTAATCTTTTTTTCAGAATCCTTATATCTTCGTGGTTCGACGGAATTACTATTTAAGTACCTACAAAAATCCAGGTGGCTTAGCAAGAACCGAAAAAATGTGCAATCGATACGGTACTACAGAGTGGGTCGAGTATCTTAAAGTTGGACACTTTAGGCGTCACCTGGAACGAGCGTCGAGTTGGATCACTTAGCTCGTTACGAGGGTAATTCAGAACCTGTCGACGTGTTTGAGGTCGCCGGCGTAGAGATAGGACAGGTTCATAGATACACGATTTGAAACGCTTCCCCCAATAGGTGACGTACGTTTCGCAGGTAGCGATAATTTCACGGCTCGTGCGCAGCGAGCACGTGCTTTCACCAAGTTCTCCAAGTTGGCAGACCATCCAAATTGTCGGGGTCCGATTAAATCGTTCATTCTGTCGCGCAGGACGTATCTAGTCGAAGCGCACGGATCCCTACTACAGAGGGTATTTCATTCTCGTACCTGTGCAACACGCGCGTTCATTTTCGTATCGAGTGGAACGGGACCGCCTGCTCAAAAGTTGCATTTCTTTATCTAACATATTTTTTACCATTTTCGCAGCACAAACGATATCAAGTTATTCAAACTTTTATGCAATCTTCAAGCAAGACAGTCACTTTGTAATAGAAATAAATGGACTATAAAATGGACTACTTGAACAAATTGTTACATCGAGAGAAAATAGCTTCTCTAAGGGGCTGACAAAAAATTTAGTCACACCCGAGTAATAATGGAGAAATTCATACGGGCCAGCACAATTGAACTTATTGAATTGACACTTTGTGAAAAGGATACTTCCTAATATCCCGACGGAAAGAAAAAAAAACAGGGAAGAAAATTGTACAATCTCCTGGTCCCGTGTCCGCAATAAGAAACCTGCCAGAATCTGTGCGACGCGCCAGTAGTTCCGTACTTCCCATTGAATATAAAAGACGACGCGCGATACGATATACATACCTACGTAGAAGAAAAAAGCGAGCAGCCAATAATAAAAAGGACTTCTTATTGGACGATGCCACGACTTGGAGAGTTTTTGAACGTAGTTCGCAAAAGCGCACAGGGGGTGGAGTGAGTATATTTAGTGGCAGCGGACTCCACCCGCTGTCCGCCCAATATTAACTCGCGCCATAATGCGCTAAATTCCTACCACCATTCCGGGCATCCTTCCTTCCCCCGGAGCAAGAGCTTTAAATCTCTCTCAGCACCGAAGTAAGCGGCAACCTGTGCCGCGGCTCGTATATCCTTAAGTCCGTTTCGAACAATCGCCCGCTCTTTCTTTTCCTTTCTCTTCCGCAGTTATGCCCCGGCGCGGCCGGGCGAATTTCGCCTCGACAGCAGAGGAAAAACGGACACCTCCGAATTGGGCGTTTCCTCTCGCGCGACTCCAATTTCTTTCGCGTGCGCGGGGGAATTGGGTTACTCGTAAATGCACGAAATTCGCCGCGGCGTCGAGGGTGAATCGTTTCACGAAAATGATAACGGATTCAAAGCGGAGGAATAAAATCGGGACGATTCACGAGAAAGTATTGGATCGGGGGACGAGTTCGTTCGCTTCTCGAATGTGCACGCATTTCGATAAGTATTGTCAACATGATTTTATTCATATTGGCGGCAATGGTAAAAATGATTTTCAGTTTTTTTGAAGAATGAATTGTCAGACAAGAGAAATCGAGCTGGAAAATTTCCCTTGTCCAGGACACAAGGGTTTCAATATTCGACGCGTATTTTTATTGCGATTAGTGTATGCAATATTAATTGTTACCACGTTTCATTCAAACAACAAAAACAAGCTCCTCCTTCAATGTAACCCAAACGCATCTCAAGTTCTCGTTAAAAGAACAAATCTAAGTTGCCTGGTCGACGACAGTCGAAAAAAGCCTAACCATCTAGACGAAAGAAAGAAGACGACCGTCATCGATTGCCCTGGGACTTGCGGTGGCGCAGCGGCTCGTCGCCGAGCGCAGCCTCCATCAATTTCTCGGACACCCGGTACGTAAAGGACGTAAGTAGGTTCGCCGCATTACATTTATCTCGGTGTAACCGCCCGTGCGGGCCGAGGCTGCACACCAGGATGCATTGATTATTCGCCGCGTAAAGCCCGCCATTACCAAAGTCTCTACCATCCTTTATCCGCGACTCGCGCACCTGAATGCATCCTCCACGGTCTCCATTCCCTTGCCCGCCGTCTGTTCGTGCTCATCCTTCGTCCTCGCCCTTTGACTCCGCACACAGAGACCACCGCCTCCGCTTCGCGATGGCCGGTCGGCTGGCCAAGTTTTTGCGCGGCGATTTATATATCGGCCTCAATTAGTCATGCGACAAAAGACGTGTTAGTCTCCACTCGGTGCCGGTGAGAGAACGATCTGCTCCGCTGGGCTCCGACAATGGCACCAGCTCGAGGCTGTCCGGACACGCTGTCATCGGGCGCAGACCCCGTCTTATCGTAATAACGCCCTTTGGACATCCTCGATAATTCGCGGCTGGATCGTGCCGCGATATCAGCGTGACGAAGAGAGCCAACGCAGCGTTTTTATGGTCCTTTGATTCGGTTCGACACTTGCGACACGTGCAGTTGGGGACAGTTGCGATAAGACTGAAATTGGCCAACTGCGAAACGGTTTTCGTTTTTCGTTGTAACTTTGGAGCATGATTAATATGTCGATGGAATTGTATGAGATGTTTGCTACAAATAAGGATTCAAGAAAGAGGAAGCATTTTTTAATATCTCGAGAACTGCTGAGTCCTCCGAATCCTATCTATTTTAGAACCCTTCCCGGCGTTGCCACCGTTAACGATTCGTTTGCCGAACGAAATTCATTTAAGCGCCTGAAACTTTCGATTACACCGTTCTAAACGACGCACCCGTAATTGTATCACAGAAGACGGGGCAACATTTCCCCGGCGAATCTCGGTCAAAGCAGACGAACATAAAATCACCGCCGACCCAATTCGATTGTACCAACAACGAGCTGCGGCGTGTGCAACGTGCAATTACCTATGCAAATGCACGGCGACCAGCGTATTTTTGTACGTATCCCTAAACGCAGTCGCGATACACAACGATCAAACGCTCGCGATCGACGTTTTCATCGCGAAGGTCTTCCCATTAAATTCATCGACGGACCGACCGCTGGAAAGCATCGTGGAAATTCACCGTGTAACTCACTTACGTTACATAAATGACGATCAACTAAATGCACGCTGGCCAACTGTTACACGCTTCATCCCGACCGATGCAATTTATGCAAACACGGACACGCTTTGCCCCGACCGTGCGAAAGACAAACGAGTTACGTCGGGGGGTCTATATGGAAATTAGTTGGAAATATGCTGCCGCGAAAAATGTCAAGATCTACACGTGTATAGAGTACAAGCGCGTGTTACACTAAGTAAGCTCATCGCGCCTCTTTCGTTGTTGCCTATTCGGTTGCAAACTACCGCCAAACTGCAAAGAGGCCAAACCTGACGGACGAAAGTCATTACCAATGGCCGTCTTGATAATGCCAGACGATATAATTATCATCCGTAGCGGGCATATCGTAAGGAACGGAGAAACAGACAGGAATTTATGCACTCGTTAGTCGGACGTTACCGTAACGGGCGGCTACTTGATACGTGGCTCACGTAAATTCGTATGAATACGTATTGCCATATTAACATTGTTGCTTTCTCATCGAAATCGAGCGAGGCACCGGATTCGTGAATCGTCGATAATTTCATGCGAGCCCGATTCGCCGAGAAACGGCGTCGCGTGACTGCCCAGTCGCTATCTTGAACGTCAGAAGACAGATTCGTGAAATTTTTCCGAATCGCGAGGCGCACGCATTTGCATCAGAAGCAAAAGCACGCGCACGTGAGTTCAAGGTCCCACGCAATTCAAGGTTTTATGCGTTTTTCAACGAGGAACGGGTATCTCGGAGGCAGGGCCTCGCCACGGTAGTCGTTAAACTTCTCTCCGAGAGTTTAGTGCCGCCTGCGTATTTTTTATTATTTAACGAGACGCCTAATAAGGTCCACTTGCTCCTTCGTTCTGTGTAATCGTCCCCTGAACGGCACACTGAAAAATGCATTTATTCCGGCTAAGGGAGGATGAGCTTTTAAGCGAATTATTTCATTTATCCGCCGTTTCCCTTCAAATGTAATCACTGCACGAAAATCGTTCACCTCGCATAACCATTCGAGACAGGCTAATGTCCATGCCAGGCGGAAGAAGTCGAAGTAGATTTTTCCATGGGAAACAACTCATAGAAAGACCGAGGCGAATAAAAGAGGCCGGTTACTTTCGTCGGGGATAACACTGTGGCCCTTTCGTCCCAGGATAGAAACATTTTCGTTCAGGGTTCTCCAATCGAAGCACTCGGTGGACAGCATAGGATAACGATGCAAAAGGGAGACGGTCGAGGAAAGGTGAACGCCAGGGGATGGTCGGGGAAAGTGTCTTAAGCCGCGTCTCTGCCTCTCAGAAATCCTCCCTTCGCTATGTTCCATCCGGCCTCTCTTGTGTACCGTACACATTCGTCCACAAAGACGAGCAGTGGCAAGGGCGAAAACTTCCCTCCACAAAAGGCTGACCGAAGGTTGGGCCGGAAATAAAATGAAATCCGCCGCGCGCGAAAAGCCAGTTCACGATGCTCCGGCCTCGAATAACGTTTTCGTCTTATTGTTGGCCTCCTCCGCCCGTGAAGACCATTTCCTTCTCGTTTTCTTTCCACTAGGATCCAGTCGGCCGCGTCGTTTTCCGCAACTTCATCGTATCCCCCCATTCACGGCTGCGTCCAATATCTGGCCGAGCCCTCGATTCATTCGTCGGAGTGGAAGTGGGCCGGGGGCGCGCCACTGAATTCGGACGTGTACGAGTGGGAAAAGGTAAGCAAGCTGGAACGAATGAATGCTGGGACAAAAGTATCGCCGACGAGTAATGCCGATGCGCGTACGGATCTTACGTGCTTGCGCACGCTAAAGATCGCACGTGAATGGTATGCAGCCGCTGCAGATGATCGGGCAACCTTTCCCGGCGGAATAGCAGCGTGCAGAGATCACAGATTGTTTCCCTGGTTTTCGAGGGGATAGGTAAATGGAATGAACCCTTCATGTACGTTCTGCCCCGATCATTCACCGAGGATAAAAGAGATCAGATCCGCTTCTCTGATTGAAAATGCACCGACTTATATTTTTTCGAATAGACGGTACACTATATTTCTATTGTCTCTTCGTAAATGCGATGGGATTGTAAAGTGCCCCCCTACCCGCACCCGTTCTTCTCTCGAGGATAAAACGATGGTCCAGTTATTAGAGAGTCTTTAAAGCCGGGACAGACAGGGTATAATCGACTCTTGTTGATCTCCCTCCGGGGACAATGGACCTTGTATAAAGGAGCGTTAACACAATGTCGAAAGGTAAAGCTAGGCGTCGTGGAAGGAAAAAAAGAGGTCAGGACATCGTTTTAATTGGAAATGAAGGGGGCCGTGAGGCGACAATAAAACCTTAACGCCGCGCTCGGTGCCGCTGGTAACCGAGGTGAAAATCACAGGCGGCTTAAGTGCCTCGTTGTATCGACTTAATTGAAGGAGTAACCATAAAGTCGACCTTATCGCTCCCTTTGACTTCCTTCCCTGCCAAATCCACCGGTACGCTTATCGCGACACCAATGTACCCGGGGCCTTTTTCTTACGTCCCCTTTATTTTCTTACACTTGGAGGGGGTTCGAGCAACGACGAATGCGAGCTTCGTGTCTCGATTTACGGCACACGGCGGACGCGTATCGCATTCGAGAGGAAACATTATCGATTCTGTTTTCCCAGGTCTGATGAAAAATTAATAGCACGCGAGCGAACCATCGATGGAGTTCCGTGTCTTCTTTTCGTTTTTTTTTCATCCACGACTACATCCTTGTCCCCTGTGCTAACTCCCTCTCTCTCTCTCTCTCTCTGTCTCTCTTTCTGCCTCAACCCCTTTCTCTACATCTTCGTCGACGTGCCCTGCCTCGATGCAGCACGACACAAATCACATTATCTCCGTATCGTTGGCTCGGACACGCGACTACGTGGACAAAGGGATCCGGACGAAACGTGGATTTTCACGGTACATATCTCGAATCCGTGTCCCTCCACATTTCCAGCGTGGCCGTTTCACACCGCGAGGCCAGGCGTTTCAGCCGGAGCCCATTCGTGTGACCCCTCTCGGCTATCGGTCGCCGCGATTATTTCATAAGCTGACACGAAGCGGCCAAGAAAGCAGCCATTTCCAGGTCAATTGATCGCTCGATGAGCTCGAGCTAACCGGTTACTTCTTAGCATGTACTGTGATAGAGGAAATGGAGCTTATCCTATCGCCCTTAATCCATCTCCACTTTCAATCACTGACCAGTCGGTTGCCAAGATACTCGACCGGTTCGCATCCGTGTTCGACTCGCGTTCAACGAGGCGACAGCCTCTCCGTGCAACGTTGTTCACGTAACGTCGTTGGAAAAATTAGGCGAACTTGGCGCTCAGCTGTACGGGTGGAGATGTACCTTGGCGAACGTAATCGCGCCTGTTCCAGTGACAAGGGAATCGTACCACAGCGCGACGCGTTTCGAGAGAAAGGGGTCAGACCCGGGGATGAAAATGGGGCGAGAGTAGGGTGGAAATACGGCGAGTTCGCGTTCGTGATTGTTACGCGCGTATTTGCAAGTCGCGTTCCATATGCAAAGGGTAACGGCGTCTAAATCGAAGAACGTTTCAGAATGGAAGTCTATTTCGTTCGACGCGGCGAGAAACTGGGACGACAGCGCGACCAATGTCGGAACATGGCAAATAAAAATCACCATCCGTTTCGTGATCCGTCGAACGTATTTACTTTTCCCTTTTTTCCCCCGCTTTCGTATTTTTATCGATTTCCAGCGATAGCCGGTCCAGCGACTTTTTATTAGACCGCTGAAAATTAGTTTAACCGAAACCGCGTATGTAATTTCTTCTATGGAAAATAAAAAAAATAAGAGGAGAACATACCGAGCATTTTTGTGAAGCTTTATTTCAATCGGAAAAGCTGACGTAGAAACCCGTTGCTTCGTGGGAGAAATCTCATTTTCGTTATCCGTTTTCGTTCTGTGCACAGATAGAACGGTCGGGCAAAGACATCTTCGATGCAACGTCAAACATCATTACACAATATTCAAAGGATGAAAAAGCACGTGACACGAAGGGGTGGCGGCTAATGTAGCGTGCGAGATAGATGGGTTACCACAGCGAAAGTTAATTCGCGTTTGCACTTCGACGACCAACGGATCGATTGAAAGCGTCGCTCGTCCGTGCGAATAACGGTCACCGCAACGTTTCCTAACGACGTCGTTATCGATTTGTCTGTTCCAGACACAACTTTATAAAGAGCAACTTTATTAACCTGTTATCGTACATACAACCCTTGTATACCTTGATGTATCTCCCTCTCTCTTCCTCGAGCGACGAGTAAACGGCGAAAAATCGATATCCTCTCGGAGAGGCCTTTATTTCGCGCTCCTTCCTGACGGACGCTCTTCGAGTTAGACGCCGCAAAGCGACAAGGCGACCCACCGCGTGCATCCAGAAACGCTTCGTGTGTCGAATGGACAATGTCTCGTTCGGTTAGCGTAACGAACGCAAACTAATTAACAAGCCATAAGTCGATTCCAGGCAGCAACGAATTCAGAGCCGTACACGTGCCGATTGAGCAGATCTAGAAGTTAGCACTCGAACAGAGACGCCACGTACTAATTAAAGGGCAACTTCGGAATGCAGGCTGCGGTGCAGCGCAAGACCGATATAGAGGCGACCGGAATATTTGCCCATGTAAATGGAACCTTTCCTGGAACATCTATTCCATTCGAACCTCGCAGAGGCGGCTTGCTCGCGTTTCAAAATCTATCTGCATGATTGCAGGACTTGAGATTATGTCTCGCTGCATGCGTCAAAGCGATTTGCATTAACTGCCCTTATTATAAAGCTGTTCCGCGAGTATAAAAGCAATGGCGGAAAATAATCTAATTGATATCGCAATGCCGATAACGGCTTAACGATTTTACGCGTTACGATTGCCACGGGTCGTCCACGATAGAGCTGTTCTAATTGAAATCCTGTTCTTGTTCGCGTGATTATATTGCAACCTACATCTCTTCCCTGTCCACGCTCGATGTTCAGCTGTATCGAAGCAGCTCGGTGGCCTTATCAATCAAATAAAGGGCATAGGCAGACACCAGTCGTTTGCGGGTACGACTCGGTCGTCCATCGTTGGAATTACCACAATAAACCTGTGATACATGAGAAAGACCTAAATAGCCTTGCGCTGCGCTCTATCGTCGTCACTTACAGATGCAGGCAATTTTTCAACGGACGAAAAGAAAACTGTTACGTTGCCTCGAGCGTCGTGCCGTAATGGTCGGCGGGATTGTCAGTGTGTTATTATACTTTCTACATAAATATATCAGCGTCGTTTCCACGTAAAGTAACTTTAAACGGGGCGCATGGATACAACAATCCAGCTGCCTTTCCAGCGTTTCCTATTGCACTCTGTTTGTCGAGTCGAATTGCAGAAGATAGGGGTAAAGTACACCGTAATGTAACCGACTACTTATCGAGGAAAGAACTTTCGCGGTGCCGTTCTATCATTTTCGAATGAACCAACTGTGCCACGCGTTTAATGCAATTACCAAGATACACCCTTATCAGGATTAGATCCTATTGAGCGGTCCGTGAAACCGCTTACGTAGTGGTGAAAGTTTTTCTAACTACCGTTGCCGAACAGCCATAGAAAAATGTTTCCACGAATAAGAGTCGGCTGACGACGACTTGATAAACTATCCATTGAGCAACTTCTTTCTCCAATCTTCCCCTTAATAACCCAATCGGAGGAACGTAAGCTTTTATTGCCGCCCCCTCTTCGTCCCATCGACCAAGAAGTTAATGGTTACTTTACTGTGTCACAAATAACAGCGATGAATTTTTCCGACCCCCTGCCCGGCATAAATATTTTAACGTTGAAGACAGTCTCTGTCATTCCGTTTCGACCGAACTATCGATGATAAAATAAGAGAAAAAAAACACGAAGAAAGAACCACAAAAAATTGGGATAATCTGTTGGGTCGTTTGTAGCGATGGGGCATGTTCAATCGAATAACAAGCATGAAAAATTTACGCGGGATGCATCCGTTATTGATTAAGCCTCTGGGACTCAACATAAAGTAAGGGTGCCCTCGCGAAGGGAGCTCGAGTGGTTCCCGAGGGTGTCTATCCGTCCGTACGTCGTTCTCTCCACAAGTCTGAGAGCATATCGTGTACCCAGCCAACGAAAGACACATAAGTGTTGGCATGATCCCCCTACCCGCTAACAATGTCGCTGACATGAGACAGACTGAAAAGGGTGGATTTCCTCTGGAGCATCAAAATGCACATTCCACGGAAAGCTTGCGATTCTGGAGCAACGAAATCGTATGCAAGAATTTTTCTAAATTCAACGAGCCATAATATAGTATGCGCATTACGCAAGAACAGCTTTGCAGTAAGCCTATCAGAATTATTCGACTCGTTGTATTAAACAAATTTCGTTCCACAATAATATATACAATAATATATCTACAAATTCGAATGCTAAAGCGAAGCGAGTCCACGTAACAGGATAAAGCGACGTTCATTCCAGCCTCGATTCCCTGTTTCTCTTCTAAAGTGACATAAGTTATCACGTTCATGGCTTTCATGCATCACTGTGTCCGCGGAACGCTCGGTATATACGCGACGTAAGGGAGAAATGTAGTCTTGATGGCGCGAGGGTGAAAGTAGACGAGGGGTTGTCGCGAAACCAGCGAACATCGGTCTCGACAAAAGGACGATATATTTTTTACGGATCGCGATTCGTTCGAGAACGACTTCCATCGTCTATAAATGTAACGGGCGAGCCAAGTGCTTTCTGCACTTTACAGTGGCCAGCGCTACGTTAGCGCTTTTTCCCGCGCCTCGACTCTTAGGCGGATAATATCCTTCAGGCAAATTGAAAAGTCGAAACTTCGGGACGAGTCCCTTTGGAATTTATTGCGCTTTTAAAGTCAACAAAGTTCCACCGTGACTCAATTTTCGTAGCATCACCATGCACGATACTGAGTACATCGCGTCGTTTGTAAATACGACGAGCAACTTATTACAACGTTGACTTTGAAAAGCGCTACCCGTGTGTCCGTGTAATAAATTCAATTGAATCTCGGCGCGAGGCGCGGAAACAGGGACAAAATAACGGAAGGATATTGAACGTAGCCCAAGAACGTTCGCCAGAACTTTGACAAACGATGCATCTTCGAAATTCGGAAGTAGTATGATTCCGTGGCTCGCGAAAACCTGCACTGTTTCGCCAAGTATCGCGGCGGGGTAGACACGTAGGGAGCATCAATTTCACGACTTCCAGGCGTACCTCTGTAATCTGTGCACCAACGTTTATCCCTCCCGACAATGCTGAAATTTTCAATTTCCTGCCCGCTCGAAGACGTTAGCGTCTCTTTTGGACAAGTTATCTTTACTCTGTAATTTTCGACGGTGTCGTGGTTCCTAAAACGGCAATGACAGAGGTAGACGCGGGGTAACATTCAATTTAACTCGAATAGTAGGACGCTTAAGAAGTGGCCTATATGCGTCACCCTTTATCAGGGCAGGATACGCAAGAAGCGAAGTTATTGGATAGATATTTCGTAGGATATATAGATCGTATAAATTTTTATGTAGACGTATATTTACTTCAGGCTGCCTGTACCGCGAATCGGACGGCGCTCATTTTCCACGGCTTTTCCATGAAAATACGTTCGAATATTCCGCCTCGAAATCGCTTTTCTCGAAAATAGAAAATCCACGGAGCAACTGATGTTATGGAAAGCCTGTCCGCTAAATGGTATTTCTCAGTGTTCAATTAAGAAATAATCCGTTTGACGTTAAACATTTTCCTCTCAAATTCATTTGCCGATTTCGTCTAAACGCTGGGCAAAGAATATATTAATGCTAAACTAATGTAAATAATTATTGTAACACAATGTCCTCAGCGAGACGTTCCTTATAGTAAGCCCTTTTCCAGGAGAAAAATAATACTACAACCCTCTTAGCTCACACTCGTCGACAGCGCCGATCTATATACCACACCACGGGCGGGTGTTTGCCCTGCCACCCTTAATTTCCCATCAAACATGTATCTTTTCCGCAAGCGGGAGGGTGCACGAGTAAAGAAAAGACGAGCAGCGGATGCTGTATCGATTGAAATTTAATATCTGGTCCCCGATGTAGCGGGGATCTCTCTTGTAAATAGAGGGTGAACACTGTCCCTTCCCGTTTTTATCAGGGTGCCTTAGTCTACGATTTCACGGAAGCTTCGCGCGGAGAGTAAATCTCTTCGAACGGGCCGCGCTTTGAGCTCCGGCTCTACGCGTCAAATCCCAAGTCCTCGAATACACGGAGAACAAAAAGGTGTACTTTTCCGCGAAGCAAGAAAACGAAATATTCATGTGAAATATTTATAAACCAGTTGGACGTCTCGCGCGATGGCACGGAGAATCGTATTCACGTTGCATCGCGTCCGACGAATACGCATCGACGGATATCACGAAAAATAACGAAGCCGAGGAATGCATAATGCAACGAAGAAATTACGAGTTCAATCGGGCCAATAAATTGCATATCATCGGTCCACTGTCCGCGCGCGCGCACACGGGTAGCGTTTCCATGCAGATTTATCAAGACGATAAAAAGTCTGATATCGGCGATCACGGCCCCTCATCGGGCCGATGGCCCTGCTTCATTCGTTGCACATATTTAAGTACCTCTTCCAACCACTCTGAATCGACACACGACGGCGAGTCCACGGATAACGAGGACGTTCCGTACTCAGATCCAGTCGGACAGTGGCCAAGGCTTTACCCCCTCGATGGTCCACGGAGCATAATCGACTTTAAACGATCGGCCTTGCCGATCCTCTGGACATCGTTAGGCAACCGCGATACGGAGGACGTCGATGATCGTCTCATACATACAGGAACGAGAATTCTGCGGCAACCAGCACGGCCGGAACGCCGACGTTGCGTGTGCCGCCCAATTTTAAACGAAATCGAAACGGCAGGAAGAGACTGATGGGAACGGCGAGAAAATATCCGGCGAAATTTTGCGACTCGTGAGAGGATCGGCGAGAACCCCTTCCGCGAATTAATTCGATTTCACCTATTTAAACGGCAGCATGTGCACTACGTAAATCGGGGCGGCAAAATTCGAATAATATCACGTGCACGCGTGTCCATGAAACGAGAGGAATTTTATCACGCGAACGAAAATATTGTCGCCATGCGCCAGGAGCGAAATCTCAACGAATTTCCCTGCAATAGTAGCTAGCTTGCCACTGCAGTCTACTTGCCGTTGCAGGCTGACATACGAAACTTCCAAACTGGTTCAAGGAATTCCCACATCGATAAGAGTAAATCGAAGGGAATCGCAGGGAAATCATTCTGTATTTCGGCGCGGGATGCGTCGCGTCGGCACGACGAGAACCGTGAGAATCGAATCGGGCGAAGTGAATGCGGTCTCGCAGGGCGACATAAAAAGGTGCATAAAATCCGAAAATAAACATGTTCCAAGGCGAATCGAAGGGGCCTCGCGAAGTTATTGGTTTCCACTTGACCCGGATATCGATATTCGTAATATCGTAAAAGTGTCGATTAATCGGGCAGACAGGAATCCACGGCGTGACTTCGCGTCGATAAAACGAAAAGGGCGCGTGAACACGATTTTTCATTTGCGACCGACCCTCGGAGTGGATGGATAACCACGTTTTAACGAGGTTCGAAGGGCAGACGGGAAGAAAACGGGATCGGAGGGCTCGCCGGGCCCTTAAAGGGGTGGCACAGTATTTCCTTCTTAAAGGGAGCGAACGATAGGTCGAATTTATCGGCCGAAGACTTCAAGGGCAGCCGGGCCTTCGGCCAGACGCGATGTTCGTCCTTCCTATAGCAGGCTCGCGGGAGCCAGAACCGTGGCTTTACATTACACCGTGCATTACGCATTACATTACCCCCGCGCGTCTCTCCGCGAGCGCTGGCGCAGAATTTAGAGCAACCCGCGAGAGGGGTGCCTGCAGCCCTCCTGTAACGCATCGCCAAATCGACTTTCTTACGACGCTCTACGTTATCCTTTACGCGAGAGTATCGCACGCCGGGATAACGTACCGACTGGTTGCTTCCAGCTTTTTTCGTGGAAACCTTCTTCCCCTGTCCCACCCTTCCTGCCCACAGAACGGTGACAAACTGTCGCGGCCTTTATGCGCTTTGCACGATCCGGCCGATGTACCGGATAGCTTCTCGAGAACAATGGGCACCGTCACTTTCAGCGGGGACACTGTGAATATTCTGTCGGGTCGCCTCAACCCCTATCCGGGTTTTCGCGCTTCGCGTTCATTTTCGAGGCTTTCACGCGAGGCGAGTTCGGTGTGTCCAATCGTATATTGGCAGAATATGCTGTTGGAATATTCGAACGTCGTTTTCTGGCGAACGTAAGTCTCGCTGAAGAGTAATGGCAATAGTACGCGGTAATTGTGAAGAAAGAAGCGACGCGTCGAATGGACAGAAACATTTCAGAGAGTAGTGGCAAGTGTTTGCCGGATGAAGGCCGACGAAATTCGCCTTGCGTGGTGTCTTGGATTCGGTGACAAAGACCTCGACGAGTTTCAGAGATGATAACGTGGCTGTCTATCTACATGGGCTAAGGGAGATGAGCTATCTGATCTGGCCCCTCACCTTGACACTGGGGAGATTAGTCGCGTCCCCCTTATTCTTTTTCGCATCGGCCTGAAAATCCTGTCTGCTTTTTCTAGGGGAGCGTTTAAGCGCGTCTCTGGCGTCATTCAAACGTCAAAGGCACGCAATAGCGGCCCGTTCGAGCGAGCGTCCATAAAACGCAGCGTTTCAACATTGCGTCTGATGACAACAGTCGCTAAGTATAAAGTAAATCGTGCGAAAGAAAATAGCTTTCGGGACGAACGGGCAGATGAAGCTCGCGAAATACCGGAGAGAAGAGCCAGGGGGGTGAACGTAAAGAAAGCCACAGACAAGAGAAAATAATTTTCTATAGGTTACGTAGGTGCACGTAAAGGGTACTTGATTTTAATTTGCTTTCCTTTAATACTGCCTCGTACTGCCGTTTGTGGCGAATCAGATTTTCGTCTGTGTAAAGAATAGAAATTCTGCCCTGTCGGGGTAAAAATGAAACGGTATATTTCGTCGGGGAGAAATCAGGGGAATTTATATAGATTGGGTTATAAAATTAAATAAGGATAAACCGGATTTTGTTTCGCTCGTTTGGAACATTCGTCACTGGCGTTATCGCGGGCACAAAATCTGGATAAATATATTCGCTTGCTCTGCCACGTGATAAATTTCAAGTGCATTTTATCGCTGGTCGTTTATCGTTCATTCCGCAGAGAAAACTGCACGGATCGATGTAACGAACCCTGAAATATTGCACGGAAATGCCGAAATCATAAAAATTAACAAAAGCCCCGACATGCTCTGTCTGTTTTATACCGTCCGAAATTCATAGCCCGATACATTGCATGTAAAAACAACAATCATATATTATAATATCCCTTAAGAGGGGCAGGTGATTGAAACGGGATCGATAATTCCATTGCGAGATCACGATTGCTTAACATCGAGTATGTTCTTGGGCCCCTGGCAAGTGACATTTACTGTCGCGATAATTATCCTAATAAGAGTCCCGGGAGCGAAATTGGCGCCATTAATGAGATTGTAAAGATAGCACTATGACACGGCCGGGGGGCATCGTGAAACGAATCACTGATTCTACTCATCCGACGAACCAAAGTACCCCAAAGGGAATATCGAGGTTTATTACAGGGAATGCCATCCGTCCATTCCCGCAACAGTATCCGTATATAACAAGATTCTGCGGCTGGTGGTTGCACACCCACACTTCGCGTCCGTGAAAAGTCGTTCCGGCGAAATCACCGCGACGACATAATTTCCCCGATCTCATCAAAGATTACTGCGGCCAAGAGCAAACACAGCTCGCCCAGAGAGAAAGACAAATTGAGCACGGGGAAACGCAATGCGGACTGCTCCGGTCCCGCTGCTCAATGGACTTTCTCCCTTTTCCTTCGCGCGTTCTACGTTGTAAGCAAATTCCTCCCCGTCGCAAAGTAGTTCCTCCGATTCCTCCTTGCACGGTAGGTACTATAAGCGCGGGGCAAAACTTTGGTTTCTTATCTGTTTTCCTTGGTCGGCTGGTGCGTGGAACGAGAAGGTTAGTTGGATGAGAAACGAGAACTAAGCAAACGAGAAGGAAAAGAAAAGATTCGGGGGGGGGGCGATGGTGGAAAGAGGAAAGGAGATACGAAAGGATAGAACGAAGATGTTAATGTAATCCACGGCGTGTTTCCGTGTTTGTCGCTACTTTTAATCTACCCAGCGCCACGGTTGAATTCGGCGCCTCGTTTAACGTAGACGAAGCAGGCAGGGGGGAATGTAATTATAAAAAGGAAGGAAACGGGGAACGGTCGGGAGATGATGAAGGGTTGAACACCGGCTTATAATCTAACTAGTCATTGGCATCGAGCCGGTATTACGCCAGTCGTGATAGACATTTTTCGTACGGAGGCCATCAAAAGCGATCATCCCTCGTTCATTATGGTTACGCTCCCGTATGACAACCTGGTATTAAGGGGGGTCTGATACGCCGTGTCGACCTAACGTGGCCACTTTATATCTCATTGACAGCAACGAAATGGGCCACGTGTTAATATTCGTGCACGAAGCAGAAGTTAAAGGGGTCGTCGTTTCTTCGACGTTATATAAATTTCAATGCCATCGTCGAGTGCTCACGACGAGACTGTTAACCCGAGGAGCTGGATTGACGAAACGCAAATAGTTAATGCGCCACTGAGAACAGGTAATATCCTTTGATCCTAAACACCCTTTAACAACTCGCGCGTAAGCAACATTAGCTGTCAGGACAAATATGCATACACCGTAGGAAGGATTACGGTTAATCTTGCTACAAAGATTTTCGTAAGATTCCATTTAAGGCAGTTCGGGATACAAGCGAGTGCACGAAAAGCAGAGCTTTATATCCAGTCGTACCCGTTTCCCTGCAATATTCTCCGTGAAACCTACGGTGAGCATTTATGGGTCACTGCTACAGACCCGAGTAGACCTGGAATATTCAAGGTTCTAAAGCTTGAAGCGCCTAAGGACGCTCGAGCATTACCATATTAGCAAGTACACTATCCAACTCGGCTGAGTCTAAAGAGGTTCCCGATCAATTCGTTACTTAAGTGCGCCGAGGAGAAGAGAAATAAAAAAAAAGAAGGGGAAAACAAATTCTTCGATCTTCTACGTGCTAATTAATTACCATAACCTGGCCCCCATTTTTTCTCTTCGCCGTGTTCCTCCCTTTTGTTTCCTGCTCTCCGATCGAATCCATATTTATCGATCCTCTTCCTGCATAATCTGGTGATAATGAATTTGTCATGCAAATTAATGACGATGCCCTCATTGATAATCCACCGTCGTTATAAATACATCGTCGCTGCTTAATTATCATACTCGAATTCCACGGGAGGGCACAATGCGAACGGTATTACTTCGCAGAGCGACAGTTATGTCATGAATAAACGTTCGCCCCTTAACGAGCGTGCTGCTTTAAGCTCTACAAACTTTAGTGCTCGAAGAGCTTCAAGCTTGAGACATCGGCGATTCGTTTATGCCGGCCGAGTGGCCGAACTTTTCTGATAATCCATTGAACATTCTCCAAACCGCCAATGTTCGGCTCTTCCTGCAATCTTTTCACTGCTTCCTCGCTATCCCGCTCCCTCTGTTTTGCTCGTTGCTGCAAAGATCCCTGTTGTGCAACAGCGAACGTGTACATATCTGGTGTACGTATGTATCCACAGAACCGAACAGCGGGGGCTCAATTTTAAAGTAGTCCAGAGAAAAGTTGTAAGCAGCTTCCATCGGCGAGAGTAGATCGTGGAAAAGGAGCCAGTGGGGATAAAGGGGGGACTTATGCTCGAAGCAACCTCGTTGGCTAAGCCAAACTCAACTCAAACTGCACGGACTAACAACTCTGCATAATGAGAAAGTTTGGTGGTTTTCGGTTAAAGAAACTATCGGAACTTAAGTGTCTCGATGCGACGACGCGTAGCCGGCGCAGAGGCAAGAATTGATAAATACACGTTCGTAGAGATGCGCTCGTACACTGTTGCGAAACGGAGCAGAAATAACTTGCTTGACAATCGACAGTCCTGTGATATTCGCACGGATCTGATCGAGCAGCGCAAGAACGTTCAATCGAAACGAAGTGAAACAATCGCGTTGGGTATGACTTGTAAATAATACGTTGGCGCCGCATCTTTTTCCTTCGTTTAGATTCTACGGCGTTGTCCGGCTGATAAAAACGTGTCGCGCCTGGAAACTACACGATCCAAAGGTTTTACAGTATGTACAGTTTCGGTTAAATTTCAGTGATTCCGCCAAACCGAATTTGAGTAGCCTTTGGCAATTCGAGCCGACCGGACCGTGGAAAGGGACTGGCAGGAAATAGAATGAAACCTTTCCCCGTCGATTCGTAAAATTGCATGTAACCACCCCGTTCTACACATCCAACCGCCAATCCTTCAATCCCCGCAATCGTATACGCTCTTTCAACCACTCTCCCTTTCCAACTTACGTTGCCCCTTCCGCAATCGGTTCCTGTGCTAGGAACAGCATTATATATTGATTGGATAACAACTATTGGGTAACGCCACGGGTAAATAAGATTTCTTAAAGTAACGCAAACTTGTGGTTCCTGTATTCGTATACCTTCCGCTTCGATCAAGCTACAATTTTACAAAAGACTTCAATACCGCTACGACCCAAAGGACAGAGCGCAAAGTACACGATTAATGCGCGCCGCCACCGTTCAGTTAAATCGTATTCGGTATACCAGGATAATATTCCGTAACTTTATCCTGTCGAAGAGAAAGGATAACGACAGGGAAACATCGTAAACTACTTTGGTGCTTCCATGAATCGAGCGCAGATCTGGAAGACAATATGAGGAGGATGGTAACCGGATCCCACGCTCTGGACAAGATCATTATGTTCGGGGAGTTTGCGCAATCGAGAATTAACGACCAGACAACGTTACACGAACGAAACGTCCGAGAGAGATATACTTTGTAACTACCAGTGCACACATATGTTTGCTTCGTCCTCGGAATAACCTGCACGCGGTTAACGAACGACCAGCAACGGCCTAAGTGTGTCCCAGAAATTTATATCGTACGAAATAGCACTCGCCTTGAAAATAGTACGGAACACTCACGATGATGGAGGAATTCGTTAAGATACCATGACAACCAACATGACCATGCTCGATCGGGAGAAATATCGCGAATCTCACCTATATGTACGTACAATCCACCTACAGGGTCTTACGTTCGCGGTGCGAAAGAGTTACGATGGAAACGAGTGAGGCGAAAAAACGCGGGATCCCTACACGCGGTTAACTACCGGCAAGTTCTGGTGCACGGTGAACAGGTAAACCGGTCCAGCGACGACCTATACCTGCGCAAAAATATAGGAAAATTTCCCCTCCCCAAACGTCATACAAGTGTCAACGAAAAGAGCGCAGCGTATCTCAATCTACATGTACCCTCCTCTTTGTTACGTATACAAGTTACGCAAAGTCAACAGCGGTTTGTAAAAGAAACTTTTTCAGAAGCAATAGGTTTTCTGCGAATATCGTAGGGACAACGGGTTCGACAGAAAGAAGAGGACCGGCGTGCACATAAGTCCACTAAGTATACCGGCATCCAGTGTGTCTGCGAACAGGTAAACCGGTCGATTCTTTTTTTCTCTTTTCACGCAGTCTGTCCTCTGCGCGGCGCCCTCGACACCGTTCCAGAGAGGGAAGCATTTTTATCGGGCGAGCCTTGGCCGCTTACGGGAGCGGTCCCGAGGCCCGAACCGGGTTACCTGATACCAATGAATGAATACCCCGTATCCACAATGCGTTCGCTTACTCCTCCGCTCCTCCGCAGCCAACAAGAAAGCCCGTCCTTGCTGAGTTTTACCGCGCCGTACCAACACCCTTCCATGGCCGAGTGTCACGTTCGACGGACCTACAGTTGCACACGCACGTGCATCGGTGCAACATTGGGACACGCCCCGCGCAGCCAGCCGCGGGAACGGAGTCACAAATGGGGTGGTTGTGATACAGGGAGAGAGAAGGTTGCAATTAGCTAATCTCTCGAGCAGAAGCGATAATTGGTATAATCGATGTACCAATTAGAGAGAACGCGAAACTAACGAGATTCGACCGGGCCACCCCGTGCAACCATTCCATCCCTCGCGCTGTATCTAACAGCCTCCCCTTCTCCCTGTTTCTGTCCCATTCGTCATTTACGATACCGCTCGCCGTTCGAGATTTCGCCTACTTTTCGACGAGAGATCGTCTTATCGTTGTGCCCAACCGCCATATCGAATCGGTGCTTGAGAGAAAGCAGATGGACTCGAATCCAAGAGAGCCTTTTCCACCGACCATTCCAACGATAATGGCTATTCGATAAGAATTACTTCGGATAAGACCCAGCCAAATCAGACTCCCTACGGCCGATCCGAACTTTCGGCGGAATTCAAGAAAGAAGCGTAGCTGCTGGCGAGAAATATATGTATAGTATAACGTCTGTCGACCCGCGGGAATTTTTGTTTCTTTTTACGCGGATCCTTTTTTCTCATTAGAGGGTCCGGTTAAATGGGCGAGGGGTGTAGGAGCGGCATGGACGATTTGGAACGCCAAGGTGAGAATAACGGACCTTTCACACCATGCCGTGCTCTTTGAACGCCAATATATGCAACTACATATGGATGTATGTGCGCGCATAGAAGCGCGCGTACACGTACAGGCCTGCATGCGTATGTATGCGCGAACTTTGGCCGCTCGCACGGTCAAAGGGTTAGGATATACCCCCTACGTTTCCCTTTACAGGGCCAGGAGCACTTTTGTCCCCGGCAACGAGTATATAAGGCACGGAATATGAATTGGCGTTTCACGCTTATTGTGCGACAGGAGGTGAGAGTGTGCCGAATTAATAGCCACTCGAGAGAGGCCCGGGCTTCGAATACACCGTCGTGCTGTCGACTGAAAGGGGAGGCGAGGGTTTTCAACTCTCGCTCCCAAACCATCCGTCGAAAGTGTACCCGAAAAAAGCACGGCGCGAACTAGCCCATGGTAGTTCGGGTTGTGTACAACACTTCACAATGAAGGTGTTCCTCCGTTTCACAGACTGTATGACGAATCGGGGGTAGCCGGTACGCGTGAAACTCGCAATTGACACGGTTCACTCCTGTGCTTGCGGAGCATTCATTTCGCCACGATAATTCCTTTAATCGTGCAAAAGCTATAGCACTCTGCTCCTTTGTTTTTTTCAACAGGATAATTTGTTATACGATTCGATTAGACACCTTGTGATATAATTCCTCTTTTTTTATTCTTTTCTTTCCGCAGGATTTATTTGTCTCGCTTTAATACCCGCCACCTTTATCGCGTTCTTCCGATCCGTCGATATGCTGTGACCGAACTCGACGAAAAGTTCAGAGAGTACGGGTGTTCCGAGAGAGTCAGTTGTTCTTGTTAGACACCTCGCAGAGTAGCCGATGGAATCTTTCCGTGCACCAGTTTTACGCGGCAATTTTGACGTTGCCCCGTTCCCTGTAGGTGTAGGTATGCGAAGAACGGGAAATGAGTTGCGGTGGAATTCTTACGACCGTGCCGAACTTTAGATTGAATTCAATGATAGAGTCCAGAGAAAGAAATCCGACCGAACTTCTCTCGTTTATGGACTCTCGTGGATTTCCTGATTCCTTCTTCCTGTGCGTCCTTTTGCCATCGGTATACGATACAGACGTATCCAATTTGCAGCGCGCGATGCGAAATTTTGCAAACGCCCCCTGCAAACTGTCCAAAATATATATATCCAAAATTTATATGTACATCTATATGTCTTCTTCCAAACGTTTATCGCGATAATGTCGTTCCAATCATTCGCGTGTACTCCGCACAACTTCCGACTGCCTTTCGCTGCGAGAATGCCGCGTGACGCAAACATTCGACGCCGATAAAGTGTTTCGATCAAAGGGAATTAAATGGAAAAGTGGCGATCCAATTTCTCGGCGTGTCGCGCCTGCAGTTCGTCATAATTACATTCAATTAAAAGCCCAGCAGGCCGCCGCTAGAACGTGCGTGTATTGATAGATATGTCGTGGTATATTCGCTCTAGCGCCGGCACAAGTGCGAAATCGAACTGATCCATGGAGAACCCGTATCTATAATGCATTCTCATGCGCCCACCGTAGCCGACACACGAACGCGCTCATACACGAACGTTCCTACAGATACGCGGGTACGTTTATTTCCGAATGGCGTTCTGTACGTAGTTCCGGCGTCGACACGACGCGACAGCCCGATCGAGGCACAAAACGGACGCTCCACCGCGTAAACTAAATAATGCATGAGGTGGATCGAACGCAACATTTAAATACGTGTATCCAGTTCGAACGGTTGCTACATCTTTGGCCTTGCACGAACGGGGTGCCACTTTGTTAAACGATCGAATTTCTCAGACATCGAAATTTCGCGGTGCCTCGCGGCGTACGATATCAAAGGGAAACGGGTGCACGTTCGTTACGGTTACGCGAACAGATATCGTTATTATTGCGGGCACCGTGGGTATAGAGTGTAGAAGATAATCCTGCGGGGAAAAGTACGTAGCAAGTTTCGCGCGAAACACGAAGTCGTAAAGACCGAGTACGGGTGGAAAAAGGGGCAAATAGTACGTGGTCGATGTCGCAGTAAAGTACGATCGTTCTTGCATGACTTACGAGCGCATTTATAGGCACGAAACTGGGTTACGCGAAGACTGCTTTAAGAATTTTATTACGAATCCCCAAAACACCTCTGTCACGCTATATATGTGCGAAACTTTTATATCCTTCTTGGCTCCGAGTTAATATAGAACTTTTTCGCGTTGCAGTTTATAATTTTTAAGTTACATAAGAACTGACACTCTTGGCGTTGGCATTTCATCGTCGTCTCGGATCCCTTGCACTTCTTAGAAACTGTCGGTACCTTTCGTTTCACACGCTTTGTCTGGGCAGCGCGTCGTGTTGCCAATGGAAAATGATCGTGGCAAATGTATGTTGTATATCAGCTAGGCTTTCCGTTCTGTTTCCCTAGCGATAGCTACCCTACAACCGTTTAAGGGAACCGGTCAGTCACTGGGTGCACGGTTCAAAGAGAAACACGATAAGAAGCGGATCATGCTGATGCATTGTTAATCAGCGTTGCTGTAACTAATCCCTTAAAGGAACTGTAACTAGTACTTGAAAGAAACACAGTAGCCTGCTCAACTTTCGTGCCGGTTACTAGAGGAACGAGCCATGGATGCAGCTAACTTGTCAAAGAACAAGAGCTGTTTGCGCGCCGCTTAAACGACTCGGCGGGTGAATACAAATGAAGTTATCTTGTAAACTTTCGCTCTCTCGTCAACTTTCCTTCGTGTAACGTAATGTGACGCCGATCGGGGGATCGCCGATGCTGCAACTTCGTCAGCGAATCGGGAAAGTCCTAACGAAAGTCGGCAAGCACGTTCAAAATAAATCGGGGCAGTTTGCAAAACTATGCCCGGCATTAACGCGCAACAAGATAAGTAGGTAGTTTACGAGCTCTAACGTCCTAGGTGCAGCGAACACTAAAATTTTTATAACTACTACGAATCAGAGGCTATTAATCTTTAGGGGCGCTCAAAGAACCAAACAAGCGCAGCATAAACTTTTCCTCCGAGAATGTTCGAATCTAAGGTATCGTTCAATGAGTGATCTCTATTACTTCGTACCGTCTGCATTGCCATTAAACGCTTTCCTGCGTCTGTCTCGTTCTTTCGCGTGACTTTTAGCGAAGTAACGATCATCCACCCTGGATTACGAGCACATCTACAAGCATCCTGGACAGCTCCTACCGTCAAGCTACGGGGGAAAGTGAGACAGTCGGATTGAATGGAAAAGGATGCCGTGAAATAGAAGGAGGAGGAGAATACAGTCGACCGTTCAAGTTAAGACCCCCGAAGGTACAATTTGGCGGGAAGAAGCACGAGAAAGCATCCGTGGTTCTACCATGCTGGAGTTTAACGGCACTCAAACTGGAATTAATGTGTAATTAAGGCGCGTTCGCGCAATTGTCGTCGCGAGTGAAGGGCCACTTAAGCAAAGCTTCGTCGAAGGAGCGTTTCGGTACCCTTAAATCGTTGAAATCGAAATGAATGACGTTGATTGCGCGCTTGAATCCATTCTGCTCTTTCTTGTTAAAAAACAACACTTCTCTTATCGTTCCTTTTTCAAACCGTGGTTAACTTCCATTAAATGCCCGTTCATCTAAATTGAGCCCTGTAATTTTATCTGCCAGACAGGCTTCGTCGTGTAATTACCATGGACGAGTCTAGGTACGTTTGTAAAAGCAAGAAAGTCTGAAACTGAAAAAGTGCGGACGAGCGTGTACAACTAGAGAATCAGAGCGGCTAGAAGGGGAGCCAAGGAGGCTGAGAAAATTTCTCGATGGAACTTGCCAAAGAGCTTATCCAGAGGAGACATCTATTCACAGTTTCGGTCTTTGTGGATTTACAAGATTACCAACTTTGCGACCAAGCTCCCGTTTACCTCCGGTGCCCCGCGAGACCCCTCGGTTCGAGTTTACATCTCTCTTCTTTTTTTTCTCTTTTTGGAAGAGAGCAACGTCAAAAAATTCTTCCCGATATTTTTACCACGAACTGTACAATTTATTTTGACATAAAATTCATCGACATCGCCTACACATCGTGATAATAACAGGAGCCGTGGGCATGAATCGTTGAATGCGATTGCGAATCAGCTCGTAAATAAAGGGAGTTGTGTCCTCCGTTTTTTTTCCTTCTTTTTTTCGTGATATAATTCGTATTACCGTGACGGCAAAGCGATCGTAAAATTTTCTTGACCAGCGAACTTGAAATTTCATCCCGTAAAACAAACAGCACAGAGCCACGTCATATTGCGATAACGCACGATGCATAAAAATTTACTTTTAATAATGCAATTTTCTGTCAAACGCAGATGAAAAAGGTGAATGTAAAAAAAAAACGATGGAATAAAACTGATAGCTGAAAAAAGATACACGTAGAATGCGCAGCTTGACCCAGTTGACAGGATGGATTTTGCTCGAAACGAGCGCACTTCACCTGTCTAAATCGACCCGAGCTTCTCGATACGACACACCCCACGGACTTCAAATGAAAAACGAATGCTCGAACACTTTTAGTGAAATAAGCGTTCGTCGTAGTCGGACGACAGGATTACGTTTACTTTAAGAAAACCCGCCCGTGGACGAACGGAGACACGACTTTGGGATTTAAATTAACACAATAATTCGATGCACGAAAAGGCGTACGTAATCAGGATATAATTATTCCGCGGCAACTGCTCCACGTACCTATCCGATGAATTATTATCGGACGGGCACACCTTTCATCATGCTAAATACATATTTCATAATTAAACGCCGCGAAGCGTGGGGTATGCCAAGAATGTCGAACGTAAAGGGGATCGCGACGAGAAACAAGGGTGAGTTAGAAATTTGAAATTGTTCGTACCCCTTCCATCGTAAAATCTCACCCTTCGTCAGCTGCTTTAATACAAAATATTTAAGTGCACGTTATATTCCTGGCAGTCCTACCCATAAGAAATTACTAATAACGCGTACTATGGCGAACATTTTCGTTTCAGGACGGTGAGGTATTTGTAATCGAAGGCAACGAACGTGATTAGTCGACTAATTAAAATAAAAAGAATAAATAAACGTGACGTTCGATGCAATTTATAAATCGACGTGTTTAATTGAATTTTTCTCGGCTCTTTTCAATTCATGTTGCGCAACGCGGGCGTACCGGAAGGAAAAACGAAACACGAAGTTTCTCTATGACTACGAGTAATGAAATTCTAATTTTAGATCGCGGAGGGTTAGTGGGAAGTACACACTTATGAAGGGATATCCCAGCGACACTTAAGAGCTTAATTAACGCTACGCGAAACGCGGCTGCTTTTTGCACAACCACCGATGCATACCTTGCGAGCAGCACTGGTCCAATCCAACCGACATTTCTGCCCCGTGTGTGCACGACGAAGGCCCTTACGTGTGCATGTGTGCGAAAACATCAAGGGAGTTGAAATTAGGTTAGAACACATTGAGACGTCTGGGATGACTCGATTAAATGTAACTCCCATCTGTTTAGATTTGATTATTGCACATCCGCTGATGGCCGTCGAGGACCGATATGGTCCCTACAGTATGCCATGTTTAAATGAAAATATTTTCCTATTGAACCGGCTCTCCCGTTTGTAGAAATTCTTTCCCTCCCGTAAAATATGTTTAACCTTTTGACTACTGTTGGCGCCTAAAGGCGCTTAGAAAATTTGCGCTTGTGATACTGTAGGCGCCTAAAGGCGCTTAAAAATATTGCTCTTATGGTACTGTGGGCGCCTATAGGCGCTTAAAAATATTAGTCTTATGGTACTGTGGGCGATTGAATTCCTACCGTATGGTACGGCTGGTGCGTCTCAAAGTCTGCCGTAGTCAAAGGGTTAAAGGGGGTTGACGATAGGCGAAGCTAATAATTCGTGGTGCTCCGCGCCACGTAAATGACACTTTGTAAGGCTGATCGTAAAAGAAATATAATTGAGTCCAAAGTCGGCGGAGTGTTCATTTTATAGAAGCATGCCAGAAATGTGAGTATAAGAATTGGAGAAAATGATCGGGTCAGTCCAGACGAACGCCAGGACGGCAGTTAATCTTTCGAACAAGGCTAATGGCCACTTCTAAACTGTCGAAACGATCGAAGAGGTGCGCCAAATGTCGATAATATAGTTGGAAGCACAGACCAGTCCGACAGTACGCACCCCTTCAATTTTACTCATAACTAATGGCTCGAAACGAAAGACGGCACGTTGCGCGATTTAATATCTGGAATTGATATCCCGTCTGTGCGAAAGTAACGCGTCGTGCAATTAATATCGCGCGATTTTAAAAAGAATGTTTCATATTTGAACGCGCGGCGCCTTGCGACATTTGGAGCTGTAGTTTCTCTTTAAATTCATTAAATAGATTCGACGATATTTGACAGCTGTCGCGGAAATTTTCGCAGGATAAAGCAAGGGTCAAAAGGAGAAACGATTAAGTGAGAAGGGCAGAAGAAGGTGCAAGAAAGAACAAGAGAGACGTCAGAATGCCAGGAAGAAAGGGAAACGTGGGAAGAAATGGATAGAAAATGTCGGCTCATTACTCAACCCCAATACTCGGTACAGAAAGGGAGGGCCAAGACTGGTATGAATGTCTCCTTTATTTCATTTTGCGAAATAACACCCTGGTTTAACCCAGTGAAGCTTGTATCGTCCAGACATCGTAATGGTGCTCGAAACGAGAACACGCTTTTTGTTAACAGCGATAAATACCAGCAGCTTTGCGAGCGCAGAAAATGCGTATGTCGAACGCATAAAATCTCGCCGTTGGGCTAACCCTGTATTTCCGTTTCGTCGAAGAAATTAATGAGCAACGAGAGAAAAAGCGAATGAAATAAACAAATCAGATTCAAAGACAGAAATTTCGTTGTCTGACCGTGACCTCATTCTACTGAATTGGACTTCGCGTATAGACTTTGTAACAGTGCTTACATTGAATCGCGGTTTGTATCATACGATTACTTGGAACGCTATGTTATCCTGCTTACTTTTCATCGGTGTATTATTATTAAACGGATCAGAAGGAAAATAGTGTACAAATGGATAGGAAGAGCAAACCACAGCTGCGGGGTAGTTATTCAGGTTAGCAGGAGTTTGAGGATCACCTGAATCTCATAGCGGCCATGCGAACAAACAGAGTATCAATTTCCCCAGGAAATCCTCGTGTAATCCGACAACAATGGACATTGGGTTTGGTCTGTCGACCCAAGATTCTCTTACGCAGCCTCTGTATTCGAAACAATCAATGATGATAAATTGTCTTACAACTGACTTCTAGATAAATCCTAATGGAACAGTATTTTAACACCAACTTATCCCTCTTGTTTTATTTCCATTCCAATTCGTTCGTATATTTTCCTTACGTCTCTGTGCTAGTCAAAATGACGAAACTTAATTAAGCCGAGAATTATCGGGAAAATCGTGCAGCTTCTCCGAAAAATTTCTACTCAGAGATAACTATTCCTTGTTAAAGATCAATTCTAGTTTTTGACATAGACCCACCGAAATCCCCGAAGACAATAATAGCCATTATCTCGCGAGGATTCACTGCAAACTACGAATCTTATAATCATTACGAACTTCCTCGCGTGTTTTTAGCGCGGCTATTTCGGGGAAGGGGCACGATCCCTGATTTATTATTCCATTTAACGTCTACACGTGTTCGGGCGAACGAACTCTCGCACCATCCTTTAGTACGAAAGCTCCGTTAATTGCGGTATCGAACTTCGCAATCTCATTCATCTTCGACCAACCGTGACGACACCACCTTCGTTCCAACGTATCGGTTACGGCCACTCTGGCCAAGTGAAACGGTCAGTTACACTAAACGAACGAAAGTCAGAGAAATAGGGTTGTCCCGGGGAACGGTGGCTGAGGGTGCAGAAGCTCGCGCGTGTTCGAGAGAGGGTAAGAATGTGGGAGATCGAAAGTGGCGCGTGTGCAGGGTGTACACAGGAAGAGAAGAATACATTATACGTAGCGTCAGCTGTGCTTTATAACCCAAACGTCAGGCTGGTATCACGGTGTAGGTTTATACCCGGGTACACGGTGCATCTGCCAACCCCTGTTCCCTCCTGCGATCAGCTTTGCCTCTCTTTTTTCCACGAGGTACTATTGCTTCCCTTCTCTGTTCGGCTATCTTCTTCTCTTACGTGTCCCTCTTCCTGTATCCCTCTCGCCCTTCAGTTGTACCACAAGAGAGCGTCGGTTTTTGCGCCTCCGATCATTGCACGGTCGTGGATCTATAGCGACCAACCCGAGAGATGAAGTTATCCGCGAATACGTGATCGAGGTGTCAATACGTTTAGCCAGTCACGGAACTGACAAAAACGATGACCGCCTCGACCGCAATTTAAAGAGAACAAATGGAACGCGTTATAACACCGAGCACTGCTTCTTTATAGCGATTTCATCCCCATCGACGTGTACTTTATACCGCGGGAAACCGGGCCATTTCGAAACATCGCTCTCCCTATTACTTTTCTCCCTATACGTAACCGCAGCGTGTCTTTTAATTAGAAATGCGAGACGCCGTCTTATTTTCGGACGTACACTTCACGCTCACGCGTCCTCGCCTCCCATTTCCTTGCAGGCGCAACGTCTTTGCCGGCCGTAATCACTAGACAGTCGGAAAAGTGCTATGGCCATCTTAAGACGGAGCCGTCTACGTATGTATACGTGAGCATTTCACTGCCGCGTACGAAAAGGCGAGACACATGCATCTATGTATACATATACCGGAGGGGCGAACGTTTCAAGCGTGGAAGCGTCAAACAGAAGCTGTTGCATCGAATGAAAGCTAAGCCCTTATGAACATTTAAGTAACTCTCTAATGGAAGTTTGGATCTCGCAGCACCGTAGAAAGTTGAGAACTCGCCAGACACCAACCGTGCGGGACTAAAATCTACCCCGTTCGTGACTACGAACGTCACCGTGTACATGTACATACTTCGCCCCGAACTACTGGCTACACTCTGACGCGCGGGCATATTAAATTCTGCGTGCATTTCTTCGTCAATGTGAACTTATTGAAACCCTGAAACATCTGTAAAGTCTAGCAAGTAAAAAAGTATATTACGCCGCGTGGAAGAAATAAGGTGTTTGTTTAACGACCACGAATTAATTTGTTTCTCCAATACTCCATCGAACATTGATCTCCAAGTTGCACACAGTCATTACGAGTTCGTAATTGTAAATGTTATTACGCGTCAGAACCAACACGTATCGTGCCATACGAGGCATTAATTCCTGATCGAATTAGAGGCATTATCGCGACATTAGTACACCGTCTTACCCCAAGAAGCGTACACCAAGAACGACGCATTGTGCAACTCAGAACCATTTCATAGATCGGTAAAGCATACGCTTGCAAAGCATCCTGCCGTCTCGGCAGCATGCCGCGTATTAAAGCACGTGTGTACGATTATATATCCTCAACTACCGAGCACACGGTCCGCACACACGAGGGAGAATTAAATTACGTCAGTCTATATCGCGTAACAATGCCCTCGCAGAATTATACGGAGAAGCTGCACGTCGTCAGTGGGACGTGTTACAGTTGTAATGAGGCAGAGTGATTTCACGGCGACACAGCAAGAGACACGGGGATTCCGTGTATGAACGGAGAAGTCGACGTAAGTAATGTTACATTTATCTTCTGCTTCATTCATGAATGGTAAACTTCATTCGTCTGGCAGAAAAGTGAATTTATCTAGACGCGTGTAACGAATAAGTTCAATTTCGAATTGGTATTTTCCGGTGCCTGATAAATAATTCGTGCGCCTTTCATCGAACGCGGATCAATGGCGAAAGCTATATCGAAACGAGCGGAACCATTTATTAAACGATCGTTCAATTCTTTTGGTAATGGATACGCTTCAACGCTCTTGTAACAAATATTACGTTCAATATACATGACGCATTCGATAATAAAACGACACGGTCGCGGGCTCAATTGCAGAAACTGCAGAAGAACTAATATCGCTTTCCGATACTATTGACTGAACTGATGTGTTACGGCGCATACGAAGAATATCTATCTGCACCGCGTACTCGAAAGTCATTCTCCTATATGACCGTTAATCGAGGACAAATCGATCGATTCGACGACAAATTTCCTAAAAGTACAAAATGCAAGAAAAAATCAAATAAAAGCAAAAACCAGGTCAGAGGCAAATTCCTCGCGAATTACGCAACTATACAGGTATCGTGCTCATTCTCATACCGCCCAACGACGTAACCAAACAGGGCAATAAATCACCATACCCGGCGTGCTTTGTGTTAATAAAAATTCCATTAATCTTCCCGGTACCGAAAGTAAAATAAAGGCCGATGGGGGGGGGGGACGAAAAAAATGAAGAATAAGAAACAATTTAACCGAGTCTCGGTTCCAGACCCCTAATAATTTAGTCGTCCGGTTGAGGGGTTGCCTGAAAATCGTCACGCGATTCTTCACGGCGCAGCGTTAATTTTATTCCCGTGAGCGCGGAGAGCGTGAATTAGTGTCCAGAAAGGGATGGTACCACGCCGGCTACCATTACGGCCGAGTAACATACGTAAGGGCTCCACGTACGGACCGTCCTGGCGCGATACCGGCGAAGAAACATCTCCGCGTGCCGTGCCGGGGCATAATTCATTGCCGGCAGGAAGCTTGTACCTTAATCTCATCGTATTCTGACCGGACCGCTGCGAAGGACGACGGCGCAGTGTGAAACGTACTGTAGCTTGTACCTGCAAACGCGGCCCTCACACATAAAGGGGGGCCAACGTACGCACGGGTCACATACATGCATAACTATCAGCGGAATGTATCATCTCGGCGGTCCAACGGCAGGACATGTTATTCTGAATACAAACCAATCCCTGCGAATCCAATGGGAATTATTATGTAACCCCCATAATATAAACGCGTCGCGGATTTGCTGAACGATAGGAGTGCGCGCGTGTTTCTGCCGGCTATAGATTATTACGGTGTAACGCTGTGACACGACGTGTCGACAAAGAGCGCACGGCGGATTCCATTGATCTAGATGAAAACCGCGCGCAGCGTGTCATTTACGTACCCGTTTAATTGGATAAATACAAGGGTGGTTGGTGGTATAATTCCGGCGCGATGCATGCGACGTGTCCCTTTGATAGAATTCACACACCGTTGTAATTCTTTAGCTATCGGTCTAATTTCGTTGCGCCACATTTCATTTATTCTGTAGAAGCGGAGGAAGTTATGCGGCTGATGGGGGTGAGACGATTTTTCGCGATTAATCAACTTTTGATTTTGCAGAGCGAATATTCGTGTGGGCGACAAGGTGAAGCGTGACGGCCATTCGAACTAGCGCGTTAAACCTAGAACATAGCAGAAACAGGGTACCTACTAATTTTGTGGCGGCCGATAGAAATTCAAGCCATGCGCCACGCACGATAATGTACTCAAATAATGCGATAACGTGAAGGGACTCGAAACGAGTGAAATAATTCCTGCGCGATGCCGTAATTGCTTGTCACCTACTACGCTTGCAAAGATCGCAAAGGAAATATAACATCCGCCTTCTGTTCTGTTTATCCGAGCTTCAAACGGAGTTGAAATTACTCAATGCCCTATTCGTAAATACGTTCTTGTTGCTGTGACGCCGACAAGTTTTAGTAGTTTTCAATGCAATCGTCCAGTACAACTGCACCGTATTAGAATAGGGATGTTGCGTCGGCTGAGGACGAAGCGAAGAGCTTCGCGATAGGGATTTGCAGAAGAAACAAGGTTTAAGGAAAGAACAGAAGTCTAGTGCATGTAAATAAGCGACAAGCAAGGTGGAAGAAGAAAATTGGAATAGCACAGCGTGTTATGGGAAAGCAAGAGCACAATGTTTTCAGCGGGCTTTATTCTGTGATCAGGTGCCACTGTGCCATTCTCGAATCGAGATAATGCGATTCGGTATAGAGCTGGTTGCTAGGTAGCGTGCAATCAATAGGGGAAATGGAAGACCAGAGACCATAAAAAGTATTTGTACTTCCCATACAAATTCATCCGGTGTATAATTTCCTCGTCAAACAAATTTAAGGCCCCTGTTGGAAAACTCCGCGTGCCCTTTTATCGAGAAAACGATAGACAGAACGAGTCTTGCTTGATAAAATCAAATTTCAGCGTCCATAAATTGTCTGTGAAAATTGTTTAACTGGTCAACAAGGATCCTATCCAATCCACGTGATGAGAGGTCATACCTCAGAAAATACTAAGCGCGATTCATTTAAACGCACGATTCGATCCATTCAGCGCTCGATATCATTCGAGAGAAAGCTATTTGTGAATTACTATCTCGTCGAATCACTGGCACCCTGTCGCACAAGGCCGTCGCAACCACCGACATACCAAAGAGAGAAGTAAATCGATCGAAGCAAAAGAGAGGGAGGGAAATTCGGAGGTAAATTAAAAATCGAACAATGGACTAATGTGTGGCAGCCGCAATGACCGCCACGTCGCGGTCGTTTTGATTTCGCCGATTCGGACGGTAGTTATGCTTTAACGTGGTGGTACATAAATAAATTATCAATCGCGTTGAAAGCCACCGGGCCGGACCCGAGAGAAGCCAGAGAACCAGCAGGAGGAAGAGGAGGAGGCACGAAACCGGGAAGCCAGAAGCGAGGGGACCAACAGAAGTTGAAAGTGAGACGAAGCGTCGAGGGCGATTAAGCAAATATCCAATTTTCCTTTTTTCGTCGGCCAATGTATGACGGTACCTCGTTTTATACCGGTGCAGGCACGGCTTTTATTTGCGGTGCACCGAGCATTCGACGTTTGTCAAATCGCTATAAGCGGCGCGAGTAGTACCGAGAAGAATATAAGTGGCCGCCGAATTGACTCGCGTGTCGGTGGTGCTGCAGCGAGAGTTCGAAAGTAAATCATAAGGATCCGGGAGGTGGGCGTTTTTTTCTTTCTCTTCCAATGTAATTACAGGCTTAAATGATATATTAGTCCGATAATCGAATAGTGGCGCGCAATACGTTGATACGTGGTGCTGGGGAACACGTGTTCGTAGTGTGTTGCACGGTTGCTGCGATTATTCGCAGGCACGTGCAAGGACTGGATTTATAATTGTTTCTTATTTCATTTTATTTCATTCTGTTTCTTGGCATTGAATGAAATAAAAATTGTTAAATGAAACGTCTGTTGCCTGTCGAGGGGAACAGTACAATGCAAACACGTCAAGGGACAGCCGTACGACATGACGCAGACGTCGATATACGTACATACATCGCCCCAGGAGGAACGAGAACTCGGTCTTCTCACATTTTACGGCGAGTAAAACTCTGCTCAATGTGTTTCGGTAAAGATGTACACACTCTAGGTGCATGCACACCGTATGCACGGGCGGACAATTCCCGAGTAACGACATCTTTATAGTTTGCTACTATCCTCGATACGAATAGTGTGTAGATAGAGAATTCACTCGAGGAGAGTCAATTTCCTCGAACGAAATCGTTGCACAGGTAGGCAAGGTTTCTAACAAGGCATCGCCTGTCGCCTTTCATCCGATTATCGTAGAGATTGCCCTAATGGCGGAGAATATAAAATTGCTGCGGAAAAATGTTTCTACGAAAAACTCTTGCCAGATAAATGATTGCGAAACGGGTTCTACCTACGATCCTTGTTCCTCCGCTCTTAACTTTCCTCGGTTTAACCCTTCTATTTCTGCCTGCCACCGATTACACCGCCGTTCGAATTTGTCGAGAGAAAATGGATACAAGGCACCACGATCCATTCTCGATTCTATGGTTACGTTCGGTATAGGTCTCGAGATTGTGCACGAGCATTCTTACCAAGGGGGGGACATACATGGAAATGGGACTTGGAAAGTCTCGTTGCATTAAACCCCGTCCAAATAAGCTTCTGCGGAAAACTTTGGAATAGGTGCAGATTGTTTCGAATGCAGTTCCACGATAGCACCGTCGATACCCAGTTAGACGAAACACGCGCCATCCGATATATTTCAATTAAACCTAGACCAAACCTTGACCAGCTTCCAATCTTATTCTGACCCACGATACACATGTATATGCGAACGCCTCCCTATGGTATTCCTTCCGCGAATGAATGAAAAATGAAACTGGCAAAAAACTTGCATTAATACCTTTCATCGTGGAGGCGTACGGTGGTACTCACGTTCGACAAGGAAGGTCCATTGATTTAGACGATAAAACGCGGACGACTACGCTGGACATTCAATCCCGCTTCGACAACGAATTGGTTTTTGCCCGTTAACCGAGCTCGACCACCTCGGTACCGGTCTCCATCCACTTCTACCGCATTAGTCAACCGCACAACGAAACTGAAGGATAGATCGATCTTCCCTTTTGACTCGACAATTCAGAAAACCTCGATACCTGTGAAACACCATAGCCAACTTGACCCGGCCCTAATAATCACGTGGATACCTCAGGCGTGTGTACGTGCATATATACGCATCTGTGCACAAGTGAATATAGCGTGCACCTAACGGTCCGTACCTGCAGCACGCTTGACCCTAGTGCGAATCGTGGCCGGATAAATCGATTCCGGTGCCCCGACTCTCGTCTCACCCGGTACATTTATAATGTTCGACCTCTGAGATCCGCTCGCGGCAACGCACGTACATACTGAAGCGGGCAGGGGCGTGAACACGCTGGACCTTTTTCATTGGGCTTTCAATTCCGCCCTTTTTCTTCCCCACTTGTGCTCGTTCGCGAAGAGGGCAAAAGGAAACCGATCGAACGGAACCATCCGCACGTACGGGGGTCTCGTCACGCGTGCATCGGCGGTTTCGCGGGAAGAAATATCGCAACGATACGTCACGACTGCGGTGGTGGTACTGGCGAAATAGCTGGCGAAGTAAAAAGCGAGAGGAAGGTCAAGAAATCGGTCCCTGAAACCCTGCGTTCCCCGTGGATACGTTTAAAGCGTTCGTACTACAATGATATGCCTGTCTTAAAGGTATTTCTTTTTTTTGTTGCTTTTCTTAGTATGCATGCAACATTGGTTGCACGTTTCGATGGGAACGCGAGTACGATGTAATTTTAACGGCGAACGAGAAAGTGTAATGAAGCGTGATCACGAACATGGATGGCAGAATCAGAGGAAAAACGGACAGGTGTATATATTCTGCTCAAGGTACAATAGTCATGCAGAGCCCGGAATTGGGGCAAAAACAGGTGAAGGGAAATTGCGAAATAAAGGTTTCCTTCTTATAGAATCACGCGTCAGAAGGAAGGGTGTAAATCAGATAAATGTATGTATATGGAACTATTAAACAGAAAATAAGATTTCTACGCAAGAAATGGGAGATAGCAAATAAATGGCGATAAAAATCACACGATCTCTATATCAGAACGATTCTACTAAAGCAGGAAACACGCTTTTCCTACAGGAGGTGGTGCTACCATTCGTGGAATGTTTCAACGTGGAAATGCGGTCGTCTCCTGTCCGGAACAAGGACATTCACGGTAATATCTCGGATGAGATTAAACGGAGCTTGCATTCTTCGCATGGGGCGCAGGGTAATGTTTTCGGTAAATACGATGCTTTCGGTGAGTACATGAAAACTACGAAAAACACGACTATCGTATCGCGAAACCGTAGTATCTACTTTTACACCGGCGATGTACAAGGTTATACGTACAATTTTATAAATAACAGGAAATTTCTGTACATCAGTTCAGGCTGCACATGCGTAAATATTAAAAACCGTATTAAAATTAAAGCTTTTCAAATATTTGTCGCATGTCTAGCAATTCTGCGGACCGAAATATCTGCATTAATCGTTTGGCAGTGCAAGCTTTGCACAGCGTGCACGTTTCACGTTAAAGTAGCCTTTGTTTTATACAGGAAACGTCATGATAACCCAAAGTACGTGTGCACGTTATTTAAAAATTGTTACAGCTTTGCTACAACATTGGTACAAAGGCAGAGTATGCGAATATACGAGAACCGAGGCAAAACACGATGGCAATTAAATATTTCTAGCTATGAGACTCGCGAGCTGGCTTATGCTTCTTGCCATCCTAGTTATAGATACATACATATATGCACACTTAAACGGTGGAATACCGTTTAAATAGTTATTCGATATGAAGGAGGACATTGGGTGGTATAAATAATTTTTCGGTAGGTGTAGTGGCGGGACAGATGTCGAAAGAAAGTAATAATGTTTTAAAATAGGAATTTCAATTTTTGTTTATTTACATTATGGTAGCGTGTGCTGGGATATTCATTCAGGCCAGGAAACATAAAATGTCGAATGGTAAATTTAATTACCTATAGGAAATACGAACATAATGGAAGGGTCAGAGTTGAAGGGGGCTACCTCTTGTCACAGATCTTTCAAACAGTCGCACATCGTTCGAATCGCGCTAATCAAAAAGAGCAATCGAGACATATCGAGACCCAATGAGATAGCCCGTAAACATGGCCAGCATACTATTGTGCAGCGTGAGTGGTCAAGGAAGCAACGGCAGCATCAAAGGTGGGGACAGTTGGAAGCCAGTGAACGACTGCTTTTGCACCTGCACCACACCGCGACACACCAATCCGCGTAACTTCTTTCTTACTCTGTTCGTAGGGTTCAATTGGCGATATCTGACTCTTTCGGATCTATGTTTTGGCATTCCGTTGCATGGAACGATATCGTGTCGTAGGTCATTGTATTCGTCTCGGTAAGAGCATTGTTTGGATAACTTTAATCTCTCGTGAGAGATTCCACCTTTTCCAGTTACGTGGAACGCCTTGTATAACATTAATGCGATGCAGCGCACGCGGCGAAGGGTGATTACATAGATGAAAAACTCGCGGTGAATAAAATAGTAGAAAGACTCGGTTGCGACGTACATTGGATTGGTGGAGTTCCAATAGATGTCCGGCAGGCGGGAACAGGTGGCCTCCCGAGGGAAGGCCTCCATCACAGCTAACAGAAGAAGAAATAGGATGAACCAAGGCATGATGTCCAGCTGAATCTTGAGGCCGTGTGTGTACCACTTCCAGGAGAAATCTGTGGGTCGTATCGGTCACCTGTGTTACCAGGGAACGTCATCAATCATTTATCTGTTGGTGGGCAAATCAGTTTAGACGCGAGATACGCGCGGTAATTCGATGGGTTTCTGGCTACAGGTATTTAACTCGCTTCCCTTGATAATACAGAGACCAAGGGAACTACTGTGCTTAAATAAAGCCGTAAACTGCGCGTGTAATTAGAATCCAAGAATTCAAGCTAATTAACGATTCAACGGAGACTTCTATTCCTTCGGTATCTGCGAGGGCATAGAAGGTTCTGCCGCGGACAATAAAAGGAAAGTAAAAGCCAGCCGACTAGTACAATCGTAACGGAGAATCCTGAACTTAATTTCTACTACGGTGCGCTCTTTTGCATTCTTGGGGAACCTTAACAACGTAGTTTACAGCCTACGCGTGAGCCAGAAGATTCAGTTTCGTCCTTTGATCAATACTTTGCTCGTTGTGGAACCATTTTTTTTATCAGGAGGACATTGATATTGTATTATTTAATGTATGCTGTAGAATATCGTATAATCACCAGTTGGCACTGCATTCTTTTTCACATTAATTACAGTTCATTCGATTTCCATCTACCTGTTTCCCAATCGTCAACTCTGTATTCCCAAAATACCTGAATAATACTATTCGATTACAAATTCATGCCTAAGCGAATCGCAAAACTATATGCTGAAAAATTGATGCAACATTAATGCAAAAATCTTAGTATATTTAAGTGGCAAATAACGATGGACTCAAATAAATTCCCGGATTTAATTTGTACCCCCGCATCTAGTGTCAAACATGATCTCCTCAGCGAGATACCAGGCGAACTTTCGTTCTTCATTGCAAAAAGACCCCCCATCGAGTGAATCTTGTTTGGAGCAGAGTCACCTGCTTTCAGGGACGTGGCCCTGGTTGATCTCGAACGAAAGGCGGAACTTTATTGCGTTCTTGCACGAAAGACACATTTACGACGTGAGTCGGAAGAGAACGAGAGTGAAACGTGTGGCGTGGCCAGGCCTAGAAGCGCGAGAGGATGATGTTGGAATAAAGCATGAAACACTGTACATCCAGTAGAGAAGAAGGCCATTAAAGATCTACCGTGCTGTCGGATATCTCCCCGTTGTGTCAGCGGGACAAATTCAGCCTTAGCTATAGGATTTTTCTTCCATTCTCCGTTTCGTCATATCCCACGCTCATCTTTGTTTTACTCTTCCCCCTTTCCTTCTCGGATTTGTCACGTCAGGGTACGACTTTCTTGAGACATTTGGAAATTGCGTCGCGTAATCGAGATTGTCTTCATTGTTTAGAAAAATGGGAACTATTGGTAAAACCTACTTCCAGGGCTTAATATTGTTAATTAGAAAATTGCCTGGTCAATTTCTCGATGAAACAGGTATTATCTCCAATCGAAACTGATTATTGTCATTCGTGGAACCGTTCGATAAAGTTTCTGGACAAAAATCGTAGAATCTAACGTGTAATCTAATGTGAATCGTGAAATGATAGGGTAATTGCCAGAAAAACTTCGAATTCAAACCGCGTACTCGCATTAATCAAATAAATCGCAGTGAAAATAAATGCAGTGCCCATATGATGAAACGCACACGTGTAAGTACATGACGTTCTGGTGAAAAAAAACAAACAGCGAAAATTCAGGCCACGCTGGGAAAATTTAGTTCCTCATTAGTGTGTCTTCCGTAACGAGCGCCTCGAAATGTTAATTAAAACCGACAAAAACAATATTGTTGAGGGGCGGGTTAACTTGCACGACATATGCATGTGTGCCGAGTGTACGAGCGCACATGCACGTTCACGCATACCCGTAATGGATATGCACGGTTGTTTTGTTTTGAATGAATGCCGGCAAGGTATAGCGCGTACACGCTCGCACACGCCGACGTGCAGTGTTCACGTGCACACAAGGCCAATGGGGTTGAATTATTGTCCGATACACACGTGAACGCGCGAATTCATACGCGTAGACACATAGGTAACGATGCAGCATGTCAGAATACTTACTTTTCGCAAGTGACCGAATAGGCTGCGTCTGCACTTTCGTCACGTGAACACCACCGTTTATTGTTCCTCGCGTAGACAAGCGTTTAACCGTGCGCGTGGCACAATTACAAAGCGATTGCGTCCACGGACTGGCGCGTAATCCCAGCTAAATCGGACAAAGGGTCTACGAGGAGGATGCTACGATAGCAGGCCGAAAATCGAGCTCGAGGAAGCGCTGCTGCTCGCAGAGGTAATTGAAACCGGTATTAATTGAACCAAACCGACGATGAATCGCGAGTAATCGAATCACCGGCGTTAGGCGTGCAGCGTAGGATTTTTCCGGTTGCTATCAGGTGAACCAATGCGACCTTGAGGAACCGGAGAGAGCGGGAGAGCAGGTGAGCACGAAGGGGCGAGCAGAGGAGCACCGCGGATCGGATGGTTAAATGCGATCGAAACGAATTAATTGGGAAGTTAATTAATCAATTAATCGATGCTCGTAACGGTGCGCGAGTAATTGGCCACGCGCTCTCTGCTGTCTCGATCGACACGCCGGATTCGGTATTCACGAGGTCGCGGCAACCCTTCCACTCCCACGAAGTGGGCACGACGTCGATGCTTCGTTGTAATCCAACTGGGGAAGGAGCTTTCTTTTCCTTTCCTTCTTTCTATTTTTTTTTTCTTCTCTTTTCTTTGCACACGCGGATACCTTTTCACGCGATGGCACGACAGATCATTCGTCCACGGGCACCAACCTCCGGAGCACACACGCGTACCGAAATGTCACGAAACACGAAGCCGAATTAGCAGCGGGCGCACGGTGACTAAGTTGGAGTTGAATTTCAGTCGTTAAACGCAGGCTTAACTTCCTAAATCCTGAATGCTGTGCCACCGTAGGATTGAACGTCAAGATTATAAAGGTAAGGCGAATCACCGGCCCTCGGTATACCTCAAGACGATTGTCTTCGGCAGTGCTGCTACGTAAAAAAAACAGACCCGTCGTCGATCGACTACCTTCGATTGTTTTCCAGAAGGGTCACGTTCGACTCGCAATATCCTCGATCGAATACAACAAGCTTCCCTCCAATGGTATTCCCTCGAACGTATTACGGAAATGTTACTGTTCCCCCAGATATTGGAATGGCCTACGGATGTTTTATGTTCTTCGTCGATGACTAAGATGGCATCGTAAGAATCCAAGCGTCCTTGATGACTGCAACCAGCAGGATACTCAGTTTGCGCGCGAAAGGAGGACACGATTTTTCAAACCCACCAGATGTTGCAGAGTTATTACAGCAATGGACGTCACTTCGTACGATGTCTCAAATTCCAGAATAACTACCCCTTCGTGCGTGTACGCCGATCCTGTTAGCGGAAATTACTCCAAAGCCGATATCGAACTGCTGCTATTGTTCTGATACCCGATACACCTTTCAACACTCGGGCTCGTACATTCAACGATCTCTGGTTAACAGTCAATCAACTTCGTTCTGAAGGCGCGACAGTTCGTCGATGATCTCTTGGAGAAAACGTAACGGCGTTAAATCGACGGCGGAACGACACTGTAACTCACTCCGAACGCGGGCAAATATAGTCGCGACGAATTTCTGAGCCACGACAACGGACACTGATCGAAGCACAAACCCGATTACAATAGTCTGGCGCAATGCCTTCGTACCGGTACCAATTATCCACCACGCACAGGATACACGCGTTACAAATGGTGCCGGTCGTGCACGACGTTTCTTCTGTGCGGCCCCGACACGAGTTGGACCGGGTCTAGTAGTTTCAACCTTTCCGGTGTGAACGAACAGAATGTCACGCAGCACAGATATCCTTCGATGGTGTTCGACACGAGTCACATTTAATCACTGTCAACAGTTTTGTTTCCTTGTCACCGCTCTTTTTGCTGTCACTAAACCCCTCGCCGATTCGAATTGGCGAAACACGCGAGACAGACACCGGTAAACACTGCGACCGACACACGATTGTCACGGAACGGGTTCGACCGTGAATCGAGCGTTCCGTTCAGGTGCACCGACCAGTGTTTTACACACCGACGATTGATTTGTTATCCCTCGAAAAAGAAACCAGTCGGTCGATTCTGTTCAAAGGGATTATCCGTCACAAGGGGACGTGACCCTTGGCCTGCTTCGATCTCAGGTGCAATCGTGTATATCTATTACTCTTATTTTCGCGAGGATCGCGTGGGTTCTTTGAATCGCAGTCCTGTTCCGTGGCTGCTCGCTCGTCCGTTGGCGGGCTTCGAATGACGAGCTGCGATCGCTCCCCACGCAACTCTCCCCACGACTCTCTCACTCTTTCTCCCTCGTGCCTTGCGCGCACCCTCTCTGTCTTGTTCGCGGGTGTTCTCTCCCTCTCTCTCTCTCTATGCCTACCTTTCTCCCTTTCACTTGCGAAGCTTTCGCTGGCTGGCGCACACTCTCTTCCTCTTTCTCTTTCGCTCCCTACGATGCAGCCAGGTAAGAGCAACAAGGAAGGGACGACAACCGAGGGTACATCTACCTGTGCGCGTACGACGAGGACAGAGGACAACGTGCGCAAGCGTCAAGAACGTACATACTTACTGGTGCTATCTGCGAGGCGGTAAAAGCAACCCCCGCGAACGCAACTTCCGTGCAAAGAAGGAAGAAGCGAGTGGGCCCGGCAGCACCCTGCCGTAAGATACAAGGGGGTGCGGGACTACCTAGCGCATGGAATACGTGCACACGAGAAAGATCCACTGTGTACGAACCTATCTCGTCGGTGCCGCGCCAGAGGAACATTTTTAACACCGATGAGGCAGCTCAGCCGGCCATCTCATTAAGGGAGTCGCGGTGCAGGGGAATATGTCGCACTCGCAAGACGATGCGTTTCGCGAAGCGGACAATTAAAAGTCGCGCTTTCGTCGCCATTTAAAGCTGTTGTGCGGGGCAAGAGAAACACGCGAGGCTGGTGGCTTTAAGTAAACCGTTTAAAAAGATCCTTGGTCTTTTGATACCGTTCGCTTGACATTAATAATCCGGGATCGTTTTGGGAACACATTTCTGGAATTGCTTGTTCGCGGAGTGCTTCGATTGGGCCTGTTGTTCTCGCGTAAAATAAATATTTTATTTCCCTTTCGTTACAGCAATTTTGTACATTTGTTTGCTTCGGTTCTGATCCGTTTAAAATGCCTACGGGCAACCCCCGCGCCGAAATTTAATATACGTACTGTGTGTTACTTAATTAATTAAACGAAAACATGAACGTTTCCTGTATTGATTAAACGTTGGATTGTTGTATGTGTTAGTCCAATTTCGTGTAAACAAAATCTCTGCTCTCGATTTTAATCAAGGGTAATCGTTTTGTTGCGTAGGCACTGGATTAAAATCCGCCGGTTGTCTGACTATTTTAAGCGCATAATATTTTGGTGTACGACATGTGAAAATGGTAATGAACATTTTAACCGCAGAAAATTATTGTGGGATAGCAATTATATCTGATTGCAGTATGTCTGAGACATATAGAAATATAATGAAACAAATTAATTTCATTATCGAACGAGTGCTCCTGTTGAATCGAAGCTAATTGGACGTGTAAAATATAATTCGTAATTATTGTCATCTTCTTTTTATGTTAAATGTCATCAATATTTGTAAAAATTTTAGAGGCCAATTACTAAACTTTCAACACGAAAATCCAATGAATTTCAACCAACTTCTAAGTTAAAACTAAAAAATGTCGTAAATCATTTATCTAATTAAAGATAACGTATAATGAGGGGTAGTACACAGTGTGGTAGAAAAACTATACACTTTAACAACACGTGATCTAGAATTTGAAGTCAACGTGGAAATGTAAGATGCACTAAACCCCTCTACGAGTAACTTGTACAGTGTTACCTATTAAAGTCCCCTTATCTAAAAACTCTTTTAAAAGTATACTACCAAAAAAGACGACCCCGCAAGAACCTACATAGCTCCCTTTAGCGACTCCAGAAAGATCGTATCTCTCCACTGTTTATCGACTTTTCTTCGTAGTTACGTGTGTTTCCGATGCAATTTTCCAGTAACAAGCGGCCTATCAATATAGAGAAGAAAATTGTTGTAACTTACTATCTGAGAAAAAAATCACATTTCTATTGATGTGCATTAAATTTTCCACCGCAACCGATACACTTTACTGCTACTGAATTTATCATACGCACTGTGCATAGATTGTTTATTCAGTATAGTACCGAGAATATGCTCGCGATTTAATATTAAAATATTCATTCCTGAATGTGAAACTTTTAACTATTATATTCTATTGATATATTATAAATTTGAATTCCAGCAGTTATCAAATTTCCAAGTAATTTTTATGATATCGTATTCCCTGCATGAATAAGGCAAGATATATTCCGAAATGAAAATGGTTTAAAAAATTACTAAATAATTCTAGTCGACGTTCCTACGAATTTAAAATGAATCACCCCGTGAAGAGCAGTTCATTAAAAAGCAATCATTGTATTTCGCTGACGATTTCCGTATTCAAAGATTCAACTGCCGGAGGTTGTTCGGATGAAGTTTGAAATTAGCCCGTGTAGAAATGTTCATCATCTCGTTTCTATTTATGAATTGAATATATTTCATGTATGAATAGTTAACCCAAATACATTTCTATTCGTATTCCAGCAGTCTCTTTTTACATTAACCGTGTTCATTACAATTTTCTGAAATTATTCTCATACCGTTTCACGTACGAATGAATTAATTTTGTTTCACGTAATAAAGAACTCTTTCAATTTGCTTCAAAAAATTCTTCAAAGACGGGGTTAACCCCTTTCTCGATCGGAGAGTAGTAGGAATTTTATGGAATAAGAAATCTCTTAAACAAGCTTGGAGACACAAAAGTTTAGTAAGTTGTTCCCTAAATGACGATCGATATGTAGTGGGAGCGACGTGTCGACGATCCCCATTTCTCTTCGACTCTCTAAATAATGAAAGTCAAGCCAGTCTTGGTAAATACCGAGCAGACGAGAAATTGTTGCGTGTCGTCTTGCTCCTGTCATGTTCGTTGTCGTTTGTTCGGCCTGTCTTCGAAAGACAACCGTCCTCGTCAGTGTATTGAACTTTCTTCCTGCGATTAAATATTTAACGCGTGGATCGATACCGTTCCGTACATCCACGGTCTGCGACACGAGCTATCTGGCTGTTCTATGCGAGACTCTTCTACTGACCAGTCCGAGAAATTACCAGCCGACCCTTTTGCTTTCCTCATACGCAAACACGTTCGTGCACGTCACTCTCAATCTACTTCATCCTCCCCTTTCAAGCGACTAAAAACATTTTCCTGTACTAGGCAGTTGAGGCGGCGCGGCGGCACCCTTGTAAAAATAACCGAGACACCCCCGAAGAAGATCCTTCCAAAAATTCACTTACCATAAACCCAACATAAATATGTATGTAGATCGTTTTCAAAGTGATTTATCGTATTCTTTATAAAGTTTTATGAACAAAATTATGTGGCATAGCTGCACCTTAGTACACGAGTGGAAATGAAAGAAAAACGATAATACTTAAAAAAAACTGGTGTTATTTATTATTACGACAAGAACGTGTTAAAAGGAGGAAACGAAAATGAAATTTTGTGTAATAGCCTAACGATGAAGCCATACCCGTGACCATTGACCCGATTGAGCAGCACCCCTTCATTTGCCAACCTCATTATCTTCGTAATTAAACTTCAATATTAATCTGATCCTAAGAAGTTCATGCAAAGTTTCGTGAAAGTAATATCCCAATTATTTTCATGTATAGTAGCTATCATGAAGATGGTACTTCAAGAATAATTAGTATTCTGGAAAGGATTTTCAGAAATCTAAAGTCTGAGCGTAATAGATGCAAGTATAGTTTGAATTCCTTCTGAAGTTCGTTATGAAATTTTTCATATAAATATAGATGCAGTTTCTTCCCTAGACAGCATCGTTTTACAATCGATACAGAAGAGGCTCGTAAATGTCAGTATTTATTGACATGAACCCCTGTATGCCTCGACGATCATTGCCTTTGCCTGCAGTTCGTCTACCTATTCTAACACCCACCACTTTGCATCCTTTTACCTTTCCTGACTCTTACCTTTCCTTACACGATATGTCACGCCATTTTCTCGAAGCATGTTATAATTTATCGTCGGCAGTAACGTCGCTCCAGAAATATTAAAAAGAGATGCTTGTAACCGCGATTTATAATGTCAAGTATTCTGAAAAGAATAATGATATGAACATTCTGAAACTTTGATAAAGTACCTCCCTACGAATGTTTGTTCATAAAAACGCAATAAAGTAAGTATTGATTAACTAAAAGTCCCCCTTATGACAAACTTTGATTAACTTACAAAATACTAATGTTATCTAAAAGTTTGTTTCATTGAGAATTAAGGTCGAACAAGGCCAGTGGTTCAATAGGATATAAATTTTCAATAGTACGCAAGAATTTGGATTTTAACAGACAACATAACTGTTATAACGAAAATTTAAAAAGTTACGATATAACAGTCAATACCTTAGTTGAAACGATTTCGGTTTCGAATAATGGTTATTGGGCGACAGAAAGCTGTGTGCTGTACATTGAAAGCTGCGGATACAGACGTTACTAATGCATTGAATGCTGCGTAGCCAGGTGTCGCTAATCAACCTTCTTCGCTGTGGTAGGCGTCGGCCTACCATGGGACGAAATGTTCCAAGAAGCTATTACGATTAACGCGCGCGAAACACGGAAGCTTCGAACGCGAGAGCACAGTTTCACGATAATACTTCAGCTTGAGCCCACCCATAGTAATTATCATTGCTGGTAAGTAATAACCGAGGGGTAAGGGAAACAGGAAAACATCTGGGTTGCCACGAAGTTTAAGTTCTCGCGTCGAATCATCTTACACGTTTGGAATTTTTTTTCAAACCAACCGTGTTCGTGTTATATCTAATTGTAAATAGTATTCGCAGGGTAGATAATAATTGCATCGCTCGCGAGATCGTATAATATATTGGACGCTCTTAAGTATTAATTAAGCCGGATAATTGAATCCTATGATACACTCGCACCAAAAAAAAAGTATAGTATCTGTACGTCACCTACCTTTTCATACGGTCCGTATGATAATACATATACATATATGAAATATTGCAGAAAGAATATAGAGAAAGGCTCTTTCCGCGATCAGTTCGAACGAACGAAGAGATCAACCCAGCCATAAATATCTTGTAGGGTAATCAACCCTTTGAGATCTTTGAAACTTTCACGATTTTAATAATCTTACAAGGCAGCGGGTTCCGTGATTAGTGTACCTGTTGGTGGATGCAATCGACAGCGCGCGTATATTCCGTTCATGCTCAATTCGGTACGCGTGCACATCACAAGGGTCCCGGCATTTTACATTGTAATGAGAGGCGGGGGTACACAGACCCAATAAAAATTAAACGAGAACGCGAAGAATGTAATTTTTAACGAGGCCGTGCGTCTTTTAATCTAACAATCCCGATCGCGAGAAACAAATTGCGAAATATGTAAATAATTCGAAAATTTTACTAACTAAATATTCGTATTAATGATATGAATATCGCGATAAAAAACGCGCTCGCAAATTGTTTCGAACGTTAATAGTCAATACTACTGAATTCGTATGTCGGTTAATTATTTCGCGTATCGAACTTGTTCTTTCGGACGAAATTCACCTTGTGTGTGCGATAATATTGTAAAAATATTTCGACGCTGGATGCGTGTTCGAAATGAAAAAAGCTTGTTCATATATGTTAGGACTCACCGTTCGCTGGCGAAGACCAAGAAGACGCCTGATCAAGATGGAGCTCCAATTGTAATCCATGTAGCTTTTGCGTTGGACAATATCCATGACTATGTATCCATTGCTCGGTATCCATTATGACGTATCCATTGCTCGGTATCCATTATGACGTATCCATTATGACGTATCCATTGCTAGGCATCCAAGGCACTTTGAACTTTTAACACAACACAGACACTCGCGATACCACTGAAACAATCAGCGGTGCACATAAAAGGACGCTCACTAGCCAATAACACACCTGGCTTATTTCACAAAACTAATTTTCCTCGGCACTCGCGCACATAAAGACGAAGGGCTTCTACGTACATCATGGCGTCCGGCCTGTACTTTATAGAAACCCGAAAGCCCATTCTACTTTCGGTCGTATATGTACCGTTTTGCATGTAGCATTTAAGCGAACACAAGAAAACCGTCGCGACAATACTGAATTGAAATCCGAAGTATTTCAAAATGACCACAATGCGATAAATACTAATTAAAATCATTATCCGCGTTGCCTCGTTATAAAAACCTCGATCGACGTCACTTTCTACCCGACTACTGCTTCTTCAACGTCGTCCCTTCTCCTTAATTTTAAGAAGTACGTTAAAAATCTGATTCGCTCATTGGTCCACCTAACCAACAATGACCAATCAAACATTTTCTTCTGTTAACCCTATATTCAATATTCGAATATTCTAATACATATGTATTGTTACTAGCATTCTTAAGATGTCTACTTTAACATATATTAATTTTGTTATACACATTTTATTAGGTTTATTATGAAAAAACTGTATTATTCCTTGATTCTTTTTTGCGCGATTAGACGACGAGAATAAATCGAGGCAAAGTGATCAACAGCATCCAGTCAGTGTATACTAATGATGTGCAACACTGACCCTATATTCTTATTTTTGATACATTGTTGCGTTGGCTGCCCTGCTCTCGAATTGCGTGATCAAACGTCCGGTAGCAGGAGGAAAATATTGATCGTAAATCATACTTCGACAACGACTGCGTTTCACTGCGCTTTCTTCATAATGTACATTCATGATTAAAAAATGTTTACAAAGTGTGACAGCATTATAAATCGGGTAGATAGAGATCGTACGACAGGCTTCTGTGTCGTTCATAATCGTCCGCAATCGGTGTTTACAAACAAAAATTCTGTTGACACTCGACGCCCGGTTACGCAGCTTTCAATGCATAGCACCGAAAATGTTTTTATCAACATCTCAGAAACTATTAAATACGCGAGGCTAAAATTTTAGATCTGACCTTTTACAAACGAAACTCCCGGCATCAATATTGGTCACTTGTAAACAAAACAAAAATTTCCGTCGTCTATAATGGTTATTCGCAACCAAAAAAAATTGTTGTCTTCTGTAATAATTATTCGGATCCAAAAAGATTTCAGCCGCCCAATATCGATTATTTATGATCGAAAACAATTTTGGTCATCAGTAATGGTTATAAGCAACAAAATTGTAGTAGATAATGGTTATTCATATCCACAAAAGATAAAAATAAAAATGTTTTAGTCACATCATTTTCTCAAAAATGTCGTGAAAATTGAATGACAAGTCCCTTCCATTAGAATATTAATAAACTTTTTGTCAATTACTTTCACCTAAAAAATTTGTTAAGGAACTCACTTTTTATCTCTGGATTGCAATGAATTTCAGCATTTATATGACATCAATTTCATTCCAATATTTAGTGATAGATAGCTGACAGACAAGAGCATCAAAACAGTGTACTGATATTTAACGAAATTAATATCCCGCTGCTTCTAATAGAAATATGTGATGTCATTTAATGTAAATTATGATCTTCCTAAAATATTCAACTCCCCTACGCTATTGAAAGCTTCAATTTCGACCGATATTCGAACATAAATTTTAAGTGGAATTTAAATTTAGATAGAATCGTCCAATCTGCACAAAACATTAATTATTTGAAAAATAATTCTATTATATATCACAACCACTTAGTGCAGCTAATTCAAAGCAAGCATGATCGTCCGCTTCCTCGTACGATTGATATTATATTAATGATGACTAATTAACATGATCCTTTTAATCACTATGGATCGTACAGTAATGCGGCTTTCTTCAGGACAAACCCAATCAAAGGATATTAGTCAATCGTGCTCCTCATATACATAAACGGAGATTACTTGGTCAGAGCACAGTTTATGCCAGTTAACGAGCTGACCGCATAGGGCAACACAGTTGACTTACATCCTGACTGTACTGGTGTTCAGCCTGTGATCTTGCATTTGCGGCTAATCAGCAACTGGGATTGGTTTCAAAGGATTTACAACTAGTATCAAATATACCTAAATCCGTCTATGGTTGATACGTCAATGATATAGATACGGCTTGGTGCACCCTTATACCGTAGAGTCGATCAGGTGTACATAAATATACATATACATATGTATGTACAGTGGGCCAAAAAAGTACACAAACTTTCACTTGTAACTTCATTACTTTGGTGTCACCAAAATGTTGGCGTTGAGACAATTATTCTTAAAACAATATACATTGATATGAAGCACATGTATTACACTTTAAAATAATGGAAGCCCATGCTTCCTTACAGGAGAAGATATTTTTAGTCGGTTATCGTGAAAGTAATAAACGAGATCTTTATTTCAGGCAGGAAATGCTGTATGCTACAATTCACTTCTATACCCCTGCCGTTTTCTTTATCTATGTAGCACCTCGGCCAGCGACTTCTGATTGCTATAAATAAGTGCCGAATCATTGATCGATTCGAAAGTATGTAAGGACGCTCCAGGCCTTGGCTGCATTCTCAAATCGTTTTCTGCTATTCCTAGACATTTAACTATAACGATTGAATGACTATTTCAGACAGGTATACTGCGCTCTGCCGCTATGTCTGGTATACGACATAGAACTTGAATGAGGTCATTCTACTGGCGCCTTGAGCGTGTACGAACGACAATCCGCCAAAGAATGAATGAATTACTCCCAATAAGCAATGCAAACATGATGGTCACTGAGCTACTTTTCAGCTTATCGCTCGCGATCTGTTGTGCGACGACAATTACCTGGATGTTTTGTCACGGCGTTAATTGCATTACTATCGACATCCATTCTGCAGACCCTTCCTTTTTACTTTCTACGATTTTTATCGCTTTTCTTGTTTCACACGTTTAACATTCATACTAATCGATCATTTAAAACATACATGAACAGGTGGGAATTGAACATCAACAAGGACAATTTAGGCTAGTAGTGTAATTAGCAAATTTTATTTTATGAAGAATAATGACATTAAAACTTAAGGAAATAAATTCAACAAATCCTGATACGTCTTAAAAATATAGGCAATCTTTAAATTGCACGTCGTTTGCGTAAACCCAGTTAGATAGTCTTGTCGAAATCATCACCAGGTACACATTTTAAGGACTTGCGTACAACTCCACGACGAAATTGATTCCATGGCCCCTCTGGCTCTTGAAGCGCATAGAAACGCTGTTGCTTCCTGGACCACCATTCGTGATGCTGGCGTACGCACCGTTTCCATTCGTTTTCTGGTCAAGAGCTTGAACCAGAGTGATTCGTTCGAACCTGGTGGTGTTGAAGGTCTTCTCCTCGACGACTTTCTGCATCCAGGCGGAATTCTTAATTACATTCTGCCTGAGTACAAGTCTGTCACCGGGTAATCTGTACCCAACGACCAAGTGGTGAGACTGGTCGCTCCTGGAAGCGTAGAGGTCTTCTTGTGGGGCCGAGTCGACTTGTGTGACAGCCACAACGATGGCCACAATGGCCAGGTAAAAGGTTGCCTTCCCTGTTGCCATGATCAACGGTTCTCGAGAATTTGCACAGACTTTGCAATAACACTTGTATCACCTTGGTGCTGCTGACTGAGTTTTGACACTAGAGTACTGCTCCGCTGTTTAAATAACTCGTACGATCGTCTTATCAGTTGGATAGCTTCTTCCAATGTGTTTGTAACAGTGTTCTTGTACGTTCTAAGAATATGTATTCCAGGTACACGTGATTATATGTAAAGATGCTTCTACCTTAGATGTGTTGCGATACTATCAATTGATTATTATCGATCTGAGTTAAGAAGACGTTTCACAGAATTCCGTGTCAATTACCAAGGTGAAATAAATATTAAGCAATTCGACTTGATTTCTAATTGGGGGAAATATATGCTGTGGAGACGGAAGATCTTTTATAAATCGATGAAATTAATATTTAAATAAAACATGTTAATCGGCGTTTACTTTAATAATTTACGTTTGACTCTCTCAAATAAAACAGCTTTATAAATAAATGTCGTTCATTTCTATGCCCGTGTCTGGTTATTTACAGCCCTACACAGATGCAACTGCATGCAATGCTGGTAACTGAACCGTATTAAATAAATTCTACACGAGGTACAAAGCTAAAAAAATAATTTCGTTTACGCAATATCAAGAATTTTATCGATTTTTGATAGTGATTCTCATAAATGGGCTAATAATATAACGACCACATAGGACACAGCTTATCTATTTAATCATTTTTATCACGGAACTCTTTGAAATCGATGTATAAAATTCGCCAAGCCTGCACGGGTCGTCTCTCGCGCGGATAAACCCTTAGCTTTATCAGCTTTTACAGTAGGTTTGCTCGAGTCTCGCCGTGCATCAAACAGAAAATGCAAGTCAGTTGACCAATCCATTAAAACCATTTCATTGCAGACTTGCTGCGTAACGTCTGTAACACGGCTGACTTGCATTACGTCCATCATATATTTCAGACACTGTGTTCAGAATATTTGTGACAGTTCTCGTTTCTAAATTATTTCAATAGATATTCATGAAATTTTTGATCCGAATTTTCTTGGCCGGCCTTTTTTATTTTACACAGATTAAAAAAAAACAACAGAAGGAACACGTTGCAGCGTTTACTGCTGAGAGTGAAACGCTGAAATCGTAACTACGGCTTTCCGTTTAAAACGGTCTGATAATAGCAGTTGCGGTTTCAGATTGACGGCCGGTTCTTTTGTAGGAGGGTGTACTGCCGTGCAAACACGCTTTCATTCGTTCGTCCGTTCTCGCCCAATCCTGTCATCCAATTCTCTGTCCGACGTTGTTTCGCGTGCCCGTTTGTTCGTCACTTTCGCAACTTTACAAGCAATAACCAAAAGCGTGTTGGACAGGTTTATGACTAGGCGCGGTGGTCCTTACGCTTTTGCATTACACCCAACTGACAGCTGCGGTTGGATGCTTCTGATGCAGGCAACTTTACGACTCATAGATTTTCATATCAAATGCGATTACGTGCTGTGGAAAAATAATGTTCGATCCAGAGAAACGATCTACATTGTCCAATTATGTTGGAAATGTATTGAGTTCATTGGAATAATCGTAGCAATCTTCATTCAATGTAACAAACGGTAACTATACTTGGTTAGAACGAAAAGTTTCCCGACATAATCGACCGTCGCTCGATATTCGCAGTAGTGAATGTCCGAAGAATCTAGAATAGAAGTCCATGCTTCTTTATGCGAAAAGATATTTTTAGTCGATTATCGTGGAACGTAACAAACGAGATCTTTATTTCAGACAGGAAATGCTATATGCTGCGATTCACTCCTATACCCTCGCCGTTCTTTTTTATGTGTGTAGCACCCCGGCCAGCGACTTCTGATTGCTATAAATAAATGTCGAATCATTGATCGATTCGAAAGTATGTAATGTTGCTACAGGCATTGGCTGTATTCTCAAATCGTTTTCTGCTATTCCTAGGCATTTAACTATAACGATTGAATAACTATTTCAGACTGGTGTACTGCGCTCTGCCGCTATGTCTATCCGACAATAAACTTGAATGAGGTCGTTCTACACGTACGTTGAGAGTGTACGGACGACAATCCGCCATAGAATTAACGAAGTACTCGCAGTAAGCAATACAAATATGATGGTCAATGAACTACTTTCAAGCTTATCGGTGAAGCAACGCTCAAGTGGAATTCCATTTAATTGGTATCGAAAATAATTCGCAAGTTCATTACAGCTTACAAAACGAATGCCAATTAACCCTTAAGCATCTGTAGATAATAAAAAAGGAATCGTAAGGAAGGAAACTTTATTTTCTCCTGAAACGGATAGCCGTTTTGAGAAGGTAGAGAACTATGAACCAAGTAGGCACTCTAGGACTCGTTGTTAGGGTGGAACGGAGATAGAATAAGTAGGTTAACGAAATGGTCGCTCGCAAGCTTGAAATACCGCCACCAATTTCAGCGGCCCTCAAGTTGATTCGAAGTTTCTCCTTGCCAGTAGAATCCTCCTGGTAGAATGCGACACGAAGCAACAACAATTTTCCACTCGGTTGTTTCTCCTTCGTGCCACAACGCATGCATCCGCTGAACGTACTTTGCGCATAAGCCTCGGGAACGGAAGATTTCGATCTCTTAGAAATGTGTACGAACTGTGCCAGGAATCCGCTCGAAGCGCCGAAGAGGCGGAAAGAAACGAAAGGAAAAGTTAAGTTATCGAGATCCAGCTCCAGGTATGGGCTCTGCTTGATTAGCGTATAGAAGAAAGACATTCCATCAGCGGATTCCTCGAGATCTGTTTTGCGACGACGACCGCCTGGTCGTTTCGTCACGGCGTTAATTGCATTACTATCGACACCCATTCTGCAGATCCACTCTTTTTACATCCTACATTCGTGCTGGTTTTTCTTGTTTCACACGATTCGCATTCATACCTTTCGATCATTTAAAGCATACATGAACAGGTAGGAATTGGACGTCAACAACGACAGTTTTGGGCCAGTAATGTGATTAGCAAATTTTATTACTCAGCACAGAATAAGAGAAATAAAAATTATAGGAAATAATTTTAAATTGTACACCGTTCGCGTAAATCCAATTCGATAATTTTGTCGAAATCATTGTCAGGTACACTTTTCAAGGACGTGCGTACAACTCCACGACGAAATTGATTCCATGGCCCCTCTGGCTCTTGAAGCGCATAGAAACGTTACTGGTTCCTGGACCACCACTCAGGACGCTGGCGTACGCACCGTTTCCATTAGTTTTCTGATCAAGAGCTTGAAGCAGAGTGATTCGTTCGTATCTGCTGGTGTTGAAGGTCCTCTGCTCGGTGACTACCTTCATCCAGGAGGAATTCTTAACTACAGTCTGCCTGAGTACAAGTCTGTCACCGGGTAATCTGTAGCCAAGGATCAAGTTGTGAGACTTGTTGGTGTTATTGGTAGCGTAGAAGTCAACTTGTGGGGCCGAGTTGACTTGTGTGACAGCCACAACGATTGCCACAATGGCCAGGTATAAGATTGCCTTCCCTGCTGCCATGATCGACGTTTCTTGAGAATTTGCACAGACTTTGCAATAACACTTGTATCACCTCGGTGCTGCTGACTGAGTTTTGACATCACATTACTGCTCCGCTGTTTAAATAACCCGTACGATCGTCTTATCAGTTGGGTAGCTTATCAAAACGTATTTGTAGCAATGTACTTGTACGTTCTGGAAAGATTTATTCTAGGATCACGTGGTTATATTTAAAAGATGTTTCTACCTTAAGTGCGATACTATCAATTGATTATTATCGTTCGCGATAAAGAAGACGTTTCATGGAATTACATGTCAATTATAAAAATAAAATAAGTGTTAAGTATGTCGATTTGATTTCTAATCGGAAGCAATGTATGCTGTAGAGACGGCTCCTCCATAAATCGATGAAACTAATATTTAAATAGTATATGCTAATCAGCGTTTACTTTAATAATTTACGTTTGACACTCTCAAATAAAACAGCTTTATAAATAAATGTCGAAACGTATCCGCCGCATTTGACTCATCCTTCTGAAACAGAATTGAACACATGCTCACGGTATCATACGCAAACAATATTATCTCGCAGGCATTTGTGGAATATAGAGGACGTATTACGTGCACTTTTCTATCAGTATTAGAGTTCGATTGTTCCTTTCTGAGAAATTCGATGTACATAATAATTCAGCGAAGCAATCTATATACCGCCATTTTTCCAGATACAGCCGATCATCGTCATTATCAACGATAGACCACCGCGTGGAAGGTGTTTGGCCTCAATCTCGTAATAGACGGCGATCTCTATAATTCATGAGCAACCGAACTCTATCTAATGCTGCATCCTGCTGTGTGTACTCTGCTCACATGCACGCACACACCCTCAGATTCTATGCACCTTCGATAGGTTGCATTCGCAAACTCGCGCTATGAGGCTTTTGGAAGCATCAAAGTAATGTATTATCGTATAGCCCAAATTCTGTAGGTCCAAACTGCTGTAAAAATAATGTGAACGGCTAATTGCCCTGACTGGGAGAATCTTTGTCCACGAAAAAAAACTATGTAAACAAGAACATGTTTTCCTTGCTTCAATTATGTCATTTCTACATACAGATCTCTATATACGACTCACTTTCGACGGCACCAGCAGAATATTGATTATAATCATTTTGCAGCTCTAATTAGGCAATATAAACAAAATTTCGATTGGCCCAGCAACGACAGAATAATCTGAGTTGATCACGATTCGTGGTTCACCCTGCATATTTTAATCATAATAGATATCTGTGTTTATGATCGGCATTTTCTGCACCTAGAAGTTTAATGGCGTACTTTTTATATACCGCTGTTGTTACACGTGAGAACAGATCGCGAGATTTCGTAGTTGGCGCCCTACATTACAAGCTCTACTCACTGCAAGGGCTGAAACCGCTTTGTCAAGGCCGTTGTAGGTTGTTTGCTCAGATGCTTGTTAACCGTGTGAGCATCCAATATGTTACCTCGTGTATGCACTTAGGTCCTGCATCGAGAGTAGATTCACTCGGATCATTAAGTCAATTGCTGGATACACGATGACAGAATATCGGTGGTAACAGCCATGAAATGCTCTCGCAAATGGAAGTTATATTACCTGTGGAAACGATAACTAACATTTTTGGTTAAAGCGACACAAAATTACAATAATGAGATGCGATATGCATTTTTCTATATTTACAAATTTAATATAACGTAAATACACATTTCGAGCGCTGGTTGATTGCAAGATATATTTCAATAATTCGTACAAAATGTACGACAATTTTAAGCGACTGCACAAATGGCAAGCAAATTTCCCTCCGATTCGTTTCATTAATGCCACAGGTGTTTACGTTTGAGTAATTCTCGCGAGTCTAGCCGCCGTGTACTCGGCTTTCCAAGTATAGACGTGCATATTCCACGACAGAGCACCACCACGGAGTTTTACTTTAAGATGCCTCCACCGACCCCCGGTACATTCGCAAACACACTTACATCGACCGTAAATACACAGGGTAGAAAGCATCGACCTCCTACCCACGAACGGTGCAGGACGTGAGTGCGCCGGCATTATTCATTCGACGGACAAACGTTGGCTACGGGGCTACTCGATCTCTGGCACCTGTCTCGAGCATGCCGGACAGAAGATGCTCTGCGAGTCTGCATATCTGCGGCGCGACGCTTTTACCATTAATTATCTGCTTGTGTACTTCGGAAATCCGAGGCGGGGCTCGATTTCAACCGTCTTAACAAGCTATCCGGTAATACCGATCCCAGAGAGCGTGAATCCGCTTTCCTAGCCACTCGAATCGTCTGCTGGTGAACGCAGACCGTTTGAATCGAGACAAATTTCCCGCCGGTCACCAGGGAACATCCGACGTCGCGTGTACCGTCGCGATCAAACGTTGTCGTTACAATAGATCGGGTCTGTCGTCCAATAATTAATACCGTATGGCAGAATTTAATTGGATTATGATAAGAGGGGTGAACAGGGGCACGGCTCACTGGGTGGATGATACGAAACAGCCGATGGATTTTATAATTGATATTGTCAGCCATAAATCGGTTTTGCCGGCTTGAGAACGGCGGCACTGCGAAGTAGCATGGGCCCGAAGGAAAGGGATAAAAAGATAATGAACATTGAGGTCACCCATTAGGACAATTAGGCGAACATAAAAGTTCCATCGCAGTTTTGCAGCCTTCCGGCCCCCCCTATAGAAGTCAGAATGACAGCTACTAGTATTCTCCATTACTCAAAGCCATCCACGTCTTTACGAGAATTAACATATTATATTGGATTCGCGGTGGCGCGTCCAGCAGAATTGTCCGCACGAGGAACCAATAGAGCTGTTATTTTTATCGATTATTCGAGCAGCTACGCGCGACGGTGTGTCCGCGCGTAAGGTGTTTCGATAGCGTGAAAAGAGATAACACCAATACAAAGGTTCCCCGGTTTCACTGAAATATATTTCACACGGCATCGTGTCAGAGATTATATGCAATTAGTCACAGATTATTTCGATGTTATTGCAAGGGGAATATCGCTGTGCCCGAATGACACACGTTTCATTCAATCAATTTTTAATCCACCGATTAACGGTAATCCAAAGGTGTTCCGTCGACGTCATTTATGCATATCGAATGCAAAATTCGACGTTCCTAGAGCATCATCGTTGCGCTAGCAGTGAAACGAGGCAGAATCGATCAACGCTATGTTTATTTCGGAACGAAATGGTGTATCATGAAACCGTTATACGCCGATGATACATTATGAAGAGAAACCCAGCCGCATTGAGCCACGATAGTTTTGGTTTATGGTGTTCCGATCATCCCCATACAATTGTATGCGGCGGACGCGTACGTTTGTACACGTAATTTACATTCGTCGCGATACGATAAGGTTAAATAGTTGCTCCCGTCAACCGCAATCCCGACATTGTAAACATTCAGTCGATTCGCCAGTATTATTACGTTCGGCGGTACCAGTGCATCCAATTCTTGTTGTGATATCCGAGTCCTTCCGGTATACGCGATACGTATTTTTGTAATAATAGAAACAAAACATATATTGCAAATTAAATACAAATATCGTCCAACAATTACGCACAAAAATCATTTATTAATCCGCGATCGCTCGACTATTTTTAATTACAACGGATCACAATTCGTCTCACAATCAGTGGTACCACTATAAAAACTCAACCTGAGCTCCATCAGCGAAATTGGACAGAAATCGGGACAGACGGTCCCGAGTTGCCGGCCAATCCTCGTAGAAAGTTCATACTGCAGCGACGTCGACGCGTTTTCAGAAGGGCGACGTGTGCGGCCGTAAAGTCGTCGAACGACGTCCCGGTGGCCCTTTCCTCGTGCGGGTAATCCTCGTAGATTGGCGCGGTGCAATAATTCGTCTCGTATCAGCCTCATGGGAGCACGGCCGAGCGTGTTAAACGACCGATATTTTTTCCCCCCGAGAAGCGCCGGTCTCGATTTGTAGCATGCCTCACCTGTCGGTGCATCCTATCCTGCGCTCATCATGCCAGCCGTCTTACCGAACGTTCTCTTTATGCGCAGTCATCTTTATGCATCGTTAAAACAGGCAGCCGCGCCTTGCCAGTAGTAAAACCGCAGTAAATCGATGTATCGTTGCGACGACGATACTTAAACGTGGCAAGGGGTGAATGGGCGGTGGAGGAATGAAGAGAAAAAAAAGAAGAAGGGTGAACGAAGCACGTTGTGCCAGCGGCAAACTCGAAATTAATGGATGGTCCGTCGTGGATGTTGAAAGTTTTTTCGTATCCTTTAATGGTGTGTTCTGAGAATAATTATCGCTGATATATCTAGAGTGAAAGATTCGTCTAAACGACGCGTCCCGTCGCGACTTCGCTCGTCGCAATGGTAGAAATTAATGCGGCAAACAGAGCGTCTCGTTGGTTCGAAGAAAATTCCGTAATAAAGGAAAAGATTCCTTCTTTGGAGGAGGCTAGACGTCAACGATTTAATTAAGACCCCCCGTTGTTGATCCTCCTATGGAATTTTCGTCGTCCATTCTTCCGGAAGACATGACAGAGACGAGCAAGAAGCGTAGAGACAAACACAGAATAGCCATGAACGCAGGAAGGCCGGAAGGTGCTGCAAGGTAGCGTAAACAATTGCCAGCACAATTAGGAAACGTTTGTCCGTCTGTGTTTATCGAAGGATCCGTAACTAGCTTAGGTAACACCTATCCATTGGCTGCTCGGCAACGGGGCTGCGAATCGGTCATGCGGACAATCTACAGAAATGTTATTCCGAACCGTGGAAAGAAGCCTCGTCAGACACATCAGCGACCCGATCAATCCTGATTCGATTCCTAATTTTCGTGCTTAACCATATTTGCCTTCGTGCACGTAACGCTGTACACTAGTAATTAATATCTGGCGAAGCATTGTTATCGAGAAATACTCTTTCCGTGAATCGGGTTATCTCGAACCTCTTCGCGATCCAAGAAATTTTTATCTGTCTCCAGCGGTTAACGGGAACCGTACTTAATCGAATAAAGATCTCGCGAGAAACATGGATTTCAATAGATTAACGTGACCGCGTCCTTCGACGTTCGTAAAAATTGGATTTGGATCAGTTGCAGCTAAACGATTGGCGCCGGCATAAAATGGACATTTTTCATTCTTCGTGACCGGCAAAGAACGGAATTGCTGTTTTCGGGCAGGCTGCCCGCCAGATTATACGATTACAAGTTATGTCAGAGAAAATAGAGTTATTGGCGCACAGAGCACGAAGCATATGCCACCGAAGAACTTGCCCTGACGTACGCTAATTTGATATTGGATAACCATTCCTGTCGGCGCTGCGAACCGGCACGAGCCTCTGAAGGCGTGCACGCGTGCATTCAGCCTTTCGCTTCTTTGAAAAATACATTACTGCGCGACAAACGATGGGGGGGTTATGAGTGAATTATTTGATATATCTATATACTTTTTTAAAATTATTTGGTACTGCCAAATAATAGAATTTACAATATTTGCCCTTTTTTTAACTGAAAATATAATTTGGAATTTACGATATTTGTGCTTCGTGAAATAAAAGAGACAAACGGTGTAAACTGTCCTGCGAATTATTTTCCCAGTAATAAATAATCCTTGAAGAGCTCATAGATTAACAGGACTTTTGCATGCAGCAGAATCGTAACCCTTTCAGTATTTCATAGGGAATATCTGTCATTATATTAATTTGTTCTTTTGTCGCGGCATTCCTTTATACCTGAACGTACGATGGAGAACGGGAATAGGTTTCAAAGGGGCGATGGAACCTATTTCCTGTGACATTGTATAAGGGATGGCGTGTGCGGAAAAGAAAAAAAAACAACTTAATTTAGTTCAACCTGTTCGTTCTTGATAGGTGGAGGCGTGTGCATATAGAACGACATGCGGGTAATCGTTCTATCTTTCCATTCCCTGTGGATACAAATTTTTTAGACAATCTACGCTGATCTCTTAATTCGTTTTATAATCGGTAGACGTTAGAACCGACCGCCACTATCTCTAAAGGAAAAAGAATAGTTAATGGTTGCAAAACAGTTTGGAACCGAGCGAGGACGGAAGGAAAGAAGAAAGGAAACTTACTATTTGCTCTTTCATTCCTTTTTCGTGCTGTCTTACATTAGTCAATAATATTCTATTACATAACTGGTTGTAATTTAATCTGCCACCGTTGCCTCGATTTATCGTAGTTTCCTGTTATCAGACGAATACTGTTATGCTTTCCTAACTTATTTCCAGATAATTGAACACTCGCGGATTTGATCGAAGTAATCGTAAGGTAAAGCCGAAGACCTTTATAACGATATTTATTACTTTTATGCAGGATATCTATTTGATATTTTCACAAACGAATTGCGTTTTGTAAGTTTCGATATACCGACCTAAATACGGGTGGCAGATAACGTATGTCTACCCTGAAATATGGATGCCGTAAAGGCACCAGCAGACTCGGGCAGAGAACTGGTCACATAATCCCTTGACGGCAAACTTGTCGCATTATCCGTTGCATCACGTTCGGCAACTAGGCGTTAGTTTCTAGCCAAGGGACATTAGGTACGGGAGACACTAAGAGAGTTGACAACAGGCACGAGTCACCTGAGAAGCTAACGAGGCAAAGTTGACTTTGGGTACAGAGAAATATGCGGGACAAATTGCTGGACAAGACCTGCCGTTGTAGCTGTGCTACTTCGACGTGTACAGATGTCTTCACTTATGCGAAACTTTGATAATATCGAGACTTGTGCATAATTGAAATAGTATCTCAATCAAAAGAGACACTATCACCCTTCTAATCGAAGCACTTTACCATAATCACGTGCCGACGTTAAATAAATATTCATGCATCAGTGGAGCTCAGAAATAGTCTGTCGTGATAGGGTGTGAGTCAACATGATCGATGTACAAACATGTCTGACAACAAAAGTTTTATTACCATTACTTAATTCATACTTTTACTTCCAAATTGCAACCGGCTTCCACATAGTTCCAGACTGCAGCAATGAGCGGCAGATATATCATGTCCTATCAGAGGAAGCCATCAATGGCGTAACCAGGAAGCCGTCCAAAGTTCTCTAACGATGATGTATCGAGGTTGTAGGAGACCCCTAACTTGCGACCATTCCGATACACCGTAAGTTCCTGTTTCTTTCGTTCTTTCTTCCTCTTATCCTTTCTTTCGCCACCCTTACAGAGACAAGGTATCCACCTTCGTATCCTTGAAGTTACCATCGATGATGACCGTGACAGATAGCCTGTCATAACTCGCCAGTACGAAAAACATATCCGTGGCCTGACGTTTCCTGAAAAAAGAAACTAATGCATTCCGGTTTTTCGATCGGGGGATGAACATGAATTACGTTCGTCGAATTGTGCGGCGTTATAAAATTTTCTTCGATAAACTAGAACTTTAGCTACTCTTACTCTTCTTCTCCCTATTCGATATAAATGAAACGAGTTTTCTGATTATTTTTTATTGCCAATTTTATTCGAAGAATAGAGAAGTACACACGTTTCGACGGTGAGGATAATGAGGTATTTAAAGACGCATAAAACGTTGACTCAGCTGAGGCAAGATAATATTTTTATACAAATGGGAATTATAGTTTATGACAAAGAAGAGTTCGGAAAACCGTCAGCAGGAAGCTGTCAGAGTGGCTTTAGTTTTCACAAGCAGCGCATACATTTCTGCACGAAGGTGAGCAATTTCCTGCAGTGATGCGCGACGTTTCTGTTTTTTTTTTTATCTTTTTGCCCTTTTACGCTGTCGCGCTTACGTAGTCCAGAACGACATTGATAAAGCATTAAAATTCATCTGCACCTTCATCGCTGGTCGTTTCATAGAATTTTGCTAGGATTGAGGTCGACACTGAGATTCTATTATAGCAAATTCCGATTAATAAGTTTCCAGAGAAACTGGGAAACATTCTTTCGAGTTATCGTATCTATTAGCTTTAAGTAATTCACAATTTTCAGCCATGAAAGCAGAACGTTGCTTTCCATTTTTGTTATGCGTCATAATTAAATTTATGAAAGTTGACTGTTTGGAATAGCGCGCCATGGCAACGACGCGAAAATGCACTCGCCTCTTTGAGTACCTAAAGGGTTTACGTACGTACTTTTCCCAGTATGCGAAAATTCATATTTTTAGTCCAACCGTCATACACTACGTGTCACGACTCTGTGAGGAAATTTAATATTTACGTCCAAATCGCTGTTGTCGTTTGTTCAGAATTGAATCTAATTTATCACACCATTGCACATGGATTTTATGAAGATACTTTAATATTTCAGATAAAAAATTGTATTGTCTGACTTCAACAAAAATGTTTAACAATATAAAAATTGTAGGCAGCACTTTCCTAGGTTTAGAAATTATCATATTTTGAAAAATTGAAACGGAAGAAAATAATCCTCCTCCTGTTTGCACCTTGTTCTACGACATCCACACATTTTTCAATTTTCAAGAAATAACACAGTTCCTGCGGGTGTTTGAATTTTAGCGCGCATATCCTTTCAATTTGAATTAAACGTTGCGCATGCGCAGGAGATACGCAGAGCAGTTTGAAAAGTATGGATTCCGGGATCCGATCTAAACGCGTCGGTGTTACATTTAATCGTTTTAAAGTTTAGTGTAAAGTTAATTTTAAGCAAGTACACGAATCGTTTTTATGGTTGAATTATTGTGAAGTTAAGTGATATATATAAATATATATATATAAGTGCAATGTTTGGAATAAAAAGTGAAATAAGTTTTGGACCACAGATGCCTGGAATTGCCATTCAACGTCTGGAGAACGACCACAAAGTAAGAGATTAAAATTTTACTTATTTTGATAATAACAAATCATAGTTTAGATAAATCGATTTAACATTTAAATGCAGCTCGTATTAGAGTTACGGTATGAAGTAAATCCGAATGAAAATCATAATTAGAAATAAGTTCAGAATGTGTACAAATGAATGCAATATAACTTTATTTGATTTGATAATTACATTAATTACATTAAAAACAGATTATACAAAGATGAGGTAAAATAGAGATTTCTTTACTTATGGTTAAAAAGAAAGCGATGCACTTTTATATCTTTCGTATTGTTTTGCTGTAGTACATATGTGGATTTACCACTTAATGGATACTCATATCTATTTTAGTGTACATCCACTCAGACAAAAATAAATATAATACAAACGAGTAGAATCACTTAATGAAAATATGTAGCAGTAAGATTATTTTCGTACAAATTGTTTCTTTCTTTCTATTTCGTCTTTCTTACTGTTATTGCAATGCATGCACAAAAGTGCATACAATTCGAAAAATTATATAGCTTTTATGTCTACATTGGATACCGCATAACACTTAAAACTAAATTACATTATTCTCAACACTCTACAACTGGAATGTTCCGTTAAATAAACATGGCATGTTTTAATTAGATTTTTTAAGAGTGGCAGTATACAATAAATTATCACTCTGAAGAAAACTGTTGGGCAATTTAAAAATTCAATATATATATTGATATATAAATATTATCCTGTTAAAAGCAATGTAAAAGCAACTGTGTTTTTATGATTAAATGTTACACTAATCTGCGAATATACACTTATTCTCAACTGCAACATTCCTACTTAATTATAAAGTAATCGGTTCCTACGATTTTGATCACCTATTATACAGAATTATTAACTGATATGTGCAAGGAATCCATGGAATATCTTCTTTCTTGTTGTGTTGTTTTCAACCATTGCTTGTGTTCGCACAAGTAAGGGTATAAAGGTACAACTAAAACACTGATGTCATCAACAGATGCCATGGGTGAAAATTTGTCATCCGTATCTTCGAGATTTTCCGATTTACCAACCCAAGCCCGACCAACTAATCTACCTCTTGCTGCTTGCACCAATTCTTGTGCACCCATTGTGAGCCTATAATGTAAATATCTTCGCAACCATGACCTCCAAAACATGCGTCTTAATTTCTATAAAAAATAAATACCTGTATTCTAATGATGGAGCCTCAGGAGCAAGTGTTTTCCTAAGAATATTTGCTGCTGCTTTATCCGACACAACATCCCAAAGCCCATCCGTGGCTACGATAATACAATCGCGCTCCGTGAGATTGCAACCATCCAAATTTATCGATTGCACCTCAGGTTGCGAAGAAAGGAATGGTTTTATATGAACTCCAGTGCTGGCTGCTTTTAAGCCATGATCTCCGAAACCCCGGGTTACTCCTATAGTACCCATTACCCGACTCTATAACAAGCAGTGAATTAAATTTCGATCACAATGCGATAACAATTTTCCTAATTAATCCAGACGTTTACCCTTTTTCCGTGACCAGAAATGAGCGGTAACTTTAAATCAGAATGCGATAATACTTTGTACGCCCATCCTGTCATATAAGGTTCTCTGTACAACACCATTGACCCTAGTTCCTTTTGCAAAGGTCGTTTTCTAAACTCGAGTGGTGTAAAGTGACCTTTAAGTAATTCGGTACTTCGTAAGAAACCTAATGCTCTAACGCGATTCGATTCTGAATCAGGGGTGTGATCTCTTGTTAAGGCGCGCTGAGTTTCTCCCAAAGCAAGTACAGCTCTGCAAATCAAATATTTCTCATTAGCTTCTGTTACATTAGAAGATTAACTTTACGATCTTTCACCTCGAATCACCAGCACCAGCAGCATACAGTCTACCATTCAGGAATAAAATGGTAATTGCTGTGCAACCACCACCACCCCCTTGAGCTTGAGCTTCGACCATTTGATCCATTTGTCTGTACGCCAGTTCAATGGCGCCAACAACTAAGTCTCTCCCTTTGATAAGTTCATCTTCATCTTCGTTTAGTAACATATTACCAGGTATCGCCATTAGCCTTCCCTAGAAGAAGATTACACATTTGAGAGAGTCGGTACAGAAAATCGGTAGAAAAAGTTCTGGCTGAATATATTTCTATTATTACAAGAATTATCCTATGCAAGTGTAATCGTGCTGTTAAAGCCACTTGGTATCCAGCGTGCCCATCGAACATAGAGAACATAACGTAAGGCAACGTGACATTAACATCTGTTAGTTTGAGATCTCCTCTAGTTGCAGAAGTTTGATCTTCATTCCATGTACTTTTCCCAGCATTTATACATTCAGCGTAACCGGCGCACCACGGCAGTCTGCTCAAATCTCTTGGAACAATAATAGGTCGTACTCTGTGATCGGCGCTCACCTATTAATAATACGAAACATTAGAAATACGTTTGTTGGCAATTATCGCAAAACGATAGTGGTCTGACGCATTTTGAAAAATGTACTTGAGTTTCTTCAGTTGTTAACCCTAAAAAACTAGGTCTGCTGTATGGTTTATTTTCTACTTCTGCAGTGACATTTGCATTAATATAATCTGTTACTGTTTCATTATCTGCATCGGCGGGATATTGCAGGCCAAGTTCGCTTCCGCCTACAGCATTTAATAATGCTGATTTAAGCCTGTTTAGCATCTTTTTCCCTGTTTCTGTTGTTCAATATTTATGTATAAAGGAATGAAAGATATTGTGAACAATGAATGCAATGAACACTGTCATAACACAGAACGATATCACTACTGGTGATAATATGCGGTTTCCGTCGTGCTTTTAATCGACAGCCAAGCATGCACAGTCGTGTGTGCAATAATGTATCATTAAGAAGGATGTTGTAAAGTTTTAATCGTTGATTTGGTTATCTGTCAACTGTCATTTGTGATTCACAAAATCGATTCCACACGAGTAGCAATACTCTTAAGACCCAAGTAACACCGTATTCAGTAATAAAATCATTATACGTGGGATTATTTATACGCAGCTTTCTCATTAATTGATATCATCTTGTTGACAATTAATTGTCAACAATGAAATAGGTTAAAGCCTGAAACAAGCTAGTAGCTGGTTTCTGTCGTACATAGCGACACCATTCATGTCGATACTGGACGCCACACCACTGTTCTCTATTTGTTTACGTACGAAGGATAGTGAATTAAATTATAATAATTTCATAAACCATTCGTAATTCGATTGTAGTATTTAAGGCACGAATTAATGCGTGCTTTTAATACAATGAACATCCAGTGAATGTGTCATAAAGTAAATGTTTCGAAGCATTCATTAAATACGAAGAGCATTGCTGAACAAAAATGTCAAAAGTAAAAAAGAGTACGCATAGTAGCGAGGTAATTAATATTTTTTCATTATTTTCTTCTATTCCACATAGTGGATAAATATTTGTGGGTTGTGCCCGTCACAAATTCGTAAGTTATTTTTGCCTCAGTTTGAGCGAAACGATGAATTAAATTTTAGGATTTCAGCAGTTCATCTGCAACTTCCTCGTCTCTTTCGTCAGACGAAGAGATAGATGCAAGAGATTTGAAACCAATCAAAGAATATTTGTCCGATCGCAGAGAATTAGCTCGGCAGCTTTTCAGATCAGTGAAAGCAGAAAAAATACAAATGATGTTACCACAGGCGTTAAAGGTAAACTTGTTTACCGATATTACTTGTTAGTTGCATTTTCCATTTCTTAATTGCTTCAGCAATTCTTCCAGAACATAGATCTAATCCAGTTAGAAAACTGGTGCGCCAGTGAATTAAGTGGTATGTCAAAGAGGCGTATCTTATCTATTTTAAATGGGAAACCCTTGGTGGAATCGTCGGATACAAGCGAATCAGACGATTCAGGTATGTAGGCAGTTGTGTGCTTTAATGTTCGCATGCAATGGTTCAAGCGTTTCATCTAGACTGTTGTTATAATAGGACCTTCCTTAGAAATCATCTCGGATACTGAGGAATGGTTTACTGATGAGGATATATGTAAGCAGGAGGAGGGCTCAAAAATGTTAAAAGGAAAGATGAAGAAAGATAGAATGAAACAAAAGGGGAAATCTCAGACAAATAAAAAGATCGATATTAAATGCAATCCTAAGAAGCTTTCCGACAATATTTATAAGAATGTACAAGTTAAAAAAGAGGAGGATGTAAATAAGAATAAAGAGAAAGAGGGGGACAGTTTGTTGGACTTGTTGGAATTAGAAATGCGTGCTAGGGCAATAAGAGCTTTAATAAGGAAAGAGGAAGATATAATTCCGAGCGCATCCAAATCGACTAAAGGTAACAATACTAATGAAAAGGCAGCAACTAAAGCTGAACAAGATGAAATAAAGGAGAAGGAGAATTGTAGAAGGCAATTGGAAAGAATTATCAGCGCCCAGCAGGGTAGCACTGCTGAGGACGAAGATGTGGTGTTAGTTGTACAACCAACACCGACTATTGAATTATTGTCTAGCGATAGCGAAGGGGAACCTCACGGCGGCGTGCGTGTAAATAAAAAGTTACAAAATGAACGCGTTATAGAGACCAATGACAATATTGATCGTATCGAAAATAGGGATGCAAATGGTGTAGTACATAGCACAAATAGTACAAAGAATTCGATAGATGACGAAGTGTCAAAAAGCACGACAAAAACGCGCAAAGAAATAGATACCACGAATAAGGCTGAAGTAGATAAACACACGCACAACAGTAATGTATCTCACAAAGACGGTCATAAAAGACGAAAAGCCAAAAAGAAGTCGTATACAAAAGAGCAATCAAAAAATGTAGCTTCGGAAGGGAGTACCGGTGGCAATGACAATCAAAGCGAAAAAACTATAAAAAGAGAGGAACATTCGTTGGAAAAGGTGAAGCCAGATGAGAAAGATCCCAAAGACAGCGTTAAGTCACAAGTAGCAAGTAATCATTCATCCTCGAAAAAGCAGGACTCTACACGACCAGGTGTAGCAGATAAAACAGCTTTAGACGAAGAAAAGTCCATTGACTTAGATGAAATAATTGATTTGGATGACTATGGCGATGATATGGATGATATGGAAAATAATGAAAATGATAAAAATAAGAATGACAAGAATAAAACTGATCAAGCTGCGGATAGTAACGAATGCAAATCACAAACGGAAGTAAAATCGTCGCGAAAGCCTAATGGAACCGAAACTTGGGCGAGCCGCTATTATCAAACGGACGACGTTCAGAATGTAATCAAAGAATCGAAAATACAATCGGAAATTCGTAAACGATTGAGGGAACGTCAAAGGCTTTCAAAGCTTAGTACATCTCCGAATAAAAATTCTCCGTCATCGCCGCCTACAGTAGAAGTTGGAAATAATACAATTGCGGAGAAAGATCCAATGGGTTCGGTCGATGAGTATTTGGCTTTAAAACATACTGCCACTGCAAACCTGGGCACTAGTAATAGTAACAACGATACGAGTACAAACGACGATAACTCAGCATCTACTGATACGTGCACGCAAATGAATAGTCCAATTGGAAAGGATGATACTTCGGCCGCATGTTCGAAAATTCAAAACATTGATGAAGGAATTGCTGTAAATGATAATACAAATGTTAACAATCTAGTCACTGCAAAAAATGGGAATGTAATTAACGCAATTGATATTACCAATCCTAATTAATATAATCCTTTAAAATGATGTATTTTACCATTACTGTAAATTTCGTAACTATTTGTTTGCACTATTGTACCAAATAGTTCCAATACATTTCCTTCGGTGTTTTGTAAATAATTGTAAAATAAAATTGAGGATGTAATAAAATTGACGTTTCTTATTTTTAATTAAATGCCGTATCGATATTGAGATTTTCTTATATCTTTCAATTCCATTTATTCTATAGGCACGCGCAATACATCTACTGCTTCAATTTAACGAAATTAAATATCGCACACCTAGAACACCCCGTTCGGCCTTTACCAAGTTTCCTTTTCTATTTTAACAAATCCTATTAAATAATAACTGCCTCTGTTTCGAATAAACAGAGCACATTTGCATGTGAATTGTGAGCGGTGCGGAAGTAAGGATCGAACTTTCTGTCGACCCACGGGCACTCGTGACGCATAAATGTTCTTGTACGATCTAGGAAATGCATAGACCCGTTCGCGTAATCTCATTGACTTTGCGGCCGCGTGTACGAACACAGGCGATGGAGACATTGCAACATTACATGCACACGCACGCACACTGTCCAGAAAGATTTTTTTTTTGAAACCGCCACAGTCTTGGCACAGGAAACTTTCGATCGCGATGGGTGGTTCCGGTGCCGTGGAACTTGGAAAGTTTCTCCACGACGATGCAAATAACAGATACAAAAGGTGGAAGGGAGTGCAGTAACTTTGTACGGGAGCAGAACGGTTGATGGTACTCTGCATCATGCGAGACAGATTGTTGACAAAGGTTCGAGTGGAATTTAAATGAGTATTATATCCCGCATCGCGTTGCGCAACACCAGCAATTTCTAGGCGGTCCACTTCCGATGAAAGTCGCATTACAATTTCGCGACACGGTGTACCAGTTAATACGCCGATAAATTGACTTCTCGCGGAAATTTCTCGCATCGAATAGGCGTAATTTCGATGTAACCGGGTCGTATAATTACAGGTGTCGGCCTTAATTGTGGAACGCCGCTCATAGGTTTATGCTTCTGGTGATTACTGTTATTAGGAGTAACGAGAGGAATAAGTGCAATGGGATTCTCTTAAGATGGTTGCCGCGATAATTAAACAATGGAGATTAAAAGCAATTTGGTACTTAGCAAAGAGCAAAATATCAATGAAGACTTTAAACAATTATGATTTAAAGATCGTCATTGACGTTGATTAAACGAGCGTCACGATTCAGTGTTGCTTGCCATTTGTCTCCTGTCTTCATTGAGAATTCGATAATCAAGGAGACTGGAACTCTAAATACCTGAAATAATCTGTCGCGCTCCTATAAAATTACGGTCTAGCAATTACGATGAAGTGACGATCCCGTTGTAGTTACAACTCCGTTCCTCGTTAGAATCGTGCCGTAACTTGGCGACAAAAATTCCTTCCTGACGCAATGACATCGTTGCATTTTAAGGGGTTGCTAAAATTAGAGATATTCGAGTTTCACGGATCTCGATATTGGTATTGATAAAGCTAATATTAGCGCACCGTTGACGATCATTTCTCGTGCAAACAACCTCGCCTATCGACGAACGTGACGGTTCTTGTAGAACGAAGGATTTCACACCTCTTTCACGTTGGAGGGACACGCCACCTTGGAATGCTCTAAATTTTGCGGATCTACGAAGAAAAAAGATAACGACGACGGCGTACAGTTTGTCACTGACAATGAGTGGGACAGGCAACGGTGGTTCGCGTCGATGAGATTTGAAACGATTCGAAGAATTATCATCCGGCAAGATCGTGGAGCTTGAAATCTTTGTCGTGTACATTTATATTTCCTCCGTTCGTAACGATGAACCATAAATTTATTTATCACTTCTGTCAAGATAAACAATTTTATATCTTCGGTAATGTTGACACGCGTAGGAAGTTTATGCGTTTCGGTAGAAAGTGAAGGGAAATAACTGAAACGCGCCTACCATACGGCGAATTAGAGATGTTTCGTCATTTGCGAAGGAAAAAAAAAGAACTAAGTCAGTAGAAAATATGAGGTTCAAATATTTCTTCATGTGCACACCTAACGTGTTCGCATTCCCCTTGTACCATTACATCGAACAACATCATAATAATAATAGCCTTCCGCACACCTTTTTCCGTTTCAAGTAAGAACCTAAGTTGCCACTTTAACTCGTTGCATTTAAATTCGTTCAACCGGCGTTCTTACTATTTATTTTTTTCCCTGAAATTTTTGCACCGAGTCGCGGCTAAATGAATGTAAAAAGTTCAATAAGAATAGTGATTAACGCAATTGTATAAATGCAACCTTTTTCTATCATTCGTCGCTATTTTGTGATCCGCAAAAAGGGACCTGTTTCGTGAACGTTAATGGAACTTTGCATCGTGCGAATTAAACTCCGAATTGGATCACGATGCAAAAACCAGACGAGCGGAGCTGGCTTGTAAAATCGAGCAAATGGCGGAAATAATAATACCTGGCGATTGCACGATAAGATTACGTTGCAATCGTTGCGTATAGTGGGAAGCTCCTGACGTAAGGCGCGGATTTCCACGTATGCATATCGGAATAAAACGTAGCGCGAACGTGAAAGGACCTCCTTATTCGTCGCTTCTGAACAAGTCGACGGAAGGCGAAATAGAGATTGATGCATGCGCCAAGTCACGATTCTTTGCACTATAGAACGGTGAGAAAGAAGAAGGAAAAAAGAAAAGAATATAAGTCATGACGCTTCAGACAGTTCAGACCGCGTTGCGTAATTTCTGCTAGATGCGTCTACCTCATAGCTACTGCATGTTCTGATATCTCGGAACCGCTTGTGTTCAACTATTTCGCGCTCATGCCTGAGGAACGAGGAAGCTTAGAAATTTCCTTCGGAGGTGCCGCGCGAATAAATAATTGGAAACTTTCTTGCACAGATATCAGAGAGGAAATCGATGCGAAATTTAAAGGAAATGAAATAGAAATGCGATGAACTTTGTGAAAAGGATCGATATCTGCCCCCGATGCAGAAATAGAGAGCAGAGGGGATCCGAAAGGATCTGTAAAGTGCATGGCTTATCGACCTGTGCTCCGTTGCGTCTAAAATATACTTCCAATTATGGCGGTCAAGAAATTTATAATCCCGTTCATCGTAAAAGATGCGAATGATTGAAGGATTGCATAAGAAGGCGAAGGATATCGGAAGCATTAGTCACAGTCAATGATAGCTTTCTAAAAGCTATTACGGGCAACCTTCTGCAATATTTCAGAGACGATTATATTTCACGTTGCGTACGGTCGAGCTATGTGCATATTTCGCTCGATCGAAGCGAAACAAACGAAAGTATCAAGAGTGGGAAAAATAATGCATTCGGGCAAAGAAATGTTTTTACGTCACAATTGACGGGGAATGTAACACGTCGTATGTATCCGTCATACGCTTGGGATCCATGTATGGTTTAGGGAACGTCATATCTGCAATGTTCCTTTTTATATTATGCTAACGCCATCCATACGCGGTCCGCGACTGCTCGAAGAAATCTCTTTCTCCCTCTCTCAATCTCTCTCGCTCTTATGTTAACTTCCTAGGCCATTAAATATGATTACCTGGCCTGCAGCACGTTAAATAACGGCATTTGCTAACCAAACCTCCGTGTATCTCGGTATATACGAATGTATAGGTTAGCATGCTTTTAAAACTTGCCCGGCCGCTACAAGATAAACCTAGCTAATGGTTATCGTATCTTAAATGCTTGCTACATATTATACATTAACGAACCCTTATTAAAAGTGAATGTGAAAACGATGTCCTTTCCCTTTCCGCGTTCCGTTTCAATGAAAATCCAATTTCGCCACTGGTACCGTTTGATAATTAAATAAAACGTTTCAGTTTTTGCGGTAATCATATGTATGTATGCATGTACGTACGCACACGCTTTCGGTACTTTGCGCAATGCATGGTAAATTGGACCGTACGCAATCTTGAATCGATTTCGCCAATTAAGCACAATTATTCGAGTCATAGTAGCCGTTTGTTTGTTTCATAAAATCGATGATAATTTCTTCGGCGTGCAACTCGCAACGGCGACAGCTCGGTGCTCCGATACAATTTCACAATCGATAGGTGACCGCGTGAAGCGTGATTGTACCGTATCGATGCAATTTCCTTTGATCGTTGGACAAGATCGATGCGCCGGACATTCGCAGAGGGTACTCGTCAATGGGCCGAAATTGTCGTAAGCACGTTTCCTCATTCCTGGTGAATCTGCTGAACCAAGCAACCCGCGGTCGCGCACATACGACGAGCTCCTGAAATTTCGTACCGTGTGCACGCGTAACGAACCCGGGCGATGCACCTTCGACATCCGCGGTGCCCACTTACGTGGATTTTAAAATCCCTTTATTCGTCCGGGCGTCACAGTCAGTTTCTACTTGCTATCAGATTAGCGTGCAACGCGAGTAGAGGGAAAACGAACGTTGCAGCCGGAAATGAAAGCAGGTTGGAACGAAGGCAAAGGTACACGTCTGACTATTACTCAGAATTATGATTTTAATTTGCCCTGCCGGCGGCTGATTGAAAACTATCCGGGTTAAAGTATGCGCCTGGTTATTGTTAGATACGGAGAGATACTATGTTTCGGTGAAATTCCAATTCGTAGTCTAAAAAAGCGTGGAAACGTAGACAAAGGATTTTTCCTCCAAATAAATCGCAACGTGGAAAATAAGCGGCAAGTCAATGAGAGCTTGAGGATTGCTCGTGGATAACGGCGAACGTGAACGCTGTCAAACTTGACAACACGATTTTTCACGTAGCTCGACGCCTGTTTCGTTTTCCTTTTCGCGAATATTAATTTGCACGCTGTATTATTTACGTTAACGAGCGTGCAAACCGTTCAAACCTTTTTCTCGTTGACACTTCGCTCACGGTAAAACAGGTGTACCCGTAACGTAACATTAATCGGTGAAAGTTTCGAACGCGATTCCTCCCGATCGTATAACCGCTAACTCGCCTCCCCCCCTAAAACACAGCAGTGTGGTGTCACCGAGGATCACGTAATCGTTTTGTTATGTATAAAAAATATCGCTTTATTCATTTATAAAAAAAAACATATCATACAATATAATTTGAGGTTTGGGATCACGGTGAATACAGTATTGGTACATTCGACTGACGTCTACTGCGAACGGCGTGTTTGCTCGTCGTTCAGTGTTCAGCTTTCGAGCAACTGATATTTCGCTAGGCTTGTTTGCCAAATTCGCGAAATCAGCTGCTATGTCTTGTAGCAATCGATGAACAAGGCATGCGTGGAGGATGAAAGACTTCGATGCTCCTTCGAGACGATGCAATCGCTTCATAGATGTCCGTAACCACCGTATCCACCAAGATCGTGCCCTCCTAAAGAGATTCCACCTTCGAATCCACCCCCGTGTCCACCTCCGTATCCACCTCCGTATCCACCTCCGTATCCACCTCCGTATCCTCCTCCCAATCCGCCCTCGAGTCCACCCCCGTATCCGTGCCCCTTCACGAGAATCGGAACATGCTCCTTCACGACCAAGGGCACCTTAACAGGGTAGGGCACTGGTTTTGCTATCGTGTACGGTACCTTGATTGGTACCTTGACCGGCAAAGGCACCTTTATCGGCACGTGCACGGGCACCTTCACAGGGTAAGGTACCGGCTTCTCGACTGGATAGGGCACATGCTTCTCGACAGTGACTGGGTAAGGTTGCGGCACGTGGACAGGGTATGGCTTGTCGACCGGTACCTTAATCGGTACTTTGACAGGAACGGGGACGTGTTTTTCGATCTCAACTGGATATGGTTCCGGTATGTGGACGGTCTTTGTGACCGTGACTGCCTTGATGTGTTCCGTGGATATGTGCTCGCCTCCACCTAAACCGAGTCCCAGGCCTCCTCCACCGGAGCCGCCGCCGAAACCACCTCCATGACCGTAGCCTCCTAAACCTCCTCCAAAACCTCCTCCAAAACCTCCACCAAAGCCTCCGTGATCGCCCAGGCTAAGCTCTAAGCCGCGCTTCGTTTTTTCATCCTTCGGCTGCACGTTCGACTCTGCTTTCTTTTCCGCCTCTGACGCCACGGCTGATAACACCAGGCCGCAGAAAAGTAAGATCTGAGCAGAATAAATGAGAAATTGTTGTTATTATTATTGCGTTAGATTAATTGTCAGTACTGTATTTAGGCTAAAAAAGGCTTTGGCGTCGAAGTGAAAAATTTGTAACGAATCTACAATCATTAACGGCAAGTTAAACACAGATGATTATCTAAGCTTCCCGAAGAAAGTGTTCACCGAATTCTAAAGAGAACCTCGAACAATTTGATCGATTTCGTCTGTTACGATAACGCGTTCGAATTTTCACCGGTTATGCCAGTTTCGTTTGCGTGCCTCGAGTCCCGAGAAACGGGGATTCGAGTGGCTGTCTTACTGCAGCTACTCACTTTCAGCTTCTCTGTGCTGTTCATGTTGGTCGACAGTGAGCACACTGATTTCTCGATGGTTTACCCTCGCTTTTATAGGGGACGCAACCGCCACTCCGGCGGGCAACTCGAGCGTGCCGATGAAATTGTTGCGGAGTAGGAAGTTAAGAGAAGGAAAGGAAGAGAACGACGCCGCGGACGACGCTTTCCTCCATCGGCTTTTGTCAGCCAACATTTAGCAAGTCGCTTCGCCTTTCGTTCAATTTCTTCCTTAATGCTGCCCGAGCTTTCGAAGCTGCCTCAGCCTCTAACAATACGGAAAATCCTTTGAGACATTTCCGTTTCGTCCTATCCCCTCGATTTCTCTTAAAACAACGATGATTCTCGTGAAACATTCCCGCCGGACAATACGACACGAGCGGGTAAAAAAAATTAGTCGAATTTCCGACGGTTAGAAGAAACGAAAGAAGGAAAAATATGGCGACGATTCGATTTTAATGCAGACGCTATCATAACTAGAATATGATCGATTTCGTATTTTCTCGTTGCCTACACCCGTTTCTCGAGTCGGCGAGTTTTCAATTACGGGTTAAACCATCAGAGCGAGCCGAATCATCAAAGAGGGATTCAACTCCGGTGTCTCTTTTTAATCCGATTACTTCTCACAATACGTTCCTACATCTCTGTACTCGCATCCCCGGCTGCCTTCATTAATATTAAGAGCTTAATTAAAGCGAGAAGCGAACAATTAGGACTTCTCTAAGGCATTCAACCTATATTCACCGTATCTTTGCACCTTCTTTCCATCGTATCGCGAACGAAGGAAGTTCGCTTCCTACTGAGTATTCTCGTTCACTCTGCCTACGTGTTCGTGTAACTTTAACCTACATTCTGTTTCCAAGTTCTTGGCGCTTGAAATAAAATGTTCCCCCCTGCGAAGTAGCTCATGTTAAATTCATTTAGTATCTTTTAATGATTTCCTCCGTACAAGATGGCGGTGTAACTGTTTCAAATTGGAATAAGGGGTCGATCATCAATTTCGCAACAGCTAGGGATGGTAGAAACAAAACGACCTGTATTCTCCAAGGAGAGGGCAAAGGAATCGAGGTTGTAACTCTTTCAATCGATACACCTGAACGGTGCCGCGTGGACGTTATTCGCGGTTCGTTCGCGGTCTGCTTCGAGTTTGGGGTTGCAACGATTTTTGGTTATTACTCCGGTGCTCCCGGGGGCGCGGTTAATCTCAGAATGACTTTGTTCCTCGATCTAGGCTGTTGGAGAGCATTAGAATATCCCTGCGTATCCATGGTTTATCAGGCTTATCGGCGGGAATAAATTTCCATATATCTGAATTTGAATCTCCATATTTGAATCTGAAAATATTGATTTAACTCCTAGCCAGCCGGGATGATGCGATTCGACGGACCGAATCGCCGTTCGATTGGTTTCGTTCGATCGAGCTGAATGAAAAGTGAGAGGAAGATGTTTGTCAATAGTTTCTGTCGCACCTTCCAGCCGGATTAAATTATTTTTGATGAATTTATAGTGATTTGCCTTGGTCGCAATCTCCTCGGACTAGAAAGCGATTTCCATATGGGAACGAAGTTTGTCGATAGCAGCCCGATAACGTTTCGCATCTGTGCGAACGTGAAAGCGATCACTAACGGTGAAGTTCGCTAAAATTTATGGTCTGTCGTCATTCCACATATTTAGGCAAATACCAGAGGTACAAAAAAGGAAATAAAAAAAGAAAAAACGAGTCGTCTATCGTGCTGCGTAACAACGCACATTAATTAGACGAAACACCGCTCGTCGGTGTCCGACGATTGTGCAAACCTGCGTGCCTAGAATCTATTTGTTTGCAGACTTTGTAACTTCATTCATTTAATCTGAAGCTAATAACACGCGTCGTTGCCATCAGCTGTGAAATTTTTATACGATTAATTATAATTTTCACGCCTGCGGCAACACGTTTCCCGCTGCCCTTTTTGCCCAGTTCATCCTACCTAATAATTAAAAGGTGCGAAAGGTGCCAAGATTTACAGAATATACGATGTGCACTGCTTCGCAGTTTTTCTCCTAAAGTGTTTTTCTGCGTTAATAATATACGTTCATTTTACGCGGATAAACGCGTGCAGCTTTCCATGATTTTCCTTTTCGCAAAAGTCCACGCCAGTCAGATATTCCGTGTGGGTTAGGTTGGGTGAAATTTTTACCCGTTCGGAAAGTGTTCGTCCGGAAAGATTTAAATTAGAAAATCTGTTCGTGTGAAATTTGTATTTCATTACGTGTGACTTTGCAGGATTACGTACACGGAACCTCGGCAATTGCTCCAGATCGTATTACGTGTGGGATCTATTATACTTGTGCATGATTTTTGTCCGCGTTATTTCTGCACTCCCTTGCTTTCTAGTAATCCGCCGGCCGTTTGTAATTCTTGCGATTACATAAAGGTACGGTATATAGAATTTCCGATCATTGATACGTCGGCAATACTTTTTATCTGCACACTAATTTTTTGCTGCGAAAGCAATCATATTTTAACGGTGCTCTTTACAGATACACGCTTCCTCGCCCAGTCTAATTCTAGTTGCAACGATTTCACGATCCTCATCCCGATCGAATCATCGCGGGCGTGATTTTTGCCCGCGTTGAACGTGATTCTCGAACGAACGAAACCCTTAAACTTTGCATCCGATCTCAACCGCCACGGAAACGCAGCCTAAAGAGTACGAAGTAAATCCCTGTGGTAGACGGGTGTGCAGGCAGACGGTAGGAGCGGAATTTTCGCGAAGTCGGCATTTCTGCTTCACCAACCGCAAACGTAACCTTATGCAATAATGGGAAAGGCTTTCGAGTCGGCCAGACCGTGGCTCTCATGAATATATGGATGGATGTTCTCGCTCCAGGTGTTTATCAAGCCGTTTTCTAGTTACGCCCTTTTCCTTTTTCGCCCTTTCCGCGACTTCCTCTCTTCCTCTGGAAGCAAACATAATTCGCGCTCTGGAGCATCGTCTACGATAAAGGCGGTCCCGTCGTTCTCCTTTTGCCATTTTCCCTTTCGCCATTTCCTTGCCTTTCGCTCCCTATTCTTTATTCGAGCAGTTTGTCAATAATTCCTCCGAATTTAACAAGCGATCTCTTAACGGGGCTGATACGTGCAAAAATTCTATCCAAATTCGATTTTGCATGCACATTGTTTTTTAGAAAGGAGCTTCATATAGAGAGGTATTTATAAATATTTTGAAATGATTTATTTTTGCGTCAGCACTCTTATCAGGTAAATCAACGTTAAGGGTGGCTCGAAGTTGCCAGCAAAATCATATCTTTTCCCCACAAGTGACAGAAGTCTCGTTTCTAGTGCGTTCTGATACCTGTACTGAAAGTGGTTCCAGGTTAAATCGCATCGCATTAATTTCGCGGACACGGTTAAAATATTGGTCAGCGCGGTACGAGTGAGAGTTTCGTGTAATGTCAAAGTATCTGCGAAACAGTTATGAAAGTGGCCCTGGTAAAACGAAGTATCCGTGCGCCGAGGAAATATCGCCGCGTGTATCTCGGTAACTTCGTTATTGATCGCCAAATAGAAATACCCGAATTTGGAGTAAAAGGAAAGCGCGGAGTATTCGGACAGTTTACTCATTCGTTAAATCGGCGTGCAATATAAATGAATTACCAGCCCATTTAAATTAAACACACACGGTAAAATTGTGATTTGCCATCCAGCAAATCGCCAATGGAGCAACAAACAGGTCGAACAACTTGTCGTGGTTCTTGAATGTTGCAATCTTCTTTTCGAAAAATAAGTCACTTGTTGCTGGGGAGAAGCTTGAAGCTTCCCGTTACACCGACTTATGTAATATAGTAAGTAACAATGTATATAGTAGCTTACCGTAAAGCATAACAACTTCCTCCGCGAATCGCACATTTATTTATTTTTTAATTAACCAAGCATCCAGCATAATGCCAGGAATCAGTCAATTAAGTACATAAGACGCGCGTGTCCGAGACAGGAGGAGAAAGTTTTGCGGCTAGTCGCGTCCCTTTGTGAGTCTCGTCGTCGCGGGCATTTACTATATTTTTTTTCCTTATTTAATTACGCCGTCGATGAGAATCTACGAAAAGGCGACGTTCCGTGCTTAATTGCGAACCCGGCTGGATACCTTGCGGGGAGTACTCGTAAATTCTCTATTCCTTTTTCGTAAATCACGACTCGACGATTTCCACCGGCGTTACGTGTATTACCAAAAAACTTTCTTATCGTTTGAATATTTTCGATCGCGTAATGAGCCGAGGGATCGTGCCCAACTGCATTATACTGGCTTTATATATCTCTTGCGACGAAAAGAAAGTATTATCGTATACGTAACCAGCGATCGATCGATTTTAAAATCTTTAATTACATCTCCCATAACAGTTGCGCATCAATTCCATGTTTTACATTTTACCGTTCCATAAATCGTGCCTAACCGCCGATTGCGTACATACTTCTCTTACGTGCCATGGAATTGCTTCAACCAAATGTTACAACGATCTGTATAAAACATTTCACAAAACTATTTTTACATATTCCAACGAGGCTTAAGATAAATCCAGCCGATCCAGATCGCTATCAAATTTATTCTATCCAGTCCTGCGAAACCGTCCCTCGTGACGCAACGCGTCTGCGATTGTGGCCCCGCCGGAAAGATGGAAACACCTGGCCCAAAAAGACCGGCGATAAAATTGGCCCGGGTACGTGTAATTCGTTTCGCGTGCTCTCAATTGTTCATCACCCCGCCGCCTGCCGCCACGATCCCCAGGGAGATCCGAAAAAACACCAGCGGTATCTAGAGTCGAGCATTGCGTAACGTATCGGGCGGCTCGATCGAAATTACCTCTGGTGCAGAGTTTTACGGGGAACTGGCAGGATCATTGGAATCGAAGGTGAGCGCGATTGTGTGCCGCTCCTTCCGAAGTGAAAGAAAAAGTAACAACGACGAAGACCGGCCGCCGCGATCGTTGCACCCTAAATTGTAGCCTCCTCCTCGGCAAGTGAACGGACAAGAGAGTCAATACGAGACGGCTCGAATGCACAGGGGGGCATGTTACGCGTGCAACGGATCCGGGGATCCGGTAGTAATCAACCGGCTGGCCGGTAGCCCGTGGGAAAACGGCTTAACGCCCGTACGAACGCCTTTGCACGGCGTTGGTAGCACAATCGGTCCACCTCGACGTCGACGGACGGGTAGGATTTTCCGGGGAGTGGGCCAGTGGCCACGGCGAAAGTGACGGTATATATGGCAGTGATTGGCGCGATGTAGCTTCAGTGTGCACCTTCGAACGACACCATGAGCACTCCGCAGGTGAGCTCGCGGTTCTCTAAGATACCCACGAACGACGCTATATCGCGGACTATCGTTCCGCGAACAGACAAAGGGATAGGGATTATGTAAGGGTGAGAAACGGAGAAAGTTGCCCAACGACGGCTGCATTATTGCCGCTCGGGGCGGGGGGGGGGGGGTCGAATTGGGGGGAGGGGAGAACTAGTATAGAGAGAAGCTGTTTTTTTCTAGTTGTTTCATACACTGTTCTTAGTCATTGTGCGTTCTCGTATTGTTAGCCAACGTGGCCGTGTACAGAGTGCTAAAACCTGTAGCCATTAATCACAGGTACCGTGCCGCTCGATTAAAGATAATACGATCGCGCACTTCGATGCACGAGTTTGGCACACGTTTATTGTCATAACTCTGTTACGTTTATCGATCGACTGTTCGATGGTATTATTGCTTTCACCGTGCGCTTTCTCCCGTTAGGAAATTAGACGTTACTTTTCGCGCCGCGCATATCACCGCGTAAATCACAGCCGACGTACAGAATTGTACAGACACTGCTCACGATACACTGTCCTTATCGATTAATCGTCGACACAGACGTCTATGTGCAGCTACTATTTTACGTAACCGCCATTTCTACCTGTAGACGCTTATCATACTCGCCCTGGTGGCAACAGCCCTGGCCGGCGACGCCAAGGAGCCGAACACCAAAGCTGCCGTGGAGACTAAAGAAAAGAGCAAACGAGGACTGGAGCTGAGTCTTGGAGGCGGTGGTTTAGGCGGCTACGGCCTGGGACACGGAGGTTGGAGCCTTGGAGGCCTTGAAGGAGGCCTTGGAGGAGGTCTTGGCCACGGCGGAGGTCTTGGCGGAGGTCTTGGCGGAGGTCTTGGCCACGGCGGAGGTCTTGGTGGAGGTCTCGGCGGAGGTCTCGGCGGCGGACTGGGTGGAGGATTTGGCGGCGGTGGCGGTGGCGGTGGCGGTGACGGAGGTCGCATAACTGGTATCACGATTCATCGGGAGAACCAAGTTCGCGTCCCACAACCGTACACGGTCGAGAAAAGTGTACCTGTACCAGTCGCGATTCCTGTTCAGATTCCCGTGGAGCGCCCAGTCCCGGTGCACGTACCGAAACCCTATCCAGTCCCAGTTGAGAAAAGAATCCCCGTACCAGTGGAGAAACCGGTCCCAGTGCCGTATCACGTGCCCTACAAAGTGCCTGTGAAGGTCCCCTACCCGGTCAGCGTGCCAGTAAAGATTCCAGTCGGAATTGAAAAGGAGATTCCGTATCCAGTCAAGGTTCCCTACGTCATTAAGGAATCCGTGCCTGTGCTGGTCAGCGGTGGCCACGGCGGTTTCGGCGGCGGCCTCGAAGGTGGTCTTGGAGGTGGATACGGAGGTGGATACGGAGGTGGCTACGGAGGCGGCTACGGTTTTGGCGGGCACGAATTGTCCGGATTTGGTTCACATCATTGATAGGGGCGAACCTCGTCGACATGGATCTTCATCCATATTCTTGTATTTGTATATAATGATTATATTTTTTTATGCAAAATAAATATTAAATTATTAAATGGTGTTTGTATGTGTCGTGTTTGTTGCTTGAAATTGACCAGTTTGAAATTTAAATCGGCATGGTACTCTTGCCTATTATTTGGAGGGGCGAATAATTGCTGGGTTGATTGGAATAGTGCGAATAAAAGTGAAAAGTATTTTCCTTATGGCCATGAATTTTTCTTCTTTTATTTGTGTATATTGAAGATACGACCCATTCATTACTATGATCCTTCGCGATCTCAAGCGGAGCTTTCGGTATTATACTTATCGCCTCGTCCTGCTGTTGGACGAAGGGTTTGACATCGGGAATGCGCGTAATACTTGAATCATTATTCTTATCTCGCAACCCTAAATATCTTTTGCCTCTGCTAGGTCGTTTGTACTTGTTAGGGATCGCCGCTTCTTAACGAAGAATGACTGGAATTTCACTGCAATGTCTGTATATTTCCCCCTGATGTCTTGTACTTCCTGATAATAAATGCTTGCTCAGCGAACTATTTAATTAATTATTGAACCTCTCTACAAGGTACCAATTTGGTTGGCTACGTTATTAAACACGGTATAATAATTTTCTAATTAATCCCATTCTTTGTGCAATCCGCGTCTCATCACAGAATTTGGATCCAATTAAAGCGCAACTACAAAATTTTTACCTAGAATCACGAAAAAATGTACATTAATGTAACTAGTAAAATGTATTACGTTACAGGGGACGAATGCTGTGTACTGTCTGCTGGATGTAATGAAATCGTCGACTGTTAACTGATGCCAGGTACGTGCAGTTCCATTAATTACGGAAGTATCACGAATTCTAGCAAAGCAGCACACTTGAAAGTGCGGCGATATGTATCGTTTACACCTGAAACGGTAGAGAATTATATGGAAAATATTCTATGTCAACGAAATTTCGATGCCGCCATAAATTTTCTTAATACAGATGTCTTTCAAGTAATTCCTTTTTTCTCTGTAGACTATTTTACTTTCTCTCTCTCTGTCTCTCTCTCTCGCCTATTTCTGGAGCATTTTATTTTAAGGCAAGACAAAGGACAAATTCGAGGGACGTTTCTGCGAACAGACGAAACACGCAATCGCGGTGTGTAAGCGTCACGTCCTCTCGCCACTTTAAAAACGTCGCCGTCGCCACGAACTTCCGGTGCTTTAAACATCACGGTTCCTTAGTCACATGTTATATCTTGTCTCGTGCTCGAACCGCCGATTTCTCGATACGCGGTTAACCAGAAACCGTCTTACGTGACCAGAGAAACTGCAAAAGAAGGACCGAGTCGCGAGGCAGGGGTTCCGGAAGCAAGGTAAAGGTCAAACGATTTTTCCTCTGCATTTCTCTACGGTTAGCGCATCGTGATAGCATAGACTGAACCTCCACGATGGTAAAGCAAACCGCTAACTCATACTTCCTGCGGAGCAACGAATATTAAATTACGTCGTATACGCATACCAAGTCTCCCTTACCCTTTTCTTTTTTACATAATAATGAATATCGTGGAGACCGTCTCCCGAATACACCGACACGTGGCAAGGTAAAAACATCGTTATCGCCTTGCAATTTGCGTTGTGCCGCGTCGAATGTTTCGCAAAGTGAAAGTCCCATTTATATCGATCGATCCGTCGTACAAATGTTCCTTCAAATCGACCCACTCTGGCGCGCCGTTAAAACCCACTTTCGTCATTTTTACTTTACTGCCGAAAGATTTGTGTCTTCGTAACGGTCTAATGTAAATTTATTCACGGTAACGTGCGCGCGCGCGATCATCATCGATGTTTCTCGCTTAATTACGGTCGTTTCGACCAAAGAGAAATCGCAAGGTCCCTGTTTCTGTCGCGATCAACCCGTTCCGTGGAGGAGCTTGTGCAACCTGCCGGAAATTTTCCGCACGGCGCGACGGCAGAAATAAACGTAGAAACGGATGCTGTAATCTCGCTTCAGTAAAGCTGTACAAGATTCCTAGCTGACATGTAGTTTGCGTCCCTCCACGATGCCCCCTGTCCTCTGTTTCGCCTAATTCCACGAAACTGGAAATCCTTTTGATCTTGCAATGACATTTCGCTCTAATGGGCTCTGTTTTAACGCCGGTGCCGTGAAATGAGATCACTTTACGTTCTACTCGATCTTGTCGCGAGCTTTCGTTTAAAGACGGAATAACGACGGGATATATATTCCATGGCATTCGCGTCGTTTTATTCCCGTCCGAACGTTTTAATGAGAAGAAACTTTAATGGAAGGAGAGGAAGTAGGATGTATCCGACGATAACGTGAATATTAAAATAATTCTGATTACAGTCTCGTTGTTTTACATTGTACCGACTTCTCGAGATGTTTCGGTTACACGGTGGTAGACGGTTTCATACGGGGAATGATGATTTAACGTTTCAATCGGGAGCATGGTGGTTAGACGAGAAGGTTATGCGTAATATTGTAATTTAATTAGCCACGCAATCGTGATTCGTCTATCTATACGTTAGATCGATTACCCTGCCGGGATTACGTTCCCCGTGCGATTAGGTTTTAATTTGACTCACGTCAGACGTGATACGATCGCGACTCGTTATTTCTTCCGGCGAGTTCCGCATTTCATCTGATAGCTTACGCGGCAGTAAATCAAGGGTTGAAATCCCCGAAAACTTCGCCGAGTTTTATACCGTAACTTCTCCTCTGCCGTGCTCCACATTTCGTATCTTGTGTTACATATCTCTTTGCATCGGTGAACATCGCGAAACGTACATATGTTTCAGCGTAGAGTCCACAGATGGGACACAGAGACGCGTGAACGGCTTTTCTATGTTCCAACGGACGAACAATTACGATATAATAATAAAACTTGCGGGTTCGATGCATTGTATTCATTTCGATGAATTACCCGCGACTGGAGCCAATAGATAACAATTAACGCATAAACATACAGTCATCCAGTAAAGTAGAATGAGCTATGCGAAGATGAAATGCATTGTATTCTACTCGGTCTGCAAGGAAGTCGTTCCTCCCTCGTTCAGCAGGCGGCCGCTCTTCATGATCCATAAATACCCATGCTCTCTTATAACACCATCGACACGACAAGTTTCTTAAACGAGGGTCCATCGTTCCGTCAGGGACTCGAATTAGCAAAGTTCCTTGTTACGCGAACGCCTTGCCCAGTCAAGCCGTTTACACAGCTCGGCCCCGTTTAAAAGTCGCCGCTTTGTCCCCTGGCACGCGACAGGCCGCAGTTAAATTTCGAATAAAATGTCGGGCGAACGGCATCGATCGTTTCGCGTTTCGTAATCGTAATATAAAAGAGAAAGGTGGAAAAGGAAAGAAAAGAAAGGAAGAACGAAGGAGCAGAGGCGAATGGAGCGTTAAGGATTGATCGTTCCGGAATGAAAATCGCGCTATTCGATAAGTACGCCTCTTCCCCCTTTCTATTCTTTCTATTTCCTAGCGAGTAATGTGACTCCCGGGGGGGAAACTTGCTTCAACTCCGAGGGTAATCATAAACGGGTTTGTTTACATAACTATAACAGAGCAATTATTGCGGGGCAAACATTTCTTCGTCCCGTGTTGTTCGATTTTCCTTTCCTTCGCCTCTTATATCCAACCCTTCGGACACTACATTCGTTCCATGCTACATCCTCTTTTCACTTGACCCATTAAGGTCTTCCATTAGGAGTTCGTGGAACGGCGATCCCTTTCCTTTCTTCGGCGGCCGAGTTCGTAACTTTTTCCAGGGGAGTAAAATAAAAGAGACCGCGCCGGAGGCCAGGCAATTTCTCCGGAAATAATTTTCATAGCTCCTGCCTGCGCGATACCGACAACGAGCGAACACCGCCTCGCCTATGAGAGCTTGTAACTGGACGGTGCTCCGTCTGTTGTCCGTGTACCTTGGATCTATGAGCTTGAGGTTTAGCGCGAACGTAAATCATATATTAAGCCTGTTTCATACTAAGGATCGTGTTAATGGATGCGTAATGGCCGATCGGTCCGATTTCACGTGATGCAGCTGCTATGTCGGTTACTGATATCTCCAATATGCCGCCCCAAAGGACCGATAAATTACTTGGCATGTATGATATTAGACGATGAATAATCTTATCTCGATAATAGCCACGCGATTGTTTGTTGTCAAATCTCTTTTGATGGGAAAAAGATTCTTATTGGTGGGCCATCATTTACTATGTATACTTTTACAGTATCTCACACATAGTTTTGTTTAGAAGAAGTTGCAAAAAAAGAATTTTCAGTTTACCACGGTACTTTAACAACCAGCATCTGCATTCGTTACACCCGATCCAAAGTGGAGCAACATGCACGCACGTGTTACAGTATCACCGGCTAACATGCTTTTACGGTGGTACAAGAGCATTTGTGTAGCAGCGATTCTTTTAGGAATTCGCAACGAAATTGACGATTTGCGAGAGTTCACTATGCTTCCAGTTTACGTAGCAGAGAGGTAGTATCAGATAATATGTTTGCGAACGAAATTAACGCCACTTGAAACGTTAATGACGCGTGTGATATCGAATTAGTAATTACAAGACTTACACGATACCGCAATGAGCGGAAACATTGCGGTTTATTGTATTCAATTAACGCGATTTATGTACAAAGGTGTGAATTACTCTGTAGTCTGAGCTATACTGAGGTCAACTGTATTTTCTTTTCTATGCTGTACCAAAAAGTACACCATAATATTTACCCGGCACTTTTCTCATTTTTATATTTTTCGATTAAATTCCAAACTGTGTATAATAATTTTCTGAACATTCGAATTTATGATAATCGTGGAACTACGGTTGTCAGGATTCTCGTTACGTTTCAAGGTAGTAGGTATGTACTACTTGGTATATACATATATGTATGTAGAATAGAGTGATTCTCGTCTGCTCCTTCGCTTCATCTTCGATCATCTCAGCATCAATGGAAGCATGCCATTGTTTATCAGTGCACATTCTTATGGAGTGGCTGTGCAGTGAATGGGAACAACTTTCTACTAATTGCTTCTACAGATTAAACTTACGTAGACTTCACGTGATTACAGACTTATACTTCACTCTATCCGACAGAGTTGTCACTTCCGGCTATTTCGACGGCCTTATCTGATCGGTTGAACTTGGCGTCTGGAGCATGCAGATATCTGTACACCATACTTGAAACGCGGCTTGTGTATAATTACACCACGACAACTTCTGAACTGAGCAAGAATTGCATTGAAACGTTTGAGATAAAAATCCTACTGTGTGCAGCGAGCAAGAACATTTTTTTCGAGGTCGAATGTTTCATTCATTTAGAGTAGAAAATGTGCTGGAGAACTTAATCTTCTTTCAATTTAACAGGTAGTTTCATCGCTTCCTTCTTTTCGTGCCTCTTTCTCATATTCAACCGTTCATCCTTTGGTTCCCCCCCTTTCGTTCCCAATTACAGTCCTTGCCTTTTCCTTGATTCCCAGAAAAACTTTGCGGTCTTCTTAATTTTTTCCTTTCACTGCTGCTCCATTTCCTGCCTCCAGTTCTTCCCGTCGATTTTCTCTTTTTACCTCGGCCGACTTGAGGAATAAAAGGGAATTAATCAGTACTCGTATAACAGAACGGTTTGCACCCGATTACCGCCGCGAAAAGATACATGTGAGCTGTTCCGTTCCTTTCAACAATCTCCCTTTTCAAGTTTCGTAGAGAAAGAAAGAAGAAGGAAACAAACAAAACGAGAGAACGTCGGCTTAAAATTATAGACGGGAATTCTGGAAGTGTAATTAGAATCTCAGCTTGAAGTCCGATTGATCGTTGCGATTGTGCGTTTCGTCGTGTGCGATTCTTCAAGAGGCCGATAATAGGATTTCCCGGCCTCTGTAATTTTGCGCAAAAACGAAGCTGAGTAAACGTCCGGCGTTTGGTAAGGTGATCGATGAGCTTGCGGCTCGGCCAACGACTTACGATTTGCAACGGGAGCTTTGGAGATTTTTGCACACTTTTGTACAACGAAAAGCTTTCAGGTGGTTCGGAATAATACATGTGCAAAGGCTGAGTTAGCATCTACAGCAAGAGAACGGTGTCCTTAGCTGGCGACTGGATCAACCTAAGCTTTCGTCCGATCAAATAGACCTGCTTATTTCGAATTCGTGCAGAGTCGTATTTTATTTATTTCTAATCCCGCAGTAATAGAATATATTTTATGAAATATATCTAGTAGTGAAGTTTATAATAGCACGTCGGAATTATTAATTAAAATATATCTTTGCTTTAAAATAGCGTTAAAAATCGCCCATAGACCAGCACCCCCTCAAAATTGCTGTACATTTTTTTGATTATTACTCTGTTAATTATAGCAACGATAATTCTTTAAAGCGAATCGACCTGCACCTGTTCACACATTTACTTTTATTACATCGCTGCGAAGAAAGAAAGTCTTTGTTGGATTATTCGCGAACCAAAACAGGTTGAAGGAACATTACTTCGTTTTTCTCATATCTGATCCTGGCTCGTTCGATTTCATTAATTTCACTTGTACGCTGTGCCAATTACATTCGTATTATGAAAGCACTTTTTCCATCTGTTGAATCATTCCGTTACGTGTGTAGAAGCTTCATTAAATTCCCATTAACTCGCAACACGTCGTACAGTTTATTGCTAGAACGAATACTACTTAATGGGAGAAAAGCATTAGGGCCAAGGAGAATTTCAAATAGTTTTACTTCAGATATGATACGTATTCCCTTGTCCAGACGAATTTCTGAATCTCCTAGACTTTCGATCGTAAACGAAGGTTGGTTGAGTATCGAAAGATATTCGACCAATTCACTATCGTCGAAATCCCATGGTTACTACAACTGTCCCATAGACAAGTGAGTTCGTGTATACCGAAGTGTCACGTAACAATGAAGTCGATTCTGGAAGTGATAGAAATATTTCGTGGTCACCATTGCACGTTCATTTTGTGTTTCACGTTAAAAGTTAAAAGGAAAAAAGAATGGGAGAGTTTGTAACAGGAGAAAATATGTTATCCTTCTGTTTTCATCAATAAATGCCAGTCTAAATATTTTCCGCATGCTGCTATTATTTTCCACAGTTTTGTAAACAAGCAATACAGACTAAAAAAAAGCGTTCAAATTTTTATCCCCGATGGAATAGAACGCTAACGAAAACTGCAGGAAAATATCGGAAATTATTTTTCCATCGTATTACCGTTTCGCTGCTCCCCCGTTAATATTATTTGTACGCGGTTCGGTTTAAAAAGGTCTCCAATACTGTACGAGCTTGTCGGCATCTTTTCCATGCTGGAAGTTTTCATCGAAAACGTTTCGAAACATGCCGCAGCCTCGACGACAGTGCATCGATCGTTCGACCCCGGGAACAATTGGGTCGCTTCAATTATCCAAACCGAATTTTCACCATCTGCACGATTCGAAAGTGTCGGATTATTACGGAAAATCCTATTTGCAGAGGCACGACCGCCACAAAAGCGTAAATAGGGCTATGCACACGAGCTGGAAATTGTGGATTCACTAGCGACCAAGTTATAATTAGTTAATTGCGTTCGAGATAACGATGTATCTTTGGCGAGGTGGAAGTTCGAACTGTAATGCAGCATTAATTAAGGGCACGCAATGCTACCCAAAATACTCCTTCTTTTTAAATACTGTCAACGATGTAATTATATCGCGATTGCATTATTGTATTATTACAAGCACACAGTATTCTCAATACTGAAATTAATATTCTGTTAATAAACCTTTATTCCGCTTATTTCTTTATAAACAATGCCTAGTTCTTGGTTGTACGCGTTTGTCAATGGCAGAGCGTAGACAAAAGTACGTACGTATGTATGACAATTGATCGACGGAAAGTTCAGCCACGTTGATATCTGAGCCGAAGACAAATTTCCTCGGGGACCAGTTCGCGAATCAACTTTTTAAACTCTCTACTGGGAGGTTCGTTAGCGATAACTCTGGCACGTCTGTACGCCACGAGCGCGAAAACTTTTGAAACGCTGGCCAGTCTTTGGAAATTACGGGCGACACGACCCTTTAGGGTGCATTCACAAGTTTTTCTGTGTTAGTTGCAATTCAGAACAGAGATCTCGACTTGACGAGTACACTCATTCGAATTAACAAGCTTCGAAGCTACTTTTCATAATTTCTACATTATTGAAATTGTATTTATTTAACAACGTGTTTACTTTTACTCGCAATTAGCCAGAGATCCTCTGTGACAATACGATAGGATAAGCTTCTCGCTTCTTCACGTCATTTTCTATTATAAAGGGGTCTTCGAAAAAATCTATTCAGGGATGAAAAAGTAGAGGATTCTCCCTTTAAAATGAGCCCATCTTTCAATCTTATTGCCGCGCGCATTGGCCCACTCTGCCTCGTAACGTTCACTCCCTGAACTCTTAACAGATCAAACGCATTGAAACATCATTGCCCCGGCAATTGATTCGGCGACTAATTGTAAGGAAGACGATTCATAGGGAACGTCTTACCAATATGTCTGAATTAATCACACGCATTGAATCTGTTAATGAGGGGGGATACGCGATCCAGTACCCTGTTATTAATTAATCAGATAATTGGGATCGTTTCATCTCCAGGCCGGCGTAACTGATTGCATCCAAACGATTTACTATTATTTCTCCCAGATAAACATTATTTCCTCCATAAGAAAAATCTTATCTTTTCTATTTATCCCCCAAGTTAGCTCACGCTATCTCCTTAGCCAGCGTCGCAGAAGAAACGGGCAATTTTTTCTTAGCCGTGTCGCCGTAATTGTTAGCCGGGTGTTTAGGTCTAGCCGTGAATCGTCGAGTTTAACGGGTTGTTGCATATTATTTTATCCGGCGCGCATCTCCCCGCGATATACAAGGCGAAGGCGGTAAAACTGCGGTCGGGGCACGATGCCAGCAACCGTTTCCTCTATCTCTCTCTTCCTCTCGCATTGATAAATCTGACCGGGTACACTAGGATTTTAAATGCGATGTAAGCCACCTGTAAAGAGCTCGTCCATGCACAGCCTACGTGCCAGATTAACCCGACGCCAGTGCGTCATTCGTTGGGTTTATTACGGTGCCGAGCAAATAGGGTTCGCTTTAACGCGTCTCCATTGTACATACATATAATATAATACGCATTATGAATTTTAAATTCGGTATCGCTCTGTCCCATCTGAATTTTCTACCATTGCGCGCTCACCCCTTTTCTCCTAGCGATCATGCTACAATAGCTCGAACTAGAGAGACGGGAATATTTCCCAAGTTAAAAGGTCTCACGATTTTCATGAGACAAACGTGTCTCTTTTTTCTTGCAGTCGGTATTGTTTTTCTTTTTCCCTGGTTATCTCGGAATTATCGAGTTTCCAGCGCGCAGAAATGTATCCACGTGTCGTCACAGACATGCTCCAGGTAATAGAAAAAACGAACTATCTTATCGAGTAATTCCACGTTCGCATAAAATAGCCGGTTGGTCTTTTCTCCGAGCCCGCGTTATGTAGAAGGTTTTCGGGTTCCCTCTAGTCTCCTTTGCTCTCTCCCCTTTCGTGCGATTCAAATCGCATAGATCTCAACAAGGTCGCAAACCACGATGTCAGGCTTTATGCGGGTCGTTTTACGAATCGTTTCCCGGGTATTCGGAAAGCTGCACAGCCTTCTACTCGTAGAATCCCGCTGGATGACGGCACGAGAGGGTATATAAGAGGGATAATATCGTGTCTAGTGGGATTTGCCGGGGGTAAACAGAGTGCAGGGCCGCTGCACGCGAACGTATTACCGCGGAATACATTGCACACACATTCCCCAACGCCGCACGGTTTCTTTCGTTTTTGTAATACCGTTTCCACGCGTTGTATCGCCCGTTCCGTTTCTTTCGTGAGCTGCATCTGCCCCATTGCGGGTTCCCAGGATATCCCCTTTCTTTCCACACACTTCTGTCTCGCCGCGGTGCTCGATCACCTTGCCCCGGCTATACAGTGAAATTACCTTTCGCGGTCACCAGCGTTTCGAAATGCAACGAACGCTTCCGCGAAACGTTATTTCCATGGCGACAAGAGAATGGCAGGGACACGCGGGCCATTTAATTAAAATCATCCCCGTTGCATCCCCGGAGAAATCTTATTCGCGGCAAGGACCACGTATCCAAGGGGAGCATTAACCATAGAACGCGCCCCGGAGAATGCGTTTTGTCCGTGTGCATCGTGCACTCGGATTATATTCCCCATTCAAGGCAGTCCCCTTCGCAGGCGTCGAAGTTCCCGCAGTTGTCGCCGTCCGATATCGTGTCAAGGGAAACGCAATATTGTACCTCGCGGAAACACGAGTTTATCCATCGCGCAGGCGGTTTCTACGGCATTTTAATCTCGCGACACGCGCGGTGCTCCATGTGTGGTACACCGATAGAGAACGTCGCGATTTTGTTACGGATCTCATCGAGCTCGTAATTACCCGATGCGGTCTCATTAACGATGCATTGCTCATTCAACGCACTTAACAGCAGGAAGTCTGACTACATAGCTGCAAGTGAGATAGCAATCAAGATGTTACAATATCGGTCAGCGGTTTCTCACACGATATAATTACGGAGAGTCCCGTTCGTTGCGTGCTACGTGGCTTGCGAATTATAATACAATCAAGCGTGATATTATTCAAGGCATAATAGGCATTGTTACAGAAATAATAAGCACGAGTTCGACGGCACGATATGTATTTCACCAGGACCCGCTGATTATATCCCTTCTTGAAATCCCTTCAAAAGTCGACCTTGGTATCCAGAGAGGGGCCAGGGTGGAGTAATAGTCGTATCCGCGCCAAATAGATTTGGCGCGCTGCTACGTTTCCCTCGGTCCACCGTAAATTTTGTCCGATAATCTGGAAAGTTTTCGAGCGAGCAAGCAAGGAGGAGAGAGGACTCATTGCGAATCCCGTGCCCGTCCAGGCAAATCGAAAAACGTGTGTTGTAAACGGTACAGGCGCGACGTGTCCAACGAAGAGAGAGGAGATAAAACGATTTCTACCGTAATGAAGAGCTTGTGCACCTCAACCGTTTCGCGACAGATTTTCCACGCAAAAAAATATCCCGAAAGTACACTGTTTTTCCCACTCCCATCCCTTGTTCACGCTTTCGTTCGTTTTTTCCACCGTCTGCGAACCACGTTCGAAAACTCATTAACAAGAGATTACTCGAAGTTAATTTTTCGTCGAGATTAGAGCCGTTAAGGGCAATGGGACATGTTTGCGGGAGAACAGAAGCGAGCCACTCCATTAAAGCGGGATTACGAAGATCCCTGTCTTTCTTTCTCGGAACGGCACGAACTCACGTATACCTTCCGCTTCGTTCTGAAAATCCAACAAACGCCCGTCAAACATCGCCGTTGGCACGCGAATATAGAACGTCGCGATTATGTTACGAATTTCCTCGACTGATCGATGACGAATGACGTACAAGTCTAGCAGGTGTGACGCCTTGGTCAGTATCCGTAGAAAGGTGCAGCAGGTAAGACTTCTACCGCAGGAAATACCGCGGTGTACCATTATTCCCAAAAAGTATCAGACCATTCTCTAGCTCGCCTGCCATTCCCAAGATGCATCCGTTAAGCCTGGGGCGCCCTTTCCGCCTCGTGCATTTACCACCAGCCACTCAATGCCCCGTTGCGCCATTGCCAGTCCATCCATCTTTCGCGGAGAGACGTATAGACGTTCGTTCTCGGTACGTTGCTTCTCACTCGGGAACATTTATTGTCGAATTTATTCTTCCTGGTTGAAGGTTTACCTCGCGCTTATTCCACGATTAACGCTATCGAGCGCAGCCAATCTTCGCCGATGGATCTTGTTGCTCAAGCTTTTACGACGGCAGCGGGAACACCAACTGTCTGGCGGCACGAAACGAACGAGGATTCGTTTAACTTTCACGATCGTTCGACGAGTAGAAATCCCAGCGGTTGCGTAACATTCGGTTAAACGTCCGCCGCGATGCTCCGTGTTCCCTTTCGCGTGGATTTAGGCAGACGAGTTACGAAATTCTTCCACGTGTCGGATTTTCTTTCCGACGATCGCGTGTATACACGCCTCTACGACCACGGCCAACTTAGATTGAATAGGATTCCGTGGAAAACTATGGTCCACGCTGGGTTACACGCAAACTCGTTGACGGCAATCGCAACGTAGGCTGCCAGCTCTGAACACGACGCGGAACTTTGCTAATCAACGCCGCGTCCTTGATTACTGTTAGGGGTATACCGGGGGGGATGCATTATGCTCGGTGACTAGTTAGAGCCTGTGCATGGATCATTTGGCGTTCACGGACAGATGACGAGTGACTTTGGTTGCAAGTAGAAATTCATTCGTATCTCAGCTGGTAATTTTTATCAGTCATTGATCCAATGTGCGCTGTTTGTTTTACGATACATCTCGTTGTGGATAATTTTATTATATTTTGTATGGTTTATTCCATATTTTCAAATGCTGTAAATTACTTCGCGCATCGCACTAATAGGAAAATGTTTAATGTAAAGTGCGTGCAGAGTGAAATTGACGACAGTACGCATATCAGAGATTTGTCTCGTGGATTCATAGATGTTTGGACGGCGGGAAATATTTCGCTTTTCTAGGACAAGCTATATACCGAGGAAAATATAATTTACAGAACATTCCCAGTCAATTATTTAAAATGATGTTCATTTCAATAAACCGACGGCAATACATACTGTACCTAATCCGTGTCACTGGCAAAGCTGGTAATGCTCGCAATGTTTATCGCGAAAGCGTTAACGATCAGCAAGGAAGAAAAAGGGATCGCCATTATCATTATTTCGCGGTCCAGTGTTGCTCGGCGAATTCCAAGCATTCCCCAACTTCCACTGGCGACGTTAATTCTCCTTACGACCTTTGCCTTCGCCCCCGTGAATATAACTTATCCGTGATTACGCCGTGCTCGAATTCGACGCAACGCCGACATGAATTATTAATGAAACACGGAAATGGGGGGACGAGGGGAACAAAAAAAATTGGAAAGATACGAGGCGGAAATAGTGTAGATATATCAATCCGAGATGATTGGTGAAGAAAGATAGAGCCGTTTAAAGCGGCGGTGTTTCTTCAGCGTTCACGCGACCAAACGACACGCCGCGGAAATAAAAATTCATCCACCCCTGGGATTCAAGAAACCTTAGCCAGTAAATCATTTCGCATTTCACGGTGGATCGAATTCCGCTGTCGTTCTGCTTAAAGTATCATATAAACAGCACCCATCGTCCCTGCCGGCTGATCGTAGGATTATCGATAATTTGTTCCGTGGAATAACCCGAAGCAACGGGTCGCGCTTCGAGGATTTTCCGTCATATCGAGAACGAGCGAAGAAACCCAGCCCGAAGTCCCGGCCAAAAGATATCAGTATGCTAAGTAACTGGGCGACGAATCTACTGTGCAACGCATTTTATCAGCGAAAAAATCAATAGCAGAGCGTGGTAAAAGGACATAGTTAACTTTGTCCACGGTTTCCCGCAACCGAAATGCCGGCAATGCTTTGGGGAAATTGGTCTACTTGAACAGTGGCCTCGGTGCAGGTTCTTTAACTACACTTCGAGGTTCTCCACTTCTTACAGTTATTCTCGGCAAGGTATATTCGTTGGACCGACGGCCACGTTTCTAGCCGCGTGCACTCTTTGGTGAAAGTTACGGCGAAGAAAAATATATCGGGGAACGGGTTAAGGGTGCACGTTACCGACAAAGGAGGGTAAAGTTATGGACGATTAAGAGAACCAGATTGCAATTTGTAATAGTTTACTGGAATATTATTATTTCCCCTTCTCTCGTGTTTGTGTGATTTCCAGAAGCAAAAAGGAAAAGAAAATACGGGAGGAGGAAGGTTATGTAGCGGTGTCCCTGAAATTTAATCATAATTTTTCAAATGATGCTTCCCCGTTGTATTATACTATTCGTTATTCCCTTTTCACGACATTCTTTCACGAGGATTTGCTGCTAGACCGTGCTTCACTTAACATTCGTTCAAATACCATTTACTATAATCGTACAAGCTTGAAAGAGAGACTTGTATTTCATTTCTGAAGGGAGATTCCTCGAGAGAGCCGGCGGTGTTTGTGGAATCGAATGAAGTTCCTTTGACGTGACTCAGTGACTGACTCGACGATAAGTCAAACATGATTGGGTCTTTACGAGGAAAAGATGGAAAGCTTACCGAATCCGGGGATGATTATCGGCGGAGGCAAAAGCGAAGGGGATCAGCATTTAGAAAACAGACTGGAGGATGAAAGTTTGGAAAGGGGTGAAATGGATTGTGAAATGAGAAATACGCATAGCATGTACGTGAATTAATTCTTGCTCTGGCGAAATTACTGCAGCTGTTCATACACCGTGGTATAATAATTATTTTCCATACAAAATCTTAGCACTCAAAGCAATTGAGATTTTCTTAAAGTAGCATAGCTGTTCGAACATACCAACATGCAGTGTTTTTGGCCCAATTATAAAGAGGTCCACAGAGTAATAATTATAATTATCAATAAGAGCCCGATTACTAATAACAGTCTCTGTATATACACACGTGAACACGTACCTACCTTGCACTTTACACTTTCTTCTTTTACGCGTCCCCAGAGCCCCATAAATAGTACAAGCCCCTATCCATATAAGCTCCTCGTCAGCATTCACGAGAAACATTGTCGCAGAGTGATTAGCACTAATTTCGAAGCCGCCTCGAAATTGCCGTAGAAAAACGCTCGGCCGAGAAACCGACCAGCAATAAAGGCAACGCACATGCATCAACTTGACACTGAAACGTGTCGTTTCAGCGAACTCGTGATCCAGACCGCCAAGAATCCCGGTTCTTTCCCGACGAGCAGGAAGTGTTCGCGATCGCGCGCCAGTGTCCCCCCGGTGAAGTTGTTTTACCAATTCTCGCGATTCTCGCGATTCCCAAGTTAATCGTGCCGATTAAACCGGCATTCTGTCGCGTGAAGCGGGCAACTGCCGTAATGCACAGGTAGGGCTATTAAATGTCGGCCCGAGCCGCGTACGGATGGAATTGCTGGCATCGGTCGCACGGCGTGGCTTCCTCTTTCACGCATTGCCACCGATACACGGCCGCGTGGCCTGTGGGCGGCATTAGCTTTCGATCACGATTAGAGGGGACGCGAGCCGTTTTGCTAATGCACGGTCGTACGACTACATCCGGGAAATCTCGATAATATAATTACGACGATCGCTAGGCGCGTCCCTAACGTTTCTCCGGCCCGTTTTCGCATAGCGGCGCCAGCGAAATACGGATTATGCGGCGCCGTGGTTCGCGATCGCCATTGTCCGTGAAACTGACTGTGAAACGCGTAATCGAGATGCCCGGCGTAATAGTGAAAAGCGGATTGGCCCTTGGGGTCGATTGGCGCTCTGGCTGTTTCGACCGACTAATCGATCCGTTTAGCGGGATATAATTGCCCAGGTGATTTGGTAATAACACGCACCGCAGGTCCTGGTTCTTTTAACCGTGACGAATTTAGCTACGTCGAGATTTTTAGTCCACGAGGATGGCTTCGGCTTTTATTTCACGAGGTCCGTTTCCGATTTCGTGTGTCCGGTGAGAGGGCGCACGGTATTGTTATTAATCGGAGAGGGTTGCGTGCACGAATTCGCCGCGGCAGAGGGATAAACATGCGGCGGGGCTAGCACTGCATACGCTGCAGGGTCGGGCATTTCTAAAAGTCGGGAAATGAATTGGCCTCGCGATAAGCTCGTATCTCGAGCGCGATTCCTTTGCTCGAGTCGGGCGCGTTTGTCGTTTTCCCATTTCTTTGCTCCACCCACGGCGCGGCGTATCCTCGCGAAAGTAAACCTGTATATTTTAAATTGGACCGCTATCTCGGACAACGCGCGCTCGCAACTTTTCTGATCTACACTTTCGTTCTTCTCTTCTCTGCTCTTCTCTATTCTTTTTCTCTTTTCTCTTTTTACCGAACGGCTGTGAAATTGAATTTCATTCAGGTTAGAAGAAGCCTCGTGCATGTTGCAGGTAACGGATCAATTACAGTTTTCCGTTTTCCGCGAATGAGGATCGCAATGGCCACGCGGCGATATCACGCGTCTCTCGTGCCAGTCTAATGAAATTCATTTTTCACCGATGCGTACAATTATTTGATAATGTAATTTGGGACGAAAGCGCGCGCAGGCCGGCGACGAATGTAAACACATACGCCAAGAATAACAATTGTGAATACAATAGAGAGAAGAGCACACGGTGCGCAATAATGCCGGCAACGTTGTGTATAGCAGTTAAAAGAACACGTTGATTGCAATAATGCTGCTGGTGTCATGCGCGACAAACAAAGGGATGCTTCGCTCGTAATGGCGTCCTAAAGTACGGGCAACGTCAGAAACATTCGTCACGTAACGTGTGATGATTAAATGATAATAAGCTCTGTCAAAGTACGATTTTTCTATTGCGCACGTTTCATATTATTTACCTTTGGTGGAGGAATGAAACGTGATTTTACGACGAAAGGTTAATTATTTTATTTCATGCACATGTCCCTTTTGTTAATAAAAAAAACTCGGATGAAGGACACGAAACGAAAAAAGAACAAAAAAATCGTTCTGCTTTTAGTCCTATACGAATGAAACGGAATTTTAAATAATACAAACTCTCTATTTATAAAGATGCCTCGTCTTTTAACAATAAGACCGTACTACTTGCCTGAAAACTTTCACGCCACCGCAGTACTGGTACAAGTAATTGGATGTAGTGCTTGTTAGTTAGAAGTTGCAGTATTCTGTAATTTCTGCTTTGTGCGCTTTTAATTTCCCCTTGAATTTAATTCATTTTATCGTATGTAATTGTACACCTCATTAGCACGTAGAAAAGAAACTTGATTCTATTATAACATAACGAAATATGAATACATATTTTTTTGAAGCAAAAAAAGGAAAAGCAGAATTTAGAATATGCTTGCGATCGAATATTTGATATCCATAAGGGACGGCAAATATGCAATATAATATTCACGTCGGTGCAGTGAAATATTTTATACACTACTCCACAAAATTAAATGATCACTAAAGTTTGATAGAAAACAGTTGTCCAGTTTTGAACTGCTGCAACTTTTAAATTAGAGTCGTAAGCATCAACCGTGCCGCGGTATTCTTAGTTACTAATAGAGTAATATTAAATAAAAATTGATTCATTTTGTGAATTTTGTTCTGCACGAAACCACGTTCAACGCGGTCTGTTTCAAACTGAGTTCGTCATTTACCTGCATCGAAGTTTGTCACGATTGTCGATGCGTCCAGAATCTGAAAGTACGATCGTTCACACCTGCTAGAGCCTTTGATCGATGTACAAACGCGTTTGCGATTCGGCGCTGACCTGTTCGTTGATTGAACTCTGCTTTTAAGCACGATCGGTGTCCTGTGGATATCGTTTCGCGTGCTTCCCGTTAATTGCAAGCATACTTGACAGCAATTACACCGTTTAACGCTTTGATAATGCACCCTTTCGTCCTTAATGGACGAGATTATTAACGCAGCCATATTTCAATAATGATTTTATATTTTATTTACGAAATCACTTATCTACTGTTTGTGGATACGATGTTCATGAATTAAAATTGCATTTATTCCAAATCCATGCTAACTATAAATTCTTTAAAAAATCTTCAACTGCTTCAATAAAGCATTTATTGTGTTATATAACATGACATGAATTCATTGTGTAATATATAACGAACATTTTTCATTTTATGATATAACGATGTGTATAACCATTTCAATTTTTGTTCCACGACCATAATGAAAAAACGATGGAACGAGTGCGAGAAATCTGGCATGCACTCACTGGCAGATTATAATTTTATCACTGTCATGAATAAACATGTGGTTCAAAATCGGACCCTACCGGGTTGTTCATCTTTTAAAATTCCAGGACGCGTAGTCGCGTGAATATCCGAAAGACAGCGACGTATTGCTAGGCGAAGCCAAAATATTCTCGCGATATTTCATCGCCTTCTTTTTCTTCATTGTTCATTCGCGCCCCAGACGACTACGACGTATTTATGCATTCTGTTGTCCGCGGTGGAAGGAGACTAGCTGGCAGCAAGCAGAAATGCAATGCTTCCTTTCATTTAAAAGCTTCATTCTTCTCTGAACTTAGGAAAAATATAAAATACAGGGCAGTATTTTAGAAATATAAAATACACGGACAGTATTTTATTTCTCGCACAGAAGGGAAATACGTAATGTGGTAAGCGAGGCTCGACAATTTTTAATTCCCGACACAATCCGAAGAGAAATATTCGCCGCTTCTGTCTTTCGTTTTAATTAAAAATTAGAAGCATAGAATTTATTGTACAGAATCCAACAGCGACAGCTGCATATTTGCATACGGGGGAAAAAAAAGAAAGGATTAAATCTTCACTTGACGCATGCTTTTACCATTTCAACGAATTTCCATTTCTACAAACCCGGTGGCAGGGTTTCTGCTACGCCGCCGTGTTAAGCCGCGACACACTCCGGCCGTTAAACATTCACGGAAGGTATATGCCATAAAGTGTAACACAAGCAAGCGTTTTTCTCCCTTACGACGCCCGTGAGAATCCTGGGCATCTCGAGCTCGTGCCGCCGAATGGATATATTTCCTCGATATGATCCTCGCTAAAAGGTTGAAAAGGAAGATACGTTTTTAACGTAGTGCTTCGTGAAATATTTATCCGTGTACGCTCATACCCGCTCGTACTCTGTATGCACGCGCTTGCACACACGTGCATGCGAAACATTCAATTACACCGCTATATTGGCTTGAATCCAATGTATCGACGATTCCAACGACGCGGCACAAATTATTCGATAAAAGCACAGAACCCAGCTCGTTCGCCGAGGAACGCAATCGGCGTGACTTTTGTCTCCGGCGTTCTATGATCTGCGCCCTTCACAAAACCGATCGGACGATAGTTTTAAACCGATAGAACAAAGAACACCGATACCATGGGGCGTGTATTTTTTTCGAAACCCGGAGAACCACTTGAATGGGGGCTGCACGCGCGCAATCGTGGAGCCGGGTTTCACGATGAAAACCGTATCTCTTGATTGTCAATAAAACGGGGCCGCGTCATTGAGAAGTTGCGAGTGAATAAGTGCACTTCTGTTCCCGTATTGCGTACGGCACCGCGGATCGGCACGGTGGAAATTCGTTCGGTAATTGTTCTAGTTAACTTTCGGACGGACGTTCGTCCAATGGGTACACACGTCACCGGCACGCCTCTTCAAAGAGTGGATAACAAAAAATCTAACGTTAACTCTTGACAATCGAAACGAACCGGAGTGTGGCTATCGTTCAACGGCGCGAGATACGAATTGAAAAGTTCAGGTGAGCATGAACGAATTTCCGCGATGGTTGTTCGACCACCTACCCGTATAGTCGAGGGCGAGTTTCACTCCGGTGTACCTTTTTCTTCCCCCCGTTTCGTTTTTTACCCCCCTCCGCTCGTTCGTTGATTCCGTTCGGTGAATTTGAACGGCGCAGCTTAAACCTGACATTCTCATTCCGCAGCGCATCAGTCGTCGATAAAACATTAACCTAACGAATGGCCCGCTGGCCCAGTTCACCCAGATACGTGTATATAATGCAAGGCATTCGCGGTTTATCGCGGGGGCTATCTCGAAGGTGCGATAAAGTTATGGTCTCCTAAAGGCTTTTAACGAGAAACTCGCACGTGATATCTTTATTTAATCATACTCGGCCGACGTGATCGCGAATAAATTTCCCAGATAACATCCCCTAGGTCCAAGCGTCGAGATATACTTTCGTGTTACCGGGCCTTCTGGTAAACCGTATTGCCCAACGTTATACCGATGACGACCGAACTTACACTTTTCTCGCCCCCGTCTTTTTTATTCGCTCGACGAGCCTGGTGAAAATTTATCTTACGACACTTTCAAATACTCTCGCAACAGGGCTTCGAGATAGCTGCGTGGCAAAACTGCGACGCGATATTCTCGCCATCGAGCTCCAAGGTATGGTAAGGTACAAACGTGGTTAACCGATTGTTATTGTAAGGCGAAGTTGAGAGGGTAAGGGAAGTAAGAGTCCCGGCTGGGAACGCGGGATAAAGCGCGAGAGACGGTTGCTGAAATCCACTATCAAAGCCGATGTTTCCCCGGCGACCCATACGTTTTCGTGGCCATTCTTCCAAAGTGGAAATCCAAAGGAAACGACGCACGGAGAGGAACTGTTCCGCGAACAGCTGCTTGCGGTTTGATAACCACTTGGCGGATTTAAAATACCGCGGCGAATCGATCCTTTTAATGTTTCACTCGATGCATTTCGCCAGTTGAAGTTTCGTGTTCCCCTTTCTACCTTGCCCACGATCTTCCATTTGCGCATCTACGAAATCTGATAGCGCTTCCATTACCCAGTATGCGAATCGACAGATTTCCTATTTGGAATCTACTCGTGGAGAAGTCCAATTTTTACACCTAGCATACCATTCTGCGAAGATATCCAGGAAATTCAATTCGGCTAATTTTTCAAATTTGTCTACTTCATAATGCTTAGAGAGTCCCGCCATTTTTTTATTTCAAATTACGTTTCACATCCGCGTGGCCTGCACGTCGCACTTTCCGGCCCACGTCGATTTTTCAGAATAGAGAAATGAAAAATAGAGCGCGGCGTTGGGGAGGTAAGAACGAAACACAACGAAATTACGAAAAACATTCGTCGTGGCTCGTTCTACTTTCGTGATGAAGATAAATACAGTCAAGCTGTCCCGGGCACAGTTTCGAATTCCGTTTGCTCGTTTAACCGTGCCATCGACGCTGCGCCTCCCTAAGATTAACGATGGAAGCCGCCAACGGGAACCGGAACGTTCGTTCGTTCCTTCGTTCGTGGGTTCGCGACATGCCATCTTGTTTGCGATCTCTGTCCCCTTTGGCACACGCCACTCGCGAATTAGGATAATAATCGTACGATAGTCTCGAGGCCGTTTTCGCGGCTAACCACAAAACTGCAATATCGCGTGAGTTTTACGTTCAGATAGTTTAATGGAGAATGGAAAGGCTCGAGTATTTTTTGCGGGGTTAGTGGTACGTTCTTTTGTCAAACCTGCATCGTTCGAGTAGAAAATCCCCCTGTCCCTTGAGACGTAGGCAGATGTATTAATTTATTGTAACATCTAATACGAAGGTGATTGTATTGATCATTGTATTTGATAACAGAGCATGCCTAAATTTTATTCCCGCCTTCTATAGCGGTTATTTTATGAAGTTATTAAAGAGTGACATAAGAGTTACAAAATATATTTGTCGAGTATGTGGGTTCAAAGTTGCAAGGGTGTAAATAGGATGAAGAAAGTCCATTCGAAATTCAAGCTGGGGATTTAATAAATATTGAGAAACTGTACGTATGTTAAATGTTAACCAATTGTTTAACATAAATTTTCTTCCATTATCCGTCAGCATTAAGCACTGATAATAAAGTCGAAGCAATCGTTTTTCAAGCAACTGTCTTACAAGCAGTTCGTACTCTAAATTAACAGAGTTACTCCGATAGTAGCTTCGTTCCTTCTCCTCTGCTTATCGGAACGTCAACGTTTATTTCCCGTATTCCAAGGCGTAGCCTTAATTACACTTGAGAAAATCTCCGGCGAACTTCGTCGCGCCCGTTTCCCCGTTATCTTTCTACGCATACATTAAGGACAGTTTCCCAAAGAGTGACACGCATTCACGGCAGTGCCGGCTTCTTGATAATTCAGCCAACAGTCGGTCTAAACACTGGCTTAAACTATGAAACCGGTGTTAAGCGACATGAATACTAGACTCGCAGCGCCCGAGCAACGCTCTAAGCTCCATGCAACTTGGCCAGTCATACTTAAAACGAAAGGAACAACAGACAGATTGCCGCAACCGCAGAGCGTGCATCCTGCTGGAAGGAGAGAGCTAGCATGAAGATAGTTTCCAAGATAGTTGGTCTCGAATTAATTACCGCGACACACGAGTGGTCTACCATCGGCGTTGGCCGCTTCCACCCTTTGACTTTTCCATCGTGAAACGTCGAATTTCCACGGAATTTCATGTTCCTAATTGAGGAGGAAACTCGGTTCCAGAATCGATCAGTTTCGGTCGACGGCTAATTGCCGTTCGATTAACGCAAGACCGTCTCGAGATGTATCACCGACGTGGAACAGTAGCTCCATTTCATTGCCTTTTCCTTTCTCGACTATCGCCATATTTAACTCGCATTTCGTAGACAGCGTTAAAACAATTTGCATAAAGTTTGCAAGTTTTAAGGTGGATCGTTTCGCGGCTGTGCGAAGGATCGTGCGAGTGGTAACGACCGACGTTATTACTTGAACGTTTAAGAAATACCTGTTCCCCCCCATCTTTGCCAGAGTCGCGTGGCCGCAGATTTAATAACACGAAACGCGAACGAGCGGGCTGCATTTCCACATAGACCGCCGCGCCGAGTTCAAGCGTAATTGTGCGCTACTCAGTTATGCCGCTGATAAATAAACTGCGGTTGGAAGCGTTTTCTACTCGCCAAGCCGGGGGATACTTTTCCACGCGCGTAATCGAACGCGGCTCAATTATTCCGCAATGCGAGTGTAACTTACGTAGCCGACCTATCGAGATATTATAGCGTGCGTGGTTTTTGCGACACGTTTAATAAAGACCACTTCGCCGCTAATCGATTTGGTATGACGTCTCCCCAGCGTTTCCTTTTTTTTCCAATCTAAACACGCGGTACGTAACTGGCAACGTTCGTCCATTGCCCCTGGGTTAATTATCTGTCCGACGAAAGATCAACTTGGAATATCTGTTCCTCTCTGGCTGTAATAAAGGGGTAGGTAATCCTGTTCTTTTATTTATATCGATGCTTCGCGTTCCAATCTGAACGTCTTCGGTGGTTACTTTTAATTATCCAACGGTCCGTGTCGCGTAAGGTATTCCATTCCCCGGCAGCGAAAGTTCGATGTCAAACAAAAAGTTAGCTGCACTTTCCGAACGAGCTGCGCTGTTCGTCTTCCGTGCAATCCGACGCGACGGTTTCCTATAACTTTTACGCCCGTCAGGAGCCGCATAACTCCATCAACGAAACCTAATTTGCGGCGCGTGCGACCAAAGAATAAGGCCATTCTGCTTGCATAACCGTGCACAATCACGTCACCGCAAGGTGGAGGGTGAAAGCGGGGTGGCGGGTGTGGGGGACGAACCGTTCTACGAAGGACGGGTAATTAAAAAATCTTCTGGTAATGCATCGCCGACGGGTAATTATAAGGGTAATAGTCTGCTACCTTATAAAGTAAGCCCCGTGGAAGCGGGGAAAGTGAACCTTCCACTTTTTCCTCCTTTCATCCTACTGGCATTCACTTGCTTTTCTGGCGAAGTATGCCTCCCGGGAATAGGTACGGCGCTCTGTAAAAAGTTCTTCGTTTCCTCCATTCCTGCGTGGCCGTGCCGGTGAAATGCCTTTCAAAATTACCGCGTTAAAAGTTCAAAGCGTCGGCTGTTCGACATTTGAAGAATATCCTAGCTGCAGCGCAATCGGCACTGTGCCCCCGTTTCGGCCGCGCACGATTACAGCCGCAGCGATTTATACTCGTTTGGATTTTTGATGATGCATATTGTTGAGCGTACACAGAGCCGCGGGAAGTCTGAGCAAGTAGAATCTGTTTCGATATTTGTTGCGGAAGTTTAATATTGAAGCTAGATGCTCTTGATTCATAATATTATATATTGTATATTTGCAAATTTGATTGGAATCGAACGAGTTTATTTTGGCCGCCGATTAATTTCATGAAATTGTAGCCCGCCTGAATCTGATCGGCGAACACTTTTTTTTTCCTTCGCTGTTCATTAGAATCGGTGACGTGCTGCGGGGCGCGGTATCACGTCGGATGAAATGTTAGCTTGTCGATCGTTAATTTCCAATCTAATCCCGAAGTCGTGGAAAACTGCCGGTAAAATGTAATTTTCCCCGAGGTAGTAGATCACGCGCAGCTCGATGCAATTTGTGTTCCGTGGCACCGCATCTATCTTCGAAAGTGTTGGTGAATCTCGTGGCGCGGCAAGATAGTGCACTTGACCCTCTTCCAAAGGACGAGCGTTCGTCGTTACTGCGAGGTCGCAGCGATACGCGATAATTGCCTCTGAACTTCGTTTTCAATTTCCAATGGAACGTGACGGTATTGATTCTTCTCCGGTTCAATTGTACAGCAAAGCCGCCGCAAATTTTGTTCCCTAGTATTCCCTTGAATTTTTTATAACAGAGACGATGGTACTCATCGTGAAATATGAAAGTAGAAATAGAGTAAAATGGGATAGAATGTCTGGTCGAATCCTAAAGGAAGTCGAGTATTTTTGGAAGGCTCGAAGCCATCTATCGATCTCTTACCACTTTGTAATGGAAACGTAGATAGAAGTTCTAAATCCTTAAGCACGATACCTTGAAGGATGAAGTGACATGATTCGTTTCGCGTTTCTACCTGCCATAAGAGTTGGTCCATCAGATTATGGGAACATGCAGCGGGGAGAGGAGAAAGGAAACGAGTACAGGCTGATCGGAAGAAGCGTAGGAAGAAAGCCAAGATTGGAATAGAGAGGTTTATGTATTGACTGCGTCCTACAGGATATCGCTCAGAATTCCGACCGCGTGACTGGAGCATTCTACTGCCCGTAGAAGCAGCTGACATATCGGACACCTGAGTAACTCTCAATTTACGGGATTTACGAGCTTTACCCTATGGGTCGTATGTATTGGGGCATGGTGTTCTAAACGTTGCCGAATAGACTAGCATGGAACTGTTATAGCTGTATATAATGCGAAGGGATATTATTAATAGTAATAAAATCCTTGAATTACGATAACCACTTTTTTCGCGGAGTATTTAGTGTAATGTAGATAGCTACTAATAAGTAGGACGTTCCATTATTTCCATTTTCATTCAACATTCTACTATTATATTTTACTTGCATTTTTTTTTAAAATGCGATTTCTATCTGGTTTTATGATACGCCATATCTTTCGTTTACTTTCACTTCTTTATTCTTTCTATCCTTTTTACAACTTTCATGTTAAATCGGCCTCATGGAAGCAGAACCAAGATCCTTGCGAAACGATCGCTAATCAAAATGAATTTTGTTCACTCACGTATGGAACTAGTTATCACGTGTACTATTCTTCCTCCTCGAAGTCCTATCTATTTTTTTACATTGCCATTATTCAGCTCGTGCGGCGTATTGCCTGCTTGAATCACAATTTCTCTTCTCTCTGATCGACAATACCTGTCCCTGATACGATAAAAGAGGTCGAACGATTGCTTCGTACGTGCGAAGGTTCGTGGTTCTGTGGCCGCAAAGCGCGTTAAGTCCGCAGGCGGAAGTGAATCGGAACCGAGTTCCCGGTTCATTGGCAATGTGATTGAGATCTTGAAGCGGCATTTCGCGATAAATACAAATCTTGCCTTGCCTCGTCTCTGTACAGATTTTAAGCATCTCTGCCTCGGCAGGAGAGATGGTTTCACTGTGACAAGTAAACGAGTTTCGAAATGACCGACAGTACAATTAATTTTTGAATGAATATAAACATCATTTCTAATGCAAAAATAAAGGATAAGAAATACACAAATGTGGCTTCCGTATGCAATGTAATATTTCTGAATTCCTTTTGGAAATTTGATCATGGCAGTGTTATTACATTCCCCCGAGATCGATACCCCCAACCTGTTCACTTTTAACGCCACTTCTAACATAATTAATCCGGTAGAACGGCCCTTGAAAGCTGCATAGATTGCAGCTGGAAGTACGATGTAAAGGTCTGCGTCGGCCCGAATAATACGTCTTCGCCTACCAACAAATTTCAGGAACCGCTCCTAGTCGAGAGCTAGACGCGGTTGGCATTCATGCACGTCCGGCTGCAGATTGATTGCTGATCCCTAAATTGTCCCTAAAGTTGCTTTACACGTTTCACCGGCATGCCTAGAGAAGTTATGTTCCCCTGTCTATGTTTACGTAACTTGACGCGACAGATATATAGTTGCCGTCCGGCGTTAACTAACTAACTAACTGGCGTATCATCAGTCGACCAGCCTTCTCCGAAGATATCTGTGCCTCCCAATTAGTCGAGTTAGAATTGCAGATTCGCTGGAACTTCAGTCGAATGGCATTGTATAGTTCACTGTTTCTGGGCATTTCTGCATTTTCCGATCGAAATCCATTGAAAAAAGCGAATAAAATGTAGTTGTGACGTAGACGATAGAGACAGGTAGATATACATAGATTAGGTAAACGCAGTGAAATTAATTCTGAATAATAGACCTACTTGCTACCATTCCGTCACCTATTGGATCGACTCGAATAAGAAAAACGTAAGCATTTACTTACACGCTTTGCGTTAGACAGACGGAAGTTGTCGATCGAAGGTGAACGGAAGTTGCGCCACGCTCGAGTTGCACAAACTTCACGACAGCTTGTTGAATTTTGCGCTGCTCGAAAGCCTCGTGGTGCTTTATAACTTTGCGCAATCTGTATTGTAAACGGCACAGTCGGGCGACAGGCGAAATATTAAAAGGGGAAACTTCAATTTCCACGGGTGTCCGTTGCGGACGACGAAGTTTATCCCCCGTGACAGCGCACCGGTAAATGCATGGAATTTAACGCACAGTCGGCCAGAAAAATTCATTAACGGAGGCAGAACAAACAAAATATGGTCTGTAATTCGTGAATTAAGTTTGGACGGATATATCCCTTTGCGGGTACACGTTCCATCTTATTTACCTGCGAGTTACATCGGCGGTGGATTTTTCACGCCGAGAAAAATGCGCCACTGTCGTTGATAGTAATACGACTCGTTCCGAAACTCATTTACCTTGCAGCTGCAACGCTCGCCTCAATTTTAGATCCAACGGGCAAACGAGCGTTAACTTCTGGCAGAAGCTTCGTGACCAAGGAATTTCAGATTGCAACCAGCACAAAGCCAAAAGGCTCCAGCAAAAATGTGGGCAATGTTTGAAAAAAGCTTCGAGAATAGGGCAACGGCTGACCTCAAATGGTTTGCCTCTAACAAACATTGCACGAGCGGATGTTGGAGAGTTTGTTCGACGAAGGATGAACGTACTGTAGGAGAAAAAGAAGTAAAATAAGAAGAGCGTTTGGAACCACCGTAGGATCTCCGTAGCGATTTGTTCGCGAGCTTTGATTTATAAGTCTGCGCGAGTTGTCAGGGGGTGAGTTGAACCCCTACTTCCTACGGAATAGAGGAACCACCGGTGGACTGGTTGGCGGGAGAGAAGGAGAAGGAAAGAAAGAAACGTGGAGAGAGGGAAGGAGTTAGGGAACGATCGCCAGTCCGTGGCTTCACTTACGGATGATGCATTGCTCCGTTGTCGACTTCAGGCACAGAAGGATGGAACCGCGGTAATGGATTCGGAATGGTTGAAAATAGTCGCTCCCTGTCACCGTGTACCACCATACCTTCGTTTCGGGCGGAATTCGCGGTACCCGATTCGCGGTGATCCCGCTTGATCCCCAGCGAATTCCGTGCGTCTCTTCAGGGGAAACGATTGAAGAGGTCATTTGTACGATTAGAGTTAAATCGAAACTTTTTGGTGGGCTTTGGAAGAAATCTGGTGGAAGAATCAGAATTTCCGTTGGAAATTGCTTCGTTTCTCAAACAGAAATTCGTTTAGTCCTCTTGATTTATGCGTAGTCTGTTGTGACATTATTGAGGGAAATGTCTTTGATGTACGCTCGGCGTCCAAATCGAAGGATCGCTAAATCTTAGCTATCAATTATTGTAACTCTATAAAAAAAAATTGTGCAACAGAATGGAATATTTTTAAAGATCCTTTTATATTAGAAAAAGGGGTTAACAAGTTTTAAGACATTTGTTCACAACTCTAATTACAATGGATTTGTAGATTGGACTTTCCTCTTTACAACCACCCCTTAAAAATTAACGTAAGATTTTTTTTACGATGTCACAGCATTCAAATATCGACAACTTTTGGATACAAAATTTGGCGACCCTTTAATCGTGCATTGCCGAGTGTATGTGCATCGAATATTTTTATTATCGTAATTTAAGTTGCAAGAGATCATAGGAGAATTTTTAACATCGCCAAGCATAAATTATAGCGCAGCATTTCGTAATTATAATAAATATAATATCTGCATAAAAGAGTCATACGTTTCTGTGTTTAAAGCGTAAGGAAACGTTTTGTTTCAACTGCTATTATTGTAACGCGTTGTTCCCGAAATTGCTCCCACACCAATCAAGATGAATCGGAAGAGGTCGGGCTTCCGAACTTATGCTTACCCACAGCTATTTGCCTTCGAATTCCGCAGAACTCCGGTACATCCGAGTTAATACAGACATCCCCCAGGCGTGGCAACGTCATATCCTAGACCGATGACCCCGTATTCTAGGGAGCAGATTCTCATTATATGAAACATGAAACAGGACTTACCGCGACTCTACGAGAATCTACACACGGCTATCTGATATTTGTCTGCGATAAATTGGATTTTAAGTTTCGTTGTCTTTTGAATTACCTGGAAATGATACAGGACTATCCACTTTGTGACACTTGGCCATTATAGGTTCTACTATCATGCATTAAGCAACTGTTGCAAATTAGAAAACCGCGTATTCGTCCCCTCCACTCCCCGAAAGTCCTCCCTTGAGCCAAAAGCAGCAGCCTGATTTTTATCGATCCGAGTGAAGCGCGGCGAGACATCAAAATGTCGATAACGTTAACGAACGGAATTGGCGATTTTTATTTCCAAGTTGGCGCTCGTCCAGTTGTGCGCTATTTTACACGCTTCCCAGCAGCTCGTTCGACATCATTGTTAGGAGAAACGCAAGTTGGATATTGGATTCCACGTGCGAGCCACTCTCCGCGCATTTAGCGTGTACAGCGAGCTTTTTTTCACGTCGATCCATCTCTCTCCTTGCTCTCACCCTTTTAGCGCTCCCGATCTATTACGCAACACCGTCACCACGTTCGATCAACGGTTTCAAAAAAATCCTGCGGCAATTAATCGAAGTTTCATCGAGCTAGGCATTTCCCAAGATATTGCGCGGCCGGACTATTCGACCTGCTTTGGCATTCGTTAATCAACGGCGCTGAAATTACGTCGCATCTTAATTAATAAATCCTTCGCTTGTAGCAGACGAGACCTTACAATCTACAAGGCCCGGAAACGAGCCTTGTTCGCGATTGAAACGGTCAGTCTTTAAAGACGGCCGTTTTTAATTGGTTCGTCAAACGATCCGACGGTCGTGCCGATGAGACTCGTTTACGTCGTAATTGGCGAATTCGAAGAATGCCGATAACGCCATAGCGACAAGAGGAACTCTTCTCCGTTGAAAAGTCAGGCTTGCCCGCGATTCAGCCGGCTAACACCTCTGGAATTCCACTGGACGACACAGGTATTCCACCGAGTGGCGGCGTACTTTCAGCGTGATTCGTTGCAGTGCGTTCCCCGTGCCGCACGCGCGCATATTCGTACAAGTAAACCGGGTATCGACCTACCGTGATTCGCGAAACTCGTGTACGATATGTCGTGGTCGATCCCTTTGATCAATCGAAGGCCGATCGAGTGTGCGGCCCGTGTGTCGTCGACACGGACGCCTTTGGCACATTAATGAACGCAAACGCGCGTGACAAGTAATGCAATTAATTAGAGTCGGTGCAATCCGCAGTTTCAATATTCCCGCCGCGCGATAGATACAATGTTATTGCGCTCACATCCGCATGATCGAACTCATCGATATCCCGCCACGTCGCAAAGACACTGCGAGGCTTTCGTTTTACCGTCGGGGCAACGAGGAACGTCGAATCGGCGGATATTCCTTGATGCAAGGAAACGAGGGCACGCCTGTGCCCGTGTCATCTTGTACACTGGAGAGCGAACGAGCAACTAAATGTGTCGTCCAGTACAGATACAGACAAAAGAGATGCTCGATAATATCTTGATTTTACTTTCAATGAATATGCGAGACGTTAAAATGAAAAAAGTATATGATATAAAAGGAAGGGTGAAGTTATTTAAATTGTTATATTGCCTGGTTTAATCGGACTTACGGAAGTAATAGGTATAATTTAATATAGATAACAGCTGGATTATTTTGGTAAGAATATTTTCTGATTCAGGCTTGGATCACCATAATTCTGCTGAGTTGTAACGTTCGTATTTTACCGTCTGCACATCTACAGATTTGGAAGAGCACTTTGTTTATCGACAACGGTTTAGGCTCACGCCAAATACAGAGCTGCGCTTACATTGCCAGGACAGCGTATCGCGGATGGGTTTAAAAGAGTTGAATACGCTTTGTTTCTGCGTGCCTGCATTCTGGTACTGTGTCTACTGGCCTAAACGTATGTTCCAAACCAGATGGATTGTTTAGGTTTGGTGTTCGATTTTTGTGTGCGGTTTATTCGCAGAACGGGGCATTAATCCGACACTGGTCGAAACGCTGGATGTTGACACGAACGAATGCTACCACTGAATAGGACCGAATTGATTCGTTAAATGAATTAATCGATCGCCAAAATTAAAGGCAGAGAGCGACATACTTTTATATTAGAAAATATTTAGTTTGTCCCAATTGCGTTTCTAAAAAAGGGTAAACTTATCTTTACGAATTCCCCTTAGCGACATTAAAGTGTACGAATTGTTCCGGCGCATCCAAGAATCTCCGTGCATGCTGTTGAAACATCAATTTATAGTTCTCCGGACTCGTGTACTCCACGATATAACGGATCCAGATGATTCTGCCAGGCCTCGCTGTACAGGCAGCTGTACTCTGCGTAGCGCAGCATATAAAGAGATAACCAGACTGAGCCCTTATTGGTAAACCATAATTGGTTGTACCACATACGAGCACTTCAGTTTCGAGATCGACAATACCTCGTTGAATGCAGCGTGCGGCTGAACGCACCACTGCAAATTATCAGGGCGCCAAAAACAACTGTGCTGAATTGTTATAGCGATATACGATGGTACTGTGAAAAATGAACACGAGAAACGATACCGTTGCTTGTTGAACAACAGCTCGATAACAATTTCTATCGTAGGAAAGGTGAGATATATATTTTATTTGCACGATGAGTGACGAAAGAAATGAGTTTCGCCGATGGAACCTGGAATTGTATCTAGCTAGCAATCGTTCGTTTCCGGAAGTGAGAAATGCGCACTTCATCGTTCGATTCCATTGGTCGTGAACAAATGTGTCACTCTATAGGGAGGGGGCGTACAGGTAGATTAATAAGGCATCGTTTTCGGTACTGAATAGAATGATCTCGTTCCAGGCGATCGTCTATTGCTATCGTGTTTCGTTGGACGAAATGAAATTCAATAACGTAAATCTCTGGTCTTTACGATGGAATCGATAGTTTGCGATAGGTACAGTGTTTACCCTCGGGGTGGCATTTTCTAGATTATTCTCCGATATAAATTTCAGCCTGCGTCTCTCGATTCTTAAACTTTTAGTTCTCGATTTTGTGTCCGCATTTCGAGCGTTTATTTCGCTAACTTTGTTCCCCTTCGCACAGACGTGAACATTTCCTCGTTATTGCGACCCACGGATGAAATCCTTCACCGTGATGGAAAAAGTTGCTTGCACGCGTGGATGGAAAGTTATTCGCGAATTCTAAATAACTGTACGTGGCAGGAAGTTTCTTGGTATAGCGTTGTCCCGATCGTGAATTTTGACGATTGAAAATATTTCATAGAAACGGGGCGAAAGGATGCGCGACGACTGGCAACGAAAAATGCGAGCCCCGTTCCACTTGCAACGTGTAATGGGAAAGCAAAACTTATGTATCACCGAGGAGAACCGTCAGCGACCGGTTTCTTCGTTGATACAAGTTTCGATATTCGACAAATATATTTTCAACTCTCTGCATTATACGTTGCGCACTTTATAATAATCGCCAATTAGTTACGGGCAAGTCTTATATCGTGTTTACGCGTTAACCTCTCCACGTTTCGTGCAATAATTTGTTTAAATAAAAGGAAGCATAATTTACACGAGACCAACGCTGATTGTCTTCCACCTGGTTCTCCATTTCACGCACCGTTCATTTACTTCCCCATTAGGCAGAAACGAAAAACAGTTGGCCAACTATTTACCGGTACGCAACGCGAACTCTTCGGTTTCTCTCATTGCTCAATCCCGCAACCATTTCCCTCGTCTCGAAAACCACGACCAGAAACCTCCTCGAGGCGTCACAATGGATATAGAAACTAGCGGCGTTAATGATGCCGCGGTGCAACGTTTGCCATTCATCGCATTCAATTTAACGTTAGATTAATCACCACGGCTTCAGGCTTCGCCATTATTCATGACCGTTTGTTGCCGCAACTTAAAGGCTTAATTCATGCGCAATCCCCCGGCAGTCCGGCAGCTTATAAAATCAACTGGTATCGCGTTCGCGGCGAATCAAAGGCGTTATCCTTCCGTCGCGCGAAATTATTTCGCGCGAACTGCAATTCCGATGCACAATTATTCTCGTACACGCTGCGGATAACGCGACCCGACCGACACAGAACTTCGTTGCCGAAATAATTGCGCGGGGCAATAGTCGTTCCACGTTCGGGGAATTTGCAGGCAAAGGTTTCGAAGTTTTCAAGACCACTTCTGCATCCACGCGTCGCACCGCACGCGTGCCCAAACGGGGGATCCAATTCTGTGCAGCGTGTTCGGCCACGTAATAATCTTCTGCCTGTGCACGCGCGTATGTACACGTAACGTTTACGCGCAGAGCCTCGCATAAGCCTCGTGTAGGCTGCTTGGCGTGCCACCTTTGAACTTCCAGTCTGGAAGCGTCGGCCTCGCCCTCCCTCCTAACCGTGGTAATTAATAGCAGGCAACATAATGATGTCGCACTGTTAATGAACACTGTCGCCCGTGTCATCGTTCACCTGGCACAATTCACGCCGATTTCTTCCAGCACCATCTTCTTTGTTCGACCGTTTCGCAATGCCCCTCACATGTGATGTACACGTGGCTGGTGAAACGGCGGTACGCTCTCGGAGTACGGTTGAATAGCAGGTTGCACCGCGGCCGATTATCCGCAGACTGTACAGAGGACATAAATCACCGAGGTAAGGAGTTGCAGCCAAGCGAAAGCGTAACAGAGCCGGCGGGATGCTATCTACATCATAATTCGCCAGGCTGGTGAGACGCATCGAAATTTTCCCGCCAGTCCCGAGCTTTTGCTAACTAAACTCTTCTAATTATTTGCACGGCGGTCCGGGGATGAATCATCGACAATGTTTCGCGCCGTAACGCGTTGTGAAACAGTGTTGCGGATCGTCGACGAGTGTCGGTGCTGTTTGCGAGTGTTCGGTGTTTAGAAACATCTAGACACGGAGTTGGAGTGAAAGATGATCTGTTAGTTAGTTCGATTAGTCGCTCGATTGCGAACGTGATCTGCAGTTTGAGTTAACTCTCGTGGCACGTTTTGTTTTTATAATTGCGTTTTATTTGTAGCATCAATACAAATTATACGCACGAATGTAAATGGTTTTTTTTCTTTTCGAACGGCAGGGGTAGATGAAGTAATTGTGTGTGAAAATGAAAAGAATTTGTAATATTTAATGAAGGGTACATATATGTATATGTAGAATAGTTTCATTATTATGAAAATCGTCAGCATTTATCCAATTAATCGTCCAATTAACCCTGCGGTAATTCCAGCAACGACGATTTCCAGAATCAAGCACGGCACCGTGCATCATTCAATCACGCAATATAATAATATTGCACGTAGAAACGGTACACTCGTCGAATAAGTCTCGCTTCCCGAGGAATGAAGCACTTTTCGCAATTTCTGCTTGTGTCTTGTAACAATGGTGGAAAACGATCGCGGGGCGAAAGCACGCTGCACGCTATGCAACGTTTAAGCAACGGTTAAAGGGAAACGTTTGGAACGATCGACCGACGAAATTGCGCGCAACAAAGGAGGCGCGTGGGAAACGCAATAGCGGCTGGTTTTTCCGGCGTTTCTCGTGGCTCGGAATGTTCCATCGGTTTCTGGCTTTCAAATAAAATCACCGGAGCGTACTTTACTGCGATCGGTTGCACCATCATTGACCGCCGCCGTTCAGGGGCGGAAAACAATTCGTTAGTGTCTGTGAAACAAACGCGCGTGGAAGAAAAATTTCATCATGAGTGAGATTTAGCGTGCACTAGATTTGAGATGGGTAGATCACGCGACGCTGATAATCTCCGGGGGAAACACTGACGAGGGTTGATGATTTGAGATAAATTATTTTTCTTCAATTGAATAGATTTCGACAGGTGAAGACATTTCTTTCCCCTGACTCTGGTGGTATGAATGAGCGATGCCGGTATTATATTAAATTTACTTCGAACAATCTGTAGCTGATTGGTTAGTATATTCTGTTAGTATAGTAGTCATTTAATATGTAAATGGTTTTCTGGTCACAACAAGGCTACTGACGAATACGTCTGAAATACGTCTGAACTGTTTGAACTAATGCATTGAAACAGTTCAGACGTATTCGTCAGAACGCCAGTTCCTCCCATACGCAGCCCCCGTAACCGTAGGCTAAATACTCCGCGTAATGCGTTTGGAAGTTGGATAGCCGAATGTACGATAACATCGTCGAGTTGTCGGACACTTGATCTTAACGTAGCGTCAAGTTTAAGGAACAATTCGTTGACGGGGATTCATTTGGTGCCTCGAAAGGGAGGTGGAAGGGTGGCGGATTAAGTTACAGAGTTTCTACTTCCTTGAAGCCGAGTCACGCCCAGAAACAATGAATAGGCGATGTCGGTTTCGGAGTTTATGAATGAGAAGTTAAGTAGATACTACAGATTTTCTTGTTAAAAGTTTCTCTACAGTTCGCAGTCGCGGCGTATTGCCCTCTAACAATAAGCCCGATTACGGAATCATTCTCTGAAGGTGTAACAAAATACTACACTCAAATGTATTGGGCATTAAATAGTGCAGCTCCTTCAGGCGCGAGAGAGCAACCGCAACACGAAAGTTAATTGAGAAAAATATTTTCGAATCCGCACCTCGCGCCTGATGTTCGTAATAAGGTAGCTTCATTCGCAGGTAGAATTCTAAAGAAACGATTAAGCAGGTGGATATAAAGCTTTAAAAAGTTTTTAAGCTCCACCGCAGAATAAGTTTTTAAATATAAATGAAAGAGACGGTCCTTAATACGGGCAGTGGGTTTCGTTGATTTGAACCACAGTTTCTTCGCGTCTTGCTCGTTTCCCTTCTTTATTCGTAACGTTCCAACGGGTTCTTTGTCTGTCGATGACACTTGCTTCGCCTATTCAGAAGCCTTCGTTGCTCCTTTTCGGAACGCCGAGGCATGAAACAGAATCGTTGATGAGAGGAAAGACGCGATAGTCGTTAGAGAGCTATCAAATATCGCGATAATGGCACCGTGCAAAATTCCTTGCGCTTTTCACGAGGAATTTACGCGAAACCTCTGATCAAAATTGCGGGAACTTATTGACGGGATGAAAATGGCGCAATGAACAAAAGGTGGAGGAGAAACCACATTCTCGCCTCTTGTTTTGTCTGAAACGCTGGAACTCGAAATGATTTATTTGGGAGTAATTTAAACAATGGGGCAGAATATTGCTCGGATTCTCGATAATGACGTTGCGATAACGTTGACGAACACTTATACGATTATTTCTGATACTGTGAATGGAGTGGATGGACCCAGAGAACTTGTTATGATAAAATATATCGTCTGTTTCAATTCAGCCAAAAATTGATAATCGAAAAAGCGAGAAATTTTTACTAATTTAATAACAATTGTAGCAATTATAGTGTGCAATCGAGTCGGTAATATTATACGTACATCTACATATATATGCGTACCGCCGACGGCAGCGCTCTTAGCAATAATAGTCGAAATCCAGTAGTATTGTCGCGCACTAATCAGACGCGCGTAATAAACTGCCGCAAGGATGAACCCAGCTTCTATGTACGATGTCTCTATACATTTCTCCGCCCTTTCTTTCCTCCACACGAGACGGAACAAATGGCAATTTGTTATGGTTGCGTTTTTCCTCCATCTAAATTCTCCGAGAACCCAACACGAATAGACTTATACCATAGGAACACGAACAACCGCTCTACTCGCATTACTAGGCCACGTAACCATCTCGATCCTGTTTTTTCTTCACCAACGCCGTCTCCACGGAGCAGAAGGCAGAGGTACTCGAAGACAAATAGCACAGTAAAAAAAGGATGGATCGTGGTGGAAAAAGGGAGAGAAAGAAGTTCACCCTAACACACGGCGGCTCGTCCGAGCCCGCATTGTATACTCGAGAAGGCTGGATATTACAAGCACGAGATGTTCCCTGACGTTGCTTTCTTTGTTCCCTCTCTTCTTGTTCCACGCTTTCTTTCTCGGCTCTTGCCACTCGTGTCTTCCCTATCCGTCTGTAGCCGAGGACGGATACTAATGGCCCGGAAGAGGGAAGAATGTGCGACTTCCAAAGGATGCCGCGAAAGGATTGCTTTCCGTTTTCACGGATGCAATCTATGAGAGTGAGAAAGGTGAAACGACCAGATTGAACTAGAGTCGCGTCGTTTAAGGGCGCGATATCCTTTCGTGACAAATTCCTCAGGCGATTAGATAGGGAAATAGATGAACAGCCTCGTCGACTCGATAATGAGAGCGGAAAAAAAATGTGTCCAAGTGGACGGGGACGTCCCTGCATAAATTAGAGATCTTATCGATTTTAATTATATCGCGTCCGTGCCGCCTGTATCCCAGCGGGCGACGGCTGGGAGTGAAACGGAAATGACCGTGCATCAACGCGGATAGACGCAAGGATATACCAGGTATTCGCGACGGTTGTAAAAAGTAAGATGTCAAAACGTCTCGTCTTCCAGCCAGTGATCACGGGTTTCCCGTTGATATTTTTACGATCGATTCGTCGTGAAAGCTACCCCGGCCGGTCGTCAATTTCGGAACCCTCGTATATACCCTCGCATTTTCATTTTCCAAATAGTTTCTCGCGCAGAACATTCGCCGGCAGCATATTTCGACGCGAGCCGATTCCCGAGGAATTTTCGCGCGAAATTTTGCAGTTTAACGACGCGCTTGCCGGTTCTACGAGAACGTCCGCGCTAGGAAACGGTATTCTCGGAGGAAATTTCTCAGTCCAGGCGAGCGGAAAGGCGTGAATAACGCGTGACGCGTAAAAAACGTTTTCGCGAATGAGAACGTAAGGGCGAATAACTTCCGGGCCGGTCTTCCATCGCGGTGATTTCGAAAAGATGCAAAAAAGCCAACCGACGGACGTACTATCTTTCTCCGTTTCTCCCTCTTTCTCTGCCGTTCCCTTAAATCTTTCTACAAAAAGCCCCTTTCGCTGCACGCGGCCTTTTCATCCATTCAAGCCGATCGCAGCTTGAAAACTTTTCACACTATTTAAATACTCGACGGTAAGAAGCTTACGTCTTGTAATTTTCCAAAAGCGTTTCGAGGTTGCCCTCTTTCCCTGTTCGGCCCGTCGTGTTCGCGAACGCGTATAAGTAAATTGGGTCACGTTTTAATCGTTCCCCGAATTGTTTCGTCGGGATAAGAACTAGATGCACTCGCGCACAGTTTGTTGAGAGAGTTACGTCAAACGTAAACGATGGAAGTAATTCGCGGAACTATCTTGAATAAGGGAAACGGTCGGACAATTTCGATGATTTACGGTCACTTGCTGGATGGATAGAAAATCTGTTTGAAACGATGGATAATCAGAATCACTCGACTGCGTAACCCCGCCTATCGAACTGAAGATATTGCACTGCATCTACAATTTTTCTGAAGATGGCCTCGAAATTTCAGATAAATCAATGGATAACGAATATTGGGCTTTCTCGAATTTTTTACTTCGACGAAAGTGATGTTATTCGTTCAACCATGGCTTCACGAATATCTGCTTTACGTATTTATGATAGGGCGACGATAACGCGACACAGTGACATCTTCGAACAATAAAGGGCGGATGAAAATTATGCAGGGTAAGAAAGGCGAAGAAAAGTGTGTCCGGTATCTCGCAGGCCGTTTGAAAATGGAACGGCGAGAGATATTCGGAGCAAGGACGGAACTTCTCATTTTCTTAAGTACTCGACGCATTGCACCCTGTAAAGTATAGCATCGCGGAAAGAGAACGTCTTATCACCAAAGAGATGGATCGCTCTCCGTTTCCAGGAGCCTGCCTCCTTGACAATTTACTTAAAATCCGCCGGTAATGAAGTCCTGCTCCGAAAATTCGCCTCTTAATGCGAATATTTTCTATCCGTCTCGCGACCCCGATCCAACCACGACATTTCGCGGGACCTGATCCCTTCTGATACCCTCGTCGTGCCACCCTACTCTCAGATCTCCAACCGAAAAGGAAAATCTTCCGCCGAAAGAGTCCCCAAATATCCCCACTTTGTGATTCACGTTCTACTTCGCGATCCGTCTGGCCAATCCGCGTGAAACGATATTCTTTCGCGTCACCCAAGAAAGAGTTCTTCGGAGTGGATTTTCAAGCCCGTCCCATCAAGGACACTGTCCCCTCGTCGGCAGGCTAATTCGAACCACCATTCACGATCCCTTCCAGAGCATGAATACTGACGAACAATAGGAGGCGATGAAAATCTACGGCGACTCCACTCGCACAACTCTACCCTTGCAACTCCCAACGATGGCAGAGTACAGGACGATAGGCACCAGTCCACTCCGGTACACCGTTCGGAATGTATAAAATGATATGCAAATCCCGGCAATATCCTTCCATTCCTAGTCTCGCTTCGATTGAACCTGTCGTACCTTTTCCATTCTTCGTTCTACACGCCTGTTCACCGACAGTACCCTTCTTCCTTTCTCGTCGACGCGAAACGCCACGGCTTGTTTCCTGCATAATGCATACCTCTCTCTCTCTTATCGATGGTCTCGACTCTGGGGTTGCTCCGTGGGCGACGAGACGAGACGTGCACGACTTCAAGAGATGCTGCACTCACGTCGGACGCGGGGCCAAACGTTTAGGCGTCATTCAGAGACCGGTCGAAAGTTTTCCCCGAATGACGACGCATCAATGTTTCAGGGAAATCACGAGGACTGACGTATCCATTTCGCGGTCTCAATTATTTACAACGCTGCATCGCTTGGATGCCTCGAGTTTCTTTCGTCTGACAGGATATCGATCACGTTTCGCGATTCCATCTGCTTGGATAGGGGGCTCGTCCTTTCGAATTTTTCCATTTGCCACGAAACTGTGAAACTGGATTACTGTGCTTATTGTGTGAAGGGGCTGTCGAGGGTTTATTATTTATTGCCCGTATTGTGCTGGCGATACTTAGATTATCTTGCGCTATTCGTATTTCTGGTGAAATCACTCGGTATTGGGGGTTGCATTTAATTGCGAGAGATTTGAGGAATGAAACGATCACAGGGGAATCTTTGGGAATTTCAATAATATTTATTGGCTGTTAATATTGTGCAAGTATCGGTGATGTAAAGCTCGCTGTTATAATTGACAGTGAAAATAATGTCGCATCGCGATTGACTCTGTGGGACAGTCATTTGAAATTGAACAGATTTCGGCTTTACCTAAAGTTCACATATTTAGTACTTCTTCGTCCCGCCAACGTTAAGGGGTGAGTAATTGCAAAGAATGAGATAATGCAAAACGCGCAGACTAGATCCTTTAATGCAGGCGTTGCGCGAAGCTAATTTAACGACACGGCTTACGTTTTGTCCTCTAACGCGTGTTCCATCGTGGTGTTTTGTGTGTTAGAAACGTGAGTCGCATTACGGCGCTGCTTTCACAGAGGGAAGAAGAGGAAAAATTGCAGACGCTTGCATTTCCACTTCCTCTCGATTTTATGGCCGTCGAAATGCGGAGGGGAGCAACACGAACGGCAAAAATAAATTTACACCGACCCGTTGTCGAAAATACTTCCAGTTAAATTTAAATAAAAAGATCTTAATCTTAGACTTATCCTACCACTTGTGTACGCGAATGTAATTCTTGCTTAATCTTTATTTAATGTTCTTTATGCATTTATCTTGATAATCATTATAATAAGATGATTATGAGCAAATGCTTGAAATTAATATTCACCCTTTTGTTCATAAATTATCTACAATACAAAGTGATAGCTGTATAGTTCAGCAACTTTCGATTTCTTCGTCTGGCAAGCAAGTTACGAGTAATTGCGAAATGCCCTTACGTTGTCGCTGCTTCCTGAAAAACGTGTCCAGAAATGCAGGATGCGGCAGTCACGCACGGGGGTTACACTCCAAACGGGATGCACATCCTGCTGGAGATGGCGCACCACGTGTCTGAATAGCCCTTGAAATATTACAGAGGCTTTTTCTTCCGGAACACGTGCTGCACGGTCACGTTTCCGCGACATGGAAAAAGGAAAGGTTCATGCGGCCAGATGTTATAAATACTTTGAGCCGGCGAAAGAAATTCAATGTTGCAGGAGAATTATCGATTAAAATCTTGAAAGTATTTATAATTCTACAGTTCCTTGGGAGAAGAGAATTTCATATTAATATGATTGGAGTAAACTGAAGTCGACGTTCTCCTTTATCTAAAATTAAGCTCTGGGAAATATTGAGAAGAGGGATGACTGACATCGTGCACCTAAGACAAATTTCGTACAGCTCTTTTAGAGAACAGTTATTCTGGTCCGTTTGAATCTACGTTTAATAAAAGCACGTATTATTAACTTAGACCATTCTACAAATAGTGCTTATTTTATGCTACCTTTCGTCCGTGGACAATTTTACCGGGGTCAAGATATTTCAGCATTGGAATTAGGCAGTTTCGTAGCTCGTATTAATAGTAGATGAGACTCGATTATCAAACAATGTCTCATAATTCTCTAATCAACGGTAAATCTAATTATTATTATCCATCGATATTAGCCCATACTTCACACAGGGAACAAGTTTCTGGTTACTCAACTATGCGGCCTGTGTTTTCGTGTGTTTTCGTGTGTTTTCACGTGTTCGATGTAATGAAGTGCAAACTGGCGATGTGTACCCGCCTAGAAGGCTGCTTCCTGCGATCCCTCGTTCAGCAATGTAGGCTAGTATAATTGCTAAACGCTTACTTAGCGTATGTTTCCTGATGTTAGATACTTAGAGAGCTGCTTCCAAGTCGCCAGGTTAATTTGTTTGGGAAATATATAGGTCGTTTTGATAGTTTAACGTCGACGATGAAGACGAGCCAATCTAAGAAGCTCTATAATGACCTGTGCTGTAATCCTGGCAGAACTTTCAGCTACTAAGAATGAGAAGAATTACAAGTATCCCCTTTTAAATATACTTCTTGGCCCATTAATTTCACCCAAAATGCGATTTCACTCCGCGCAAACTAATCGTCGTATATTTATACTAATTTCGAACACGCGCTGCAAGTTGATAGAAGGAAAATCATTTTTATTCTGCCATCGTGCAATCTTCTTATCCCTACAGCTGCCCTATTTCGCGAATCTGTAAAAAGTGCGTGATGTCGTAAAAAAGATACGAGGGATCTGGGTGGACGATCAATCGAGTTTTGGAACGTCACGGTCCAATAATCACGGTTGCAGAATGCTAATTGCGATTGGCACATACGTCGGTCTGGACACGCGTACGAGCAACGTTGTTGCGATTATCCGTGGTGCTCAACCGAAGTTTATTTATACGCGGCACGTTGCACATCGGCTCGTAAATCTCGCGGCGCTGGACGAACGCCTGTCGTCCAATCGGGATGTAGATGTTGTACACAGTATCCGTCGTGTAGCAGGAAGAAATTTTGGAAATTTCGAAGCGCGGCCGCGCGAACGCGATGCCCGACCGATACGTCGCCGCGAACCTACGCTGCGCATGTTTATTGTCGCATAATGCATAGCATTATGTAAATTAGCGTTCCGCGGCTTACACTCGTATGCCGTAGAAATAAACCGTGTCGCCGCGTTAGCGTAACAATGGGGCCGACGCATACGTGTCTGCAAACGGTGCAAATATCGGCGAGAATTGATCAATTCTCGATCGACCCTAGGGTCGGGATGATTTTAGCTATATTTGACCCGTTTAGCTTCGCGGAAGTAGAATCGCATTGTAATTCCAGATAAATTAACGCAAACGTTTTTATCCATTAATTGTTCACGCTTCTCCAAGGATTCCTAGTAAATTATGTAAAATCACGTTCTTCCCAATTAATATGATTAATTGAATCTAGTCTGCGTGATTGGAATTCTTGTCGCGCTTGTCGGGGCATTGTAGTTAATAAGTGCGACGAGCGAAGTCCCCGTTAAACAAGTCAAGTGGACGTTACGTGGTTAGTTCATCGCTGAAAATGAAGTTACCGACCAGAGAAATGTCGAATGAAACACCACGAGGCGGGGATAAAAACTATTACGCGATTTCGTTAGGGAGTAATGTGCCAGCGAGTTGCAGCGCGAGTTCCTGCAACTCGTCCCGGGGTCAGAGCAGAATGGTCCTTCTAATTGTTAATTTGCTCGTCGGAACGAAACGCTCGCGATTAATTACGATCGCCAAGTTACACCATAGGGAACGATTCTGTGCGTACGGCCCGGAGACCGAACGTAACAATTAACGTGGCAGCGTGCATACAAGTAGGTCGCAAATAAAGGTTGAAAAAAGAAAAGGAATAGAGAACACTTCAGGTGAAAACAATTAAGCATGAAAAGCAGATACGCTCGGGCTGCTCCAGTGGTGGAATGAAATAGAAATTAGAATACACAAGTTTATGGTGTTTTAATGAATGCGCCCTGTCTGAAACAGAGCCGGTAGATAATAACCGGTACACGGTCCAACTTGCCGCACCTGTTCCCAGTAAGGGTTCAATTAAAAGTCCGCGTGGGTAAAGAACGGGCGGGCATAGTCTGTTAATTTATAAAAATTTAATTACTAACCGTAGCTACGCAGGCCCCGGGACGCGGAGCGTTTCGATAATTAATTTGTTATTTCGTTACGTTAGATTTGTTCCGAAGTTGCATTGTTTCCCGCATTACTGCACCATGCGATAAATGGAACCTGTTTGTTGCAATTTCCATTACGAACATGACACTCATTGTCTTCTGCGAATATTTCCCGCCCTTCGTTTTGCGCCCCAGCTTCCACGTTTGTACAATAAAAGGAATGACTTTAGTTCAGTTTTTCGTGAAAGCCTGCAACTGTTCTCTCTGGACAAAATTAGCCATTTTTTAAAATGCATCGGTTTACTCAAAGATCGCATTTTTTTCTTTTAATCATTAGCGAATACTGACTAATTTCTTTACCCCCGACATCTTCAAGCGAAACCAATACTGTCTAGGTTAATTCAATATTTATTAAGAGATATTTAATAAGGGAAACACGAGTGGAACGGTGGTTTCCCTCAAATATTTTCATTATTTTTCGACGAACCCTTCTAATTGTTTCATCGCAATAACGCTCATCGCAGGAAAATTTCATATAATTATACGTGGATATAATCAGGACAATAACGAGGCGAAACGCACGCATAATTAATTGACCTACGGGGGTAGCACGCCGACCCCTCCGTAGCTTCACCTGGCTGGTTGAAAATATCATATCGAATTCGTGGGCGTTATCGATAGGTCGGCGTGTGTGGTCCGCTATCATTTCTCTAATGAAAGAAATTACGAGGATACCGGATAAAGGATGATACACTAGCGACCGATGCGATGGTCCGATAATATTAACAAAGAGGTCAAATTGGCCGGGGGAAAAGATATACTCTAGGGCCGGCTGTTCAAATCGCTAGCAATCATAGGTTGTCGCATTAATCGTTTATTTACAGTTCGCTAATCGAATATTTTCAGCTATTACGTGGAACGGCGAAGCGTCGAAATGTTCGCTTAATTAATTCGATCGGTGGTTAGCGGAGCAGGTCGCCGGCCGATTAAATTTCCAAAATTCATTCGACATATAACTTAGATTCACGGTAACACACGATATATGGTCACGAAATATTAATGAAACACGAATAAGCCTAGCTGTCGCATACGGTCAACGTATTAAAACTATCGCAGAGTAATACTGACGTATCAAATGAATAACTAAGTATTAAAGAAACTCTTTTCCTCCGCTAAATAAAATACTGTAAATCGACTAAAAATTGGAATATTGGGCGAACCATCTATCCCACGAAACCCCGTTTTTCAATCAACCAGCTTAAAACCACATGCCAAGCGCGATTCCAGCTCCACGAAGTTCAAACAAAAACGAAGCAGAAAGAAAACAGGCCATTTTCCCCGTGTGTAAATCTGTTTGCGGCGTTGGCCGGGTCGCGAATTTCCAATAACGCGCCTACCCGTTTTCAAAGTGAAGCAAGTAAACATTTCCACGATTCGTCGGTGAATTACTTCGTCAGTAGTCATAAAGGTGGTTCGCAGACGAGGCACTCTTACCCCCGTTGCCCGGATCTCCCGGCGGGGAAAGAAATTCGCAAAGAAACTTGGCGGAAACATCGAGCCTGTGGCGCTCGTTTTTAGCATCCCCCGTTTGAATGGGCCACAGGAGGACGAATGGTGCGAAGGGGGAAGGCTGATTTCTGTCGTTACATTTCCTCACGTCTGAACAGACGCAAACGAGGTACAGCATGCGGCAGGAGAATGGTCGAGGGTCGGGTGAAATGACTTTTCATCCCCCAAGGGTATCTCCGCTCCCGGAAATATGGATATAGGCAATTAAAATTACGTGACGACGACGACGACGACGACGACGCCACAGGAGGGAGTGGAACGTCGCGGAGGAACGTCGTCGGGTTACTTCAAAGCCACTTCATGTCATTCTTTATCAAGTCTTGAGAATCTTTCCTCCTTTTTCAAGGGCAAGCGGGAGGGCCGTTCGATTAAGTAGTCGCTTACATTTGAGATATTCTAGCTAGAGAAAAATAGTTTTTGATGGTATAATAAAAGAGGCATGTCAACTTGCTTGACGAGCTTTGACAATTATGAGTGACTAATGATCGTTTTTTTTTGTATAATTGCTTGAATCCAGTTAAATGATGTACATACATTTTCTGTACACGACTTCTTTGTTGCTTGCAATCAATCATGGATGTCCCATTACTGTCATTATACATAAGCTAGTTTACTTTGTTCTTTCATTACTTTCCTTTGATATTTCTCTCCTGAACTAACATTCGATAACAAAATTAATTATCATTAAATTAGAATTGAAAAATTGTCAATTTCTGAACTGCTGTAACTTGCTGAAAAAAAATCGTACAAAAGTCTACCTGGGCTCATTTTAAAGAGCTAAATCCCTGGTTTTACATGATTAAATCGAATTTCTTCGAACACTTGTTTCATATTGAAAGTCCTTTTTGAAAGTCCGTGCAACTTCTGACCAATGAAAATTCCGCATAAACAATTTGATTTGTTAGAATAGAGGAACTGCATATCACCAATTCCGACCCCCTTCAGAAACTGCCTTTCCTATCTTTGCAAAGGTTTTCCGTGATTTCCTTTTAACCCTCTATTGCGTATTTGAGTTCCTCGATGCCAATTTCGATCTGCTTCGTATGGAATACTAAAACTCGAGACACGACTTTCAATTTTAGCTCCGTGGAATTTTTGTTGTACTCTACTCAGGTCGAAAAAGATAACGAATGCAAGGACCCCATACAGAGTGGTTTAATCGAGGATTCAAATAGTTTAATACAATTTCGCTTAAACTGGATGCATGTATTCTAATTTCTGGTTCCTTAATTTTGATTAACTGTCGTATAGAATATTGTACATCGTGATATATCCAAAATGGTACCACTGGTAGAAATTGTACGTAGACGCTATTATACATTCTATCTATATTGAAATTGCGAAAATAGCATATACATACGAAGTTTACAACGAATCAGGGCAGTGTTTATAAATTCACGTATTCCACCCGCCCCACCCCTCATATCCCGTCCAAAGCAAGCATTCCACATCCCTCTCAGAACCGGCTTCCAACAATGCATTATAACTCGATTCGAATCGTATTCCACGGTTGGTTGACTAGAGTGGAGCTTTTCAATCTCGGCACAATTCCTGTAATGAATCTGCCGTCGTTTCGCCCGGCGACGTTCCCGACAGAAGAAGCGGAAGAACCGTGGCAAGTCTGACCAGAGGAAGCTGACCAACGTTTCAACGGAACTGCTTATCAAAACGCGGCGGAACGTTCCTGGATATAAATAGCTGAAAAACACAGAACGGGAAAGGGGAATGCAGAGAGAACAGCGAGGGGTAGTGGTCCGTAGCCGGCGACGCGGTGCGGTGCGCTTCGGAGCAAGCTTTTTCTGCCGATGCGGGAAAAGGGGCGATAATAACGAAAAGTTCTACGGGGCGACGAGCGAGCGTCGAAGACGTGGACGTCGAATAGGCGGGACAGAACGTCGAGCGGCACAGTGGAGCGTGGAAAACAGCCGAACGGACAGAGGAACGGGAAACAGTCGTGAAACTGTTTGAAATTCTTAGGAGCTGCAGCACACTCGTAGCACCACTACTAGTGTCGCTTTTGGTAGCGTGACTGTCGGGAGTCATTGGGCGCCTTCGATCGGTTCGATTTCTGTTGTTTCTTAACAAACTTCCTGCTCGATCTTCTTTGTCGTGGTTCGACGAAATGTTCAGACTCGGCGGACATTATTGTTCTGATGCGGACGAAGTGACCATTAGTACAATCTAACCATTAGCAATCTAATTGTTATGGATAAGTGAGATAACATTTATGAAACGAAACCAATCGCAGGTCGTAATAATCTATTTTATTTGTAATTCCTAAACCGCGCTTCATCGCAACCACTTAATTGCTGCAACTCGTACATGCCTTTTTTACAACATTTATGGCTTCGTAAAATAGTGCGGGCTGCAAGTAAGGGTTGCCCCTTCTCCTGTTATAATTTATTGGTAATAGAGAAATAAAATTCCGCGGAATGGTATTGTTGGGTTATCGGGGGTGGTTCCAGCAACCCTGGCCTGGAAATGTGGTCGCCGGTTGGGCTACTTGAAATGGTTGGAACATTGCATTATACCGAAGGCTGATCTACGCCCGCCTCTCCGCCCCTGAGGGATGGGATCGATAGCGTCGTCACTCCAGAGGGAATTGGACAGACCTCTGGCGCACGTTTTGCGATTCAGTGTATTGAGGTGATCTATATTTTCCTTTCCGAAGAGCTGTCGACTATACGTACGTACATACTGTACTATGTACATGCACGGCGGACGATCACTGTTATTATTTAACGTTTTATCTTTCCTTATCCCCCGATCCTCTGTCGGACAGAAGACTAGTCTCAATTTCGATATCGCAGATCGAGTTCCTCCACGGTGAAAACACGGAAGGATGAACAATGGAATCGATTCCATGTCCCCATGGGTATTACTTTCATTTTTATATCGTCTCCTAGGGGGATGAATCTGTTTCGCTCCGCGATACCCCTGTCGGAGGGCAGACGCAGCGATCGGGTAAATTTCGATCGCGCAGCATCGTTTTGGCAACATTTCTTCGGTGCGTGTGCCCGGGGACAACGAGTCGTACAGGAAAATGACAAGCTTTCGGCGGCGTTCTCGTTGCTCGGGTTTCACGTCGAGGCGCGACAGTGGAAGCTGTCGGCTGTTTGACCCCGGTGCTCGTTCGTTTTTCCGAGGGCGAATCGAAAAGTCGGCTGCGAGGAGCGAAGTGCACTCTAGTCTTGCGCGATGCAACGTTTACATTCTACGTTTACAGCCTACGTTTGTGACATTTTATGCCTCCGCCACTTTATCCTCCCTCTGTTTCTCTTTATCTGCCTCTTTCTGTCTCGCTTTCGCTCTCTCTCCCTCTCTCTGTCACTCTTTTTCCCTTTCCGGGAAAATGTTCAAAAAGCGGTGGCTCCGTTAGAACGAATTTCGTTGTTTTACAGTAATGGGGTGTCTGAGTGCACGCCGACGTAAAACTGGTTGCTGTTGGTCGAGCAGTGGCACCTGTCTATGATACTTGGTACGCGCTTGGACGATGTGGAACGGTGACGTCGTTGAAGGTGACGATAGAACAGCGATATCTTCGAATCTTAAAACGATGGATCAATTGGTTCGTTGCAAGACAAGTTGTTCAACGTGGATGGCGACAACGAGCTATCCACGGACAACATAGCACCGTGTATTTACAGCACGCCAAGTAACGGCAAATTGAAATTCTACGTTGCCTAAGCAGCTTTTCGCTGGAACGAGCTTGGTAACCGAGCAGCGCAGCTACTTTTTGCATCGCGCGGGACAAACGATAATAACTGTCGACAAAACGTTTAAGAGGACTAAATTTTCGTCCTTATTCCGCCCCGCGATCGTCGCTCGTCGTTCTCGTTAGCGAGTTCTTTCGCGCAATGAAAGAATAATTAATCCTGACTTTGCTGGCTCTTTTACCCTAGCCGATGGACCGATGAAGTAAGTCGCAAGTATTGTGCGGGATGGAAAACGAGGTAGAGAAGGAGGAATATTTAAGAAGCGCCAAAGTGGTGTTTATAATGGGGACAAGCAATCGTAATAAGATTTCGTCGAATCATTTCATTTTCGGCTATCGAGTATACGGCGAACGCACCAGCGTGAAAAAAAAAGAATGGATGCACCAATTCGTATTCCGTGGGAAACAGGAAAAGTTCGGTGGGTTTCCCTTGCGCGACCCGATTCCCGTGGGGAAGATTACTTTTTTCAGGAGCGATTTCTCGTGCGGCCGAATATGCCAGGCTGCGTTATCCAGAAAATCAATTTGGTGCTACAACATTTTATCTGTGGTTCAATTCGGACTATCGAGAACCCCGCAAGGGTATCAATCACTCGGATCGACCACCGTACTGACATCGATTTTTTCGTTTGTTTCGTACGCTGTGAATCTCAGATTTCGTCAGTGCGCGTAATTAGTTCGCCGCCTGGTTGCACCGCTTCAATTCGACGAAGCGTGTGCTTTTGTAGGGATGCGTGAGATCGTGATTCGAGTCCGTGAAATAATGAGAGCGCATCATCGGCCGATATGACGCCGTAATCGAACGAAAATATCGATATCGGCGGGAAGTAAGTTTCTTTGGCAGAAAGTGGGCGTCTCGGGAAGATGAGGCGAGCGAGGGCCGCGAAATTGCATCAACAGCTGGCGAACGGAAAGTTTCGTGAAATGTTTGCATCGTTCGAGTTATCATTGGATTAAGAAAATTTCTGACTGAACCGGAGTTAACGATTTTCAAGATATCCAAGAAAATTGAAGTTTTCTTCCGATTTTATTTCATATATATATTTCCAATTATCTATTCATGAAATTCATTTCGTTTGGAATGGCACGCGTAAAGCTTGATCGACACGAAATATTTCACAGTTTACTGTTTCACAATCAAACCAACGATCTCGATTCGATTCGAGATATCCCACGGCCCGCTCCTATCTGATCCTGCGAGGGACCTACGGGACTCGAAACACCATGAGTGCTCGATAGCTGGGGGAAACACCCGTATAAATCAAGTTACAGTTGCTTCCTTTCTCTTATTGAGATGAACACTCTAACCGCTGGAAACTGGCTCGATTGTTTTCTTCTCTTACTTCTCGCGTTTCTTATTCCCCTGAATAATATTGGTTTCCGCTGATCGAGTTCCACTGACCGGTGAACAGGGGGACGATGAAGAACAATGTAAACGTTTCAACTTCCACGTGCACCGTAGAACGTAGCCAACGTTTTAATGACGTTCACTATCGAACGTGTTACGTTAATTGAAACAATCGGTATTGTTATAAGTGAAACATTTCCTCTTCAATCGCTCAGTGATTAAAGAATTAACAATTATTTCTGAATCAATTGCAGCTATGGTGTCGATAATATTTGCTCCTATATCGAAGTCAAATAAATCTAAGGCTTAATAAAACCAAAAAACCAGTGCAAGGGCATACATCAATTATTAATCCTATTAAAATTTCCAGTTGATTCTGTATTCCAATCTTTTCCATACCAATCATAAACATTATTCATAATATCAGTCCATACAGGTGCATAGAAATTTTCTATTACACTGCACATAGACCGTCTACAATCTTATTGATCTCTTTAAAAGTCAAAGTCAACAAAGTCCTGAAATTACTACGTGCCTGTTATAATTGCAACACACATCTACCGTGTCCTTCCTCAGCAGCAGAATTCGTTTCTCATTCCGTTCGTCGAACAGCCGTGAAATATCTCGCTCGATCGTTGAAATCGCCCTTACGTGCCGCACAAAGGTTATCGCGTGTATACAGTTCCAACTGCAATCACTGATCCCGCAGCGTCGAGGCGCGCCGGCGCTTGTATTATGTAAGCGCGACGCAGGATAAACCGAATTGGCCGCTACTGCCAAAGACCGTGACTCTCTGTCCAGATTATACAGAGTGGAAAAAAAGTCGATGGAGCTATTTCAAACGTCGATGCACGCAGAGCGCCATTTAACGATACCGCGCCGTTTTTCGAAGTACGATCGATCGATCGATCGTTCGCAGGTCTTTCTCTGTTCGCTGGCGTTTGGTCCTCGAACGATATTCAAATCGAACCTGCGAACCCAGTACCGAACGGACGACTTCGTTCTCAAAATACGCTAACTTATTGGAAAAACACTGTCGCGCTTCGATAGTACTCTTGGCGATCTCGCGTAGTCATTTTGTAGGAATGTTTATGGGAGACATTTCGGATTTGTACTGGTTACAATTCTTTAAGTGGGAACTTTCCGTCGGTGTTCTTTCGTGGTGTACAGCTTTGCTATTTTTATTCACTCTTCCTTCCACAGTACTTTATTTAATTCACTGTAAGCATGCTTTGTTTAAGGATTACAGTAATGCAATTAAAAAAGTGATTATATTGTGTTGATGATTATTAAAGTTAGTCGAGAATTTAAAGCGAAGCAATAAACTGCTGCGGAAAATTATTGGAATTATTTATGAACACTGTGGAATCATAAAAGTAATCGAACCGAGAGATACAATTCACTGTGAGCGAAATACTACAGCAACAATTATATTCTCGATGGTCATTCAACGTCTAATCTGCCCTACGTAACGAGACGTAGTTAAGACGTTCGTATGTCCTTTGTAAACGGCAACTGTCGTCAAAGAGGAACGGTTGTACACTGAATAGAGAATAATTTAAAGCAGCGCAGTTCGACACAATAATTAATGCAAAAGGGAATGGCGTCGTGTTTGACGCATGTTTCTAAACCCAAACTGTTCATCAACTGCTTGGCATTGTCTTAGGGGCTGTTTATTTATCCAGATCCTTTAACAATGCCCCGTTTCCCCAAGGAAAATCGTTCGAGGATTGAAATCGAAGGGCTGCGTTGATTACGCTGTCTCCACTGGTCGACCCTCTTCTTTTTTCTCTCGCGCTCTCTTCGCATTTACCCCTTTTCCCACCCTTTCCTAGTTCATCCCTTCTGTACGTGGCCATAACTTCCTTGTTTCACGCGACGTTTCCTTTCTTTCTCCTATAATTCTCCCTTGCTCCCCGCCTGTCCTACAGACATAGAACGATCTCACCATCGACGTTTCATTTCGATTTTCCAAAGATGCCCCGCATCGTCGTTTACATCCCTTTCTCCCATTTTTCTTCGACTACAAACTCCTCTGATTGCCTACTATCTGCCGGGGACCAAATGGGTTTATGTTTTTAATCGGGCTGTTTGCGCGCGTTAAATCTATTCGCCCACGGACGCGGCCACTTTACATAAAGCGCGCTCCTTCTATGGATTAAATATTCAACAGTTCGTCGAGTCGACCGCCGAGGCTGTTGTTTTTTCGAAGCTTCCCGCACAATCGTTGCTTCCAGAGAAACACAAAGTGCCGTTGAGACTGGAGATAGCGCACGGGTCTCGGTTGCTCCCCCTCCCCTTTTGCCCTTTCCCCATCCTCGCTCACCCTTTCGCTTGGTCCTTGATGTTTCTGGCTTCTGTTTGCCCAACACAGAGCCAGACTGCCAAATGAACCCGCGAGATTTACACGATGCAAAGGATTCCCTTGGCAAACGTCGAGACGGACGAAGAAACGGCGTTCTTGGGTTGGGGTTGGAGGGTGGCGGAGGAAAAATAACGTTTTAATAAATGCAGGAAGACACTGCGATAGACGAACGTCTTTCGGATTCACGTTGGTCCGTGCAATTCTGTCGATTCGACAGGTCAACATGCATCTTTCAGACGGCCGATCTTTGGCCTCCTTTTTTACCATGAAAACGATAACGGCGGTGCAGAAAGTTGCGCGGTATTCGCGCGGGAGAGACTTAGGACGTGCACACCGCGCCACGTTGCTTCACAGTTGATTTAAAATCCTATTATTTTGTAAAGTTTACCGCTTTGTTTGCCGGCGAACGTCTCAACGGGGACTGACGGCATCCGGCGGAGTTTCGTCGCCGGCTAGCAACGATGTTTACATCACCGGAGGGTTGATATCGGGAAAGTTGGCGGAATGCGAGAATTCGCACGCAGGAAATTGACATATTTCTGACAAATTGCTTTCATTCCTTAGAAACGTTCGCACTGTGGCAAATAATCAGCATCGTTGCATTTCTCGAATATTATTTTCGGCCTTGGATTTCAAACAATACCGTGGCAAACTTGTTCACCAAAGTTAGCGCTATAGAATCAATTACAAACGGGGAAACAAACTTCTGCGAAACTGGGCGGGGGAAAGTACCATTCTGTACAGGGAGTCCAAGAAATAGCCGGACAGATGCTAACGAAGGACAAGCGCGAGATACCGTGCCCGGACAAAGGCAGGGCAGGGGTTTCGCGGCAACGGGATGGGCGACACGAACGGCGAGGTAAGAAAATGGTGCAACCAAGTTTTTCAATCTTACAACTCGGGACGAAACTAAGCTTACGGAGTCAAGGCACGCAACATGCCAGCCATATAACGGGCCTATTCTACTTCTTATCTTATATTCCCAGTACATGTATTTTCTGCGATGGCCGCGGGCATGGCCATACTCGATGACCCATTCAACGCCGCTAAAACATCGAGAAAAAAGTTCCTCGTCTATCTAACGCACCCGCGATCGACATTTTTGCCCAACAATTTTTTCGTCCAGCTTTCCACGAGGACAGCTTATCACAACGGCGAATCCGCTATTATGATTATTATCGTCGTTTCGTCGTTCCACAGATTCGCCCTTATTTTTCGACACTATATCCCGGCGCGTACGTGTGTTGTATAAATAACGCGGGACTGTGTCGGAGAAATATAGACTCGATTATTTTCTGACGTAGCTCGCAGTAGAATGTGACCGTAGGCGTCAGACGTGAATCGAGTTTCAAGCAGCTATTTTCTGAGATATGGATTACGTTCTATTTTTGCTACGCTGATCTACGAATTATTCATTCATTTATAGATCAATGAAATATCTATTGAAATCACCCCACGCGATTCCCCGCCCTCCGTGCAACACTGAGACTTTTCGTCGCCGTTGCATGTACCGAGCAAACAATTCCGCGCGATTTCTTCAGTCCTCGTGCATTCCAACTCCGCAAGTTTCCCAGGACAGCAGGATTGGAATCCACCTTTGGATGTCGCCAGGCGAGCCTGACCGTTTCCTATCAAGATTCCCCCGTTTTTCCAGTACCCATCAAACCCCGCTACCCATCCTCCGTTGGGAAGCGTCGTGCAGAGCCTTTCATCCTGAATGTCGCTCGTCGACCAAGCCAAGAATCGAAGCAACGGTAATCCGCGTATGAAGCACGTCGAACGAAGTCGCGGGGAAAAGCATTTTTACGCGGGTCGCTGTGATTTTTTCTGCCGCTTTGAATCGCGTCAGTGTACAGACTGAAAGGCTGACTGGCGGTGCGCCTCTTCAGGGGATGCTCGAACCTATCGCGTCGCTCTTTTCTGCGTTTCTGACGAACCACGCGCACAACTCGTTCAATGGTATATCTGCTGCAGGCTTCCTCTCGTTCGAGACTTTATGCCCTGCGTCTGCTTCAGCAATTACGCCGCGTCCTCGTTTATCCACGGGGATTCGTGATACGCGTTCGACGCCCCTCGCCGAACTACCGGTACATTATTATCGCTGAGAGGCACGCGAAGATGTCGAAACCACGATAGATAACGTCGAAGCAACCGCGCATTTTCGTTTAGTCTCGGAAATTTGGTTTCTAATAGGATGGGATCGAAGGCAGGATGCTTGTGTAGTATGAAGTGAGACTGGCGAAAAGATAAAGTATGAATTAATATGCGCAAATATCTTTAAATATGGTGAGTATTTATTTTTGTATATTATCATTTTATTTGTTAATGTAGCATTAGCTATGATTATCATTACCACTGTTCTAAGATTTTTTGTGCCGCAAACAGTTGTCTAAGTATTTAAGGTATAGCAATTCGATTCCATTTGATGGCAATTTAGTTTCACTAATGCTGGTGCCAAGGAATATGATTAAGTATGTATTGATGTACCAAGATGTTTCGATTACTTCACCATTCTGGCAGACATTAAATTATTAAAGTATTCGATTTTTGATTTAATGTAAAAACTTAATAATAACCGTATTCATTTAGCGGTGAATGAAAATAGCGCCCAACATCAGTCTATTCAGTTTCCCCGTTAAAATGCAAAATTCGCCACGATTTCCATGCAGCTTTCGGACAATGCTCCAACTTCACCCTTCTTTTCCACCCCGCGGTGCGCACAAGACGTTAGCGTATTTTTCTTTTCCCCCTTGGCGTACACTTGAACAATAAGCGTTTGTAATATTTCTCCACCTGAAAAGAGTTTATACTCACAGTCGAATAAAGTCACTGTTCCTCTATCACGCTTATTCTCTTTCACCCCCTGGAACCGCCACTTTTCTTTTCCTTTGCCACTCGGTGGGTCGACTTTGCTCTTCGATCTTTCTCCCAGAGCCTGCTACTCGCACTTTCTCCCCGTTCCTCCCTCGAATGCACTCAGCTCTGGCAGAACAACCGTGGAAAGTCGTAGCAGTTACGTTGCTTGGCACCAAGCTGCACGAGCGAGCAAACAGAACGGGGAATTGGCGAAGGAAGGTTAGATAAGAGAATCGCCACTTACCGGAAGAAAAATGCACCCACCTGATTAAAGAGATCGCACAGGTACGAACCGACAGGATTCTCTTCCTAGAACCACCCAATTCATGATCTAGTCGAGAAAACTTTACGTCACACTTCTTTCTTCAGTCTACCCGATTTAAGTTCCATTATATTGTACCCAATAGAATGAGCTCCGAAGTATACTTAGTCGCGGGAATATTTATTTCAGTACAGTGCTGTCGAGACGATAGGAACACGGGCATTTTTTGAGCTACTATAACTTTTCGAACTTCGTGAAATTTAAAAATTCGACGTCCCTCCGTTTAAGGGAGGACATTACCCTTTGGGCAGCGACATAAATGAAATAGAATAAAAGGATGAAAAAGTAGAAGGTTTGAGGTTGAATTTACGTTCTGTTCAAATAAATTTCGATGAACTTTAATAAAATTATGGGACATTGAAATTCAATAATTTTTCACTACTTCACACGTGATGCAATATTATTTAATTAATATTAATTGCGAGACTCTGATGTGTGAAGATGCCAGGAAAAAAAAGTGGGCAATAATAAAGTTATAGATATCATGTTACCCAAACACCGGTATTTATTCAACGCACAAAATCCATTGCAAACTGTCTGGCAATTAGTCGCCGAAAATTAATTATCCCGCGCAATACCAATCAAATTTTTGTCCCGCCACAATTGCATCGCTGAATCGCAGCAACCAGACGTTCATTGGCTAGCTTCCCGTCCTCCCTTTTTAATGCACCCACCCTTGTTCAGAAATGAGGCCCGGATCGAAGTAACGAAGAGCGTAGCCGAGTAATGTCGCAGATAATACAGAGAAATCCACGAAGTTGGCCCATCTGGACCGGTCACGAGTTTCTTTTATCGGCACAGCGAACGGTGGAATATTCATTGCCTTTAGATAGGTACACTATGCTCCCCCCACCGTGCACTTCAATTCTCCGTTCCCCTATCCTTATTCGCGTGCCTCACCCTCGCCACGTTCGCCAACCCTCCTCGTCGTTGAGCGGAATTAACTGACACGGAACGAGTAACTTCAGGGATGAATCAAGCGCGTGAGAAGCATAAATTAAGTGACGTGGTGCTCGTGAACGAGTTTAACGAGTTCTAAATAATTTTTACCCGACGATATTGTAAGTCGCATCCTCATGGCGGCCAGTAATCGTGTTCGAACCTTCTCGACACGTTGAGGGGGAGAAACTCGAATGAATAATTTATTCGGGGCGCAATTATAAGCGATTCTACTTTAGGTAGTTTAACGAAGTAGATATGCCATTCTACCATGAATTAATAAGCTTTCAATCTGTAACGAACAGTGTTCTGCTGGTTTTACATTTATTTAATTAATTATCGGGAAGCAGCGAAACAGTGACGAATGATCTCTATTGTCTACACGATACTGTAAGTATTACCAACTTATTCCAACGGAGGGAAAAACAACGTCCCCTTTTCGATACGAAAACCTGCGTCACGTAGATCACATGCCGCGTGGCAAAAAGGGCATCGTTACCAGTGATTCGTCGTAATGAAATGAACGGGGAGCGCGGAGAAATCAGGGAGAGGGTTGACCAGCAAACGCTGATCAAAGCTCGACTGGTCCTCAAAGGGCGGCTCGTGGTACGCCCCGTCTTCCACAAGGCTCTCGTTCGGAATCTCTTTCTTTCCCACGTAGCGGACGGAAAATAAGCAACCACAATCGACGATTCGGTCACGAATCCGTACCGGATCAAAAGGGAATGAAGTTTCTGTGATTCATCTGGAAGAAAGTCGGTGTAATTACATCCTGCAGAAAGGCATTGTTTCGAAGGGGCGTACGTTAACGTCCTTCTGGGGGTAGAAGAAAGCAAGCAGAAAAACTGAAATGTCTCGGCGTCGCGGTGGAAACACGACGCCGGCCTGGGAAAAGGGGAACCGATAATTTCCCATTATTGGCGAATAAGAGGGAAATCGCGACGGGTACGACCGTTTCGATTGGAGTTTTGAAACAAATAACGCGAACTTCGCGAACGATTTAGAGGTTGTTCGGGAATTTATGAAGCTCGTAAGGCATACTGATGAAATTCATGAAGGAGAGCACGGCCACTCCTGTTCGCGGCGCTAGTGAAATTCCTCGCGAAGCGTAGTCAATCTCCAATTCATTTCGTTGTAAGTTCATCCAGCTGGCAAAGGTTCAGATCCGTGGATCGAATACGGTCAGGTTTTCACTTGCTCTATATTTTCGACGAGTGTGCGTCTCCTGCAGCGATATGACGGAGCAATCGTTGAAGAATTTCCACCGAGGTTATTTTCAATATCGACGTTTCTCTTGGAGCATTATGTTTTTTATTTAACCCAGCCTTCGCTACGTTTCATTCGACGGTTCCTCGAGTTTCTAATTATTTCTTCTTTTTTCTTTCTATTTTTCTTACAACCGATGTTGCTGTCGATAACGAAATGGCGATGAATCTTCGAACTGTCTCGTCTAACGACAATGTTATTCCCTGCTTATCGATTGAAATGGATAAACTTGAAAACTCGTGGAAAAATGATGATTGCATAGCCGGTGGATCGATCGGTTCGTATTATCGAATTTCGAGGCTCGCAACTATTCTAAACGCGGGATTAACGCAGACAACTGCTAAACATAGTTTCATTACCTGCGCATCACTCCATTTATTGTGGAACGATGCCGGGTACAAGGGGGAAACTTTTATCGAAGTATGCTTCGAGGCATTCTAATTCCGCCCTGGTATGTATGATCGCTTGAGGATGTTCTGAATTGACTATCAGGATCAACTGCGATTCCGAAATTGCTAGTAGTACTATGGTTCTCTACCCCGGGCCAGAGTTTGGTCCGCAAGGGATATCGAATTGGACATCGCGTACTAATTCACGTTAGCTTTATTGTTACATGTTGCGCGTATAGAAAATGTGTCGTGTTAAAATTTGTCTTCGGGAGTTAATCAATGTAGGCACTGTGCACGAAAAAGAGGTCCCTGGATGTACGCGTACAATTGTATACTTTTCATTGGCCTAAAAGCTTCGGTACAAGTTAGACATTTTTCTGATTTACGCAACGCCTGAAACTCGTGATTGGATGCGATTCTATTGTTGCCGTAGCAATTATTCGAGAAACATTTCGCGTTACATTAAAATAAAAAAAATACGAGCGAATGTATTGTGTGCGCAGTATTATTCCTCGGCATTCGATACTTGTTTAAGGACTCCACCACCGCGAAACTGGCACAGTATCTAATTCCCCTGCTTCGCGGACTCGGCGCTTCTAAAAAGCTACGAACTCGATTACACCTGCGTCATACAGTAATCTAAGAACAAAACAGGACGGAACAGCTCCCGCTCGCTCCAACATTCTATCGCGATTATAGCATCTCCCGGATCGAGTTGGACATTTATATTGCAGCAGCCATTAAATCGACATTGTTAAGAGCCATGTTCATTCGACTTAGCTTTCGTAGAACAATCCATTGAATTATTCAACCACCGTATCCGTCTTGCCCACCCCTTCTTGTGACCAACCAACGTATCTGTGCACTGGCCACAGTTTATTTATCACGAGCACCGTTTCGCCACGAAACTTTTGTCGGTGCCACGAGTTCGCGATTAACAGTACGAACGATTCAGATCAGGGCGAAAAAAAAGAAGAGTCGGCATCGAGGGTCTTCCAACGCGGCAATAAAGGGAACTCGCGACGCGCAATAAGTTCGACGATTGCGTCGATGCGGGTCGGGCCACAGGAGGAAATTAAAACTTGTGCAATTCGGCAGGGTCCCTGGCCAGTTCTGGCCAGGTTTATCAGCCGGCGGCTCGATGTTTCCGGATAAAACAAAGGCTCGAGGCGAGAGATAGGGTCGCCGGAACGAGTACACACTTTGCGAACAGAAAAAGAACGACAGAGGCAACGAGCGGGGAATAAACACGCGAGCGTCCGCAAGGGAGAAGCAGGATGTAGTAGCGGGACAGAGCTACGAGGAGACACGTGAACGCGATACACAGGGTAATGAAAGAGGGAAACAGTTTACTGTAGCCGACAAATAATAAGCGACGCGGATAGGGCAGGCCTAGCCACGCCGCCGAGAATTCTCCAGGGTAATTTTAATTCTCGGCCAGGATGTCGTGTACGCGTCGACGGTGTTACTCCCGCGGAGAAGTGGTTTTCATGATCATCCACGGTGATTGAAAAGTGGGGCACAATCGCAGTACCGCTCCCGTGTGGATGGTTCATTACTGTGCCTGTTTACAAGACTACGAACGATGCGCCCCGGCTACGCTGGATTTGTCAGTTTAACGACCTGATTTTTCAAGCTTGCACTTTCACCGCTGCCGCTTTTTATCCGTCGAATTTTTGCGGCCAAAGGGTTAAGGGTCGCAGCTGCCAGCTGCGTTCTGGACGAAGCTTGCAGAATCGTCGGCCATCCGCATACGAGTAACCTGAGGTACACCACCGGCAGGTTGCACGGTTTCATTCGAAATGCGATAATTTCGATCAATTTATGTGTGTCGTTGTAAAGGCGAGTCTTTCATCTCGCAATCCATTATGATTATCGTTCTGAACAAAATTTGCCAGGGTTCGTCCACGCGTATCAGTTCCTAGAAATTTTGCAAGAGAGTACCTACACTTTACACCCCTCTACACGATGCAAAAAAAATCCTAATTAAAACGATCTCAGGGCTGTACAAAGTAGATACTTTGCGCTTTAAAACGAGTTCAAGTGGATTCTTATGCAATATTTTTTCACAAAGTTACAGCAATTGAAACATCGACATTTTTTCGCCGAAAATTTACTGACCCTTTAAGTCTGTGGAGGAGCGTATCAGAAGAATTTCAGGTGACCCAACGACTGTTAGTAACCTGACTCAGTAGCACTGACAATTATATTAAACAAAATCACAGCGAAGACGCGCCGTTGCGTCTGAATCTCTTCGAAGGGAAAGAATTCCTACGGGGTGCGCAAGCATTCGGTGCATGAAGAAACGCGAAGCGGCGAAACCGGTGCAAGGTTGAGAGACCGTGCTAGAACGAAAGGGACGCGCATAGAGAAAGCAAGGGAAAACAATGAATCGTTGCAGTTTGTCAGACAGGCAAAGAGTCGGAGGGTGTTTTACTCTCGCGCCGCGTAAAAAAGAACGCGACCAGTCTCGAGCGGCGGCTCTTAATCCGTGAAAACCACAAGACGATGTGGTAAAACGTGGAATTTTCGTTGCACCGCGGGTTGTAGCCGTACTTACGCGTATATGAATTAGGATAGGGCAGAGCCAGCACAAAAGCGGCGGCGCTTGCGCTAAAAGCGCCTAACGGAGGGGGTGGCGACCCGATCGCGGTGTCGGCGCCTGTCGAAAGAGGGGTAGAAACTCGGCTGAGCAAGGCCAAGCGGTCGAAGAGGGGGGTGTTGGAAGCTTCTGCGGGAAACGGAGGATCTGCGAGAGTCAGTGCACTTCGCGACGCGACGCCCTTCGTTCTCACGATCCGCACTTAAGGGCGGATCGAGGGCGCACGAGTGACGCCGCTTGAAACAGTACTTGATAGGAACCGGGGTGTTCACGTGTCGCGGACTGGTTCAATGCGCTTACTCCTTTATTCCACGACTGTTCCAGTGCCCGGCAATTTAGAGGAGAACAAAAGAACCGTAAAACGGCAGATTGTTTACGTGCTGGTCGAACAGTGAGAAATTCGAGGGGCAGTCGTGACGTTAAATTTGTGTGTCGCCCCGAGATTAACGTTCTGAATGCAAAGTGGAATGAAATGGAAGAAGGACCAGGCAATTGTCGAGAATTTTAAGTAACAAAGTATCGCGGCTGTAGATTGATGTTTCTTCGGCGTTTCTCTCGTGAACGAAAATGTGCCGAGTTGTGTGTGTTCGATAGAAGCGTGCACGGTCCACGCGATAAGTCGAGAAACGGGAAAGATAACGTGCTATGCCGGTTAGCTAACCACGTTGATTTTTGGCTCCCGCTGAACTGCACGTCGATCGACCGTTCGAAACGGAAACGGCGGTCGTTAGTTTTTCGTAATCACGTGAATGTTCGCGCGGTGCACGGTTGCCTTCGCCGTTCTGCCATAAGGGTGCTTGGAAAATTGAAAATTATGCAAACATAATTTTCGTCACTGCCCCCGGTTGAATTCACGCTCGCGCCAGAGGCAGATATCCCCGTGTGCGCGTTGCTTCGCAACACTCATTGTCGCCGAAACAGCGCACCGGTGTATCGCATGTAAATTTTTTAAACTATCTACTTCGTTCGTCGGGCAATACATTTTCCCTCCGTTCTGCATCACAACCACTTGTGTTTCAATTTCACCGAGCCTCGTTACTTCTCGATTATTCAGCTCCTATAATTCCCTCAGATCACGTTGTTCGTAATTATATTTTTCGCTTTGGACCTGCACTTCGCGCCACTCTACAGCGCCACCAGTTTTCCCCATTTTACTCAATCGCGTAGTTACATTTCTCTTCCAAACTGGCTGCGCTCCTTTCACGACATTCCTATTTCCCTCCGACACGGTAGCGGTCGCCGGCAAGTTCCCCATCGAAATTTCATTCGCTGCTCGATTCTACTGCGAGCGGCATTAATGATCGAGGGATTCTACAACAATCACGAATGCACGAAGTTCGATGCCAAGTAGAAAGTTGATCCTTGCGCCCGCCTACCCCTGACGGCCACCCTCTCGAGCTTTTCTTAAGCCTGCGGCCCGCAATCATTCGCGATGCAGTTGGGAGCAATTGTGCAACGGTCCCCGGTCATCTCGTCGTAGAATTTATTTCGCGAGCGTTTCGTGGATTCGCCGGTCGGCGGCCGGCCGCATAATCGCGCGGTCTGAAAATCTGTGCCGTTAAAAGATTTTTTAATCGCGGCCCATTAAACGGAGTGCATCAAAATTGCATGAATATTTACGCCGCGGTGCTCGGCGAAATTGCGCTTTAAGCGATCCACAGGCGCCGCGACGCCCCGCGTAGATTGCATATTAAATATCCGGTCTGTATATTGTACACTGATTTGCTTAAGTAAGCCGCGCGACGATCGATTAATTAGCGGCGACGGCGAAAGTTGGCGAAACGAGCGGCGAACTCGATTCGCGATTTCCTTCTGCACGGGACGGCGGAGTTTGCGAACGGGTTCGTTACACCGGCGGACATCGGAATGAAAGGGAACGGTATCACAGAGCCATTTAAACGTCCGACCGACAGTTTTTTGACCGGCGACTCACGCACGCACGTATCTTGTTAACGTGTGTCTCGTTGGAGCTGCGCAGCATGAATATGAATCGCTGGCACGTTAATGCAACGCCATGGAGAACGTACGTTTCACGAATGTCGCCGCCGTGATTACATAATTTATGGCGAGTACGCGCTGCGTCACGTGGCTGTTACCGTACATGGACTTCTAAAAGTATTTCGGTGAGTAAGCTTCCTCTGTTGCGTTTTTATTAGGGCCACTGTGTTGTCTAAAGTGGTACCGAGTTTGCTATGCCGACCGAACTGTTCGTAAATATTGGTCCCTAAATGGTACACAATGGTCAGGGAATTTTATGGGGGGTGGGGATAAAAAGGCACGAAAATGTACGGGTAACTCGGGTTACCCGGTATTTATTCACGGTGCTCGTTAGCGATTGTAAACAGGCAAAGCGCGAACGCATCATTCGCTGTGCTTTTCACGTTCATGCAACAAACAAAAAAAGTGGGCAGAATTGCTTAACACCTTATAGCGTTGCATATATTCCTCTTGTTTTATACCCGAATGAAATGCAAGAGTGAGTAGGAGGTAATTTTATTCAGCAATCTCGGTGGATTAATCGGCCACTGATTTAATAATAGTTTGCTGCAACTGTAATTAGGTTTTGCGTAAAAGGCTTTCTAAAAAGTATCAATAAATTAACACCTAAGAGGAGGTCGACTATCGCGCTGTAATCTTCCTCCGTCTTAATTCACCTGCGCTAATTCCTGTTCATATTTCAGGCAGTTAGAGAGGCGTCGCGGGTGCCGCAAATTCTCCGTAAAATTGCACCGGTTTCCTTTAGACGATTATCCGTCTACTTACCTTAACGAAATGTCCCGCGGTGGAATCATGAGCAACAACTTTCTAATGTAGGGCGAGTCGCAGGGAATTTTACAGAGCGGAACGAATGATAACCATTTCTTTGAAAGCGAAAACGAGATAACGAGCTGAATGAAAAATTTGCAGGAAGAGGAAGGGTGTGACTTCGACCTCCTTCCGCTTCCATTCAGATAATAATCTTTCGATCCGTCCAACCTGATCGACGCCACTAAACCGGCGACTCGAACGAAGTTAACGTTCGATCGTTAATTACGCCCGCTGACCGAACTGGATGTGAATAATCTACTAGGTTCGCGTTGAACTCGGTTCCAGCTGTTTGATAAGTACTTCGAATGGATGTTTCTTTGAGGGTTTTCCGAACGAGAACCGCCAATTTCACGCTGGAGCAGCGTAACGAATCACGATGATCGCGCTCGAATTGAAATTCCCCGCTGTTATCGTTCCACTGGGTCGTTTGGCGCACGATTTAACGCCGTTGCTTTCTCTGGGCAAAAACTGTGAAATTTTCCAAGGCTACATTGCCGATTTTGAATAAATGTTCTTCGGTAAATTTCGCGTTGGCAGCGTCGTTAATTAATGAAGTTTTGTTTCACGCCAACTGACGGTTTTTATGGCGAATCCTATAGAAAGGTAGGATGATCATCGTAGTCGGATCGTTGTCGAAAATGGTGGTCGCGATACGTGCCGGCTCTTGGCCAGGTTTGCGAAAGATTTGAGCTGCGCTTTTGTTGGCGAAAAACAGCTGAAATCATGCGGAAAAAATCACGTTCGTTTGCACGTTGGATTACAAGCGTTTGAAAAAGATTTTAGGAAAAATCAAAACAAAAACGTTCGGCTGTTATAAACTGTGAACGCGTTTTCCTGTGTCCGCGCGATTCTTGCAAATTTGTATTATTGTTATTTTATTGCTTAATCCTCTGCACGTGAGATACAGCGGGATATCCATATTTTTGAATGTTATTTTTCGTAAGCTCCGTGATATGGACGAGTTTTTTCTTTTCATGAAGCGCAAAACGTATCCAGATACAATAAACAGTTGGTGTACATTCCTGTATTATTTACAATTGTTTTTAGAATAACGTTACCTCAGAACTAAGAGAGACAGACTCGGAAAAATGTTTGGAAATATATGTTGGTTCGTCACAGGGGATAAAGGACTCCGCCAATAACCAGACACGCCCCAGATCTTATGCACCTGTAACTTTCCTTCACTTACCATAAATAAATATTTTAATAGCTTCCTGGGGCAGCATTCTTCGAATCGTAAAAGGTCTGAAAAATTCGCGCAAGAGTACCTTCGTACTTGTTTGCTCCGTTTAATAAATTCTTATACGGTTGCTATAAAATTAAAAAATGACCGAACTATATGATAAACGTATCGCAGTTCCGCGCTTCTGTCTATACCATAACTAGGACACTCTAAATATACTGTCCCGGTTAATGGAAAACTTTCTAAACTTATCCTCACTAAACATCGTACGCTCCTTAAAAAGACCAACTCCCGTATGAAAACACTCATTCTTAAGCCACCGCTATGCTCCGCCAATATTTTTTACGCCATCCCTAAATTCCTCCCAAACCTCCCTGGTCGTTTCTTTTCACCGTTTAGTAACACAAATTATGCAAACTTTTTCCGTAGCATGCAAGATTATTATTATAGCAGCCTCGTCCACGCGAAACCAACGGCGCCCGTTTCCTGGAAAACACAGGAAAAATTGGACGAAACGACTTCGATCCGTACGTCGATCATAAGCTTTTAAACCCTGCATTCTCTAAACGCCGGGGGTAAACGCGGTTTACACACTCGCACGCTTGACGCTCCGATCCGTGCAGTTCCGCGCGTTAAACGGCCCTGGCACAGCCGGTTCGCTTTTATCCGGGCCGATAACGAGAAATTAGCTGCGAAACACGGCGATGCAGCCGGCGTAATTGGGTGCATCGATTAAAAACCGTCGGGAAAACGTCGAGCGTCTCCCCGCTTTTTTCCACCCCCACGCGTACATGTTTTCCACATGACGAACGCGACCAGATGAGACATCGATTCGAGACTATCGCGCGAACTGCGGGAACATAGTATTAGTCGATCGAAACGACGGTTTAATGAAACGTGATTACGAATTTGAGTATGACATTGCAGCTGTTTCTTTGGTGTAAAGTACAAAGGATTGCTGACAATTTGTTTACTGAAATTGTTAGAAAGTAGAGGTATGGAAGTACGATTGAATGTTAAACTAATTAATAATTAATTTCTGCAAATTGTAATAAAATGATATCAAACTAGATAAAAAGACACAGAGTTCTTTGTTGAAGGATCACTTAAGTATTCATTTAATATTTATATTAATCCGTTGCAGCTCAAAGTTATTTTATAATCAGTCTTAAAATCATACCCATTGTGGAACGAGGTCGATAGCAATTGTCTAACAAGTAGTGTACAGCACGACAGAGACAATAGTCTCTGTAGTCTAACAGTCTAACACGTTCCCTCGTTGGGTACAGTAATCGGGTAAAGTTTTACGACTGCAATAATAGCAACTGTTTCTAATAGCCCTATATCGTTTACCGTATTTCCATACGAGTGGACCAAACAATTTCTGAAACGGTACACTGCAATGATTTCCAAATTTTTCGTATCACGCGTAACTTTTTGAACTCTAATTCATAAATAGAGTAGACGTGAGCTACCTTATTGGGCTCGTTCAAACTTCCCCAATAAAGCTACTTCCATACAGGCTGGGCTAAGTAATATTTAGGCGCCTGGACAAGCGCACACGTAAAGTCAACGGCAGCACGTAAGAGTAAGGGGTGGCGCGCACCTGCACGCAATATCCAACATAGTAATTTTCCATGTTCATCTGCGTACACCATAACTGCGGTCAATTCGCCACAGCAAGCGCCGGCCGGGTTTCACCACGTTCCAGAAACTTCGTATCGATAACACTTTCGAGAATGTCCACATGTGTCGCGAACTTTCGACCGTCGTCACCATAGTGCCATTCGAAGTCCCGCCGATTCCCTGTTAATCGTTATTGCCCTCAAGTTGATCACTGCGCCGTCTGTAAATTTCACGCCCTTTGGTAAAAACTTCTTCACTGCGCGCCGTGTCGTGCTCCAATTCAGAAATTGGCAACATAGCCGTTGCACGTTGTACAGTGTACTATGTACACCTATATCTTGGTGCAACGAAATTATTGATTTCTGGGTTAAGTAAAGTCAAACGTTGAGTAACGATAATTATTAATTAAACGCTAATTGCTGTGAAATTGAATCAGCAGAGGGGGAGAAATGGAACGGTCATTATTTTAGAGTGTAGGAAGTTTTCATTGAGATTTATTTAGTTGTTTTAAATAAACAGATATGTGAATTGCAAAGTTGTAGATATTGCGCGAAAGAAATCTTGCAGATAGAGATTTGGTAATCCAAGTGATCGTCTGAAAGAAATTGTACAAAATTCGAATATAGTTGAACACTGTTTATGTATCGCGCGTATAAAATGGTACCCTCATTTTTTCTATATGCAGAGGCTCGAGGTAACGAAAGCCGGATATGCAATTTTTTTTAAACGCTGTCATTGCTGTCATATACGTACGAGCCTGTTCTGCTTAGCCCCGTGTTTACTCTAGCCGTTTTCCTTTTAATTAACGACACGGTGGTTGTGCTTGTAACGTCGTTTCGAGGCTGCAATCCTTTGTGAAATAACTGCAAATTGGCTTGACGACGAGTGGAAGAACCGGTGTATTATCTGAAAATTTTTTAATAACGTAGGACACACATTGAAGTGACAATCCAGAAATATTATTTATTTATCCATATTCTAGGTTTCAAATATCTAAAGAACAGCACCATGGCTTTAAACAAAAATCGTGATTCTCGATCCAAGAAAAATAGTCTGTATATTAAATGGAGACTGTGTTTCAAAAGTCTGCATGACGAACAGCTGTCAAAAGTTGCGCAAAGAAACAAAAAACAAACCTTTCCAGCTCTCTAGGAACATGAAAAACATTTATGTTAAAAAAAGGCGAAACAAAAAACCGAAGCGTATACGTCTGTCGAGTATATTTCAGGACAAAAGTATCGTACCGGGAAAGGTATATCACATCACCGATCATACACGGACTCGCCAATATTTCGGTCAGGTGCAATGCTCTTTGCAGCTGCTCGACACGTGCAATGAAGTTTATCCGTAATGCAAGGCGCACATTTTATAACAGCTGTCGATTGGGTGGAACGTCCATCTAAAGCTCGCCAATATCGATGGTTTTTACACACGTGACAGAAAGCTCGATCGTGCTTCCATTTTACGATAGAAGTTGGCGGTAAAAGTCAAAGGGACCTCAATAATTTTGCAGGCGAAAATTGGAAACGGTTGATGTCGTATATCAAGGAAGCCAATAGTGTCCGACACACGACGACCACCTTATGAAACGTTTGTTAAACATTTTTATCGCTTTAAAAAAAATTCATAGAGACGAGATTACCATCGGGGAAGAAAAAAAATTAAACGCGACGTGGGTAAATTTAATGTAGAAATTTCAACCGGTTCGGGTGAAAACTGAAGCAAGCATAACTGGTTTCGTTTCTTACACCTTTCTCGTTATTTTTAATTTATGGCCACCTTGACCGTTTCTTATAAAGTTGAAAGTACGAAGTTGGCGAAATGGTGGCAACGTAGAATTACGTGAACTGTATTATACTTGGCTAGTTGAACTTTCTAGACTAACTTTCAGCCATTGAAAGCCATCCGCTCTACACGTTTCATTTACAAACGTACGTGAGTATGTAATTGCCAAGCGATCCTGTGGTTTGACGGATTGACGAGAATTTGTGGTGAGAAACAAAGGAAACCGCGCCACGATTTCTGTAATCGGCCACAGTGCCGTCTCGACCTTTCACATCTGCTGTGACGTTCGCTTGTGAATTCTGACGTCCATTGTTTCTCGTGGTTCGTTTATAGAATTAACACCGATAGAAATGTCCTTATCTAATTTGTAATCAGTGTGAGTCCAACAATTATTCAATCCATGGCTACTCGTTTATATTGCCATGCGAGCATCGTTTTTGATTATTAGAGATCATTCATGTCATTTATGTACAGTAATCTAATTTATTTGAAACAAAGGAGTGCCGAGAAGGTTATTAAATTACCAGAAAAAAAATTTATTTTATTCTATTGCTTCTCTTAAAATTCGTACTACTCATTAATTTGGAACTACTTGGAACATTTGGAACTACTTGCACGTATCAAATGGAAACGAACGAGTGCTCTTCGCGAATAATTGCATCGACACCAATTTACAAGAGGGACTAAATGCTCGCCAAATGCCACACAGTTTCAATTACACTTTCATGTTGCGACAGTTACAAGGCGTTCGAGTGGAAAGCAAAAAGATCCCCCGTTGATTTCCGTCACTCGACGTCAGTTGGAGGTTCGCCAACTTGTACGTCAATTAATATAACTTAAGTCGACGTACTGCAACGATACTGTCACTAAAGTTAATCCTCCTTGATATACCATACATCTAATGCAGGATGTTTACCACGATCGTGGCCAGGCATATTCATTTGTCGCTGTTTTATAAATTAACCAGGCTTTCGCATTGAATATAAATTATCGTTTAATCCAGATGGATTTATATCGACAATGGGACACGAGGATAAACGGCAGTACCAACGACGCAAAAATACCACGATATTCCGCGTGTCGATTTTCAACCGATGGAAATATTGTATCGATATTGGTTATAGTTAACTGATTAATCCTTCTTTTGCACGACTAGCCATCCATCGTTCGCGATTTATGGTTTGTGACAATAATTGTAACTCGTGAATTGCTGTCCCGTTTTAACGAGGTAATTCCACGGCGAATATTCTCCTTGTCAAATTCCCTCTCCTCCTTCCCAATATTTCTGCACGTTCAATTACGCTTCCACCAAAGAACCTTGTATACTTCAAGCACCTTATACATTGTTTTCTTATCGACTCGTCGATGGATAACGTAAGAGTGGCGGCGGACAGCTCGTTAAAGGGATAGCCTGTCCACGGTATATCCGTCGACAAAAGTACACTTTCCGCGTGAAATAACAGGCGGTGACGTGACTGCGGCGCGTTAAGCCTGAACAGGGACCACTTTGTGAATATCAATGCGACCAAGAGTGTACACTCGGCGGGCCACTTTTGCGGAAGTACAGTCGGCTAGGTAACCGCCTATTGGATTCTAGTTCATGTCACTGAGGCTGTAACTAGCCGGGGCCACCCTTTGTGATTGACGCCCCATGCGGTTTAATACTCGCGCCCGTCCATGTCAATTAAAGTTTAGAGGGATCGAACGGGCGACCAATAACACGACCTAGCATATGTTCGCCGGACGCCACGAATAAGGGCTTTTTGTCACGTGCCAGTTAATCGAACGCGAACGAACGATAATCGAGGTGGGGGACAATAATGGGTGGTTGATATTGTTGTCGAGCTTGGTATTTTAATGTCGGGATAATGAAAATACTTCGCTGACATTGTTATTACTGCTAATCATATTTGTTATCATACTTGCTAGTGAAAATATATGCAGAATCATTTACATTTGACGAGTCTACGATCAACCATTATTAACTATAATTTCATTTTTATTTTGCGCAGGTAGCATAACATTTATAGAGGCAATGAAATATCAAATCAAGCTATATTCATTTAAGGGAGTACTAAATAATTAAGTGAAATATCGTAGCCTGGGAAAATTGTACGGTGCGATAGTAGTAGCTCTTTGTAAATCGTTGATCGGAATGTTTCATTGTCTATACACAAAGTGTAACGTTTCATCAAACAGCACGCGAGCCAGTGGTTCCGGGGGATACGTGTTTACCTGGTACGCAGCATAGCATTTGCAGAAAACAATTTCGTTGCGCCCGAGAAAATAACATTTCCTCCTTAGTAAAGAGTGAACCGTTCGCTTACCTGCAATTAGTGATCGAGTTAATTAAACATCAGCAAACGGTTGCTTGAGAGCAATGGTCAAAGGTTACAATCGCTCAACTTCAGATCGACTGATAGAAATTTACGTATATTACATTAATATCTTTGAACGGTCGATAAATAAAGTAATATTGATCTGAAACATTAAAATATTTTCCTTACTAAATTTGGAGCACTTCATCCTATAAATGGTTCAATGAAAAAAACCATTTCAATCCGGACCAAGCACATTGTTCACGTCGAGTTCGGCTTGTCGTTTAAGTGTTAAGTCATACCTTGCACATTACCGTGCAGTCTCGGGTCGAGCACGACAAGCAATGTCGAAGGAGGCGACGCTAATGCAATCGCGAGTAAATAAATTATACGATCCATTAAATTTCGCGAACTCGGTGCAATTAATTACAGCAACGCCGACGGTGCTCGCACGATTTACGATCGTGGTCGAACGCATTGTAATTGCGTTCCCCAAATTGTTCCGGGCCTTACCGAAATTTTCCGAAAACGAGCGTTTAAGTGGAACCAAGATTGAATGGATCATCGACACCACAGGAGTTCAATAGAACGCAAAACGTTCTAACCGATCGAACAGGGCGTGAGACTTAATGAATAGGCAATGAATGTAAATGGACAAGTGTAAGTCTGAACGTCGATGAATGGTGTGAGTCTCGAGTGAATCTCGAAGAATTTAGAAAAGTGAGCATTGCATTAAATTCCACAGAGAGATTGAAACGGTAATTAAAAGGCAATACGATAATATATCCGTAACAGTTAGGCAGTGGTCTAAAGGTTTCTTTTATACAGATAGTAGCACCATAAATTTGTGTTGCATTCAAATATAAAAATATAAAATATACAAATGTTGGTCGCATTAAAATATAAGAAGCAATGAACTGTACTAAATGACCACCATTTACTAGCACACGCGTTTCTAAACACATTGCCACTTTTATATGAATACTATTACTGCAACACATTTCGCAACTAATTTGCTATACCCATTATACAGAACCACTTTTATTAACGGCAGAATTAATCGTACAAGTGCATAATTCGCGTCTATTCACCTGCCCTGTCCCCGAGAAACGTCACTACAGTTATTCCGTGCAATTCTGTTACAACTTCCCCGCAGCGACAGCGCCGCTCTGTCTGACCACTGACGAGACGCGACTACTCGTCCCCGGGCAAAACCTCCGCAGCTAGAAGCGTGTCACTCCGATCTACCTAACCCCATTCGAAAACGGTAAAAGGGATAATTGCGACGAAAATTGAAGTTCGCGTGCTCTCTAGGGAAACGTCTCGATAGACCTAGCAACGGCGTGCAGCGACCAGCGAAATAACACAGGCAGAAATATTTTCTGCTTACCCGCATAAGCGTGCCGTCTGGCCGACGGTTCTCGTGAGAATTGAGGGACGTGTACGCAGGATACAAAGGGGCTTCTTCGTGTACGTTTCACCGCAAGTGTATTCCGGACGGGTCGCGGACGTAGTCGTGATTTCGCCAATGTCTCCGAGGCGTTCGTGCGTGTCTCAAGCACGTCGCCAGGCCGGAAACGCGAGAGAAAGGGGCGAAAGGGAGCAGGGAGCAGGCGCGAAAAAATTGCGAACGACTGGGAGAAACACGCACCGTTCCGAATGCAAATTCGCGAACGGCATGCGGAAAGGGAGTTACGAAATGGAAGCGCAATAAGCTGCTTCCGGTGCGCGCCTATAAATTGGGGACGGGACAATTCGACGCAGTCTGGTTACAACGGGCTAATCTAATTTGGCTTCTGCAGAATTTCCACGAAGCCTGTGGTACCGCGAAGCGACGAGTAACGCGGTTTATGGCAACGTTCAACAATGGGTGAACTGCGCGATGCCGATCAAACGCGAGCACGGGCCGGACTGGGCTCGCGTTCAGGATCGTAACCGGTACGACAGGTCGGGTTAATGAGGATATCTCGAGTCCCGTTGACAAAGACATGCACGCTTCGAGTACAGTGGCTCGGCTCGGTGGGTCCTTTAAGCGGCCGCGAGACTCGCGCAGGCTGAATAATAATCACAGGAACGCCGTTTCTCGTTTCGGGATTCCTGTAATATACGCGCGGCGCCGTTACATCGTTCGTCGAACGAGAATTACCAGCTGCCGTAAATGGAAAGTCGTACGAGGAGTTGATTGCTACGCAGAGATTTTTTAACTTCTAGTTTCTGTATGCGTTTATTAGCTTCTGGGTGTTGTGTTCTGCTTTTAATTTCTAGTGGCATTGTTGTGGGGGCGGGGGGGTGAACAGTGGAATTCTGTGATTTCGAATAGTATGTTAGGTTGACTTATTTGCCATTCACTCAAATTTACTTACGATTATTTTTAATGAAAGCTTAGAAATGGAAAGTTCCAAAGCCATGTAAATATGCGTTGAAATGTGTGCGTTTCGTTTTGTATATTTCGCGTATCCCCGTTAATTGGAAAATGTCGACACGTTTCGACATTTTTATCCTTAAAAAGGATAAGCTTACGAAGCACAAGCTTTGCACCCTCCGTTGGGTGGAACGGTGTTAATTAAACCAACGAACGTCTCGTTCATTCAGCTGCACTAGCTTACCATTCATTAATCGCGTAAGCGCTTAATCTTATCGTGGCGTGAATACCGGCTGCAAACTTTTTTTATACCCGTCGACTAGATTCAATCAAGATTCTGATCTGTTTGCATACGGGGATTTAACTCGCTAAGCCGCACGATTTTTTCTCCCTTGGCTCTGCAATATCAGAGCTGCAGATATAGTACATTGAAAACGTAGTCAATTGCACAATAACACTTCCCTGCAGTTATGATATTTACAGAATTGATATTTGCCATTTGTTTCACCTTTTATTACAAAATAGTTATTACGAGCACAAAATTCGTTTTTGTTTTAGGTAAAATTTGTATTAATTTATTAGTACGAAACACACATTAATGTTTGAATTTTTAGAAAATTAAGAGACATCAAGCTATCATAAAGTAAAAGTAATTAAAACTAATAAATTACTATTTGCCAATGTTTTAACAGGCTTATTAGTATTCGAAGCGTTACATTTGAATGTGTTACGTGCGCTCTCTCAGACACATTAAAATAACATCATTAAATACGTTTGTGTATATTTCTCTAAAGAGGCTGTGCGATGGGAATGCAAATAGTCGTTGAATATGAAACGGATCTTGAGTCTCAGCAATTTCCACGCAACTGTCTAACACGTGTAACCCGTTGTCCCGTCGTCAAAAGTGAAAGATACACATCGAATTTTCTACAGGCGCCTCCTTCGCGCACGGGAAGTGCACAAGAAACGTTCAACAACTATATGCAGCCTCATGAAAAATTTATACCCGTGGAAATGTATCGTCGAGTCATTTAGAATGCTCGTCTCTCTGAAATCAATTCGACTATATTGCAATGTTTATTCTACAACGGTTGAACTCTTGAAACACGTTGAAATTTCGTGAAAGTGAACATTGCTATCATTTACCTTTCAATTAGCCACAATGGGAATAATATACATCGTGACACTCTTGCTACTGTCTTCAGTAATAATTCCAGCAATATTGTTGTCCTTCTCGAGTTTCGAATGCTATTGGAAAATATTGCTTCAGGGAGGATTCAGCCAATTGTGTTACTAATCGTGATAACGTTTTGGATCGAGCCAATATTTTCCCATGTTACATTTAATGGCCGATATTGAATTTAAATGTAAATATCGAGAGGAATAAATATGGTATCTTTTATAAAAAGGATATTCCATGTTGGTAATAGTTCTATAAATATTATTTTATCTTTAATGGATTATTAATACTATTCGAGTGCGCTGAACTTCTTCATGAGAAATAATGCAAGCCCTTCTGTTGGCTGCATGGATCGCCGAGAAGATATTTAGTGCTCGTAAATCTCCTAGATCGTTTCATTCTATCCATCCCTGGCATCTGCCTACTGACTTTTATCGGCGGCCTGGAATGTTTTACGAGGATGTGCTATTCGTGCTATCTTTAATCATTCCTTTTAATTGAAATTTGTACCACCAGTAAAGCATCCCGCACAAATATTTTATACTCTCATGAATCATAAACCCTGCTTTCGTGTGCATTTCAAAATGCGTTCACCGTAGTAAATTAAACTTCTATGGAACGCCAACATTGCGCAGGACATTCCTTATTTTTTAACACAGCGCATCACCTCCCCTATTTTTGTCTCTCAAACACCGATTTCAAGGAACAGAAAACTAAAAATGATCGTTACAAATAAGTATCAAAAAGATTGCCAGAGTATGAACAAGATCGATCGACAAGCGCGGATCGTGTTCGAATCCAGAACGAGGTACGAACAACAAAAAGGGTTGCATGAAGTTCCTCGGGCGATACGTCAGTCTCTTCTGAGACACGGAGAGCGTAATCACCTCGAAACTTGAACAAAGCGGGTAGACGAAGGTCGGCGAACGTTTCGCGCAGCGAGGAGGCACGGGCAAAATTGGCGGTGATTAGATTTAATAAGCCCGCCGGGAGGGTCGCGACGTCGACGTGCAATTTGCCAGGACGCTGTACCGTCTTAGAATCGGCTGTCCCCGTACTGAGTAGCGGTTTCGTTTGGTCGCCCCACGTGGCGGCTCCTATTCGCCGCTAATAGAGACCCCTGTTGCCTCTGAAATCGTGTTAGTGGAATATTTTCCACAAGAACTGATTGCCTCCTTTTATCGATGTCGTGAGAAAATTATTAGAGGTTATTCGAAGTGGTAAATGCTTCGAAAGTTATCGCGAGATACCGGCAATTATTTGAAATGTACTTTACGTCATTTTATGGCATCATCTTAACAAGTGATTAATTTCATTTGCCAATTCGGTATTTTATCCCTTTTTCTCTTTTAATAAATTTTATGGCCGTCTGTTATTGACCTTTCGAAGCGCTTAAATCATTTATGGGATATCGTGTAATATTTGTACCGATAAATAGTTCGATCTATGGTTGCACGGAAAGTCACGTTCACCCAATTTCCTAGCAATCATCTGAAAATTCCGGCCGTTCAGAGAACGGAACTGGAGACGTGGAATTAGTGATAATTACATTTAATAAGTCTCTGCAAGTTTCGGCATGAGATGTAACGTGTACGTTGTTCCACGGAGTTTCAACGGAATTTCCAGGAAGCCTTATTATTATGATTGCCTCGTTGATAGTCTCTGCACGCACCTTACAAATTGAGGGCTAATATGTAGTAGATACGGATAATGCAGAGTCCTCTCCCTGGATTGCGTTAGCGTATTAGGGAACGACGACTTGCCCCGTGCACTATGGCGACACAGTGTGCACATTTGCATACGTTCTATGAATTAATTGTCGCACGCGAAACATTTTTCACGTCGATTCGATTAAAACGACGTATCGCTAGCAACAATGTTCAACCAGTCGACCGCGCGGATAATTAAAAACACCGACAAAGAACTCCGATTTAGCAGTTCTCGTGAATTTATTGCCCTTCCATCTACGAATATGTCGCTGAAACGTTGCTTTCTTTACAGTCAGACGCATTTTATTGGCGCGCGTTAAGTCTGGCTTCATCTTTCTCGTTGCCGCGTTTACGACTGCCGCTTCTTTTCACTTAGCAACGCAGGCAAATAGCTCGCCGTAAGATACAATCACCTGTAAAATCTTTTACGCGTATCCCAGTGCCCGGATAGGGATTACGCCAAGCGGAATTTACGCAGCTTAAGTAATCTCGTCGACGAAACTTTTCGACAAATTTTACTGCCCAATCACTATCGCTCAATTCGACGCATCGTGCACGCTCGTCTTCGTATTCAATTCTATCAGTAAGCAGATCTATCGGGGATGGTATCTTCGTGAGTGTTCTGCCGTCTCTCATTAAACTCGAGGCACCTTATTGATTTAGTGTTATACGTTTGCTATTTAATCTGGGCCTCGTTGAAACCTTGATTGAACATGAAATCTGGGCTTGAATGGGTGTGGTCGCTATATAGGACGACGAATGAATTAATGAAGGTAATGGGTCTCTGAGGAATAGACGCCACTAAGTATCACGCCAGGCGCAAAATATTTCAGGCAGTCGGTTTAATTGACAGAATGAGGCATCTGAGTTTTTTCTACTAACGATAAGATTTCAAGCTTGGATATTTTTATATTGAATTATATAAATCCAGAATATTCCCCTTAGTTTTTGTTTCGTCGAAAACTATCTCTGTGAGATTTCTTTTACAAAATACATTAATTCGCCAGGGAGTACAAGATACGTGACAAATTCTACAGATTTCATTTGCTACAATTAAACGCTTAAATAACACATCTTGGGCTAGAAAAACCTCAATATAAATTATCGAAATTTTTATTCTATCTATAAGTAAAAACCAGGCTAGCAATCTGTCTGTACAATCAAAGGGGTATTAACATTTTTTTAGATATCACAATTACATCAGCTCGTTAAATCTCTCGCTTCTGTCGCGACTGGCATTGCCACTTTTAGCACGCTGAGAAAAGTCGAGGTGACGCGGACGATAAAATATATTTGTGCATAGAAGAATGCTTTCACAGAAGCACGAAGTAAATCTGCTTTTCAGGCTGGCAGAAACTTTTAATTGGTGGGCCAATTATCCTACCAGCGGGCTGCAGGCTGAAGTCGTGCCAGGGCAGATGACGTCCACCTTATTCTTTTCTTGACACGAGGAAAAGCAAACCTTGTGCTATCCGGTGTGACGTCACACGGAGGATATCCCGTTCCGTTTTCCGTTCTCGCGCAGTTTTTATTCGGCAAACGATTGCCGTCTGCCCAATTAAAAAGTCGAAACTTATTAATGACTTGGTGCCGGCCAACTTGGGCTAGTCGTTCCACTGACAATGAGCAAACTTGGAACTCTTTTATATAGAACCGCGCGAACTTTACGAAAGGAGTGACCTATTTTCATTTATAAATTAGGCCATGGAAAATAGGACAGGAGAAATTCTGCGAAGACTGGATTTCGGGTCGCGATTCGAAAGAAATATTAATTGAACCGTATTTAATTCGCTTGATAAAATTTCAACAATTGATAGACAATTGAATTCCCCGATTCTTTAACTTTATTTCCGTGTCTAGATTTATCCATTTAACCTGCAGTCATTTGTATCGCCGCCCCCGACTCGATTCGAAACTATCTCGAAATTAAACGACACATCAAGCAAATTCGGACAATGAAAGGAACAGTCCGTCTTTCTGGACAATGGTCGCTTTTCGATGGAAGCCCGTGATTCAGCTAACCCTGAGGGGATGGTTGGTACGCGGGGGGTTGGCTGTACGGGCGCGCGTCAGGGGTGTGTATAAAGGAAGGGATAGCAGCGGCTAATGGAAGCCAAGGAAGTTCGAGGGGGTTGAAATTCGTTTCGTCCCTGTCTGAAACTGGACATGCAGACAACAAAGCGCTAACGGCGTTCTCTTGCCACGTTTTTTTCTCCTCCAATGTCGAATTTCCAATCCCTTCAGGGGGGCGAGTGGAAACTTGAGAATGGAAGTTAGACAGAGAAGCGAACTCAGTTAGAAGTTTCACCAGGGAGACCACTGGCAAAGACGTTTCAGCAAAGGTGACGATCCGGCCAGTTTCATTGTTGCACCTTTCCAAATTGTCTGTTCAATCGTGGGATTCGTTGATTACTTTCTCCGTTTAGTTTTCGTTCCGCGGCGTCTGCTCGAAACGAAAATGTTACAGCGCGGCGATTATTCGAGGAACGTTGTTCATCGCTGCGCCATTTAAGGAGTCATTATTCTCAATTATTCCTGCGTAGTCGAAGGACAAATTAAATCACCCGCGTTCGGTGCAGCGGTAATTGACGAACGCTGATTCGATATCGAATATTCGATCACGATTATACATTTTCGCTGGTGAAATTCTTCCATCGATATCAGTATCCGTCAGTTAGATCGATTAATTGCTTTGGTATTCCGCTGTTCCATTCGCGGATTATAAAGTTTTGGAATAGTTACGATTAATCGCCCGCGGTGTCAATTTTCTAACCCGTTTATTTCGTCCACGCTTTTTATTTTATTCGGTTGGCGCTCGTCGATGTTTGCTTTTTGTCTTTCCGCATCGAAAATCGAATAATATCGGTCCGTGGAAACTTTTCACCGATTTTATTACACGTCACCATTAATCTTTGAAATAATATTGAATTAATTTTTATCCTGCATTTAAACAATTTTAATAAAACCATCGATACGAGGTTGACGAGCGATTGCATATTGCTGTTCGTTTTCAATCATTGGCGAAGCACGATGACATATTAGGAGAAAAATGTGTGACTTCGATTGAAATCAAAATTGCGAGAATCGATGTGCCCATTGCTTTCTCGGTGACAATCGTTGGCCCTTCCATCGATTTGACACCCTGGTTATTTCAACGAAATCCTGTTACGTGCCAAACATAATTCCCAATTGCAAGTCACGCAGAAGTATCTGTTAAAGCTATTAATCGATACGCGACTTTAATTGAAATCGTCAATAGTTGTCGGTGCTGGATAGAAATTGTTAAAGAAATTAGATTGAAATGACATTCAAAATTCTTTCTACAAAAATGTGCACTTTTGCAAGGAAACATGAATAAAATAATGCCCTCACCATCGTGGAATAAAGCGTATTTTCCATTTCCACATGACCACTGAAACCAACAAATCTCTCAACAAAGTTCCCATAAGATCTGCTGCAAATAACTAAGAATATCGTTCAACAAAAAAATCATCTGGCTTTACCCTAAAAAAAATTGATTATTGTATTAACCCTTGTCCCAGCGAATGGGATACACGTTTCCAAAGAAGCGGTTACGAACTGCAAGGGTGGCGAACGAAAAGTGAGAAAGTCGTTCAGTCGTTTCCCTCGGTCCACGAACGCACAATTTTACAGACAATTTCGCAAATTGAAAGCCAGACCGCGATTCCAAAATTCTACACACAGCTCGCGCACCTCACCTCTGGCGAGCGATTGCTTGTTTTACGCGACTGTCTTTTCACGGTTTCTCCTTTTATACGAGGTTTCAGCAAGCATCGGGACGCTCAGGACTCGTGGAAAATACGACGCCGACGCTGCCTCATCGGGGCGAGCGAGTTTACAAACGGGACGAGTCGGCAAAGAGGATTACCGTGAAAGGCGTGCCGAGAACTTTGCACGGCGTCGCGAGAGCGTCGAGACATTTAATCTTCGTGTAGAACGAAGTATCGTAACGGGGAATTAGGCATCGCACGTGAATTCCATTTTTCATAGACCACGGTTCAATGCGAATGTCGATTTGATATTATTTTGGGGGTGGAAATATTTATATTCGAGGTTGATGAAGTGCTCACTTCTCTGGGGTTGTTAAACTGAATTGTAAAAATGAAATTGTACTGAACATTTCTTGTTCGTTATAGTCCTATCGATTTCTCTTTACTATATCCTGTGACTTATATCGCCACTGAAGCGGAACGAGACATTAAAATTTTAATAAAATATAGACTGAGCAGTAGGCGAAATTGTATTGAATTCGAAGAAGAAGTAATCATCGTGTCATCCAAGTAGAAGTGACTATTTCATTCTGTAGCTTTTTTAATCTGTGGAAAATTATTTTTATTAGCCGATTTACAGTGTACCTATCCTAATCTTAATCTTAATAGACGCTCAGGAAAATTGGAATAGTACATGATAACTTAACATTATTGCGCCTTCTTCTTTATTAGAGGTATAAAGTCTGAAACCTTATTTTAATGAAATCTCCATCGTCCAATCATTTATCGTTCAGCAATAAACGTAACGTTGCAACGTTCATCGTGAAAATAGAAAACCGATTTTCTGGTCCTTACTTCGCCGTTTTCATTTTAATGCTTCCTTTTGAATCTTTTCTTCCACCCCTGTTTCTTTTCGCTACGAGTATTCGAGAATGAAAGCTGGGCCCGCTATGACAACGATTTTAATCCTGCTTTAACTTTCAACGAACTTGTACATTAAAAAGGTATTAGCGAGATGCGATACATTAACGGGATATTAGCCGTTGGCAAAGAGCGTACGGAGGCCGGATAAAGTATTACCGAGCTCGTCCAGCAACTTTTACTCGTTATATATTCTACCTCGGCTATGGGGGGACAAAAATCTTCTTGGAAAAGCTCGATTAGTTGGATTCCAGCGTTCAACGTTGTTGAAATAATCCATTTACTGGTAGCACTATTGCAAGCCGTAATTTTAATCATCTAAAATAAACGACGGATCCATTGAATCGAGTCTGGGAAACACAGAAATCGAACCGACGCCAGTTAATTGAAAATTGATTCAAAATTCACAGTTCCTTGACGACTTAAAATAAACTGCATGATAAAACGTATCGCAAGCTGTAGTATATCAAAGCCTTTGAACCCCTCTCTTCCTTTCTCCACGTCCTGCCAGCGTGATTTACAACGATAAATATTTAAACAATACGCAGGCCATACTTCCACGTGTGCTCCCGTAGATTCATTTCCAGCTTTAATTACACGTTAAACTTTCACGGGGATCAGATTCGAGGTCCCCTTGAAAAAAATTGCTGCCCCGAGTAAGCAGCAGACGAGAAAGCTGTAATCCGCCTCGCGTATAATGTCGTTCGGGGGGAAAGGGGACGCGGTTTATTGAAATATTCATTATCACCTTTCTTGTTTTACGTCTCCAGAGGCACGGCGAACGCGGTGGTAACTCGACGCACGCCACCCCTCGCAACCGTCGACGCGACGCGACCTTTGATTCACGATAAGTACAGGAACCATCCCCTACTACGACTCGCCCCGTGACTACTGTAGTTACGACCCGCGTGTTCCGTTACGACCAAACAGTCCGCCTTTCGTTGCCACGAGTTGCCTTTCAGAAACCTATTTCTAGTAATCATTACGAGTTGCATTATTTGCGATTTCAAGATGCGTGGATTAAAGTTCAATTTCGACTCGTTTGTTCGCAATGCGATATTTATATTTGTAACAGCGTAGGATTGATTAGAATCTTCAATTGACTATGAAACTAACAATATCGTACATCTGCAACGAATTATTGCTTTACCATTTCGTTCGCAGTACTTTGTGTAAGGCCATAATTCGTCTTTCGCAACCAGAATGATACAATTACAATCGCTGTTAAACGAGTACCTTTTTTCCGTAACACAGAACTGTGCTCCAGTTTATGCACGGTTTGGAGTACACTAGAACATCTTCTTGACTTCGCGAAATAGTTTCTCGAGCACGTATTTCTTTGTTACAATCGAGGTTGCAAGTCATGACAGACGCAGGGACGTTCCCCCAAGAATGAATCTCCCTCTAGGAAAGTTACACGTCTGGCCCTCGCCTCCCTCCCCGTCCCCGTCTATTCCCACCCGCGATACCATTCGCGACGAGTTGTCCATAATTTATCGACGTTATTCCCGTCGTTTCGAGTACACTTTGCCGTCGTTTTGGGGCCGTCTATCGATCGGCGCCGCAGCTGCATACACGCGCAAGAAATTAATTCCGTATGCACCCTTCCAAACGCGAGGCAGGATAACGAGTGATTCGTGGGACGCATCAAACCCACCATTGTAATCCTACTCGCGTCTGGGAAGTTGAGCTTCTCGGAGATGGTTTGCGTCTGCAAATCCAATGTTCGACATCGATGTGCTACGATTGTCGACGCACGACAATGCAGGACATCTTGATTGCTTCTTTGGCTGCTTCCTGGAAATGGCTACGAAGACAGTCGAGTCAAACGATCCGAAGATTGGGGTTAATCGGGGAAAGTGTTAAAATTGTACGCGCTGCCGATCAATTGATCTGTTCGCATATTTTATACGAAATAATAGTTCATATCTTTATACTACGGTGCAATTGGGCAACAAGGATTGCGAGTTGTATTAATAAACGTTTGTCCACTGATACGAATGAAACCATTCTCACAGGTGTTGCCGCAAATGGATTTAGTGCGAATACACTATTTACTACAGAAAGTTTCGCACCTCGTTCCCACTATGACCGTTTAATATAAGATCGTTTGGCCCGGAATTCTCTGTAACCTACGACACGTAATACCACTATTTCCTGTTTCCCATCGTACGAAGTAGTTATCGATTTTCCCGCGATCCACGCCAAGAATCGCGATTTTATCCAGGACGCGATATCCGCAATTTCACGGTGAAATTTTTAGTGCCCCCTGAGGTTCAGGCGCCCCAGCTGCCGGTAGCAGACAGGCTAACTCGGAAAAGTAGGAAAGACTCGGGGCCCAATAATTTTCCGAACTTACCGTGCTTGGCCCGTCTCTCTGTACACTGAAATTTCCAAACGAGCGCATATCTTCGGCGAATACGAGACTTTCGCCGGAATTTAGTAGGGATTAAGAAGGAATTTCATCTATCGAAATCCTTTTAAAACGATCGCCTCTTTTCATCGCCGGATTGCGAAACATGATCGAGGACTAATACGTTCGACCACGAGATTCCGTGTATCGAGATCATCGGGTGTACCGTGTAAATCGAGGGATAGAAACGGAGGGAAAAGAAGAAAGCAAACCGATCGCAGCAATTCCGTATTATTCGAGTTGGCAATATACGGAATTTTTGATTGAGAAAACTACCCCTAGCGCAAACGTTCTCTAATATGCTCGGTTGTCAGCTTCTTAACCCAGTACAAAAAATTAAAAAAAAATAGAGCACAAAGCAGAGAAATGGGAGCTTCAAGGATCCATTATTGCTTCCTGTAAACAGATCTGCCCTGGTACGAGCGTTTAATGCCACGTTTCAGGGTACAATGGTTTGCTCTTCCGTGTTTGGGAATAGAGTAACCTTCTCTGGCAAATTCTCCGTCCTCGCTCTTCCTAGTATTTACTGGTAGCTTCCTGTCCGGATATCATCAGCGTTGCGTCGCGACGCTTCGTCCACGAATTACCTGTCCTCTGATGGAGCTAATTCTCCCCTCTGTGCGGTTAATCTTGCGAACACCTTTCAAGTCATTCGCCCTTAAAATGTATCGCACTGCCTCGCACAAAGGAAGGCTATATCGTCGTAGAAATTAGGAAATTGATATAAACGTTTGAGAACTTTTCGATTTATTTTCTAATCAACTAAGTATCTTCCAGAATTCCATGTAATTCTATAAAATTATAATTGATTCCTACGAACTTCAGAATCACATGCTTAGGTGATTTAATTTATATCTTACGTTAATAATTATATACAGGGAACTGTTCCACGAAAGGGTATATTTTATACTAAGCAGACTGAAAGCAATATAGAGTTTGACCTTGTTAGTCTAGCGAACTCCATACCACAATGGATTGGGGCGTGCCAGACGATGATGGATGAACGCGTGGAATAGAAAATCCTCGCAACGAACAAAGCGTACAGCGGCAAGGTGTTACGCGAAGGCGAGTAGCAAAGTAGAAGGGTAGAAATAAAAATGACTGCCAGCGTGAATTATTGCCCTAGACGTTTGTGGCTACGAAAATGTATTGAAAAACTTTCCGCTGTATTCTCTCTCTGACACATTCTCTGTGAATTTTTATTCTTCCCTTCACGTCCTTTCTTTTCAAGTTCAAACTGCTTACGTGCGGATCGTCGCGCAGGACGACAACCGTCGGGTATAAAATGGACATCAATTAGCGCCGTCAATGCCGTGCAAAGGCTAAACTCTTTAATCGTTGCAGCCGCCGACAGGCTATTCGAAGTGCTCATTAATTAGACACCGCGGTGACTCGAGGGGCAGGAGTAACATCGGACTTCCATTAAAAATTTTTACCACCATCGAGTCGATCCACAAACGTGTATACACACGTACGCGAAGTGGAAGCTGTCGCTACTGTGCCGACGATTTATCCTGCCACAGATTTTGTATGGGTACGCGTGTATGCAAATGAGGCGAGCCCCGGCCGATTAGTAGCGCTAGCTCTCGATTAAACTATTAAAGATTTATTAACAACGGTCCCCGTAAGCAAACGAGTCGATCGTGCCTCTTCGTTCAAAGCATACCACAAAATACATAAAGAATAATATAGAAAAATAAGAAATACGTAAATTACGAGAGTGTATAAATAACTCGGCAGCCTAAAAACTTGCGGACATAATTTCCCCGGCCCAAATAAAATTGATTGCGCTTACATTTAATAATTTGCCTATTAAGCCACTCCACGGAAATTTCCATCGTTACAAATGACTTTACATCCCAGTAAGTAACACTGTTCAGTACTATTAATTATACCAGCACGGTTGCAATCCGTTCACACCCTAGGAAACGACAGCCATTTGGCACCTGGAAGGCTGGGATCGCCTTCAATCTCTCGCAGCTTGCGCCAATCAATCGGCAGAAATCGCAGGCGATCCAATGACAAATTAATCCGTCTCGCGACGATTAATTAAAATGTACTATAAGGCAGCATGGCCGTCGCCGTCGCGACACCTGACTGCGTAGAACGATGCACGACTCGATTCATCATGTTTTACGTCGCCGCCGCGTCGATGATAATAAATCCTTGTCAGTGTAGTTCGGTTGGAATCTAGATGACGAAGGCCGGTGAGGTCGGAGGACAGGTCACGCGGGACGTGAAAATGGCTCGTGGCAGCGTTTCTGTTTCATCTACATTTTCTATAGCCCCCAGTCACATATCGTGCACGGCCGTGTTCCTCTCGCCTCTATTTTCACCGCCACCCTTCGCCCCCACCGAGTGGCAATGCTAAATAATGATCTACGATGCCCTCGTGGAAACGTAAATATACACCCTCGCTCTCGTCCGCCCAGCACTGTATGTAAGCACGTGTGCGTCGCGTATGTATGTACCTGTATGTACGTCGATGAAACGAAGGTACGAGGGGCCACCCACGACCCCGTCAAGCCCCGACCAACCCTTTCATTCTTTTACGAAGTACACGTGAACTGGGACCCGCAGTCCAGGAAGATAAATTATCTTTCGTTCAAAATTTTCCGGGACAATCTATCGCTGGGGAGGCGAGAATTGGATAGAAGAGATTGTGCTGGATGCAATACTATCTTTGAATGTACGTTTACTTGTCTTTATTCAGGTTTAACAGATTTTCAGGAGGATAGCATTTTTTTAAACCTCGCACATTTAAAGACAGCGCTGTTAAAGGCACTACTTTTCGACTATTGCACGACTATCGTACGTTCCACTGACAGGAACTGAAACGAGCCTTCCAAATTATGTGACCTCGAAGTTGCATGGAATAGTAAAGGGACGGTAGTTAATGTAGATTATTCTGTACAATTCTTATTCACAATCAACAGCAGCAACCCGATAGCGTATTCCACCGCTGTATTGTAATCGAATGTTATTCTCCAGCAGACATTACGAGCTCGAGACCCATGGCGAATAAATCCAAAGACAAAAGGGCATTTCGGTTTGCTGCGTGCATTCGTATCTCGAAGGAAGGCGGGGACTTTTACTGCTTGCGAGACGACGCGACAGTCGTTCGCCGTGTCTTCCCCGGATAACATTGTTACGATGCTGTATTCGAATCGAGCACCTGTTCGGGAATCACATTCGCGCGTGGAAATTTGTCTAACAATTTGATAATTCGCGCGGCACCTGGCGCACGACAATGCTGCATCTTTGACTGCTTGAAACTGCCTTCGAGGTTCTCGTTCTTACGTCTCAAGGTAGGACAAAAAAATTCCCTCTCTACTACGACTGTAGAATTCTTTATCTAAAGTTGCCATTCGAAGGCGGCAATATAGCCAGACGTCTTCGACACTAAATAATATGCGATCCGATAATTGCACCGGGAATATTAAGCTTCGTTTCTAGAAAGTGATTGCACGTTTCGAGTTTAAGACGCGCAATATCCGTTTCATTCATACTGAACGTTCAACACTAACGAAGCGATCGCACTGGTGATACTGTGCATACACCGATAAGAACTAACGGTGATTGATTATTATTCCGCAGTGTTTCACCTGTTTCGCCTGAATACTGTATATGCATTTTCTATTTCTGCATTCTCCCCCAGGACAATTACATACATTGCAGATTGCGTAGACTCGTGTGTTTCTGTGGCGTGTGATTGAATCTTGCGAGGGCAAAGTAATATGATATTATCAATTTTCTGTTGCATTTTATGGAGTAGTCTATGGAATACTCTGTACTCTTTGGAATTTGTTTAAACAGACACATTGGATAATTGAAAATTGTTTGCCTGTTGATTTTTGGTATATGTAAGAGGAGTATGTGATTATTGATTTCCATCTATCTTTACACATTTGTGCCTCGCATGACCAAGCGTGGAAAGCTTCCAACGAGCGACAGTTTTTGTTGTCCAACGTCATGCGATATTCGTAGGACGTTTTTTCTGATAGTGGCGCAGCAGATGGAATTAGAAGGACAGTTGCTTTGTTCAATATATTGCGTAGGACGTCATCGAGCTTCATGGACATAAAAATCCTTGAACCCCCTGCCGCGATGTCCAACGGATGCAGTGTTAATTGCGTATATTACTACAGTTTCGATATTGTTTCGTTTCTGAGTGCGACCATCGCGCAATATGGAAATAATTGAACGTAAACACCGTCCGATCGATCGAGATCGTAAAACGTAAAACGTATCAAGTATTGCTCTAGTCTTTGCGAAATTCCAAATTCTTTACTCAATCATTTTCGCTCATCATGCGCTCCTCTATCTGTACACAACGGTGGGATCCATAACCCTTCTGCCTCCGGTCGCCCGATTTTCCCCATTAGTTGCATTATACGGAAAGATAAAAAGTTTTTCCCCGCAACGGAGCCCCTCGCAATCGCGAAAAATATCGCGTGAACGACGGAATCGTGCGCGGTTAGCGCTGAAATTAATTTAATAGGCCCGTACCATAGTCCATTAACTTTTATCTCGTGGTCGCGCGTTGTCGAGCAGGTATCGCGGGCGGATCGTTTGCGTTCGCTACAATTGCAACCGATTGACAGATAGCTCGTTCGAGCCCATTTTATCGTCCCGTTTAACGCGATATGCTGACCGTGTCTGCCTTTTCGTACACACGTATACACCACGTTGCACCTCCCGTTATCGAGCCAAACAAAGCACGGCATTTTCTCTGCTCATTTTTCGCGTCCACGATTTTCGCCGTGCCGCCATTAGAGTGTTCGAAATGTTGCTCGTTACTGGTGTTGCTTGCTCACGTACGGGCCCCTGTCGTTTCGTAGAACGAGGCCGACTCCGGCTACCGGCGAGGAATATTTATGGACAATTCGTGACGAGTCTTGGAATTGGATTCTTCGTAGTGGGCGGTGTGCCTCATTTGCCCGCTGAGTTTACATATAATTATTGTAATGTTAAAGTTTACCGACGGGACATCCAATTAGATTCTTTTCACGGGCTGTAATTTTGTGTCCTGTAGGCAGATAAAGAGAATATAAGTATTTAGATCATGGGGCGCGAGAAGTTTGTAGATTAGAGAATTCGGAGGATGAAAGTAAGTGGAGATTGTTCTAGGCGGTTAGTTTAAAAGATGTTAATCTGGAAAACATTTAAAGAATTCGTCATTTTTGAGATCTGTATTCCGAGCCGAATTTTCTCCCGCAGTCACGATTACATTTTGGATCGCTTTTGCTCTTCTCTTCTGCGCATTTCACCTCTCGTGTTCGGAACCCGGATCAAAGTTTTACTATCGCTTTAATTAGGAAGCATGTAAAATTCAGCCCTGTCTAGACCGTATTAACGATGCACCGTAAAATTTGATATCGAGGATGTTATAATGAAGTTGCTGGAATCGCGACGATATCGTACAGTTCGTCTCGAATCGAAGCTCAAAAAATTAATGGAGTTTCTAAACTATTTGTTGGCGAAGTACCGCGAGATCGAACGTTCTGCGCCATCAATGGCTCCCGTTGCACGAATTTTATCGTGTTTTATGTTCGCGTTCGTGTTTTATTTCCTTGTCGAATAATTAACAGCAGGCATAATAGAGCCGGCCACTTTAATTCGAAACAATGTTAATTCTCATGTGTTCGAAATGTTATTCAACAAAGAAATGCTTATTTTGATGCCGGAAAATTGGAGTCGATTTTAAAATTAATGCGGTTCGACGAAATAAATGTAATGGCGTGTTTCAATTAATCAGCACACAATAATATTTCATTTTTAACAATATTTCACGGGAGGTACGAAAAATACGCAAATAAATTGTGTAGGAACATTTATTATTAATACGTGCACGCATATGTAGGAGCAGGTTATTATAAAAGCAACAGATGAATTGTGATTGAAAAATTGGCGATTTTTAAACTGCTGTACCTTTGTGAAAAAATTAATGCGAAATATAAATTTTGATCGAAAAATTGTCGATATTTAAACTGCTGTAAGTTTATAACAAAATTAATGCAACATATAAATTTTGATCGAAAAATTGACGCTTTTTAAACTGCTGTAACTTAATGAAAAAGAATCTTACCTGGTTTACCTGGTCGCGTTTTAAAGGGCGAAGCCTCTCCTTTTACATCGCTGTATCGAATTTTACAAAGTCCGTTTGATATTAAAAAACGAAATGAGAAGCCGAAGATGCTTTTTTTCGCTAAAAATTGTTCTAAATCAAGCTCCTCTGTAACGTTAAAAAAAATTGTTTCCTGATTGAAATCACAATGGACTTAAAGTTTGAACTCTCCCCTTTACAACGATCGCATGAAAATATACGTGCAATATTTTTCTCATAAAGTTACAGCAGTTCAAAGTTGTTCCGTACAAAAGTGGCCCTTTAATTTTCATGCCGAGGGTGCATCATCATTACAAAAAATATATATAACATTGCACTACGTGTAACGACATTAAATTTAAGATTGAAAATCGAGAGTGTAGTCGATCAATGCAACTTTGTATGACGAAGTTTTATATGTTCCGGCTTCATTGTTCTAATTGAGGTAGAATCTAAAACGTTCGGATGGGCAACATGTTGGACTATCGTGTTTAACATGCTGCTCGCCGAATGTTTGGCGTTCCTGAAATGTGGAGTTTCAAAGTCAGCCGTTTTCAAACTGTGCTTAACTTTCCGCACGCGTTAAGCCAACTTCCATAGCTCTAATTGTTTAACGTCGCCAAACTGACAACATTTTCGGTGGTTTGATGTTGGAACGAACTCGCTCTGGTCCGCGTGGTAGTTCAAATAATAACGCCATTGAATTAAAATTTGACGACAGGAGATTCTCTTTTAGCCGATGAACAAATGTACATATATACAATTAATACAGCGAATATTCACAGGATATAAATGATATTATTCAGGATTGGAACATGAGACCATTCTAGCCACAATTACTCTGCCAGTAATTCCATTGTTAAAGGAGCTTCGCAGTAACACGAAATTCAGTAACGTTTCGAAATCAGTTACTCGCACTCTACTAACGAGTTATTTTTAATTGGCACGAAAAATTACACAATACACAATACACAAAAAATTGTTTTAAATATTTTTCACATTGTTACCCGATTTTACTCACTGATACTCACTACTCACTAGTCTTCTTAACGATCGTTCCTATCCAGTTACATCCCGTATGTTCCGTTATTTTCTTGCCAATAAAAACACCTCCAGCGAGTACAAGTAAATGACGCCGCACTCCGTCATAGAAGCGTCCCAACAAGTACGAATAACTCTAAATTAGTTGCCAGCTTTCAACCTCGCTATTAACGCGCATTACTTATGGAAACCCGGTGCCAAGGTTCGTTCACCCACCCCGATGGGTGCAGCCGGTCTACTGGCGCGTCACGATTTTCCACGAAACACAGCAGAATAAATCCTCGGTGGCGGGTGGATACGGATGGGTCGCATAATCTCCTCGCGTTTCACGGTTCGGAAACACTGTGCACACTATAACACGGTGCGCGCAGCATACTTTATTTAATTCCGCACTCGGCGACTCCTTGCGCAAGGCGAGGCCACCCCCGTGGCGTATGAGAGAGGACATTGTTCATCGTAGACTAACGCACAGGCGAATGAAGATGTACACCGGGTCGTGCTCGAAATTGAATTAATGCGAGCGGCTGCGTTCTCGAGGAGAAAACAGTTGTCTATTCGCGGCCGTGTCGTCGTGTTCCTGAAGCATAATATAGTCCGCCAGCATCCGTCTGCGTTTCCCGGCGAGTTTCAGCGGAAGAAACGCGTTGAGCAAATAACTCGGACGTGGGGGTGTTTGATCGATAACTAGTTTGCAGGGAGGAACATGGGATAGCAGAGGGGGTTGATCTCTCTGTACCATCGATTTGCCTTTGGCTCTGCGGCTTAGATCCCCGTCGCTTCGGCGTCTGTTTGAATTTCGACTTGCTAATATTTGCAACCATGGTCGAGGGTCTTTTATTATTTGTATATTATCGGATGCACGCCGGACCACGGTTAGTAACAGGAACTGGTGTAGACAGAATATTGAAGGACGACATGAAAGACGAATTCTGAGAATGCTTGGAGGATTCGCGGGGGTGATAGTCAGAGATTTGAATGGGAAGTATATTTTATGGAGATGAAACGGGGCGAAAGGGGAACGGGCCCTGTGCGAACGAAATGTGTGTAACAGCGTTCTGTCGTGCACGCTTTGTAGTAAGCTACGCTTTAACTACCTCTGTAAAATTTAGGACGATTCATTTTAAAACGCTTACCCTGGGAGTTGCGCGATATTACATTCCTCGTAAACGTAAAGCATGAATAGCTACGATTCTTGGGTTAATGCCATTCGAGCAAAGAATGGCATTGTTTGCTACATACACGTGTGAGATGACTATATAATTTATTCATTTTTCACTATGTGACATCACGGTTCGCGCATTGTTCCAACGTAACAATAATAATAATGATAATAATAATAATAAACACGAGTATGCCGACAGAGGAATTATCATTATTATTCAATTGTAAATGCACTGCATGCAAATACAAAGCTACAATAAGCAGTAAATGGAAGAAAAATAACACAAAAAATAAAATAAAAATAACGATTTATCAGAGATGGTAATATTCACTCCCATTTAAATCCATTTTTAGCCGAGTCTACTAGTACAACCAAAAAAAAAAACGAATAACGTAGCTCCCAAGAGACGTTACCCAGAATTCCCAAACAATGTTGGAGAATATGTCTTTCCCTGGTAGCGAGGGAGAACCAGGTTACAGGAACTCGCAGGATTGTCGTTTATCATCGCGCGGGTCAGTTCCCGTCGTCGTCTATTTGTGAAAATCGAGTCGGTCTATGACGTGCCCCTCCATTCCCCCATAATTTACCAGCGCTCTGTAAAAGTTGACCGTGGCAGGAGTCTCCTCTCGGCGCGTTTCGTGTTCGACAAGCGGAAGGAAATGCGTTCTGGATGAATTCGTTCGTATGCCCTGGGCGCAAAGCGATGGTGTCGCGGGACGACCGCGGGGGCGGCGCTGAGACGGGGGAAATATTTCTTGGGGAAGTTTCAATTCACCTGACAGGTCGGGCGAACGATCGCGGGAGAATTTCTGAGTCGACGAGCACCGCCGTGGAAAGTTGCTCGATCTTCACGCACGCCGTAAATCAACGCGGATGCGCCGGCGAACTCGCGAGCAACTTGGCGATTACCGATACGCCTGCTGAATTAATGGCAGTTTCACTGTGTCCGGGGTGTGGGTGATTGGTAATTAAACGTCACGTACAGCGTGTTACTCGATCGAGAGTGTCTGCTTCCTGTCGGGTGATGGATATTGAAAAAAGAATGGAGGATCTTCGCGTATCTTGTGTTATTCCGAGCGTGAATGTTTGTACTAATTTTTATGTAGCAGTGGAACTTGAGCTTGGTAATTTTTTAATTAAACAAATCACAGAAATTTTCGGGCGGTCTGTATAGAGGGCGAGGAGCCTAGAACAGGCCATCCTCCGGCTTTTGAAACCCTTCATGTTCTATCCAGGTCGATAATTAAGAAATGACATGCACGTCGAGGGGCACCTGTCCACTTTCTACTTTCAAAGTATTTTTATTCCGTTTTTATTCCGCAGTTAACTGCTGGTGAACAAGCAAAATTATATGTACACCTGGCCCTGCACGACGTTACCAAACACTCTGGGAGTCCGTACAAAATTCTAATAACAATGTCTCGATTAACATCGATCGCTGGCTTGCCCATGGAGTTTCCACGAATCTTCAGCGCACAGCATACAAATTTCTCAAGTCAAAAATTTGCCCGTTCACACGGGGGTACGTGACTCACGCGTGCTCGCACGCATTACAGAGACGCGTTTTACATCACGTCGTACCGAAAGCGCTCGAGCTCGTCTTGACTCGAGGACTAACCATCTTTGACGGATGGCGCGGTTGGTTTACAGAATCGAAAGGTTGGATTATATCCGCGAGCTTGGCAGCTTTTGTTCTGCACTTTTGCATTGGTATTTCCTTGGGGTGAAATTTTATCTACGATAGTCTCTAGGGGTTAGATATATTCCGTGACAAATCTTTGCCAAGGAATCAATAACATATAACGGGCCGGATGAACGATAAGGATTGATAAAAATGTTAAACAAGTCGAAACTATTGCGCATACCGCACTGTCCGCTGCACGCGATCAGATCGAATTCATTGGTAGAAAGAGCTGCCTGCGTTTGCTTAAGTGTTTCCTGACGAACGGGTGCTTCACCCTTTACGATCGTATAAAATAAAGTGGATACAAATTGCAAGGTCGCGCGTGCCCCATAAAGCAGGGAACAACATTTATGATTCATCCCAGCGTATTGTACAGGTCGTACTAAATACTTTATTTCACGGGGATGAATGCCTGAAGCCACGACGAACGCGTCAGCGTATGCAAAGTTTTGGTCGGGACGCGTCGATTATACGGACGTGCGGTCGGCTATTATCGATAAATAATTGCCACCGGCGTGTGCGAGCTAGCGTTTACTCATTGTTCAATGTTCCCTATTTGCAGGCGTGAATAAATTCACGCCGCTGGTAATACGGTGTACATTATGGGAGGCGAGTGTTCTATGTGGAGGGGTTAGCTTGCAGTAAGTTGGCGTCGTCAAGAACGGCACGCGATTCATATTTGTCGCGATTCAACGTCAACATGAAACGTAACATCAGGGAAGACAGGCTTTCAATTAAAGTTCAGAAGCCGGGGTCCCCGCGGCATCATGATTTAATTAAAGCGCACGGGAGTAATACGATGACTTTACGGGCCGATTCAGCCGGACAAAGACCATATTTATCGAACGTCGGGTCGTCCTCGTTTCCCTGCGTCGCTCGCGAAGGAATCCTGAAAATTGAATGGGAATCATTTCAATATTACGCGCCCCTATCTCGCCCGTCGGATAATCGGGTCAGATTATGAGCTTGGCGAACGAAAACTGAGGTAATGAGATTTTTTATGATCGCATGATCGGTGTGTGCGAGAGCATCGACGAAATCTAACGATAGTTCGCACGAACTATGCCCGTTTGAATGATAATTGACTGAGGACGAACTCATTGCATTATTAAACAACTTGAACACGAAGAACAGTTCATATATAATTTTCATAATATTAGCATTGAGGAATTACTAATTGGGACGCTGCTTCGCAATTCTGCCCAAAAAGTTACGAACAATTTATATGCATATTTTTTTGGACTTTGGACACTTACCTGGCACAACAATTCTGCGAATAATCATTGCCACAGTTTCTGAATAACGAATCCAACTAATAGGAACCGCGTAAATTATGAAAAAAATGTAGACGCACCTATTATTCACTTCGATTTTGAATACGTCTGATGGTGGCCGCCGTTTAAGGAGATCCTCGATGGAATAGAACCACAAAATCGTTTAATCGCCGATGGCGGAAACTCGAAGCAGCAACACACACCGCCGGCATAATTTAAGCTTCGTTTGTGGTGTGGATCGTTACTAGAAACTCGTAACTCCAATTCGAAATCCCTCGTGGATCCGTTTCGTGCAAAGGCCATTCGCGCAGATCTAACGGAGGCCATCGAGATATTAACATCCGCGAGGCGTACGGCTCGTGTTGGCGGTGCAGCAAAGCTTGCAGGTACGATACCGGTATGCGCGTGCTTTCCCGGAACGTCGTGTGGAAATGTGAGGGAGGAATCGAGCGCGCAAGAAGCCAGCCTAATTAACAGATAACGGTTACCTGGTGTATTAGTTTATCCGCGGGCGAACTCAGCTGCACAGGTATCATACGTCACCCTTGCCCCTGGCGTAATACGAGCACCTCGTAGCCTTGTTTAGGAAGCGCGGGAATATGGTTTCTATCTAAAGTTCCTTTGGGATAGGAAGGATTTTGAAATGGACCTTTGATATTTTTTTGATACATCTACTACCAGACGTAAAGTTGAGTGTGTTCGTCTCTCTTCTTTCGTTTAATATATAATTTTCTATGTTTTGCTTCTACTATGGCGAGGGTGTTGCAATGAGGGCATACGTAACAATGGGTTATTGTTATTACAACTATTTAATCGTAGGAAGATTTCATTGGAAGCAAGGATTGATCTTTAGTTGTGCATTCTTTTTTTTTATTAAATTGCGATTAATCTTGCATTTTAATTTTACTGATTACGAGAGTCACAGACATTGCAAATGCTAATCCCGATTTCTGAAAAACGAATCTCGCAAGTGTCCCGGTGGCTACTCGGCCAAATCTTAGCGCACGGAAAGTTGAAAGTCGTGGCTGGATTAGGGAGGCAATTCGTTTACTTGCAACTCCTCTCACCGAGCCACCCCATGGCTTTGTCGTCGTTATTCTGAACGCGCTGCGGTATATCGTCCCTTAACTTTTCCGCTTTGCAGCTTAACTTCGTTCGCTTCGACACTCACAGCCCCTCCTTAGTCCTTTTGCAAACTTCGTCACAAACGCACCACGTGAATGTATTTACTGGCTTAAATGAATGCTTAAGCACGCATCAGTCTGCAACCCTTAAAGCAACGTTTGTAGAAGTGTGCCGCGGAGGAGGATGTTCACCCTTTAAAATTCTATTAATGCATCTTCAACTGCGAGTTCCCTTTAGTTTGTCAGTAATTTTCTTTAATCGGTAACTTAATAAATGTGCAACGCGAATAATAAATGCGCCAATTTCGTGAATTCAGAGTCATTAACCTTACACGTGCTGGGGATCGTTTAGAATTATCGTTAAACAAAAAATTAAGAAATCACGAACTTTCAAATTGTTCCAAATGAACCTGCTAAAAGCATTTGTTAGGAATTAAATAAGAATATCTGAAGCAACGAGTACCAAGTAGATATGCACGTTAAGCAATGAGTACTTGCCAAGCCGCACCTCACGAATGCATTTAACCATTTAAAACAATTAGCCTGACTTGCCAGGAACTAATTGATGGGAGTACTCGAAAGGTGTACGTGGTCTTGGTTATTGCTTCTGCATTGGGAGGATAGATTAGACGTGTCGGAACACCGGAAGTCGAAGAAACAAGCACGCAGGGATGATTAATGAACCGTTCGAAACTATTCCCCGTCTGAGTAATGATTTCTCAGATATCGTGGCCTTACAATTAGTCAATTTTCGACGAATACAAATGTACGAAGAACGATAAATGCAATATGGCGTTAATAGGACAATAATGAAACTTTGCGATTGACTGGGGCGGCACTTGCAGGAAAATGGAGGGCAGCAAAGTTGCCGAGTTCGGATCTACAATCTATTGGGCAAGATCAACCGATGCTCGGGTCGTAGCGGCGCTCGTAACTCGATAATAGCTGAATAACGAAATTAATGGCAGATTTGCATAGATGCATAACCATCCAGTGAAGCACATTTGTCTTCCGGTTCCACGATATTAGCGCAGCTGACCAAGGCTTGATATTAAAGCCGCAGAGAACGTAGCTGTAACAATAATTAACCGATCGTGGTTGTAAATGTTCACACTGTACAAGAACTAAACAGAACTGATTCTCATAGGACTCAAATATTTCTGAACTGCAGCTTCCTCGGGCTTCAATAAAGTTAACAAAAAATGGAAGGATAATGGATTTTCTAGGCGGACGATATTTGTAAAACTATTGCCACAGCTTTGCGCTCGTTCCCGCTATCACAACTTACAACTACGAAGATCATCGCCATTTCATTCTAAATCTACGATACTACTCCAATCTCCTGGATATTACACTCTAACCTCTACCTCCATTCTACTCTCCACTCTGACTTGCTATATCCTGTATAATCCATACCTACATCTTACTTTACTTCTCGCTTCCCTTTTCCCTCCTCCTCTTTCGTATCACCTATCACAGTCCACGCGAACCGTTCTATGTTTTCGAATCGTCATCGTTTCAAGCCGTACCGCCTATCGATCGGTTCGCAGGATAAACGATAGACGTCATTCTTTCGGGTGTTACCATTCTCTGTACACGGCTAGCAAGTATATCGCACGCCTCCAACCAAAGAGTTCTGGGATCTGGTCTCCGCCCTGGAATTCGATTAAACTGCCTGCAGGGGCGTTCGAGTTTCTTCCTCGAATTGGAAGATTCCGCGTGCTTTCCCGACTCGACACCAGGTCGTCGAAGAGGAAGCTCGGGAAAAGGGTCTCCCACGGCAGTTCCGTCTAAGCCATCGTCGCGTTCCACGGCTCGTCCTCTTATCCGCGGAGCTTCCGCTTGGGCCAATTAGAAAAAACTTTGACCGGAGATTCCTACCCCGGGGATTACTCTTATCTGTGAAGCTTCGCCTGGTCGTGCGATCGCGTTGCTCGCAAAGGATTATAAACTTGCCGCTGTAGATCTTTGAATGCACGGCGGAGGGGGCGCAGCTGGTCTTTATCGAATCGAATGAAAGCGAGAACCGCAAGGGTTGGAGCGTATAACGAGACTCTTTGTGGCTGCTCTTCCGCTTGCTGTCCTTTAATTAAAATGCCCGCGTGTTCTCGTCGCGGCTGAACGAACCTGAGAACGCCGTGAAAATTTTGCGGTCGCAAAAAGTTTCGATCCTTTGTTGCGATGCACTCGTGGATACTTGGAGCTGGGATTTATAATTGAACGGGACGTCGATAGAACAGCAGAAGTTGTGTATCTGTAATAATTCAAGCCTGTCATTGCGAGAGTAACGACCACTGTGATGAAAAATTTATGCAACCGAGCTTAAAGGTTCACTCAATTTTTCCTGGAGAATTGTCGACGTTTAAAAATCTGCACCTTGTTGAAAAAAAATCGGTCGGCAGTTTACCTGGACTCGTTTTGAAGAGTGAAGCCTCTACTTTTGCACAGCTAAATTGCTTTTTTAGGGGAATCTTTTTGTATTAGAAAACGGAACGAAGAAGTGAGGGTTTCTCCAATCCCGGCGGCACACTTTTGATTCAGCGAGCTATAGACTAGCGACAAAAAAATCGTACATCAACTTTTATGCGGTCGTTGCGAAGGGAAGGCTTCAATCTTCAAACCCGTGGTGATTTGAGTTGCGAAAAAAATGTTTGGCACTTCGTAGAGACGTTTGATTCTGAACAATGTTCGGAGAAGAGAGGCACCTTCAGTTTTCCACTCCGTTTCCTAATATAAAAGGTACGTCGTAAAAATTCGATTGGGACGCGTGAAAGTAGAGGTTTCACCCTTCAAATTAAGCTCGGGCAGAGTTTTGTACGATTTTTTTTCACGGAGCTACAGCAGTTGAAACAACGAAATTTTTTCGGCCAAAATCTAGCGACCCCTAAATTATGTTGAAGTGTATATGAATAAAATATCATCCAATTTGTGCATGTTGGGCGTGTCCATTTGAACTATGGCAAGGAATAAATGTCAGTTAATATAATATTGTCAGGATATACCAAATTTAATCACAACGGAACTCACCCCGAAACTAATATTATTTTAACTTTAAACATTAGGAGATATGAATAAAATTTTCTTATATACTATACTTTTATATATAAAATTATATTATTTTACTTATAAGAAATTAGTATTTAAAAAGCGAAAACGCGAGTAAAGCGACACGATGTAACACCGGAGATTGAACAGGGCATTGAAGTAGTGGTAAGAACAGCAGGGCCGTATTCGTGTAAAGTACGGGCACAATAAAGGAAGGTTTACTGCTAGTAAAAATCCAACATAGCTGTGTACACCTTCCGCAGTTCGCGTGTACAACGGAATGGATAAAGTATAGATATCCACACTGCGCGTTGTATCCTCCTGTACCATTTTCTACCTCCCTGTTCCCCTCGAACTCGATCTACTTCAACTCGCCCGATATATCCGTGGAGAAACAACCAGTAGGGGTAATGATGCAACCGCCCCGTTCTCCACCGCGAAAAACCGGAGAAGATAGAGAAAGTGGAAGTTCGCTCGGCGGAGACTTACTCGTGAGTTCTTCTAAATTGTAGTTTGGCATGGTTGCTCCGAGCACGGGGCACGAGAACGCTCTCATTTCATGGGTAGCCTGTGCGCCGTCCGCTTTTAATTAAATCGCGGAATCACAGAACGGCCGCTGATTACACCGGAATAATGGGTGCAACGTGTAATATTCAGAGTGTATACAAAAACTTGTGGCAAATGTCAATTGCACATAGCGCTTATTAAACTGGAGTGAAAGTACTGAATGAATGTGGACCCAGAAATATAAATATAGTTTCCTTTAGTTATAACATATCTCTTATCAAATTGTCCAATGCGACCAGATGTTTCACAATTTGAAGAAAAATGTTTTTTGCTATCGGATCATTTCTTTTCGCTTGTCTTAATTGTCACTTATAACTATACATTATTTTATATTCGTAGCAGAATTTTCATGGTGTTAACCAGGCTTTATTATTTTCATTATTATTATTACTATTATTACTACAACCGTAATTCTTATGCCAATGTTTGGCAAATTCTCGTTTGAGCAATCACGAAGACGGGGAATCAAAGTAAATTAATTAAAATGTTTGAACAGGCAGGCAGATTTTGTGAAAGCTCGACACCGCCTCTCAAGGCGAGGATGTACTCCTTATTATTCGTAACGCGATGCCAGTTGCCGCGAACTTATCCGAATCGTCTCGAAATTAATCAACATCCTGACTAGCGATCTAATTAAACAAGTTCGTCAACTGTGACGCAACCCGCCGGTTAACCAAACTTTCGTTCTGAATTCCTGGTGTTCGGAAACTATGAGTTTTCGATGTTCAATGACGATTAGGAGGAGGCTTCGCCGTGCTCTTTCATCCCGCGATCGTTATCACACCGACACCCTTATGTACCGCTGCGTATAATCACACGTCAGTGTCACACGTACAATTAGCCCGTTAACGTTTGTTCAATTCCAAAACATTTACTTTGCTTCGCGTAAACTTCTCTGAAAAGTTTTACACGCATCGTTTCTTGCCGATTCTGAAATTCCATCAATAATATCTATCTAATTCCCATTCCAACGTGCCGATCGATTTCCCCTTCCGCGGCATAAAGCACTCGGAATCGAGCGCCGAGACCAACTCCTTCGGAAGTACTTTGCACGCCGGAAGTAACAATGCGGGGCTCGATCCTCTGAGATATTATTCGCCGTCGCGGGGCGAAAATCGAATAGGGGGGCAACTTTAATCCTTGGAAGGATGCCGGTGCGTCCTGGTCGGCGGTGGAAAGCTTCGATTAATCATACAAGCAACTTTTGCCGTAGCTCTCGAACGAGAGGGCGACCTGTCCCCAGCGTCGCGACGCTGGGCGTCCGTCGAAAGGGAACAGGAAAACCGGTGCTTCTGAGCTGCGTTCGAAATTGTCACGATGATAAATCGCGTTGGTATCGTATATCTCGGTGGCGCGTCTCCGACCATTCGTACGCGGTTAAAGCTTCGGATGGGCGAGCTATCTCGAGCGTTTGACTGAATGCACCGGCGGCCACGCGTGCATCGCACGCTGAACGTGTTCGACCGGGAACGCGTGTTACACTTTTGTCATTCGCGAACAATGTCACGGGACAATCGGGCCAACCCATTTTTCTATTCGACGCATATGGGTAACGTTCATTGCGAGTTGGGATGAATTCAACCCGGAAGGTATTCTTTTTCGTTTGCGTTTTGTTTACGCTGCGATTGGTATTATTGGCCCTGACTCTTGCGATCTTATTGCTTGGCGAGTGAATGTACGGAGGAATGTACGTTGCTGTGCTGAACTTTATTTCAGTCAGGCGTAACCATGAAAATATATTCGCTATTGAAATTAAAGGGTTACTAAATTTTGTCTGATCTTCCAACTGCTGAGACTTCGTGAAAATGGATCGCATAAGAGTCTACCTGGCCGCATTTTGTGGCAAATGCATCGATAATATTTGCAGGTCAAAGTCAATACACGTTGTAACATTATATTTATATCGCAAACAATGTCTACACACTTCACTTGGAATCGAATTTCCAACATTAACACGTACCTGTTTGAACGAGATTCTAGTTATCGACGATAATTCTGCCCAATTAAGTAGCACCTGGCAAGCATTAAGCTTGATCAATATGCCCTAAAATATCTGTGTATCTTCATTGGCAGTTTCATGTATCCACTACATTTGGTCACAAGCGTTTAATATATTCGTGTTATTTCCCATTCGCAAGTTGATCCTACTCATACAATTACAACCCATAAATCACTCCCAAACAGTTACCACCCTCTATCTACACAATTTTTCTATAAACTTCGTCGTACTTACAAAAAGAAAAAAAGTAGGAGAAATATTGGCAAACATAATGTGCGCAATTTTATTTCAAAGTTAATAAAATAATCACCTGTCTCGCTGCATACGACAAACAATTAATAATGTTTCTTCGCAATTTCCTAATCTAATAATTATCTACGATAATAAATAGCCAGAAAATAAATTCACGACCTCCCATAAATTTTCACTTTCTACAATTTATACGATTAATATATTTTTCTTTTCTTTCCGCCGCACTCGACACCGCGTTGCAGTGGTGTATCGAGCGTGTCCACGCAATTTCCTGAACGATAACGTCCCGCGCAAGTCTCTCTTCCGCAGATGTAAATTAATTAAGCGGCTCTAAATCACGACAATAAATCAACGTGATATCGTAGATCGTAACGGGTGGGCCGTGTGCATTTGATCGGCACCGTGTGCACCATCGAAATCGACGCGTGTCAAGGGCTTTGCGACGCAGAAAGCACCGCTTTCCATCTGATTGTCGAAGTCGAGCGGCGTTGACCATGGTTAGATGGCATCGGCCGTTTCTACATCGACGCGTGTCAAGCAGCCTGTCACGTGGAATGCGTCGCTTCTCGTATGCCGGGTCGTATTGAATCGCGTTGATCTCGCACAGAGCTTAGATCGACTGTTTCTGATACGCTGGTCGTATTGATTTTCGTCGAATAATCGGAATTACGTTGATGTTTAAAGTGGGCTATTATTTGGAACGCGAATTTCTTGAAATAAATTAATTATAGCAATGTCGCTGATATCTTGAAGCAAAATACGTTGCCTGAAAAAAATTACGTATGATTTTCTACATTCTTTGTCATGAAGCTTTTCTGTCACGTTCAATTTATAATTGATATATAATTATCGGAGTAAATTATTCTTTGAAGTTCTGGAGCGGTAGGACTTGTATGGCGTGACAAATAGTGGCTCTCTCAGTCTTCGGGCTACTATTATTGTTTAAGTGGAGATTCGTTTGGAATTGTCTTAAGACGCCACCGTTTATGGATAATAGAGATTGTTGAGCTTGGAAACTCCTTAAGCTCCGAAGCTTAGCTTTGGGCGGTCATTCGGGTAAATTCAGTATTCTCGAGGATTCAGACGACTTCTGAACTGGTCAGAAGGGGTAGATAACAAAGGGGGCGATAAAGTATAAACCGATGTCAAATATAATTGAATTTAATTTCTGTTCTTTAATATAATTCCATTTCACTTTTATCCTGCTTATCTTTATGTATGAGAAGTAACACCAATATTAATATTACGTATGTAATTCTATTTCCTAAAAAGATAAGGAAACAAAGAAATGAATACGCATAGAATTTGTCTTGTGAAGTATCGTTTCGTGCTTCTCGCTTGGGTCAAAGTATCTCAACGGGGGCTTAACCTGTATGAAAGTGTTCGCTGGAAACGTTCCTGGATGAATAGAGTGCCGGGGGCTTGTTAAGAACGGTATTGAGGTTGCGATTCGATAAATAGCGGTCGCTCGAATTTAAACTGAATCGCGATAATGAACGCCGAGTGCCATTGATTTAGCAGGGTGGAAACAGTAAGGCATAGACAAAGCATTCCAAAATACTTCCACGATAGGGCGGAATTATAATAAATACTGAAGATTCGATGTTCGATGTTTTTTCGCCAGAAGAAATACATGTTCGAGAATGGTAACGACGAAAAGTTCTGAATCTTGTGGAGAATCGTGATTTTAGGATAAATCGCGTCGTTATCTTTATGAAACGGTGAAAATTTGTGACGTGAACAGGTCGACGAGTGAAGCACCGAACGAAGCAGCGAAACGCGAAAAATACACGTGGCGAAACGGGTCACGACGTGGGAAACGGCTTAATGAAATATACGAGTTTGTTAATCCCCCGCATTAGCGCTTCTGCCACGAAAGGGGGAGAATTGGATTGAAAAGAGGGACCCGAAGAAGCGCAGAGTTGTAGCTTCATTTCGAGCACCCTTGCCTTACCAAATTTATACTCGTTCACTATTCTGGTATGATTTTCCACCGTACTCGAATTATGACGTGAGGTGCCGTCATTAAAATCTGCTATTAATTAATTAACGCGTGCTAAATAATTTCCAGGAATTATGAACATTTTATCGAACCAGATTTTATTTTTCAAGTTTTATTTATATTAGATTTATCGAAAAACTCGTGCCATATTTGGGAACCTGAGCGTTTAATTTCTGTCCAAGCTATTTTATACATATCACACGTTCGTTCAAATTGTTAATTAATTAATCGTTTTTAAAAGTTATATTTATTGCATCAGAGCGCTCAAAACATTCAAGTTTTTTTCTTATCGTAGTTGATGGTTTTATCAAAGGGCAGCATATTATTTTTTAAATTATCGGGAAATCTAATATACCTTCTTCAGACTTTTACTTCTTGTTCAATTTTACAAGGGGAACGTTCGCTTCCCTCGTACAAGAAGTATAGATTTCTCAACGCATTATTCCCCTTCTTTCCTTCGATTTCCATGGAAACCACAGTTCAAACCAAAAACTTTCCCCGTGAATACCTTATCTTATTCCCCTTGGATCCGGCAAGAAATCCACGGAATATTTACCGTGGAATCGTTTTAATCGCAGCGCCAGTTAAAAGTTCGAGAGCAAAAATCACCACGGGCGTACGAATTGATTTGGATCTGTCGCGTCTGTGATATCACACGGACCAACTCAATGTCTCCGTTGTTTCCTCGTAACAGGAAGTTCCGGTTAGGCAAACAGCATATCGGATATTTGCCTCGTGCTGCCAAGTGAAAAACAAATATCCTCGGCAGACTTTAGTTCGAGAACGTCCAACGACATATCGTGGTGTCAGCTCGATTTTGTAACAGCAACGTATTATTATCCCTTCCGCGGGGACACAAATTATTTATTTCGTTCGATGTATTGGACAGGAGTCACCGAATGTTCACAGGAGAAAATTCGTGCAGGCAGAAATAATCCGATGCGCATCGAGTGTCGATGAAAACGAGTGAACGCGACGGTAACGACGAAAAGAATTTAATTAATCCACGCGGGACACAGCGAAGAAGTGTTAACTTAACGGCTCTGGCATTACGTCGCGACTCCGCGTGGGAAGTTTGCGGGACACGCTTTCCTTTCGTGATATCTAGAATTTCGAGCGTTCGTGTCGGGAATATTAACTCGCGGCACATTTACCTCTATCGCGCCGCTGTATCGGGATGTATAAATTCAGATCGTCGCTGCGAGCTTACAGACCGAAATATGGAACGATTCTGGTTTGGAGTGTTTCGACGGAGGGAAGTGTAGATGGTGGTGGGTTAAGATGTATAAGCGCGCTGGAAATTGTTCGAGTACTATCAAACAGGTATTATGCGGCTCGACGGCGAAAGCGAAACGATTTGAACACTTCCTATTCTATTGTTCCGCGGCTTCGCGAGTGAACAAGCGTACGAGAACTAAATATTTTGTTTGCACGCGAACAAAGCGGACAGTGTTCATTTGTGATTGAGTCGATTTCGGGCGCGTTCGGCTGGAGCTAAAATAAATACAAATCCTTTGGATAGATTAAAATTGTTTTTATTCAATATGCTATTTATACAGGCAGTATATCTAATAATAACGTAAGACGTAAGACGAACTATCATTTGTGTCTTATGATGTGGATACTTTAGTTTTCCACTACGATTTCTAGTATAAAATAGTCGGGGAAATTTTGTAAATAAGCCCAGGTAGACTGTTGTACGATTTTTTTTTTGCCACGAAGATACAGTTGTCCAAATATCGACAATGTTTCCAGATAAGATTTAGCGGTCCTCTAATTTGACCGTCGAGTGTGAATTCATTGAAATATTGTCCAAATGACAATTTATTAGACGCGATTAATGAGAACGTCAATTAAATTGAGTTTAACGTTAAGCACCGTCGTGATCTCCATCGTCACGGTTAACTACGCGAATAATGAAACACACAGTCATCGAAAGCCATGGATAATTGAAATTGGGACTGTGTACAGAGCAAGACATACCACTGATACCCAAATAATCGATAGCCCGGTTAATTGATGCCTGACTCGATTAATAATTACTGCCGTCGGTTATGCATCCGACGAACGCACGCGATTTGCAAAAGTGACTCAATTCTTAATTAAGCGGATCCTCCTTTATAACATACAAACCAGAATAATCTCGCTCACAAATGTTTCAGGAAATACATTTTTCTCCGTTGAAGTGAAATGAAATGGAATAGGAAAATAAGCATGGTCGGCATGAAAGAATTAAAACGCTGCGAGCTTCAGGTGTAATTAATTTCACAAATTGAAATGTTCTCCGCTTTGAATTATAAACAAGTTCAAAATTATACATTATAAATGCCGTCTTCCTGTATAGCGAAGTCTTTACGCTCTTCCTGCTCGGAGAGTTTCAAAAATGAAATCAATTCGCGAATGGAAAAAAGCGTGGCCCGCGGTTCGCAATGGAACGGAGAGGAAACAGAAAATAGAAAGGAACAACGTACACGAGGTTAATAGCGGCGGTTCCTTGAATTTATTCAGCGAGATATTTCATCGTTCCGTTGCTGGAAAATATGGTTTCGATGGAACGGGAGTAGCCTGAAGGATAATTTAAATATTTTGCAATAGAAAACTGCAGCCTCCCATCGGAGAAAAAGTTTCGGCACAAGTTCGGCTATACGCGGTGCTTGTGTCCAATATAATATCCAAAGTCTCACAGCGGGGCACTTAGCGTTCATTGGTAAGCTACGGATAAGTGCTAGGTAATGTGTACAACAAGATTATCTTTAACATAGTACCGAAGAATAGCCATTATCTATAATAGCTGACTTCCAAATAAAAACTGAAGCTTGGTCTGATCAAAGAAATCTGCCTTTAAGAACGCCGTATGGCATCATCATTATCCTGCGTTAAACATCCAGTGAACGTCCCAACAGAAGCATCTTACGAGTAAATTATAAACTGTAATCGTGTAATTTTCCCCGAGGTGTCGAGTTCTACGTTAACCCTTTCACGCGAGTGAAAAGCACCGTAGAATCCGTTGAAAATATTTTCATTCTATCTTTCCATCGAGGATAGAAACGACACCCAGCATCCCTCGTCCATCTCGATAGTCGAGAAAGGAGGCGGCAAGGAAGAACAGGACGCGGAATCGTAATAGCGCGGAGAGAGTGTCGGATCGTTTTTATTGGACGGAAACGGTAGAAAAGGCGGCCTTTGTGTCGGTGACGTTCTCATAACCACAGATTCCCCCTTTATCGGGACTTTCTTTTTTAACGGCGCATTACTTCTATCAAACGGAAGTGGCCATAATTGCGTGGCACAATTAAGGTCAACTACGGCAGATAGAGAGTGAGATGGAGGCAGAGAGTCCACCTCTGGCATCTTCTCTACTTTTCTTCTATTCCGCACCGGTTGCCGCGTTCCGTCGTTCTTGGTTGGCGTGTCCAATCAGCACCTGGATTAAGTTAACTGCATCGGCGCCTTTTCAATGGGCTCGTTCGAGCCGCGACCGCGTTCGACGAGCACCCTCTCTCTCTCTTTCACCCTTTTTTGCACCCTCTCTGTCGCAAAAGGAGGGACAAGTTAAAGAAAGGAAGCTTCATCGTATAAAGAGACACTTGGCTGGACTTGGTGGAAACGGCTCGGGTTCCAATAGACGCAGCGACCTGTAATTGGACGATTGGACCAAGGGAATGGGCACGCTCGACTGACCTATAGAATAAGCTGGCAAGGGGTTAATGGAACCGAGCCTCGGAGAGCGTATCGCGTGGTTGAACAGTTTTCTACGGAACTCTTCTTGATTTTGTTAAGAAACAAACTCTTCTTGCGACCAAATCAATCGTCGCCAGGTTGCACCCCGTTTCCTTCAATCCTTTAGAACAAACAAATTTTATTTAAGTATTAAAAAACGGTTAATAATGAGTCCGTGAAAATTTATCAAGCTTTTAACCCCATTAGTAGATAATGAACGTAATACCGCTACTTAATTCTTCAGGACTATCCATCTGTACTACTCGAGAGGTAATACTGCCCCCCGAACACGATCCATCAATCATTCTTTCTTCCCCGACGGGGAGCAGCATCGAAGGATCCTTCATCTCGCTTAAAAAAGATGCACGCTTCTTGCCCAAAGAGATGAACGGTGTTTCGACGACGCGACGCGACGATCATCAGAGTCGCCCAGTAGATAAGTCGGTGTATGGTCAGCCGGCGAAATACGTAGAAAAGGAACATCGCCTAAGAAGCGATCGGCGAATCTCCATAGAATTGCATCTCGCGCCAAGGAAAGCTTTCTTAACTACCGTGCAGGACAAACGGGTCGTCTCGAAGACGACGCGATAGCGTGCAAATAATACGGCAAACTCGACGGCTTCTCCCTTGCCTTGTCGCATTACAAACGGCTGAGATACTACTTGGCCCGTTCCATTTCGTAATGATCGTCTCCTCGACCCTTGTCTAACCTATACATCTCGCAGTGACCTTAGGCCATGGCGTAAGAAGAGCGTAGGGATCACTGAAGCTACGCTTATACGTCAGTCGTAGCTACGGAGATACGCTAACGAGACGCCGACGACATTTTCCATCGGATGAAAACGCGAACGTCCCTGCTCTGCGACGAGTATTCGAAATGGTATGTTTTGTACGGGTTAGCCTCATTACCGGGCGGAGATGATGTCGACGATGACGTTTTATTCGGGTCCAATGCAGATCGGTACAGTAACGAGACGCTACGCTATCAGTGGAAAACGTTGCGCGAGGATCGATGCTTGCGGCGACACAAATTAAGCGTGAGAGAGGATTACTGTGGGTTTCGTACCTTGGAAATTACGGCGTCGGGCTTTATAATATGTTTAGAGGCTGGTGGCGAGTTGGAGGATTCCTCTTTATTGATTTTATTGTTAGTGCGTTTATTGTTGTCATTTTTGTTACTGATTATTTACTCGAGAGATTATTCAATTAAAAATTGAATATAATACACTCGGATATAAAATTGATGGATCACTATTTTGTTAAGACGTTAACGTATTTCGTTAATTTATTCTTCGAATAGCACTATCAATTACATCTAAGGAGTGGAAGTAATGCTACGAACCGTATACATTGTATACATATTTTTTATATTTCACACATGAATTTCTCATTTAATTATCGTACAGCTTCTCTATAAAGTAATTTGTGTTTCTTTGTTGTTGCAGACAGAACTTCGAACGAGCCTGACAGAGGGCTCATCGCCATTGCGAACATTCTCAAAAGAAAATCAGACGTGATGTAGGGGTTGCACTCGAGTCCAACGTCTGGAAAAATAGAGTAACGAAACGTCCTCGTGAAACAAAGAAACGTATAGTCAGGGGACAGATTCTTCATTCGCAATGATCGTACACGCGTATAAAGAAAACCTTCGCAATTCGTGCGTGAAATTCAGCGGGAATAAATCAAAGCTGACGTCGACGTGAATGTTCCGTCGTGATGAAAAATAGCTCGAAGAATCTGGAAAATTCCGCGTATCGCGATGGCCGAGACGAGAAAGTTAGGGCGGGGAATAAAGTGGCGCTAATTTAAAAGTTTCGGTAATTTCAAAGCCAATAATAACACGGATAATTTAACCGCGAACGTCGAAACGAACGAAAACAGACGCTGCTTTACGGACCATTAACCCTTCTGCATCTGTGTCGACTGCACCAAATTACCTCGAGTCGAGTTTATTTCTTGCCGAGCTAATTGCTTATGAACGATTTGTCTAGACGCCGCGCCGGGGAAATAAAGTTTCACGCAATTCGAAGTCCCACGCGCCCATTTTAGCACTGACGGAGGGTGGCACGGGGTGGCTTAAGAATTGAGAAAAACGGAAAATTGCATAAAATTGAATTACACCCTCGAGTGAAGTAATACGTATAATAAATTGAGAGCATCGTTTAACCCTGGCAGATACGCGACGAAACGTTGATTATTTTTCCGGGAATCAAATTAATTTAGAGAGACAGGGCGGACGGCGTGTATAAGGGGCAAAGTCTACGGTAGACCGAGAACGCCGGTGAAAATGATATTAAGGCAGAGAACTGATTGAAACGTGGGAAATGGCGATCGTAGAGGCTGTTAGTGAAATGAGTGCTACGCGTTTAAGTGTGTGGTTCGGCGCTGTTCTGTTCGTGGCAACGACACTGGTCCACTCTCAGGTTACATGGACGCCAATCTACGTGGGCACGTACAGTGAGTACTTTTTCTTTGCTATTAATCTTTCGTACGTGTTGTGCCATAAAACGTGGTCTTATTTTACGACGGAGAGCATGGATTCAATGGCTCTTCTTTTACTTCGAGTAACTTTAATGTAGGTACGGTACGAATTATTTAAATAACGATTATAATTGTTGAACGAACTTCAACATAATTTTCATTCGATTATTTTCAATTGGTCTTTCCGTGCAATACATGTGGCACGCAATTAAAGTCATTGCTTCATTCGTACACTTGCGCTAAAACGTGAATTATAGGCCATTCACAATTGTAACAAATATTTGTGTGATACTTCCGCGTAATGATACATCGTGTACAACAAGTTTGATTGCGGCACAAAGGACGAACATTATGTACCACGAATATAACGTGAGAGAACGAAATGTAATATGTCTACATAATTTAAACTGCTGCTCATAAGAGTGCAACAGAGTATCATAAACATTTTGACAGCTGAATAATCCACATTCATACTATTATAAAATATTATACGAACGAATTCTTATTCAAATTCTGCTGAACCATGAAAATATACTTTCCATAAGTCAACAACGGTCGGCGCCCGCCAATGTTAAATATTGAAATATTTAAAACGTGTCTTTGAATGAAAAGCGCAATAAATGATTTTTCCTCGCGTACATTTCATTTGAGTGGCCTAGACTTGAATTTCATTCGCGACCAGGGTATCGCGTTTCCCTCGTACGGCACTCAAGCAAGTCGAATTAAGTACCGGTTAGGTCGGGTCATGCTAAATTCTAGCCGCGCTCGCGTTGCCAACGCAGCGCACGTCGGCTAATTGCAATTCGTGGAACGTCTAAGGCCTGTTAAAAGGAGAAGAAAAAAGAAAAGGAGAGGAAAAACGTTCGTCATGCTTGGTCGTAGTTTATGAAACACGCGTCACATCGTTCATTCACAACTTACGTCGACGATTCACAATCCACGCGGATGGTGCGGGAAAATCGTTTTCACGTGCCGGCAATTTCTCTTCAGACCGATTGATCTCCAAACGACAGTGCTTCCGTCTAGTGCCTGCTTGACTTACAAATAACCGTATCGACATGCTCGGTTTACATATTTTCGCAGCCAGCCGTAACCGAATGCATTGCACATCGTGCCCCGCGGAGAGGAACGTGCAGCAAAGGAAAACTGCGATCTTTCTGTCGCGCGTGGGCAATGTCAAACGCGGCGATCATTTTTCGGATTCTATAAGAACCGATCAATCATGTACGCCGCCGATACACGCGTGATGTGACAGAAGGACCTTTACATCGACAAAAGTAACACGAATCGAGAGGGAGACAAAAATGGATCGATCCATCCTCCGGTTTCAATACTCCTCCCGTTCGTGCGGACCCACGCCTCCGTTATTTACCCCTTTTGCTTTTTCACTTTCGCGTCTTTCCGATCGAAGTTCGCCCAATCAGGCGTGCAGCTGCGACAAACGGAGAACGCCGCCCGACCGTCGGATTGATCGCGTCAATTAACGAGCCACGGCGCGACGTTCGCGCGGAACTTCGCAAACGAGTACAATTAATGGCGCATCGAGTTTGTGCAACGCCGGGAAAGTCTGCGCGTACGATGACGGAAAGCAAAGGGAACAGAGACGGGGCATGGTAGAAGCTGACACGGGAGTGATTTGCAACGGCGCCGATGGATCTCGGAATTCACGCGTCGGCTCGTCAACCTCTCACTAATAACTCCCTGCGAAACGTGAAATTTTGCGAACAGTCGCGGCCGCGCGTCCCGTTTGACAAATAGAAGAGTTCTGCCGAGTTTTAATCAGCGCCAGACGATCCGGGTCAAGTGCAACGATCAATCCACGTTCGATTCCGTTTCACCTGCGCGTCGAACGAACGATGGCGTCATCGTTTCAAACGATCCGCTCCACTGTGCTCGCTAATGAAATTCTTCTCCTGTGTTTCGTTTTTTTTCTTTTTTTTTCTTTTCGTGCATTTTATCAACGGAGATTTCTTTATTTCGAAAATCGACAGGCAGACAATTACACGGCTTTGCTAATCGCTGAACGTTATCGTGAGAAGATTTGATGCGGAACAGAGGGGTGAAATTTATATTTCGTGCTGAAGCAGCTGACGGTTTTATTAGACGAGACGATCCGGAACGATAAATCGACAATCGATTCGGCTCAGGCGCGTTGCAGCGTTTATATCGGTTAATTGCGTCGCTCAGGCGCGTTAAACGGGACGGCGAATGAACCGCGGAAGCTGTTAATTTTGCCCGTCGATTCGTCGGTTCGACGTTTATAATGCTTGCGCTGTCGATAATGGCGCACGATGAAAGAAGTACCGATTGGTATAACTGGATTCCAGCGCAGTATCGTCGAGGCGGGAATAGTTGAAATTAAGATTCATTGCCTTCGCCCGTCGACACCTCTGAGGTGAAAAGTTATTCGGCTATTAAATGTTTGCTTTGCAAGAATCGCGAATTCACAGTTGAATACTCTATCGGGGACAGAGGCTCGTCTTTAACGGATTACTCGTTGACAGAGAAGAATAGCGTAGCTCTGATGCGGTGCATTTATTACCAAGAGAGAAAGGACAGGTGCCGATTCTTTTTCATTACGGTTCATAGACCCGGTAATGGTGGGTTCTCTCATCAGTAGCAATGCATCACACGGAGATCGAATTATCACGCTTCAGGGACAGCATCTTCCGTGGTTTATACGCGCCGACAGCGTTTCAGTGATCATTCGATGCACGTAGATCGGGCCGAAAAGTGATTACGCCACTCTGCCGCGAAAAGATAAAGTGGCTTTGAAATATGAGAATAAATTCAGAAACGTGCCGGGAGTATCGTAATTTTCGGGCAGATACACCTAATAAGATTACTGGCGCGATTTGTAAACCGTTTGATACTGATTAGAAAAAATATACCATTCTAGGAACGCAAGGTCTGACAATAAATGGAGTTATTCACTTGCTCTGTACGATTACAGATACTTCAGATTTCACCGTTGATTTAATTTTGTTATTATTGTTTATTATTATTAACTTTTTTCATTTAGTTTGATGAACATTGGAAGAGGGGAAAAATATCGATCGAACATTCCTCGCGTGAATTTTATTTTGCGTATTGCTTCATTGTACCAGATGAAATTGTACCCAGCGTAAGTAGTATAGCCAACCGCATGGTCAGACACTGCTGTCAAGCATACCTCCCTTAATGTTTAATCCTGTGTCTGATAACGGTGCAGCCAACCGTTTAAAATATCCAGGTCCCTGTCCCTTACACCTACCCTTGAATGTAAAAACAATTCTTCACAATTAATATTTAACAAACAAGTTTTATATAAAGCTTCAATCGAATCATCCTAATAAAAAAATATGATTAATCTTGTAATCAACGAATCGCTCCATCCCGAACGAAGATATTTCTCATACTCGTGCTTGACGCTCTTGAATTAAACACCAATTTTCAATGACAATTCTAAACTGGCCCTGCTTAGTCCGCCCCAGACATTAAGCCAGCCTGGCGTGTCCCCTTGAAAGGTACTCACGGCTCGTGTGGAGATACCGAGGAATAATTCAAGCCACGAACATCGTGTCCGTGGCCCGGATCAGCCGTACGGTAGCTGTTGGGGGATGGTAGGTGGGCAACGAAGTGGTGGAGTGTGGAAAAGGGTGTGCTAGTGAAGACTGGATAGTGAAGACTCTTCTTGGCAGTTGGTCGTCGTCAGTAGCAGACTGTACTCTAATTAACGGTAGGACAACAAGAGCACCCGTGAGAGATGGAGGGTCGTTCTAATAATTCGCAAGGGAGCACGAGACGCAAAAATTTGCGTGGCTCGGTTAAGGAAAAGAGAGCGAAAATTCGCTCTAAGCTAGGGGAAGAACGGGGAAATTATAGCGTGAGTTCCTTGGTGTCGGTATCGGTCTTAGCTGGAGGGGTTTACCTTTAATGTTTTTAATTAATTACGAGACGCGGTCGCCCTCATCGCCCGAAGTTGGAAAGATCAACAGACGAAACATTCCACTCTGTTAGCTTTTTAGTATATTTGAAGGGTCGGGTAAATTGATCGTGTTTAATGTAATCGAAATTGATATCAGCGACAATTAGCTTCGTGGCATATAATTGCGTGCGGCGCGGTTGATGTGGTGTAATACATTATTTTCGATATTTCGATTAATTCTTCCATGAAACGGATCAACATTTTCGACAATAACATTAAATGAAATGAACAGAGAAATGTCATTAACACAGGCTATGAACTTTAAAGTATTCATCTACTTGAATATTCGATCGTACGCGAAACGCGTACTTCCAAGCATTTTCATTTATATTATCTTGCCCCTCGTTTCATTGAAACCGTACCAGCCAACCCAGCGTTGTCTAAAACACGGACTGAGTTCACGGAAAAGTAGAATCTGTAAATGACGTTCTACCTTCAATCTCGACCACGATAATTTTGCGTCTGACATATAACCCTTGTTTAAGAAAAGGGGTAGAAGGAAAGGTAGATGAAGAATTTCGAGGAGTTGAACTTACTTGGCGTTCGCAATTGCGTTCACCATCATGGTGAAAAGTTTCTCCTTGCAGCAAATGAAGGCTGACTGTAAAAAAACAAAAGAGTTGCGGCAGGGTCAGTCGTAAAACGGTAACAAGAGTCAGCCTAGTCGAACGAGGGCCAAATGTTGCGGCGATTTCGAGTTGCTCGTAAGTCCTTACGAAGCTGAGCAGACCTCTTTCGTCACGCCTCCTCTGCCATCTCTGTCGAGATAAGTAGCATGCCCTCTCCGTTCACTTCACGATTCAAGAACGCTGCTCTGCGTTCGTACGAATTTTCCTCGATGTCTGAACTTTGATCCTTTCATGGATTTCATTAAGTGCAATGGCATTGTCAAGATGCTTCTTGTTGTAGGTAAGACCTTGTAATGTCACTTGCCTTTAGACTAGAAATTACAAGGTCTTGATACTAACGAGGGAACAACAGTGGATTTATTATTCACTGCTTAATTTCGAGCAACGGCGGAACTATATCGTCGTTCTCCGAGAATGCCAGGTACGCCATATTCTGAAAGTTTGCCGAGGTGAAAACGTCTAGCTTAAGTGAACAAACACATTGGGGTCCTGTTTGCTTTCTCAACGAAAAGGGCACGTAGCACGGTAGAAAACGAAAACGATATCCCACTGTATCCCAACGCGTGTCTACACATAAAAGAATTCAATATTGATGATCATCTACCTTCCATAAGCAATGCCGAGCAAACAGTTCCTGTATTCGTAATGAAACGTGCTAGCGAACTTGAAAGAAACGCGTACACCGCTTTCTTTCCAGTGAATTGCAATGGGTACAAATCGATAGACCGCATAATAAAAGTAACTATTGTGTACAAAGCGGAAGCATGTCTCTCGCGTATATAAATAAATTAACGACTAAAAATCGTAAAACGTTTCAGACGTGAGAGTCTTATTTCTAGTCGCATTCGATTGACCACTCGATTCGTTCGAAACAGATTTTTCTTTACACCCAGTCCCAGCTTTAACTTCGATTCCCAGCAACTGTACATTCAGACCCTCGGTTCTCATAAGTTCGCAACTGGTTAGAAACAGAAACGAAGAGCCAGCAAGAACTTTAATCGCGTTCGGGCCGGAAACGCGGACGAGAACAAAACGGACGAATCCACAAGGACACCTGTGCGCCCGGTATGCAGGTGCATTGCAGTTTCATAGTCTTGAACTGCGTTGAACAGCCAGGCGTGGTCCGTGAAGCGAACTGTAATCCTGTTTTCTAAATGTAACCCAACTTCGGTGAACATGTGTACGTCCAACCGCAAGCACTGTTCGACAATTTGTCTCCGCAGCCAACACGCTGCCTCTTCGTCCTTCCCTTGCCATTCCTCCTCTATTTGTCTCTATCCGTTCCATTTTCTACGCCAAAAGCAGCTGCCTGTTACCATTCCTCCGATACACAGGCGCCTCTGCACTTTCGAACCCACCCTTCAACGTCTCTGGCTAAGCTTTCAAAATTCCGCCGCTGGATTAGCAACCGCGACGAAGTCTGACCGCATCGAAGCTCGCCCCGCTTCTTAAGCAGGAATTAACGATCTTGATTGCAGCCAGTGGATTCAGATTGCGTTTCGCGGTGTTTCCGAATCGTTCACGATTTCTCGCAGGGGTGTGGCACATGGGCGAGGCTGCAATTGAGTGAACGAAAACGATTTGTCTTGCATTGAAATTTCTGATACGTTTGTAAGAACTTTGTTTGGCGATCTAGTGCCGCAATTGTTGGGCTATTTTATTACGCGGCTAGGTGGGTTCGTCGAAATCTGCCGGGATTTAAATAGCGGCAGTGCACGGGCTTCTTTTAAATTTTACGGTTCTGCAAAGTGTTTGGAGGGAATGTCTAGAAGCAAGGTAGAATTGTTCTAGGAAATGCAGGTGCAAAGTACTGCGCGCTGCGAATTGGACCTGAGGGAATCTACTATTCCAAGAATTTCAGTTTATGATACGTCCATCCTGGGACAGGAGGGGCGGTGATAAAGTCACTTCTTGAATGACGTTGCTGCGTTAATGAAACTGCCAGGTAGGATTATACGTCGTAAGAATTACTCAGGGTGCTTTGACAACCGTAAAAATAATGAACGTAATGGCATTTACAAAGCGTAGTGGTATTAAACAAAGTTAAGTACAGTTTCTTAATTGATAATTTCCCTTCCACATTTCCTTCATTTGCAGATGCTGCATTTGCGTAATTATTTTTCTCCTCGCAGAAATGTTATTATCGGTCCTTGTAATTCATTACATAATTATGTTCCCCAACGGAGATTATTTTACACGAGGGGTTATTTTTGGTGGAATTAATTATTCTGGAAATATCGCAGACGGTGCCCGGCAACTCAGACCCTGTTCACAACTATAATGCATACGCGCAGATATACATATGTATGTGCACTCTGTACGGCAGGGTTGGACGGTACAGAGCTTGGATTAGAGAAAGCGGTAATTTGCCACGTGACTGGCGCAAGTCCTTCGGCGAATCACATTACCATATGGTAATCATTGTAATTTCGTTATCATTCACCCCGATAGCTGTGAAATTATCTCTGAAATATAATATCAAATCGCGTTTGCCTGCAGACTCTTCTCCTGACACATACCGTGACAAAGGGCACCCTACACCACTTGTTCTAATTAACAAATTGTTAATTCGTTCCTCTTGCAAAAATTACATTATTCAATAGCGCTCATTAATTCTTTAGCACAAACATTCATGCCGTCGGCATAGTCTAGTTAATTTGTTTAGCGAAGTTAATTGCTACCCTCGGCGATAATACCTCGTAGATAAAGCGAGCAATTATACCAGGTGAATAATTTGTCTCGTCCCACGTCGCAGCTTGCCAGAAGCTTTACGTCTTACAATAAATCCTAATATTTAATCACCCCAGTAGGTGTTATCCGATCAATTATTTAGATAGCCCACTGTTCTAGTTTTCCTGATCTACCTGTTAATGATGCGTATTCTTTTACATAGAAAAATCAATAGATTTTTCGGTAATTGACTAAAAATCACATACTAATATATATATGTAAAAAAATGTTTGTTAACATATACAAACGTAGATCAACAGTTCCTTCGGCAACTTAATATTCATTTAATTTTAGTTTATCCGCGAACCTAGCCGAAATAAAACTTCAGACGTTCGATACTTCCCCTCGATGCTTGCTTGTCACCCTGCTTGGCACCTTAATCAATATCACTTTTCCTGCTATCAATCTCGAACCGTTTCGTTGCCAACTGAATCGATTGCTGAGAATACGGCGATTTCACGTTTTTCGAGAAATTGCACGGAACTGGTCGCAATGAGTGCTCGTCATTGCTCGGCGGCAGCTCGTAACTCGTAGCTCCGCCAGCTACAATTAGTCACGGGTCCGCGAAATTGGCGAGGGTGATACAATTGGCCCGCCCCTGTCCCGTCTCGTCATTCAGCATCGCCGTGATTCACGTGCAAGTTTCTGTCGACGGCTTCGTCAGTGGCACGATATTGTTCGAAATCTCTGGAACTGGATCATGGTATCCAATGACGGCATGGATTGCGGCGCCCTGTGTTCTCCAAGTTGTGCCGCGGAACACGTGATGCCAATTAGGGCGCGGATAGTTGAGCAATGACGTATTATAATGTACCGAATTTCAGAGTGGAATTTATATCGCATTATGTCAAGCAGTTTTCAATTATTGGAATTTTTCACTGTTTGCTGATTACCGTTAATAAATTACGTTAAATAAATGAAGCTACCGTGTCTGCTCGAAACAGAAGTAATAATAATTGTATGAAATAATTTGGTCACGGGCCGCGAGGCAGCCCTGTATAATCTACTCGTTTAATGGAAATTAACCAACGCCACCGCATATCGCGGAGTGCGCAACGCACCAGTGAACTGTTGAACAGGGGATTTAGGTAAAGAGAGAGAGAGAGAGAGAGTTACGGAGGAAAAGGGATGGAGAATAATACCGAAGGGGTAGGTTTCAATTTCGATTTCCCGAACGCAGAACGAAGCAAGCGCGTTACTGTTTGCTTCGCGACACGTAATCAGCTCAATGTAAACAATTTTTTTTTTATCGACTGTTCAATATTTTACGATTATCCTCGTTGCGAAATTTATATTCACCCGGTGTGCATTAAATCATTACAGGAACGACAAATCACGTTGCACGCAGGTCGGGAATTAAGTATAAATTGCTTCGTTTCAGCTGCGTCGAAAAATGCAGAAAAAAAGGAAAAGCGGCACGCAACAAAGCAATCCCCGTTTAATTTACCGTGAATTTGCATCGTTGAATTTAAATTTTAATAACGTCCATAGAACGCGCTAGGTTGCCGCGCCGTTCCTTACACGATATTCAAAGTGCGAGGACGGAGCAGCTCTACAGGGAATAAAGGTAATATATCAAACTTGAAAGATGACGAGAAAATCCTGCTCGTTTTCACGGATCAAGCCTAAGCGGCTTGATCCGTGAAATCAGTATTTCGCGGTGTTTATAACGAATTCGTGCTGTTATAATTCGTATCACTGGTTCCCTCATTGCGAAAGGTATCATCTTGCTGTTGCTGTAAGGGGTTGCTCGCCTCTCCCCCTCTCTGTCCCGCGAATCCTCGCGATATTCAGCAAGTTGCCAGTTCGAGGCGAGAGAAGAGTGCTCACGCTTTTCATCGTGCCCCGCAAATATACTCGAAGCTCGTGTTTATTCGCACGGTAAACGATTTTTAAGGGAGGCTGCACGGCCGTCTCTAAGAGCCGAGAACTTCCGCGACCCTATGATGCTTAATCTTTACTGCAAACAGAACACCACTGGAAATTCCACTCACTCTCCAGGGAAACGGTGTCCCTTCCCTTTTCCTCCGATACTTTGTCGCTGTTTCGTTGCTCTTTGCCCGAGAGTCGTGATCCTTTAATGAGTTTTGCGCGCCATTGATAAACTTGCTTCGGGCATAGGAGTTCGATATTTGAGTTACTTCCAATCGATAACGTACGAAGGAATTATTGAAACAAGGTGACGAATGTTTGTGCAGATCGTCATGGGGGTGAAACGAATATGTTTGTCGCTGTGCACATATAATACCGTAGATTTGTTTCTTATGAAACATAATTTACGTCGAGCGACAGTTGAATCATTAAAATTAGGTCGGAACGTTATTAATCTGACGCCAAGGAGCCGCAAGTAGAACGAGACGTGCCTCGCCAGACAACCTTTAAATAGTATTTACGACTCTGTTGTTCTACATTACTTCTGCGCCATATAATTTCAGCATTGAAAAAACTAGTAATCTCTTTACCAACATCGAGAATTCTCTTTTCGGTCGACCTATTGCATGTCGCACGAAATACTTTTCCGCCCAGTGCAGTATCGCGCCGTAGTCGTAAAGGGTAGATATCAGAAGACTTGATCGGTCGACTTTAATCAAGATTTATACCCGGATCCGTGCGATCCGCCGAGAGACTCGCGTTCGAGTTAACGAGTAGCTACTTAGTTTTCGATGCACAAAGATAAGTAGGCCGTTAGCTCGTTCACCTTGCAACCAGCAATTTCCGTTTACGAGCAGCCGCACGCTCGACAGTTACCGATATGTACACTGTCGTGAACAATCTGCTTTCTTCGTCTAAATTCCGTTATGCGCATCGCCGGTGAAATCGAGCGGACGCATAAATGGGGGAATATCACCAATCCCTCTATATCCTCTTCTATCGAAGAGCAAGACATTTTGCACCCGGGAAGCGCGCATTATTCTCGATTATTTTCGACGAATGATCAAATCGATCTAGACAGCGCTGTCACGGATTCAGAATGCTTTACAATATATCAAAAGTCAAATCGCGATTTCTTTGTGAGAAATAATACTGGCGACAAAATCTCTCTCTCGCTCGAATAACATCGCACTGTCTGCCTTTACCTACGCGATCCCATTTCGCCCTCCCGCGAGAGGATGGCTTCGTAAACTTGGCGTCGACGATTAAATGGAGAGTTTGCCCTTAGAGGGTTGATTCGAATGTTTTCCCCCGCAAGACCAGGAGCGGGCATCCTTTGGACAAATTTACCTAGCTGGGCGCCCGACGATCACGCGAGATCGTGTAACCGGAGCGGTCTCTGTGAAATAAAAGAGGACGACGGCACGAAATGAGGTGAGAACTCTGTTCGTTTGAGGAAGCAAGGAAAATATGGAGTGCTCGGTTCTCTGGAATTCTCTAACGACTGTCCGTCTTGAATGAAAATTTCTCCGTGACGCGGGAAACTCTTTGACTGTATCTCGAATCTCGTCTGTCCGGACGATCGCAGAGAATTGTACTCCTATTTCTTGCGTTGCTCAATGATCACCCTGCGGAGCTAGTTTCTCCGTTCGTTGTCACAGATAGGGGGTCAACGTTTTCCACGGGAACTTGATACCCGTGGATTTCGTTATCTAAATGTGTTAGACAGATTTAGATGACGAGAATTTAGACGAGAGTGAATTCTCCACGTGTTTTATCGCGACTGATAACATGTATTGAACTAATACATTATCTCGCATGGCAGTATTTTTGATAGAGATTAACGTGGTAAATAATTCCTGTCTCCCTGTGCATTGAATCGTTTTTCCCTCGTAGCTTTTCAGCGATTGTATCGAGTTCCCTTATACATTTACCTGCGATCGAATTAAGGAAATAAATGGCAAGGAATTCTCTCGTTCGTTTGTCCGCTCGTTCTTTTATTAATACGACATCTCTTTTGATTCGAGGAAGATATGGACAATGGAGTTCGATTTTCGATAAAAGGTAATTGTTGTGGCAAGAAAAAGTTCTAATGAGAGGCAGCAGCAGCTGCCTAAATCGAGTTGCATAATTATGTAGATTTGTTCCGGAAGCGGTTTCTCGCGGACAGTTGAGTGCTTAAGCGTATCGCGACAGAGAAACACGTTATCGCCGTTTCAACGAACGCCTAGCACTCTATTGTCTTCTTCGCGCTCTAGAATAAAGGAAACCGTAATGTGTACAATAAATGTGTACAACATTTATTTTGTACCACACACTCCACACTTTTATTAATCGTGGTTAACCTTACGATTAAAATTAAATTATATAAAAATAATAATAACAGCCACTTCAACTACCAGCAATTTTTTTCTGATTCAATGTTCGCCTATTTTGTGCCCCCACATTTTGCACTCACTGCGAATATAAGTATGCGTGCAGTCCATTGCCGTGGTGTGTTTATCACGGCGAAGCACCACCGGTATGGGGTTGCCTTGAGAAATTGTAACCAAAGGGACGCACCATAGACCGCTGTGAACTGTGTTTATTCGCATCGCTGTATCTTAGTAATACGGTGAAACAGAAAGAAACGTCGGATAAGCAACACTCTCGAGGGAAACCAGCAACAAGCCTGCTTTGATAGCTTTTCAAAGTGTCTGCGTCCTGCGCTCCACCGAAGTTGAAGTATATCCCCTGCTCTGCTCCAAAGCTTTCGGTCCTCTTTTCTCTTGGCCCATTCTATCCTTCCTTTCATTCGCGAGAAGGAAAAAAAAGAATAAATACAGAAAGGGACCGCAACGTGGATGGCCACTTGCGTCTCGTCACAGCAGTCGAACGCAGAGGAGAGGGATAGAAGCTTGTCTACCGACGGACAATTTCGCATGGGACCGTCACGGGACTCTGTTATCGAGCTACGTGGCCCTGAGTGCTCTTCCTACTATGGCGGCTTCCACGGAGAGCTTTTTCGGGGCACATGAAATCGACTGCGGCGATAAGAAAGGGTGGAAGAAGTATGGCGGAGACGTGCAACTCGAAATCGATTGAAAGATCGTGTGGAAGTGTTTCGAATTGAATTTCGTATTGTGTAAAGCTCGTAAATTTTTATACAACCTTTCCCGAGTTTTAAAGGCACTCCGCGACGGCCTTATACGGGGTAAAGATATTGTGAACATTTGTATCAGTGATTCTGCGTGCTCGAATTGCAAAGAGATTGTTCTTTAATTCAATTATTGCAAGCGTGACAGACCCACTGTTTCAATCAGCAAAGTAGAACTCAGGTTCTTATTATACGATTCTACGTCTGACTCGAAAGGCACGTTCTACTTGACAAATTCTTGGCGCGAATTCGATTTATATCAATGCGAGCTCCTGGAAGAAATATGGAACAGCTTTTATATAGAAACTGTAATTCGTCTGAAAAAGAGAATTATCTGTCGGGGCTCGTGATTAATTACTTAGGCAGAAGGTAATGGACCGCTTTTCTGAGGACAAGGTGCTGTAGAATAATGTTTCTCGGTTATGGCGGCGGAAGAGCGGGGCATCGGAAGTAATATCCGTGGTAGACAGTTGGCGACAGCAGTGAAAATGTTCGTTGGAATGAAGCAAAAGTGGCCGGCGTGAAACGGTTTCGCTAAGTTGAACGATTTTCCAATATCGATTGGGGAGAGGTCGACCGACAATTAGGAATTTCCGTCGATCGAACCAACTCGATCGACCCATCGCCGTTTTTCCAGTACTTCGCAGTCCGATTGGCACAGCCAGAGTTTTTAATCGTTCACCCTACTCGACCTGTCGCCGAAATGACGCTCACGTTCAAGGCAGTCACATTTGCATACATAATTCTCTGTCAGCTCGCAGAATTCTGTCAATAATTTATTATGCCACCGCGGCGGAACGTGCCACAACTCTCTGAATACGAAAGCAGTCGCGATTCATGGCCTACATGACCAATCTTTTGTTCCATGAAGTAATTCTCCTATGCTGGCCTGAATTTTCTTCGGTTTCATTCTTTATGACTGTTACATCCACGTAAATTCCTTGTTTGAACTGCAGTAATTTCATGGGAAAAAATCGCACGTCAATGTTTATGTGTTCCTTGAAAATGGGAGACTTGAATCTTCGAGTACGTGGTGATTTGAGTCGCGAGAAAATTTTTTTTGTCTCCCGTAGATATGTTTCATTGTGAACAGTTTTCGGTGAAGTAGAGCATCTTCAGTTTTTCACCTCGTTTCCTAATATTAAAAATATTAGTCATTGAACAAATTCTATCATACGGTATAAAAGTAGAGGCATCACTTTTTAAAATGAGCCCAGGTGGGCTGTCGTAATACTTTCTTCGCGAAGTTCCAGCCGTTCAAAGATCGAGAAATTTGTCATCTCCACACATTTCCATCGAACTCGAATTTACTATGTCAAAATTTTAACTTGGAACATAAATACGGGTAGATAGAAGTGCATTCCGGCCATTGCTTCAAACTCTGCTTCCACAAAATCGATAAAGGAATAATGAATTGGTTTTTTCGTTTACCTAACGGTTCCCCCTCAACAGAGATATAACAATGAAACGCAAACATTTACTTTACGGCTCAACGTTAAGTCGCCTCACATACCTGTCACAGTATAGAGTAGTTACGTTCAGACATTCCCGAGTTTAACCATTCCAGGAATATCTTCTTGAATGCCCGGTTCAGATGAAGCCGGATACGGACCCACAAATCGGTGTCATTCAAATTCTCGTTTCGACGCCACATTTACGTACACATTTACGAAACTGAATTTATGCGACCACAAAGGCTATTTTCGTGTCCACAAATACTGAATTTACCGGTCGCTCCTGGCACTCATTGTGTCTCGTGAAAAATCTGAATTATTAAATACATTGGACGCTTCCAGAGGTAGTCGATTAAACGTGTCCACGATCCGGTTACTTTGATAGCTCCCGGATGAACAATAAAGTCCGATACAAGCTGGTATGTCTGTACTACGTTCGCAATAAACACCGAATAATCCCGTAATATCGACCGTAAAGGTAGAACGTACCGTACTGAAACTTTAACCCGGTCTGAGAACCAAGTTCGACACGCGTCAAAGTGCAAGGCTTTTTTTTTAAAGCCCCTAAATAGATCGGTGCACTGGCAGTGAATTATTGTCGTTAATTGATTATCGATTTTTCGAAATGCAGAAATTAATTTTTACGTCATTCACGGACAACGACTCGCGCGGATAAAGAGTCGTTAACTGAGATTGATTGGATATTTCATCGGTCGCTTGGAAGCGCAAATTGAACGATCGAATTATCGAGCCCTGTCACGGTGTTATTTTATTCCCGTTTCTTCTCTTTATTTTTTGTTCGTCGATGGACAAAGTTTGTTCTTTAATGGTGAATAACTTAATGGTCGTTAGAGTCCGCGATAGGAACTCGTTTTACGATACACGACCGGCACTAGTTGTGCGTTCCCTTTTTCTCTCGTTTTGTGTTGAAGTTTATCGTATTATTTCTTTCTGTTATTTACCTTATCGTATGGTTTTTCTCTAGCGTAATCCATGAAATTTTACCGCGTTCTTAAGTGAAAGTATGAAAGTCTTGCTTGGGGAAAATCAAGTTTCTTTGCCTACAGAAGAAATGAATAACTTTCCAGATCATATAAAAGTATAGAATCCATAAAATAATATATATATAAAAATAATTCTTCCATTTTTGTTGAATTTGAGCGTAACTTTTGAGAATCATCTTTCTCAAAGCACAGCCATCCCTGATGCATACAATGTGTCCAATAGACCCCGAAGCTTCTGCGTTCGAAGCACACCACTTTTCCCAAAATAATCAACACAAATCAAGTTCGACGAATGTCCGTTCGAATCGATGTCGGGGAAGCCCTCCCATTTTCAATCGGCCCCCCATTTTGGCTTGTCAGTTCGGTTTCTATCAACCACGAAGCGACTTTGACGAGAGAAAAATGTGTTTACCGCGGCGAAACGGCCGGCGCAGCGTGTATGTGGGGTCTGTTGGCAAGGTTTCCACGGACTTTTTCGCTCGCAATTCGCACGCGAAGCCACGAAATTGAGTTTCAGTTCGTTCGTTGCGCTTTCTCTTCCCGTCGAGGTGGCCACGCTGACACCGACAACGACTTCCACGACCCTTTCCCGTGGAGCAATAGAAGCTCTATTGGTTCGTTCGTTCTAATAGCCCGAGATACTTTATTCACGTTGCGGTTTACGCGGCCCGTTCGTAAACACGTGCGTCAGCTCCTTTTAATTGAAACGCTGCTGGCGTAACGCTATTCCCTCAATTTAGGTTTCACGTGTGCTGCGACTCGTGTTAGTCGCGTTTCGCTGTGTTCGGAACCGAAGTCGATCGATGCGTGCTTGTCATGATTTACTGTGTAGTACACATTTCGTTTATTTTATACCGTTCACTATGCTGCGTTCTTTGGATTATTTTTCGAACCGAAGCGTTTTTCTTTTTCCAAGAACTTTTACTGTTAACGAGAAAAATATACATCGAACTTGTTACGAATATATTTTTGAAAAGCCCATTGTCCCTGGTCAAACGGTACGTTTGTAATAAATATAGTTACGTGTAAGGTCTTTGTATTTAATTGCCCCAATATATTATTTAACACCAGAGTTGGTACTGCAATGGTCAACGGGTACCGTACGCTATGAAGATCTAATAAATTGTCGAAAATATCACCTGGCGGCGCAGTGAAATATTTCGTTGCGTCGCAGAATGTCTTCCGGTTGACTCTCCCCCGTTCCGTCCGACTCTGTAAACGAAACGAGTTTTCCTCTTGGCGGCAAATCCGCATTCGTTCCCACTGACGTTTCCTCGCAAGCACGCGCGGCTTTCAGCCGGAAAAAGACTTGACTCGCTAAAACCGGCATTTCGCCTCCACGAGCTTTATACTGCGTCGCGAACATGCTGCAATTTTCGGAGAATTTCGCCTTATACGAGTTCTCTTGTGCGCCCTTACTGGGATCTAATTCTCGGCAGAAGATTGTTATGGAGATCGTGGAACACTTACTGTACGTATGTTGAAACTGTGATAAAATATTATTATGAATATTCATTTACCTAGATGGTGGATTATCTGTTACTCTAATCCTTTTTATGTAATAATATTTACGTTTCTTTTAAATGAAAAACGCGCTCAGTTCTCCACTCTGTTCTTCTAATATAAAATCATCCCCCAAAAAAATCAATTCCGGGCGAATTTAGCTGGAGGCTTCGTCTAAGATTCGGCGGCCCAGTGTGCAATATATTTCACAACCGAGGTACAAAAGTAATCGATATAGAATCTTCCGTAACACCACTAATTACTAAATACAAAATCAGTTGCTTGAAAGTGTCCCTCGGTTTCATTAGCAGTGACAAGTAACGTAGCAGACTTAAATTTTCCCCAGCGAAGCAGTCGACCGCAACGAATATACATAGAACACGGCGTGTGCTCATGGTCTCCTTATTAATCACAGTATCACTCCTCATTATCTCAGTCGGAGGGCAAGAACAGAAACCATCGTATCTCCAGCCAACGAGCTTATATACACTCTGCCCCTTTTCACCGATTCTCTCTGTTCATTTGTGTCTCTCTTTTCCTAGAGAGTCAGTCGCAATATCTGCCCAGTGCGTCTAACTCAAGTGCCGATGCAATACCGTGGCTCATGCACGAACGACGCAAACGTCCGCCAAGTTCCACTGTCTAATCACAATGTCTAATCACGAGGCGGAGATGATTAAGGATAAAACGATCGTGTAAATGCACCACGGCTCACGACCACTCGCTGTTTCACCTTTCTTTGACTACCCTTCGATTCGATTGTCGGTGGAGAGGCGAAACGAACATTGTTATCGAGAGTGTGAAATTTTCCACGCTTTTTTCATTGCCCCTCGCTCGATGATTTTTGCATAACTGCGACTGTATCACACTCGCTTTACAGCCGATCGTTATTCGAACAATTTCGACTCGGCGAACGAGCCACGCGCTTTTCCGCCCGTCGCGTCGGCGGATTGCCAATCAAAATTCTTGCGAGTTCGCTCGCGCCCGGCGGTTTTTAAAGTATCGCGTTTTGTGCAAGGTCGGTCGGGTTTCGAGTGAGCCGTTTCGAAACACGAGAATCGTCCTGAAACGTGTAAGCAATAGGGAGTATATATATTATTGCACGTGCGATGTAAATGAAAATGATTGTTTCTGTTACCATAAAATACGTAATACGTAATACGAATTGAAAGTATCATGTAGGCCAAGGTGAGATATCACTATGTTCGAAGCTGTTCAAACGAACGCGAAGGCGAGTGAGCTAATTGAACCGAATTCTACGAATTACAACAGACAGAGGACAAAGAAATTTCAGGACAAAATGTATATTATAAAAACGACAGACATCTTGCATAAAATTGATCAACGGTGAAGCTGAACGAAGTGTTGCATATTTCCGTGCGAATTTTGTACACTGCACACCGCCGGCGTATCCAAAACTGATTAATTATAAAGCTGCCATCGACTTATCATAAACTGTAATAAATTACCAAAGTACTATCCATTTCGCTTCCAAAACTTCTCCCCCGAATTCCACTGCGAATAACAAGAATATCCATTTCAATGGTCCCAGAGCGCAACCAACGAACCAATACGAAATTCGCGATCGGCCTTCATCCAATTATACGAGCCCCCTCATAAATCTCGCCGTCGAGGCCTCGAATGATATAGTGGCGCAGGCATATTCCTCGGAGAAGTTTCCAAGTTCCTCGCCCACACGCCCAAAATCCAGACTTTCGCGTATTTCCATGCGAGCATCCGTATCGTCCGACTCGTAAATAGTCGGCTGCTTCGCCGAATTGCAATACATCGTTCGCGTCGCAAACGGACCAAGCAACTTGTCTGTCACGATTGGCATTCCCCCGTTAGAGGGGTAGAAACGGATAATCCGATCGCGCGTGTACGCGAACGCGATTTCCCTGGCAGCAACGTCTGAACAGAGCCGTGCGAAGCAAGCAGCCTTAATTGTTGCACGATACCAAGCAAGACAGTTACTTTCCGGCGTGTACGCGTATGCGAGTAACCAGAACACGAGTAATCCTAGGGGATCCGGTTTCCTGGGGGATTAGAATTGCGTTTAGAGAGGGCGAAATGAACGCAGTTGAATCTTGATAATGTGCGTCAGTAACGATGGAGTACACCGATACGGTTACGCTTGATTTTGGATGTGGCAATGTTGAAATACTCTTTTCGAGTAGTTACAAATATGTGGAGCAGTGTGTTTAATGGTGACATGAAATAAATGTGGAAGGGTGAGATTATAACCAGAAAGATTATGATGTACATTGTGGACAATTATTGCATATAACTTCAGCAACCCATTGTTTAACTTCTGAGAGAGACTTCTAGAAAAATATGGGGCTTGGGCAGATATATTTGTCGAATGCTATTCTTTTTACTTCTTGTCAGTCGTGCAAGATAGATCGTTCTTGTTATTCCTATTTTATTCGCAAGAATTAAATTGCCCAAGAAGAATCAAACGGCAGAAACGGGAAAGGAAAGGATAGACGTAAAGTTACTAGACAACCTTTCGAACTTCCCATGGAAGTACCTTCCCAAACAAGCACTATATCACCGTGGTCGTAGGGGGTGAAGAACGAGGGTAAGTCTAGCTTTTCTTCTCCCATTCTTTCCGGCTCAGGGCTTTAACGCGGCCTCTTGAAGGGAAACGGTGCCATTTTTAACGCCTCTAATTAATCGCTCCACAAAAGGTGGCCGAAAGAGAAGAAACGTCTATTCAGGCTCGCACTTTTTCCTCCCTTTCGTCGTCGCTGCCAAGAGAGAAATTCAACTAAGGCGAACACCTCTACCTAACACCCTTGGGGGTCATAGTAAATTTTGCTCAGATGGAAAAACCGGCGTTAACGCATGAAAACGATCCATCGCTCTTTAATTTGCATAGTTACAAGAAAAAAACACGCGCACACACACGTGCTCCCATTTGCCCACGTTTTATCTAATACTATGTCGAGAACCCTGTCCTCGAAACGGCTGGAGTCTAAGAGTGTGACGAGCTTCTCGCCGGTTCATTTTTAACAAGCTCAAACTCAACCCTTTATACGATGACGCTGGAAAGACGGAAAGCGTGCGAATGAATGGCCGTTTGAAAAAAAGGTACGATCGAAAGGGAAGAAAAAATTCGTGGAACGAGACGAACAGAGCAAGATGCAGAGAGGAAGAGGTGGAGAAGGTAGCTATAAGAGGAAATGAGGATGATGGGTTCGGTTAGTGAAAAATGGGAACTGGCCGGTGCACAATGAAATGTTAATGTAGAATTTAGAGGAATGAAAGTTTTAATCTCCCGAGATGATCGCTAAATTGATCGAAGTTTTTTAACGACTACATTTTCTTCTCCTCTAGATTCTTTTATTAAATTTTCCTAATTTGTATATTTAATTAATCAGAGTCTTTCAAGGGATTATTATTATATTAATGTGACGACTCCAATTTTTTTTATTGACAATTGCCAAACAACGACTACATGCCATTTTTTTATTTAGACCTTTCTTGCTTCATTTCTCACGTATTGTACAGTGCATCGACATTAACCCTTCACTCGATCAGCAGAATATTTGATGATTAAATTAACGAGCACGAGCGTAGTGGATAAGTGTGCGAGATCTTTCGAGGCAGGATGAATTTAGTCTGGGCGAGGAACCGTGGTGCACAGACTAACCGGGTCAACAGCTCGTGCGTATTTTGAAATTGCATTAAAAAATTCATTACCAAACGCGAAAGCGGAGTCCCGTACATCGAGGACCTGAATCAATTTATTTTAGTGCTCTTGGTCTGACACACGTTCAAAATAGTGCACGATATTTTCGTGTTACCTTCGTTTTAATGTCAATGATATTACTGTAAGATATTCGTACATGCGGTTACTCCATTCACTCGGCGTTCATTCAGAATTAACAGGCTTCCCCCGGAGTGAACTTTTTAAGTATTTTCAACCAGATTATCCATTTATAATCTTCCTTGAAACTTCCAGCCGAGATTCGATAAATTCTAAAATCCACAGGAAAAGGTACTACGTTGAGAACATCCGAGAACCGTTTCATAATTGAATTAAAAATAATCCGTCCTGAAAACGGAAGCGGGCATTTTGAACATAGAATACGTTATACGCCTCGACAGAGTACTCTTTTTTGTAACGAAACGGCGTGACGAAAAATTGTAAGGAAAGGGTGTAACGATGATCAATGTATCTTTAGGATCACAAAAATTATGCGAACTACATCGGTTATCATCGGCCTACCACTCACAATCAGTATCACTTCTAATGATGAAAATGAACCGCAAAGATGTTTGCAGCATATTCTTTGCTTAAAACTTTAATGAATTGAAGCTGCGCAGTACTGTTTCTACCAGAGCGTGGAGGACTTTCTCAATAGCGGGGAGCGTCATCCGAACAAGCTCGACGCTCACTCATGGAAATTACATCATTCTCAGAGAGTTCCCATGCGAGAATCGAACGAAAGCACCGAGAATCTGTCCAATGTATGAAAGGACAGGATCTATGTAAGAATACGATTTCTACACTTCCGGTAGTTCCTATTTCCAGCAACATATCCGGATTCTCAATGCTATCATTCTCTATTCGCATAACGTTCACGATGCACTCTGCCACTTGGAGAAACAAGTAAGTGGCGATATCCTGGCGGGATAGTGGCAATCCAGGGAACATTATCCACGAATCGCATACCTATTCCCCTTCAGGAAATACCGTCATCATTCTTTGGGAATGGGTACCGAACGGGACGTGAATTTTGTTAATAGATTTTTTAAAGTGACTCCAAGCACCCGGAAATAACTCAGACGATTGCTGAAACGGTGTTATTTTTTGCAGACTTTTGTACAATGCGCAGAATTGAATAAAAATAAGTATTACAATGTTCGTATGTACACTCTTTAAAAACGCATGTGATAGTTAGAAATCGTGAGAATTCTATTGCACCTATAATTGCAAACTATCACTGATCTTAGGGTCCAAGGAATTAGAAGGAAATCAGCATAAATTAGCTCCGGCGAATCTCGTCGCTTCCGCCGCCCAATAATTGGCTTAGACTGGATCTCTTAGGAAGACAATAGCTCGTGAGAAAAGGACAGAATAGGAGGGAAGCGGCAGGATTTCCCGCCGTGAAACTTCGACGTCGTTTGCAAGCTCATTCGTATTCATTGCATCCCAATTAATTTCCTACGAAGCCGCCGAATTATGAAGTCGCGCGTCGTGGACCGGCCAACGTCAAACCAAAGATGCTGATACTACTCGAGTCTTTGGAAACCGTGGATCTGGCCACGACCCGCAAGCCAATATATCTCCACGAGAATCCTTTCGTTTCACCTATATTTTCCGAAGAAGTAGTCTCCGTCCCGAGGGATTAACAGACATTGTATCGAGTTCACGAGTTCATCGTGCATTAACAACGATATATTAATAACCTGCGCAAACAAGTTTTCGGCGATCAATATTCTTCTACGATAGTGATTTACACATGGATGTGGAGAAAGATTGAATTTTATGGGGCGAATTCGCGGACAGACTGGCAGTTATTTACAAAGAACGAGCAGAAAAGCCAAGTGCCTTATCCCTCCAAGCATAGCGATTTAAGTAACAGTTAGTGGAAACGATTTGTCAGCTTTATGAGCCATCGAAGTGACCAACAACGCAATCGAATATATGGTCTCAAGACGGCCATGACTTCAGCTACTCCGGTGGAGAGTATTCGTTTGTCCCGCGGCTACACGGCGGAAATAAAAAGCACGTGGCGCAACATTTCACTGCACGGGGAAAACAACGCATCCACGAAAAGTTTATATAAAACGGCCGGGGGATGTTTTGGACACGAACTGCTACCCGAGATTCACCGATATATCGTATCTTTTACCTTAATTTATTGCTTCGCAATCGGCCACAAAATTCACCAAACATGCATTACTCCATGGAACTTAGCGTAATGCCATTTACATGTCGACACAGCAGAAGGATGTACCAGGGGGGAATTAATATTTTTATTGAAGCTGTTACAATTACAGTACAACACGTGCAGCGAAAATAATTCTGTCCAGTTTAACCAAAATGTAAAAGTTTTCATTCCTCACCTCTTACTGTTCCCTTGAAAAATGAGCGTATTTAAAGCCCAATTTTGTTCACTTATCTCTGACTCTATGAAAATTCTTTTAGTTCGACGAATTAATACATGCATGTATTGGAACTCAGTCTCGCTATCGGAATTTTGATTACATCGCCGGGATTCATCTCAAACAAATCCCGTCGACGCCAATCCAAACTCGCTTATCATTCGCATTCACCGCGCGAGAAGTTCACCGGTGCCAGCATTAATTTACGAGAACAAATTCCCGAGAATTCGTAAATTCGTCGGTCATTTGCTCGAGTGTATGAATCAATTCTCGTCTCACGTACTGTCTGTCCAAAAACACGGTAACTCCTAGGCAACGTTTCGAGCCTGGCAAGTCGGTAGTTACCATCGAACAGTCCTTTAATAATTCATGCTAGCGAAACAGAAAGGTGGGCGCGAACGATGGAAAAAGTTTTCTGATATGTCGAGATTCAATTGTGTAACAGTGTTTGAACGTTCTTCGAATGCAGCGTACTCGTGATCAGTAAGCCTCTGTACGTGTTTATATTCTACATTCCGCGAAGTCGTCACGTTTTACCAACGATGTTTGTCGTGCCTCTATCGTTGACTGCTCGTCTGCTCGCGGCGTTGCTTATTTACCCTCCGGCGACTTGGTAGTCGAGGTGTTCCCATGGCAAACGTTTGCTCTTCAAAGCAATTTTTATGGAATGTGTTCGGTGCAATTGAAGTTTCACATCTTTGTCGTTGGGACGTGGGGACGTCGTGTACGTGGGGACAAAAGAAGCGACAGGGGACGGACTTCTGCACGCAACGAGGGTGCTGGTAAGGTGTGTTGTATGTAGCCAGGTAATTGAGGAAGTGTGGAAATGCTGGCTTAATGTTTTTCTTTGTAATTCATAGAATATTGTAATCACTATTGGTGTAATCTTAAGATTTCTTTTTATCAATGTAACTATCAGTACATGTTTATTTACCCCTTCGTAATTCATCATTTCTAGAAAATGAATTAAAGTAATAGTTATATAAACGTTCTCTACCGAATTATACTTTGATCGGTTAAAGTAAACGTCCAACTATTTTCAGTTATCTCTAATATTATATTAATTCATCTACTAAGGACCTCTTGCAGTTTCGAGTCTGTCAGTTAGAAGGTTGCCGTCAAATACTTAGTCTGTTGAAACGAATAAGTTTCACGATTCACAGAATCATTAAATAAGGCTATTAATGTGCACCCCCTCTGTATTATTTCCACCATAAAACAAATGTCCGATATCAGTGGGATTTTAAATAGCTCTTTGGGATCTCGGCGTCTGAACTTTTGAACAATTCGTCTGTTTACTTCGCAACAAGTAATTCACAATTACTGAGTGAAACGCGGTGCTCCCTCTCCCCGGTCTTAAGACATTCAGTCATTATTAAGAGGTTCCTTAATCAAGGCATTCCAGCGTCGGTCGCTTTAGGAAGACAATTTACAAGAGAGCGTTGCGTTCTCTCTCTCGCTATCGCTTTTTGTGTTGCGTCACCACGCCCCTAGAATTTACTTTTCCCAATTGTCACACAGCGTGCTTAAAGATTAATTAAAAGCTCGTTCCGTACGTTCACGCTCTGTTTTACCAAAGACGCAAGAATATTCGAGCATTGCGCTCATTAGCCAAATATTTCTTGAACACTTCCGCGGTGCTGCATATACATTTACCGCTTTGATGAAAAGTGGCCTTTCAGCAGTTACGCGTCGCGATATTCTTGATTTATTCATGCGACTCAACGTCTTCGCAAGGCATAGTTTCGTGTTCTCAGAAATTGCTGCCTTAATTTAACCTTTGAGTGCCACTTACGCGTAGGTACGTGCAAGCTTTCGAGACAATATATGAAAGCGTATCCCTTTTCCCGCTGGTAGAAAATCAAATATTAGTCTTTCGTGAAGTTTGCTACACTTGGGTGCACATCGATAATGCGTTGAAGTTGCGACGGACGTTAAATAAATTAATAGTAGAATTCGGTAATGGTGGGGGTAATTAAGAGTTAAGTGACGATAATGGATTTTTTTCGTGAAATTTTACGTTCCGGATAAGCAGCATTAGAATGTTAAATTAAAATCAGAGAGTCACAGGGTGATTAAAGGGGCTGTAATATAACGTCCGAATGCCTGGATATTATTCCTGCCATTATTTCGCTGAAAAGCAGATTTGCAAATAAGCGGCGCGTAGCGGTCAATGAATAATTGATGCACTTTAAACGAGCTGCAAATCTGGACGCGATTTCCCCCAAAAACAGCGCGTCGAGTTTCTGTTACGCGGCAATCACCGGATACGGAAGCTCATTATTACCCGATATTTCGACACATCGACGCGCAGATTAAACGACACTACCGCGCATTTTCCCTCGTTCTTCGGCCGATAATCGGCCCGAATTCGTACACTCGACACATCGCGTAATCGTTTTCGGCCGCCTACACCGGAACGCCAGTACTCCGGCACGTGTTCACTGCGATATTTCCAACCCTTTGTTTCGATACAATTGATTTGCGACCGCAATAGATACACCATTTCCGCGACTACTTTGATACTTTAGAATCGGTCAATTGTTCATTCAAGCATAGGAGGGACGCTTTCATTCGAGGAAGAGTGCAATCAAATTGCAAAAAAAATATTTGGAAGCGTTAGTACTACCAGTGTCGACTTCTTTTAATTTCAATACGTTTCGTTACTTTGAACACCCTGAGCGCTTAAATTTCATGGCAATTAATAAAATAAACATTTTATTTCGCATTCATTTTTCACGACGGCTAATTATTCTGTGTGCACAATGAATTTCTTCGGGGAAAAAAGATAGTAATATGAGTTTCGTTGTAATGGTTGCTGTCATATTATTCCATAGACAGGATTGTTTGCTCATTTCGAATGACGTTGCTATCCTCCCCATTGTTACGCGCCGCAAGAGCTTATCATTCGAACATCAGTTACAACAGATGAATATCCATGAAAGTGACAGCGCACGTTCTGAAGTTTGGAATATCGATCAGATACAGGTGTGCGTTATTATCCGGTGCTTCGACGTCATGGAACGCGTCGTCGTGTTGCACGTAACGACTTCATTTTTTTTTTTTTTTCTACGCCAAAGAACAGGCTGACATTTCGGATCAGCGTCCCTTCTAATTCCCATCGATGCCGTTGAAAATCCATTCGGAAATTCTTTCCATAAATTTCAGTATCTCTATGAATTTTTCGAATCACATTTGCGTCACTCATTTACAAATATCACCGGACAAACAGCAAGCCGAAATGTTCGAAACGCTCTAATTAGAATATCCTCTGAAATACATTTCTCGTTTGACCCTTTCGACAATATCGCAATTTCAATTTCCTGTGAAGTTTCCAGGCCGACATCGGCGAAACGAGAATGCAGAATCGGCGTGGAGGTATTAAAAAATGTAAGGCCGAATCGTCGAGGTGAATCTCGAGACCGGAATAGCCGAGAACCGGGCCTCGGCGAAAGCCACGTTATTAAGGAAGCTCGGTAGGTAAGTTTCCACGCGGAAGCACCCGGGAACTATTTCCAAGAGGGCTGGCAAGAATGCCCCTGCTCCGATTTCCTCCCCGTTTCTGGGCTACTGTCGTCGATCGGTCGTATCTCGGGAATGAAAGCGTCGAAATCGAGGAATCATTAAAATCGAATTCTTTCGGGGCGAGGACGTCGAGCATTCCAACGGTGACGGGTCGGGGGGTTGAAGCATATTTAAGATAGAAACGACGACGGAGAAAAGGGGGGAGGAAGTTGGCGTCGTTGGCCGGCAATTGCCGTCAACTTTGAAGTCTCGGGCATCCGGTTTCCGGTCGGAAGTCCGTACTCAACTTATTGCCCCCATCGTTGCTCGCGTCGATCGATAAGCCTATGAAAATCGCCCGGCTTATCAAGGCCCCGTCAATAATTTACTTTCGAACAGAAATTTTCTTACCCTCCGCTCGAAGGGGAAATTGGAATTCACGGGGAAGTCGTTGCAATTGGAACAAGTTTGAGCACGGTGTTATTGCATTGCAAGGGGGTGTTCATCAAGTCGGTTTATTATATTAATATGGAACAGGGGAAGAACCTTGGGTATCCAGTGAATTGACTAATATGATCATCGCGGATTTTGTTTCGTAATGAATTTATTCCGGTAATATGTACCTCAGCCGTGTTGCGTCTAGTGTATAAATTATACAGTATATGGATAATAAGAAGAAGACGTTTCTACGTTAATTATTCTAACGATAGTAATATTTCGATGCCTTGAATTAGTTAATTATTTAATACAATATATAAATAATGGATTATATGTATTATATGTAATGTAATATTCCATTGCCGTCATTGTTGCGTTACAATCGCGATAATTGTAAGCAGAATCTCGACGTTAAATTAAAATCACGGGTTCACATGTTTCCCCCGCGAACCAGCAGGCATATTTAAGAAACACCGAGCAACGTTAATCGTACAGTCGCCAGGACAATTGCAGATATCCACCAGAACATCTGTCTCCTTAATCTTTACAAATGGCGGGCCCTTTATGGACCACTAACCCTGCCAGGTCCCGCATCCATCAAAATCACGCGAGCCCACTACCATTTCTCGATCCCCAGTGGAACGCCCGCCGTTTCCGGTCCGTCCATCATTTCACCGTACACGCACATCAACGAAGATCACACCTATCACAATTTCTATATTAACCGGATCAAATTGTTATCCGGACGAAGAAAGATGAAAACGAAGTTCCACTTCCACCCTCGATAAAACGGGCCAAGGTCACAGATATTCCCCAAAATCCACCCCCAAGAGAATCTCTCCGCGTGTTCCACATCAGAGAACGAGGGCAATTTGAATTCCACGGGCGTCGATATTTCCTACACGCCACATTTAATATTCGCCCAAGCAAAGCTGCTCGTACGAATATCGTGCACCCCCGGGACAATTTCACGAGTTGGAGAGACCAGTTTCGTAGATTCCAAAGACTCGAGGCCTAATTCTGACTAACGATTATCTCGCCCCACATACCCTTCCCCCGCAGCCCTTAACGCGGCGGAAAAGGGCGACGGGGTGTAAGAGACGAGACGAACGTCGAAGATACCATTCGAATTCCGTGCGCGTTCCGCCGCTGTAAGTTTGCCATTCGTTCGGCGCAAATATGGCCGACCTCCAGACCGGGCTTCTTGGAGGCGTCAGCAACTGTAGCTACAGCTCGTTTCAAGGATATCTGGTATGCACCGTAGTCCATGGACATAATGCAGGCTCGGTCCGCACATAATGGCAATAGTTGGCTCCGATCCCAGAGGCCCATCCCACTTTCAGCCGTGTTAGCTTCCCTTCGTCGCTGTTCGCCCACACCCCGTCACCGTCAGAAACTCCTTTTCCCGTCTCTGTGCATTCTGGTTCGAGGTACGTCCTTGTACGTGCATGCTGTAGCGACACGGCGATTCACGGACATCAAACTGGAGATCCCTAACGAGCCAGATCCGAGATTATCGATTTAGTTGCGTCGCGTGGAGGATTCTGGCCTAGAGTACCGACGGGCGACACTAATAGGCGTGAACGTATAAATCCCTCTGGTTTCACCGTGAACGATTTTCACACGGACATCTCTCTCTCTCTCTTTCTCTTTCCATGGTAAAGCACTGACTGCATTCGCGCGATTCGGCACGCTTCCAAACCTGATCGTGGATTTCTCTTAACCTGCGCGTTTGTTGGAGAAGTTTTGTCCGCGATATTCTGGGCTCGTTCAGCCAGGGATAATTGTGTGTTCCAGTTGTGTGACCGATTCTTAAAATCTTAATAATTCTTGTAAATTTTCGTGCAGATTTATCTGCCTGATCTAAACTGTTTCTCGTCTTTTTTTTCCCCGAAAGAATTTCAATGTTTCATTTAAAAATGTGAAGATGCGCCATCACTGAACACTGTATCAGTACTTTCTTAAGTCGACAAAAATGCTTGCAAGCTTGGAAAAATTTGGAAAAAAGAAGGATTATTTAATTCGAAGTCCCTCGCGGTGCGTTGTTTGTAATTAATAGCAATGTTTCAAGAAGCATAAAATTGAAACTGTATGAGGAAATAATTAGAGACCACGGGACCAACAGTTTTAAGCGGACTGGATACGATTTTACGCGCGACTGAGCGAAAACAGGACACGGAGTGGTGTTATAGAAAGTAGAGGTAATCCTGCTGCACTGGTGATATTTCTGAAAATGTTATCCAGCTTTATAAGTAGTACATACCGTCCCTTAAAATTTGCCAAACATTTTCGAAATCCATTTAATTATTAGACGTTTGATAGACCTTACAGACTTCTAATTCTTCGTGTTTACTCATGCTAATAATAAGGAAGACTAATAATAATACCTTTTCAAGAAAGGTATCATTCATTAGTATATAAAACATACAAAAATAAAAACCAACGATGCTAGCTCTTTCCTCCGTCATCGGCTTTTAATTTCAGTTCTTGCCACATAAATTTCCACATCTACTCACACTTGCAAGATCCAGAAAGCAATATCCTAAATCTCCATAAATCCGACTGATAAAAAAGAAGAAAAAGAAAATTCATTCAATTCTCTCCCAATCTTTTCACAATTAAATCCTCCGAGCTATAATAAAAATAAAAATGTCACCCTTAAATTATTCAAGATCCTCTCGAATCCCCAATTAAGCCCGCAAATTTAAACCCACCACTGTCCATCGATCGACGCACACTGTCGTTCTTTCGCGAATTTCTCTCACACGACCATAAGTCGTTCCATCTAATTTACTTACTTTGCAATTCATAGACGAAGTCTGTACCTTACTGACTGATATATACGACCATTGTTCAGTGGACGAACTTCACTGCTAGATATTTGAAGTTTGACCCAATTTCGATAGATTTATTATGCATTATTCTCACTTTGAAAAATTCACCAATGCAAGGGTAGATTGATCTATATATGCACAATTTTTAATACAATATTAAGATACGATTCTTCGACAGGTTTAGTTTCTAAACGACGCTGACTCGAGGCAACTTTCCTGAGTCTTGGCCCGTGTAGAGTGTTTCTTTGAGGAAACAGAGACCCTGGCACCTTAATGGCGTCCCGTAAGGAAACTTCAGACCGTTCCACTCGGTTATTACACGAGTGCCCGTGCGAAAGATCGCGGCAAGTTTAGTTCCGGCGATCCTTGGGGAACGTTCGCAACATTCGCCGGAAGTTTTTGAATGATACGTAGTTCGAAATTCTTGCTTTTGATTCCTCGAATTTTGCTGCTCTGGAATGTTTATAGCAACGCGGAGGGATATTGGATTTTGGTATTTCATCGATTACTTTGCTAGGCCGAGTAAATTGTTCATACTAGCTGCGCATTAACTATCGTGGTATAATTAAAGGAAAGTTAATGGTACTAAATGTCTTGGTTACAATTATACCTGCAATCACACTGTTCTTCACTTTTCTGCGGTGCTTAATTTGAGACTATTACAATTGTTTGTATTCCTTTTGTATTAACCAATGTTATAGTTTCGTGCGAGGAACTGATCATTCGAATATTCTGCAGAAAGTAGAATTAATGTTTCGCAAAGGGTTTAAAAAATATTAGTGTGAAATATGTTTCTAGCAATAGTTAAATCGTAATCAACGATCGGTTAGTTCGAAAAGTTGCATTGTTCGTGTTGCATTATTCCAAACGATGCTCGGACTGGTCGTTTTATCGGCGACACAGGTATCGATCGAGATGTTTTCCGCGCCTTTGAAAGTGCCGATCACAGCGTCTCTCGCGTCCAACTAAACTGCAAGCCCGTTATCGAAGCTATTTTCACAAATATTTATCGCCAGCTCAACCGGGATCGGCGCATCGATGCGTCCATCGATACGACAGTAGATACGACGAGCACAACGTATTTGAAAAACGTCGCGCATAACGCGCGTGTCTATGGGACAATTTCAATCTAAACGTTGAGAAACTATTGAATGGCAATCCGGATGGGAAAAAAGGCTGATATGTCTGAAATTTATGTAAAGAATGAAAGAATGGAACGTCCGTTTCTACCGGCCAAACGGAAAGTCGATTTGTCTCGTAATTGAACGAGCTCCGTTTCTGTGTTTGAATGTTAGTCGATGAATGAAAAATCCTGGTGCTCCCCTTTAATATATATTTATAAATTGCCATTTAATTTTCTCGTCCAATTTCTGTTTCAATAGAATGAAAGGCAGGATTTCATGTTTCGCAATAATTCTTTAATAAAAAGTCTTCACTCTTTATTCGAAAATTACATTTTAAAATCGCATTTCATAATCACATTTTCTTACATACTACGACAGGCGCGAAATACAAACGAATACCAATAAAAATGTAGGCATTCAAGAGTCCAAATTGTCCGTGTACCTCGTTCAGAATGAACAGGCTGAATGCTTTGGCTCGTCAGACGTCTATTCCCGCGATGGAAATCGTCGATTCTCGGTTTATCCTCCACGGATAGAATTTATGGGCGCTGGGATACTTATATCGACGACTTCACGTTCCACGAGCAAATCCCCATTCTCAATTATAACTATAGTGGAGCTTTGGCCGATCGTTGACGTTTAATATCATCGATTTCATGATTCGCCTTCTTGAACCAATTTTTCTTCAACCTATACTGATCGTCTACAGTTGTTTTATTTTCCCACCGCGAGGAATCCTGCTAGAGATTATTGATCGTCTAAACTAAAGTACGAACAAATTGCGAGCTTTTGGAACATTATTTGCCTCTTCATTGGTGGTGTTATTTGTTACAGCGAACACTTTGTTAACCTGTTTCGTTCAATTGTAGTGTCGCTGTTACGGGAACTTCAATGGCAGCAGTATTTCCAATTCAAAGTTCACAAAATTTCAATTTCATTTCACGGGAAATTTCTGGCGAATATCGCTGGGCATTTCATTCTTTGAATTTGTTGCACCATTTTAAAAATGTAATTATTCGTATAACGAAGCGGGTCTATAGAGCGCCACTCTTATTATTCCATGAGTTATTGCCAATTTGAAAAACTTCACAAAGAAATTTGTTTAAATTAGTTTAAAGGCAGAAATGTAATAGCATGTCAAATATGAACAGATGAAATCACGTTTTCTCTTAAATCTTTCACTTCATAATAATACAATGTATGTTTCTAAATAAATACTAAAAATAAAAGTAAGCAACAACGAGTATAAAAGAAATCGAAGTTTCAAGAATCATTGCAAAGTAATGCAGGCAGATAATAAAAAGCTCGTTAATTCTTCAAATAAATATGACAATATCAATTTAATCCATATATCGACTGCAATAGATTTCAAGTTATGTTCCGGAGTGGAGTTTCATGGTAATTCCGGTTTTAAGTACCGAATTTTTGCCGGAGTCGCTATAGGGAAATCGAAATCGGATTTCCTGTTTCATGGTTGTTCGGCATTGAGCCAAAGCCGATTATGATAACTCGTCCACGTCATCTTGGACAGTAATAAGGGCTGGAGCAGCCCCGCCTCGATAACAGTTGTTTCCCGCGACTGATGGTGATAATTGGCACGCTCCCTGGAATCGTTCTGCCGATGAGAATTAATCAAAAGTGCTGTAACTTCGATATCGGAAACACGTTTGTTCGTCGCTACCAATCAATGAATCGGGGACACGATTTTAAATATAATGAAACACTGTTGAAAGTGTAACGAAACAGGGAATCACGAAACGAAAGGATGTATACGAAATTTACCTTTATTATTATTTACAAGAATAATTGTACTATTATATACATATCATGCAATTGCTAACTACTATGCAAGTTTCCAATAATTACAAACTATACGCTATATTTCTTGATATTCTTCGTAATATATATGTAAACTGATATCGATGATCATAATATTTCTTGAGAAGGAAAGCATAATATAGTACTAATTAATTTTGCTTCGTAATTAATTTTTTCAGCATTAATGAATAAACATCTAATCCTGATGAGCAACTCGATAGCATCCGGGTCGAGTCGTTAGTCGCTCAAAGAAGCTACTAAATATCCCGCCGTTCACTGATGAAGCGGTGTGCATGGAAATTTCCACCACAAGTGCACGGGAAATTGCCGCGAATTAATTTTCACCGACGTCGCTGTGATATCTTGTTAATGCCCGAACAGATTCGGTAATTCTGCCCTGTAACTATCAGGATTCACATAGACTAATCTGCTTGATCGGCATGAGCAGACGCGCCTGAGCAGAATTATATCGGAGGAGTGATCGGCAAAATTACTTTCTCCCTGTAGTAATATTTCGACGGTCTGAATAATGGGACATTAATAGGGGAGCCGCGGCCCACAGTTTCGTAAATAACGTTTCTGATCGATACTCGGGCAACAATAGATTTTCTGAGGGTGAAATCCTATTATATTACTATTGGCCGGACAATAATGAACAAGCACGCCGTTCGGAAAAGGCTGACACAAAGTTTCCATTCGCATCCATTAACCCGATAACCTGTAAATTACCTCGGTTTCTCTATCGTCAATTAATCTTGCCCAAGAGAGAAGCTTAATGGAAGGAATAATATTACAAATCCTTCGCGGAAGCACAGCACAGCATCCCCTGGTATACAAGACTCGAAACTGTGTACCTTATCTAGAAGTACTTTATCGGAGGTAAAAGTTACTGTATGTACGAGAATAACAAAGTTAACAAGCACGTCTAAATTTACCAGCCAGAGCATTTGTATATCTACTTGCACCCGGTCTTCGCGATTTTAACGCTCGAACGAATTCACTAAATCGTTGTGCAAACGAATACACAACGGAAAGAGGTGCGTGGACTATCTCGTTCGTAGTCAAACGCTACTGATTCACTTTGGCAGGGCATTTATCACTCAGCGTCTGCCGAATCGCATGAGTCTCGAAACGTCGCGCGTTTCACGACTGTCCAGCGAGGAGAATAGTTGCCTCTCGAGCATTATCGCGTGCACAAGTTGGTCAGAACCCGCAGGAGTCCAATAGGCAAGACCCTGGAACCGACGACTCTAGGATCGTGCCCATTATTATTAATAAATATATTTCTATCCTATTATTTGATTGATATCCATACATGCATGCAGAGCGGTTTGGAAGACGGTATCGCGAGTGCGGAGCCAATTAAAGTGCAAATGCATGGAGATGCAGATGGAATTCCAAGTAGCACAGTGACCGGGAAATCGCCATAAAACCGAAACCCGGACCAAACTAATCGACACCCGCTGCTGCTGCGCCAGCCTGCGCCCAAAGGGACGAGTAGGGAATAGGGGAAAAACGAACTCGACGCCAACAGCCAGGAGGGTTGTTGATAGATTTCGAGGGCGGTAGATTTCGAGGCAATGCACCGGATTAGAATGTCATGTTGGTTGAACGGAGATATCGAGACACGATGAGTATGTATGATATATGTAGTCCAGTCTGGGAGGAATTTATCAGGATTGTAGAAGTGGCGAATCATCTCGTAAGATTCGAAATGTGTCAAGAAATGGAAAGCTCATTTTCGTTTGGCAATAATTTGGAGTTCATGTGTCGAAAGGTTACGTACTTACACGTGTAGCGCCTTGATCGTGGACTTCGGACGATGGCATTGATAAAAAGGGATTACCTCAATTGCTGCACAGTGGTAGATAAAAATATTCCATCTGTCCTCGACACGATTTATAGTCAAATTAGACAAAATTATGCTATGGCTGAAAGTCACTGAGATATTTATGGGCTTTATCGGAATCGAAAATCTTGAACAGGACGGAATCAAGTAAATCATGTATCACGGGAGCATGCATCCATCACAAGTGTCGCAGTTAATATTCCAATATTGATAAAATCAAAGTGAATCGTTCAGAATATATCCGCTATAAGTGGTGCAATCGCGAGCGACATGACCGGCGCGATTCGTTGGCATAGTCGCCAAAATTTTCGAACCAATCGATACAGCAAACCAAACAAATCCACTGCAAGGCACTCCGGTGGCGCTGAGAACGGAGGGCGAGAGCAAACAGGGAAATGGGATCGTGACAAATCGAATCATCATCAATATCACAGGAACTAGTAAACACCGCGACCAACGTTCCTCCGGTATCGAGGCTGATAAATTAATAACGATGAACCAATGGAGTGGACAAGGCGTATGTAGCGCAAGGATGGGGAAATACGAGTGAAAACAAAAAAATATTCAACCACCCTGTCGAAACTGGAGAACGTAAAAAATGCAGAGCGTCGCGCGTGTATCGAGCCTCTGGTCAACAAATTTCCATCCCCCCTTTCAAACCCCTATATTCAGCACATATTTCATGAAACCTCGCGTACCACTTTCGTCTCGAAAATTCGACGATTTCAAGTGTCGAAGGCCAAACAACCAGCTCCCCGTTCTATATAAAATATCGCCTGAAGAACGAATCCCGAATCCAGCGACGATTTCTCTCCCAGAAGCATCAACCGACGATTGTTCCCCATCGAATTTATCGCGCTCGAAATCTCCGTCCCGGTGATCGTTGTTCGCCGTGACGAACAATCGTTCGTCATCAAAGATACGTAGCCATTTCGGCGCACAATGGAATGCAGAATTTCCCAATGAATCCTCGATCTAACGTCGCCGCCGATGAACGAGCTTCGAAAATCGAGGCAGCAACCCGCAACCAACGATCGCCATTCCGTCTATTAGCCCGATAATGCACGTGGCTTTTGTCGCAGCCGAGCAGCTGCGCACAAGGGCCGGTATTCGCGCGTTTAAACGAAAATTATTAGACACTTGCGAGGGGCTGACCGCACCGGTCGTCGACTGTATCCAGCGCCATTACGCGGCGGCTGCCGCGGAGGCGGATCGGAATATTACGATCTACCGGAAGGCAGCGAACTGAAATCGACCGACGCGACGCCCGGTTCATTAGAATTTAACGTCGGCCAAAGTGAACGCTAAGTGGATCTTTTCGTGCCGCTGCCACCCTTCACTTTTGGCAAGACCGTTAAATTCGACCCCGTTGGCTTAACGCGGTTTTCGCGTTTCACATTTTAAAGGCTGGGTGGACGAAGGAGGGGATAAGCTTATGGTGCACGGGAATCCCGTGATATTTAAAATGTGGCTGAGAAGATGGATCGGGTGACGCGGCATTTAGGGTGCGAGTCGTGTAAGGGAGCGTGGTACGGGGTGTAATGGGCATGCGAGTTTGGGTTTGATAAATTTGGAGCAAGTTAGGCCGAATGGGAAATTTTTATCGGGGGTTGTCAGTAACATGTCTCTGATGAGTTTTTAAATTGGGAATATATTGTGGGATAGAGATGTTCGGGTGGTGAAAATGTGAACAGTAGGGACGGAATAATGTCTAGATTAATTTTGATGAAATCTCGATGAATTCTTTTCAGAGACTTCTTTTGACAATTTCGTGATGAAGATAAAGATGATAAAGAATTATTTGTTATCTAAAATAAGGATAATGTTATAATTATATTGCAGTTATATGAGTATTTTAATTTCGATCTCGTTAAATCACGGGCTCTCAGTATTACTAAATCAAAGCAACAAACGTTTAGTTAAACCGAAGATAAGAGTAGCCGCGTTAAAGGTCCTGCAGCCCCACGTCCATAGCGGTGCGTTCTCTTGCCGTGATTCATGTATCCTGCGGGTTACCATGAGCGCACCATGGGGCGCGTGCGGGTCTTAATGGTTGTGGGCGAAACGGAGAAGGAAAAGCCTGCCACGGCCAAGGCAGAAATTCCAGGGAATAAAGTGGCAGAGAAAAGCACACAGACTGAATCCTGGTCGCTTTTTGTTTGCTCCGGATTGCCACCCTCGTATATGATTTCATCCCTTACATCTAACGCATTCATTTTCGTCCTTCGTTTTTCGTAATAGCCTTTGCCCAAGCCCTTCATCTCTCCTTGGAAAAAAAGTAGCGCGCCACTGGTGACCTTGCTCTCGACTTACAAACACATTCGAAAGCTTTCCGCTCCGTTCGATATCGACGTTAAACAAACCCATGTAATCGAGCCCGAACCGATGGATTAAGAATCCAATTGGATATGTCCGCCTGCCCCTATTTCACCCTTTTCTCTTCCGTTCTCTCGTTCCTCTGTGAAATCCGACGAAATCCATACCACCACCCCACTTCTTAACTACCTTTCTGGCACATTCACGCCCCTAAAGTGTTCGTCTACACAGGCGTTTTTCAGAAATACGTGTTCGAGAGGTGGCTACGATGGTGCTGGTAGTAATCGTGGTGGCGGTGGCGGTGGCGGTGGTGGTGGCGGCACTGGCAATAAAGTTTGCTTTATTTTTACTACCCTCCTGGCCAAGTACCGCCCCGTATTTCCTCGGGATATTGACATATCGGGGGTGGCTCGGCTTCTCCTCTTAACGCCCTTTTTACACTGCCATGGAATTTATGTCTTCTTCCTCCGCGTCCTTTCTTGCAGGACGATCCACACGACTTTACCTTTCATTTCCCTCCTTTGCCCCGATCTATGTGCATCTTGTGCTGACCTCTCATTTCCCCTTTCTCGCGTTTAGTTAGAAATCTCTTCTATTCTTCTACTTTGGTACCGTTTTTGGATGATACGCCGTTGTCTTTGCTTGTCCTGTCGATTGCTACGGCGTGGGGTACACGTGTCCCTGGGTTTGCAAAATTAAATATGTAAAAATATGTTGTTGCAATTATTATGATTTATTTTCTTATAATTGCGTAATTTATTGTTGAACATAGCAATTATCTTGATGCTACTAATTGTCTCGCAATTCTCACGAAAGTGCACAATACCATTTTGCGAGTGATAAAAGAGATATAAATGAATGGCACGAAGCGCTTAGGATTTTATTTAATTTCAATTCAATTTGGTTTTTGCTGAAATATTATATACTGACGAGGCACCGTGCGTTTTTATCGTCCCTTTTATTATACAATCCGCTTTAGTAAAGTACCGTCCTACTGAAGTGCGCTCTAACCCGCATTCCATAAATTTGAAACGGAATTATCTTATGAATTATACCCTTTCATTCGACCATATAATATAGCTATAGGCCCAGATATTTCGATATAATTTACAACAACCAAAAAATATAATCAATAATACACTGCAAGCTGTCGAGATGTCGCAGTGTAAATCCCTTCTATTAAAATTCTATTAAAAATTACAGTCACGCCCAGTGGTATGGGTCTTAGAATAAAATCTCGACGACAGACAATACAATTTCAACTAGTAGATTTGACATGACCAGCGTTGGGCATCTTGATAAAAACGACAGTTTATTAATTGTCGCGAAATGGAGGCACAGAACGAATTGTGGAGCAGTAAAAGCGGAAAGTGGAAACCGGACGCGTTCCAGTCGGCAAAAACAATGAGCAATTGCTCGTCTGGGGGCTTATATTCCACCGCGTGTTGTCCTTTTACGTTCCGTTTCTATTTATTGGCGTCCTGGGACGGGAGAGCGTAAGGGAGATTCCGAACAAACAAAAAAATCGTGGCAGGAGGACGGTCGAACGTGGCACAGAGGGTGGACGTGATGGACCACGCGAAAAAAACGCAATACCACGATCGGAATGTTAGGTAGGAAACGGATCGAGTGGCCGAGACAAAGGGAACCGGGGAAAAATCGTTGGGACGGTAATTTCAATCGGCAGCAAGAACGCGAAAAACGCGACGCGTTTTGTCACTTTACGAGAAGAATCGTATTTTCTGGACGGCTTGGCAATGACTTGGTTCAGATCAGTACTCCTCGAACCACTATAAAACAAATAGGTTCCTGCTGGTCGTTGCACACCGCAGGTGCACCGGTGCACGGTTGACTTTGTTACGGACGGTTTTAATCCGAGTTCATTCCCAATCGGAATACTTTATTCGAATTGTGAAATCGTAGCAACATCGATTATGCACTGATTTCATTGAAATTATAGTGTACACGCTTTTTCGCTTTTGGGGGCAATTTCGATGCGTGCAGTTTCAATTTCAAATCCGGCTAATTAAATGCCAGGTGACATTTTGATTCAGAAAATCCAAGGAAACATGTACGTATGTGTCTATACGTATAAATGGTATCCAAATGATCTGAACGCATTCTAATTAATTAAACGAAAATTCATTATAACAAATATCTACCCGAAAGTTCTGTCCGTTTTTGAATTCAAAGAAACTAATACATATTCAGTACATTTATCAATATGTACTGAACAATAGAACAATAGAACAATGGTGAAAAAAGGCCGACATAATATATGTTGAAACGTGAGATGACATTATCGGGCAGAACTTTGCGGTAAACCTGATATATCGCGAGATAAACAATTATTATTTTATTTTCCAAGTTACAGAATTCTTCAGTTTCCCATTAATCGCACCTAATTATTCTGACTCTTCCCGTAATATAACATCGAAATACAACTTCCACTGTAAAATTCGCTCAAATATTTGCACCCCTTCTCTTATACTGAACACAGCACGTCCAAATATTATACGAGCCTTTCCTAAAACGTCCCCCCATAAACTGTACATTTTAAATAGCACTTCTTAACAGCGGATTCTGAAACGAAATCTCGTCCCCGTAATAAAAGTGCATCGCGTTTAGCATTTCCTAATTGCGTGTCCCGCTTCACGAGATACCTCTGTGAAGCTGCATCTCTAACATTTCTCGCATCTGCTTCCAGGTCAAGTGGACCTTTGGACACAAACGACGAAGGGCTGCGCGTGCAGCTTTAATTCGTCCAGCAACGAATGCGCGTGCTGCGTCCCGTCTGGAGGATGCAGTTGCGGCGCCGCGTCGCCGGACAGATGCGCCCAGTGCGGCTTGGAGCAATATTGCGCCAACAGTAAGTAACATCGTTATGCTTCATGATCATTAGTATCAACGTTCATTGCGTCACATTAAGCGGCGTGCGCGAGTTACTAGGCCATTTTCCGTTTTCCGGGTTGGTCGTTGAAAAAATTCGTTAGCGACCCGTATACTTGGAGGTCTATTACGTTTTAGCTACGATTTTATAGGGGTAAATTATGCGTGGTGCTTTCGGTGTTTGTGACGCCTGGAATTCTATTTTCTGCATTATATGAAGGGGTCGGTTTATTTCATAGGAATCGTACAATCAAATAGCTTCTATATTCACGATTGTTCTAAAGAGGAAGTTGGTAATAATTATTTCATCGAGAATAATAATATAGTACTATTTTTAATAATTTCTTCGACGATTTCTGTGTGCCCTGATCGTTTTAATTCATCGAATAGCAAAGGTCCAGTGATTTCGACGACGATTAGGCAAAGAGCCGCACTTAATTCAGCATTTCCCCATGCGCAAAATTGCACTGTCTAATTAGACCCTACCGATATGAAACTCGTTAGAGATAGGGATCTAGAGCAACTCGGGATACCATTACCAGTTTCCTTCGATGGACGGTCAACTGGCCAATTGCCTGATTCGTAAATTTACTTTCACCCCTGACTGTGGAACGTGGTTACGTGACGGTGGAACGGCGACTGGCGGCTCTTTGAATCCGAAACGTCGTTAGAAACAAGATTTGCGTCGTTAAACCACTTTTCCTTCCCTTGGTCGTGTCCCTTTCACTTTTTCTGTCAATTTTGTCGCGTGAACAAATAGGAAGAAAAAGCGTGTCGGTTGATGTATCCCATTAGGGGGTACGGATTATCTATTTGAAAAGTAAAACGATCGTACTTGTGATATCCAGAAGGGAATAAAAAGAATGCAGGTTTACTTGTGACACACAGACACAGAAAAGAAAGGGAGAGGGGGGCGAAGGAACTTGGCAGAAATCCTTTTATAACGCGAGAAGCGATCGGTAATCCTCAAAAGACAGTGTAAAGTAATGTTAGAGGAAACGTCGGAGTGGGTGGTGAAAAAGGGGATAGGATTTCTTTCGAATGTTTGCGAACGAACCACTCCACTCGAGTCGCTTGCTATGGTATAAATCCTGCCGCCGAAATTACTACCGCGTTTCAACCTTTTCTTTCCAGTAACTAATTACGTCAGTGGTTCTTTCTACCACCCTTCATCCATCTACTCCTTTCTCTCCTCACGTTAATTACGACCGACGTTATTGCCCCCACGTTCCATCGAGTCCCTCTTGTACACGCGAATAAAACGTAGACTCGTGCCTTTTAATAATATCGGAACCCTTAATGCTTTTTCGCTTCTATTTATGTCCTTTTTGTTTCACTTATCGACGCGTGTCGAATACTTATCGACGTTACTGACGTTCTAGCTTGACCGGCCAACGAGCCCCCGCTTAATCGATGCATCGATTAAACAGTGTAACCGTATTCTCGTTAGGCTGAAAGCCTGTTGAAACGTTTAAAAAGAACAGTAGAAAGCTTTAAACCCGGTGAAATTGATCGTTTACAGTTTTAGAGGAGCGGTTTTATAGCTGACAGCAATTATCGACGGAGTTATTCAATCATCTGCAGCTTTGACAGGCGTAAAGTAAATATTATACGCTGCATTAATCGCGAAATTTTGGCTATTAAATTCCCCCATTAATTTGTCTAGCCAAGAATTGTAATTAAATTGAACTTCCGAATTCGTCGCGCAGGGTTTCCGTTTATGTAGGGTAATATTAATTTACGTTCAAATATCTGTTTTATATCGTACTTAATTCGAACCTCGTTACATTCGAACGCTTTCCTACGCCGGCCCAGTCAACGGAGAAATTAAAAATCGATTCGGTGAAATGAGTCAGAGCGTCGCGTGTCGTTGTCGCGACAGTTCGTCGCCTCGAATGGAACAGGCGAAGGACTGTCTTGCCTCGGCCGGGATCGAGGGGGCGGTATAAGCGAGGAAAATAGTTATAAACGACGCAGCATTTTCCCTTCTGGTCAGTGTTTCGTTTCCACGTGACCCAGATTCCACGGAGACAATGGTGAAACGTTTCGTTCGGCAGGGGCGCGATACAATAAACGGTTCTTTGGCAAAGTTTCGGTTTCGATATTCGTGTAAGTAATTGGAAAAATCGGTTCTATACCATTGCTATTTTATCGTTGTCAGGACTATTCAGGTTGCTTGAAGGAAAGCTTAAATCAGACGATATAATTAAGTCTCACCCCAAACACGAGATTGTTCCTCAGGTAAACTTTGTTACACCGTGGCGGGCCCAGTCCTACAAAGAAAAGAGGGGAAAAAAGAAAGCAGAGCACTCCGCATTATACGATTGCCAATGAACTCGTCAGTAAAATATCTTGGTGGAGCCCTGCCTTAGATATCAGAATATACAGCGTTAGTTCAAAAAGAAGCGATGACTAGGCGAAAACTTGCGAGAATAGGAAGAAGCCTGGATTCATTTATTGGCTTGGACACAATGGTCAGCTCGCCTACCGATAATGGAACAAGTAATAGATGGTATTCCGTTCCTTCCGGCCATGAATAATCCGTCACTCTGAGAATGGGTGCAGAAAAGTTGGTTCAAGATTCAATGTATCAAACAATCAATCACCATATCCATATAATATTCCTGATTTAAAAAAATACTGATACACGCCTTTACGAAAAAGTAATCCAATTATCTCTGCGAACACCGCGCACGTTTAATTGACATCGATCGCCTGTAAAATGATGCCGTCTGATCGGCCAAATGCAACAGGTGTTTCCAACGTGACATTTTTCAAATAAGAACACGCTATTAGCAAGCACACGAGGTCCACAAAAAGATATCTACCTGTACATTCGTGAAGCCTAATCAACTAACTTCACAAACACCATCCCGAATGGGATAAACAGTAAACTAAACAAACAGCAATCACGAGCAATCAAAAGCCTACATGCTAAAGCATACATGCGTTTCACCGAATCGTTTGATAATACCTCATTCGGGTGATCACGCGTAATTTGTACTGGATTATTGGTACAAACGGTAATACTGCTTGCGTATAGTTTATTATCGCGGTAAATGATTAGATCGCAAAGCGGGATTGCTTAGTTCATAATTCCCTTAATTTTTCACCGTATTAATGTGGCAAACAATGGATTGTTTATTTAATGATTGCCACGTTGAATCACCTCGTTGTACTATAATCGATTTACTACCAATACACTTTTCTCTGTTCCAGTGTGCAACATAACGCTAGACAGCAGACAGTTGTTCAGTAAATCGGATCGCGGTTTTGGGCAAATAAAGTCGCCGTCCCTGGAAGGGCCCTCGAGGTGTACCTACAGGTTCGTGCCCGATACTGGCCAGCGAGTCGAGTTGCAGATCTATAGACTGATCTCCATTGGACGACATAATGGCACGGCGTAAGTGGTTCTCATGCTATTTTGCTATTATTCGGTATCACCGTTGAATTGCTGCCAGTATCAATCATCTCTTCGTGCAGGGATTTAAATATAATTTCTTTCGGAATCGAACTCAAAATATAATGACAATTATTGTTTGCTTAGTATGAAACCGTGTAGCACGGCGAAACAATATTCCTTGCGCAGAATTAATAGTGATCCGCATTAATCTGGTGGCGCAGTATAAATGGAAAATGTTTTCAATCACCACGCGCAAGCGATACCTTCTCGATGGGCCTGTGTTTCGCACTTTCAATTAAATTAACATTCTGAATAGCAGCACACAAGCACGCGCAATTCTCGTCCTGGCCAAGCTACATTTTGTCAGTGGAAGATTATTATTGCAATTAATCTAGCTTTGCCTGGTATTCGTTGCATCGAACTTTTTTCACAAGCGAACCAATTCATTTCTCGTCGAACGTGTCTTGTCTGATGAAAAAAGCTGTAATAACGGCACAAGTGAAATATTATTGCAAAGAATACAATAAACGGACATCACAAATATCGTCCTCGTTTTAAACAAAACCCCCGATGCGGGCCAGTCCTCGAAGAAGGGGTAGAAGGGTGACTTATAGTAGTCGATAGGATTGGAGATCGCTAGTGTCGATGGCCGTTTCAATTTGTCATATCTCCACTCTTACGGGGACACCATCCTCGCCACACTTAAGTCCCCCTCAATGTGTGTAGACGAAGCAGCACGGTTTGAGAACCGGTCGAGCGGTCTGGGAAGAAAAATTACTGTTTCTGAAAGCGTCTACCCTCCCTTTGCCCGACCAGGAAAGCCTACAAAGTTCCCGGCGAGCGGGAGAGACCTTCGACAAGCTTCACGAAAGTTCTTACAATTTTTCGACGAGACCCACACCATCTTACCTTGTTCTTTTCTTCCGCTGCAGTCTAAGAGGAGCTTACAACTCGAATGCACGTCGTGTCTGCAGAACACTTTTGCACAAGTACTTTTCGTCCATCAGCGTGGGCAACGCGTGAATGACAATGAGGATGGTAGAGATAAACTTTAACGTTTGTATCGGTTGCCTTCGTAATTACTTTCGGGCGATTTCGACGAGGTGGAGCTTTATTTTTTATACATTATTTGCGTGGTCCTGCTTGATTCTATTTTGGATATGGAGTAATAATGAAAAATATACTTTTCCTTCTTCCGTTCGAATGACAAGTTCGATTCACAACTTAGTATCATGCCTGTAGCTGTGGTCCTGCAAATATTTTCTCCTTGCCCGAAAGGTTTGTTAAAGTAATCTCGCAGCAACGAACAATTCTATATTCCTGTTTTGTTTCCACTCGGCGTAGCGTTTTCCGCGCTCGTTGCTCGTTCGAGAAGTAGTTCTTAAGTGGAAGAAAAATCACGCTGCTTAGCAAAGCTTGAATGTACACAGTTTCAAAGTGGAGCTCTGGACGAGAGGACACGCACGGTTGAAGTAAAAATAATCGTTCGTACGAGGCCTCCACTTGACGTACTGTACCGGCAGCAATAACTTCAGATAAACTCGATAATCCGTATTAAAATAAAATACGTATTATGATTTTTCGATACCATCTTTCGCGTCACTTCAGATATATAACTCGAACGTTGACGTTAATCTCCGTAAAGTGCCGATACATCGAGGACAACGGAACGGCACTTAACTTCGTCGACTTTCCCTGTTCCCGCTGAAATATCTACGAAAATTACTCGCCGCCCTAAATCCTCTGATCTTTTCGCAAGGTGCTTCCCACGATTCTCCTCTCGCCCGGCCAATTATAGAACAGTAGACGAGCTTTCAATAAACGATCGCAAAACGAACAAACAGTCGGCGGAATGCTGGGCGAAGTTTTCCGCCGCACAGCGAACCTGCAAACGTTCTACATTCACGAGGCTCTTCATTACACCCATCTTTCTTACGCGGCCGGGCCGCTTTATTTCTCAAAGTTGAACGATTTATCACCGAGCCTGTCCTCCTTTAACTAAAAGCGGGCGAAAATAGAACTCGCAAAAAATATAAAAGCTCGCCCGAAGTTCGCCCGTTAACGAAAGCGAGCCACGGCGAGGTGCGACGCAGCGGCTTGAAGCGAGAAATATTGTTGCACGCGCCCGCCGCCACGCTCGAGCGTGTTCGCCTTTTACCTGCCCCTTGAACGTTGCCGTTCGTGGAACGGCGAAACGGCACTTGGAAAAATTGCGAATACCGACGTTCCACCGCCGCGGAAGTATTTCGCACGCGAAACGCCGCGAAGAGCACGTTAATGCTCTGTTGACTGTATCAGCGGAACGTGGAGGCGGTAACATTTATGCCTGCCCGCGTGGAATCGCCGACGGAACCGCGTGATTCGAACTGCACGAAGTTCTCGAAAGGAAAGACCGACGCGGACTACGTCGAAACGTAACGATCGTACGTGCAGCAAGATTTTACAGCGATCGTAAAAGCCGAATCCCATCGGCCGCTTCCGATAGTTACTCAATTACGGACGTAAAACTGAAAGTAAAAAGCAGGCTGGACGTCTGACCGTGCACCGGGGCAAGCTACTTAAAGCCCGGCTGACTGAGCGCACACGTGTCCTACTTTAGCCGGGCTGACCACGTATACACCTGCATCACTTGTTCGGTAGTAGACAGTACCTCTTATAAATCTACGTAATCAAGGCACGCTTCTTCGTGTTACTATCTCGGGGATCGGTTTTTAAGTAAAATAATTCATGCATCATGTATAATTAATTAAACGTTGTAATTTTATACTGAGTTTCATACCCTACATTTCTTAGAAATGAAATTTTTGAAATACAATTCAGCCTGTTTACGCGATCAAGTTCGAATAACTTTTGCAATTGATAACTCTCCTTTCACATTCCTCTCAGTGACGGTCAGATTATTTTCAAGAGTTACGTCTGATCGATGACGCGCTCGTACTACTTACACGAACCTCGCACACGTGTTCCGCCGTACACACGGCAATACAGCTCCATTCCTTTTGCGCCGAACAAATCAAACAGTGTATCCAAATATTTACTCATCCAGGCGCCATGCCACCATGTCTCTCTATATATTCGGTCGAAATGAAAGCCGCCACAGTTCCTTGTCGATCTTTCTCCATCGCCCGCCTTGCAGAAAAGCAGAGCAGCCTGGGAAGCACGTGGGGAGAAATCCCGTCGCTCAACGGAATACTATTAAGTAAGGTAGCAGAATAGAATGGGCCCCGTGGGTGATGGATGACCTTAATTTTGCTATGATTACCAGCGGTTCGGGAATTTGTATGAAAATCGCTCAGGGCTGGTTCTTTCATGATCCTGTACCGCCGTCCTCCACTCTGCCCCTCAGCCGGTACCCGTTTCTCTTTCTTCCATTCGCGGTTCCCATATTTTTTAATCGCCATCCCGTTCCTCGTTAACTCACGATCACCGGCTGAAAAGGCGAACGACGTTGATGGACGCTCCTGAAAATCGCGTAATTTCGAACGCGAAAAATTTCCTCGATTCCAGCGTGATTTCTCCTCGCTTGCGATGTTCGAATAAGCAAGGTTCGATTGTTCGCGCGGTTACAAGGGAGTTCTTGTACTACCGTAATAATATTTGAATAAAATATACGCGGCTGGGGAAAGGATTTGTCATAAGAATGAGAATAGTAGAACAACAGTGGGGGCAGGTTACTTAGATTTCATGGTGCGCGAGTATTCTCATCATGGCGTCACTGCAGTACTTAAACTATGTTCCTTGCTTTACTTTTCTTCGGTTCTGCTGCTCCCTCAGGCATGTATGCGCCCATATTCTAGTTCACTTGCCAACTCGTACAATCTTATCTTACCTTTATTCCCTGCCCGTTGTACTTTCCAAGTTCTAAAATATTTTCTCCTGTGTTGTTTTACATTCTGCCGAAACAAAAATGTATTCTACCTTATCAAAGCATTACCTCGTGCCGCCAGTACCTGACCCCAATTGTGTCGCGGAAAATCTACCTAACAATTAAAAAGGAAAATTTCCACATCCCTACTCCGCCACTGCACAATTCTACACCCGTTGCACGAGTGCAATCATCACGGAGACAAAGCTACCCTTCGTCGTTCCAGAAAAGTATTTGCCCCTTTCAGACACGCCCCCTTTTTGCCGCACATCTCCTCGAATTTCGCCCGATACAGCCACTCGATCCATTTGGTACCATTCGAAAAGCCCTCATTCACATCGTCGCTGCGAATGGATCTCAGCCAAACTCGCCCACGGTACCCGTGCAAAATTCATGTCTAATGCGTCCACGTTTCTTCTACCGCGTTGTATTATGATGGTAATCTCGAGAAACACGAGGCGCCAGTGTTCCCGGCTAGTATATACAGGGGCAGGCTTGAAATTCGCCATGGATGTTGACGTTGAACGGCGACGATAAAACGCGGAGACCGTGCAGGATGTTCGTTCAGCTTTAACGTTCCGCGCAAAATGCCGCGGCGTATTACACTTAAATTCGCGCCGTTCGTTCCGTACACTGTTTCGTGGTTACTCCACGACGATTACGCAACTCGTTCTCGTTTCCTTCTCGTTGTGCTCGAAAACGTTCCCTTTTTATATCGGCGCTGGTATCGCTGGATAGAACGTCCCGTACCAGACGTTTCCGTAACGTCTGCAGAATTCTATCCGCGGGAACGACGTTACCAAAGATTAGCTCTATTGTGTCTGTTTGTTATTTAATGGAAATTTCTCTGGTGGTCAGCGATTTATTCGCGAGCATTGTTCGCCGTGTCGTGCAATTTTGTCGGGTGTTTATGAACGCATGAATTTAACCATTATTATTCGGCTGATTTATGAAGCAATTAAGTTTAATTAAAAATTGTACATAATGTCACGTAATTATGTGACGCATTATTCTTTCGTAATGCACTTCTTTATTGAGAAAGTACTTCGTAGTATTTCACTCTCTGGTATTATTTTCTGTTTTATTTGTATGTCGCTGTTGGGATGAGGAACCTTCGTTTAAAGTAACTTGTTAGCTACTGTACGCTGATTCAAGATGGGGTTGTTTATTTTAAAGGTTTGTTTATTATTTGGTAACGAGTAATTTGCCTGCACACACAGAACAGATTGCAGGCCATTTGTCTCGGCGAAGCTGCCACTCACTTGCCTCGGTTTGACAATGCGGAATATACGTACGCGCAGAAGTTACAAAGCAGGAGTAAGATAACGCCAATGCGGGGCGTATAAATGCCTTGAACACGGTCAACCTTTTATCACGGTGTATACATGACCCGGTAATAAATTACTCCCGCTGAATAACTTTGATTCACGCAACATTTGGCGTACGAAACGATGGTATTCATTAAAACAGGCACTCAGATATTTCACACGATATCCACACGCACTTCAATCGTAAAGTACCGCTGCAATTATCCACTGTTTCAATCTATTCGAAATTCGCGAAACCTCCGATATGTAATCGATTTCATTTTCGACTTAATTACACAAAATTTCATTTGCACGATGGAAAACAAAAGAACAATTATACTCGAACGAAATTTACAAAATGTCTCTGCTCGTCGAATTGATCCTCGATATCATACACACGATCTCCCATTGTATTCGTATCGTATAAAAAAATGAAGAATGTAAAAAAAAGAGGAAAAGAAAAGCGAAGTTAAGCACACGAAGAATTATTCGAAGCACGAATTAAACCGCCGGTGTAATTTAATTTTTAACGCAACGGGGCCTTCAATCTCGCCGATATGAGGGAAGCTCGACCCGCGACCATTTGTTTCACGTGCACTGTGCAGCAGCGAGAAAATAAAAAGAAGAAGCGAACTCGCCCGTGCCCGGCAACGATAATTTCCGTTCGAAGAGTTCATCTCGTTTGAGCATCACGAGCGGCCTGCGCTCGTTGCGGAGGAGTATTATACCCGGGACCAGGGTTTAAGTAGCTTCATAAATTACGTCACTTTTACGGCGAGATTACCTAATCCGCCACAGGGTGGGGGAGAGCGGCTTTGGCTTTTCATGAAAGCCGAGCTGCACCGTGGACCGTCGTTACAAAACTCTACACAGACGTAACTCGCCTAGCGACGTATCAAACGATTTTCGCCAACGGAAAAATAGATCTCGCTCTCGAAGGAACGTTTCTGCTCACACAGAATACTGGACAATTGCAGGGACCGTTAGTATACTGAAGACATTCAACATTGGAAAATCATACGGGGTTTCTTTTTCCACTCTTATTTACGATCGAAGAGGGAAGTGAATATTTGTATCACAATAGACGTCTGCAAATATTACAGAAGTGATGTTTGACCCTCTCTTTTATTATTGCAACATTTATCGCATTTTATTCCGACTATAAAATGAATAGAACCGATAGAAATATCGCGTAAAAAAGAAAGAATACGCGCCGAGGAATAAGATAGAAAATTTCATTGCGCCTCATAATAAATCCGAATCACCTGGGAGAAGAGAAAAATGATTTCGGTACAGTTCGGTTGCTCCTGGAAGGTTTCGCGGTGGTGTATCGATCTTCAGCCACTAGCCGCGTTTGCTGAAGAGCGAATTCTCTATCGGTGTCTGCGTGTACGTGAGATTTCTCTTTATGGCGGCCCGTTAATATTCGGCACGAAAGAAGCACTCGACACCGACGCGGTGGTAGGTACGCGCACGCCTGAAATAATCGTGTCTCGTTCATTCGCGAGCGACACCCCTCTTTTTTTTGGAAGCTTCAAAAATTCTCGCCTTTTTAAACCCGCTTTTATTTCTGCAAATACGGCAGACACTGCTGCGACATAATACTGAACGAATATTATGATATGAAAGAGAAAGAAGCAGATATCTATTGTGTGTGGAAAATGGAAATAATCCTGGGAATATTAACCTAATCAAATAATAAAATAATAAACTGCAATGTCGCCATTCTTACTTAAATTCGAGGGATCCTTCCACTACTACTTATAATTCATACATTTTTAAAATGATAAATGATAGATTTGTTATCAAAGCTTGAGTTACGTTAATAACTAGGAAACGATATGCGGTAGAACTGAAATTATCCCTCGTCGTTACCGCCGGTACAGTGTATAATTCACCGTGCACGATAGAAACAGATAAAATGCGAGAAATTCTTTAGGCCGTATGAAAACGGGGAACGACAAAAGTCCTGGGATTAGAGTCGGAATCCTAAACTATGGATAAATCGTCGGAACGATCGTTGCGGGCCGCGATGCAAGCAAATTCTACGCCCGTAATGCGCGGAGAATCTAGCTAATAAATAATGGGACCATTGTTTCGTCCGATGCAGTCGATCGCAAAATCACGTGGCAGCCGATCGCTGCAGCTGCATTATTTCCATGGGTCGCGTGGACGCTCGTCGACATCGATCCGGCCAAATTTGTTTGACGCGATCAATTGTCTCCTGTCCATTGTGCCCCCGGCCACCTAGCCAACATTTCTCTGGCCAGGGTGTCGAGACACCCTGAAAAACGCGCCATTCGAATCGATTTCCCTTTCACAGAGAAAATAATAATCGTGTGCGCCCTCGTAGAATCGTCGCACGGCATAATTACGTTCGAATCAAACGACATGTTGCGTTCGGACGGACAAGGGCGCGGTTATTGGTTATCTTGTATGATGTTTGGAACTTTCGTGCGCGTCGGTCGATTCAGTGGAGGTACTTAATTAAGGGGAAACTGGAATATCCAGGGATTCGTGCTTCCTATAATTCGATACGTACAAAAGCGATTTTTTTTTCAATGCAAGTGTAACATTCCATAGGAAGGTGCTATTGTTGTTTATTTCTTGTTATTTTGTATGTGTACTATGTAATCCACAAAAACCCTTAAATTTGCATACGAGGGACATAAGGACGCGAGTACCGAAAATGGCAATTATGTAAATTCATGCAAAATTTACCAAACAGCGCTACTGTTTTTAACCTGAACTTTGTATTTTCCCACTTCTCCGTGAATGACCCGCACACACGTGTAATACTCACAGACATATCCATAGCACTGTTCCTATCAAAATGTAACAATAATCTATTCCGCTGTTATAGCTCATTTAATTTTACACCGAATATAAGACGAAACTGATCGTGCGCCACGCGGTCGAAAGTATTAAAAACGAGGCGTGCGTGAAAATTCACGACCAGTAGAACGCCCAACCAATCGAAAGGCAACCAACGTGCCCTACCTACGGCATTGTTTCCGATTCGAAGCTCGTATCCACCACGATGCTAGAACTCGCGGAGCAGCAAACCCAAGCGGGGCATGATGATGTTTTTCAGAGAACTTCCGATTCAATTGCCGAACTTTTCGCATTACGACAATGCCGGCCGAGTTCGAGGATTCATCGAGCTCGCTCGTTCGCGCGCGAGCAGTAGTAAATGAGAAAGGGTTCGGTGCTGGGCGAGGATCTAGGACGAGATGCCGGTCGCTCACGAAAGAGAGTAGACACGCCGGTGGCATGGCTCTACCGCTGATTACACGCTCAGCGACTGAGTGAAATTTGTCTCGCCGGAAATAAATTAGTTAATGGATCGTTTGATAGCCCTTCGGTCAGTAGAGTTGGAGGTCCCCGGCGGAAAAAGTAGCTGGACGGTAATACCCGCGGGGGATTTTTATTTGTAGATTGGATTGTTGGAATTGAAGAAGTTATCCGAGGATGCTGATGCCGAAGAATATCTTGAGATTGTGTACACAATGCTTCATTCATTTTGGAAGAAATTTAGACGGCGTGTGTCGAGTTCTGAAATTCATATTAATTATGTTAGCTTGCATTTCATTTTTTATGAATTCTCTTTAGGATGCGTAGATTGTTTACGCGAAAGCACAAATATAATATAAATTCATCATAATAATAATTGCATTAATTAAATCGTTTCCAGTGCGAATGATTTTAACTTAATTGGCGCGCGTCTGACTACATACTGGCGCATACTACTTGCTCGCTGGATTCCGCCGTATACATATACGAATTCAACGACCACTTTCCCTTTTGTCTCGTACTATCAACATGCTGTAAGGTTCTTCAAATTGCAAAAACCAGAGTTCTAAATAAAAATCTGACCTTACAGAAGGCAGTAAAAATTTGAATTAATTCCACGGAATAATGAACGAAATGCTTCTTCATACTCTTTTTTAATACGCAAGAGAGACGGTGCCCACGGTGGGCACGAAAAAAATTGGCGAAGAAATTCCGCCAGATCCGTAGAGAACAAGCGACAGCGAAAAATACTCGATCGCGAAGCGGTGTGCACAGAGTTTATCGAGGATCGTAATTAGTGACGAATCTCCGCGGGAAAAAAAGAGACGTCGGTGGCTCGGTTTGGCATGGTCCAGTTTCAGAGCAATAACCTCGATTCGGGTCGCCGTGTCGACTAGAAAATGATACACTTTCCGCCTATCGTGGATCGTTTTCGGTAAGCTTCGCGAATTTACGCGATTCCCGAAAATTGATCAATTTCGACCTGGCTGTGCTTCTAAAAATGTCAGTCCTATCAACAATGTATTGTAGTATAATTATTACAAAGTTCTCGTAGGGGAATTTCTGGCGTTGCACTCAGTGTAACAGGTGTTGATCGCGAGTTAATTTGGCGAACAGACGTAAGAGCGGATTTAATTTTCAAGGCGGGATTACAAGAGCAGGCGAAAGGAAGATGGACGTGACAGGGCGCGGTGGTTGCAGAGATCGCGGGATTTATAGCTGGTTCGTAATTGACGACGTGGCCTGGCGAAATAAAATCCGATTGAGCGAACCCGGTCATTGTCGTGACTCTGCGAGCGTTGCAAGAGAAATTTGTTGCCGCCTGGTTGAATTATATTGAAAGGCAGATACTCTGTTCTCGCCTGATCGATTTGCATGGTACTGCTTTAAGATTGTGAATGCTCAACGACCTGCAGTTCTTTTTTATTCGCATTAAATAAACCAATCGACGATGTACAGTGAATAACAATGGTCTCCGATGAACGGTGTTGTTAACTGCAGTTGCAGTGAGCACAGACTGAACACAATATCGTCAACAATTGAAACGGATATGTGATCGGATGTTATTTAGAGTACTCTGATTCCTAAAAATTTTACGGTGTTTTTAATGGAATTCTTTTTACAAATTGTTAGTTTTGGATTGAAATAGAAGCGAAGGTAGAACGTAAACAATTTTTATATTTAAATGAACGCTGCTGAAAAAATATGGAAAAGTGTATATCCCCGGGTTAACTATATTTCCATCCCCTGCTTTATATATACGTGTTCACATAAAATCGCTTCCAAGATTGATACGCTGGAACCAGCAAAGTCTAATTACCTCTGAAACTGTGTTGAAAAACTACACACCCTGGGGAAAACTTTCTCCATAAAGCCTCCGAGCTCAAGGGAGAATCTCTTCTTCAAAACAACCCCTCCCACTACCTTCTATCGCACACTTGGTTCAACAATTTTACCTACTCGGGGGGAATCGTTGTTAATCTACTAACGATCGAGTCATTGGACTTAAAAAGGGAACAAATAAAATAATATCATCCGATTTGAAAAACTAAATGAATTTCCATTCAAGACGAAACCCCAATATTTCACGATTCTCGCATCGCTTAAGTCGTTCCTCGATTTTTCCTACGTTCAATCGACTTCCTACATCAATCAAACCATATCGTTCAGCCTGCCTGCGATTCCATTTTCATACCGCTACTAAAAAGCGGTCGGCCGGGGGTGGGACGGAAGTGTGTTCCAATGGCACGCAGCGAGTCGCGCCGATGAACCAGGAATCGTTTCGATCGTTAGAAATTTGATTTCACGCTTACCGCGTCCATAACATCCTCTCTGTGCGTGCATACAACGGTAGAACGCTAAACTCACGGGGGAGTAATGGAGTATGGAAAACAGGAGGTTATTGTTGTACACGGGGTGAACCGGCAAAATGATGAGCCCCGAGCTTCGTCGTAAGTTGATCGAAGTTAGTAGGCTGTAACCGTGAAATATAACCAGCGACCAGATAGAAATTCATGTTTGGTAGGGTCGTGCTCGCGGAAATGATTCGTCGCCGGGCTAATGTCGGTCTCGTGGCCTTTCCAACGAACATGAGCAGAGATAGCGTGCGGGCCGGAAATGGGAACGGAGACACGGGGTCTGGCGCGGATTCGCGTGAATCGTGCTGTCTGAAAATTTGTCGATCCACTGTGTGATCGAGAAGTTTTCTCCGTTTTTATATTGGGAGGTTATATCGCGGACCTTTCCATTTTAATATTCTGGGGTCGAGGGACATTCAATTTTACGAGTAGACGTTTAGAAAGTATTGTGTTCAACATTTTCATAAGAGGTGCAAAAGGTATTGGTCAGGTCGGGATACTATTGTGTTGGATGGTGTGTGGTGGTGGAAAATTGTTGTAATCGAAACGTTAAGATATACATACGTTAAGAGTGTCCCTGTGTAAGAAAAGATAAGATGTTTGGTATTTCTAAGGTTGCTATTATTAGAGCTGACTATCCAAAGATGTTATTGCTAAGTTTTCTATCGTCTCAGGTTACGATACAACCCTTGTTACACAAAATAATTGACTCAATTAATCGATCGTTGCAATCGACACTGCAACACCAGGGTGTATTGCAAATAGTTTTCAACCAAATATCCCGCAGATAAAAAGGGTGAAGCAAAAATGAAATCGCGCAACGAAAAGTAACATATTTTTCAGCCTTCCACTTGGTCAATATCGTTTCAAATATTTGCATCGGCAGTGTTGAATATGTTTCTTTTACAAATAAACGGAGCGGAACATTTGTTTAACCATAGTCGAACGAAGTTTCGTTATATTAGTTCGCGCCGGGTCACCCAGTATGGTGGCGCGAACCTTTCATTTTCTGTTACAGCCTTTCCTATCTACCTAGCGTAACGAGCACACTGGCAAACGCGAAATAACTCGTATAAATCACCGATGCCTGCATACACACATTTCACGCGACTCCAGCCGTCGGGCTGGCAATGTTTTAATAAAACTCAACGAGGCCCAATTATTCAACTCAGCGCCACCCGCCTGAATTTCCCCCAACACCACTGTTTTCCATTTCTTATATCGAAATGCAGTCCGTGCAGAAAATTCTACACATTGTTGGTCTCGCTTTTTCGCATAAAATTTTCAATAACAAAATGCCTTATTATTATATTGGTACACGCGTACATTGTTTAATACTGCAAGCCACTCCAGAGGTATTTAATACAGCTAAATATATGTATTTCTACAACGACGAAAGACGAATTTCCTTGAACGAAGCAATAATTAAAGCGTCCACTTTGTAAAATCGAAGCAGCTACATAATAAAACTCGTACCCAATCGAAACCGAAAGAGCAGTTTACTCAATGCGCGGGTCGATAACTCTGGCGAAATTTCGTGAACGCAATGCATCAGCGCAGAAGGTTTCAACAGAAATCCGATCGATGCAAAGGCGGAAAACGCTGTCGCAGACTGGTCCTTTCATCCGGTATTTTTGCGAACCACCATTCGCCTGAAATTTCGTTCCGCCGTTTTATCGTTAAAACAGCTTCGCCCGCTTGCTCTCCGAGCGTCGTTATCGCGAATCGCGCGAAACAGGTCGGACAGGTTTGAGCATCACCGACGATTTTCAGACGCTGTCATCTCGTAACGTTGCCGAGCAGCATTTTCGAGAATTGGCCGCGGCGAACGGGGCGAATGTCAGATGCCAAAAGCATGCGTGAAAGTTTGACGGGTTTCTGACGAGCTTCAACAACGAGGACCATTTGCGGGGAACGAAGGTGCGAATGAAATTTTAGATTTCCATGTTGCCTCCTCCGTTGTTGTCGATTAACTTGGGCGGGGGTGTGCGAAAATGAAATAGTGGAAAATAGGACGAATTTTAGGCGAACGAGCATTTTTTAACTTGTCCATTATTTGCATTTGTTCTTATCTTGATTGCTATTTCTGTTTCCTTTGCACTTGTTGATCTGTCGTTTTCAGTGCAACGTTATTAATAGTTACTGACGTTCTGGGTCTCTCGTTTTGGCTAAGGGGTGGAAATTATTAATATTCATTATTGTCGCTGGGTATCTGAATTTTTATAATTTGCATAATTTAAAAATTAGGTTTATAAATTGTGTGACTTTTTATTTGATTTCATAGAAGTACTATATAGGGGGATTTATTATCGAAATTGAAGGAGCTACAGTGAAACAGTGACGGAGAAGTGTTTTGTATATACCTTTTATAGAAACAGCTGAAGGCATCTGCTCCGAAATTTTCCACTCGTTCACTGAGAGTCCACTTTTCGCGATTAATTCACCGGGTGTACAAGCTCGGGAAGATTTTCAATGCATCGTAAAGTAGTTCAGACGGGACGGTTTACAAAAACAGGGGGGATAAAAGTTCGCGAGTTTCGTTCTTGAAGTTAAGTGTTTTTACAAAACAGTTAAAGACTCGTGCTTTTATTGCCTTATTATGCAGCAGCAATTCTTATTTAAGTTTTCATGCAAAACATCTGCCACTGACTCGTCCCAGCCAGTTCGACTAATCTTACTCCTTCCTACCGATCAAATTAATCGGCTTTGCCTTTAATCAAATTAATCGGTGGGAGAAACGAGGCAATTAGAGACCACAATGCTCATCTGACTGATATTTATACAGGTCTTATCAATCCAAAAAAAACAAATCGAATCGTTACAAAATACTAGACTTTTTTACTATAAGTATATCTAACATTACAAAATTTAATCGACTACATTAAAATGATTGTTACCCCGTACCTACTGTACCAATCAGCATTTCAAGTTTATTTCTTACACAATTATCTAAACCGCTGAACTATGGCACAATAAATTCCACGACTTTCGTATTCCAGCTTATCTCAAAGTGTCGTGCTTGGCTCACCGTGATGTAGCACCCTCTATATGATTCATCGCGATTCACTGTTCATATTTTACACCACGGGCACAGGATAGCGATCGTGTGCTAACGGATACCTTTCTATGACTATATTTCTTTAAAATCTCGCGACGCTCGCTTAATAATATCACTTCAAAAGCTAACAAAAATACGCAACACGCAAACAGGAAGTTTGCGATTTACTGCGTCAAAGAGAATCAACTCTCTACTCTCTACTCAATAATCACACATATCAGCCTTCCACTCTAGCGATCCAAAACGGCAAATAGAAACAAAAGCAACGAAATTCAGAGAATAATTGAAACTCAATCCCAACTACCATCATCCATACTCCCCTCTATATACAACATATATCTCTTCGGTTTACATTTAAATCTATAATCCAACCGCAGCACAATTCCATCCGAATGGCCGTGCGGTAAATTGACTCGCGTTGCACCTTCGATCTTACTCGTCCATGGCATTGCTGCCGCGTTTGCTCCTTACACGAAATAACGCGAGAGCGTCGAAGTTGACTCTTCAGGCCACTGGCACAGAAATGTAAAATACCAGACGATCGTCGAGATACAGTGTAGATGTGGGGGCGGGGGTGCAGAGGAGCCGGGAAGCAAGGGTAGGTAAGCGATTTCCAGTCGACTGGCTGACATCGGTTGCTTACTGTTGCCTCGAGCCAACCTTCTCGCCGCTCGCTTTGCTCCACTCTCCACATGCTTCTATAGGTGCAGCCGAATGTACGGACGCTTCTTCGACGTCTATGCGTCGCTACACACCCGACAGAAACGCTGGATATATAAACGCAACGTTGTACATACACGATCGGGCCACGACTCGCTTCTCCACTGAAGGACCCTGTGACGATTAAGCTTCTCCGCGGGAACACGCGCCTAATTGCACGGTATTTCGAAGAGGCGGATCCGCCGTACTCGTATTACTATCTTCCCTCTGACGCGGATCGATCCTCGTGAAGCAGAATTCGTTGGTTAAAGAAGGCCCCGACGTTTTACTGTCGCTGTGACGGAAGTTCGTGGAGAACAATTGCATTTATTGTCAGTGATTAGGAGCGCTGATTATCTTATTCCGTTTGTAGGCTTTTGCTGTTTTTCCGAGGTAGATTTTTAAGTGTCGCAGCGGGGCGAACGGATTTTCGCGGCGAATAATTTAGGGTGGACAATTGGCGATTGCAAGGTAAAAGGGTGGGTAATATTAGGTACGCGAAGTAGCGACGACTGCTTCGTTAATTGTTAGCTGAATTTTAGTCCTTGGGGCGAGATGCAATTAAAGCTGGGAAAGATTGTGGATTACAATGGATACTGTTTTATTGTTGCTTTCTTGAGCGTTTAATTATTCCATCGCCACGCCGTACGATGTATCGTATTTAATTCGAGGCACGATTATTATAATCTTCAACTACGCGAAGTCCGGATTTGATATCTCACGTGTGGAGAAGCTTGTCCAGCAGTTTGGCTATTCTGTGCTGGCGCCAACGGTGCGATTACAGGGGACCCACGGAGACAAGGACTACCAAATTGCGTCAGAGTGTTTCGCAACTTTGCTCGAAAGCGTGGTGATATCCTCAAGGGAGAGGAGTGCGGGAAACATCGCATTGCCCAGAAATCTCGGAGACATGTATATACACTTTGTCATATTGCATGAAAAGCTAGACGAATATAATTAAGAGAGGCGATTAAATGACGCACTCGATCAAGAATTCAGATAAAAATACGTCGCTACTACCGTGGTACTTACTAATCGACTCGTTCTGCTGTAATTCAAATTTCGTTGAATATTCTGTAGATATATTTATATATATGTGAAAAAAACTCGAATATCGGAATAATTGGACGTTTAGTGAAATTTTACAAATGACTCCAAATACAACAAGAAACTAGTAGAGCTCTTTAATCAAAGAGTTCATTATATCGCGATTCTGCGTGGCGGCAGAAGTTAATGGTAAATTGAAATCAGTATTCTCAGACTGTTAGTTTCAAATCTAACAAAATTGTCAGACATTTTGCCCAATAAAAGCAAAATAGTCATCGAAATATTTCATCGTTCTCGAACGTCCACCGCTCGTGTCCAATTAATAACACATTTCCCATTGCAATGCAGCACGGAAAAATTAGTTCATTGTTCGGAAATTTCACCTTTGTCCGGACCCATTTAATTTTTCCCGACGCCGCGCGAACCAGTTGGATACGAACGAAACGAAATTGCATTCTTTCGAAGGGTATCGGCGCACACAGGACCCAAACACACCGTCGTATCGCGTCTATGGGAAATCGAATAGACTTTTCGGCCGTGGGTTAACTTCGTTTGATGAACGATGATGCACGCCCACACAAGGGAAACGGGTAACCGAACACAGATAAATGAACGAGCAATGCATAGAACGGGATGGACGATAGGCTATACAACTGTACATCTGCGAGGATCAAGGGAAATAAGGGCAGTCAATTTCCTGTCGATACGCAGTCGAATCTGACTAGATTTACCTGCCCTTTCTCTATTTTCAATCGCCGTGTACACTCGACAACGTGAAACGAGAGGAACAGGCAAAAATTCTCGCTTTATCGTCCGGCACGCGATGCCAAATCCAGCTGCTAAAGTGAAACGCAACGTGCCACACGATCCATACGCCGAGAAAAAGGCGAGCAGCTTCTGGTTTTCGGATCCTTCTGCCATCGCGGTGAACACTTTCAATTATTTATGTCATCCCGCTGGCAACGATCGCGTTTCAGCAGCGCGATATGCTCTCGTCGTTCCTCTCTTTTTCCAGAATCCGAGAGGCACTGCCTGATCCACCGTTCTTTATGTTTCTTGACACTCTCTTAGCTCGCACAGTAATCTACAGGACACTGAACAATCTTGACCGTTTAAATCGTCGCGTGAGATTTTTCCACAAAGTAAAGATTTTTTTGTTGGTAATTGTTTTATTTTGTAGAAATTTGTACAGTGCGCTGTGGCGAAATATTTAAAATTATTTCCATAGTAATTACAATCGACCGTGAGAAGAAATCTCGAATTTTCCCAATGGTGCTTAGATCCCGAGAAGTAACTGGCGACGAAAAGGCAGGTAATCTGCAAGTCAATTGAAAGGAGGTTCTCTCAAACGTTCACCTTTTAAGTATTCCCAGTTGCTCCCCTTCGCCGTTATTATTTCTCTGGCCGCAAAAATGTTTGGCCTTTTTATTTCATACAGGAAAGGAGAAGGAAAGAGAGATAAAGAGAAGATGCAGCAACCGTTCGTCGAACGGCTCTCGGCAAACAATATCGGGCCCTCCAAAAGGAAGATGAAAGGCGCGAAATAATGAAGTGGCGTAAGCGAAAAGTTTATTCGGTTGTCCTTCGTTTCGCTGGAAAATCGCGGATAAAAATGGAATGTAATTACTTCCGTTTTCGAAGTCATTCTCGCGAGCATTTTCATCCCCAATGAAACGGAAGTTTCCTTTCGCCATCTCTGCCGTCCCCCCCGCCCCACCCAACTGTTCCAATGAACTATTTGAAAAGATCCCTATCTGAAACGGCAAGCGAAACGCGCAATTAATGCCAAATTACCCGGCCATATAGTCGGTCAACGCGTAATTACATTCAGCCTGGTGTAGCGTTTAAAACACGTTTATTTATCCCATCTCATTTCGTGACCGTTCACACGTATCTATAGTTACGGCGAATCGATAAATAGTAAGCGAGAGCGATAAAGTCGAGGATGGCCCACGCGGTTCACGCAATTGTTCGTGACGAGGCGAATGAAATATGAAGGAGAAGAAAAAAAGAAACAATTTAAAGGGACAATAGAGCACTCGATGTTTTCGCGTTGTGCTCATTACTAGTTTTTCTACGCTTCGCCAGTCGTTATCAGAATCGCGAGAATCGTGTAAACAGCCCGCGTGAGAGCCGAGAATTAATCATTTCGCGGTTACATTTTTATCGAACGCGAAGCTCGAGCCGGTCGAGTTTGTTTTACACGGCGACGAATATTCGCTCGAACACGAGTGTTATTCCGTGGAAACGACGCGTGGAAATTCCCATTCTATGTCGCGGGCGATACTTTAAATCATTTCGAGGGTCCGACACGCGCGCCACGATTATATCAACGCCCGGTCCTTTTTGCCAATTAATTACCGCGGCAATAATTTCCATTCAATCGCCTGGAAATCCACTCGACAACGGCCGGAACGAAATGAAATCGTCAATCACGCTAATGGAATAATACGATTCTTTCTCCAAATAGAACCTGATAAAAACACGAGGCAATCGTAAATCACAAACGCGTGAATAACAAAAATAAATAGATCTGCAACGAAACAGCTACCAGTGTTGAAAAAAGTTCTACGTCTGAAAGAGGATCCACAAAACTGTAACCGACTCACGTATAAAGTTCAGTATAAATTATATTTTTCCTACGAAGTCCAAACTGCATCGAAATAGAGGCAGATATCTGGTTGGAAATTCGATAGTCACATTTCATAGACACTCCTGTATCGAGCCCGGGCACAATCTACAGCAACATCAATAACGTTAATTAACATATCAACGAGACAATCCAGGAGACGCGTTTCCCGGTGGTAATGCCTTTGCCCGACCTGTGACCATTCCGTATATCAGAGCAGGCTCATTCAAATCTTGATACAGACGTGCACGTGTGTACGGAAAATCGTGTTCCATTGCGGTGCATTGTCGCAAGTGTCTGATGCGTGGATCCATGGTCAACCGTTGTGACGGACGTACGGTTTCGAATTAATCGCCAAGCGGCATCGACGGACCGTAATTTCGATTCAACGTTCCTCGAGTTACGTCGTATCGGCGATATCCAGCGTATTTTCCCTGCGCCGTTAATTCATCGCTCGATCAAAGTTCTCACGAGAGTTACGAAACAAATTATTTCTTCTTTTATTGCGTTTCGTTTTCTGATTCCGTCCCGCTTGTACACCGCTAGGAGCACGCTCCTGTTTCGTCCGCTGGTTCGTTGGATGTTTTTAGTCGAAGTTTTTTAAAGGATGAATAGCTTTGGAGAGTTAATTACTTGGTAATTTCAAATAGATTTTTTCTTTTACCGTGAGAATACCCATGAAAATATCGATTTACAAATACGTCCAATGTTCTCTCGAGCGCTGCCCCTTCTTCTTTTAACACTGAGCAGGAATGGAAGAAATTATGCGATCCGGATAGACGATCTACTGCGTCTGATGCACTAGAAGTGCAGTGTATTCGATGGACGAGTTGATTGGTGAGTCAGTTAGACAATCGAAACGAGTTAGCGGCCGCGGGAAATAGTTGAAGTTCCGAGGGTTCGTTGAAACAACAAAGAATGGCCAGAATTTATGCAAGTTTGTGGCACTGTATCCCAGTTAATAAGTATTAAATGCAGTCGCCGTTAATCAAGAAACTTCCCTGCACCGCGCACGTAAACACTCCTGCAGCGCCCGCAATTTCTTCTTTCTCGAAGCTCCACGAACTTTTCCCATCCCTCTAGCCTCTCTTCCTTCTGTAATTTCTTCCCGCGAACTTGGTTTAAGGAAATCGTCGAATTCGAACACAAGCTATTTCGTCGAGTATTTCATAACAGATATTTATGAAGCGATTGCATTTTCTGTACAATCGACAATATATACAGGGCGGTGCATTTAGCGGGAGCAATTATGTAAATGGACGTAGGATCGATTCTTACTCTTTCTTCGTCGTTCATTTCAATGTGCCGACTAACTAACCAATGGCGGCACCACTGCGAGCCGGTGGAACCTCAAAAGAATTAATTTCCATAATTATTTTAATGCCACGAAGGGTCGAATGCGCCTGCGGCTGCCATCGCGAATTTTTATCCCGAAGCTGTAAGAAACGAATGCAATTATGGAATTGCGTTTTGCATACCTGTAATAATAATACGGCCACGCTGCCCGTCGTGACGCTGTTTCGTTAATTAATGCCGAATACTGGTAAACAAGTTTGGATATCACTTAAACCTCGACGGGACCTCTCAGCGACGTCTTGCAGTTCGGGGAGAACTTGGAATAGGGTCACAACCACTCATACTATTTTACCGTGAAACTTCGGATAATTTTCAGACATTCGCAAGATTAAATTAACAGAACAAAAATTCTCCGCCAGCAAATAGGACTCCCTGGATTAATTTCTCCGCTTCGGTATTTAATATTCTGTCGCAAACTTATCTGGATCCTTTGATAATTTCATTGGCACAGAGGAAACCCATGACGCAAATTTCACTCGCTGTATTCGCTGACTTTTCTTCTAATGCATCTCGAGCTCGCATATAATTAGTCCGCGTAAATAATTTTGCCGGCCAATTCGTCTCACAATTACAGATCGCACAGACTGTTACAAAGCGTTTGCCCCTTAAGAGAATAAAACGTGAAAGCAACTACGATTGAATCAACGCCCCCATCCACGACTGCGTATTCTTCGCTTGCGTAACCGACGGAACTCGCAACCGTTTTCTAACGCAGGCTTCGGAGGATAGAAGAACCGAATCCTTTGAAGTCGCGGGCGATCGAAGAAGCAATTTCGACCTGCCAATTCGGCAGAGGGTGGACTCGCAAAGAGTGAAGACCATCGAGGTTTAAGGATATTTCTTTTGATGACAAATCTCGCTAAGAACATAGGAACCTTTGGGCTGAGGGAAAATAAATGGAAAATGGGTCGAATGTTTTAATGGAAATGTTAATGCGTTATGTGGCTCGTCGAAATTGTGAAAGCAGGTATGAAGCCGATTGTTGCATCGTGGATAAAATTGCAGGAAAATCGCCGAGCATTTAGCTTCGCAGCTCTGACGGGCGGAAGAGAAATAGCTGACTAAAGATTGCCGAAACTAATTAACCTCGAGCAGCAAAGAGGACGCTTTTGTGCATAGAGAAACGACGGCTGGTTACTGAAACGTGCATGGTCGTTTTTGTTACAGGTGCGAGGGTGGTTGGCTGCAGTTCGAAGGAGGTCCACGAGTCTGCGGTCGCAACGAACGCTTCGATCGACCTGTCGTACTCTTCTCCGACAAACCCATGCCGGTTCTCCACATGCAGTAAGTACCGAAATTACTGTCCAGTTTAAATTTTTCCTTCGAGGCTGAAGTGAAATATAAATTTCACCGATCACACCGACACCGTATATCTAATCGTCGAAGACGGTACTAGAATCCAATTTAATTCGGCTGGAAATTAACGCGATAATGGGGGATCCATTTTTAATTAAACGTTTTACTCTTCTCTATACTTTAATATCCAGAGCACGTGCCCGCCGCGTGAATTATCAATGCTTGTAATTTATGGGACCTTTGCAAGGTTTCGTTCGCGGTACATTCATTAATTTATTAATTAAATTTGTTGGGCGCCGAGGGGACAAATGATCGCTATCGCGTTATGGCTCGCGTCCCTTAGAAAGCCTCCGAGGCGTAATGGAAAAGTGCAATCAGAATGAATTTCTGCTTTACAAAATCGATTTGACATCATGCCGCGAGTTACTCGGGGCACGGAGGGTCGACAACGATACTGTGAAACAGATAGAATTGTAGCTCAATTACGAAATAGAAACACGTTCTGGACTAAGTGCTCCTTACTACTCAGACCCAGTGTCGTTTCAGTTAGCCAAACGAAGAGCGAAAGCGTTCTTGTATCGAATTTAACTCTTTAAATGCCATTAGCGCGCGACCGAAATACAAGAAGGATTTCCACCTGTATTCGATCGAACGAAATTGTTCTCGTAAATTTGAAAAGGTTTGCAGCGGCAGTAAAGCGGTCAGGGAAGTGATCTTTTTGCCGAAGGAATTAAACAAAGAAGGTAATTAGTCCTCGAGAAGGTATTCGTGGAATTTACTTCTCTACTGGAGAGGTCCTCTCGTAATTAATTAGTTCCTTTTTCCCTTTGTCCACCATTCACACGGCGTTATCCGGCGTTTTTGCGCGCCTTCATTTAAATGCAAATTAATTTACCTTCTCACAAAACGAAACGTCTTCCTTTTCGACGACCATTTGCAGACCACGATTACTTTTCGTTAGGAAAATCGTGTCTGACGTTAATCTGCACCCCTCGATCGGCGTCAATTGCCTTCTCGTAACCCGATTAATATTTCACGCTCACTTTCTACTCTTCGTCGGCGGTCGTCGTTAAGGGTATATAATATTTAATTCACGGTGCAAGCTCTTCCGATATCATTCGATTAATTAAGAGCCCGACGAGGGCGAAGCCTTACGGACCCCACTTATTTGTACTAAACGCTATTACCATAAGACGTTACTAGCAGATATTCTTACGTTCTAACTCTTTTACTATTTCGATATGCAATATCCATCTAGCTAAAAATAATGATAATTTTGAAAGAATTTTATTAATACTTTGCAGCACATTTCTCGATATATACTACCTTATAAACCACCCGAATTTTCTATGTAACAAGATGTGCACAACCTTATTATTACAATGAATCTAATTTGACAAATTTCGCAATCTGTATTATTTCAAGCCATTCATCTTCATGATTCAATTATTTCCCCTGAAACAATAATGAAGATGGAGTCCCGACTAAACAATTCCAACGGCCGTGTCGTCCCTTCGGGATTTTCCGAAGAGGAGGGAACCTGGAATCTGAATAATTGATTAGTTCGTTGGAAAATGTGGGGAATCGTAACGTCGCGGAAATACAAGGATCTCACGCAAGCCGAAAGACAGACGCGCGTTCGTTGCTTGCACTCCTTAATTGGCGAGAAAACGGAGGACACGACTGGAATCCCACTGTCTACGAGATACGTTTTCGTTACGGAAAGCTTCTTAAATATTTATGGCAGAATCACCAACTACGGTGTATACGTTATCCACGAACGTCGTCTTATACATAAAACATTAGCGTTTTCGCTACGCATCCTGGTCTTTTTGTTCGCGAAGGATCTTCGATCCTCGTGATTCCTTCTTTCCGATCAAATTGCTCCCGACGATTTTCACAGTCCACGAGAACGCTTTCCTCGTGACCAGCTTTCGTTTCGTCCTTTAAACAAGATCCTCGTAGGGAAATTCTAGCCATAGATTTCCTGCGATCCAGCTGAACAGAATCGTGTCGAGGCACCTGTGAACCTTCCTTCTTCGATTTCTTGATTTATTCAATTATTAATACCTTCTCAGTTGAATATTGGGCAGTCTAGCTTCAGTTTCATTTAACGCCAGATTGCTTTACCTTCTCACAAACTTTTCCTTTGCCCTACTGAATTTTCATAACAGATTTTATTTTATACGTAACTGCACGTAACTGAACGAACCCGGATTGTTTCTAGGAGTTATGTAAATTTCGTTTTAAAAACAGTACCAAAGAATAACTTCAATTTTAATGCAATTGCCGACGAGGTGTTTTACACCGCAATACTTTCAGAGAGCTATACCATTGGAAACCGAACGATATCTGTTTTCAATTTCAAAGCCTATACGATAGCTGCATTGACATCGATTGCTCATTTCGGTTTTCACCACGGATCCGTGGTCATCCGTCGTGTCACAGTCACCGTGTCCCCCATGTAATCGTGACGAATTGGCAATTTTACGTAGAAACTGACAATTCACAGAATGGCATCGGGGTAACGCGTTCTCAAAATAAATAAATCGGCTTGATTGCTCGTGTAATTGGTCTCGGTTTTGCGGTTCCGCGATGCTCATGCGATCAACCAAGGACAGTTCATCAATTTCATAAATTGTAGTGCTATCAGCTGGCGGATTCACAATAATCGGGCTAGTCGCGGACTAACTTTGTTTCCGTCGACTGTATTGCGGTGACGTTAATTGGGAAACGGGGAACCGGGAAATTAACCTTTCAGTTTGCCAACCGTAATCATTATCCATCAAATCACATTCAATTACGGCCCGTCTACATACATACGCAAGAGAAATTCGAAGCAGCAGCATTACATCCCCCCTACTTTTAATAGCTATTCAATTTCTGTGAATGAAAAGCCCAAAAATTCCTGAAAAATTTCCACAACTTTTATTCTCATCAGACTTATAAGTGTCATACGTACTGGGGAAACTGAGTAAAGGGAATATTTTCTTCACCGCAAACCTCTAAAGAAATTATCTGAAAATCTTTCAAATATATTTCATTTTTTATGTATCGTATAAAAATTAATTATGCATACAACTATAACAGCTGTTGTCCAATTGAAATGTTCGTCGAGACGACTGCACGATTCGTTTTCCAAAGATCCAACTAACGTCGTGTAAATTTCCACTCGCGCAATATTAGAGCAGAGGGTAAAAAGATAGAAGTAGAGCTTCTGACCCGAAAATGTCTACCATGCTATTACCAGCCACTTTCACGGGAGCGATTCGCCGAAGGAGTTCGGCTCGATGAAATTTATACAAGTTGAGAAAGTCGAGTGTAACGTGGCAAACCGGCGGCGCGCGACTGGCATAAATGTGTCAAGGCATGATTTATGTCGTTTAACTTCCGCCCCTTTAACTTTCACGATCTTCGTGTCTTCCCGTGGAATCGCGGAAGAAGGTATCGGCGATGCGGTTTTTAATTTACTGCGTGGTTCCCTTCGTCTGGTTGCCTTGGATATTTTCAAACCGGACGAAAGTTTCTTCAACGACTGAACTGGTATCGATGTGTCCTGACAGAAGACAAATTTGTTCGAATTATTTATGCCAACACAGTGAGCTTGATAACCTGATGATTAAAGTACATAACAAACAAAAGTTAAATCAAAACCATTCAATATGCGAGTGATACAAAAGTTTGAAAGACTCGTGATGAAAACAGAAATTCTACAAATAATAATTTCAGAATAGTATCTTTTCACTTCCCCCTCTGCAAATAATATCTACCTGTACGATTAATTACTCGGATAACAAACAAAAGTTAAATCAAAACCATTCAATGTGCGAGTGATACAAAAGTTTGAAAGACTCGTGATGAAAACAGAAATTCTACAAATAATAATTTCAGAATAGTATCTTTTCACTTCCCCCTCTGCAAATAATATCTACCTGTACGATTAATTACTCGGATGTATATCGTGATACGGCCAACGATACACTGTCACCCATTGAGCTCAATGGATCAGTGTAAATAGGCGGATATTACGAAGAAATTAATTCACGGTCGGAGCTATGAAATTACCGATTGAAAACCCGTGGCACATCATATCAATGGAATGTCGAAAGTAATAGGAGAATTAACGGGTCGATTAGCGATATGCGAATTCACTGTTGAACGGCGAATTGTTCGATTTAACCAGTGACCACGTAATTCGTCCGCTGCGATTTAAATTCAAAAGACACGCGCCCGTCCTATATGATACATATGCAATTTCGTTAGTTCTTCCGTAATGGCTTGCGCACCATCGAGTCTGTGTTGGTAATAAAAAAAATTTGGAAAACGCTCGTTTCCATAAAGGCGTTAGTTCGTTCGCTCGTTCGTTCTGCCCGCGGTTTTCGCGAATCGATCCAAACGAAACGAATTATTGCCCTCATAACATAGCCGCTATCGTTTCGAAAAGTTTCCCTGTTTCAACGTATACCGGGTATAATTCCGCTTAAACCGTGGCCATCGTCCATACGGGGTATGAAGTACAATGGGGGCGACGTACGATCGGCGTTCGCGAAATGGGGAAACTTTGAAGACGCCAAAGACAATACCGTATTTGTTTCTCTGCCAGTGGTGGGCGTGCTGTGTAGCACGATTTGTAACCGGGAGACTCGATTTGTCCTGGAATTTCTGCCCGTCCCGATTCGACTAGTTCCTGTACATTTTTGCCATTGAGTAGCGATGCTAACTTCTTGCGGTAACTTTCGATGGTAACTGGCTCGAAGTAGAAACCGAAGCGTGTCTTGGCAAAAAGTTAACAGAGAGTACGAAGGGTGGAAAAGCTGGAAGCATTGATGTAATAACTTCGTTCGCTTCTTTTTATATTCGAAGCATAAAGAGCGCATTATAATTCTAGCGGTGGAGAATATGATTTTTGCAACCTTATGCCTGGACCTTTTTTTATTTCCAGTATATGTATGTTAATGTGATGCGAAACATTTCTGTTTTTCGCAACAAACGATCACGAGTTTCTGTTACTACCAGAACAACGAACTCAGTTCGATCCGAATCTCCAGGAATATTTTACGTACGATACGAAAGTAGCTAAGTGGATTTCGACGAGGAGGGGCGGTTTGGCACGAAAGCGGAATTCCGCGAAACGAAATCGCTGTCTACGCGGAAGTTTATATCGCAATGGTTATGGAATTAAAGGGGAATAAATTAGGAGCGGCCAACACGAATATCCTCGTTGAATTCCGCAGTAGTCGCTACTTCCTTTATAAACTACTATAGATGCTACTTTTAAATTGCTCATCGTCCCGAACGAAATTTCAGACGTTGACACTTTATTCCCTTATTGATACTCCGCATAGAGGAATCGAAATTAAGTAATGTCAGTTAATCGATACTGCTCTCCACGGGCCAATAAAGAATAACGCGAGCTAGAAATGAGCCAATTTGAACGCAGCGAGTTTTTCCCACCTCCGATGACGGTGTTTCCGGTTTTTGCGTTTCGTATCGTGCGGCCACGCGGTCTCGTTTAACTTCCGTGAAACTTCGATGTCCGTAGTAAGGTCGATATCTCGACAAAGGCACTGCCCCCGGGCCAGGCGTGCATTATACGATCCATTAGACGAATCAAAAGACGTCGAGAAAGAAACGGGACACGCCGAGGGGAGCTTCCATTCAAGTCGCCCGTCGTTTCGCCGTCGACTTTTCTTCGCGGATGAAAGTTGCACGCGCGCAAAAAACGTCCTTGTGAATGGCGACGCGTGTATCGGGTTTATTGGCGAACAACACGAAGGATTCCAGCGGATGTAGTCGCTGAAAAAAAAAGGAAGAAAAAATTCGGGAAATGTGGCCAATTCGGAATGGCTAGTTGATCAATTGTACTATTTTCAGCCTGTAATGCACGTGTCTGTGAGTATTTATGGGGCGAAAAAGCTAGTAAGAACCAAGGAAGAAGTAGAGGAAGATCTTCGGAGTAAGACAATGTGATTATGCTGTGTGTAATAAATGAGTATTTCTGAAATTGCGATAGAAGAATAGAAAATTAAATTATGAGAAGAATCCCAAAATTAATAGGACGATGAAAAATTATACCTGCGTTATTATTGATTATATAGGAACTGTTTCTGGTCGCACATGATCACAAATACCATTAAAAATTGCACTAATTAAAGAACGAGTTAAACAAAAGATTTTTCTCGTAAAAAATCAAAAATACAAAAGATTCAACGACGAAACTGCCTTCGAACACCTCCCAGGGTATACTCCTGGGGTTAATCGTAGCCCGCGTCGCGCCACTCGTTCGTTAACCAACGCTTTAGCGAAACATCGTCACACGTCAGCAGCAAGCGGGCTGCCGCGATAATTTCGCCAGGAAACCATGAGAACCAAGGATAAATGAAACAGCTCGAGTGGCCACGGAAAGGTAAACACCGCCGGAAATCCAAGAGAAAAACGAGAAAATGTTGAATGCCCGAAGCAAGGAAATCGTAACGCGTATCTCGCGCAAAATGAAACTCGCGCAGAATGAAGCAACGACAAGAACTCGTGGCTGAACGGCAAGAAGACGAGAATAAAAAAGCGGACGGCGATACCGTCGGATTGCAATGTTTGCTTCGCGCGTAAGCCCACTTGCAGTCGCTGCTCGATCCTTCCTTTTTCGAGAACCTGGTGCTGATTGGATGGATGCGGGCTGTGCCGCGTCTGCATCTTCTCGATTCCCGATTGTCGAACTTTGTCGCGTGGCAAAATTGCCGGACCGATGACAAGCGCCAAACGACAGAACGAATGAAACGAATCGGAATTCAATCCATTATGATCCGTCACTGCGCCTCGATGCAGTCGGGTATCACGTTGGGCAGGAAGTACTCCGTTGTTTTTCTTTTGTTTTTTTTTACTGCGCACTGACTCGCACTCTGGCGTCGCTGGAACGTATTTGGACAAATTTCTGGTATCTTAAATAGTGGTGGCAGAGTGCAAATAGTATGTGTCATTTTTGTTGGGGAGGGGGAGGAGTGGAATCTTCCTCTAGTTCGAGATGTACAGTAGAATAGAACATGACCCGAGTTCTTGTATTTCAAGGGAAAGCAGGGTTAAATTTTTCTGTTGAAAAAAGAAATTCCAATTTTCCACAACGACAAGAAACTTTGGTAAACGAATACGCATCCATCGATGCAATTTAAAATAGAAAATACAGCGTTCGTATGATGGATAGCATGAGAAGAATGACTAAGGTATACGGAAGAACATCGCCTGATAGCTATTCCATTGCATCCAATTTAACAGGAACACATCCCAATAACGAGACACCGTTCAATCCATTCTGTACGCATGTTGCATCGCCTTAGCTTCGAACTCGGTAAGCCCGGGTTCGAGCGGAAGAGACCTTTCGTTCGCCGTTTCCATAAGGGGATTCAAACTTTTCCAACGCCGTCCCATCTGCCTAACATCCGGCTACTTGAAACGTGGAGGAGAACCGTGTCGCCCAAGATCTCTATTCGTGAATCGTCTTAAGTAGTATTAACCCGCGCCGCGTCAGACAAGCCTAAAGACGTACAGCTGAACGGACACATCGCGATCCGCCTTAATCAAAATGGAGAAATTAGATTGGACGTTGTTTGGTTAACCGTGATGAGCTTCTGGATAACTCTATCCGTTCTCGATAAATATATTAAACACGGGAGAAAATTTGAGACACAATTTTTAATCTGGGAAAATTAATATCTACCAATGCGTATATTAATCATATCACTGAAAGTTTCATTTTTAATACAGATCTAAAATAGGTTACATCTGTGCTCCAATATTAACATCGTTTTCTATATTTGGTTTACGGTTCGAAAAATATTTAATTGTTCCTTCCGTGAAATATATCATCGCCTCAAGAAAATTAATGCCACAGAAGCGGACCTGCTGCACTGTATCGCTTCCCTAAACATAGAAAACGTCGAAGTAGCCATGGAATGAGTTTGTCACAAACCAGGCTAAGATAAACGCCGCGCCCGAAACTTTTAATGAGTGCGTAACAAAGTTATAGAAAGAGAATGGAGGACGGGTGAGAACCGCGAAGAGTTCACGATTAAGGCCTAGCTGTGTTTGCACCAACTTTTATCTCTGTCTGCACAGGTTTCGCGTGCATACAGGGATTACCCCCGGTTCAAACGTTCGGCTCGAACTCGAATCGAATAATCATTCCCATTTCACAGAAAACTTATTCCCCGTGTAAAAATAACAATTTCCCGTTTCCTCTCATCCAACGATAAATGTTGCGATGAAGTAATAATCTCTCAACTGAACAGCGCGTGAAATTAATTTTCCCAAAACAAGTAGGGGCGAAACGTTTTATTAAAAAAAATATTTAAATCGTCCACAAATTTCAACAATTATTCACAAGAGAAGAACCATTCCTGCATATAACAGAACTAAAGTACTGAAGAATACTCTCAGATAGAATTTCTCAGAATACACTGCTGTGTCGCGCGGTAACATTTTCGCCCTCCTCTTTTCCAAACACTACAGTCCCAACGTTACCATATAAACAGCGTATAAATAACAGGAGCGGCCAATTTCTCAGACCGCAATCCTTCTAATGCTTGGTTTCGTTGCGTCCGGAAGTAGGTGGATTACGAAAGCGAGAAACGATGTAGCGTAACACTTCATTGCGAAAATTACTCGACGCCATTTCCTATTGCCGCAACGTTGCCTTCGTTGTTCGAGCTAGAAAGGAAGAAGGTACACGTGTCACCGGTCCCCGTACATATGTATGCCTGTGTATATACAACGTGTACCTACTACAGGAGAGAAGTACATACGTACAACGTTCTGTATGCAACAGAGGAAGGAAGAGATGAAAAAGGCGCAGAGTGCAGAAAGATAGAATGGCAGGAAGAGAGACAGAGAGGGAGATCGAGATAGAAGAGAGGACCAAGTGGGTCTAGAGTGTGCAAATTACGGGACTATGGCGCTAATGTTAACTACACGCTTTACTAGCCTCGTTACCAGACCATCCTGATGCAGTCGCCTTCGTTGAGCGAACAGAACGTCGTTAATCGTGCTACTTTTAGATACCATTGTGCAACGCACACATTCCGCTAGCGCGTTCTCCTTTGAACAGTTGAACGTTTTCAGAAACGGTAGTCAGAAAAAGGGGAGTAAAGAAAAATACACAGGGCTAACCAGAGTCCAGTTGCTCCTATGTAGACTGAAACGCCGTTTTAATTGCTTTAGATTTTTTTCCCCATTTCTCTGCGATACTTAATTGCAAGTTATTTTATTTCTTACGCGACTTACGTTTTGGGGGACGACGCTGTATAAATTTTTGACCGACGACTTTTATTGTAATGTTTTTCATTCTGAAGAGTTTGAAGAGTATCTTAACAATTATTATTCTACTCGTTCTTAATTGAACTGTTAGGAAGGAAATGAATAAGTTGATGATACTCTTTGAAGGACAATTTTAACTTCAATAATATTATCCGATGCACGTTGAATTGTGATTTATTGCACAAGACTACCGAGATAACTTCGGAATAAAATTATCCCGATATCGAACAACGATCGCCTCCATCCTCTTTGCGTTACCGTAACACGACTAACGGTCGGTGGATTTGTCGCAGCGGTAATCCTCTCCGCGGAATCAAAGATGAATCAAGCCCGCCGTACCGTAAACGAATGCAAATCCCCCCAAAATTCCTTGCTCCAAAGATAACGGACGAAGTGGTCGTTGAAACGTTCAGTCGCGACTGAAACGCTCGTGCTTCCAGAAACTTGTTAAAATTTCAAAGATTCCAGCGCGGCCCGTAAACGCGAAACGAGTGGTAATTGCGGTTGGTCCAGTCGAAGCCGGCGACGACTACTACGGCACAGTAGAAAATTTCCCGGGCGTCAACGAAGTTAACGAGCACGAATTGAAACGGCGATGGGGGGAAATGGAGGCGAAGATGAAAAAAAAGGACCGCGCAGGAAAAACGATCGGCAAAAACCGGCGGCGTCGACCACGCTTGAAACCGGCTTGCTACGAAATCCCGATACGATACGACCAATATTAAGTTCCCCGGCGAACTAAACGCGATCTCTTTTGATCCCCTTATACAAAACTAATTTTCCTTCGACACGTTCGCCCGGTCTAAATATATTCATCCTTTGACCCCGTCCCCGGTCCCGGGTGCTTCAAATCGTCGCGAATCGAGTTTAGATCGGGCCCGTGGAAATCACCATTTTCACCGCGCTTTGACACGCTTCGGTCGATAGGGAAAGGATAATCGTTGCATCGACGCTGTTTCCCTACGCTTGTTGCACAACGATGTTTCCGTGGTGATGGAATAGATGGCAAATGGACAACAGGGTGGAAATATTCCGCCACGTTTCCCCCTTAACGTTATAATTAACACCGACGGCTTGCTTCGTGGATTCTCTTATCCGTACACTTAATGAACGTTGGGTAAGCGAGCGTACAGCCGAACGAAAGAAGGGTCAATACGTTTCGCCGCGGAAATATCGAAACTCCGTACCAAAGCAGACCTTTCCAGTCCTATCATTTCGTGTACACCGTACGAAACTGTTCAGGCAATATTCCTCGTGCAACGTTAATCAAACAAATTCGAATACCTTTGAACAGGCGTGCCCCCTTCCGGGCTAGGTAATTCGCAGATTGGCAACATAATCAGGTGCAACGTAACGATCCGCGACGGCCAAGTATGCTCGACGTACTGTCGCGGAGCCCGTTTTCAGGGACTCGATGTAGCTCGATTAATGAAACCTCTGGTAAACTTCATCAGCCCCGATATGGTATTCATAACGATTCCGATTACGGTTTGCTCGCCAGATATTTGATCCCGAAGCGAGCCCTGTCGCGTCCGACGCGCATTTCGATACCGGACGAACTAATAAACGCGAGCGCAGCTCGATATAGGGTCCACTCTTGTGCACATTGAACGAGGAACGCGAGCTCCAACGTCCGGCTGTGCATGCACGTCGCGAACAAATAGGCGAACCCGCAAATTTCCTCGTCGTCGTACTCGCTTACGCCGACGGCTAACCGCTGCTGCTGCGGCCAAATTGCCGTCGTTAATGAATCGTACGTCCACGGGGACGTATTCCATCGTCTAAACCGAGGCTGATCGGTATCGAGGACGGGAGAAATGATTAGAGGTTTTCTTGGATGTAGTGGAACACGAAGAGGGAATTTCTTGATTGGGAAATTGAGCAGCCCTCTGAAGTCATAGATATTATTGCGCTGGATTAATAGTAGAGAGTAATTGGAATTTTTCTCGAATCGTTACTATACTTAATTAAGCGTGGCTGGAACAATTTTTGTTGTATCACTGTAATGGTTTATTGTTGAAATATTTTTAGGGATAGCATTTATTAAGCCGGGATTTTCTTGATAATTTAAACTTTTCTTTAAAGTCGTGCCATCTGAATACATAGATATAACTCTGAAGAATCTCTGGCCCACTTGAAAGCTGCTCGAAGGATCGCCGCACCTGTGTCAAGTATCCTTAAAGATTTGCCGACCCGTGCAGCCCTGTGCACGAGTCTTCAGCGTGCCCCGCTTACGTCTCGACCGAGTTTACACGGGTCGCGAATACCTTTCGCCCACTGTGGCGTTCGAGGAATTATGAGGTCTCGCTTGACGCACGCGAATTCTACAATCTTCGACGGGAAAGATAATGAAGAATATAATATAGCCGGTCTAATTTGTCTAATTAAATTAAATGGATTGACAAGCGTGACGCTGAAATCGAAAGTCCTCGGCAAACCTCTGTTCACGAGCAACCCTGTAAAATTTCCACGGTGTACGAATTTAGAAGTAAGACATCCAATTAAGGGGCGAACAACACAACAGGAGAAACTGCGTCGGTTCCAAGCATTAATCGGCGTCATTGTAGCACTCTGTTGTTCTCGGTAACAGGAACAGCGAGGAGCTTCCCAGCAAGTTGGACGTTCCGAAACCACGGAAATCCGTTTTCCATTCTCCGGAGGGCGAAACGGAGCTGTTCTCCTAAGACGCAACCGGCTGCTGGCTAGTCTGGATAACGTTATGGTCTGCTGATCGTCGGGGTTACACGAGTTCCGAGCACCTTGTAAAACACTTAAACCCGTCTCTGTACGAAGGGCGGCACGTTGCATGCTTTCGGTATAAATGCAAGGCCACAATCCTGCACCTCTTTCCTTCCTATTTGCCACGATTATCTTTAAATATTCTACGCAAAGTTCCCGAATTCGCGAATCGTTTTCCGACACCGGATATCCTTATTCGCGTGAACATATCAGTTGCTGTTTACGTTACTAACGTGAAAATTGTCAGAAGAATTTTGAATACGAAACTGACTAAATTGGAACTTGAATCGCAGAAAGTGTCTTTCGGCGTATCGTATTCCTCTTCTTTGTTTTTTGACGATAGTTTAAATGCAGGAATGTCGAAATGAAAGGCAATAGCGTGTCGATAGATTGCTATCTAACGACTTTCATTCTGTGAACGATTGAAATGGCGTGAACCAGTTATACCACAGTCAGCTAACCATGAATACAAGCGTAACCATTGTCACGCCAATCACGTAGGGGTTGCCCAGACATGATTGGAATTTTCGTTGTAATTTTTCTTCCCGGCATCAACTTCCGGCCTCGTAGTTCTCGCTTCCAGCGACTATGTATTCGACAATTGACTGCGATAGGAAAGATAGCAATGCGCAACTTTCCAGAAGAAATGTAATACCGATCACGATGTTTCAAACGAAACTCTGAACTTCGTTAGAATCCGTAATGCATAACACACGTAAAATAATAACAGGTGGTTTATATCCAGAGAACGGTTAAACATTGAAATAGTTAGATATTATTCCTCTAAATAAGGGAAAAGGATTAAAATATATTTATACACGATGCCAGCGGACGACTGTTAAATTTTTCTACACTCGTGCATACACACACGTTTCGCAGGGAAAGGGTTGAAGTATTTTTAATGAACACATTTTAATTTACTCCGCGCCGCGAGCCTTCCTTATGCTCTCATTATAATTTCACAGTGAAATGCTTCTAAAGAAGCAAACCAAAACACCCACACAATCTCTCTCAAAAAAAAAGAAACAGAAACAAAAAAGCAGACTTACCATATCCAAGAGTTTACTTAAATTTCAACGCAACGCACAACCAGAACCGTTCAAAACTCTCGGCGCCCAAATACTTTCGCTGCTCCCTCATCGTTCTCCCAGTTTTCCTGCACAATGACCGCTCTAAAGAACACTCAGCCGCGCCAATCCAACGTGAACGCCCCCGTTCTCTAGCAAAACCCTGCCTCTTGAACAATGCGGTAATACTTTACGCTCGGAAAAATCTCTCGTCCTTTCATAGCGCGATGTGCTTTAACCGCTGCGCCGAGCAACAGAATCGTGGCCACGATGCGTTTTTGTTCGCCATCACGATCACCGTTCCAGGCTAATTTCGAATCTTATTCCGCGATACAACTCGCCCGGGCGAGACAGGGATCGGGTTGAATTCGTATTCTCGCGGACGTCAAGGGAAAACGGGTGGAACACGTGTCCAGGAACATCGTGGCGGACGGTTGGCCGTGCCAATTCACGTTTCTCTCCTTTAAATCTGTTCGCGAGCGCCGGAATAAAGGATGACCGTTGCTGTCTCAGCATCGTAGCAAATGAAAGACAGCGTACCAGTTTTAGAACGTGCCTACGTGACCCGAGAGCGAAAAAGCACGACGGACATCCAACGGCCACGGCCGTCACCGATTATATCGGGCAGATGCTGCTTTTAGATAACGTACATACGTCGCGGAGAATTAATTCACGGCGGTTCCCCTTTGCTCCTGACCGTTTCGCTATTTCGCTGATGGAAAAAGAACGTCAGCAGCGGGAGATTTCTTTCGAGATATTTAGAGCTTTGAAAATGAACATCAATTGGCACGTGTTCAACGCGGCCACCAATTTAATTTAATCCTTGAATTTCCCTATATGATATTAACATCGTTAGACTAATTCTTTCTTTGTTCCTTTACTTACAATTAGGACACTCTTGTACCAGTGGAACATTTATTAATAATTTATTTGAAGGTTCTGAATTCTTGAAAGATCTTTTTCGACACTTGGAGGGTTCCGATGAATGGGTTTTATCAGGTTGAATTATACCGCGGGGCTTGTCGATGTTTGATAACAGGAATACGTTCCCATTTTCACGCTATAATCTGGACGGTTCGTAGTGACATTTTTGGCACTCGGGTATCGCGAACGTTTCCCCGTGAACGATGGGACAACGAAGGAACCGGGACACCGTCTATTATTTCAAGTTTGCCCTCGGCACTCGTGGAAACAGCTGGATATTACGCTGTCGACTTTCCAACCATGCTGGTAGAGAATTCTGAACTAGTTGGAAATATTGGAAATGTGGAAAGAAAAGACAGCAACGACTGGGTAGCGTTCGATAATCTATGATTGGAAGTATCAGCGAAATTACGTCCCTTTATAACTTACCTTCGAATACCTCGGCAATTATTCTTCCCTATATTCCTTGTCACATGGCCTTAAATTTATTAATTTCAGCAGAGTATATCGCGGATTTTTCTTATAATTATTATTACCGTGCAATAATAAACCTCTCGCCCTTTAAAATGAACCCAGATAGACCATCGTACGATTTTTTTCCACAAAGCTACATCAGTTCAAAGCTCCACAATTTTTCAGCTAAGATTTAGTAGACCTTTACTCTTGTCCCCTTGTTTATTTCCAATAATTAATTTCTCAATTCCATTTTCCTTTATTGTTCATAGCTATCTATCATCACGATTTGCAGCCAATAAATGAAGGAAACCACCCTCGTAAATAACCCTCAAGTATCCCCAAATAACAAATTAATCAAGCACACATTGTTCCGTAAGCGCAACAAGCTTCAACAGCTGACCAATTCTCAAAGTAAGAAATATTCTCCCGTTGCCGTACCAATACAAACTCTAGTTTGCCACAGCGGCGAAGTTACTGCCGCGCCACAAAGCTCACGGCCCTTTTAATCTGAACCTGTCCAAGGCTCGAATGTTACAACGCTGCTTTCCAGCAGAGGTGGTAATTTCGTATTTTCAACGACGCTGTCACGAACGTCAACGAAAAACACGTGAACTTCCATACGTTTCCTAACCACGTCCGCGGAGAGCAACGGGCAAATCACATTTAACTTGAAGCAAAAGGTCCACAGGTGCGGCGTGCACGAAAGTGAGCCCCCTTTGGGATTATAATCCGGCATCCTCTCAAGTATCCTGTTTTCCACGGCCGTGGAGGTAATTTCGCCCGAACCGACAGCGGCCAACCTCGACAGTCGGGCATCAAAAGCTGCACTTGAAAGGAAGAACGCGAACCGCCTCGGGACTACTTAATTTTCGGGATTTTCCAGCGTGCTTCCATTCCCGGAACGATTATAATTCGCAGGCGCGTTTTAATAGGAACACGGGCGTTACAGTATCGTCTGCGGATAGGTTCTGAAAATCGGGATAGCTGTCCACGAATGATTTGGATCCTCCGGAGTGTGCAGAAATTTTTTGTATTTTTCTCTTTTTTCCGGGGGGAGTAGAGAAAGTGGAGGATAATGTTATATAATAGATACAACACCTCTGTTCGCACATCTAGAACATTTGAACCACAGTATCAAAATTGAGCTAATCATTTGGATTGCAATTAGCAATTAATCATCCTGCAATATATAAACGTTTCTATATCCCTGCACATCTAGTCCCTACAGCAATCCACAGTATTAGCAGAGCCCATTACGAAATCCGATGAAACAAACCGATCACAGATATAACCGAATAGAGAACTCGAATCTCTGTATAATCAAACATCCATTATAATGGCGCGGTCGATCCGTAAATGGAATTAAAAGAATCGTTTGTATCGGTTCCCCGTATCGAAAGAACAATGACAGACGACTGCCGTTGCCACCAAACCCTGTTGCGCTCAACCAATTATCATTCGTGAATGATGATTAATCTCGTGAAGTGGCGAAGGTGCACACGTGAGCCACAAATGGCGTGAAATATTTCGATCGATCGGAACTGATTCGACGTGTAACCGTCCGGCGCGATGGTTATGGGGCTCGAATGAGTGACCGAGACTTCATCAAAGTTTCGCGACGCTTGACGTAAATTGGAAACACCTCGAACTTACCCCGTTCCCCGGTAAATGGAATCGCTGTTCTAGCGGGATCGGCGTCTTAACTCTGCATTAGAATAGGGTGAAGTGGATGCTTCAGGAAAGTTTTCGGGTTACATGTGTTATTTCACTTGGAGTTGTTTCGCGATCGTCGGAAGGCGCTACAAATTTACACGTTACTCAGTCACCGTAAAATTTACTGTTCGCATTACGTGGAAGGTTTCGTCTTGCGCTAACTTGCAGCAGAATTCCATGCGAAAACACTTTTAATTATACTAACTTCTCGGCGGACTGGAGTACATACTTTGTTTCCAGGAAATTTCCCTCAAAGGTGCGAGAATTGTGTTATTCAGCGTTTGAATCGATGTTTCTTTCTTACAAGCCTGAAAAATGTATCTTAACTTCTGTCGGTTGATCTCGAATCAATTTTTTGGTCGCTTGTAATTAAATTACAAGGATAATGTAATAGTATATTTCACGCCTTAATTTCTTTCCACCGCATCAGTCCATGAATATCCAATCTTCCCCCGCAATTATGCCCCTCTTAACTCCCGAACATTCCCGCATACCTCGATCTTTCGACAATCCCCAGTGTCAACCAGGCGATATAGCCTCCACGGCAGACGTTCGTTGTGCACGGCGCCGTGGCTTAATGAATTCCTCCCCCAAATTGGAAAAAAACTCGTTCCCCGTTACCCCTTGCCAAAGTTATACGCGGTTCGAATCGGCGGAGGGAACGCGAGTTTCGTCGATTAAAATCCGCCCTCCGTTTCACGAAATTCAAGGAGGAGCGCAGACTACTCCGTCGGAGTTTTAATATCTGCTTCCCGCGTGACGGTTTTGGGTAATCGAAAAGCTGAGACGATCGGCCGCTGTACGTGGACTGTTTATGACGGCGAAGATCTACGGGTCCCTCGAACTTGCTTGCCCCAACCACCGCCGTTCGGGATCTCTGGCAAAAGGAAGATATTATCGGTATTCTGCGAGTTCGATTGCCGCGGCTCCAAGCACACCCCGCCTTTCCATTTCCTCCAGGTTCGAGGGTTATCGACAGCCTGTCAACGGTTTCGCACCTTCGTTGTCGGGGATGGCCCACTTACAAAGTCGATTCCTGTCGAACAATAAACAACACGGCCGATGGAAAAGCCGACGCTGAGATCGCGGTTTCGTGGGACGCTCGAATGCGACGTTGTTACGTGTCAGAGACGACTCACTGTTGTTGTTATTGAAACTCGAAGTACGACAAACAGGAGTGAGTAAGGGCACGTACCGACCGTATAACCCAGCGGCAAGTCATACCGCTTCTCCCTCGTCCAGGCCAGGTATGTAAGGGTCGCGATGCCGACGCGACCGAAGCCCACGAAAACAAGGGCTAGAGATATATAAAGCGAGGTAGCTAGAAGGAAAAAATCAATTAGTGTACGAACCGTCACGCGAATAGTCTGTAGTTTCTTTCCTGTAAAGTACAATCCGAGGATTGTACTCGTGTTTTGATAAAAGTGCTGTATTTACCACATAATACCGTGAGTGGGAATTAAAGTAAAACCAACCAACATCAGAGTTATCAGTTAATCTACGCACCACGTAACAACGTTGTTGCGATGGTAATTATGCTTTCGCCAACGAACGTCTCGCTCTCTCTCTCTCTTTCTCTCTGTCGCTCAATCTTTATCTTTGTCTCTATTTCTCTGACCTCGTATATATCGATACACCCGATAGGTAGAAACACACGTTTCATTAGACGCTTTGTACCATTCCCAGCAACCCCTTCGTCGACTGCCTGCAATCGATTTTCGTCTTTCGCCGCGATTTGTTCGCCGAAGTTGCACTCGGTATACCTGGGAGGTTGCACCGAATTTCGCGTAATAATTATTCTCGTTGATTGATGTTCTGCGGCGGCGTGACTCTTTTTTCGTTTTTCAACGTGATTCTCCTCCTATCGTCGGATCTGGGTCAACGGAAACGTATTTTCCATCGGAGGAACGGAAAAACGACGCGGCGATGGGAAGAACTTCGATCGATCAAAATCGAATGACACCGCGGGAAAAAGTTCACTGGATGGAAATGGCACACTCGAGGAAAATGTGTGGGTTTTTTCCCCTCCTTTTTCTGACTGACCCGCCCGCCGCTCTCTGGATGATTCCTCCTGCCGTGCAGGCTAAATGGTTTTTCGCGAAGCTGGTTATTGTCGCCGTCTACTCGTTGGTTTACGTCTAACCTGCGGGAGTTCGTGAACTTTTCGTTCGATTTCGAGTCCCTCGGGAATCGTGGTGTTTAAGAATGTATAGAGACGATGAAATTGTTTATTTTGGTTTTATTGCGGTGTACACGCTGGCCGCAGAAATTAAATAATAATGAATGTAGAATTTTTCGATAAACGACCCTCCATTATTGCCTGGATTTAAGAATCGAAGCTTAATTATAACTTAAATAGGAACAGAGAATATCAGAATAAATTGTTCATATGGCATATATTATTCCTTGTCCCTTCTCGGAACCAAAGAACTAAAAAATAAAGTTTCGACGAATCGTAGGAAGCACACGACTTCAGAATCAGTTCCTGCCCTTCTAACCAACCGCAGGTATTTTACTTATCCACTGGCACGTGAACTTCGCTATTACGAGTGCCGTTCGTGACTCAGTTACGAGCAAAAACTTTGTTAGCCGCCGTCAGTCGGTTCCGTTTGCTTGTTCCTCTGTGAAACGACGACAACCAACCTGCTCGGCCATGAAATCGCGTCAGTGGACTTTGATGGATCTCGGAATCTCAAGAGCGAGACTTTTCTGTGCCCGAACAGATAGCGGTGGCTTCTTTCGGTCCGAGATGTCTCCCGTCGATACGACGAATAATAGCTGTCCCATCTATATCCCGCGTCAAGTGTTCGTCAGGAAGGGACGAGTTATTTTCCATGTTCGACACGATTTAGTCGTCGAATTCAACGCGTCTCCGGGTCGACGTTCTTCAATTTAACGTCGCGCTCCCTTGTCATCACAAATCGGATTCTGTGCCTGGAGCGCCCTTAAATCCGCAGACGTTCCCAAACACCCTGACCCAACGCAGATTCTGAAAGTGATTACAGTTTGAGATTTACCTACGATATCAATTTTACGGGAGCATTACTTTTCATTGATGTCATTGATTTTATCTTACGTTTTCTTTTTCAATCTTGATGGGAGATTTTATTCTTTTAAATCCAGAATACTCTGGAGACGAATAGATGCGGGCTCAACTGATTTGAGGAAATGGTTACACTCGTTTCTTGAAGTAAGAGAAAATAGAATGTAATAGAATGTGAATGTAATAGAATGATTTTATTCACTGTCGGATTAATCGCATATGACTCGATAAATCTTTGACCTCGACGATTTCTCCGACTCTCGCACATGTATATATTTTCAGGATCGTTTCTACGCTTCGGGCGATGTCAATAAAAATGCAATTTCCGCGGGGCATATTGCGCAGCAACGGTCGTAATGCTTCGTGAGAGATTTGTTTGCTTACGTATCTGCCATACATTGGTCCAGGAAATATGGGTTCACGCCTCGATAGAGAGGGACGAAACATTCGGAGGATGAGCAAAGAAATTGACAGAGCTTCTTCACTTTCCCGCCTCAAAAGCTCCACGCTACCAACCCTCTTCGCTCCCTCAACGTCGTGGAATTTTCCCGCGCGCTTACTCCCGCGCCATCGCACCCTTTATTTCCCTTACATTCGAACCGCCTTTCGATCAGAGGCTTTTACCTTTTTCCCCGTGGCAGCCGGCTGTCGAAGTATTTTGTAATCCCAGAAAATGGTGTATCTCGAAGGGAAACAGATTTCACCCCTGAACGCGTCCTTTATGCACGTCTGAGCTCAGTGTTCTTGTTTCTGGCCGAGGTTCGTGATTCGTTGGAAACTTAACGCGGAAAGCTCACCCCTCTTTTGAGGGTGAAATATTCCTGTGAACACTGTCCTGGATTTTCCATTTCTTTTGCCCTCTTCAATTTATTTTACGATTGCGGATTAAATAAATTAAATAAATGAAATAGTATTTATTTAATTAAGTACGCGGTTTATCGAATTATTCTTGGCCCGGAAGTGTATGAATTTTGATTGAAGCCTGGACTGTATGCAGGTCGTTGAAATATCCATTTCAAATGTGAACGTGCTCGGCACTTAAATGTTTTATTAATGTGACATTTCTGAGGGCTCCTGATCGGAGACAAGTTTGATATTCTATTTATTCCACCGTCAGTGGCCTGCCAACGTTACCTACATATCATTTGTTCATTTAACCCGAAGACAATTATTGAGTAACATTATTAAATAGCCAGCGAATTTAAATCTACCTCTACTTGCAGATATATTTATATTAATCATTTAATGAATATACCTAAAGAAGAAATATATCGATCCTTCCATTGGGTCAATCATTTAGTATAATTCTAGAAATTGACATAGATTTGTTATTTCGACTTTCTACTTAAATCTCAGTTTCATTGAAAAATCGCCACAGACATTCAACCAGCAAGATGACTGTTCGTTCTATTAATCACAGTTAGGCATTAACAGAAACTCTCATTCCAAATTTATAATAAACTTGCGTACTCTAAGCTCGCCGCATAAATAATGCATACCAACCGCGGAGAAGAAGCGTTGAGGAATCGGCTTAGTGGCAGATAGCTTAACGCCGTCTGCCCTCGATTCCTTTTCTTTTTTTTTTTACCATCACCGTTCGTTTAATCCCAACGAAGTTCCGCAAGAAACCCGTTCGTTGTTATTCCCAGAGTCTCGACCCGCGAACCGGCTTCGTCTCCATGCAAATAACACAATTAAGCGATTCGAATATGGTCGAGATAACGTTCTGCCGTCCACAAACAGTCAACCTTTTCTTTCCATTTCCCTCTCCACTGCTCAGTTTGTACCTTTTGTGGACGATTTGCATGGAAAGTCAACTTCTGACCTAGTCGCAACGTTTTCCATTTTGATTTTCATTCTTCTCCATAGACCAACAATCTTATACATTTAAGAAAAATTCAATTATCGCGGAACGAACGTCAGAGGATTTATTGTTGAGAGAGAATAACGCTGTTTTCTGTGTCGTTTTATTAGAACGAGGGTGGAATGTGAAATCTTATGATTAATAGATTAACTCAGCGTTGATTTATTTGTTTTATTTTATTTTATCGCGATAAGAGCAAGAAACTTTACATATCATTGTATTTACTTCAAATCTTTCGTACGGTCGTGTAATATGTACTAAAGAATTATTTTACTACGAGCATATTATCTAAAGACTAATAATCATTAACGAAATTTAAATTGAAATTCCTTGCGCCTATAATCAACACTGTATCATTTTACGTAACGAGAATAAAACTTAGCGAAGGTTCGCGCGAAGAGTGAAAAAGTATGTATCGCGAGAAGCTGATTTTCGGGGGGCTGCGAACGTGGTTAGAATTCGAATACCTCTGCCCGTGGAAAGAAGTTCGTTACAGTAACGAATGCCCTCAAACCTTTCCTACCTCCCTCCCACCCCCACGGGTCAGACTGTTCTTAATTTTCTTTCGGAGATAGCACGCGGATCGGAAGCCAAGAACTTGTGAATCCGTGCCGTTGACCTCTCACACGTGCACCGAACGTTTCCCGAATTTTTACCCTTTAATTCAAGTCTGCGCATCGTGCGATATACAAAGAGAGATAATAACAATAATAATAATACAATTCGCGTGGCACCTGAAATAATTACCAATGGAACAAATGGAATTTCCAGCCAGTTCCCTTTCTAAAAGCCCGAGGAATTTCTCTATCCGCCTATTAGTCTTACGTTTCTCGGCGGAGAACAAGAATAACACAATTGAACAGGGAAGAATCGTTTGCCGCAACGTCGTTTCCCCTCTTCCAGCGGCCGAAGAAAAGGTTATTCACCGTCTAGGACCGCGAAGTTAAGAGGCCGAGCCCTCCCCTTTGTCAGCCCTTTCGATGTTAACAAGAGGGCCTTCAGCTTCCTATTGCCGCGACACAGCTTCGACAGATTTTCGTGCACAGGTGCCGATCGATTCAACCCTTTCTCCCTGACCTCTCATTCTACCTTCCCGACCGGTGAAATCTTTTGTGCCCTCGAATCATAATACGAGCGGGGCTATCCTCGAAAATAGGCTGGATTTTTTCGATTCTCAGAAATGGTCGATGAAAAAGCTTCAAGGTCAATGGAAGAGTAAAAAGAAATGGAAAAGAAGGGAAAATATAGAGTTGATAGAAAACGCGGGCGAGCTTCGATTGTTGAACGAGTTTCGAAGAGTCGCTCGTAAATCACACACTTGCGACTCGATTCGTAGAGTTCTATGGAACGACTGCGAGGGACATACTGTCCACGAACGAGGGGTTTCATAAATCAAACGCAGCCTCGAAGAAGTTCACGAAACGCAGAAAGTTTGGGACGACCGTAGAAGCTACAGCCGGATTGGCAGCTAATCAAATCGCACGGCACGAATGAAGGTGGATTTATTGTAAGTAAATAGAATTAGGAGTTACGAGTGCCTTGAGTAACCTCTGGTCCCGGTTGCTGTGACGCTAACCCAACTAGAGTTAACCTGGCTTAACTGAATAATTCGATTAGAAACGCCGAAGACGGTGCACAGTGTCTCGGTACACCAAATCTCGACTACACTCGTTGGTCTGGTCTCTAGGTGGCTGCGTTTGGATCGCTCTGTGCAATGTTCTTCCTTTGTCCATTTTTTCTTGGTGAACTGTCCACGAGTTCTGACCAGGATAGACGAAATCTGAGATATCAAGAGATTGATGATGGATTTCAGTAGAGCGAATAAAATGGAGCAAAGAATATGCATGGTACCCGAAAGATGATGCGAAATTAGTACTGCAATTAGGATTAAACAATATGAGAATATACATGAAGTCGAAGCAAGGTGTTCTTTTAAGTGGAACTTTTGATTTGGGCATTTAACTATTATTATTTAATTACAGCTGCCTTAATACTTTGATTGTATAAATGTAAATAAAATATATTAGGAGCTAGGAATCTCCAAATATTGTAAGACCCATTTGTCTGATGTACCATCATGTAGCATGGGGTCATAAGTCATTACCATAGACAATCAGAATACAGAAATCGTCATTCCAACGTGGTCCAACAATTGTCCGTGTAATCTTGTGTCCCTGGTAATGTCATTAACGCCGCGTGTAATACGCGGAATTATTAGTCGTCAAGTTCAATGACTCGTGGACTATCAGTAGACGGTCGGTCTCACGACCCAAGAGTAGCCAGGTAGGGTCGTCCGACCCGTGGATAGGTAGTATCGTGCTTCACGCTCCGAGATAACTAGTTTCTAGTGCTAAATCCCTAGGGTCGTCTGTGTTGGGTCTCAAGGCACAGGAGTCATCAGTGTCGTGCCTTCCGTTTCGGTGTCGCCAATATTGCCTCGAGGAAGCCTTCTGCCGCCAATAACCGGCTCGCCGTTTTAACGTTTCGTAAAACTACTATCACTTCATATACATTGTATCGACCGAATAAATAATGCAATTTATTAGGTGACAAATAGCCTTTGCATACAGGTCTTTCAATTTAGGATTTGCATACCGGTTTTAGAAATAGAAATTATTTTATTTGAACACGCGTCAACAAACAGCGAGGGTAAATTAATTCCTATCTTTCGAAAGTTAAATGAGAAACAAACATAAAGATAGTCATAATAAATACAATAACATTTCACATGGATCTACCAGTATATGTTTCTAGAAAATATGTACACAGAGATCATTTAACTTCTGCCCCCTTATAAAAACACAGTTGGAGAAAGATAACTTTCTATCTGAACGAAAAGAGAAGTAAAACATCGGGAAACTAGGAACGTCCCACTCAATCCGCTTCGCGGGATAGAAACTCCCCAAAGATATATCGGTTTAATTAAAAGAACGCTGAAGTACGTCAGAGGTGCGAATGTGGTCTGCGGGCGATAAATTTTGATGTAGGGCACAGGTCCTGGCGTAGCAAGAAGTTTCTCCCTCGAAGAGAGGTTCAGATATCGATTCTCGTCCATTCGAAGAAGGACTCGGACGTGCTTGCTTTCTAAACAGTTCTCCAACACGACGAACGACCGCTCCGATCTCGGTTCGACGCTCGACCAATCTCTGGGAAACATCGCGACCCATCGATTTTTTCTTTCTCTCTTTTTTCGAGAACACGATTCCTTCGACTGGGAGATACATGTTCGACCATCTCTTTGCCGTCATCGTCGATCGTTCCGCGAAACTTTTCGCGCGTACGAGCCTCTGGGAAAAGTTTCAGAACAGTGTTGAAACGGTTCGATCCTCTTTTTCATTCTGCCACTGGCAGTTTCTGCGTAATAACACGTCGACTCGCTACGTTTCGAAGCACGAAGACGTGCGGCCATCTCGGTTGCCCCCCTCCCCCCGATTCCTTTTCTCTGGAGAAATTAATCTATATAGGAAGTGATATAGAGTTAATTGGTATATAGGTCGATGGAATATTGCTTTGCGCCTCTCTCGGTTATACAGAATTTCATTAATACTTATAGACTTCAGTTAATTGAAAGTCAGTATCGAATTGCGTTTAATTATTCCTTCGAAAGTATAAATATTATGCACTAACTAGACCAATTTTGATACTTCTTAATAGAACAGACAAAATAATTAACATCGTCTCACTATACAATAGATTTAATTAGGAATTTAACCCAGCAAGTAGTATAGGTCGACCGCGTGTCAGACATGCAGCTTATTCTATTTTTCCTTCTACGTGATAAATTCTATGCCTTTATTATTCTTCTCTTATGGATCGCTCGTATATAAGGAGAGCACGCATCTCATTCGAACCCAGTACACGCAAATTTATAAAAAGCCGGGAGCATCTTTCGCAAGCACTAGCCCCCTGCATCATTTAATAGAGTTCGCAAATTTCCCCAGCGTATGCCATAAGGAGTGAGACAAATATCGCGTGACATCGTCAGTCACGCGACAGCACATCTAATAATATTTATCGCAGGTTTTCTTTGCAGTTTCGATGGGCAAAACACTGTGCATTACGTGTCAGAGCACCATCCTGAGTAAGATTGTATCTTTGTTGCAGGATAAACGAGAATACGACGAGATCACAGTTTCTGGCGTATTTCAGTTTCTCGTCCAAAGCAAGTATGTCAGTTGGCTGGCCAGTAAAGGGCGGAGATCCGGTGAACAACACTGGTAAGTGAACCTCTTCTCATTTTATTGCAACTCAGAATGTTCTGAAACAACGAATACCTTGTATTCTGAATTCTTTGGCTACCATCAAATAATAAATGCACAATACGAAATGAACGCACTTTCCTAAGAGTTTACGAAATTTTCATTTTATGCAGAAACTGATGAGTCGAATATTTAATGTATGTGAAGAGTAATAATGACAATCTTAATTGCAGTGTTCATTTTGAATTACCTGCAAACTCTGTTATTTTTCGTATTACAGTGTCTGGAATAAAAATAAATATTCAGGTGCACTATTTTACCACTGTAACAAATTTCAAAAATAAACAACGATATATCGAATGTGTACATTCAGAACTTTACAAGAACTTTACGTAAATTTCATAATTTATTCAAAGATAAGCGAATCATATCATAAACAGAATAAAACATTCGTGAAAATTAGAATTTCTAATATTTAAATACTTTCCCTATCTAACGAAAGAAGTTCTACACCAGTTTAGGCAGGATTCCCGTTCTAATGAGCACTACAAACTCGTACCGTGAAATCATAAGTCAATCAGGACAGCTAGAGCTATCGAACAACACGTCGGAATTACAGAGCTACGTAAACTCGCCTCCTGAAGCGATATCGAGCTGCAACTGGGCTGAACGAGTACACTAAACTGTCCTAGCTGGCAGATCAAACATTGATCTATACCGGTTGCCGGCTTCGTTACCGATAACTTTATCTCGCTGCAGGATATTACGCGATCGTATCATTAGCAAGTTCATTTTCGTCCTTAATACGCAGAGCCTCTAGATTCACGCGAACCACCTTGATTTTCCCTTTGAACCCTCTGGAAATGAATTAGAATTAATATTTTGTACGAACCTAAAATTTAACAAATACCTAAAAAAGAAACGACAGGAATCTAATGATTCTGTGCACGGAGTAAATAACGCCATGAATATTCGCAAACAGAGTTAAAACAATATTAGTGCTTTCTTTAATTACTCAAGGTTATGTTACTATAAATTTAACAGTCCTCCAAAATTACCCTCGAACTAAAAGAATATCGAAAAACACTTTTAACGATCGCTAAGAAACATAGATGTTCCCAAATTGAAAATCAGAGGCCATTGAAATAAACTCTTGCAACATTCGATTCCTGTCTACTGATGAGAAAATGATTAAAATTATGCACAAATACATATATGTACCAGTTTCTTCAAATGGACCACCGAATAACTTGTTCTCTACTCACGCTCTCATTTGGAGGAAGAAGGACAAGACGAAAGTAAGGGGGTTAGATGGTTTCCGTAACAGAGACGACCCGGCGAGGGTATTCTTTCCCCGAGCAAAGTCCGGCGAGAAAATGTGCGAAAGCCTCGGCTTTCGAGGACTCTCGTCCTCGCGGAACGTTTGCACTCGACGTTAATTCCGGAACGGTCGGTAGAACGAGCATAGGCGCTCTGGAAGAGAAGCAGAAGGTTGCCACGAGGAGAGGGACGAACGAAGGGAAAACGATAGGGGCTGGTGGACGTACGAATTTCCTTGTGCAAACAGAGAAGAGGCGTAATTTCTGCCTAGTTAGGACGAAAATTATGCGAGCTTAAGTGCGGGACAGTCCGGGCTTAACCGAATAAGGGCAGTTCGGGTTTCGAGGGAATTTAAACCTGGCCAAGCTAAAGCGTTAACGACGCGACTCTCTCGGCTACCAATCGCCATAGAAACTTCTGTAATCTGCCACTTTGAAGAGTGGTGCCGTTATATCGATACTAATAAGATCGTATTACTTGGACGGGTGGGAAATGTTGGAACGTTGGGGGATGAAAACTGTCTGGGACAAAATTCAGTTACGTTTGGTTCGCTTGGCAGGGGTTAATGGGGTGAACGCTCGGCGCTGGCAATTCATTCGTAATTTCGTGGCCGAAATATCGGCAGATTATCGAATGGTAATGATTTCTTAATGGATCCAGCTGAGACGATTCGTGGATATCGTATGGAACGGGGGAACTTATGGAGATGTCGAATGTTCGTGTGCAGCGTTGAACTATTCATTTAGAATATCAAATTTTTTGTTATTTAAGTTATCCTTTATCAAATGAAAGGAAGCTTATGTACGCAGGAGTATTTGATGGAAATCTCGATGATGCATCGACTGCTTTTCCATAATTAAAAATGTTCTTCGTTTGAAGACTGCATTAATGCGAATTAAATTCGTAGCGTTCATCTATGCACAGTCTTCAAACGTGAAATTGATATAATTTCATTTTTCACTTACAAACGAAAGACGATGTAATATGGGCGATTAAATTTAGATCAATTCTTTACGGTTTAATATCGGCGCAACAAAGTTGTAGCACGCAAATTGAGAAACGGCTCGATATTTTGGAAACGCAATGCCGTGTGTCAGTGACTCTAATTGGATAATGTTTCCCGGTGTGCAGCGCTCCACGCATTAACGTAAATTCCGCGGCTGCGGTGCATCGTGTTTGTAGCTGCACTATAATAACGGAATTGGGCGTTAGGACAATTTTGTTTAGAACGCTGCCTTATCTCAATGCTGCAGGTATTTAACGGATCGCTTAAACCCCCGGCAATAAACAAAACCAAGCATTATCACGCGTTATCCACGCTTTAATTCATTGAAATTATTCGTGCAAGAATATCGTTAATCCTGCAACACCAATTTTTCCTATTATCTCGAAACGTTGAATACACAACTCTTAATTATAGTTAATGGCCCTGGCCGGCGAACAAGGGCTCATCAGATATGAGGAAAATCGAAAGGGCTGATTTATGAATTTAATCGACGCATAGGAGAATCCAACGCACTCGATGCCGTGCCAATTATCTCTCCGTATTGTATTCAGCATACATATTACTTACACGCACATTGCACCACGCTGCGGGAACAATGAATAATTTATGGTGACCGAAATTGAGCCTTACGCCAGCAACGGACAGTCGTCCGATCGATACGGGTAGATTATTAACAAACGCGACGAGTGGGGCTTTGCATGGTGCACGCAATAAAGATGACGGTATCGTGGATAGAGTGGAGACATTTTGACACGATGCATGGCGTTAAAAAAAAACAGCTGAAAAACGAAGCGGAAAAAAAAAGGAAGGAAATATAGTTGGACATCTAAACGACCGCAGTGACTTGCTGGTTACATCGACGTCACATTTTTACGACATCTCCATTCAGTTTTTATAGGACACCGTACTTCCGGGGAAACAACGTGACGAATGAGTGTCCATTTTGCGGCGCAATAGCATTCGACTGTTCGCCTCGAGCGTATCTTTGTGAATGAGAGTTAATTTGAGGGTGTCTCCAGTGGTGGTAAAACAGCAGAATTGTCTGTATTTCGAATACGTTGCAGTAAAACATTCTCATTTTCGTATTATTATTATTACATTGTAGAGAAGACGAGGTTCGGCCAGGGACTTCTCGTTTCCAATCACTTCGCGAGGCAAATATGTATATGAAACATAGAGTAATTTAACGCGATATCCACATAAAAAAGTTTAATTTAATTACAAAAATATGCCTAAGAAAAAAATCGAACAATGGAAAGAGCCAGTCCATACACAGACGCATGTAACAAACAAAACTAATCTTACAATTCATTGTATTACATAAAATATTACAATACAAGCGTTCTAGGCAACGACGAAATAAAATCTTCCAACGTTCCACGATACGATACACGATATCGCGAAAGGGGGGCAACAATAATTTTCCCTCTCAAAGAATAAGGAGGACCGGCCTCAGATACTGCTGCTCAATATCTCGGCGCAGCGGTAACAAGACGAAGAAAGCGAACAAGAAGAAGAAGAAGAAGAAGAGTAAGAAGAAGGCGAAGTCTGATAAAACCGAGCCAGAACCAGCGTGGTATTATTCATACACGTGCAGACGATGCACACGTATGCATCGAGCTATTTCGTACGCCGCGTCATACGTTTCCAAAGAACGGATTCTAAAATTTCCTTTACATCGAGACACGCCGCCCCGGGAGTCGACTGTATCGATAGAAACCGAGACTCGCGGTGGAATGAAAGGAACGCCGGTCGAGTACTTTGGAGTGGAACGGTCGTTTCACCGGTGCCAGAGTAGCAATAAGAAAAGGTAATGGCGGATGAGTCGGTTGGATGGTGAAAAACGGTGACCCTGAGTGAAAGATCTTCTTCTCGTTGCATAGGGAGAAAACTTCAGCCCGCCTTTAACGAGAAACGACAACGATTCTCGATTATCCCTGGGAGAAAGCTCGGGTCCTTCCATATGCGCGAGACGTACGACCCGAAACGAGAACGTGACCCCGCCTACCGGGCGAGCTCCTCTTCTCCTTTTCTTGTTTTTTTTCGCCGACCATCGTGAGAACTGGCTTTATTGAGGTTCGCCGGTGAAACGTGAGAAAGAAAAAGGGAACAATGACGAGTGGATACGAAAATAGGAAGGGCGGGATTGAAAAGAAGTCGGTGGAAAATGAAGGAGAGGATGGAAACGGAAATGTCACGGTCGCTTGACAAACAGATCAATCGTTCGGTTTTGCTTTCCACCCATTCCACCATCACGCGGTCCAAATCCATTTTTGTCCCCTTTGTCTTTTCGTTCCGCTTCTTTCGATTTAATCTACGGGGAGGCTTTTTCTTTCTATTTTTCTCTTGAAGCCCGTGAAAATGGCGGGGGAAAAGGGAAAGACAGAGAGTTCCTTGAAGAAGTTCAAGAGACCCGACACGACGCCTCGAGCGATCTTTCAAGCGTTCTTACGGTCCCGCGGTGACGCGAGCGTTCAAGTAGTATAAGTCAGCCGGTCGTCAGACCGCGCGGGCTGGAGTGAAAGATCATTTGGTAAATCAGAATGTTTTCGAAGACCCGTGTAACTGCGGGGTAGTGCTATTGGGGGAAACGTGCAGGAAGGGTAGGGCAACCGAGCCTGGAGAAGAACGAATCGTCGTTCGATTGACAAACAGATCAATCGTCGGCTTTTACGTATGCGATCCTCTCGCCCGCCGATTTGTCTGCTCGACCTCAGACTTCGATGGATACAGTTAAGCTCGATAGTCGGGAGCTTTGTAACCTAGGGCACGTTGCCCATCGAGGAAAACATGTTTTTATCTGGATAGTTATCTTGATATTTATTTGAAATAAAGAGAAAAGTATTGCCTGAAGGGAAGCAGTAATGATAGAAGATTATTATTATTATTTCTTTTACATTATCTGTAACTCTATCGCAGAACATTCTACAAATTACAGATTCTCGGGTGTTCCTTTCTGAAGCTTGTTTAAAATACATATTTTCTCGATTATTTTAACTTCACCTCCCGATATTCTGTGTGACTTTCACAACAGTTCATGTCTTTCGATCGTTTCTGCAAAATTTCAAATGTAAATATTCCATAGCGTGAACGACAATCGAATAATTATCTCGCAAACGGGCGTTCCGCATTTTTATCATTCCGCGGAATAAACGAATACTCGTATGCATATTTCCATCGGAAACGTTGGACAGGTTAAAACAAATTTTTATTTCGACGTCGCATAATTTTCGTGGAAATGCCGTTATTAGATCGGAGGGCGTTGAATATTGATGAGGGCACAGTCTATTTGCGACGACAGGTTGTGTCACGGTAAATATGTTGTATCGTCAAAATACAAACCTGGCGTTCGAACAATTTGGCGTTCGCCAATAAAATAGCCACCCGTGTGGGGATAAAAAAACGTTGCACAGATGTACATATATTTATATGTATATAGAGTTTTAATATAATATATACGCGGTTTACGTTCTGTCTTCCGGCTGGTCTGACAAACGGTCGCAAAGTATGCGAAATCAAGAGCGTTTCTGCAACGTGTATAGCTACATCTGTTACGACGTGCGGGTACCGAAAAAAATCGTGAAAGGGTTGAATTGGGAAATAAAATTCTCGGTTAAAGGGTTGTCGGCATTTGCTGACAACAATCATTGAGTTTGTTCTACTGAAATCGTTGAACTTTAAATGTCCGGCGCGGCAGTAGTATAAGTCAGCGGCACGTCAGACGTGGTTGAACAAAGCAGTATAAATCATTATTATAAAAGGTAGCGACGCAATCTGATTAAATGCTTATACGAGAAAGAGATAATCCTTGTACGAAAGTGTATGAAAGTGTACGAAAATGTATTCAGAACATGCTTTGTGCGGGTTTAATTATTCAATCGTTTCCTTCGCGGCAGACTTTTCAACTGTCCGGAGGGAACTGAAAGGATTAGTTCCTCAGCTTCCTTGAGACCTTAATTAAATTGAAGTTTTGTAAAAGTTCGCAAGAAGTGTGGCAAATTTCTCTAAATTATACACGTTCATAGAAAAATATTCACTATATGTGCTAAATGTGATAATGAACAGCATTTCACTAACACCCCTGGCTGCCCTCGTTCTCTTCCGTCTTGTTCCAATTTTCGTGGAAACGGAATGGAACAACTTCCTCCCACCCTTGTTTCGCAGCAGCCATTGCACTCGTTTGCACACAAAAAAACGCTCCAATGTCACTGTTTTAATTAACACATCCGTTGGACATCAAAATTTGACTACGAACGAGGCCCTTCTCGCGTGAACACGTTCCACTGTGTACTTAATTAAGGAGAAAAAAGAAACGACCGTCAGCTGTTCAACCAACATGTCTAGGTATCGCTTGGTGCATTGCGTAATTTCAATCCGTGAATTAATCCAGGCGGAATATTGGACATTTTCGAACATCATACGTATGCTCAACGATTTTGAAAACGATCTGCCCCTGTTCGAGGGTGCGCAAACAAACGTGGAAATTCCAGTTAATACCGATGACATGTTCTTTCACGCCGAGGAAGACCGAATGGAAGAAATAGAAAGGCAAGGGCGAGATGAAGGAGAAAAGAAAGGAATGGAATTAAACGCCTTCGGACGCGAACAATTAGGTGGAAAAGAAAAGAACGAGTAGAATTCGGAGCAGGGGGTCGAAAGGGTGGACTCGAGCGTGAAAAAAATATGCTAGAGGACAGCACGGTAAAAAAACAAATGGCACCGAGGACGCGGGAGGCATTATATAAATTCAGAGAGACCGAGCGTCATGGGCTGGTCGCGTCCCGTCTCTAATGGTTCCACCCATTATGACAATTGCATACCCCGGATATATAAAACTAAACAAAAAGCATAGGGCACAGAGGACGAACAACGAGGCGTGACAACGATACGCCGGTGTTTTCCGACACCGGAAGAAAAGGACGAAGAAAATGGAGCAACGCCGGATGCTACACGGTGGAAAATATTGTTTCACCCCGTGGGGACCCTAAATACGATTTTCATTTCATTTTTCATCGTTGGAGCGTAACTAACAATTGTCTATACCAACGAGGTACAACATTGGGTTGCAGTTTTATGCAATAGTAACAGTATCATTGTTGTTGTAAAGTCAAATAATTAATCACGAGTATTTACGATATTGTTTATTTATGTAGTGAATTTTAATCGACATTATGGTTTCATCGAAGAATTTATTCTTCTATTTTTGGTTTGGTTTATGCACGAGATTACTTGCAATCTCGTGGCGGCTTGCAATTTGATAGGAAAGAGAAGTGACAGGTAGACGCCGATTCGTAAATATCGCAGAGCGCTCAGTTGCACGGTTTGCTCGTTAGACAATATTTGTTTTAGCGTCCCGACGCTGCTCCTCTTCACCGGCTGTGCGCATCCTCGAGCGTTGCTCGAAAGTAACTCTTAAATTTGCTCACAGTTATGCCACCTCGTTCCGCTGACATCGCGATTCATTTTCTTTTTTCACCAGCAAACAGAAGAGCATTTATAAAAACAAGGATACAGTATAATTTACAGAAACATTTATTTGTCCATCTTTAATTTAGTTATTCAATCGTGCGGTTCGTTAAAATAATTCTTTCATTCAATCGGTATTTATTCCTCACATTTTCTAGAACCAAATGTCTCTTTTCATTTCCCCACAAGGTTTCTTAAAAATCACAATTTTATTTCCGGAAAATATTGTAGGTATTATTAGATTGAAAATAATACACCGTGGATGTAAAGACTCTGGACAAATAAATAACATTTTCATTTTATTTTCGTTGTTTAAGGATCGAATCTCAAATAACGCAGCGTAATTGAAATTCTTCTCTCGCGTATCGCGGTTAGTTTGTAATACCCCGATTCATATACCGCGATAGGGTGTCGTTTTTCACGCGACCTCCTCGTTTTTTTCTCGATCATAGCGGCGCACTTGAACTATCGATAGTCGTCCAACTACGCCAGCCCGGCTCCATAACTTTCCCGTAATATCCGTACACCGTGCGAGCACCGTTGGCCCTGGGTGGCGCGATTAAATCGCGTACTGATATTGGCATACGGAAAAATTTACAGCGAATATTCCACGACGTTTCTAGCCCGGGTTTCGCGGATTTTAATTGAATCTCCTGTCCGCCGTTCCACTTCCCCTTATCTGTCCCCGAACCTCTAAATTTCGTCGCGACTCATACATTTGCTTCACGCGTCGTATTAAGTTCACATGCAAAATAAGTTCTGTAAACCGGAAAAAGAATGAACAGCTCTGAAATACTATTGTGGATGCCTTTACCTTTAATATAAAAAAAATAAGTAAAGGGCTTCAAAGTTAGAAAACTATTTAAAAAGGAAATTTAAAATGTACGTTTCTGTGTTCTCAGAATGCGACTGGGTTTACGAGGACACCGACTGCCACCACGGATGCGTGTTGGCGAGCCCCGGATATCCTGGCCTATATCCTCCGAACATCCGGTGCCGGTACTTAATTACTTCCGGTCCACGGATGTCCATCGCTATTAACTTCACTGCCGTGCTCCTCCCTCACAAGTGAGTAGACTTTAATGGTTTTTCTATCCGTATTTTTATTGCACCATTTCAGACCACTGAAATCGCAATTTGTTTATTCAATCACGAGTATTTAATTAAAAACGTGATATCGCTTTATTAACTATTATTATTATTAACAACTAAAACGCGCCTGTGCAAACGCTCAAGTACACCGTACGAAAGCACCTTCGAAAATAGTATCACGTCTAGACTGCAAACACGCAGCACGTCCCACGAGGTGCCATAATTCCGGCAAATAGCATTTCCAGTCGAGCTACGAGGACTTCTGGCATTCGACACGTTCGCAAATATTTAAATAACAGGCTCCCGCACGGGGAAGATACGGCTGGAGGCGTCCTTTTCTAACACCTGGGGGCGGTTTTCCTGCGCGTGCAAACGCCGCGTTTTAATGCCACGCGGCGACGACACGCGGCGAAACCAATTTCAAACGTGAACGAGAAGGCTCTTGTGCAGTCTCTGGCAGATGACGGTGGGGTCGAAAGTATACCGCTAAATCCGGGGATATAGAAATGTCGCGAGTCAATACGCGATTCTACGTTTCGCGAGGGGTCGGAGTTCTTTGTACAAATCCACGACACCAGGGCTTGATAATGCACCGTGCGTCTCGTTTCACCGCGTTGTCGACGGGCTTCAGTGTTAGGTTCCTCGACGTTGCTTGAATCGTCCCCTCGAGCGGGTAAGAAACGCGCGAGAACTCTTGTTATCCCGTGTATCGAGTTACCCTCAGCCCTCGAGCCGGTCCGCTTTTTTCTTTCCCCCGAACGTACATGGATTTTGACACGCGATCACGTATTTTAGGTTCCATGGATTTTTCGTACACTTTTGTTGATTAGAAATTCTGTGAACTGGGTATATGTGGAATCCTTTGTTTTTACTTTACGCTCTGTTGAATTGTAGATGACAATTGTATATTTACGAGAAAGTTGCATGAGAGGTATTATTTATTGAGTCGTCACATATCTAAGGAATTCAGTTTGCTGCACGAACCTGGTTTCTGTCGAACATTTAAAAAATAATATTAGTAGTCTCTACGGCGATACAATCCCTTCGACAAACTGAGCTTACTGTGCTGCTTAATGAGAGGCCTGATATATAAAATCAGAATTCCAAATAAGGCTCCTTTAGTACGAATACGATGTTCATTCGAGGGTGTTGTTTGACGTGTTATACGAACAAGCTGGATGAACGAGTAACTCGGCAAAGAATAGTTCGTAATTTCCGTACAGTGGGCCGGGAACAGTGGGAGTAGAGAAGAGAGGAGAAGGAAATAATCACGGCGCGAGCGAGTAGCGAGGTACTTTTTTATGTTCTTCATTTCCAGCGACTAGTGTTTTACAACGCCGGGTGCTACAAAGCACTTTCATACGAGGGGCAGCCGTCAAAAGTACACCGGGCACTTCCCCTTTCTTTCGAACGTGAAACGCGTTCCATCTTTCTGTTCCCCGGCCCCTTTCACTTTCTCTAGCGTCGCGTGGCGTGTCGTTCTTCCCAGCGACGGACAATGCTATTGAAAACCGGTCTGAAATCCGTCTGAGACTTCTTGCGGGAATGTTAAACTGAATAAAACGACCGACACTTCCTTTCGAAACATTCCACTGTCGAATCTGCCGCTACAGATTTGTCGCGACTAAAGAAAGGAACGATTGAAAGGTTTTCTTGCTCACTTCACAAATTGTAGCATAAACAATTGAATAATTTAGTTGGTGCTATTTCTGTCGTGGAAGATATTTTCATTCAACGTGACAAATATCTTCAGACGCTGCTATTGCCAGCATGCAGTTCGTCGTACCCTCTTCTCATTGCAATTTAATTAAATTGATGTCTCACGCAGGGGAGATCAAACAAACGTCAGCATTGCGGAGAGAATGTTTTAAAGGAATCCGCGTATTTTCGACGTGAAAGGGTTCGAGTAAAGTGTATATGTGGATACCTTATTCACGTATGAAATAACATCTCCACCTGCAGAACGAAGAAGCCAATATGAAGCCTTGCATGATTCAATGCTTCTTCTCGCACGAATACCTTACCCTACTTAAACTGTATAAACTCTAAGATGTGCTATACTTTAGATACAATGTATACATATACAATATAGTATACAGCAATTCTCCGTATCTAACGCACACAGAATTTTTTAAACGACATAAAATCATATAGCATTGTTTAAACGTATCTTTCATCGAGGTGAAACGAATTGCGTAAAAATGTACCAGCAGCCAGGTAACACTTTATATTCGCAATGCGCTGGGATATTTATGAGCCGACGCTTTCACCCTAACGGTAATAAATTTTCATAGAATATTCGATCCATTTTGATTTCCGACCAAGGCAAACAACGACGCGAGCGAAATAAGAAGAATCCCCGAGGACCAAGCTTATTTCCCTCTGTGCAACGTGATCGAAATTCTAAACAGTCTCGAGCACCCTCCTCTTGTCTCATCGTCGACCTGCTGGAGCATCCGCAGAGTGTTTCTCGCCCCGTGAAAAAGCAACCATTTTTTTTACACTCCCGTGAATGGATGCTAATTGTTTCACCGTTCAGCGGAGCGGGCGAAATGTGCGCGAAAAATAAATACAGAACCAAACGAAAAGTTCTGATTCGTCGGCAGCCGCGATTGTCTTGAACTTTTCTGCAACAACTCGCACACCACTCCCCTGGCTAACTTTTTCCGGGGTATGCTAATCAAAGCGTGAAAAAACGTCGCCGTGAACGGGAAAAATACGAACGTTCAACGACCACTGCTGTTTTAGAACAACAATTAATCGTAGCAACGACGTTCGTTTACTGCCCTTCGGACTGCATGGAAATTTCTAATAACTAGAGTCAGCGGCGATGTCGTTGTTTCACGAGAATTCCGAGGGCACTCCCTATTTTTCATCGCAGAATCACAGAAAATGTGAATAGCATTGGTAAATATATTGGTAAATATTTCAGTTCACTTTGTCAAACGCTTGTAGAAATAATTTATGGCTTTGTTCGACAAAGACAGGATCCGATTTCGATTGCATAATCGTCACTGGTATCGAGGACGCAGGCAAGCCTCGTTATCACGTGGAGGATAATTACAAAATTAAGGGGATCTCGATAAACGTGTCAGAAAGTGCGGTTGCCTAATTACGAAAGTTCTAGCAGCTCGCGGGTTGTCTATTAACATTAACTCTAACGAAAACGATACGCACGGGTAACGTTAATTATCATGCGACGCGTTTTCCGTCGAGCATTTTGTGATTTCGTGCCACGACGGTACTCGTCACACCTGCTCAAAGACGGAACTCAACTAATGACTCTCATCGATCGACTTTTAACCACAAAATACCTCTTGCCTCGTATTTCAATCCAATCATACACCTCGCGTATTATTTAACATCATTATAATTATCTGAGCATTACCCGGTTTTAACATAAAAGTTATTTTCATTTTTTATTGTACGCAAAAGAACGGCGATTTTTCTCACTCAAATACATTATGAAAATTAATCTGAATTATTGAAAGAATACAAATAATAATATCTATCTCTTTCGGATCTACTTCTTGGCGTTGCATGGAATATCATATAAATAACAAAATACAGAGTCCCAGTTGAAAATCTTAAGTTTACTTTAATAAATTCTTTACACTACCCAATGCACCCCTTCGTACCAAATAACTATCGCGACAACATTTTTTCCACAACTTTAACCTCTCGTGAAACATTCCACCGTATTCCAGTTAAATGGAACACCCCCTACAACAAACACACGCTGCGTAAAAAATCGTACCTTAACCAGCCGACACAGAGATATGACAATACGTTCGCCGTGCTGTAGTCAGTTGAATTCCTTCGCAGTCTTCCCAGGAATGTAAACCGGCAGCCGGATAACGACCGGGTAACTTGCTCGAACATCTCATAGGGATCAACCCTAAAGGAATCAAAGTGGCGTAACGTACGAGCCGTCCCGACTCCGTTTCCCGTCCCGATTCATTATTCAGACCTTACTTTCGACTTGCCGTTTGAAAGGCGCTGATCGCCCGACACTGTAGCGAATTCACGCGGTGGCTGATCGTCGACCATCCCGAAACGAGGGAGGGGTTGGCAGGGATAAGGCCGGCAGCCGCCACCCTCATCCATGCAAACGTCGGAATTATTCCAACTACGCCTCGAAAACACTGTGGCAGCGATTTTTTCATCCTACGCGATTCCCCGTTCTCTTGCACCTCTTTCGTTCGTTTCCCCATCAGATACCTTCTGCGCATCCTTGCGCGAGTAATATTCATGGGTTCCGTGTGCTTTTTAGACTTCTGTCTAATGAGAAACATGAAATTCGTGGTACTCGTTCGCGGCGGATTGTGTTGGAATCAGATTGGAATCGTTTGAGTGTCGCTGGGTATAGACGGTGTATTGCTTTGGAAAGAAGTTTTGGTGGATTTAGTGTTAGGAATTTCGTGGTTGATCGTTGGTGAATGATTGGCATTGTGAAGCCTGAATCTGTTTCAGCAAATTTTTATATGGCACGTATTTAACGTACGACTTGTTTGCACCATCGATCTCGTTGCTGGACGTTTGATTCGGCTTGTTTTATCAAATCTATTACACATAATGTCGTCGAACATAGATGGAGTGCTTTAAAAGCTTGTGTCATAAACGTTACGGTGATCTATCATTGCATACAGATCTATGGGTTTCGGTATTCTAAATTGCAACAGTTTTTTTTGTATAATGTTTGTGTCGTATGTATCTTGCAAATTACACAACTCGGACGGAAAAGATGGAATATCAATGAGTCATATATAACTGCAAACTTTCCTCTGCAATATTACGATACAAAATTTGTACTTTTTGCCAGAGAATCAAGATACTTTGTTATCATGCAGTTAAAATAGATATTCATTCTATGTAGAGTTCCTACATTATTACAGACAGCAATTTTCAATTTATTACTACGATCGGTGACAATTCTTTTCCAATTATTTAAAACATTAAACTGCACACATTTCTTGCCCTCACCATTAAATAAACTTTACTTCCGATACATTCGATCACTAATTAATCATTTCGCCCAAGAAAATTATTTCCCCTACCAAAACCTCAACCTCCGCAGAGTCCAACAGCAGTCGCGTGTCGTTGCGTCCCTCTGTTCAACGACTCACTTTACAAGCGAGCGTTCGCGAAAATAAAAATAACTCGATCGCTCCAAAATGTCGTAAAGCCAAGGAACGAGCCATTAACGGTAACCCCTTCGGGCAGTTAAATCGACGGGTTCACGATGAACGATGGTGCCGGCGTAAAATAATGGCGGGCCTCGCGTCGTCCTTAGCGATTCTCGTCGGCTGGAATTTAATAAGAGCCGCATAAAGTTAGAGAGGATTCCCGTTTATTCGAGACGGCTTCCTGCTCGTACCTGCGAGCCAACGGGAACGCGTGTATCTCGCCGGTGTCTGTGTCGTCGTCGTCGTGTGTTCACACATGCCTTCGATCCGTGTAAAGCGTAAAACGGAGGGAACAGAGGGTGCGGGGTTCTGAAAGCTTTTGTACTACCATCCGGAGTCACCTAGCCGCGCGACCAAGCTTTTGCCACTGGCAGCCTGCACTCGCTATTGGCTGCTGGTATATACACCGCCGGACCCGCAGCTTTTCTTGTCAGGGAAACTACGTTCGCGTACCTTTGTGGCGTCGGAACGTGCCAACAGCGGCGCATTAACGTAAGACCCACGGAATTGACGACGGTTTCTTGCGGAATTTATCGCCGATCGAAGCGTTTCTCTTAGGGTCTGCTATTCGCTGCGCAGTGGGTGTAGTGGCCTGCTTTTCATACGTATTAATTGCGGCGTAGCGCATTTTAAGGATGCGAGGATGCACATTTTTGGAAGGTTATTATTAAGCTGTTAGGGGCGGGGGTTAATTGGGAAGATATTTAGGGGGTGGCCTTATTAACGCGGTAAAGGAATTTATGTGGTGGCATGGTGAAAATACTTTGTATAGAAAATGCGTTCGCATAGTTTCCTTGAATTATTATTATTGCTTGTAGCGAGGTTGATAAGCGTTAATGCTGGAAGAAAATTCGCAATTGAAATTTGTTCATGCTGTGTTGTGGAACCTATTGTTTTTGGTCTAATTATTTACGGGGTTCGCAAAGCTTTTGAAACGGGGAAGAGATGCTGTCGTTCATGATACGCGAAATTTTCATTCCAAAATAATATTTTGATGTTTCAAGAACGAAGGAACTGACTGCGTTCAAACGCTCACCATGAGCAACGTTGAATAAAAACGTGGATCTTATCTGGCGCTAATTAGTGTGCAAGAAGTAATTGCAGTCAATTCGCAATAAACGTGCTGCAAATATTTTTAGTGGAAATTGGTTTAAGTTGAAAACGTAATAACGCTGCGGCCGTGTCATCTACCGAAAAAGTTCGTGTACGATAAAAAGAATTACATTTTCTATACTCCTGTAAAAGGGTTAAACCTACACACTATTAACAATGCATTTTCACTTGGTTTCCCGGTGAAGCGACATCGCGTGGAACATTAATGAAATTAGCAGGGCCGGTAATTAATGAAGTGCCACGAAAATCGAACTATATGCAAATTCGGTGACGAGTTCAACACGCGCAACTTCGCCCGCGAAATCAAGTTAACCGCGACTGGCCTATCCACATTCCGCGGATGTTGTTGGAGAAAAGTGAAAATCAGTTTATCAACGTCATCCCTTTACTTTGCCCGTAGCTCATATCCACGAATGCGTGTAATCTCGCGGCGATAACAAATTTCGCTTCGTATTAAACCCAAATAAAGAATATTATAGAGTTGCTAAATAATTTTACACATCACTCCCCAGAAATACGAAATAACCAGGAAACACCAACATAGCCACGAAATGTCAAGAACTAAGCAGAAACCTCGTTCGCAAAAAGCATTTTTAAAATACGTTACGCACCTTTCGCCTGACGCACAATTGAAAAAGTGATTTTACAGGTTCGTGTCCTTTCAAACTATTCGGTCTTCGAAACGCCAGATTTCCAAATGAAATAACCACTAACGCAATCGCCGCAGGCGTAATAATCCAGTGCATTGTAATATCCATAGAGCCCAAGGGCTAATTTCCCGACCCCCTAGCAGAATCTTTAATAGCGCAGCTGGCAAACTGCGGGAGCTTTAAAATATACTCTCCACACTCCGCGTGTATCGTCCGCGTGTATTCGTTGTGTACTCAGAGCCGTGTGTACACGCACGCCAAAAGAGATTCCGCGTGTCCGGGAGCCAGGTTTCGCAACTGAAGATAATTGGCCGTGCAAGCGTTGCTTCCCTCTAAAATCCGCGAGCTATTACTGTGTTGTTCAGCGAGTTTCCAACGCCATTCTTTCACCCGTTGCCCGGGCAGCAAGAGAAATTTCGCGAACCTCTGTTGTTCAGACGCTTCCGCCGGGGAACCGGTTTTAATTTGCGAAATGAATTCTTGATGGCGCGTCGACTCGCGACATCGGCCCCTCGTAAATCGGCCGTCGCACGACGAAACCCATGTTTCCTCGTTCAACCCTGTTCCTTTTCATCCCTCCGCCGTACCCCGCTAAACTCGCCGCCTCTCCCCCCGCCCCGTGTAAATCGTTTTTCGACGAACGAATTTGTGCCGCGAACGTGGACGATTTATTGCGGCCGCTTTTTCCGCGTCGAAACCCCGGACTTATCATCGCCATTTTTCATCGCGCGAATTAAGGCTTCGACGTAACAGTCGTGGATATTTAATCAAGCCGGCGCGACGCGACGGTTTCGATTCGCTGCATGGGATTTAATAACGACGAGCCGGCGAGAAATTTGAGAACGGGTTGGCTGAATAATTTGGTGTTTAGCGTGGCGTTTGATGTATGTGCAGATGGAACAATGGCGAAGAAAGTTTGTACGCCTCGCGGGAACAATTCAATGCGGGCAGCCTATTGGAAACCTGCGTTAACATCGCGTTCACTTTTGAAAATGCATTTTGAATTTCATTGCTGAACATTTTTTTTTTTTTTATTTAATACGAGGCTTTAATAACAATGAAAGGGTGCTTGGAATAATATGTATTGTTTCCCGTATGGACACATTCTATTTCTGTGGGACTCTCGCAATTCGCGAATATGAATAGGTATAAACTCCCTGGTGAATGTTTCAATATCTATCGTGCACGTCTCGCGCTCTTTTATATCAATAGGCAGAATTTCAGGGCCGAAATTGAAAGGATTAAACGCGTCCAGCGTGGTTAGTTACCCGCGGCAATATAATTTCCCAATCTACCACTCGTTACATATTGCAATTCGAAGGATTGCTCGCGAGATATCCCGTGTTTCACCGGTGTGTATCATTGGCGCAGCAATTTTCCCGTCATCGATCGAAAAGGTTCGATAAAATTGATCGAGTGTACACAGGAGAAGCACGCGACCAGAACTAGAGTGAGAGATTTCGGCGAATTTAATTATCCGAATAATTCACTCCCCCTCGTGGAACACCGTGTATCGCCATCGTAGAAAATCAGCTCGTTCATTATTTCGATAGACCACAACAGGATGTCTAGTGCATTCTGCCAAACTAGCGACGTGCAGAAGCCAGAGGGGAGAAAAATTTGTCGTAACTCGTGGCGTTAGCTGGCACGCAAAATCCCGATATCGAATATTCAAGCCCGACCCAGTGACCAGGTTCCTCCGTGAGCGGCCGCGATATTTATATGTTTATTTACCCCGTCGATGCAACCGTGGCACAGAGGGTGAGGAGCACTGCGGGGGAAAGAGAGGGGTGGGCGGCATTTCCCTATCGCGTGAAGCTGCAATAACGTCCAGCAAACGAGCATCATCAAACTTTCCTGCCGATGTAATAACAGCCCGACAATCTCTGGCGCGGATTTTGCAATAACTTCGAAAGCGCTGGCGTATCCGCTGGGCGTTTTAAAAAACTACGCGATCCCGGGATTTTGCTGGCTGTCCGCGTTAAACGGCGTTCCATTAAATGCTCTATCCGTGCGCCCTCCGTTCGGCGAGTTTCATAATTTCTTTTAATGCTGCGCAGAACGGAATCTTATGGTGTAACCGGAATACTGGGTCGAGAAAAGAATTGAACGCTTGTTAGATTTTGTTGCCTATGAATTTTGAGACTTTGAAGCTCGTTTTCCTTGTTAAACCTTTGTGAAGAAAATAAATTTGATTGGGTCGTTATTTCATGCTGTGCGCATGATAAATACTTTGAAGTAATATACTCTACATGTATGTAACGAGAACGCTTTGTGGAGAAACGAAAAATATGGAGAAATTAGGAACACTAGTTTCGTAAATCTTAGCTCATTTGTTTGTTAATCATTCATCGAAGTGCTTTGCTTTTGCACCCATTATAAATGTATAGTCACTGTTCTCTTTACAATAAACTATTTACAATCTTTTTAAACGTGAAACTAAAACAGACTCTGTACAAATGAAATGGTACTTTTAAAATTCTTCCGAAAATATTTTATTTCCCGTTTATATCCCAAACATAGATGTTCTACAGCAATTGATAAATCGGTGTTTCAGGAACTGCCCGTATTCCACGGGTCTTTTAAATCATATCTCTGTATTTATTTTGTTTAAAAAAACATACAGGGGAATAAATATGAGTGAGTATATTCGGTTGCCCTGGAATTGAGCAACACTCCCTTTCTGAAACATGACGACAATAGCAACGACAAAACTTTCCCATTACATATTCAGTCGAGTTTTTCCGTGCCCAATAAATCAAGTCGCAGCCCAGTTAAACAAACTCCGGCGATTTTCACGTGGCACGAAATACTCGCTAAAAATTTAAATAAAAACGGTACGTATGCATGCGCGTACAGATACACGTGTTCGTAACCGTACATAAAAGAGAAGTAACAGAAAAAAAACGAATCGCAAGAACGACGATCGCGAACAAAAATAAACACATAAATTCCGAATTGTCCAGCACCGACACACTGACCAAAATCTGCCCCAAAGAACGGCGAAAATTTATGCATTTATGCTATACATCTTTCATTATATATACCACTGTCATCGACATTTACCCCCGTTTATATTAACCACGATATAATATCGATTTGGCAATAAAAGTAACACTCGACTATTTTCTATAACTTGACGAATGCTTTAGTTGAACATAATTCTTTGAGAACGCCCAATATTTATCGTATCACGACCAGCATAGGGAATAGTCGTCATATCGCGACGTTTGTACGACGTCGGCCCGTCGCAACGTGCGGTTGCGAGTAACCGTTGCACCGGAAACGACGGAGCCGTAGCATGCAATATTGCGAGGCAAGGTAGTTTGCAAGGTGTGTCTGGTGTCGCATCTTCCAACGAGGCATAAACTTTTGCCTCGAAGAACGAACATTAAGTGGACCACCTGCTGGCGTGGCGTTTCGGCTGCGGCTTCATTCACTGGCGTGTCTGGTCTACCCGAGGCTGAATCACAGTATCGCTGTGAATAAGCGGTTTGACGGTTTGTTTCGTCGACGGCGTTCGCGTGTTTCACGAGCCCCGTGGTCTCGATCAACTAAACGCACCACGTGTTTAAGCGAACTCTGGCAACTGAGAGTATTCTGGTTTAAATAGGACTTCCATTAAATTTGCCATTCGTAGAATTTCGTATCTTCGACCAAAGTTTTTAGTAGGATTGTTCGACTATGGTGTTGGAAGCTGCGTTTTGTTGGTATCGAAATGTATGTAATTTAATTTATTGTTTATTCATTGATCGAAATATAATGATAAGAGAAACATGGAGGAACGGCGACCGGAAAGCAGAAGCTCGTTTAAATTCTTTTAACTACTCAAATTACACTGCTACCCAATTTCTAGATACTGCTACGAAGAATGGTCGATGTTTATCATGAATAGGTTCGTGAAACGAAATCGAGTACCCGAACTGTCTCGCGTGCAATCGTATCGCGTGCGATTTCATTGCATGGCAGGCCGTAGTTTGCAGCTTCGGGAACGCATAACGAGTGCAAAGTGATCATATTATTTAAATGAATTCCTTTATCCAAGTATATGAGTTATAGCTGGCCCCTTTCCAAAGAAATATCAATTTTCCGTGAATAGACTGTGAACGAAGAATTAACTCCGCGTTAAAAGACATGCAGCAAATATCCGACGATCATCCCACGATTTCGATACGCTAAATTTCACGGGAACATCGACAGACGTTCGTCAAAAAATTTATTACGCCTCCAGCCATTTTCGAAAAAATCTGACTGATTTTATTCCCAGCCAATTATTGGTTAGTCTTCGCAAAAGTGAAGTAATTTACATAACAATCCGGAATTACCCTTCGTCATGCATGCTACCGCGCCGACGAATTTCTTTCCCGCCCTTTGTAAGAAAACACCCCGTACAAATTATTCCAAATTGCATAGAATTTGTGACGTCAGTGACATGTAAATCTAGTAGGCGAATGCTTTGGCCAAGTTGATCCCGACGGCGGCGTGCACATTTGCTTCTAATAGCTGGCAAATTAATTTGCGCATAATTGGCCCGGCGTCCGTGTTATAAATAAACGATCGGTAAATTTCAGAACTGACAAAAGGGGTGCTCGCAGCGGTGGGTTATTTAATATATAAAAAATATAGGGGCGGGTAACATTTATTAATGCGCCATTATAGCGGGCCGTCCCGTGTCTACGTTAATTACGAACCTAGCAGCTCCAAATATTAATCATTTTAATACACGTACACGAGGTACGCGACGGCGTGTTAGTTATGTTTAAATATCATTACGCATCATGGTAACGTTAACATGCTGTTATTCGGTGATACACAATCCAGACTGGGACAGACGCGTCTCGTTGCTTCATGAAAGAATTTATTACGCCGACTGCGGTGCTAATTGACTAATTAACTTCGTCCGAACAATTGATGATTATTACATGCTGCTACGCTCGCGAATCATTAACACTTTTCAACTATCAATGATAAATTCGAAAATCTCGCTCGCCGTACGTATCTTATCATACGTCCATTTATAACCACATTCATTTAGCATCCATTGCAAAGGATTCATTGATCATTCAAAGTTGCTCGCCCAATGACAATTTCATTGTACAGTCGAAACAATGGTTATCCACAAATACAGTCCGGACGACCACCAATAACAGCCATTTCAGATCTCTTATTCACCTTTAATACCGAGTTACACCGTGAAAGAAACGGCTGGGTCGCTCGTTAAAACGTATCGTTGCGCCACGCAATTACGTTCCTGCCGCAGAACGCGAAAGCCAGGAACGGGAGGGTGAAACAATGGTGGTGAGAGGGGGATGGGGAAGAGAGGAATAAAAAGAAAGCGAAAGGCCAAGCAGAGCCACATTGGCAATAATCCGGCCACTCCGCGATATCGTGGACGCGTTTCCCTCCCTAGCGACGGTTTGCATTACTGTTGGAACGACAATCGTCCGATCCAATTATATACGCAAGAAGATATCTATGAAGAAGCTGCCAGCTGATAATCGGGCTACTTTGCATTCTGCCGCAACGCGACGGTTCGTAGTGGAAAGAAAAGAGAGTCTAACGGGGCGGAACGGAAGGACGCCCGCTAAAAGAAAGCTGGCAAGCACTCGGCGAAGGGTGGAAGGGGGGCAGGGGGCGGTGGTTCTCCCCGGAGAAACAGCTGCAAGAAGTCGCTGATAAAGAGAACGGCGCTTGGAGAGTGGTGGTAGTTCGGTTATTTAAATCGTCGCGACGCCTGATTGGTCAAAGCAATGTAAATGCTCGTTTCGTTCTCTACACCATCCACCCTGTCCTTCCACCCTGCTGCACCCCTATCACGACGTTCCTCTACGAGCGCCAGCCATCCCACGACGACAATTTTGCTAATGCGAATCTCACCTGAGGGCCTGACGGCGATTTCAAGGGTGACGAGAGGGGATCTTTCCAGGAGGGGGATGAGTTCATCAGATCCATCCAGACCTAGCCTTTCATCCCGCGTACCGTCTATCCTCCTTCGTCCTTTTAATGCTTCTAGCATTTCTTGCCTTCGTCCGCCCGGTTGAAGAAGGGTGGTGTAAAGTCTGGCCCCCCCTTTGGCTCTCAAGGCGTATTGATTTATATCCTGGCACCCCATGGGAAAGAGATAAGGCCGTTCGAGAAACGAGATAACACCGTGGATTCTTGGGAACTCCTTGCAATCTGTCGGGCGATAACTTCTGCTTCGACGCGCCTCATCACAGAGGCATCCCCTGATACCGGATACGCAAAAGTTCCGCGTATTTCTACCCTGTACGTGAATTCATCAGACGGGATGAACGAAATTTCGACTAATGGCGGGTGACTCTGTGTGTGGGATTTATCAGAAGGTATGGATTTCCCTTTAGTTGTGAGGACGGAACGGGGATAGAACGAAATAAGATACTTTGGGGTACGTAGAAGTAATGGCTGTGGTATTTGTATTGATTTTTGCAATCTTATTTTACATTGGCAACACAATTGAGAGCGGAGAAATGGAGAAAACTCGTGGGAATTAAGGAAATTTATTTTAATTTAATCAGATAACTATTATAACACACTCCTTCATAAAGTCAAAGGGTCACCAAACTTTTACCGCAAAATTGTCGATCCTTGAACTGCTCTAAGTTCGTAAACAAAAAAATCGTACAGCAATCCAACTGAGCCTATTTTAAAGCGCAAAGTCTCTAGTTCGACTATGTACCTGCGTTCACATTTCCTCGCGTTGCTTCTCGTATCGTGTAAAGGGTGCGAAAGTGTACGTACTCTTTCGTCGAAAATTATCCAAATTTCAATCGTCTGCGCGAACCTCCAGACGTTTTCTCTTTAGCTAAAATTACCACGGCTTTGATGATCCGAGTCTCCGTTTTACAACGGCAGTCGAATAATTGGCGTGCGATTTTTTTCACCGTTTCATCGCACTTTGAATGAAACCGTGCACGCGATTATACCAGAACAGCCGCGCATTTAATTTCCCAGAGCACAATCTTTAAGCAAGCACACTCGGCCCAGAGATTTCTCTTTCGGCTCTCGACGAACGGTTAAGCCGAGGTTCGTGAAATATGCATCTTTTTTCGCGTGGCCGCCAGTCGTGGTCATCGGTCCAGACAACCTTAAACCGCACCGGGTCCACCGCTTCGTGGGCCTGGTTACCCCCGCGCCACAGAATTAATTAACACGCAGCCCTTGCGGGCGTGGTTTAGCGCCGGTGGCTGCAGGCGGAAAATCTCCTGAAAATAATCCGAAGATCGAGCCTCGGGGCTTTAATAAACTACCGGGTATCGAGGAAAATGATGGAGGACTGTTATTAGCCTGCTACCACCCCCATCTCCCTCAGCTTCAACCCCTCCGTCGTGGCAACCGCGCAACCGAGCAAATTTTATTAAGTTCCTAAGAGGTATGTCAACGCTCCTGCCGGTTGTGTTACGTAATTGAAGATTGATCGCGAGACGATCGGGGGATGGAAAGGAGTAATCTAAGGGGGAGAGGTACGTTTCAGAGGCGTGGGTTGAGGATTGGATGTAGAGAAAAGATGAATTTTTCTCATCGACGACAAGGTAAATCTTCGTTCGCGAGACAGTTCTAAATTCACGGAAAGCAATCCGCGCGCGCGGAATGGAAAATACGAGGAGGCGAGGCAGAGCATCTCTTGATTTATCGGCGAATTTTTGGAAATGGTTAATCTTACGAATGTTTCCATTTTCCTTTACGCGATACGCGTTGTCTTCGTTCACATTTTATTTATTTATTTATTTACACAATTTCTTCTTTATTTTCTTATGGATCCACTAGCATTCATTTTTGTATGTTAAAGTTAATTTGCACGAACATTGCGAATAGATATTTTTTTTTACCTTATACATATAAATATATATTTTGCATTCGAGCAAATTGCAAGCATTTTTGTTACTGTTTCAGTTGGAATGAATATAAAGATTATGAACAAATTTTGTTCTCAAATGTAATTCAACAATTCTTCCCGATGAATTACAAAACTATGCCGCCTGGCCAGTCGGTAACGTTTTGGTATAATTCGGTTGAATCCTGGCCTAGGAAGCCATCCAGATAATGGGTTCGCGTACAACCAGACCGTGCCGCCGAGGAAATCTCGGTCGGATACGAGCAAGCCAGGGATGACACAGAGGGTTCTTTTCGCCCAGAAGGCAAGCTACCCTCCGCGACTTTCTTTTTAATACCGGTACTTAAATTGAAGACACCCGTAGAAAATTTCTTCCCGAGTACTTTGTGCACATGGGATAATGAATTTTCTGATAGTACATAGTACTGTCAGAATGCTTTTAATCATTTATATTTTATAGACTCTTCTTCTTTGGATCACGAAGATTATTCCTCGAAACGTTAAGGGAACTCTTTAAACTTGCTGACACGGTAATTTGACGTGAAATGAAAAATTATTTTGCAGGATTTTCTGTAACGAACGCGAGATTAAACGGAAAAGGGAAAATCTCCTGGAAGGAAAGAATGTCCGATTTTTTTTTAACTCCTTTAATGTCGAAATTCTTGGGTCTGTGCAGTTTTTCATTGCATGGTCCAGAATTGATATCAGATTATATTAAATGTACGTAATCTTTGCAAATTCAAATATTTATGTGGAGGATCCAAATTTAAATCTATTAAATAACGACCAAAGAAAACATACCAGTTAATTTTTGAACGTTATTAATGCAGAAATTCGGAGACTTATTAGTCGCGTTTCATGTAAGCTAACACAACTGTTCAACATGTTCCATCTCTGAAAGTTTTCTCTGAAAAAATAATATCCGCACACGTTGCAGCCTTCACTGATCACTCTTTGCAAACGAACGAAAAAATTCTCCCCAACAGAAGCCCTTTGCAATTCAATATTCCTGTTTCCGTTTCCAGAAATGTTCAACTAGCAAACGCAATACATAAACGCAATTTAATACTCAGAAAATTATTTCTACCTTTCATTTCATTAAACATTATTCAGTATCTTCAAAAAAATAATATTCCAATTACTTTATAGAGCATAATGAAATAGCCTTCCAAAAAACAATGCATATAATTTTCTCCAAAGCCAGCCAACATCCAATTTCCTATCTCCAATCAATGAATATAATCTTCAATCGATTGGAGCATCGTCATTGAAACATTTAATACATACAAAAAAAGGTTTCTTGAAAACCAGCAACAAGTAGACCGTCGCCACTCGTGTGATTCCAAAAAGTAGGATGTGATCGTGGTCCTGATTCGCCTTATGGTATATTGCCACGAAAACGGGATCATGATCAATGACTGGCCGCGTAACCACGAGCAGTTTATAGCAGTCACTGCGAAGGCCCAGCAAGAAAGGAGTTCGGGCAAAGCCATTAATTCGTACGTGTTGGTGTCAGCCAAGAACGGATAAGTGCGCCCAACGGAAGATATATATCTCCATTTAGGCGAAGATGGGACTTACTCGTTAAAACCAGACCTTACACCAGCACCGCCGGTTCTCTTAATAAATTCTCCAGCCTCGCCTGCACTGTGAACTCTGCTCGCGGCTCTGGGCATAGTGGGAACGATATTTAGAATCGATCATACGAGAAACAGTACTTTATCGTGCGGCTTGTTGTTCAGATTTGTGATATTGAAGGAGGAATTTTTCATTGTCGTCTTGAACCTCCTCATATGCCCCGTATTCCTTGCTTCAAGAATTAATAAATATAAAACCTTTATTATAGTTTCATTAATGAGTGATACTGTAAATTATTCATTATGGAGGTTTCCATTGTGAAACCTCCAATACACTGACTCCATGAAATCATTTAAAAATGCACAAACTTATCAATTACCCCTGTACAATCACCACTCATATCCACAAACATAAATGAGCACAAATGACTAAAACTTCTTAAGACAGAATAAAAAAATCAACGCATCGAATAAAAAAAAGTATCGTCCAATTTCCGATTTTGTCGTTTTCCAATGGGCAACCTAATTTCCAGCTAAGTCGTGCGTTTCAACGTGAGTGCGTTGGGGGTAAAGAGTAAATTCCCAGTACGGGCCGATTCTGGTAAGACAAAGCTCAGGCAAATCCATTTTCATCGATGATTTCTGCATAGGGATCCCGTTTAATACGCTCCCAACGTTTCGTCGACCAATCCCATCGCGCGTGTCGAGCTACTAACCGGATTGATTTTGCCACGGAGCTACGTGAATCGAATGCCTAGTTTTCCTAGCAGCTTTCGGCTGCTTCCGGTTTTCGATATCGTACGGCTAATATGCTCGCGTTCACGTCCACAGAATGCACCATGTCGATATACACAGAGAACCGAGAGTCAGGGGGGCCAAGTATCTCTTCCGCCTCTGATAATCCATCGTAATCCCATTTTGCTTTTCGACGCCGTGATTAGACGGTGTAATGGCGACGTATAATATTATAGACGTCCGCATTGCTTTGGTAAACAGGCTTGTAAATCGCGCCTGTTTGCCTTGATGTTATGTGAATTCGATTACGACCGAGGGCTTACTATAGGACTTCATTTGCTGGGATTATTGTATGTAAGATGATTAGTCGATATTTCATTGAAATAATATCGATTTCGAATGTTTAATTGTTTAATTAATTGCACGACTGAAGCGTGTAACGCGTGTAACGCGTGTAAATTATCTGTGCGAATTCCTTGCTTGAAATTAACTTTGTATATTTAATGGCAGAACGTTTCACTCGAGACTTCGCTGAATGAATTCTCAAAAGTGTCTATTATGATCTTGCTGAAAAAAATACTTGGCATTTCTCTTGGCCCATGGACGATACGTAGAACAAAATGTTCCTACAACAATGTTCGCGGCAGTGTTACTCAGCGAATCTGTGCCAATTTCGATGAAACGTAGCCAGAACTACGAGTCATCAACGCCTAAGTGGATTCCCGGTTCGCAAACAATCTCGCGAGACGGAGCCTCATAATCCGTTATGATCCCGATTAATGCCGAGAAACATTGCACACGGATTAGCGTGGCGTGGTAATTCGAACTAAACTAAAGCGACAATGAAGTAACATGGGCCAAATTAGAATAAATCGTTTTCATACCATCCGCAACGTTCATCCCCCTATCCACGCCTAGCACGCCGCGAAATTCGTTTTCCTTCCTTCTACGTGCCAGCAAGAATACGATTAAAACAAACGTCTACTTTAAAATTGAGAATTTGTCCGATTTCTGTATCTCGTGTCATTTCTCATTCCCCTTACTGATTGCGCTTGGAATAATCATCAATCAGACATACTCGAGTTGGTGATCCATGCATTAATTAATCGACGCAATATAGAATTAATAAATAAATAAATGGCTGGTCCATCGAATTTCAAGGTAGCTCAGTCTTGGTGATTTATGAAACTGATTAGCCGTCAGCATAATGGTTACTCGGTTTCGACTCCTTTCGCCACACAGGCTCTTTGACGTAACTGATTGAGAAGAAAATCGCTCTCCCTCGTCAAAGATCGGTCCGCCTCCCTGTCTGCTTGGTAAATACTTGCCACAACGTAGACGAAGGGCAGGTCGTCGAGCACTCTGACGGAACTTTGTTTAATGAACGAAAATTAAACGTGGCGCACGGCTACGTGTAAATGCTACGTGGATTACGAAAATGAAACGTTTCACGTGGAATCGATAAACTCCTTGTACAATAACATTTGAGATAATATTTTCTTTTAACAACGCTTCTTTTTCGTATAGCACTGAATAATCGTGAATGTGCAGGCGCATCAGTTTTATCAATCTTTTTTTATTATTGTTCATAACGCTCTCGTTCAATAATCGCTGAGTGGAAATATTGGGTGTGTTCAAAACCGAAGAAAAATATTCGCCAGCGGTTGAGTTGCGTTTATAATGCATCAAAAAAAAAAATATGGAAATATTGTGTGCCAAGGGGGATGGAATTAACTGAATCGTGATAGCGACCGTTAGTCGATCACCCTTCCATCGACTGGGAATCAATCTTATCGATTGATGCGTTTGGATACCCACGATATTGTAGGTCATAGTGTCTATTACCGTCTTTCGTAATTTCCCAATCATTGCCGTCGTAATTAACTGTGGATGATCGTTGAAAATTGTCACCGGAGGGTAGCGCGATGTTCATTTTAAAATGGCCCTCACTATTATAAAAGGCGCCACAGTAAAAACGACAGCAGCGAAGTAACAGAAGATAACGTTCAATCCGGCTTGCATTATAGCTAAATGGCGAATAAAAAGTTTCCGTAAAGATTTGGTTAAAAAGATAATATACACAGCAATATTTGTCCATTTCGCAGTTTACGCTGTTGAAGGTTTTACGAGACTGCTTTATAACACAGTAAACTAACTTTCCATAATGCCGCCCCCGATTCAGCGATAAACCACGCCAGCAAAGACCAACTGAACTGTTATCAGTCACCAGTTGCCCCCATATTAAAAATATGAGAACCGTCGAAAATTCGAAACAGCAAAAATATTGCAATCGTGTGCGTGATACTTTTCTTGCTATAAGTTTACATTTTCTCCACTTAAGAGCGAGATTCCGACTCCCGACCCCATACCGAGTTTCAATATTTGCAGTTAAGCCCCGTTTGTGCCATAATAGAAGCAAATAGATGAACAGGGCGTCGCACATCTGTTTGGAACGTCTAGCTGTGTCAATCAATTACTTGATTACTATTGGAGAATCCTCGATTCTCCTCGTCGCACAAGAGACACTCTACCGTGCGACATAGCCATAAGGCGTTAATGGTTGAATTATTCGAAGATGGTAATTAACTAATAAGCACATCCTAGGACGTCACTTCCTCAAGGCGGCCAGCCTGAAGGGAATGATTGTTAGCGGAGGGAACGATCCTAAGCAGTCGTGACTAATGCGTTACGGTGGGGCACGGGCAAGAATTGCCTCGCGTAATAATTCATTCATCAACTAACCAGCCATTAATTATACGCTGCACTTTACACCAACTATGGAGACTAAAATATTACGGAGAATCGCTGGTGGAACAATTAACAGAGACGGTACAAAAGATTAAGTATCTGGAAAATGTTCTGAACAGGAGCCCTACTGTTCTTACAAATTAGCCTCACTGCAGCTGCTTGTCTACCTATATAAAGAAGGTATATTATAATACGACATAAATAAAGAAAATTATTAAACATCGCATAATTAGAGTAACAGATCGTATGAATAAGTGTAAAACTTTTAATCGTGTCGATACAGTAATATCATGTATTTAAAATTTATCGCTGAAATACATCCAATACTCTCTCCCTTAATAACAATAATGAAACAGAGAAGTCTGCATGCCGATTAAAAAATTCCAAATATAAAATAGACGAATATTTCGACAACTTTGTTAACATAACACAAGCATCAGAATTTGTCCAACTGTTTATCATTTCAATGAATACCTAATGTAACATCCATAACAAAATACAAATTCCCATCTCTGCCAAATGTTCCAATGCGTCTCGATTACCTTGTACTTCATTTTCTCGTACTGCACCAGAATTTTCAAGCATAACATGTAATCGATCGAATGCAGATTACATCGCCATCCCGAGAGCCTCGACTTCCACACGAATCAGAGCATGTTCCGAATTAATTAGGAATACCAATATCGCCCATAGCCAGAGAGTCAGCTCTCCCTATCTCACTCCCTATCCAAGTAATCGATTCCCCCGCGGGAAGTTCGCGAAAGGATCGTGCCGTTTGATTGTTAGCGAGTCCCCGCTGTAACTGGGCCGTGGTTGATCGAAACATACAAAGCGGTCGCCTCTCTGGAAACAATGAAAACCTCCGTGCAGGCATACGGGACTGCTCGTGTTTAGTCTACGTAGCGATAGAACTCGCGTGGCATTTACATTCCCGACACTTAATCGCGTTTCTCTAGCCTCGCCCACCGTCCAAAAAAAACGAGGTATCGAGGCAGGTAAACTTAATTGGTAGTGGTTACACGGTCGACGGTTGTGTCATCAAATTAATTTCACGGAACAGGGTCGCTGTAAGAATAGAATTTCGGTCGCCGCTAACAACCCGGTTAGCCTGCTTCACATTTCCCATAGTGTCGTTCGGGATTGTCTCGCGAAAAACCGTCTCCTTTGAGAGGGCAGGATTTTTCGGTCGACGGAAGCTTGCCGCGAAGCTCGATCATAATTAAATTGCCAGTTAATCGACTTTTCCCTGCTTGTTGATGTCGGTCGTCACATGGACACGGATTTTCTCGGTGGAAAATGAAACAAGTTTTCCAGTGACTTTCGACGGGGTCGTATTAGCCCCCGTGCTGCGGTAACTCGCTTACCAACTTTCCACGTGATTTTCACCGTTTTTGTCGCGGACCCTTCGCACCGAACTCATACACAACGCGGTGGCGTTTCGTCCATGTAGTTTGTACGTCTGTTTGCGCGTAATTTGCAGCGCGGAAAATTTCCGCTAAGTCTATTAGCCGGCGTGGAAAGAGTTTTAAATAAGTGCGATGCGTGACGTTCCTTGAGTTTTATTTACACTGGACACCGGTCGAGGCGGTTATTCTTTCCAGATATATCGTGTCGGTGTTGGTAATCTCTATTTATTACAATCCACGTGTCGATCTGGCGGTGCCGTGGAATTTATTGTGACGCGTCGAACGGGGAGGGAAAAATGCACGTCTCTGCAGAGTAACATCGATCACCATCACACGTATGCTTATCGTTTGCCCGTGCCACTGCTCGTTTCTGGACCTTCCGCGGAAAATTTTCACGTCCGACTTTTATTCTACAGTTGCATTGGGAAAATGGATTGGATGGATAGCTTTCGTTTCATCTGTGCAGAATCATTCCACTGTTGGTACTTTTTTCAATGTTATTTAAATTTGGATGGCAATGTTGTAAAAAATATATATTAGATTGTTCTAGATTTATACAGTCTTTCGTTTAAATGTCAATTCTCAGATATTTCTGGATTTTCACAAAGCATTCATGACAGTGCACAAATGATAACTTGAATTATACATTAGGATTGTTCTATATTCTGATCCAGTGAATCTCCTATTATTACTTTTAAACTCCGTCTTCGATTTTATTCGACTTTCGTTTCTCCTAAATTTTCAACGCTCGCCCGTGCACTCGCGTCAAATATTCCTGAGCATTTGAATACAGAAATATAGAATGAAAGAAGATGCACACGTTATTTATTTAAACCATCAGTGGGGGATTTAAAATCGTTCGGATGAAAATTACGTCAGCAGAAGAATTCTTTGTCTGTCCCATGTCGATAGACACACATGGGTCAAGTATTCATAGCGAATCCACGACTTAATGCTCGTGTTCCAAATGCAAGCCCCGGGCATAGTCATCCATTGCGAGACGATCGATCTTGCTCACCACTTGGATCCCTTAGACTGCTACGTCAGAAATTCCAACCAGTTCTTGCGTCAATTTCACGGTCCTCCTTCCGATGATCTCAATTTGTCCGCTTAAGAAGGAGTACCGTTATTCCAAGGTTTACAATAAAATATAAATATATCGTAAATAAGAAAATAAAACAAGATAGGAAACAATGACAGAAATAAATACGATACTGTTTTCTTTATTACGGTTATGAAACCGTTAATAAATGGAAAATCAATCAGACATAATGTAACTTGCACGTAATGTAACAATTTCGAGGATCCTCGTCAAATGTTAATGCCGATAAAATCGTCGATATCGAAAAATTCTTTCCCCGTTCCCATATTTTATTCCACCGTTTTGTCATCGCATTGACTTAAACGCACCCCGTCCAGAATGTCAGACGGCATCCATTATTATTATACGGCATTCTGCTATTATTTGCGGCGTCGATTCCGACCATCAGTTTACGACAGGGCTCCTCGTATCAGAAATGCTGTCAAGTAATATTTCGTTCGCAAATAAAACTGTCTGTACGCGATCCCTTTGCCCGCTGAGATGGACGTCGTAATCTTCCCTTGGTTTTCAGTTTTCTCTCGATATTGTTATTACTATTATTCACGAGCATCCTCCAGTATCCATCCTTGGACGTGGTTTCTTCTGCTTGTGCGTTTAAATCGATATAAGTAACGCAGAACACGCCGAATAACGAGAACGATAAGAAAATTCGTTCGATATCTCTTATAAAGAACTGCGACAGAATATTATTTCGATATCTTCGGACGACAAAAAAAAGATTCCTCTGCAAGAAATAAGGGTACAGGGCTGAGGAAATTTAAAGTCGAAACGTGGACAAAATTTTGATTCAAGTGGTCGAGAAGTTCCCTTCGAATGTCGTTTTTCATCGTAATGTATAGGGCTGTTTATAACGCGGACGGTTCAGGCGAATCTGCCGATTCCTTATAAAAGTGTAATAAAAGACGCAATGTCCTCGGAGACGTGTAGCTTATCGGTGTTATTTCAGCGACGGTAGAAGTGATTCTGCTGCGTTCCCACAGCCAGTGTTATTTATAACCTCCGCGAGAAACCGCGCGGAGTACACACAGCAATCGATCGTCCATACCTTATGGACCGCCGAACTCTTTTCAAATCTTTAGTCCACATTTTAATTCGCTATTCGTGTTCTTAAAAATTCGTTTAAAGAAAACATCGAAGGGTCACCGTGGATATTTGTTTAATTGTACGAAAATTTGTATCTTACGATTGTTAAATAAAAGGGCAGAAATAAGATAAATTTTCAACGATTTCGAAGGATATATTCTTTCGCGTATTCGCGTTCCAGGAAAAACATCGCTGAACTGACTTATATCTTTCATCTGAAAAACGTTTCTCTTTTACGTTTATCTGGTTGCCTTGAAAGGGAACGAACCAGAACGACCACGTCGAGAAATAGCATGACCCTCTACAGAGAACACCGGCTGTCAAGAATTTATTCCCAACCTTCTTCGCACCTTGATCACACGAGCGCCTTTCTACTCAATTTCTTTTCAGAAGGATCGTCGAAAAAGTGTTCGGGGCAGACGAGTATTTTCAGAAACTTCATTCGATACAAAAAGGACACTTCGAGAAAGCGAAAACAAAACAAGAAGGACTGATAAAGATGATGGGACAACGAGATTACGTGTACGGAGTTGCCTCTGGATGTTTCTGCTTTTTCGCAGACTTTTGCCATAGGTTTAGATTCTGTTTCTTTCTTTGAAATCCAAGCGTTATATTTCCTATAATGTGTGGGACAGATGGAACGAGGAGAAAAACTTATAATCGAGAGCAAAACTGTGTTGTAGAATTATTTATTATTTCACAAAATCGTGAAAAATTGTATTTAAATTTTCCTCGTTCGTTTATAAATCGTTAATAATCTTTTATTAATAATCCCTGATTATAATCGTATATTTTGTACATCTGTTCCGGGGTAACTAATGTTTCAGAGTTGTTACAATCAGACGTCTAAGTATAATGGTATCGCATGTCGTCAGACAACCAAGTATACTAAATCCACGTATGCTTAAGGGGAATTCCAAGTAGAATAGACCAGGCTATGGTCAGGACACAATAGAACAATGTATACCAGACATTGAAATAGGCGAGTGATATAGGATAGCGCGCACACATGGGGTCAACAAGTAGAATATACCGCGCACGGTCAGACATCGTTTAAAGGGAAGCAATCACTAAACCAATAGTTTATATTTATTTGCAATCACCAAACGACGCTCACCTGCGCTGTATCGTAACTATAGCAAACCAATCTCCTTCGGAAAACTAACAATAATATAAAAACCGATTAATATACCAATTTTATAAAAAAAAATTCCCAAAGCATAACCCTTTCGTTCAAACTTCACAGGTCAAACTGACATTCTCACCCGCGACCCCAGCTTCTTTATAATTAAAATCCAACAGCATCCAACGATCTTCCTCATACCGTTACAACTTTACTTCCGATCGTCCCCCACTTTTAAGATTGAGATGAAAATCTTGCCCCGAATCCAGGTGAAACTTCGACTCTCCGCCGCGTGTCGCGCCCGCCGACTTTACTGTGAATTCTTATTTCACGAAGTCGGTGCTCCGTATTTCCCGAGCCTGTGCCTCCATTCATCTGATCCGCCTGGAAAGTTCCCCGTGAAATGTAGCGACAAGCAGAGCCGCGTAACGGCCAACGTTCAGCGCGTGAAACTTCCGTCGAAAAGCCGTAAGAAAGCCCCGGCGTGCACTGTAGAAATCTACCACTCGAAGTTCCTTCCACCACGGCTGATCGTCGAATCGTTGAATTTAATTATCCAACTACACTGAACCGCTTTTCGCCCACTTGCTCTCTCCGTTCGCTTTGACTTTCGTCGCGGTTAAGCTATGATTAGACTTGGTACAAATCGTTGAATATGTTACAGCCAGCACGTCTCGGCCGTATTCGCAATTAAACCGCGGGACAAAACGGGACGGCGAAACAATGACGAAATAAATCCAACGGACGACGCGACGCGACGGTGGGATTTAAACGGCGCGAAAGTTCGCCTTGCTGGACGAGGAGGGCTTCGCAAAAGTTGCGTTTCTGTTGCGGCAAAGTTTCAAACACTCTCTGTGGGATTTGTGTTCTTGCTTCCCCCTTCTTTTTTTTCTACGTCTTTTCGCTTGGTACGGGCAACGGAGGGTAATAGAGAAAATGAAATGCCAAATGATTCTTCGTCCTGAGCGCAAAGTATGCTATTGAAAATTACGCTGGGTAAGGTTTTGTCTTTCGAAGGGTTAAAAATAGATGAATACGTTTTAGATGAACATTGAATGGTATTGGTGGTTGGACATACAGTGAGGGCGACTCTAACAATGAACTAACACTATTGGCCTGATTATGATTTTTATTTTATTAGCCTTCTTTTTAACAATGTTTAGACCAATATTTCTGTGCTGATTAAACTTCATTTATTCTTCTTGTAAATGGATTCTCTCCTCTTCGCATGTCCTAACGTATGCAACTCATTTTTTGATCCTCTATATAAAATACATATAAAACACCACGGTAGTTAACATCGATCGACTATTACATTAAAAACAATTTCAACCCCTGACATTTATGTTTGTTTTCAACCATTTCAAGAACCACTTTATGATATTTTATTTCATATTTCGCACACTTATATGATGTGATGTAATCACACCGTGCAATTGAAACTGTTTGACAAGTTCGAAACGATGGCATTCCCGATCTATCAACGAAAGCAGAAGATGCCGGGAGCGCTACGAAAGACGTAACACGGTCGATCTCATTTTTATTCTAACCGCGGGTGCTCGGGCCACGAAACTTCTTCCACTGGCGCTTTTAATAAACGTAATAGAGTGTAAAGCTTAGAGATAAGGCATCCGTCTAGCTGTGCACCAGCTCCTCGACCCGACATCAACTATGCTCCACTCCATTCCCCCTGATTTGGAGCCGCTTGAAAATTCACCCCAAAAAGCGAACACCCGTGAACAATTTCACCTGGAACGACGATTCCACGGTGTGCTCGTCTGAAATACGAATTTCAACTGGAAATACTCTTTACCGATGTACTTGCACAGAGTGTACAATTTTAGTACATTTTTCTTTCCTGCCAACTTGCAGAAAATAAATTATAATTGTAGAAATTTTAATTTACAAGTATAACTCGAATAACATTTTGCTTAGAGAGAATGTTAATAAGATTCATAAACGCAGTAGCAGGTTTGAAAATTGAACGTATCAGCTTCACCATCTGATCAAACGCCATCTGTCACGAGATGAAATCGTGCCATTCGACGAAAGCGTCTATGAACTGGACTGAAAATGTGGAGCAGCTGAATGGGACACGTTCTGCGAGCACTCTGGAAGATTTTCACGTGAATCCACAACTAAACTGAATATCAATATGCCCAGTATTTCGAATCGAATACAAAGTGTTCCGCTTTAATCTTTCCCATAGTGAAACTGTAACACGAGCATAATTATATATTCATTCATAATTATATTACATATTCATAAATATTCATTGAGCAGAAGGAAATTTTGTTCCTGACAAATCCCTTATTCCAAACAGCTAATTGTACTGTAAAATATTTTTTCCCAGCAACCAAGAGAAACTGAACTAAAATAAAATAAATACTCGACAAACTCGCGAATACGGTTAGTTCGTACGCAGCTTCTGCGAAACGGCTGAATAAGTGGTCGTCGAAAGTTGGTTGCGCGAAACAAGCGGACGCGATGCAAATCCATTTTCCCGCTTATCGAGAGACTCGTTAATTTCCGTGGGACGAACGACCGCTGCCAAACTTCATTATTTTGGATTTTCATATACTGCATCCATCTTCCTCAGTCCCATCTCGGTTCGGTTTCGTTTGTTAAACCAGCCGGTTGAAATTACGCACGAGCGTGGAAATGAAGCGCCGACGAAACAGGATAGAATTAAATGTAACACGAGGTCGCCAACTTCCGTTTTTCCCTGAACCGTAGCCGGGAAATAATATCCGGCACATCCTGTTGCTCATCTTCTGTCGTCTCGTATAAATTTCGTATTATACCCGGTATGTAGCCGGCACGGAATCGGGCAGAGAATCCAATTGAATTTCCCGGCTAATCCTGATTATACTTTAACATCGGTCCTCGCTGACGTAACGAGATTTACGTTTAATTTCGTTCAATCCGTAGCGCGACGTGTTTCAGCGAATCGAATTGACCGATACGAAGGAATAATTGTAGTGTCCTCTTTCGTTTTCGATGGGAAAAGAAAATGAAGAATCGTGTAATTCTAGGATATACGGGGCTGGGTAAATCGAACAGCCGATAGCATAATGCTATTTGAAATAACGCTTTGGAATTTCAAGTTCCTTTTAGAGAGAGAGAAAATTGGAAAGCTCTTGATCTCCTATTAATTAAAAAGATAAACGTTTGAATTCGATGTGCTAGTTTTAGCGATATCGTATCTCTTGCTGACTTTCGATTGCTTTTAAGCTAATATTTTTGTTAAATGCAATTCGCTTTACTTCTTCGATGTGGACATGTATGGAGATTTTACGAAATTTTCAAGCTTTATAGAAAATTCATTTGCTGATTGTGACATTTTTGGTGATCGAATATTCTTGTGAAGTAACGATGGAATAGATAAAAGAAAAAAGTTCGAATGGCCACGATTTCGAGGAAGTTAAATTTGTCCCATTCAGTCCAAGGGAATATTTTCCAACGAGTGTCAATAATGGTCGACGGGGCTAACAGAATCAGTCCCGTGAACAAGTTTTCCCTCGCTTGAATTTTCAATTTGCGGGAATAACTGATTTACCGCCGAATCGATTTAATTGTATCCGAGGCCGATGAATCATCTACCGTTTTGCGATCGTTTCGATTTTTATTTTACCAGCTTCGCCTCGGTTTCCTTGGATAGCTTCCACCTTTTATATTTCGCAACTAATGTCTTTCATTTGATACATTTGCACAATGTGAAATGCATTCATTTTAAACTGGGCAGGAAATGAAATTGAACTTAACTTTATACGCTACTTAAACCTCCAACCCATCGCTCTAATAACAATATATTTATTCAGAGTTTACAGCAATCTAAATTTAAATCTCCCGAAGCTTTTTAATGCATTAATAAATGCAAACAAAAACTTCGTTTAATTTTCTTCTCCTTTGCCCGTAATAAACCGTCTCGCGAAAATGTGGACGACAGTACGGCATTGTATTTTACGACAGCAATCGCAAATAACAATGCGACCGAGCCGACAGAATGGAGGATGCACGCTGAAGGGTCATTTGCAAACGGCTACAAGTTTCCCGGGGAGAGAAATCCAGTCCTATTTCACTTGCACGACAACAGCTGCAGCCACAACAAGATAACGAGCAGTGGATTAAGTCCTAAAGCAGTCATAACCGCGTATCGACGGTTAAAAGCTGTTAAAACGGGAAACTCACGGGCAGCTTTCTCCCAGAAAGCTGCCGAGCAATGAATTATTAATTAACGTTTCAGTAGAAGTTCAATAACTGTTACCCAGCAGCAGTAGAAGGAAGTAAAAATTGTTCGACTAGTCTCGCATCAATTGGAACATGTCTTTACGCCAATTTGCATAACTATTAACTACTAATTTAAGAAACTATTCGACTGTATAAATGCAACACAGATTGAATTGAAGCAACACTTTGCAAAGTCCAAAGTAAATTGAAGATAATCGTGGACAGAACGTAGAGTAAGATTTTCATTCAAACAGTCGGCTGCTTCTTTCTTTTCTTTTGTTTGTTAAACTCTTCGACTAATACCGGAAATAGCTTTCGATTCAAAAGCATCCGACGCAACTTCGAAACTCATTATAGGGTGGTTCGAAGTGCGAAGACGACAGTGAAAAGGGGAAAAGAAAGGTGCAAATGAGACGCTTCGAAGTGAAATGCTAATTCGAGCAATAGGTAAACATAGATTCTGTGAAAAACTTCCAGCTCCGATTTAACATCCACTGATCCAGCCACTTCCTTATTCTATGCTAAGTTACAGCCAGTTTTCACGGAAGCCATTATTAAGGATAACCAATTCCTCCAGGTCTCGTTCTATTGGAACTTCAGCGAGAATGAATCGAAAGCGGGAAGCCGATAAAGCAGCGAACCATGTCGCATGGCGGTTGTGGGTGGATTTGGCCATCGGATTATCGGTCCGTCTGCTGGGACGAGCATTTTTCCATGAACTATATCCCTCGAGCCTCGGGGCTTCTTTGGATTTACTTAGAAAACCGTGAGAATCGTTGAAAATATGAGCGTTCGCTTTTTTCCCCGATCTTCTAATGAAACTCAATGCAATCGCTACCGCAATGGGTAAACTGAATTTAATTATATCCTGCAGTTCTTCGACAATAGACATAATTATAATTTATAGTCGGCTGACGTAAATCCACGTATAATTCACAATATCATGAGATAATAGCGACATATATGTATAACCAGACACCGTGCTCACCAACGTTACAGCTGCGTAATTACACGCCTGGTAAACTCCGTACAGTCTTGATTATAATTACATGCCTTGACCATAGATTAGACACTGGCAGTTATGTTAAGCATAAGGGTACGAAAATATGAACAGGCACACGAAACTGGGCGTAGAATCTTGTTAGGATGTAGTATTTATAGTTGGGAAAATCTTCTGGCAAGTTCTGGTAAGGTAGATATGATTGAACGTCGAACTAATGGACCTACGAACCCTCCAGTGTGCGAACGTCTAGGCTAAGTAGAATGGCCCGGTCTAGGTCAGACGGCGAGGCAGTGAAATATGGATATGTATTCAGGCAAGCGGAAAACAGAAGCCCGCGAGTTGAATTGTGCAACTCCGTATTCGTGCGCCTATCAAGTGAAATGGGTCGATTATAAACAGACATCCTCGAGTTACTTTGTTCGCCGCTTATGTAATTACCGGCCTGTCTGAAACTACTTGCGGGATATTTAACTTGATAGGCGAATTATAATTTTCGAACACAGCGTTCTTTATTCTCTTCACTGTTCAACTAACAAGTAATGTACCAGACAATTGGGAAATGTTGTTGAAGCAAACCAATTTCTTTATCATACTTGTACCTCAATGTATTCTAATTATTATTTATAACATTTTCAATTCATTTTTCTGTCTGTCTGTGAACAAATTTCTCTTCTCCATTGTCGCTCGTTTAAATTAACACTAATTAGCATTGAGTTTCGTCGAAATGAATTTCTTTAACAAAACTACGAAGAGATTTCATACGTTTTGCATTCTCTTCTTTATTATTTAATTGAGCACGACTAAAACTTACCAACGAAGAATTTTTCCGCTCACGCCACTGCACTCTCGATTTAACAAATCTTTTTACAGATATATCCGTGACCCCGTTACCCAACATCCCTTCAACCTAGCCCAGACATTTCCATAACCGTCCCAGCAACCGATTACCCACACCACGCCGTACTGCCGACGACAAATATATACGCTTTTACGTATTTGACATTCTCACGCGCCATCAGCTCGCGATACGTTCCCATCCGTGCTATCCACGGACGCGATTCTTCGGCGGTAAATAAATTCCTGTCTCGCGAGGATTCGAGGGTAATCCACCGGGCGTCGAAGACAATTGCGCGTCACGCTGTTGCGAGCTCGCGGAAGCGTGGCGCATTAATCGTGGCGGAACAGAAACCGTGGGCGGTGAATTAATTTAACGCGGCGCGTACGATTCCTGCATTAGTTACACGCAGTTACGTACAATATCTGTTGGCACGGCCCTGATTACGTGGCACGGTTGCACATGCTGCCGCGTCTAATGTATCCCCGTGCCCGGTTATTGCCATCCGCGGGATTATTTCTGTAATTGCACTCGTTGCAATTCCCCGATGCGATCGTTCTAACAGCCTAGGGGCTTAATGCGCCGCGATTGCTCACGCCGCCGCGCCGTTTTAACTGGAGACGCATAAAGTATCCCGCTGTGTAACTTTATTGCGCTCGCGTTGAATTAAAATACTAATCGATTAAGGTGAACGGCCGGTGATAACGAAATCGGGTTAACAGGGTCCGATGAAAGCGCCACGGCGAACGTGAGTTACGGAACGGTCGGGTGAACGTTTCACGAAGGAAGTATCGTGTTCGTCGGGTCGCGACGGAAAAATCGAATGGCCGTTTATCGAATTACGGTAACAGCTCTAAACTGTTCGCAATGCCATTTGATGCATCGAGATTCCCGTCGCAATTGCGGGCGGTTATTATCGCGATGTCGTTCCCCCCGGAATTATTCAAACAATCCGCGCGTTTCGTTATCTCGCAAACCGGGTCGATCGTTTCTGCCGCGGAGCGATGCACATTCAACGAATGCAACGAAGAATTGTACGCTGTGAGCGCCCCTGGTAATGAATTGCTTGCGTATTATCGTCGCGAGATTTTCTTTTATACGAACTTGAGAGCGTGGTCGAGCAACTTTTTTCTTCTGTTCGGATATTCGCTCGATCGAGACAAAAGAATTTTTCCAACTATTGGAACGGACGAAACCGTGGAACGGATAGGGCGAAATAAACGATTGCTGAGGTCGCGGGATTCTTCGGAATACATTTTCCTTCTTTCGAATTTTCCTCTCGAGTGTTCCATCGGAAAGGAATTTATTCTGCCGATTGCTTCCCTCCCCACGGGTTCGTCCACGATTGTTCCTCCAAGAAAAACAGTTTGCAACAATGGTGTGCATCGTCGTCTGTAATTTTAGCTTGTCCTTGCAGATAAGCTGAGTCATTAAACGGAATGGAATGCCTCAGAAATGGCGCTGTAATTAGATTCGCTCAATTATTCACGCGTTAAGGCAGCATTAAGCGGGAGTCATTCACTCTGTGCTATTGAAAACGTTATAGAACGAAGGCTGTGCACGTTAAACGATCGCATTAAATATTAATTAACTTTGCTATCGGGTATTGCAAAGTTCGTGGACTTTATTTAGAAAATAGTTACAGTCGATCACGAAATCATTACTATTTTATGGTTCTATTTTATCAGCCGACTGTTGTACTTAATACTAATCTTTACCTCAAATATTAAAATGTATTATAATATACTCAAACCTAAGGCCACCATAAAAAATGAAACAAAAATTTTGCAGGCTCGTTCAACTGATAACAAAAGCAAGTAAATGAATAAAATAGTGGTACTCTCGTCAGAAAAAAAATAGTCAATATAAAAAGCTGCTCTAAATACAGAAAAGATAGTTTTGTACGTCATTTTCTACAGGAGCTGCCTGAACGGCAGAAAATCGTATTCCCCCGGCACCATTTCGTATCAATCTAGCCGCGAAGCGGAGAAAAAAAATTGCACGAACCAGAGAGAGAGAGAGAGTGAGACCAAAAAGAGTGCACGGTGGGTGGTGTATTGTGAGCACTCAAGCTGCTATAAAATTCCCCGGAATTACTCGTCCACAAATCCGCCGGAGTAAATTAAAAATTTCCCACTCGGATCTGTCGATTGCGTCCCCCTTCGAACAATTCCTCTCTTCATTTAATTCCGATAGAACAAAAACGGGATTAAATCGAACCGCTTAGCCTCCCTCCACTGCAATCCTTTGTTTCGACCACTGTCTTGTGTTCGGTTTCTCCTCTTTCACAATATGAATTCGTAATAGAATTAATGTTACCCAAACCAATGTCTTTTCATGCTATAATACGATGGTTTTTAAATGTTTCGTTTCTTAATACAATAAGAAACATAGTCTCCAAATTGTCCATTTTACGATATATATTTTGTCGAACTCTATTTGTCCAAAATGAATCCCTTGCAAACACGCTAGAATTCTATAATTATTCTATAATTATATGGTACGCTTTAATGTTTTTATTACCGGCGTGTTATAGTACCGATCTCTTTCCACGGTACACTGTAACTTCGTTCCGATAGCAATTTTAACATACTTTTTAACATTCACGGGGGATTTTGCCTTTTTATAATCGGCAGAAAAGCGCAGGTACCGTCTAACGCACTATGCCGGATTAAATTTTTGCCCGCAAACGAGAACGATATTCTCGTAAAAGGCAAGAAGTATCGGTATAATTGGACAGCATAAAAGCATTCGCGAAAAATTTCATTGAAAGATGACAAACGAAAATTTCATTCAATCACAATGACATCGCAATAAACGAAACCAACACCGGCACGAGAATTTCACACATGTTCGTTCAAGCCGTTCGCCTTTTTGTACCGGCGTTAATATAATTTCGTTCCGAATAATACAGCAGCCCTGTGTATTCCGCGCAACGTAATTAGTTTCACGCGCTCGCTTAACGAAGTATCGCGTTCCATTTCAGCTGCAGTTATCCTAGAGAGGAGACAGGCCGTGCGCGAGAACGGCCACGTGGCTCGAACAATTTTATAATTTATATGTTTACACGGAAGAAAGTGAGACGATGGGATAGGAGAAAGGGCGGGGACTCAATTATGGAGATAGCCGCACACCCCGTGGCTTCCTGGCGGTTAATTATTCAGAAATTGGCGTCGAGCCACGCGTTTCACCTCGGCTACATCGAGCGGTCTACGTCGCCGGAAGTTGAAGCAATACTGGAAAAGGAATTTCCCGGCGTACAATGAAATTGTACTCGAATTGGTGCCTTTGAATTTGTCTCCGTAAATTACTTAACGCCATCGTTCGCGTCGATTAATTAGAATAATGGAAAAGATTCTGAAACACCTGTTACGTGTTTCCAATTATTCCTTCGCAGTCCTCCTTGTCCCGGTAATGAAATTTTTCAGAAATAAGTTACACTTGCACTCTAGAGACTGGTAAATTGATTAAGAGACAGCTGTGAAGAAGCGCCTGTAGGTAAATGCGATAATTCGCTGATATTATTCAGGGGATAGTTATTAAAGCTTCTTGAATTGGTCATGGAAGCAGTATAAGTTGAAATTTGTATTCATGCTGTAAACGGAAACGAGATATGTCCTCCTTCTGTTACGTTTTATACCATAGTGCATACAACATGCCTCGTAAAACGTAACATTCTACATAAAGATATACATCGGGTATGAAGAATGTAAATTTTTGTATACAAGATCTTCGTTGATATTGGTTTTAAAAACTTGCGGACCGGTTACTATTTTCACATCGGATGTTCCATTGAAACGCAACTATGTTTCTTACGCTATCAATTGACGGATATGTCCCGGTGGTACGAATAAAAAGAAACTTTTATCTGCACCATTTGGGACCGCAACAATCGAAGCTGCTGGCATAATTTTTCTTTAGCTTGTAATCCAGCGCAAAAGGAAATGACAATAAGAAAAAAGACGAAGGAAGGTCTGATTCAGTTTTCTGATCAGAAGAAACTCCCCGCGGCAGGATAATACATTTCACAGATTTAGACGTCGCAGAAAAGAACGTTTGATGCAGAAAAACACCCATCTTTTCCTTCACCTTTTCACGGAGAAGATTTTCACCGGCCACCTCGTTTATTACGCGCGACGCTCTGTTATATTTTTGCACGCCGCTGCGCAGCCACGACGGATCCAATCTTAACTCTAAATTACACCTTAATGGTCGAGCATCCGTCCGTCCGGTACCCAGGGCGTTCCTCTAATTTGAGCAGATTATTAAAATCGCATCGTCGTGATCCTCGAAATGAAGGATCGCCCCGGTAAGCAAGCGACGATGGAACTTTTCTCGTAAAATAAATCAGCTACTGCTATCGCGGTAATTCGGCACAGCCGCCTCTGCCTTGCCAGTAATATTGGATATTTTCTTAATGGTGAAACTTCCATAGAGACCGACCCCTGTTCATCCTCATGAACTCTTGGATAAATCGGTGCACACCATCGCTACTATCCGGGACTTTTCTTTCTATACCATTGTCGAACCGATCGATCTTGTCTTCCTATTTTTTTTCTCTTCTTTTATTAAAACTAATTTTTGTTTGCTTAATTTAAAAACACGTAATACAGACGTTACATCTAACGCAAGTTTCTCTTCACTTTTGTTTCAGCCACTGTCCAAGCGACTATATCGCTGTGTACTCGGGTCCTACAACGTCGAGTCCTCTTTTGAAAATGCTTTGCGGGAGGGAGAGGACCTCGTTGACGTACAGCGGACAGAAACTATTGGTCGAGTTCAGGTAATGAAAAAAGAAAGGAAGAAGAAGCCTTGTGTTGGACGGTTGAGATATCTACGATTAACGTAACGTGAAACTCAATTGAAACGTTCAATTTGATCCATCAAAGTCTCTATTCTTTCATTGAAGAATAGGAAGCATCGTTTGAGAGGAGACCTTTGGTTTCAGAACGGGCCCTGAAGTGCCGCCTTTTGATTACAATGGCTTCGTCGCGAGTCTCAGCTTCACAGAAATTACTACTGAGACACCGACGACAGTTACCATGGACAGCGTGAACAAAAGTGGTAAATAATATAGAGAATAAAGTTGAATAAAATTTGTGATCAAAAGTTGTAATTCGAGATTCTAGGGATCTATATATTTTATTTTAAAATGATCACAGTGGACACGATGAAATCGTTTGGGAACACCGGTTACAATGTACGCTATAGTAATCGAGATCTTCACGATCATCGAAAAGATCAAGGTCTAACGACCAGCACCTGCGACCTGGAGGTTAGTGGCGAGAAAGTTAGGGCTGGCCACCATGATACCAGAGGGAAACTGAAGTCCACCACGTGCCGACTCGTGCTTCGTGGACGTACTTATGACACTGGACACGTTTCATTGGCCAGCTACAATCTCAGGTAATGCGTATACCTCACGAATCATATTCTTGAAATTTTTAGTTTACCCTATGCTTGTGTGTGATACTTGTGAAAAGTGCATTATGCTGTTTTTATAGAATATGTACTTTGAAGTATTTGCACGATTAATTTGTATATGTTCGTTGCTCTGATTTTGAGAAGGAATTGATATTTGATTAATTTCATTATGTAGAAATATCTAGAATTAAATGAACACATATTGTATGCAGGATATATTGCTTTGTTCGTCAGCAATTTAATTGGTCCTAAATTCGCGAATTGAAATAGAATTGTTAATAGTAGGTAACTAGGTACGCGCTTTTGTTTCACTAATTGTTTTCAATTGTGCACGATCCACAGCGGGCAAATAATTTATTCGTCGGCCGTGTAGATTGTTCAATAATTTTCGTTACATAATAATGGATCAATAACAAACAGAAATTGATTTTCTAATTAACATAAATATTATTCAGGTACCTCAAATTAAATTCTATCCAAATTAATTCAAACACCAGTTTCAGATTAAAACCTTTTCATAAAATCTCAGATCATTAAACATTGCCTGCAAACATTGTAAAAAGTCATTGCTATAGTTAATATAGTAAAATAATACTAACCAAAATGTTTCAATTATATGTAATACCACTTTTCCAAATAGTCTTACAACTGGAAAATTAATAGAAAAAATACATTTTTAACAGTGCTTAATTTTAATACTTTAATACTTTTCGCTTAATTTTACCAATACTTCCGCTCGCTCTGCTATCGCGTGTTTCCGGTCAAGAAATCAGGAAACACGATCCCTCAGCACGATCTGGGAAAATCTTGGACACAGTTTTAAGGTGATTGCATTGGGACGTAGGAACGAAGCTAGAAGCTACGAACGAAATGCAGTCACGTAGCAGACCGTACGCCACCATGGCATGTCTGGAATTGTGTTTCGCTTGTTTGCCTTTTTTCCGTAGAGCCTTCGTCAAGGGCTCTCGATAGCAAGCGAATTCGGCTCGTGCTAGCATCCCCCTTATCGATCCGTTGGTTATAATCGAACGGGAAGTTCGAACTCGTGTTAATCGCTGACCAGCACTTCGATTTAATTACCCGCCTCTCGAGCGAAGAAGCTCGTTCAGTGAGACACAATATATTAAGTAACGTTCAAGTTAATAATCGATACCACTCCTTCCGAACGGTGTTCCAAAATTGTGCGCGTACGTGAAATTCGAGGAAAATTAGAGGTAAATGGAAAATGAATTCAGAGATACATTCGACCGGTTTTATACAGAAGTTTTAGGAGCTGGCTTATCAAAAACCACCGCAGATAACAGTTTAATTTTTGTTTTCGTTAAATAGCACAGAGAGACGAATTATTCTATGAGTAAGCAATTGTTCTGGGATGACTGCTAGGAAGTGAAAAGGTCTCCCTCATTTTTTATTCACAGAATTCCGTATTAATTTTCATTTGCTCAGATAAATCTCCTCGAACTGTAACAACATTTACTTCAATTACTCAATTTCTTGTTCTACATAGTTCAATAATTATCAGCAACGAAGTCATATATGCACGTATATACGAAAGTCGTGATTTTCTAAACCTCAAGAACAAGGGCAAGCCTAAGATGTTTGACACGTACTTCCTTCCCGAAAACCCGGGGGAATTTCGATATGCACTCGCACGTATCAATCAGCATAACTCATCGAAGAAACACCAACGCATAGAGGGCTCATCCCTACCAGTGTCCTCCAGCCATCCTCTTGGAAGTAATAGATACGAAGTGGCCGTAAATCACACCAGAATGCAGCTGGCTCGTATCCCTGGGATTTTCAATTATCATGCACAATGGCTGCAACTCGCGAGGACCATGCATTCGTGGCTTCGTAGATATGTTCCTGTAAGAGATGGAACACGCGCTGGGTGGGCTGAAAGGTCCCCTTCCACCGTGTTGCCACCCTGAGAACGGGGTGAACCGTAGCCAAGGAGCGAACGTAAGCCCGTCGGTTCTCAAGCCGGCAGATATATAACCAGGAATAAACTAAGAGGAGACAAGCATATAGCGTCGTACAGAGATATACAAGGGGGGCAGAGGGCTGGTAACTTGGTACGAACGGTTCATCGAAGGCGGTATCAATTTGGAACGGGGTACGTTCGAGGAAATCGAGGAATCGTTTCGCAGATCTGCACAGGATTATTGAAATGGATGGATCGATCGTTAGAAATTAATTTACCAATTTGTTGTTTTCCCCTTATGATCGTTGGCTTCGTATCTGTCTTTCATTTTCATTTTCGTTGGTACCATGTAGATTGTAGACTATTCGTGCGATTCGATTGTTTTAGATCGTGGTGGATCTGACGGGCATTGGGAACATATGAATTTCTAAGTTACTCGCAACGCTCGTAGATTCATGTACATTACATTTGACGCGCGATATGTTAGATTCCAGAGAATCGATCCGGGGCTTTACCTTCATCCGAGTATAACGCTACAATACGTAGCAGTGCGTGCTACACGCGTAATCTGGATATCGTGCTGTAAACAGCGGGTTCGGAGGTTGTGATTGCCAGCAGATCACTGTGCGAGGTGTAGAGAATTCCTGACGGTAAGACAGCCGGGGAACACGAATTCGAAGCTGGAAATTTTGTCGAAAGTGGTTGGAAACTTTGCCCGAAGTTTCGATCGACGAATTTCACTGAAACGCTTCGTTAATGATGGAGACTCTACGATGAATTCTAATTATTGGTATTTGTCTGCCAAACTGCTCCTGGTTCAGTCAATTTATTCAAATTTAGCCAATCGTCCTGTCGCATATACAGTCAATCTACTGACGAATCTATATTCCTACGATGAATGTGAAAATTAAATTTTCAACAGTAGGAAAATGTTTCCGTGCTACGTTTCATTTATAATTTCTTTCATCCGATGGTGAATCCGTTGACCCACGGACCAATGATGCTCGAATTTTATTGGCTGACCTTTTCCGCTCACGTTCACTCTTCAAATATTCATTCGTCGAAAACTAGGTGTTGGACACAGACATTTTTTAACAACCCCAACCTCCGCAAACGATCTATTCAACCTGAATGATTTATCGTGATCCATATACACGCTTTGCATTTAGATGAGACCTTCTCAGTGCTTTTAATACTTATTCTGTATAACAGATGGAAAAATAAATATAAACGTGTATTCCTAAAAACGTCCAATTCACTGGTCATACTAATTGCTCCCCGGTGTCAGAGGGATGTGATCTAAATGCAGCGCGTGTATATGCAGTTTTTCCGAGGAAAAACATTTTTTGTTCGGCAACCATTTAACATTTTTATATTACACTGATTTTTCCCAAGTCACATACACGTGCTTATATTTCCTCTAAGGGAATAAACTGTTAAAAATAAAAAAATATAATTCATTTGAACATTTTTGTTAGATTTTAGCGTTTTGTCAAATTTTCCATACGATAGTTCTAAGTATTTCTGCCTCGGTCAACTGAACGCACGTTTTAATCGAAACGAATTTCTTTCCTGCCAACAAAATATTACATATCAAGCATTGACATTTCTCATTGAAAATGGTTACTTATCATTCTAATTTTCAACTAATTCTTGCACATTACAATATGGGGAGACATCGTAACCCTGACTTCCTTAATTGAAATAAATGCAATAACCAATTTCTTTCCGAACATTCCAGCGCCCAAGCCTGCCAATCGTCGATCGAAATATTCGACGGTCTCCCAGGGGGAGGGATGCTTGGCAGCGCAAAGTCTCTCGAGAGGATCTGCAGTCCTGCGCAGAGGCTTCCACGGGAATTCGTGCAACAAGATACGTAAGTGGATTCTCCAGTTATTAGACGAGAAATGCCGACTTCGTGTACGATGCGCGGCTTATTACACGGATATTGTACTAAGAAGTCCTCGAGATTCCAGTCGATTCGTGATACGAAATGCAAGCCGCTCGTACTATCTATTTACGAATCGACACACAGGCCATTGAATTGCCGAAATTATAGCGAAGAACTTGTCCGTTCATGGGCGACGTTCCGTTGACATTCCCTTGCCAGTATACATATCCATCCACCAAAGTGGAAAATTCCTTTTTAAATTAATAAATCAAATCTACGAACCTTCGTGAACATCCATATTAATTAACGCAGAATCGATTAGCAATAATAAGGAACCCTGTTCTTTCGACCAATAGTATACACGCGAAATTATCACATTAAATATCAAATATTTAAATATTTCTGTTATACAGGTTGCCAAAATATTTCACCTGCAACTATTTCGTTGAACGTTCGATATTTATACCCAAGAATCTCAACTCCTTACACTGTATATTAAAGAAACAAACATCACAGTAACTTTCCTGTACACGTTCATTGCGCGAAAAGTAGCCATGTAACCATGAATAGAAACAAGGACTTCAAATTCCTGACGTTTCCTTCGCCCCAGCTCGAGCTAATAAAACTGACGCGCACGAGCAGCAAGGTACCATAAGAAGATAGCTGCTATTCGATCTGAAAATGTGCAAGTTGATTACCAAATCGATTACCAAGTGGACTCGTGCGAGAGTTGCTAAAGGAAAAGAGTACGCGTAATCAGGAAACAGCATCCGCCGTTCGTTGCTTTATTCGGTCAAGAGAACGAGACACACGACGGCACGTTCATCTCGTCCGACATCGAGTATGAAAGATGATTACAGGCCACACGATACGTCGCACACAGGGTTCGTGTTTGCAATTTACGTCGAGTACAGACGTTCCAATAGGAACGAAGCTATCGCAGACTGAGGAAATCCGAGTATCCAGGGATGAATCCCTCCCTGTCCTCGCCGACATAAGTACACAGAAATACACGTCCGTGTGCATGCCAACACGAAGACGTGCTTTATGACGCGCGGCTCCTTTCACGGCGTCGTAAAAACATTTAATGCCGTTCGATTTGCTCGTACGCGCAATGCTGCGACGTCGCCGAGGCGATAGGGCCGCCGGTATGGTGAGAGGCGAATTCCTGTGTCTTTGCGTGCAGTGAAATTTGAATAATCGCCCGGGAGCACGATTTACGCGACGCGTTGGCTGCTTTATTGCACGTTTTTTTCTGGTCCTCGCTGGTTAGCAAAGCGGAATGAGAGCGAGAGATCATCGTTGCGGCGGATAACGGCGGGCGTAATCTCGTTTCGTAAGATCGTTTTACGACGGCACGGAATTTTCGAGAAATTAAATGCAAACGCTGTGGAGGATGTCGAAGCTGGGGTGAACTACGGTCACACGGGGGAATGACAGGATCGGGGGATTCTGATGCAGGATGCCTTTAACTGTCGTGTAGCCTGCATGGGTGATTCGCAGGCTTGTCAGAGGTACGTACGCGTGCATGCGGCGCGTGTCGAGTAGAGTTGAACAGTGTGGGGTCAGACAAAGGAAGGGAGACGTACTTTGGATTGTCCGCTATATTTTGGCCGTTGACTGTTCGTACGCGGGGGAATTCAGCGAAAGGGAGTAAAGGGTAGAATTATGAGATTGAAGAATTATTTTTGTAGGATACTTGACCCTAGAAACTTCAGATTTCCTTTACAGAATTTGCGGAATGTAGTACAAAAATAGTCATTTTCTGTTAACATTATTATTATGCAAGTTTAATAACGAAAAAACAGTTTCGTGCAGATTATTCGTATTCTTCGTAAATAAACGATATCCGATTAAGGATCGGGATAGTCTCGTCAATGTATGAAATGCACGTGAAACAGTCCCGTTGGTAAAGCTGATTAATGTTTAATACTTTTCCATAGGACTGCGTGAAAGCAGAACTTACCAGCAGAACTTACTAAATACAATATAAACAATATTTTTAATAAATTGTAAATAAAATGTAATATAATATCATATGATATTATATTATTTTGAAGTGCTTATATTTGTCCATAATAAAAACGTTTTGCACGGTTTGTCTGGGTAAATAAATGTCATTAGTCCACAAAAAAATGATGTTTACAGAACTTTATGCGAGTCAGCGATGCTTAATGAATAATTTTAGCGAGAAGACTTGAAATTACATAAAACGCGTAGCAATGTTCAGAATATTTGCTTGATCCCCCAAGGAGAAGCCTCGAGACGAGACACGAAAATGAAATTATCGTTTGATGTATTAAAACGTGACGTTGGAATAGGGTCTCGCCCTCAAAGGAGACGGACCGTTCGATATTAATCAGATAAATGTCAAAGTGACTGGACGAAGAATCACACGGCCCAGAATGTAGGTATCTCTGGCTTGAAAAACGTGACGGGAAACCAAGCACGAAAAAGACTTTCCCCCGCACATATTGATCAACGTTGGCGGGGCCACGATCTGAATGGGTTACATTCCAAATCCTTTCAACCGCGATCGATACTCGCTCTCGCTATCCGGTGAATCGTTCGTCCAGAGGCAAGCCCCTGGTTCAGAAGCTAGACTAGAAGGATCTAGTTGCGAGATACGAAACGGCTGGAATTCCAGCAAGAACGTACACGTTGTAAATGGTATGCCAGGCTTGGATAATTAAACGGTAATGTACTTACTGAAGCTCCTGGTCCTTGTGGACGAAGAAAAGGAAATAAGTAAATAAATAATAATTCCTTCTCTCGAAATTGCAATTCCGAATCACAGTACAAGTATAATGCAATCCAAAGCGTTATTTATACAGGCAATAAAATTGCATTACAAGAATCCAAGTGAAATCTACGTTATTTACCGCTGACAAGTTGCACGAAGATAATAAAATGAAGTCATTGAATACACCGTATTAATCGTTTTGACCTAATTATCAAAGTTTTTTTCTATCTCCGAATCCTAGACGGAGTAATAAGTAATTAAGAAAGAAACATGAACCGAAGATAGATCGATATCTCGAGGCTGATTCACGGCAGTGTAGACAGAGAAGTCTCGTGAGATGAGGTCGGTCAGCCAGCCGCCGAAAGAGCTCGATGTAGAAGGTCCAGCAGGACAAACAAGGTATCCGAAGTTCCCTCCCGGGAAGGAAGCTAGGGCAGAAGTAAGTGCAGAAGGGGGTGAAGCTGAGTGCACGGATGCGGCGCATGCATTATGCAAGCGGCGGAAAACAGACGGACGTGAAATGTCCATGGGTTTTCACGCGTCGATATTCCTGAAGGAAAAACCGACGGCTGCCCAGAAGTGATTTTAAAGCGAGTCGATTGTTTAATTCACATGAATTTCCTCTGTTAAATTTGCACGTAATAACGGCGAACGATATTTCATATAATAGTCGGCTATTTGTCATGAAATAAAAGATTCACGCTGGGCTGAATATTATAAATAGGATAAATCGATGTCGCTTAAATTGCTCGATCTGTGGGTAGAAATAAGTAGAACGATTCAAGTGATTCGGGGAAATAGTCTATTTCAAAAACAATAATTATTTTCGATAGCCGATGTCTCGCGTTGCATAGACGAGCCGTATCACTTTAATATCGTCAGTCTTTTTTTAAGGATTCATAAGAATGCCATTAAAAAATACATTAATCATAAAACGTGCTAAATCATAGTAATTTCCAGCACAACTCTCCTACGTCCAACAAAAACGAGCATACCGTCAGCAATTTCACTCCGCCCGACGAGCACATACTCCAACCTGAACTCCTTCCGGCTTCTATCGTAAAAAGGCATCCCCTTAGCTCGACGATGTTACACGTTTTTTAATCTACCTTAATTTCTAACGGGGGCAGCTGTTCAGCCAGGATTTATACTTACCAACCGTACCTGGTTGAACGTGCGTGCCTATGGGACTGTCGCGTGTTTTATGTCGGCTAATCTCGTAAAAATTCATGCAAAATAACGTCCATGTTTCATCCGTGGCCCGCTCTCCCGGTAGCCTGGGGCACGTTTTCCATTGTTCAACCGTGTTACGCTGTACGACTTTCACGCTGCATTTAATGCATCTTTTTGGGGGGGCGCAAGAAACAGCCAGAATATTTTGCGCCAGGTAATAATGCGATCAACCGCGACTTCCGGTTTACCGTTCGCGATGGGACTCGGAGGAGTAAGTTATTCCTGTGGCCAACGTTGGAAAAAGAAACCCCTTGACGAGGAGCAGCTCGTGTACGAAGTTGAATGGAACGAGCTCGTGACGTTTATTCGATACTCATCGCGATGGAAAGTCGGGTTAATTCGATCTGTTTATCCTAGAAATTTCATACCGTGAAAAAGCAAAGTGCGCGGTATAATTGGAAATCGATCGGAGTTCATTTCCCGAACGTTCTGTGCGAAAGAAAAATTGTTCCGTGATTCCAGCGGATATTGAAGAGATGGAATAATGTGCGGGGTGTGGAAGTTATTTTTGTAACAGCTACCAGCAAATTATGAATTTGGAATCTTTTACAATGATAAGTATATAACACGTGGAAATGTCGCAATTAATATAATTAACAACAGTTATCGTTACACCGAATAATTCATACGCGAATATTTGAATCTCTACTTTTATCTATAAATTTTCATGTCTGTCTTGCTCAAAATCAATTGTATCATCGATACGTTGCACGTTATTTATCCGATACATGGTAACCAACGAAATACTCGCGCTATTATATTTCTGATGATTATATTCCATCGTAACCACCTGCAATGATCCACTGGTCACTGAACGCACTATAAAAGTCCAGCTCCTCAACCACAGCCAACACGACAGTACCAACGCGGAGAACCACCGTCAACCGCGGTTCAAAACCCGCGAAACTAAATATATAAAAGAAAGCCCGGTTCCATTCAATGCCCCGTACACTCGTCGCCCACGATACCATAAAAAGTCCCACCGCTCTCGCGATTATCCAAGTGAGTAGCACGCGGCATGCACCGTTTAATCGACGCCCATCCGTGAACGAGATACATCGAGGATCAATCGAGGGTCCCGTAGCCATCGAGTAATTTGATTTCCACGCGCCAACGGTGGCCAACTAAAAGCCGCCACTCTGTCCGTTAGGACGACGGCTAATGAAGCGACGAGGGCCACGCAGTGTCGACGATCGTCGGTCTGTTTCTGATAAAACAAGCTGCCCACGGGCCTCGCGATCGGGCGTTTTCAAACGACATTCACGCGGTCGTTCATACTCGACCAACGCCTGTTACGCGAGATCTGCGAGAGAATTTCCAGCTTACGAGTCAATAATAATTGATCAACGATCACCCGTAGGCACCGGACGACGCGGTGATTCGGCCGCTATTGTTTCCCCGCCGTATTAGAAGCGTTTACTTTGAGCCCCGATTCGTAGCTCGTTAACGCCACGGGGAAAGCGAAAGCTGATTATCCAGGGACGAGATTATGATGGCGTTGTTAACTCAACTACGAATGACATTGTTCGCGTTAATATCGGCCCACCGAAATTTCGGACAATTATTCCGTATATTTTGCTGAACGTTGCAAGGATTGGCTTCTTCTGCTAACTTTCTTTGGATTATGTCACGTATTAATCTGTTGTTTTTTTTCTTCTAAGTACAGTGCTCGCGATTAGATTCATAATTGTACTTGCACCGGCAGTCACTTCGTTGCGCTTCGTCCCGGCGTGGCAATTATGTGTACATACTACTTAAGCGGAATGGCTCGAAACTAGTCTGACAATCATTACACCGTGCAATAAATCGCTTTATCCACTCGCACTGTTAACTTAGTTCTCGGCGTTAAGTGCATCGTTCCCGTTTCGGGTTTCGCAACCCTGTCCGACCCATCCGTATCGTTTCCCTTCCTGCGAGTGAACATTATTACATCTCTTGCCGATACCAAATTGCCAGCAAATATCCACGATTTTTCGTCAATATAGACTGATCAAAAAGGGATGGCAATGAAATGCAAACGTACCAGACATCGAGCACTCAAATGAAAAGGATAATGCCAACCCGAGCAACAGTCAAAACGCGATACCGCTTCCGTCTTATTACATCGTACGAATAAAACAGAAATTTCGTGCAAACTCATGGGACAAAACTGCTTCATAAAACGTGTACGACCGTGACGTATGGAAGCAGGCTTGCAGTTCACGTTTGAATCTCGTTTCAGTGACGTACGGGTCACGATCGGTGTCTGACAATCTCCTCGAGTAAGGTATTCGGAAGGTCTGACTCGCTATGTTCACCCCGTCTGACCTGGTTTGCACAGGAAAAGTACACACGGTTTCCCGTGCCCTCGTGCGACGTCCGCATATCTGAAATCCGCGAATGAAACTTGATGGTGAGCCAACTGGGTCGCTTGATCTTTCGGTTTAAAGAGCACCCTACCAAAACACCGATGTTTCTGCCGGTGTAATGACGTTGCTCGATTCCCTGGAAGAATTGGAATGGGTCCATCTAGCGAATATAAGTGGTTCTTATTGTTCACACGGCTTTTCTTATTCTCGATACAGGTTCAGCTTGAGAAATACTGTATAATAATAGTAGGAATATTGTAAAAATTAGACTGAATAGTTTATGAATAAAAAATGCGGGTAAATGAATAAACAATTGAGAAACCATCGATGAAGGAGAGGGCAAAATATTTTGTTGCAAATAAATTGCTTCAAATATTCAAATACGTACATTCGCTTCAAATACATAACAGGGCTGATGGAAAAATAGACATTTATGATCTGTGATTTTCTTTGATATCAATTATGGGAGTATAGAAAGTAACGACAAAGCGTTCCAATGTCTGTTTTCAAAACTTTCCGTATAACACGAAGAAAAAGTTCAATTTCATGCTGAATGACACCAAAGGGTCCAACGCGTAGAATGAAATTTCAATGAGTGTTGTTGGGCAGCACTGGTTCGTTCGTTCGGCAATTTTTCTGCTCGTCCTGAAACGCAATTCGCGGCACTCGTGACGTTTCCTCCCATGTATTTATTATTACTTTTCTTTTCCTATTTTGTTCCAATATCCCTTGCTCGTTTCATACATACATCAACTCGATGCCGTAAATAACGTGCCGTTGCCATACCGATCCGTTTCAAAGCAACGAGGTAAAATTGCGCACGTGAAATTATATTTAAAGTTCTCGCCGTTATTTACACTCGTTCGTCCCTTTTTAACAAACATCCTGCCCGTGCAATTACAAATTTTTCCAAGCTTTTAATCAAAGAATCCGGGATCCACGTTGGCTACCTTTATTCGTTGGCCACTGGAGGGCGGGCAGGATTCGTTGGAATATCATCGCCGGTAAAACTATAACTTTGCCAATTTAGCAAACACCCGCGTAACACCCGAGCCAGTTTCGTGTCGATAATGCAATTAATCTTCCGGCTTCGTACATTTGGTTCTCCGTTGTGCTGTAATTGTCGAGGCGGTAACCGTTTCTCTAATTAAAACAGCGTATTATAACTACGGAATTGTATCGGGGCAAGTTGATGAATCCTTTTAAATTATAATTTCGTAATTAGATAACGCTTAAGAGAACGGTGCAATTTTTTACGCCAATTCGTACTTCGAAACTCATCAACTATGTACGAGGAATATTGCGTATTTGAAGAATTCGGAATGTCCTGGGACTTGGGAGCTTTGTGATATCTTTAAAATTTCATAGCTCTTCTAATCACAAATGTATTATTAATCCAAATTATTAATCGGTATCCAATTCCACCGTTTAAAATCATTTTAATTACTGGCACGAAATTCATAAGTGGAACAGGGCTTTTCGACACCAAATCGATACAATTTCCCCGCCACCTTTCAATCGCGTGACAAATTAATTTCCCCGCAGCATCGCAGGTTAAGCCCACAGTACGTCAGACGACCAAAAACCGTGCTAATTTATTCCACCTATTAATAACCGTCCACTGCTAAGCTGCAAGACGTTATCGTGGGACAAAACACGGCGGCAAACATTGACTTATCACTATACGTTGTCTCACGGAGGATTCAGACACAGGTTATCGCGGGGCAACGTTCCCCAGGACGTCCATTTACAACTTCGACCCGGGCAAAATGGAAGTGAACGACGTGGAAAATTTACATGGCGCTTTGTGCCGCCACTTGCCCAACTTGCCAGCCTTGCTGTGCACACGTAAGCTTGTCAAGTATGGTGAGACGTACCTCTTTGACATAAAGGCGCCAGTTTCATAATTCACGGAAAACTTCCTTCGGGCACTTCGACTTAGAGATAATGGGAAAGAGGCGAAGAAGAACGGAACGGGACGAGGAAGAATCGCCGTGAATATATTCGAACGGTGTTCGACGATCCATCGGACAACATGGAATTCGAAGTGACGCTGCTTCGAAACATTATTTTATTGCAAATAGTGAGAAATACTTTCCCATTATTTTGCTGATAGAAGCATTTAATGTGGCACGCCTACGTTTACCTCTTTTCTCCTTCCAAATTATATTTATATATTGTGCAATTAATCGCCGTGAAACAAAAATAACGAATGTACCATCTAGAGTTCCCCTATTCTTATTATCACAAAAATCCCTTGCATAATGTTTTGAATGAGCCCACCTGCCCCGGAACAAATGTTTCCAAATTCCATCCGAATTTGCCCGTAACAACAGACAGTGCGCGATAAAACGAGGAGGCAGAATCTTTCATCAGACACCACGGTGGCGCGAAACGATCGTGGAAAGGTATGTTTGCCTCTGAGCTCCGCGTACTTCGACTCGTTGAGGCCACGAGGAACATCCGTTCGAAAGTATCCGATGGAAGATAGAGCCCGCAAGCTTTACGACATTTCTGATAGCAGTCGCGTGATTTACAACCGGTCCCGACGGAACGACGTGTTTTCCACGTAGAAATGACGCTGAATCTCGCTACCAGCACGGCTTACGAATTACTGCCCGCCGGCTAAGATGGCTGACGCGTAAAAGCAGATTCTATTTTCGTTTTTCTCCTCCTTTTTTCAGGTACGCCGAGCCGAAAAGGTACTCGTCTAATGGCAGAGATATGACGGTCGTTCTGAGACGAGCATCGAACAGCCCCACCGACGAGGAATACATGGACGTCTCTTATTACTTCCACGATGGTAAGCCGACTATCTTTGACATCTATTCAGAGACATGGCCGTGACGTCGTATAAAGTGTGGGGCATCTTTATCCTTGTTACGTTCCTCTGTTTTCAATAGGATCCTGGGGATTACCGGGCCTTAGTGTATGATAGATTTTCTGACATCCTTAGAATTCACGTGATCATTGGACGATATGATTTCTCTCTAATTTTAATTACCGATGTTTTATTTTCTTATTTTATTCGATCTTTCATCGGAACGGTTGACAGGAATATTTTACTTGACGTTAAGTTACACGGTATTGCTGCATAGAAAGAAGTCAGAATTATTAATATAGCAAATTATTAATTGCAAATTGTATTGGAACACCGTGCACAGACCTTTTATTTCAGTCCGACGATGGACGATTTCAATTGTAATTCCAAACGTAACGCATCTTTTATTTCTCCATTTCGTCGAACATATACGCATAATTGATAACCAGGCAAAGGAAAATCATCCCCCGGGTCGTTCGTCGTTAATTGCCCGATTATCCGAGGAACAGCCGCGAAGTTCCACCGATTAGTCTACAATTCACATGTTAATACGAGTCACACTCCCGCCGGAACGATTCGTACCCGGCCAGAATTTAACTCCCCCGTATATTTCGCATATTTCCCGTGCGCGAGCGCCCGACCATAATTACCGTACCGATCGCAACGAAATAATGCCGCCGATTGGCGATCGAGATTTCCAACTCGTCCTCCGGACCTCCATTAAATCCGTCCCGTTCCGAAATGCGCGCGTGGCGGGCGATTAATTGGAAGAAATGAATCGATGAAAAATGTTGTTAATTAAAACGTGCTTAAAAATACCACGGATCGACGAGACGACGGGATCGTGGGCCGTGTTTCGGGGGATTAGCCTGGCGGCAACGAAATCGAGCGAGGTATCCACGCGATGCGCCAATTTATTCTGGCCCCGATTCTTCGCCCGTGCTTTCCGCGACCGAGTGCTTCAGCCGGCTCGCTAATTACCAGCGACTAATTACCGCCAGCTACCAGCCGACATATCGAACGCCAAGACCTTAATCGGATGAATATAGATGCGTCCGTGCGCACGATAATCCGGGAGCTCGGTTGGCTGACGGCCAAGAACGCGCAACTACCCCATAAGGTGCATTTACAGTATGTTGTTACGGGGCTGGCGCAAAAAGCCCCGGGACCGTTGATCGTTCAATCGTACGGCCATGAATCCTTTATTGGTTCGATTGTCGGCGTTACGATTCCACGCGCGGCGTTCTCTTCGAGAATTTCGTTCTTTAACAGCTGAAATGATCGGGCAGCGGTGTAGAATGGTCGGAGAAAACGTATTAGAAGCTTCACGGGGACTCCGTATGGTCTGCAGATTTATTGGACCGAAACGTACGGAAGTGGGCATTTCGCAGGGTTATTAAAAAAAGTATTGTATTAGGAAGCTCGTGAAAGCACCGGGTAAGCGGTAGAATATATCGGGAGGAACAAATTGTATTCAATTGACAACATTGTGAGGATAGAATGGAAATAATAGTGAGACGTTGTTAAGATGCGGAGATTGTATTGGCGACTTATGATACTAACAATAAGTGACAAAGCTGCGCTGTGTCTTTTTGGTCGAGAAACGAAGGGAATGTATAAAAATGTACATATGTACATTGTCCCGTGTATTACGCCAAAGAAAAGTACCCCACACTAAACAGACTAAATTCAAAAGGAATGAAAGAAGATCTGAATAGGTCGTGAGTAATTGAAAACTCTGTAATCCGCGAAATGAAAGCATACCATGCGTTCCAATCGAATTTCCAATTGAAATTAAGCGAGAAATAAACGCGTGCACAAAGGCGTACGCCTTTATTACACGGCGGCGGCGATTTTATTTGCCTTTATGAGGTGTCCATCAAACGGGAATCGATAATGCGGCGTGGATTTATCGGGTGTCGCTTCCGGGAAAACGCAGCCAGCCGAGAAATCACTCCTACGCCGATACGAACGCGTAATAATAAACGATGAAAATCGTCGTGCCTTGTCGGTAGACGTTTAATGAAATCGCCGCTTCGTATTCGTACAGCGGCAAGGTTAATCGTGCCGCGCAACACCTTGATAACAAGGTTCCGTTAATTTCGGAACACGTGGCACCGATAAAATTCATACGAGTGCGTAACGATAAAACAGAAATAAAGTGGGGAAAATCGCGAAACAGTCTGGATAAATAGAATTATAATTAAACTGCGGCCCCGGTCTCGCGAAATTCGTACGCTTTCCTCTGCTGCTATCCGAACCGAGCCGAATTCAGTTGTTCCGGGAGACGTTAATACGCCAGTCGAAATAATTAAAACACCATCCGCTCGTATCGCTTCATCATGCGTGAGTAATTTAGAAGCACGATGTTACGTTGCAGTGCCGTCAGTTTTCCTTTTAATGCGCTTGTCAGTGGGATGACAGTGGTAATTGTGTTAATTGTCTGAATTTAATGTTAGAATAATAAATATCGCAATACTTTGTACGGTAAATAACGATAACTGTAACAAATTGAATTATTCGACCCAACAATTTTAAACGTTCAATGTGCGACGGCTTGAAGTTTATTTATACATCTAAACGTTTTAGGCGAATCCAGCTCGAAGAGTATAAATCGCAGCAGTTCTTTTTATCACCGTCACTTCGTGTAAACTTTGTTCAATAAAGTGCTACCTACTAAGAAATATATATTTGACAAACATTTTTAGATAGTTCGGGTCAACGATGTAATCAGAATTATTTTCAGGTAGAGCAGGTCAATGATATAAACAGAAATATTTTTAAATAGCACAAATCCATACGTACTATGGTTAAAAATATTTCTCAAGTAGTACAGGTCGGCGATATAGTCGAAAATATATTTCGTAAGTAGTGCAGGTCAATGTGCGATCCGTCGTCATTACAATTATAAAACAGAAACTGGCGCAAGAAATGGAAACAAATATATGATTCTTAATAACGATTCGGATATTCACTTTTCACCTTTATCAAGCCTTGTCCAAAGCTGCATTCGATCGTGAAATATCCCATCTGCGAATGCTTTCGTCGCTGTTTGGAAAAAGCAAGATTGATGCATCGCAGTACTTAGAAAATCCATCCAACGTTCGACCGAGACATTTTCCGACCCGTGATTGCATTTTCCAATTTGTATCGTGAAGTCAGCCTCATCGATTCATCGTCGCTCGATGTGTTCAGACACGCATATACCGCGTGTAAACGTAATAACGTTGACGAACGACCGGGACATCCGTCAATCACCGTCAAATCGACGCTGGCAGTTTGTCGCCAGGCTGACTTTCCATTCGTGACATTTGCCCGTTTTTAACGCGCGTCGATTTTTCCGGTCGTCGCCATTCTTCCAATGGCCTCGTGCTACAAAACTGTACGGTTTGACATTACCCGTTGATCGACAGGATATATATACTACAAATCGATTGGTCAAGCAACTGGGGCGTTGGAAATCCTTCAGAAATTTGTCAAACGACGATAAAAACGGAGTCTCTTTAAATTGAACAAAAAGAAGAGAATTTTGGATCAACTTGGGCGTTAATTTTGTCTTTGACTTTGAATAAATTTAATTTGCGGCTTGATGTCGACCTGAGCAAGTCAAGCCACTTATCAATCGCTAGCCAATGATCAATCTGAATGAAATAATTACTGCGAATCGTTCGGAACGGTTTGAAAATCTTGCTTGTGGAAGTGAAAGATGCCCTCTCAATGGAGATATCCGCACAATCATGAGGACACATCAGATTGATCGACTAACCGCGACACGGTCATGCATTTATGCATCGGACCGTCGCATTATACGAACATCGGCTCGACTCTACGATTAATCGAATATTCCTTTGAAGTGTAGCTTGAATATCAGCCTCGTATACTCGACCGTACAATTTCGATCGCACGAAGTTCTCCTGACTCCGCTTTGAGGGCCAGCGTTAACGTAATATCAATGGACAATCTATCGACGCGTAAAATTTTATATCGCCCGGGGGAACTGATTTTCTTATGTGTGAATGCTGTTCAATCGGCGACCTTTGCTTTGGAATGTCTTCGGGATAGTTTCGCCCACGCGGGGCAACTCAAATAGTGAATCCTTAAAAGTAAATTGAGGGCAAAATTCTCACGAACAGATATTGTTAATTGGAGCCAGATAATTGTTAATACTAAATTAAAGTTGATATTCTTTCAGCACTTTGTATTATATGTTCTTCTCATTTCATTTTCACCGATTGACTTCGCCGTTGTTGGATAGAAATGACAAGCACGTGTTACGCGAAACAGTTACTCACGGAAGCGAATATTACTTTTTATTTCTCAACGTTTGAAACTTTGCGACTCTAGTGCGTTTGGTGTAACTTTGTAGCCAGGAATAATTTGGCCAATTAAAAATCCGCGAGTTCCATGCAGGTGCACAGGTTTCATTCGTCACTGAATTATACAGAAGGTGGAGCGTTTCAATCGCAACAAGTTCGACAAGAACAAATCGAAATTTGTTTACTAGTTAAAGTTTCCATCAAAATAATAAACTGGTGGAAGATAGTTCAAGATTAATATTCATCGCATTCAGCTGAAAGGAATTAATACCTGATTTTGAAGGAAACCAACTAACCTTTGAAATAATGAATACGCTCGTATTGTAAAATGATTGTAGTTTAGTTTGGGAACTTAAATATCGTGTTATACAAAATTTGCCGTTAGAAAATTACAAACGAAGCCTTCTCGAAACGTTCGCTTAAAATGGGAAAATTACGTAATACTGCACCGCGAATATTTCACCACGCACTTGAAAGGGGGAACATTTCGTATCCACGTGCAAACACTGAAATCATACACTCGGCTCGCAATTAGGAAAAATCTAAAAGACCCCCTTCAAAATATTCGTTCAAGGCGGTCGCGTATGCAGAGGTGCAATTAAAACGAAGCATATTCTATGCAACTGCAGAAACGTTCGTATTATGCTGCAGAAGCCTTAAAGTTAACATTCTCTTGATCAAAAATAAAGCTCGGTGCATTCTGTAACGTTACTTCGCAACGGCACAGTCTCCAGACCACGTTGCACGTACAGAAAGAAATTGTGAAACGAAAGTGTCCTCAGAACTGTGCCCGACACGGAACCCGAACGAAAGAAAAGAATTTTCAGATACAGAAAAGTTAGCAGAAATAGCTGGTACAGTATCGAAGCATTCTCGAAGCGACTTTTTTTCTTTCTGCACTTACAATGCTTTTTAGGGTCTTTGAAAAGAGTGTTACGCTCAGAAATCGGAAGAAAAGAATATCTCTACTTTCCTGAATTAAATTAACGCACTCGTAATGCTATGAATGAAATAATGGATAATTGTAAACCAAATTTAATTTCACGATTTGATGCTGAAAAGCGAACGAGCTTTTTTTAGAAATTACAATGAAATACAAATGAAAGGTATGGGATCGAGATTCAGACTACCAATATATTGAACGGTGAATACAAAAATTTATTAATTCCCCATTGAAGTGTTGTTCACATTCTGAAACAAAAATACCTGTATGCATATTGTATTATCGCGTCTGAAAAAAATCGTGACCATTTTTCCAATCAACGTGCAATATCAAGTAGAACTTCGACAACTCTCAGGAGCAATGGCTCCCTTATTGAAATTCACGTTTGATCGTGCGCCAGCTCCGTTTCTCCACTTTATTAAACGCGTTTCGTGAAACGCGATTGACGCGCGTTTATTTACCGGGGTCGTGTAGCACTTGGAAATTTTGGTTAGCCGGTGCGCCAACGTGCGACGAGGTTTCACAACGTGACGAGTTCACGTTTGATGTATAGTTCGCTCCGTTGGAATTGCACCGGTAATTTAACCAGCGTCTCGCCAACGGTGAATGAAGAAATCGTGGGGTTACGAATTATTGTTCACCTGTGTTATATGATAATCGCTCGAAACACGTACCACGTATTTCATATTAATACGTCGCGTTTATATCCTTCGATTAAATCTTAATTTTATTTCGCAATTTTATTTTGTTCCATGCAGCCTTATTACTCAGATATGTAATCGTTAGTTACATAAATTGCAAAGTAAATACGTGAAAGGAATATAAATCAAACTTTTGTTCGCACTGAAATATAAAGTAGAACGGTTAAGTATTTTATAAGCGCAGCTTTATAAAGTTCTTGCTGTTTAAGTAGAGTAGGCGGGCCAGTAGTCAGACATCCCAGACGCAGCGAAATAAAATCACTCTCATTATCCTTATATTACTACTGAAAACAGTGCTAATTTTCCTTCATTCTACGCGCATGGCATGCAAGGATATTAACAATAATTTTACCAAACAATTGAATGTTGAATCATTCCTATCCTAGGAACGTTTATATCTGACTAAAATACAGTATCTATTTGACGCAAATATTTTTACACGACAGTTTACTTAGTGACAAAACGTTTTATCTTGCTACTCGGCGAAACGTCAAGCATCGATAATATTTTTAATCTATCCGACGTCAGTTACGATTGAAATGGTACCGGTCGATGACGAGAACGACTTGTCGATATTTCAGAACGCGAGGGTGGCACTCAACAGCCGGCCAGCGTGTGCGACGTTGAATATTACGGATTGACGTCACCTGTGAAGGGTTCCGTGGTACATCCGGAGCCACACCGATTATTCGCCATGGAGGGACCTATAAAATGCAGGCAGCACTTCATTCCTGCCGCCAATCAGTCGGTCATAATCCGCGTAAGACCTACTAAAATACGCATTTGCTTCACATTTATTTCTAATACTTTGTTTCGTATGTACATCTTGCTGTACATCTTCTACTCCCTTCGCAAAAATTATTGTTCATTACTTATTCGAGACCTGCCTTGCGTACAGTTGAAATTTTCTCATCCTCTGTTTCGTCAACGTTAATAGAAGTATTACAATTTGAATATCCAACGCGTGCATAAATTATCCCTATTATCGTCACCTCTGGTAATATATAAAACACCACAAGTATCGTCGACGCGAAATTATTTGAAATGAACACACCAGAATCGATAATCGGAACGGGCATATTATAATTCACCGGCCAGCAATTTGTTCGTCGAAAAGCGCTCGATATCTGTAGGAAAATCAGCGTCTGAATTATCCATGGAAATTCTAGAAAGTTTAAATTTGTACCACTCCCGATAACAAACTCGACGAATCGAAACGGAGGAAGGAAATAGTTCACGGGCTCGGAATAAAAAGTGTATCGCGAGAAAGAACTCCTGGAACTGCTTGGAAGTTCCATGGATTCCGGAGCGCGCAAGCGCTCGCCTCGCAACAGCAGATCGTGAACCAGGTCGTGTTGTTCCTTTGCTCGAAGGTGGAGAGCAGCACGAAGCAGAACCCGAACAATCCTTGCGAAACCAAGTGCGGAGACAGCGGCTGTCACTGCGTCAGCAACAAGTCCCTGGGGAACATGGACCACCTTCTGCTCGTTTCAGAAACTGGTCACATCGTCACCTGCCTCTGCGGAAATTATCAGGTAAACACAAGACCTAGCGTAAGCCTTATTATAGCTGACCCGCAAGAGTTGTATGTTTCTTGCTCTTTGTACGGGGAACGTGTACGCTTTCTTGCGATCGTCGTGTTGTGTTCGTAAGGGAGAACATTTTTTTAATTCAATGCAATGGTTAAATTTGCCTCTTCTTAAATGCATCATTATTGCAATTATTTATGTAAATTATATCTTAGATAATTAAACGGGATATCTAAGTGTCTATACGTACGGCCCTTCGATATTAATAAAAATAATATCGTATATCGAGATAGCGAAAGGGTTAATAAACACTAACTTTTCTCCTACAAATTATGGTTGAAATTGAAAATACTAAAACGTAGTCACGTTTAACCAGATGTAAATACTATTTCGGCTACTATCTCTCTTTTTTACAACAGCAAAGTACAATGGAAAATACATGAGGTTTGATGAATTGTCACCGAGTGTTTCGATCCAGGAGCTACTGCAGTATCTTCGTTGGAATGATAACCTCGCGTGAATGAACGCGATCGTTTAATTTGAAAAATGCTCGCCAAGCACCATGTCCCCTATTTTTTTCTCCGCCCTCTATCACCCACCTTTTTATTTCAACCTCTCACGTCCGACTGCCACCGTTTCATTCAACTTTCATTCACGAACAAACGGCTCGCTCGCCGATTGCATTGGAAGAACATTGAATGCCCCCTGCCGTTTCTATTCAACACCTATTCCATCAACCGGCGTGGAATTACTTCGAACAATTTCATTGACCGCCGAATAAAACAAATAATGTCCCCGTGCATAGTTCGAAAGTAGACAACGTGGACAAAAGCGGAGAAATTGTTTCTCGGAGGATCGAGAGGGTGAGATAGCACTCTGTTGAACGACTTGCAAAGCGTTACCAATTTCGGAACGAAACTGCGAGTGTTCAACACAGACAACTCAATTACTTTGTCGAGTATCTTGTGCTTTTCGATGTTTCGTTGTTATCGAGTTCCAGCTGGTTATCCGTGGACGAATTTGTTCGCGTCTTTTTCCCATTGCAATTGTTCTTCGTGGGATACAATATTACGGATCCAGAGGAGATCATTCGTGTAGAATGTTGAATAAAGTTCGTGGACTAATTTGAAAAATAAATACAAATTTCTTTGGAGTATTTCAGTATTCTTTTTCTTTTAATTATTTTTTTCTAAAGTATACTTATTCGATACCTTTATATGTGAGCAATATAATTCAGTGTGCAATTAAAATTGTTATTATCTTTATTTAATACAAATTAATTAATAAACAATTTACGTTGTCTTCGACCCCATCGATTCAACTCATCTTCCAGATAACTGTTCTCCTACCACAACATTGAGCATTATGTTTATTGTCCTTTGTCCAGAGGGAGCTGAATAAACCTTGAAACTCCTATCCACATGTACAGTACACATCACTGGTATACAACTTATCCCACAGGACTGGCTGCCCGTTGGTATCCGTAGCTGGACACCAGTATACATCGAATGGTCGAGGTCCTCGAAGGCAGGCCTCAATTTCCGTGCGGCTTACGAGTTTATCAAGGACACTTACTGCGGTTATCACACAACGACCAAACCGGAAGGCGAGGTCAATGGCGGTGACCTGGCCAGCAGCGGCTTAAAGCTCAATCAGTATTATCAGCAACGGTGCACGTGGATCCTGGACTCCTTGACGGATCGACAACTCACAATCGAAGTGAAATCCACTCAAAGCCGTAAGAAATCTCGTTCTGTTCGTCACCACTACACCGCCACATTATTACCCTTCTCGCCTAAATTTGTTGCCTTAACGATACAAATCAGTTTCCTTCTCGTGCTTGTCATCGGTTCGCCTCGTTCGACAATTCAATTTCCAACGCTGTGCCAGCGAGTGAATGCACTTTACAAAATGTGTCAACGCGTTGAACAAGCTGCGAGGTAACTAAAGATCACCATTATCGTCAAGATCACGTTGAAAATAATTTACATCGCGGAAATAAAAACCGTAATTCGCTGTTCCCCGTAGTACCACAATCCCACGAAAAATCTTCACAAACGTGGCCAAATCGGATGTAGCCTCGTGACAAAAAATAGCAACGAATCACGATTTTACTCACATCCCCCCGAACTCCCCATTGCCAATTTCCACGAGTCTCCAGCGAAATCCGAGAACCACCGTCGTCGATTCAGCAGCAAATCAAAGGCGTCTACTTACCAGATCCACGCTTTGTCCCCTTCATGACCAGCCGCCACCGAATTCCGTTCAATTCCAACCCTTGCTACTCCGTCAGAATTTTTCTCCGCGCCATTGAGCCTAGAATGGGGCGTGAAGGCGAACGGTTCGCGAGAACCAAGGTAAGAAGTAAACAGAAAGAGAAGAAAGGGGTGAAGAAGGGAAAAGGTTTGAGAACGAGTTCTTCCTTGGAAAAGGGCGGTTGAAGAACGAATGGTAGAAGGAGTCGAGATTAAAGAGAGTATTGGACGCGGCAGGACAACGATAGACAGAGAAGCAGTTTCGTCCAAGTAGTCTTTAGAAGCACCGACTTCCCTTTTCTCTCGATTTCCCCTTTCCGCCGGTGTGCTCGTCTTTTCTTGCTCGCCCTTTCGCCACCGTCCCTGTTGCCCGACTATATTCACGGCGTGAAACAACGCGAACGCGGCAAAGAGGCAAAGCTGTTGCAACGAGCCAGACCATAAATGGCTTTCATAAAACGGCCTCGATCTCTGTTTCCATTCCGGCTGCCTCGATTTTCCTTTCTTAGCGGGCCTCCTCGCCGCCGCGTATCGCCCGCGTTTCGCGAAACGGTGAATTCAGAGAAGGGTGGAAAGGGGTAGTAAGTTCTTTTCCGTATTAGAGTTTGGGTTTTCAATTTCACGTAGAAGCGAGTACATGCGTTTCGAGCTTCGATTACAAATCTGACGATTGGGACGATTAAATGGAAAAACATTTTACCCCGCGAACTGTGTGTAATATTTATATGGAACAAGCGGCAGGAAATATATAGAGTTGTTTTAGGTACGAAGAAAATGTTTGTCGCAGTTAGCTTATCGTTCAACTTAATTATCACAAGGCAATGCAATATATATATATATTTGCTTTATAAAAATAATAATAATTGGCCCGCTGTGCGTTGATAAATAATGGATAATCCTGCTTTCTGAATTTATTTCGCAGCCGCGTGACTAAATAAAAGGGGGGGAAAAAATCCCATTCCCACGCGCGAATTCGAAATCCGAAAAAAAATACAATACTTTTTCCAACCCATTGATATTCAAACGGTTCGTGGGAAAATATTGAAAAGAATCGTGGACTACATATGCGACCGGGAACGAAATATCATTTACCCGTTTCCATTGCTGGATGGATGTACCGCTCATGACACGCGAAAAAAATGAAAACGAAAAATGGAAGTCGGTCGTGCGATCTCGTGTGTACATTACTTTTCACGCATCCGCCGTGCTCGTTTGTTCTTGCTTGCCGCGGCGTAACAAAACAATTTTATCGGGGAAAAAAAGTTATCAAACCGTGAAGAATGACAAAAAAGAAGAGAGAAAAAAGGATACGCACACATGATGGGTCTCGCGAAAATTATACAGCCCCGGCTGTGTTTGCGAATCAATCCGTCCCCAATTATTCTGTACTCTGGATGATTGCGGGAACATCGACACCGGCTCGTTTCATCGGCCCGTCAAATGTTGTATCCGCGGCAATTAATTGTGAAACGACATCCCTTAATTGGTCGTCCGGGGACACGGTTGCGCCACACTCTTGACTCGACATGGTCACATAGAGAAATGAACACTGAACGTGGCCTCGGTGACAGTGCCACAAATTTATCTTTTCACACTGGAGTATGAATAGATCGTTCCGTAATTAATTGAGGTATTCTCCATTTTGTTTAAGGGCATTTATATATACAACAGTTAAGCAGGAAAATTTGGTTGATGTCGTCAATGGTATATATTTTGTAATGCAATGTAATTTCCTTATTAATTTAATCATTTATCAGCTTCCTGTTATCGGAATAATATTTCTAACATTTATTTTCAAATATTTCTACTATTTTATATCTTATATTTTTATTATAATTTATTCGCTGCAATCTGTTCCTACACATTTGCATATCCACAATTACAGATAAATAAAAATTGCAAGACATTAACATTATCCGGTCAGAAGAATTTATTCGCACCAAAAGAAACATTTGCAAAGTACCTGCGAATTTCCCAGTCACCTAAAGCAATTCACCACAGCTACAGCACTCCTTTCTTTTCCCTCACTTTTCTCGAATCAGGTCCCTGCACCGCGTGGAATCTGACGATACACGAGTACAGCAAGAACGGTGATCCAGCTGGCCAGAGATTGCACACATTCTGCTCGAGGGACACGCACAAAAATTTCACCCTTCCTTGGAAAACGAACACCGTCGTGGTCAGGTGAGCCTCGTCTTTCTTTGCTGTTCGAAGAATCGATTAGCCAAAAAGTCCCTTGGAACTTCGTCCATCGGCGCCGTCTAACGACAGTTCCACGATACTTTCACGACATAGATGACACCGCGATCACCTGAATCATGGGGCAGGGGGGCAATTTATACGGCGCGTGGGCCACTTTTGTACCGCCACGGGTGGAACTTAAAAATCGATTGCCCGGAATGATTTATCCAGCACCGATAGAGGATCGTTCGAGGCTGGATAAATCGCGCGGAGATTACATTTGTCATGGTTGTGTATCGATACACCGTTTGCCGTACGGGGAACTGCAAAACGAACACTTGGATGTTCCGCGCTCGCGAGTCTGGTGAAAGATCGTTTTGTTTTCCGCGGGTGAAAAATTATATGCGAGTTTCGATATCGATGGGGGTTGGTTTCGGGGGCGGTGATATATTCGCGTTTATAGTAATTCTGTGGAAACTTCACGCATTGAATCGTTCACCTTTTCATCTCTACTTTAGTCGATCATCCTATTCGCGTTTTATATGCGACACAGCCGAATGTTCGCCTATTATTTGAACCATTCTGTATTAACTAACAGGGGGACGTTATATGAAGTGTTATATAAATTATAAATTCAATTGGTAAAATTCAAACGTATAGAATATGTCAGTATGAAACTTCAGTGCCTCGAATACAATATTGTAACAGCATGATCATATTCCTTTCCCATACATATATCAAATAGGAAAATTCAAGCTTAATCGAAATAATATGTAGGCGGGAAAATCGGCGATCCCGAGGGCAAGTTTTAACTTAGAGATCGAACAGCAAGTGTATCCAAGATGCAAGGGATTAATTACCAAAGGGTTTACCAAACTTGATTGCGTTAACATTGTTCCTGTTCACAGATTGCAGGCTCTAGGGAGAACCGCTCCGGAATACACGATGAAATGGCGAAGCCAATCGGTAATCGCGAACACGCACAAAAGCGGGCCATCCCCGGCTCCGAATCACGTGCTCGGTTCCTCGCCAGGAAACGGACTACGAGAGGTGCGAATCCTAATTCTGTTCACGATACTCCTCGCTTACGCGACCGGTTGTTGAGTGATCGAACTCGACAAACCGTGCCCGTACACGTTCCTGTATTCACGATGAGAAACAATTACGAACGAGCCTAAGATTTGCGTTACGCATGTACATACACAGATTTAAGTATCGCATTAACGATGCTCGTGGTTGATTAAAATGTTGTTCTTCTTTTATCGATTCGTGGGATCGAGAAATTTGTTTGAGCTTCTGAGGTAAAGTATTTAGAAAGGTTGAAAATATTCGATGGACGATAACACGAATATTTGAAAGAGTCAGATCTTGTTAAATTTTATTATATTACATTATGTTTCACTGAGCCAGGGGAGAAACTTCACAAAAGATTAAATATACATAGGTAATTGCCTACTGATCAACTTTGATGAAATGATGAAATCGAGTGTTTTGGGAAATTTGTTCAGAATCATTTACAACGGAACAAGATATTTTTCAACATAAAGATATTTACCAGGTGATTGATCAAGATTTATGAATCCTGTGTGATTTACCTTTTTCCTTTTTTGCCTGAAAAATAATGAATCGTCCAACTAACATTGGCGCTCGAGAAAATTTCATTCACGAACTCCGTGTTCCGTTTAGACACGAGCATCGGAATATAAATCGAAGAACACAAGAATTCCAAAACGATTTAATCGAAGTTGGAAGTTGCATTTAATAAATGAATGCGATTGCATGCCGCGTAAACGAATAAGAAATTCAAAATGGAAAATCGAATTTTGGAATTCAACCATCTAGTCGAATTATATATAAATATATAAACTAACTACGAATCACAGAAAAAAAGAGAGAAATATATATATAATAAAAGTCACTCGGTGTATACCACTCGTTTTAACTGTAAGAGTCTGAATACAGCATGTACATATTATGTATACATGTGCATATACATAAATCAATAAACAGAATCAGACGTGTGAAAAGAAACATTTAAATATGCCAATTGCCGTGTGAAATTTTAAACAGTATACATATTTATACGTTGCACAATTTTTCTTTCAAACCTTTGTCTTGTCAAAATAGTATATAAATGCTGGCAAGACAATGTATCATAATTCAGATTTAAAAATACGAATTGAGAATTCCTGCGAAAGTCTGCGCATCCCAAGAACGACAAAAAAGGTAAAGTAAAAAGAAAGATCTCTTCCTAACATTCGGCGCGAACGTGTGATTGATGTGTTTCTTTTTAAACGTCGCGAACGCGTATAAATATAAATATAACAAGTTAAAGTACGAAAAGGGGCAAGGAAAAACGCGATGCACGGATTTGAAGTAGCGAGAACCACGCGTCAACCTCTCTCACGCAAAAATGCCAAAGTAAACGTGTAAGAAGAAGTTCTATTATGTGTTATAGATCCTTGTAAATACGTGGTTAGCACAGGTAGGATTTGTACAGAGTATCACGAGTTAATTTAAGACATCGGTATTATTGTAAATTGCGCGGTAATATTATCGTAACGTGGCGTGATTCGATAGACGAAAAAGCGACAGGATTGTAATTAAACGAACGAGCTTCGTGTGCCCGTGGCGCATTTCGATTAATTGTTAACGCGTTCTTCCGGACGTTCATCAGACTATCTTTTTCTTCTTACGATAAGAAATATTTACTCTCAATGGGGGAAAAAAATAAACGAATAATCTTAATAATAATAGTAATAATAATAATAACAATAATAATAAACTACGGAAGAATGCTGAGTTCGAAGAAGAAGTTTCGATCGACTTCCGGAAGCACGACTGATTGTTAGACTAAAAGGACGGAAGTAAGAGGAATACGGAAGGTGAATATTTAATAGACGTATCGACTATACAAAAAAAAGGGACATTAAACTAACGGCGAACAGGCTGATTGAATAAAAAGAACCATCCAATGATGTGGAAGCAATTCCATTGCTTCTCATAAGTTTTATAGCGCTGCCATATTAACATTAACATTATTAACACCATTATTTGTACAGAGTATTTACGAAGAGTATTCCTTTATTTTACGGGGTACCTAACTATTGAATAACCGCGCGCTGCGTTCTAACGATCGCAGCATGATAATTTGTGTTATTTATTTTACGTGATCCCTTATATCGTGCGGTGGCACGAAGTATATCGTTTCCCGGCCGAAAACAATGCAATTACGTTACCAGAGACTTTAATGCCTGTTAAAACTTCTAATTAAAACGTGACGCGCATAAAACGATCTCGCATTACATGAGATTCACCGAGTCATTACGAACCTTCGATATTATCCGTCGCATTAATGTTAATGCTCTGTTTAATATTCCATATATTGCGTTTATTCTATTCGAATAAATATTTCCGAGCGAAGTCTCGTCCTTTGATTATTTTTATATAAACATGTATATGTTAATGATGAACCGAGACCGAGTATAACAATTGCGAATTTACATTAATTTTGTATCAACGAATAGAAAGACTGACTTTTATCATAGCGAGAAGGCTGGTAATGATCGGGCGATTAATTGAAAGAAATGATCGAACTTTAACTACGTTGAAACTTCACAGATGTTTGTATAATGTAATAAACGAACAAGCCCGAATAGAGCGAAATATTCGGGGGTCTCTTTTCTGCAACCTCGTCGAAACAGAGATGAAAGTCACAATGTAATTAACAATCACCGTACCAGAGAAATAGGTGGCGTGAAATAAGCGGCAAGTAAGGAGGCGCACACGTTTGGATAAATATATAATTAACGTCGACGGAGCAACAGCTGCGTGTGATTTGAGTGACTTGCGTTGGAAATCGGGGAATCGTGCTCTCGACCGTGAGACTCCGTTGTTAATTCCGAGGAATGCGATGAAAAAGGAGAGAAACGAAATTACGAGCGAGCCGTTCCTTCTTAAGATTGCCCGATTACGTCCTCACAACGATTATAATATCATCTGTTCCTTAAATGAATGTACCGATTTTGCACAAGACACGTCTAACTTATGAAGGAAAAAAAAAGAAGATACATGTTACATTTATGTACTAGTTCGCGTATACCTAAATCACAATAAATAGTCAATTGTTTCATATAAAGTACGAATAAAATAAAACCGAAACCAAGCAGCCTGGTAATTCTTCACCTAAGTGATATTTACAGCGACGTCCCTGGGGCCATCAGGCGCCGACAAAATCGATTAATTAAGGCTACCTTATCCTTGAACCTCCAGAGTCCACGAGACAGGGTGGAAAAAAATGGGCCAATCAAGCCTATCCCACCTTTTTCGCCTCTAGATATGTCGCTGGAAAAATGGATATATTGATTTCATCCTCTTCCTTAACGCTCCCACATGACACGTGGCACTTGAGGAACAAATTAATTAAGCTCCCCATCTTATCGGAATCGTCGAGTAGAGAACAATTTATTTTGATATCGCTGTCGTTCGCGTACGTATGAAGGAAAATTAAACTGCGGATTGATTTGATAAAAAAAAGGACAATTTATTCACATACAAGTTTGAATACAATCTACGTACGTATTTATACATCCTACGTTCGAAAAATGAAACACGCGCATCTACAGGTAACACGTCTGTGGTTTACCTCTTCGCGTTAGATGCACGGCGAAGATTAAATAACAGTATGCGCTAAGAATTCCATAAAATTGGCGCAAAAGGAAACGACGAGTTTCGAATTGTGATCAATACACTCTCGACACGCGTCGATTTACGATTCACGGTCTATAACATCCAAGAAAATGTATGCATATATACAATACACCTATTTTAGCTAATTAAAAAAAATTATCAACATACAATATATTCATATACATATATGTATAAACTGTTTATAGACATGGACGCTCAATTCCGTCCGTGTGAAACGTGTTAGTGGAAAGTAAACTTCAACGAATCGAAAACGTAACATTATACTGCACACGATAATTGTGAGTGGTTCCGGTGCATGATATAACAATTTCAATAAATCTCCATTCAACATAATGGTACGTACAACAATTATCTTAATTTAATTCCATGCTGTTCGAAACTAAACAACGATTTTTATTGACATTAATTCCCTATAAATATCTGCGGGCAACCACATGAAAGTTTGTTACACAATCATCGTATGTTAGTCGCGTATTTATGTATATATATATTTTCTTTTTACTGTACCATCGATTTAATGAATTATCAGTGTGAAGAAAATAGACAATCATGGGATTGTGTAACGTTTAATTAACATACTTATATCATCACATCCCTCTTTTTCCTATTGCTTTTGCGAATTCTTTCTTTAACCAGACAACTCGCGAATTCTTTAGACAACACTCATTATTTTTGTCGCGTTTCAAACAATTCGTTTCACGGAGTATTAAATGCGAATTGGTTTCTGCATAATTCTTGTATAGTATGCGCATTTCGCCTTAATATCGCAGGTGATCGTTTGTTTCGTGGAAACATCTTCACGCAGACAACATACAAGTCTGTGCGTATTTTTTTTAAATAACGATGCAAGAATCGGAAAACTCAGAGATGTTCCGCGACATATATTTGTAAAATAGCAAGCTTCACTAAGCAATGCAACGCACCTTCTACTTGGAAGTAATTGATTAAACAATTGGAGGATGCATCGATTATAAAGTGTCTATGTTACAAACTTAATCATCTATAAACACAACCAGGAGACAGATTTGCTAATGTATAAAATGAAGTATTAGACATTTATTTTACATATCCATCTCATGGATAGAAAAAGGAAAGCATTAACATTTATAGGGGCCTGTTTTAAACAAGCCGATAAAATATTAAAATCTCGATAAATTTTTTTAGATATGTTCCATTTATAGCAACACACACCCATACGCGCCTTTGGCTACATATTTCTGTAACAATAAACATGATAACGATCCATTTAAGACTGTCCCAGACAATCGTTCGGTTGCAAGTAACCCTGTATCCACGAAAATTACACGCACGAAGTGAAACGATCGAAATGATAATTCGTTTTAATTCCAGCGGCACATGAGAATTGTTTAACTAATGGAACTCAACGCGACAGTTCTTCTCCCTTTTTTCGTTTTCCCCCATCGACGAACAGAACGAACGAAATTAATGCTGTCCTAGGTAAGATCGAGATGTAGACACTACACTACGTAAATGACTTTCATTCGAAACTAGGAACAAAACCGTACAAAATGCTTCGTGTTACTGTCACAGTGCTTCCCCTTGTCTTTAAATGCTTCTTAAGAACACACAGACTTACGCATTAAATATCATAGTGGAGTATCAAATTGAGATTCCAGTAATACGATTAGAAACGAAATCCTGAAGTACACGTATCTTAAATTTACGCCGGTACGTTGTGTATAATAGCGGACGCAGAATTCAGAAGGCCCAGCCGTTGTTTCTGCTTTCGTTGCTCCGTCATCTGAATAATGTGAAAATTACTCCACGTGAATTGGCAAGGGGTGAATATTTCACGGGATATTCCCCAACGCGGCTCACCTGATCTCGAAGTTCGGTAAGTTGTTGGGACAAGCATTTCACTAACACCTGGGTGGACTCTAACTGAGATTGCAAGCTCCTTAATTCTACTTGTTCCCCCTCGCCCTCGTCGGCCGCCAACGATTTCGCCCTTAGTCTCGGGAACCAGTCAAGGTTTCGATCCTGTAAAAAGTACACAGAGCTTAAAAGTTTAAGCACGGTTCAATTTTTTGAAGCTCTATGGACTATTACCTTCACCATGGCGTACACGTACGACTCCGGCCCAGTGAATTCAGTGGGATCTTTCACTTTAACGAGAACAATGAAATAGAGGTAGTGCCACATATTGTGTTCGTGTTTCACGTGCTCCTCGAACGAGACCGTCTTGTTATCGAAGGATGATCTGTTCAGACCTGCAGAGAAAGGATAATGGAATAAAGCACGTCGTTATAATAAGATACGAATTTGAGAAGAAAGTTGAGATACTTGCCGCATATGAAGCATGTGCTCTTCAAAATCAATTCCTTTTGCTGCTTCTCCGATCTTAGATCGGCGAATGTATCGATGATGACACCAAAAATGAGATTCAGAACGATAATTATCACGATGAAGAAGAACAGTAGATCGTATACGACCCTGGCAACGAACAATGGCTCCTGCGATGCGAATAACATTAATGTTAGTATCGATTTGTTTTTCTTCCGCTTGCGTTGTTATACTTACCGTACTCGAGGGCGCCCGTAAAATATCTCCGATGCCTCCGCCGTTTCTTAAACCTTGATTCAAAGTTGTAACGATGCACATTACCAGAGAATCGCATGCTCGTTCCTTCAATTCCCCGCCAACGTTGATCACGTCTGCGTTGTCTTTTTCATTGGCTGTTACGATTACAAAAATGTTATTGCAATTATAATAAATGAAGTATCAAATAATTTCTGTGCACATATTTCTTACGATAATTTTGTTTTATATGAAAAGGAAAGGTAGGGAATTAATTTATCGCTTTTCTATTATATTTTAATTTCTTCGAAGAAATAATATTTTTCCCGAAAAGGTACCTTTGCGAATATATCCAGATACTGTTTCCGTTGCGTCACATTTTTCATTATCGGCAACGTTACACGTGCCCGTACTTCCTTCTGTATATGATGCTATTATCGATACAAATAAAATAAAAGATCGGCAACTAAAATATTAAAGTTATAGATACAATACATGGTATTACAATTGCCACTCACCAACAAGATCCTCATCAACAGCCACTAGGAAATCGTCTTTGAAAAACATATAACCGATAATCGAGAACATGTAAACTAAAATTAATGCCAATACAGCAGTGAGTATAATGGATCGTCCATTCCTTGTGACAGATCTTATCACATTGAGCAATGTTTCCTCGCGGTACACTACGTCGAAGAGCTGGAAATGGAACATTGCTAAATAATATTCCGTTCGTTTACACCGTCGATCGATCTAATCATATAATACTTACTAAAACAGAGTAGAAAAATGGATGCATACAAATGCCAAGAACGCAAAATATAAGATATGATATATGATACAAAATTTCGCCGTTCGTCACTATTTGCTCTATACTCTTTGTCAAAGTGCCCTGATTACCTATAATACTTATTAGATGAACAACTTTCAATACAACCTGAAATATACACCAATCATGTAGAGTCTAATTGCAACGATATATTGTTGAAGTATGCTCCAAACAAAGTTTACCGTAAGAAAACCGAGCAACCATAACGTCGGTTCCGGTCCTATTGAGAAAATCAATCGTAATATCGTTGAAGCTACCAACGTTCTTATGCCAGATTCTCTTGGTAACGTAATCACAATGACAGCCGACGAAAGCATTACCGTCCAGATAAGAGCGGACAAATGTGAACTTAATTCTGGAGTAGAAGAAGAAATAATAAATGCACAGAGGTTCCAACAGAATAAACTAGCAATCGATTAGAAACAATTACTCACTAGGCACCGAATCCACGAACGGGTAGAAGAAAGCTACAATAAGGTTTATGAGTACTGCACAATTGAATAAAATATTGCTCCAAAGTGACATATAACTGCTCATCCAGAATAGTACCGGTTGTCCTAAGAAAGATAAGAAAAGTATGTTGTAAAAGAAAATGAATTGAAAATAAGTAAGTGGCCAGTAGCTATCGGCTGTGCCGTACCTCGAAGTTTCTTCTGCCATTTCATTTCATTAAACATATCTTCTGTTCTTTCGAAAAAGTCGGAAACTTTTGACCCCTGATCGTCCCGCTCAGTAGTGTGCAACACTTTAATCTTCGTGTCGAGCGTAATGAGTTCACATATCTCGGGAATTGGAAATACAATTTGCTCCAGCGTTCTATCGTGTCTAACGATCTGGGAAGAATAATTAAAAACGTAACAATGTCTATGCGTGAATAATTTTCGCACGAATATAGGTGTTTAATACCTCAATTTGAGCTGTATGGGTCGCATAATATTGCAATGCCCTGTTGATCTTTGGATCCGCGTTATTCTGCTCCGATGGCTTCAACATCGATGATAATTCTTTATTGTGCTGCGCTAATTGATGGCACAGGATATAAATATTATGCCCGACCTAAATAAATATTAAATACGATGAATTATCAAAAATCGCAGACAATTATTTGTATACACAAGTGCTTATCGATTTCTGCGGAAAACAATTACTTCTTTTGGCGATACCCCTTCGTCTCCATCCGTAGAAGAATCATCCATATCTCCATCGTCATCCAAAGATTCTTGATGAAATGCACGACACGCGACGTCGACCAATTGTTTCGGATTCATATTATACATAATCCTTTCAGCATTTTCGCTGTCCCCCCTACTTTCCATTATAGCCAGCAACAATTTGCTAGCATTATTCTTCAACTCTAACACCAAGTCCATCCTAGTCTTCCCCAGAGGATTAATATCGTTCAGAATCAGGGCTGTTATTATATCTAATCCATTTGATTCGTGAATCGCGATACAATTCTGGTTATCGTGGCATGGTCCCTGGCAATACTCCGTCAATGTTTCCAGCGTTTGATTGATCAATGCAACGTTATGCTCGTTTATGTACAACCCTAACAAACCTAATCCACCAGTCGTCGAGCCGCAAATGCAGTCCAGGAACATCAACGTTTCGGATACCAGATTAAAGTTCGTCTTGTTGTTTTGATTGCGTAAAAAGTTCTGCGAAAATTAAATTCGTTTTATTAAAGAAAAATATATCTTGATAATAATAATCATCGTAGTATCGGAACATAGCGTTCATACCGTGCGATAATATTAACTTAATTACCTGCAAATCGCGATTGTGATTTTCACACAATAATTGCAAGAAACGTAAAATTGGTTGCATTACTAAAACCTTCGAACTCAATTGCGCTTCATCCCTTTCCGCGCCAGACACTCCGGAGCGTTGCCTTTCCAATTTCTCTGCTATCATATCCTCCAGCGCGCTACCAAGTGCTGCGTTATTCGACGGATCTTCGCCGGAAGCAATATTACGGACATTCGCGTAAGCTTGCACAGTGGATGATGCAGCTTGATTCAATTCTTCTCGTAATTCGTCTGTTATTACGATTCCGTTCGGTTTTCCTAGATAAGAGCATAATGAATATAAAGAAATAGAAATATCGATTAACGGGACACATAATTTCTTCATTATACCTGATGCACGTTTCCTCGATATCTTCTCTATTTCTTTACTCTGCTCCTTATCTTCGTGAGCTTTAGCTGCGATGTCGGAAGTGTTCACGGTGACAGTGGATTTAATTTCCTGCTGCGCGTCTTTCATTTTATCATAAAACACCTGAGGATTGTATATTTTATTTTTAATTAAAATTGATCACCATTCTTGCATTTTTTCGTCAAATATATAATAATTGAGCGTGCCTTGAAAAACGACTGACTCAAATCGCCGCCCATTAGTTTATTAAAGACGCTCTTCTGTATAATAGGATTTCCTCCCTCCAGCAATGCAATACCGAGTTCTATAGCCTCCACAAATATACTCGGCGAGTGTACACTTTTAATCACCAGCTCCACCACTAAATCTGAGGCGCCTTCGCGATCGAGATGGCTCTGTACTTCGTGCAATGTCCGGCCTGCCCGGCTCAACAGTTTAGCTGCGGGGAATAAAGTATTTAATATAAACTGAACACCGTCGGGGGAAAAAATTATTTTTCCTACCCCCCGGTCCATGGGTCACTGGGGCTGTATGCGAAACTCCAATTTCCACGGTTTCAGGTTTCTGTATAAATGGCTTTCCAAAGTAACGAACCAGAAGATTGTTTCTCAATGCATCTCCCTGGGGGAAAAGGAAACGGAATATAGACTGGCAGAGTAGGGTAAATTTAAAACAGTCGTGATGTACCAATACATCGTGCATAAAAATATGGAAAAATCGAGTATATATTTCAACGGGAGTACCGGTGCACTATTTGTAATATATTACGAAAATGTCCACGTAATTGTTACCTAATGGTAAAAGAAATATTTGAACCCTTGTGTATATACAGGTACCTGTGCTCCAAGCCGGGGGTAATATTTGTGCGATGATTTCAATATATTAATTGGTATCTCTATTGGCAAGTTTTGCATGTACATAGTTCATGTACGTGTAAAAAACCAAGGTAGAAAAAGAAAGACGAACATTGCTGTATTACCTCAGAAGATGCACGATTCTAGAAATTTCTATAATTTAAGTTGTAGGTAAATTTCGAGTATAAATGCGAAGAATTAAATAGATGTCACACATAAACTTTGAAACTGATACATTCAAAAACACTTAATGTATTATGTATAAAGGAGCAGCAAAGAATCGATGCAATATTCTATGTACAGGACAATCATACTATTTGGGATGTCTAGCCTAAATGTTAATTAATAACTGAATAGTATGACGGTAAAAGTACTATCCTATTCCAAAATTCTACGTTGCTGCTCTCGTGCTGCATGTGGCTTGTATTAAATCTAATTAAAACAAATCTTCAGACGTATTGGTACACCCTATCTGTAGAAAAAGTGCTCTTTTTTCGTACTTTTTTCTTATAGTTCCTATTTCTAATCTCTATGCCCATACTGAAATGTACATACTTGGAAAACTATTTTACACTACGTCAAAAGTAATGCTTCAAAAATTCGTTGAAAATTTGATTCCTGATAAGTTGAAATCATTTGTTTAAAAACTACTTTCAATGTGAGAAATATCCTATCATAAATCAGACTTATGATTATACGTATAAGTCTTCGCATACCTACGCTGTTCTTACTTACATCGTACTTACTTTAACACACAAAAAATTAACGAGTATATGAAGAGTAGAGAGAATGAACCAAACTTGTTACGTAATAAAATTAATCAAGCACATGCATAAAAAGTACACAACGTACATTATGCTCTGCACTTAAGCAAATTTCATGAAACATATTCGTGTTGCTTATTATGCAAGCGGCTACTGCAGTATTGTATATAATATTATGTGTTTATATGCATATTTAATGAAATCGTGGAACGCAAATATATTTACTGTGCTTCCAATGTTGAAACACAGAACAGACTTTGCATTTATCTGCGGGATGCCCTATGCGTGTAATAGTGTGATAATAATAATTTTGAAGAGGAAAAGGAAAAGTTCGTCAATATCGAGAACTTGTATCAATATGTATATACAATGTATACATAGTAAATAACGTTAGAGTGATAGGGTGAAGAGAAATGCTCATTAATATAAAACAGATTCATGTTGCCAATTCATATACGTTGTGCCCACAAATTACCGTTGTTATCTACTTTAATTTTTACCCGCTCTTGCTGAGTCATTTCACGAGTCTCAGACTCATCGACAGAGCCTGTTCCAACTTGTGGCTCGGCCTTCTCGTCTGTTTCTTCTTCTTCCGAGACACCTTCGCTCTTCGTTTGCAGCATGAAAACATCTTTACCTACATATCTATTCTACGAAACCTACTCGCCCACACTGTTACTTAAGTCTTTGTAGCGTATTCATAAAGCAGATTATGTGTTTTATCTCATTCGCATAGTTTGTTGTAATATATTGCCAGCTAAAAATCTCTCGATCGCGTATTATGTATGTATATACTGATCATCTAAATTGTGCCATGAACGTGTGGGCATTTAGCGTTTCGTCAAACACGTGAAGAACAAGCGTACGCGCAGACACGAATTTTCGTTTTAGGTTCGACCGGAATAGGCTCCACTTAGAACAGTAACATACATTGGAATGTTCGATATGTAAGTCGTAGAAGGTGCGATGATAATTAACGGTAGCAAATCCCAATTCGAAGTGGCGTGCTCTAAATGAGAAATTTCAATATTTCGCCGTTCGATCAAAATTCGTAAAGCATTATTAATTTGCATTATTAATGCAATCAAACGAATGGTACAAATCAGTTATTTTTTATACGATAAGCGTATTTGTACCTTCGATGCGTATTTTTCATTATCCTATATTTGCACATGCACTTTAGCCTGTTGTGTTTGTCGGGAACCTCGGTGATACAAAGAAAGAAATGATTGAAATCGTAACACAATATTGCTAACTCGGCGAAAATAATAACGATTGTCATAGCATTGCAAAATGTTCATTTTCAAGGAACGTGGTAAATCGACGGACACAAAACATGCCTGAAGGATTTGTTATCGTTAATTAATGTTACTAACATTTTGTCGGAAACAACTGAATGCCCTTTTCCACAGTGTCTGTGATTTCTCTCTGCACGGTAAATATGATTCATATAATTCCATGCATGATAAAATGTTGCGACACTCACTTTTTCCCCATATTCAGGATCGATAGCCATCATTTCTCTAAGCGTCCTCAGTACCTTCACGCATAATTTCTCCTCCTTCTCTTCGAGTATTTTCTCCGTGTGTTTAATTAATCTTGTTGAATAAAAGCGAATTTTTAATCGATTATATATCAAAGTATAATGACGTCCATTTCAACAGATGCTGAAAAGTCTGTTCACCTTTTGATAAAACCACCGTTTTCGCATCGCTTTCTTGCGTCAGTCCCTACTGGAAATAGTAATTCTGGTCGATAGAGTATATCGACTAGTAAGGATAATTCTGACTGAACCAGCGGTTTCAATTGTTCTTCCAACAGCGATACTATATCTTGCAAACCTTCTATAATACTTCGGTCCAGGCGCATCAGCTAAATAAAAATAAAATATTACACCGTCACAATTGGATACATTGGAAAATTGCATCATCTATAGTGCAATAAATCAAATTGTGTTCCGGTTGCTCTATTGTATTTTGCGCATAAATATCGTATATTCTATATATTCGTAACTTTGTGCTACACGAAAACTAATAATTAGCCAACATCGGACTACACTAAAGCGCTAATATTGTCTGAAGCTAATTAGATACCAAGCTTTTTATGAGTGACTTTTACCTGATCTTTACTATCTTCCTCGTAAAATAAGTCACTCTAAGTGTTCAAACATCGTATCAATTATAAACTGTTTATTTGGTCTGAATGTTTAATATGAAATATATTAAGATGAAATTTTTGTACAATTTCTTCGTAATTGATTGGCGAAAATTACCTGACTTTGTGTGCGTTCTATCTTCGGTTGTTTCGCTGCTTGAAGCCATTTGCTCGTTTGTCTACTAAGCATTGCTGCTTTATTAAACATGGAAGCAACTTGGCTTTCCAAGTCGGTTGGAATGGCTATACCCCTGCCTTTGGCTATTGATTCAAAGAAATATACATTTTTTTTTGTTAATGAAATGAATACGATTAAGAGTCGGCAATTGTAATATTAACATTAATTTAGTTCAGCTTACCTACATCCGACAACGTTCGTATACAATTCTCTACATTAAATCTTTGACCAGCGTTTAGCCACGCACATTGTGAGACTTTAAAAGCTGCGTGGAGCAACTGAACGAAAATTGGTTGTCGTGTCTGTTTTGCAAAAAAATCAACACGTCTTTTAATTGTCTCGAGTGTTTAAATGTAATAGATAGATATTTCTAAAACAGTATATATTTCTATATTATCGTTTCTATCGGAGTATGAACATTTTTAATAAACAGTTAAATTTCAAAGCATCCCCAGCTAAACACCCAAATAGACAAAGAGAATCGCATCTGTTAGAAATTGTTTAAATTACTATTACACGATTGTTCAATTATTGTGCATCGCGAAATTTAGTATTATGTTTTGTGTTGTAATGTAACACACTCATTGCCAGGCCCCAATAAGGAAATAATTCCGTGTAATATAAAACCACAGATTCATGCTGCATGAAATGCAAGAAGATAGATACAGAAAAGCACTTCAAATAAAGAAGGGACTTGTAGTTAGCACCTGTAACAATTTACATAGCAAGCTTGCTTCAGTCATTGAAGACAGTGAATGTGTTAGTATATTATTCGAGAATATACGTGTTAAAGTTTGTTACATATACATTTCACAAAGAAAGAAGAGATAGAGATAGAGGGACGTCGAAAACCTGTGTATACACACAGACGAATTCGACATCATTTCGTGCCCATATTTTTCAGAATCTCAAATAATCCGTGCTATTTAAAAACGTACACAGAAGTATATACAATAATGTATTTACAACGAAGATGTTTTGTGTGAATCGAAATTAAACATATCTACTACACGCATAAAAATAACGTTAATAGTAAGTTACTATCTCGCTTTAAGTCTCATGTCTAATGCACCACCGTTAGTATACGCAAGTGTATTCACAATTGTTCATAATTATATCTGAGCATTTTTTCATTTGGTACTCACATAGCCAGTAAGATTAGTATCAGTATTCCGGTCACTCTCCTTGATGCTCCAATAAAGTCTAGCCTCGTGGAGATGTTTCTATTAGTAAATCAACCCACCACCATATAGACCCAGCACCCAGACCCAGTAAACCAATGTTGATGAGTCAAAGAAGGCCAGGTGTTGCATGCCAAAAACACAGAACATGCCGCTGATGCAATCACCAGTTACCAAGCACACATCATAAGGGTATATTGTCGACTTAATTATTGATTTGTAGTATTACACTGGCTTACCGCGGTCGGCAAACAAATAAACAAAAATAAAGAGAGATCTATACCATTAAGCAGTGGAGAAAATAAAATGAGTAACTACATATAAAAAAAAGGGGGGGAATACTAACGTCACCGTGAATTTGTGATATGTACTTGGCTTTCAAATAAACTTAAATTAATGTGTCTCATGCAAAGCGAGAAATTATCAGATCGAATAAATGACAGAGTAATTGCATAGGTTTTGCACGTGATTACTTCAAGTCAATTGTGTTAATTATATATACTATATATGGCTTATCTTGTTACGTCTATGCTATCAAATATACATATTTGAAATACCGATTTCTCTAGCGCTCCTTTCTTACGATACCGGTATGCTCTGAGTAACTATAATACAAATCGTATATCTTCGAGAATCAAGTTATTACGTTGCTTGCAATTTAATAGTGCCATGTTAGTATACTTTTATCTATTTTTTTTCTTTTTTTTTCGAATTACCTCCATTATGATGAACTTCAGTTAGAGAATGAAACATAATAATTGTTTAATGTTAAAGTATCGACGTATTATTGCGAATTAATCGAACCATACTTATAGAACTACAGCAATCACTTATACTTCATACTTTATCGATCGTGTGTATGTACAGTATTTCATTCACGTCTCACAATTAACGAGTCAACTGAATAAACATAATAATAAATACATATTTCTTACGCAAAAAAATAATAAAAACGTAAGAAATGTTTGTGCTATGATCCAGATTACACAGGCACATTTAATAAAAATATATCCTTTCTTCTTTTGTTAATAGGAACGTACGTATATTAATGTGCGTGGAAAATAATTAGGGTGCCATGTCCACCAGACAAATATTAATATTAGTTTTAGAGTTCGTTGGAGAAATGTTACAAATTACATTTATAGAATAATTTGTTCGACAGTTTGGCAATTAAGTCGATTCGCAGCACCGTAAAATTGAATAAAATCATGTTTATGTATACACTGTTAGGAAAACGAGGATTTTCAATTTCAGTTTCAGATTAAAAGTAAACGAATATACAATACCTGCACTGTTGTACTTTGATCTGAAAATGGGCTGCTAAAGAACGTCGTAATGATATTCATTAGGCAACCGGCCACATAATTTTCTAGAACAATATCAGCGTGATTGCGATCGTGCGTGGCTGTTGCTATTAATCCCATGTCCACGATGAACGATTTTTCAAACAACGACCACATATGATTCGACGTATATATTTCTTTCATTTCAACCTCGGTGTCGATGTAACAATGATTGAGGAAATTAATGTACGCCTCTTTTACCTACGAATTCACGCTTAAATAAGTATCCGTAATTCGTTTATGAAATTAATTTTCTCGCAATATAAATTCGCCGTAGTTATGAAACTTACTTCCGGTATACAATCTGGATGAGATACCATGGCAACAATGTCGTCTAATGGTAAAAGGCTGTGGCATTTAATTTCCGTGTTCACGTTTTTGCCCATCGTACAACAAGCTAACAATTTCACCAATTCCACGTGGTACCTGAGATACATATTAATATAAAGTATGCGAAGCAGTTAATTTTATTATGACGCCGTTCATGAATACACACTTGAGCGGACTACTTTCGTCCATCCTATGCCGCTCGGATCGCATCATCTCGACGAAATGATTAAAAGAAGCTCGATCGTTGTAGAAAACTAAAACATCTTCGCCGGCTTGAACCAACTAAACAGAAACAAATGCAAATATTCCTGATTCGAAATGGATCCATTATTATACAGGCGGTGGCCACTTACTTCTTGCATCACCATTTCCTGGCACTTCCTGATAAACTGATTCTCGGCCTTCACTATCGTTTGAAGGAACTTCAAGTATTGCACATGCTTCCCGTGTGTTTCTATGCAGTGCACAAAGTGCTGTATCACCTTGGCGTTGACTTCATTGCACAGCGTCGAATTGTCTTGGAAAATGCTGCACACTGTCTGGGCCTCGCGTATGCCAGGATTCAAGAACAAATCCAACTGCTTGTGCAGCAGCACCTGATTTTGTTGATTCCCCAAGCAGAAGTTCTGCAGGAAATCGTGCGCCAATCGCATCAACTCGTTCATTCGAACGTCTTCTTTGGCGTCGAATGGAACTTGCAACAGATCTAGGACAACCGTGTGCACGCCAACGTTACGCAGAAGTCTTTGCTCGTGTTTCCGCGGTTTCATCTGACCACCGATCGTTTGAATGCACAACTTGTTCATTCGTATCAGAATCTGTTGGATCTTTTTGTATTCCTCCGCCTGGTCTGCGTGCAACGGCGGGCCGATGTCCAAATCTATTGCGGAGCCTGCAATCGTCCAAGATATTTCGTTGGAAAAAACCTGTTCGATTTATGAAGGCGACATTTCTGACAAAGGGCTCGAATTGAAAATTGTATACAAACCTTTTTTATCCGACGTAGACAGCTGCGGTGGCGCCTTGCGAGGCGTGGCTCCGTCATCCTCGTCCTCTTTATTTTTCTTCTTCTTGCCACCGTGCTCCTCCGATGCTTTCGATTTGTACACCCAAAGTTCCGACTTCTCGACAGACTGCCGTAAAACGTCCAAGTCCGATTTGATTTGCTTGTACGATTCAACATCGCTGTCGGAAACTAAAAGTTGCACCTATTCGTGACAATTTAATAAGCCTGTCCTTCGGTACGTTAGGATAGCGTTGCAAATAATTTCACGTACTTGTTTGAATGCCTGCAAAACCTCTTGCCTCTGACTGAAATGCCTGAAAAGGAGATGCAACGCTCCGGAAACCAACGGTGGATAATCGTGCATCGCCAAATGGAGCAAAACCCGCAGAAACGTTTTACCACCTTGGCCATCTAAATCCAGCGCCGCGCATTCCTCGCTGTACAGCGAATAATATTCATGAAGTGTTTGTCGCGTCGTGAAAATTACAGTAAGAAAAGAAACGATGCATTACCTGCTGCCGAATATACCCTCTGCTTGTGTGCCTATTAATTCCAAATCGATGGTTTTTTGCCCGAGACTCAAATCGCCGGCAGCTCTTTCGGTCTCGTCGAACTCCTGTTTAAAGATGCTCAGTAAACAGGATATCCTGTAATCGAGCCGAACGTCGAGTATGAATTGCAAGATTTCGATTATCTTCAGTTTCGTGTCCATCACCAAGGGATATTCTTTCTTTGAAAGTGGTTTCGGGCTAGGGGATGAACTTCCAGCTAATACTTGTCCAGCTGGTCCCAATGTTAAGCTCGTCATTACTGCGCCCATGTCCCCGATACATCTTAACACTCCACCTTCAGCTGTGAAATATTAACAAGTGTGAGATATACTATATCATCAAACTGATTGAATAACAGTCCGAAGAAATGAACTTCGAATTTTAATTTCTGAATGAAATAATGAAAATTCTAATTATACGAGCGAACGATAAAATATTTACAAAAATAAAGGTAATATCGAAGGAAGGCGCTGGGCAAAATGAATAGAAGTGCAAGAAAAACTACAGGGTAACATTTGAACGTAAAATTTAATTGAAGCGAAATGCAATTTTATAAATCAGCTGAATCCGTCATTCATTCGTAGTTATATATTACCTGTCTCATTTGAATCCACAGAATCAGCTTTAGAAGTTTTTAATACTGGTTAGTTAATTATGTTTCAGCACATATTATAATATGTACATATCTACATGTCTGTCACTTTAATTATGTATACTACAAAGCTAATCAAATTCGTATACCCTGATACGACAGGATTTTATTACTACGCCAGCTTATGTACAGCAGCATTGATTTAGGGACCAAGGGAATTTATTTATTTGATACGAAATATTTACATATTATGACGGGAGCGTATATACAACGATATTATATAATATATGAGAAGGGCGCGATAATTAGAAGATATATTAATGCGCTGTACAAGGAATATTACGCCTATCCAGTAAATAAAAACAAAAATACGGTCCACTTACAATCAATGTCGCCGGTCGGAATTTTTCCATCAGCTACATCGTTCTCTGAAATACAGTCCAAAATATTGAGCAACGTTTTCGTTAATCTCAATAGATCACTGAAACTGTAGAATCCGAAATAAATTAAATCGCGTGCCAATTTAACGACCTGAAAAAAAGAGCGATTAAAATGTAACAAAATAATTGTTTACGTCCACGAAAAATACAACGACCCATTACTGAACCTACTTCAAACGTGAGTTTATTCTGCTCTTGATCGGCGAAAGACCACATTTTTGCCACAACATTGCACAAGTAATCTTCCACAAACATTATAGTCGCGCTAAATTTAGCGCGCACCGGTTCCTTATTTTGATCCCGCATCCTGTTTGCATCGTAACTGGAAGCAAGTAATAAATTTCATATCATTCTTAATATCGTACACATTCACATTACGAGGTGCGTGCTGCTGTATTCATGTCACGTACTCATTAATGCTCATTTTCGAAGGTATTTCAGACCAAAGCCTGGCATATTTCACTGGTGTCACCTGCTCCTGTGGATCTCTGTCGACGTGAAGGTGTAACATAAGTCGACAGAACGATGCACGCAAATCGTACGGCACTGTTTCATCCTCCATACACCTAGTTTTTTTTGTTAAATTAAACATTCATTAAGATGTTATATCACATAATTACTACGATATCGGATTCACTTACTTAAGTATAAGACCAATGTCCAGATGCGGTGATAAATTATTCAACGCCAAATACTGTCTATTCAGACACATGTTACTGAACAGATTTAATTGGTGCCTATAGTACTCCAACACCGCTGCATCTTGAACATTTCCCAGCCTCGCTCCCCTCGATAATTCGCTTAAAGACATTGTCTTCTGTGCACGTTATTAAATATTACAAAACGATCGGACTAAATTATTTCATACGCGATTGTAAGTACAGATAAATATGCTGACCGTTCCATTGTTGCAAACAAGAAACACTTCGTACTCTTCCATCACAGTGATACGCGGCTCATCGTTTTCCTGTTTCTCGTCTAACTCTTCCACCTCGACCTGAGTTTTCGTCATTCTGGTTTCAATCAATATATCTTTGTTCTTCTCGCTCAATACGCTTTTGCAGATCAACTCCTGCGTCACGGCGATCGCTTTCTTATTGGAAATACATAGATCCGACAGGTAATCCAAGAATCTCGATTCCCAGCTGTGCATATTTTTTCGCACAAGACCGACGAAAGTCTCGATTTCCGCCGCCGTGATATGCTTCTCCAATAATTTCCTATTGTTGTGTAACAGCGCGGTAATAGTGTCCTCCGCCAGGATATCGTATCCAATTTGTTTTTGCATGAAGGCAAAGTGTTTCGCGATATATTCCTGCGTTATGAAACAAGCCGGTGGGTACGTGATCGATGGGATTATTAAAAGCACGCATGCATCGGAAAATATAATACCTGATTCTTCCGGTAATCCTGTTGGGAAAGTCTAAGTATTCGATAGCATAGACGGAACATATATTTGTACGGCGCGTGTCTTGGATCGTTCAGTTCCTCTATTCTAAGAAATGGCCCCTCGCCCTCCGCCGACTCTAGGAACGGAGCCTGCAAAACGAATTCTTCAACGTCTCGCGACTTAATGATCACCCATTGGTGCGTAATTAACGGTTCGTTTGTACCTGAAGGATTTTAAACAATTGCCCAAGTATGTATTGCTCCCGTAACAACTTTTGCCGGTCCCTCACAGCATTGGTGACGATTAAATCCAACGCCTCGGATTTATTTTGCTCGTTCTCTAAGCCGGCTATAAAGTACACTATATCCTGCAGTAGACTGGTTACCGCGCGCCTTTCATTGTGCGAGATTGTACCCTTTTCCAGTTTGCCACTGATCGAGGCTAACACCTTGCAAGCATCGTTTGCAAAATCGAGATCCCGAACTTCTACCGGCGATACAGATCTCAGGGCAAAGGCCTCTTTGTCCTCTTTGCTGATTGCGCAGCCCACCTTGTAACGCAATATGAAAATGAAGGAACTGTGATAATAGAAGACATGATAAATATTGTAATGAGGAATACCTTCGACATGACAGGTTTCTCATCGTCCTTATCAATAGGAACACTGGTCGAGTGGACCCAGGTGTTTGTACAAATATGATGCAGCCTGACGAAGGACGACTGAGGAACCAAACTGTCGCCTCTCGTCAACGTCGTAGGGTCCAGCTCGAACAAAGAACTTATTTCGTTGCTGTGCGGCACTGATACTAGTCTGTAAACTGGTCCTGGTGGATCTAAAGCCCACAGTAATTTACATAAGACAAATGATGAACACTCGTTACACACCTACGCTAGCGCTGTTCTAGTTTCGCAGCGTTCGTTGGGGTATAAAGGGTGTAAATACAAAAAAGAAATGCACTGTCCCTGCAGGCACACGGTGACGCTGTTTTACACATAGATGTCTATCTTACCACGCTTGCCTTTTGTGGTCTCACGTGGTTCATCGGCGTCAATCTCGGCTGCCAAGTATTGACCGGTGGCCAGATGTTTAAATCGGAATAAAGAGTTCCAGTGTCCCGCGCCTCCTCTGCAAGGATCGTGTTGAACCACCTGTAACGAAACGAAATAATTACACGTATGAGAAACAAAAGAGATCTTCGGTAAATTCATGATTTCGTTGCCGATCGAATTTGATTACCTCAGCTTCCCACAAAGCTTTGCTACTAGTAGCAGCAGTGGCACTAGTCCTCCCCGTTGTCCTAAGAAACACGTGCTGCTTCTTCTTGTACTCATCCATGGTCAGAAACTTCTCTTGCTCCGCGTGAAACAAGCGCACGACGTCCCCACCCTTCAGTATCTCCTCCTGGTTCTCCTTGTGCTCCATAAACAACGTCACCTTCCAGGACGTGGCCGAATTCACGACGTTCACCTCCTTGCAGCCAGGATTGTCGCTCAGCTCGTAATTCGCCGCCACGTGCAGGCCTTGCCTCCCGGCGTTCACAGGTTCGAGAATCACTTTGTCGCCGACGACGACACTGTCACCGTCGCTGCGAAGCTTGTAGAACGGCATTATGTACAGCCACGAGCCCTCGTTCCCGTTCGCGTCCAGGTACACCCTCATCGCGTTTTTCTCGAGAAGCGCAGGAAGTCTCTTGTTGACCGTCAGGAATTTATTGGACTTGAGATGCAGCAGCTTGAAACAAGTGGAACGTTCTCATGGAGATTATTGAAATCGATTATTACAGTTACGAAAAATGAACGCGTTAAATGATCCATCGGGTTTTGGGTGTAATGCCCGAAGAAAGGAAGATTCTGTGTTACTATCGTACATTTATGTACAGCTGTCGGAAGTTATAAAACGGATTACCATTGTTATTAAAAGAAACTGGTAATCTATGATGTAAATATAATTCGGGCAATAAATCGTAAATTGGACGGCGCTATCAATTGATTCAGGGGAGATAGAAGTGTGAGTTTGCAATGTAAAAGTTGCGATGGAAGCCGATTTCTAGTACATTAGCCTCCAAGTATACCGCGATTACCAGACAAGGTGAGAAGCAATAAAATAGACCGATAGTTCGACAAAGACCCAATAATGTGCGGCATTATTGCATTTACATGTTAAGTAGATGTCTAATGGCGTTCACAGACACTCCGTCTGCTCCAGATGGCGATCTCTTGCCCCTATGTGTAATACATTCAGCAACCATCACTTTGCACCATAACGTTGTTCCCCTTGTTGTTGGCGATAAAAGCACCGGCATGGCGATTAATAACTCAATTATACGCTTAAAACAGCACGCAATTAGAAGGCGTTGTCTTGTCCCGTGGATGAAATTTCATGTTTAGAAACCGAACCACATGCAGACGATGGTTTCCGGGATAATTTCGCGCAACACAGATAAGGCGGGAGGAAGTTGATTCTGTTAATTAGCTGCGCTGTTTATCATTACATACTGCTGTTGTAATTGGATGACAAAGATCCAGCGTGAGAGAATAAAAGAGAGGAGCGGAAAAGAAGATGCAATAATTTTTATTAATATTCAGATACTTGATTCATTATCTTTGTGCATGTTCCATGTGTGCATGTGGGGTAAAGTACCTATTTTACTTAGCACGAAGGCAAATGTTTCCTTTTTAAAACGTTTCATTTTTTGTATGACAAATACTTACGTACATTGTACTGGGGTAACGGAATATCGAATAAGAGTCTCTGATTGTTCTCTCAATGTGAAAAATTAAATGGAAAATTGTGTATGTGGGGAAGAAATTGCATTCTATCAGCCCGCTACATTGCAAAGGTATTGTTTAATGTGGTTGTCATAAAAAAAAAAGTGATGAACCAGCTTTCTGCAAATAAAAGGGTGTGTCCTTCGATTCTAAAGCTAAGCTGACCTTCTGAAGCGTGTAGCGCAAGGTAAATTGATTTACTTCGCATAACGAGGGCAATGTAAAAATATATAAAACTATTAGAAAAACAAAACGGTCCCCCTTTCTTACCTGGACGACGTTACCATAAGAAACCACGCTGCCCAACAGTTTCTTGTTTTCAGTCTCATTTTGTTTCTTCTCTATCTCAGCGGCATGCTACAAAATAAATTGCGTTACCTAATATTTAAAACATGCGTGTGATTAATAATATTTAGTATAAATTTCTTTTGGTATGTAACAGGTTAAAATAATTAAAAAGTTCTTGAAATAGAAGCCACTCACGTGTAGTCGTTTTAAAAGCACAGCATCCGTACCACCTGTGCTTTGTTTTGCAGCTTTCCAAAATTGTTTTTGAGCAGAGTAACGATTCATGGGACATATTTTGAAGAGGCAATCTATAAATTATATGAGAGGTCGACACCGGGTTAATTGAATAAAGAATATGGCTAAATGGAAGTAGACGAAAAATTTCAAGAAAATTGATCTTGCAAGATAGCTAATAACAATTTACCTCTGAACTTCTTGGGTGGATTTGATAAATCTCCAGCTTCTGGACATACCACGCATCTGTCGTCCACTAATCTAAAAATCAATTAAAATCACGTGAAACAATCGTACGAATTTTCTCTACATTTGTGCTTGAATTCCCTGCACAATAAGATAAATCTTTCAAGGGGCTCAACGTGATACGAAATTCAAGCATTCCACTTTCTTCTGTGGCAATCTGAAATCTAATCACGTTCAAATCTCTTCGATACCGTCTGCCTACAGCTTCATTCCCAATTACGTATCGTCTAAATCTGAATTGTAAATTCCTGAAATTTTCTATTAGACATAACAGCAGTGAAGCTCCTTCGTGAAATATAATGTTTCACGCGGATTTTCCATAAGATAATAAGATGAAAATTTTTACATTTTACGACAGTTCTCTAAAATACATCTCATACATAATTTAGAAACAGAGAAGCAACAATTATTCGAAATAGCAGCAATATTCGTTTCCCACATGCAATTGCACTCAGATATTTCCTGAGACAAGCAAGACACAATTGTCTCTGCTATCTTTCATTATTACACAAAGAATTAAACAGCATTCATTTCAAACATTTCATCCTTTCGCCTATAATTCACGTAAACACGAGGATGATATAGCTTTCGAAATTTCCTAGCTAAGTACAAAGAAATCATTTTACATTTTGACAAAACAATAATTAGGATATTATTATTATTACTACTCTGAATGCAAACGGTTATGAAATAGTCAATACAATGCAAGAGACCGTCGTCGAATAAGTGTGGTCCAGGTGGAACGGAAGCACCGTGCAAATCGATATTGGGGCAGGCCAAGTCCCGTCCGGGGGTTTAAAGCCACGTAACGACGAGGGTAGCTCTCATCTCGCGAAATATCAACGTATGTCTGCCGTCTCTCGTGCTCTTACGTAATAAAAAAAAACAACACTTCCAAGAAGCTTTATTTTGCCCCCGATGGGGTGCAACACTCATATGATCTGATAAACTACACCGCTGCTTTTTTTTTTCTTCCCGGAAAGGTCAGGGAACTTGTTAAGTACAAAAGAGGATACACGACGGTTACATATTCAGAAGCTGCTAAAAATTCCTCTGACAAGAGTACCATACAGCACGAGGAAAGAAGAGCAGCGTTTCTTGACATTCTAATTGCACGAGTTGCATAACAATATGGAATTTTTTTCAAACTTCTCTGAACCATTATTGAATCGAAATGATATTTTAACAGATCCTCTTTGAAGCAATTCTGCCCAGTGGAATTGTTAAAATTAATCGAAAATAAAATGAAAGTAAAGTAATTTGAAAAGAGGCGAACTTTAAAACGACCTAAATTGCGTTTAATGAGTTCTAGCTCGCAGTGCCAGTCTTTTTCAAGCCGGCCAAAATTTATGGATCCCATTTGCCTTCCAAGCAAAACTGCGAAATAACGTAGTTGTTTTATCCTTACTGTACAAGCGATTCCTGGTCATATCAATACATTTCTTTGCCACGTTTAATTGGAGCATCACAATTTAAATATCGTTCCAGAGATAAAGGAACGAAAATAATTTCCAGAAGAGTTCTTCCAATGTTGTTCAATCAATCACCTGTCGATACTACTATATTTTTCATCTGTAGGACAAAATGTCCACATTTCAACGTATTCTGTTTGAAGCGTCGTTGCACAGGTATAAGACTGACCAGACGTGACTTCTATTGAATCGTGCATTATTTTCCGACGACAAAAACGCGTTTACAAGCCCGACAGAAGTGAAGCTACATATTGATCGCGGAATCTTGCAATAGCTTCGCGCAGAAAACGACAGAATGCACTATGGAAGATTAACGGGGGGGCGAACTTGAATATTATAAGAAAAAGTGATCTGAGCCCGAGATAGAAAGAAATATGACAATAATTGTCGCGGCAGGGATGATTTCACCGTCTGGTCTTGGGGGAAAATTATTACAGGACGGTCAATTACGCCCTTTCGCTGGTGTCGACTATCCGTAAGTGGCCACATCGCTTGTTGTTGGTCACTAATAGAATACAAAGTTAGCTAACGAGATTGCATTTAGGCTTCTCATCCGCAAACGTAAGCTCTTTTAACTACCCCGAAGGTTAATACGTCCAGCGAAATGTAGCCATAGAGGCTGCAGCCTCGTATGAAGCAAATACGTTTATTGGATGAAATATTGTTCATTTGTACCGATACTTGAACACGTTGTCTTGGAGATTTATGTTTACTTCACTCCCAAAATTTCTTACCGAATGGTGTACAATTATCGCGTGGAATGTGCAGTAAGTGTACTCTGTGTGCAAAACGTTGGAACCTGCATACAATTTTTATGCTATCTCCGGCATTGATTTCTCATTTGAATTTTATATTTAATTGACTGTTAATTAATGTACAAACGTAGTTTTATCAATTTTAGCCGTTATCTTCCCCGGAAATATTTATACCGTAAGAAAGGAAGGAATCTCAAGATCTAGAAATCGTGGAAAGGTACGGTTGATACATATGTATCTACATAGTTTCCATGACACCCAGACAAAACATAGAAAATGTGAAATACCACGTTTTATAAATCACCGTCTACTGTACGGGTTCAGTTGTCAAAGAAAGGCAGCGAACCATTTAACAAACTCACGAGACCCGATAAATAATACTTCCCTCGTTTTAAACACCTATCTAACATCTCGATTGAGAAAAAGTAGGTCGCCGAGAATCTTGTGCGATATTAATTCGTGCAAGATCGACACGTCGTTTACGAGTGTCCCCTTCTGCATGCATAAACAGCGGTTCGATTTCACCCTCGGTGCATTTACACCGTCGAAATCAAACGTACGATAAATCGAGGCTGCACGTGGATTTCAATAGACAAACAACCAGAATCAACGTGCGTGTACACCTGGCGTTAACCGCTGAACATCCAAACGCGATACGTTTAAAATCGAGGCCGCGTCTCGATTCTGGCGCCCGCGTAACTGAATAACAATGGATATATCGCCCACAAATTGACACAAGCCTGGGCGCAGGTAAAAAGTTGCCAGCGAAGGAAAAAATTCCAAATATTTTGTGCAAAAGCACTTGTGCAATCATTGAAATCGACATTTTGGTCGGGAGATTCAGTTCAACAACTGCAGTTGGAGCCTCGGGATCGATCACAGGTGATCACAGTTGCATCGAGGCGTCCTATTTGAAGGTGTTAGGTCAGTGTGCAAGGAGGACGACGCATTCACACGGTGTAAATTTGTATGGTGGGCCACTTAATACGCATGGTGATGCGTGCACGAAGAAACGCATTTATAACATTTAATAAATATTAAGAAACAAGTGATGTTAACTCAAATTAAACGAATCACTAAATTCATGGATGTGCTAAGGTTTTCTTTATAAGCAATTAATTCGAAACGATATTAAGCGGTACTTGCTTCACACGAATTTATTACACGTTTAACTAATACAGAAGTTTCCAATTACTTTAATATAAAATTGTCGAGAGCGACGGGTCTTGTACAACGAGCAGCTTCCAAATTCGACGCCCCAATAGTACTTCTGCCATAGGAACAGAAATTAGGTTACAGTTCAATTGAAGCTATTTATCTTGTCACTGCTACTTATGGAGAGTATACAGTTAATAAATATTACAGTTAATTCGTCGTTGGTCCGCAGCCGAAATAGAACAACGCCGAAATAGAAGCCGGATTCAACGCTTCGGCTAAAGGGGACACTTCTTCTAATAAGAGAGATCATAAATAACAAAATAATGAATATCAGAGATAGATATTGGCCAATCAATGCCAAGGACAACAGCCACCAGGAATGGATTCCCAGAATACCTGTGGGAATGCATATTGTATATACGCTTTGGCCTGCGTGCCATGCATTTCCTGCTGATCAATAAATCACCGTCCCGCGCCCTCGATAATTTTATTAATAACTTCGTCAGCGATCGTTTTATATTGTTAACATGCGCGCGCCATCGTGACATCGAAATGAATGGACATCCAGTGGCATGTTCCACAGGCTGGATTTCACGAGACCGATCTGTGCCGATGGGAAAGATTAATTTCCTATCAGCGGCAATCTAATCTCTGATTAATTAAGCATTGGCGTCAAATGAACGTGCAGCCAACGCACGGTACATACAGTGGAACCTCGATAACTCGAATCTCAAGGGAAGAGGATAAAAATTGGAGTTACAGAGTTTTCGTATTATCGAGCGTTCGGGAAAGAGAGGTTTAGCGCACGAAAATTCGACTTATAGAAGCTTTGTATGACGGTTAACTTTGCGAGGACTTGCGAGGACGGAAAGGAAGACAAATTAAATTTTTTCGCGCGAAGTAAAGTTTTTATTGTATAGATATTGTATAAACGTAATCCGAAGACGAAAGTTGGGTCACTATACATACATAATGTACCGACATCTTATTATTCAAAAAGTCTGCAATTTTGCTCCGAGTTGATGTGTTAACACATTGCTTATCTATGGAAATTGACGAAAAATAATTAGTTTCCGTGGATATGCACGTGGTCATTCTATGTTTTGAGACAATCCTAACGGTTGAATGGAAGGAAACAATTGAATGATTTCTGACACAAAGTTACAAACCAGTTACAGAGGCAGAGCAGCGATAGAAGTTCGACTTTTAGAGGTAAACTTCGAGTAGTAGAGGTTCGACTATTCTAAATTCGAGTTACAGAGGTAAAATGATGCATCTGGACATGTGGCAAATAATTCGAGTTAAAGTAAGTTCCATTTCGACTTATAGAGGTTTTTGCAGCGGAGCGGAAGGGAATTAAGAAAATTTTCGTGTTGTAGAAGTTTTCGAGTTATAGAGGCTCGACCTATCGAGGTTCTACTGCATATCGTTAAAGTATGTACTTAAACGATCTCGAAAAAAACAAACAAACAAAAAAAAGACGACAATCAATCGACGATCTTAACGATTGTTCGTCCACCGAACACAGATATCGTTTTGAAACGATAAGTATCGCAAAACTTATCGTTGAAAGAGTCATATTTCTCGTCGAGCAAAAATCGAAGAACGAACATTATAAGGAAGGGTGAGATGTTTAGTCGGATCGAAATGTTCAATGGGATTTTACAGAATTTAATTTAAGTAGGTACTGTAGCGACGGCGGGGGAGAGAATACAGAGGTCGGGCCAAACATCAATTACCTCCCTTTCATCTACACGACGAGCTAGCGCACAGAATGCACTGTTATGGAGAATGACAAGTTTCAGTGCAATCAGGATGCTGGCGGAGAACAGGAATTAGTAGATATACCCCATTCACCGGGCCGGAGATTTAGTTTGACGAGCTGCGACTGGCGCACAAATTATATCACGCTGTTATCTCTATATACTGGCATCAACCTAACAACAGCACAATGCGAATCTACATATTACATAGAAGACGTTACACGCCGCCTTTATACATTCGTTTTGTGTGATAAAACATCTGGGCTGAGGGACTCGTTTACCATATATGTATGTCCGTGAGCTCAAGGGAATAATACATTGCCGCGTTTCACTCTGTACTGTAACTAATGTTACTCGCGTGAAGATCGATGGACAAACTTTGGAAATTATATCTGAGGAACTTTAAAGAGACATTTTCGCTGCTACGCGTACAAAATATATTTATAAGTCGAACCGAAGATATGAAAATTGTCATATATGTGTATTTAATTAGTATCATTTCGTTGATACTAATAGCTTAATATTTTTCTTCCTTACAGGGGGAGAATTCAATGTATCATTAGTCTCGTGGTTCTGTATGAAAGAAAACGGAGTAACATTAGAAAATGGATTCTACTAAAACGCTGTTTAATATTACTATCAACGGTTTCGAAGGTGTTCACGTGGATTGATTGAAATGAAACACCTCTCGTTTCGTAATAAAATAGATAACGTGACAAGCAAAATTTCGCTATAACTAACATTGAAATGAATTTAGTCTATTTCGAAATAGCTTAATGGTTAGTCTTAGAGGAACTAAGAATAAATGGAACTTCATCATTCACTTCAGAATGAAGTCTATAATAATCCGTAACGCGTAATCATCGCAAATACGAGTTCACTTACAATTACACGTGAAAGAGAGCGTCCTAAAACGTATATAAGAGGATCACGTTCCGCAATCGTAAGTCGTGGGTATACTCACTCTTTGTCTTTGCTACTTAACTCAAAGCAATTTTTATCTTTAACCTGACGCTACAAAGAGAGACAGTACCGAGTGCACGGGCTTACCGGCGATTGGAGCGAACGAAACACCATACGGAAAATCAGATTCCCAGGGATTTGATCGGCGGAATCTTATTTAAGTGGCCATTCATGCCGGTGAATGCCACTGAAGTGGGTGAAGTGTGCCTGACCTATTTTTCGAGTAGCCAGGAAGTCTAAATAGAACTCTGCGATTAATTGTTCGCGGTTCGAAACGTGTCAAAATGATTTGCAAACTGAATCCTCTACCCTCGAGCAATTTTCTAGGATCCAAACATTCCTCTACGTGTTGCTGTCTTTTCTTCTTTTTTTTAGAGACAACCTTCAGCCACTGGAAACGAATTTTTATTTGTCTTCAACGAAAATGACAAGTACGGAAAAAAGGATACTAAAATATGGGCGATAATAATTATCCCTTCAAGGATACGTTCCCAGGGGCCCCCGAAATACGTATACAGAAAAGAACCATGTCTAATAAAATCTAAAAATACATCGGAGACAAAAAGTCCCACGAGCAGGTCTTCCAAATGGATGTAAAAATACGATGCGTCTCATTGTCGGTTACGTAAGAGCATGCAGTTCTTTTCTCAAATCGCTGTCATTCGACACGAGATTCTCCGTTCCACCTGCCAGTCAGTCTACGAATTGTTAGGTCTCCCCATTATCCTTATCGTGTGCATGAGTTCACCGGTCTCCTCGTACGAGGAAAACTCGTCCACGAAAGATTACCAATTATGTCACCTTTAAGAACGTCGTTTCTCTTCTTTTCTTTTTTTTAAGTAACGTTATCGCCCTTTTCCTCGTATCTCGAGGAAAGCCTGTTTCTGTTTGCCGGCTGATTATATTTTACTTCAAGCTGCTTTCCCCGATAATAGCTTAAAGATGCACATTAACGTCAATAGGCAGAGATAACCCTTTGAAAAGTCTGCACAGTCGGGTACACGATGGCCGATCACAAAGAGATCGCCTTATTACCTGCCCGTATCGACTCGTCCTATCTTTGTGCCGACTCGGGGCATCAGTGCGCGGATAATATAAGCGAGCAGAGAATAGCAAGTGTTCCTCGTCGAGGGGGAGAATTTGTTCGATGGTGGCAGATACCCTGGCCAGACTGGGATTTATGTGTAAGCCGATTAATAACTGTCTTTCGTCACCATACCGTTGATAGGCATCGAAATAACTTTGACACTGGACCGACGAACGTTTTGTAATGATCTGCTGCTTGAGATAATGATAATAATATATGTAATAATAGTATTAGTAATTATTATTGTACATAATTGTCATTATTATTAGGACTACTGCCTAACGTGCGTAATGAACGCAGGGGGAAGAAGAAATAAAACATTGATTTGGAGTACCTATATGAAATTACGTCTTGAATGGGGGAACTTCGGAAAAAAATGGGGTTTTTTTTATTATATCATCTGAGCAGAATAATTTTCATTGATCTGTGTATATTTCAGTCATAATGAGTAACTTCGTTGTTCGCCTCTTTGATGGCGAAGTTGCTCGCGGTACCTGCTGACACAAATTCTCGGAATATATACTTTCTATAGACTCCTCACTTGCGAATTGTTGGTCTCTTGAAAAAATTATGCGAGCGTTCGAATAAATGAAGTCCCCGCTGCAAACAGGCCGGCGAATATGAAAGTAGGGTAGAACGTGATTATTTCCACTCTTTTGTATTTAATATTTCTAAATCTCGCAACGTTTGTAAGTACGAGGTCTGATAATTTCGTGTAATTAGGTCCTGTTTTTAATTAGCGCCTACTTTCCAATTAATTACTTGTCCCAGGCTCTCGTGCGCTACTTGCATTATAATATCATACAATATATGTGTATCTGTCGGCAATTATTTCTTTAGGTAAAAAAAAAGTTATAGCATCTTTTCATCTTTTATTCCACTATCATCTTTTATTACACTATGGCAATTCATTTTTAGGTAAACAGCACATCATTAATTAACGATAGTTTACTATGAATCAATCAAACGGGTATAAACTGCGTGAGTGAATAGTAAATTGCAACATGTTCGTTGTAATGAAAATCTCAATTAGATCGATTGCTGAAACCCGCGTGAATTGAACACTCGTCATTATTCAAATAAATACATTCTAGTTTGTATTCGTTTCTTCCATTGTTCACTCATTTCCATTCTTTCATTTTCCAGCGAATGTGTTTGCGACAGGCATGACGTATGCAAACGTATGCTGAATATGATGGAAGTTTTTCTTTTCATCGGAACCGGTCTTCGACGTCTGGAAATTACGTATAATTGTGGTTCCGATTAGTAGAACGAGGTGACACGAAAAAAGACACGGTATAGAGACCTGCTGTCTCGTGAGATCGATTGACACGACTGTATGTTGCTTTCGACGAGAGCAATTTAAACTTACAGCAATATTAAAAGGATATTGAGTAATTGATTGGTTATATGATGTATTGAGAAATCGGTTTAATATATTATATAAAGCATGATAATATCGAATGTATTAAAACAATTATCGGTGTACGAATTATACGTTATGTTTCCTGTAAAGTAAAATAATTTATACTCAGCCTCAAAGTGTTTCAATACTTTCAATCCTTGCGAAAATGTTAAATCATTTTAAATAAATAAATTCTAAATAGATAAAATACTAATAGAATTTCTACATTTTTCCGTTTTCGCCCGAATTGCCCCTCGTTTGTGTAACATATTTGTATTACAAACTATAAAAAAAAGAAATTTTATTGGCAAACATTGATTTCAATTATCACGATTTCGAAGATCGATGTAGATACATAAACTTGAGTTTGATAAAAACAATAAAAATCGCTACTAATCTTAACGCGAAGGTGCAGAATTTCAAGCTACGAGTTTCTTGAATCAACGCGGCGAAAGATTTCGCAGGGAAAGATATCAGTGTTTGCCTTGAATATCTAATCGTTCCGGAGACTAATCGTCGAAAAGAGTTTAGAATAGTGTATGTGCATTGAGATTATTGAAATTATACCTTGTCCCGGTTCCTTCTGCGCGGAAGCAGAATGTCAAATGGATAGGGAAATGAATTATCGAGCGTGAAATTGAATCAGATAAATGGAGTAGATCGGGGCAAATGGTATGCGAATGTGCTGCCTCAAAAGTGATTCGTGTCTGAGGAAGATGGTAAAATAAAATATCGAAATGCTTTATGTCTGGTGGTGAAATTTAATCTTGCAATCAGCAGACTACATGTAGTGGGCGAATTACTTGCCGCGGAAACATTGGGCAAATATTTCATTTTTATCGGAAAAATAGCTGAGGCGTATACATACTTATACTTGTGTAAATATATGACTGCGATGAAAACTGCTGGAGGCGTTTGTGCGTTCATTTATTCTTATTGTTTTGTACGATTCGCTCGCAGGAAAATTCCACGGTAATTTCAAGCCCATTATCGACTTCTACAGTGTGCAATTGAAACCTCTGAGCAATAATTACAATGTGTGATTAATGAAGTGTTTGAGTAAAATAAGATAATTGTTATTGCTATATGATTGAGAAGTTGATCATTTTAATACAGTTTGTCTACCCTCAAGTTATTACTCGAGAAAAAGTCTTTCTATAGACGAATATCTCCTTCGCTTGTAAAGCATGACTTCTCCAGTAAGCCCTAATCAATAAATCCAAATAGTGGACAGAGGAATAAAATGCTATATTGATCTACTTCCCTCTCCTCTTAAGTAAACTGAAATAGAGTACTTCAGATTGCACAGTAAATTGTAATTCCTTCTTACATTACGACCAGCCCTCCAATATTTCTCTGCTGCTGTTCCTTGCAAAAACTTCTACTCCTCCCCCTAATACACCTGCTACCGAAAAAGGTTCATCTAATTACCAGTCGGCGCTCCGACTTGCTCAACAAAATTTTCCTGCAAAACTCAGCCAACTGAACGCACAGAAAACACACGAAATTAAACCACGCAATCGTTCACAATACGCTCCACTTTGATCTCATCCAACCGACTGAAAATCAAAACCGATTTTCCCAAAACCGTGCCGCGGTTCACTCGAAACCGTGTTCAACTTTTAGTTATGAGCTAAATGGAAGGTGGCCGAGTATTTCACGGATATTAATTATCGCCTCGATTCTCCAAACTTCCCAGAGCGCTTGCATCTCCGATTCGAAGAGTTTCCCTTTCGCCGTCCCGCGATTTCCAACGGAGGAATGAATTCTGTGTCGCGAAACGCGGATGCATCGAGGTGCATTCGCCGAAACGGAATAATGCTAATTAATCGGCAACGTTTAATGAACATTGAACTTACCCCAAGGTCGAAAGAAAACCGGAAACGCTCCCCTCGGCGTACAGGCTGACGATGTCGCCCAGGTGGAGGAAACTCGCAGAACCGAGAATCTCGCCCATCTTGATGCTGTTGTTTTCGAGTCTCTAGCTTCCTTCAAAGTTGGAGAAATTCTGCCTCTTAGCCGAGTGAATTATTCATGGCTACACCTACGGATCAAAGACGATCGTTAATCCTCGATACAGCTGAACAATGCATAGCAACGAATACTTCGCGATAGTGTTTCTTTATTTAAAAATGGATAAAGCGTTTAACAACCATTAAGATACGTAGGCTTCTGAGTATGGTTCAATACGGTTGTTACTTTTGGATGATGTACGCGCGTGTGCGGCGCGTGTTTGATAGTGTTTACATTGAGTTTTAAACTGGTCGGCTTTTATCTCGACGGTGGATTTTCTGGTTATTATTGATCGTTCCAGGTGTGCTCCGTTTGCACTTGATAGATCTTTTTTCAATAATAGATTTGGTATATAATAATTCTAACTATAGTGTACATATTGTAATTATGATTAGAAAATTATTGAAAAGAAAAATAGGTATAACAATTAATACAAGTGGTAAGGAACGATTATGAGAACTGTAATTAGAAAATTTGAATGACCAATAATCGTAAATAAATTACTGTACCTTGGTAATTTCACTGTCCCGAAGATATTACAGCAACGCAGTTCATTTACTACGATTAGTTATGTACATATATTTTTATTATCGTCTGAAGTATGTCTCCGTGTATAATCGTTAATTACCCCTTATCTACCCCGATGTAAATTTTCTTTTCTCAAAATCTTCGCCTTCCTTATCAGGCGAACTATATCTTTCTAGTAATAAAACCATTGTTAAGAAATTCGCTATTAATTACGCGGATTAGTATTTTTCGCAGAAAATTTCTGCCCCTCGCGTTGAACAAATTATGACAGGAAATAAGAAAGAAATGACAGAAACGATTAGGTTTCGATGCTGATTGAAATTGTTTCGCCGACCAGCGGTTCGATCATAAAACGATTCATAAACAGGAAGAAAACCGGAAGAATAAATCGCGCTTCACAATCAAATAAACGCCGCGGTTTAAATATGGCTGGATAGTTTGCCACTTGTTATGTATATATAATATCCAGCTACTACACTTATATTCGTCTGGATGTAATTTCGAACGGAGATTTTTGCAACCCCGGGGGATGTTCATTCGGTATCCCACGGGCAAACAGCTTTTTGCAAAATGGGTCAGCCTAAACTCGATTTTACGATGGAAATTGCCATCTCTTTCTCCTGTCCAACTGAATCCACCCCGAAAACGATACGAAGGAAATTGGTTCGCCCAGTATTTCCTATCTGGAAAATTGAGCCCGCCCTCATTTCAAAGGATGAAAAATGAAGACTCGGAATGACGAGAAAAGCCAAGACGTCGTCCTCGTTATTTATAGAATTTTGCAGAGACTTTCTTGCTAATTAATTTTTCTTCGGCAGCTTAATTCGAGTCCAAAAATTCCAAAGTCATAGATACCTTCTTAAGAAAGAGAGACTTCTAGAATTTTTAATATAGGTACACTGGTAATTCGAAAATTTAATATTTCATTGTAAATTATCATTGTTCAAAGAGCAATTTAGTATTCTTCAAGTAAAGATAATTTGTTCTTCCTTAAGTGAAATAAAAATTTCAGTTCTTCCATACCAATTGCATATTAATTAATTCAAATGGCACGGTTTCAAGATATATTTTATATTTTATATATTGTACTTTAACCCTTTTATATTCTACAGTGTAGAATCTACACCAAAGGTGAATTTAAAACCCATTTTTATTCGACTCAGCGAATATTTCCGCTATATATAACGCTTGGTGATCCAACAACCGCGATACACTGTGTGTTACGTATCTCGTTAGAATCTTTATGCCAGGTATGCAAACGTTTCCCCATATTTTCCACACAGGAATATTATCATCGATTTCTTCTGCAAAACTGAGCCCAACGCGCTGTTTACAACCAAGCCTAAGGTTGAAGGTCAATTTATTTTCAGAGTTGACCGGGATATTCTTTTGTCAGTGAAAGGCAGCGTGATTAAGGATCGCACCTTCTCTAATCTTTCCTCAATCATGTTCCAAACGAATTTACGGAGGAGCCCTTTTGCTTCGTCAATTAACGAGTAATAGACATTTTTATTGAGTGAAACGAAACTGCAACTCAATCGCGAATTCCCGATTGCCTTGTAATCAAATTCTTTTCGCGATTGTTCTGGAGCGATCGATCACCAAACCCCCCTTTAATCTCGTAAATCGTAAATTCTGCGTTAATAGAACGAGAATAGACAGGTAATCGTTGGCTCGATAATTGATATCGAGTGCGAGAAAATGGAATATTAATTTATGTACTCGTGTGGAAGGTAACGAATTTCGTATCACTGAAAATGAATAAATTTTTCGCTCAAATATTATTATTACACGTTAATGCCGTAGCATTTGCCATACTTCATCGTGAATTACAGGGTTTAATCCTTCTTATAAACACGTTAATTTTAAGCTCCTTAAACGTGTAACCCCATAAGGTTCGTTTTTCATTGATATCATTTGCTAGGAATATCCCAGCGATATTTTTATGCAAAACGTATGGTATTGTTCGTGAAAAAAGACGTGTCAATCGAATGATCGTTTAGCGTTTATTGTGCGGCTGGTCTCTATCACTGGACAGCTTCTTCCGGCAATTTGTAGCTGCATTGTGCAGCAATTAAATCGTTCGTGACTCTGGCGTGACTACTTAGTCGCACGAAGAGATGCACCGAATGTATTTTGATTCGGTTTGATTAGTGATCATTCGATTTAGACAATTAAATGAGGAGTAAAAATATTGTTTTCTAAATAGAGACAATACTTCAATTACTCAAATCGAAATTCTAAAGATATTGTAATCCAATTTAGCTTTTTCCTTGTATCTTTCTGCTTCAATCGCCATTCACTCATTTCATTTGTCCGTCCATTGTTTTAGGAAACCTATTAGAGTTCCCTTACAGTCTGCAAAGGCTGTCAAGCTTCCACCAAATACAATAGATGTGCGTGTCACACAAGTGCATTTAAATTACGAAGTTATTATATGGAACAGTCCAACTCCGGGCACCACTTTCTCCGTTAAAGTATCTATATCCACGCCTAACTTCCTCATACGTAGTCAAATGTGTTTCCTCATTCATAACAACGATATTCTATATCTGGTGTTCATTGATAGAAAAATCGTCGAGGCCAACGCGAACGCTGCTGAGTGAGTCAGTCGCAGGTACCATTACTTTTTATTATATTTTCAACGACCGACATCACGTTCAAATGGATATTAACAACGGGAGAAAAAATGGCAATTAAACGGCATTTGGCATACAAATTTCGAATAAAAATATACACCGACATTCAAATGCAGCGTCTATGAAGCGTAAGATAATATGAAAACACGATGAATAAGGCAGAACCCGAGAATTTAATTAAAACTGCAACATACCGTTTAGTTTAATGAAAGTTCAACAAAGCGTTTCAGTTATCCATAACTCATTACGAAGGAGTTACACATACATGCACGAATATTTCCATAGAAACCGTTTCGTAGACAATATTCATTTCATAACATACACACCTACAGTTTCGTCCATTCTCTGCCATAATTTGTAATTCAGCGAAGTTTAAATAGCACACCGATTGTGCTTCAATCTATTATTTATTTTAGATATACCAAATACAAATTATTTAGACACGAATTATTGCGATCATTGAATATGTACGTATTTTCACAGGAAACTATGCCCGTGAATTAACTCTGACCGAATGCACCGTGAAAACACGTAGTGCGTCAACTGTTAATTTCTAAAGACCACTTGAACGTCCTGTTAACCTCGTACTAGCTGTATTAACTCCTCGTACATAATCGAGCAAAACCGTGAGCGTATAATGCGACGATCAGAAATTGAAATCGTGTTCCTGCATCTCTTTTTCAAATCACCATTCAAGTCGCCCACCATAAATAAATCATCAGTGAAAAAGGAGAAAAGATGTAAAATAACCAGACCCAACAAACCGGCGGTTAAATCGGGCGCTACTCCATTCATTCCTTATTTCCATTTAGAGACGAGAATAATTTAACATTTTAACAGGTATAACATAATATAGAAGAGAAATATTTGTCTACGAAATATCCCTCCGTTTTCGAGAGAATTTTGTTACCTTTATCGCGGAAAGTAAACTGTTGTATGTGTATGGATATGGCAGGCTGATAAATTATCCTCGGAACGTTAACGTGGGCGTTTAAATCGACAAATATACTCAGTGGAAATTCGTTGACAGTGCACGAAACAATCGTAAACCGACCCGATTAAATGTTACAAAATGTTATGTAATTCTTAATTCACAGTAAGTCTCGCGACATCTGAAGAATGAAGTAATTACGTCCATCGGAGCGGATAATTTTCGATTAACCAAATCGAATTAATGCAATTTTGCATGCACTGCCAATGAACCTTGCACAACGCTGGATATCTGTCAAGCTTTCCTTTTCATTTTCCTTTTCCCGTACGTCGAGCAATATTGAGTTCATATCGCACCTCTCAAACGACCTATAAATTCGTTCGGTATGTATATGGAAGACGTCGAACGAATGCATTCCGAAGAATGACTATAAAGTTCACTGGCACGTGCATCGGAATAGACAAAAATTATTTCTCTATTTTTTATTCTCGATTTAACAAGGATACGTGTGTTGGGCGGAATAATTGATTAGAAAAGTGATTAGTAGTCAATGATTTCTATATTTCATTTATTCAGAGTCTACAACGGTATTTATTAATACAGTCCTGTTGATCGTAATGCTATTGGATTAATGTGTAAACGAAAGCGAATGGCATCGATGAAGATATCTGACATTCTAAATTGCGAACTGGCTTAGGATTTCAACGGTGCAGATCGATGCATCAGTACGGTTTCATTAGATCGTATTGCCAGTCAATTGACAATTATTGTTCAATGACTGGGACATCCGACGAGTAAATAAAAGGAACATCTGCGCAACCATTTTTTCCTTTCTACTACATATTGCATCCCGATAGTTTTTCTCTTTCCTTTTTCCATGCATGGAACAAGAAAGATCATTTACAGCCTTTTTACAATACAAGTGTACATCTTTCAATAACTATCAAGGAAGAACCATTGAAATAATAACCGAACTACAGTTTGTTTGAACATGTTATTTTCTTTAATTCGAATCACATTGGAACACGATATTTATTGTACAAAAATTATTTTAGGATACTTTTGAGAAGGAAGGAAAAGGATCTCGGTTATGTTACACGTATTCTTCGCAGAATGATTCTAAACTGATACATTTTGTTACATTTTACTCTTATTTTTAGACCAGTAACTTAACAATATAGTCAAGTCTTACGTATGCTATTAACGTAAAACAATTATAATTCCCAACAATTAACCGTGCAGTCCGAATTTTTCTTACATTTCTCGGCAGATGTTGTTTTTCGTAAGACATTCTTTTCTTGCCACAAAATTCTATTTCTCACCCCGTTACATCCTGCACTGATATCGTCCACGCACATATTTACACATCGCGCCGTAAAATCAACCAGCGTGTTCAACTATCGAAGATCCAATTTCCCCGATCACACATACGAATCAAAGTTTCGCAAGAAATCGCACGCCCCGGGGGAAGCGCGTTAAATAATTCATTAATCGAATGTCAAACCTTGGCCCCTGCTTTTTCAAGTGGCCAGCAGTAGCCCAAGTGTAATGTATTCACCCCCAAATATCTATATTAGTCTTGTGATATATATTTCTGTATTACTCTTTATCTACTAGTCACTTAAGGATTCATACATACAAATATTTTGAAGTTCCGACATCACAAATACTCGTCAGGAACCTTATCACATCACCGCTTCCAAAACAACTACATAGTCATACTGCCTACAATCCCTACCCATCCGCAGTCCTTTGGAATTCGCCCTCACCATCCCTACTACATCCTTTCCAACACCCTTTAAAAACCCAAGGTTCCCTGACTCTCGAGCTCACTTCATACGAAAAGTCAATTATCATACTCTAAGTCCAAGCTCACTTCATACAAGAAAAGTCAATCATCACAGTCTAAGTGTTAATAAAATCTCTTAAAAACCGAAGTTGGAAGTTTAAATTTTCTCTGTGTCCATTACACAAGCTCGCGGGCATCTCAGTTTGCCCTGACTGCGCAACAATAAAGGACTGCGTGTTCCGTTTCACGCGAATATAATTTTCATGAAATTGCGAAACGCCGAGCGCGTGTCGCGTTACCGCTGCGAAGGGTTTCGTTTTTCCAAGGATTTTCCCGCGCGACACGCGCCGCCCGTTCTTCGCACTCTCTCACCTTTCTTTCCTCCTCCCTTTCCCCGATAGCGAATCGAGATCTCACGCTTGGCGAACGATCGATTCAACATCGACGAGCGATTACACACGTCCGCCGCGATAAAAATATTCGCGAGAAGTTCATCGAATGAAAATGAATTCGCGAGCGAAGGAAATCGGGCGTTGGGGAATGTGCCGGTTCGAAAAATCGCCAAGGGAAAATGGAAAGCAGAGGCGCCGGGTACTTTTCAAGGCCACCTCCGTCTTGTTCTCTTCGACGAGGCCGTTTTATTTTCGTCGGTCGACGATATTATTAGGGGACGTTAAACGGTTTGACGAACGGGATCGTGCGAGAGAGAGAAAAAAGTGGAGTAATCGACTGCAATAATATTGGAAAAAGACAGGAAGATTGATCGCGATAGTATATACGGAATTCGAGAGGAAGTCGAGTTATTAGATCCGCCGGAACTGCTTCACGCAACGTGTCATGCGGTACGAGAGATTCGATGTGTCCGGTAATTCGAATGGATGAATTGGAATCGTGAGCACTTCGACGTTTTGGAAATCGCATTCGTATCGGTCGAATGCTTCTAATCTTTTTATTCCTCGCTTTTGAATCATATGAGAGGAAAGAATAAAGCGATACATGTGTTTTTGTTGACCTGTATACATGTATGTATGTTCAATTTTCAATTGCAATTAAATTTGAAGTGTTCAAGTATCTATCGTGGGGAAAAATGACACGCGGGGGATACTTTTGGAGTGTGTTTATGATCTTGCGTGACCTTGCCTGGCAGGTCGTTGAACTCGACTTAAAAGAGGCTATCACCCTGCAGAGTGAAAAATAGAACGTTTCATAAAACGCTGGTAAAGTTCACGATTTCGCTAGGCTCTTCGAGAATAATCCGCATCCAATAAACTGCAAAGGCAAACGAAAGCTGCGCGATTATTTATTTCGAATGATTATTTTCATTTCCATATCGTTGGCAACAATTTTAACAATAACACTCCGCAGAGAAGTCGTCGATAATTAATTCGCAAATCGATTGAAGTTTCCTCCTCTTCGTTTTATTACTCTTGTCTGCTCCTCTACCTTTGGATCACCTTGTACACCTGTGCGAACGACTGTACACTCTACCTAATTGCTTCGCGTAATATATTATCCACTAAAAATTGATGGATCCCACGAGATCTTCGAAATGCTGGTAAAATAAATTAAAGCTGCTGCAGCTACAAAAAATATACAAAATAAATATAAAAGCACGTACTGGTTACATAGAATATAATATACATCGCACATAAGTTTAAGCTAAAACTACTTAAATCGGTCTACTTCGATCGATCTACTTAGATTTAGGAAAGAAACCAAAGTAATTCGCAGAATAATATAATCAGGGTAAAGTACCCGTCCCAGTTGTTAATTACCTAGTATAGTTACCACGACGTTACCTCTAAGTCAAAAAACAAAAGGAACAAATTTTAACACACAGTAATTTAAATAAATGATAGATGAAATGGGTGCACCGCTTTCTTTTCTATCTTCTATCATCGAAAGTAGGCCGAAATGGCGGTCTGCTTATATTTTCCATTAACACATTTACTGGAGACACATTTTCTACGTTACACAATATGCATCGACACCGGGTCGGTCGAATCGAAGTTTCATTTAACGAAAAGAAGGAAGCGATTCACCACTCTGGCTAGGTGTCGTTAACCTTTGCAGGATTTGCTGAGTGTGCGTCTCGACCCACACTGCACACGATCCATAATGTGATATATCCGTTTTGCAACGAAATAAAACTAATAATAGAAACTTTGTATAGACGGTTGACGTAATAATATGCACGCACTGGATGCACGCTTGATACGTTAATCATTACTTATCATTACCGATCATTACATTTCACCGCAAAAGTTGCGGAACGAGACGATATGCAATTCGTAAGGAGAAGTCGTTTGTTTTTACTAGAGAATTTACGTGGACGTTTTTACGGCGAAAGCTATGCAAATAGCGTGTATATAATTTATCATTTCAGTGCTTCCCTTAAACTTTACAAAAAATTGCACCGGATGAAAGTTAAACTGCACTCGAGTCTACGTAACTTCTATTAGTCATAATTTTTTATCTCCATTTCCTACGGAGATATGAATGTTTGTTGTCCATTTATTTAATAGAACCGCAATGTTATTGTGAACATTTTTATTAATACAAATTATCATTCCATACATTCGTACTTCCTTTGCTACACTATACCATAGGTCCATTTAAAAGAAACAAGCCAACATTCATATCTGGGCTAAAAATTCTGATGAACAGAAGTAATGGAGACTCAAGTACTATTCAACTTTAGATTCACACAATCTTTATGAAATTTCAAGAAATCCATCAGTTTTAGTGGCAACAATTGTGTGGGTCATCATGTACACTGTTACACGTGCATTGTTAACATTTCAAATCCGTGAAAAATCGAATATAAAACGAACATCGTTAAACTTATCGTACAAAAAGAGCGCACACAGAATTGTCACCGAAGGAATTTAATCCGTTCTTTCAATGTAAAACCAAGTTAATTTCACGGCGTACCAAGTTCCAATCATACTCGCGTTCATGGTTATACTCGTGCACAGTAATCACGGTAAAGCACGGCGAGCGCATGGAAGGAGAATAAATAAAACGTGCCGATTGAAATCGGACGAACGGAATCCTTTATGCAACGAATCGTATAAATCTCACGATTCTATTAGGCGAACTACTCGTACGGAATAATAATGCCGTCGCGGCGTCTCTGTCGTAGAATCGAGGAATATCAGCGCGAAGGAAATTAAGTTGAACGTGACTAACGTCAAACGGAACGCATTGAAACACAGATATCTATCCTCTCATATAACACGATCGTTAGTGTTATGCAAAACACAGAACTATCGCCCAAAAACAGAGTTGTACTCCAAAATTGAGCTATACTACTTTCCTTTTATCGGTAAAGTTGCCTTCGAAACAGGCACTTTTTTCCATGTAGAAGCGAAAGATTAATAAAGCAGAATAATTGTCCTTAGCTTTAGCAAATTTAATTCCACAATGAATGTTTATGACAAGTGCAAAGGTGCATTAGAAATATTATGTAGGTATTCTGTTGAAATTAATTATTGCACGAAAAATATTGGAAAGAAACTCGTCTTCCCCCGTTAACAAGTTAATCATGCATAATTAATCTTGTTCCTTTTTCCTTAATGTTAAACGCCTTTAAACAGACAGTTTGTTCTTTTATAAAAAAAATATCATCTCAGCTTTCGTCTGCAGCATCTCGGTTTCTACGCTTTTCTTTTATTTCAAATAAATCTACATATAAGTACATACTTAAGTACATATTTTAGAAAATATGTGCAAATATTGAGCTAAGCATTCTCTCAAGTTTCAAGTTCTCCCCTACGTGTTGTAGGAATGCTGTGTTATACGAGGATTTCCTTAATTCTCTAACCGTGTTAGAGGAGTACAGTGTTATACACGGGACCCTGTACATATACATGTATATACAGTCCCGTGCTAATACTGTCAGCTGATGCCTAATAAAAAATAAAAGTATGGAGAGCCTCTTATTAGGATCGATCGAAACACGCACTCAATTTAGCAGCTGCACGCGCGTCCGTCGGGCGTGAAGTGAAAAATGCCAGTCTCGTATAATTGACAGATCTATTAACACCTATTGATACGTTTCTCACGCACAGTCATTGGAACCGCGTTGCCTTTATCTACGGTCCCGCATTGCCCTACCAAAAAGTCTTAACCTATCGGAGTATGTATATGCAAGTGGCGATTAAAACGCCTTACTAGGAAAAAACGGTGGTAAGAGGGGAAAAAAAAATAGGAGAAAAACGCAAATACCATAGTAGGCTATGAAGATTGCGAGGGGAAGAAAAAAGAAGGAGGAAAAATCAACTTGTGCGAGAATAGAAGGAAACTCGTACTTTGTACTCTATCGGCGTTAGCCGAGAAAAGGAAAAGAAGAAAAAAAAACGTGTTTACTCACGTTCTCGTCGCCTATGCCGTTCCAACACTTTCTGTGCACTTCACTTTGCCGATCGAAATCGTTCCCGAGGCGGTATCACACCGGTTTTAAGTATACCGGAACACTTCCCCGAATGGTCAAATGCTATTTTAAATACGTACTCGTTAATACACCATACGAAAAAGGCGTAAACGTTCGTGATCGCCTCTCGTTAGTTTATTCCAAACGTATATACGCGTTTCAGATACCGTGCTTCTCATGTACACAAAATTTGTAACATTAACCACGTTCTACTTGGCGAAAAAGAGCCGACTACTGTTGAACGTTCACAACGATGAGCTCTATCGGAAACGTGCTACCTGGTATGGTCGCCAAGTATCACCGAACACGCGTGCATATATATACACGAGAATGAATCGGAGTCGCACGAAAAGAAACGTTCTCACCGTTCGGTGGTTCTGGCACGACTGGAGTACTGGAGGCTACACGAAGTCGCTCGGACTTCACATATGGCTGTGTGTATAGTACAGTGACCAGTTGAGTCGCTTATTTTTGTGTAATGTATTATTGCACTTTTAGGATTTGTATTGATATATAAATACTGTAATTAGTTGAGTAGTGTGAAGATAATAACGAATTTTCAAACATTAGTTTATTAATTAGTGAATGAAATGAGTATCGTTTGTTGATAAATAAATAAAGAGAAATTTGTAATGGAAATATTTGAAGCGTTAAAACAAGACGTGAAAATAGAATAATAATTGATCATGTTAAATTTATGATAATATCGCTTTGGAATGAGAAAAGCTCAATTTTTATTTTTATACCTATTTCGGGTGTAGATATGACAGGGGCTCGAGTAGTTTCATGCACTTCTTTATAGATGGCGATACTAAAGACACCACTGTATTGACCGGTGTTTACCGACGTCGGTCGCGAAGTAGCTCCCAGCGTTACCGACGATAGGCGGGATTAGATTTAACTAGGCTAGTGTTATTATAGTTAGTTATAAGGCTAGTTCTTAGTTCTAGTTCTTTAAGTTATTTTAAGTTAATACACTACTTTTTAAGTTAAACCTTTTCTAGTCAAGTACCGCCTAATTTAGTAGTAAGAGAAAAGTGTCCGTAGTGCGTGGTTCGTTTAAGCAAGCGAACTCCTGAACAATAAACTGCATACTGGTGTCGGTAACTTCGTTTCCGTTTTACATTACCTTTCAACAATTGGCTTCACCGCTACACCACATCACCGACGAGATATAAGAATAGACAAGACATCTTATGGACTTTTGTGGCCCAACGTGACTGTCATACCGACTCAGAAATCCCACGCTGATTTGAGCGTCCTCTGCTCATGGACAGTGATCACTTGAAGAACTATTCTTTACTGAAGTAGCGGGGACGGGATTCATGCGATTGTTGAATATATGTAAATGCTTTGGGGGGATCAGGAAAGCTATTTCTCGAGCAACGTTTCGGTAGAAAAATTGAGCTACGATGCCTGGTCGCGCGATGCGCTTCGGCTCGGCTCGAGTTGGGTCGAAACAACATCGCGATGCATTGGGCGATGAAATTGACAGTGTCACGTCAAGCGTCCCGCCTGTGCTGTCCCGCATTCATTGCGCGGCAAAGAACAAAAGAATTCTTTAACGAGGATCGTAGGTCCAGCTAAAAGTTGGTCAGAAACAGTAGAAATCCACTCGGCACGACCCTAGAGTCGTAGATCCGGCTATAAGTTGGTCAGAAATAGTAGAAGTCCAGTAGGCACGACCCTAGAGTCGTAGGTCCGGTTAAAACTTGGTCAGAAATAGTAGAAGTCCACTAGGTATGACCCTAGGGTAGTAGACCGCCGGTCGCCGTCGGCGACCGTCGAAAATTTTCGGAAATAGCGAATACCGCCGAGCGCAGCTGACGCGCCGGCGCGTAGCGGAGTGGGGAGGCTGGCGGAGTGTGGTCGACCGTCGCGCGGCGCGTGCCCCTTCTTTCTCAATTGGAGTGTCGCAGCGTAAGGTCGTCTACGGTGTTGATGGTTAGCGACATACCTCACTCTACAACGCAATAGCACCTCAAGCTTTACTTTACCATTGTGTTCGCTTCATTATTAGCCTCTATTAATTAATACGCGTTTAACTAACAATCGTTCTACTATCGCAACAGTACATTAAACTTTATAGATTATAATCTTTCTTGAGTTTCCTTTGCTGAACGAATATGAGATTAACTAGTCGTTTGTTGTAACATCGCGTTAACTAATTTATCAGTTTGAACGGTTCTTCGAATCTTTATTATATTTTATTACACGATTATTCGGATTCGATGCGGTGTTAAGGTTGCGTTTATTTTCTTTGCAATGTCACTTACATACCCAGTTACATATGGCCTTTCGCAACTTTGCATTCCATTCTGATTTTAGCACAGGTTTATCACGTTAATTTCATTCGCGATTGAAACTACAGTCAGTAAATTTCATTAATTCTAAACGAAAAATTGAACGACGTTCATGTTTCGCTGCATATCGGTCGCGATTTCTATTATAGCTTCACTAGTGTTCTTGTTGACACTTTTATTATCTCTGTGCCTTTGCACAAGTACGGTCAAACTGAATTTTCGATGCAGGATTGCCCGCGTACTTACGTATTTGTCGCCATGCCCTTGAAGCATGATAAATAGTTTCGAGTCTTGATTTCTACAAGCAGCTACGAGAATTTATAAATGCGCGATATTGCTTACTTACTAGGATCATGATCACTTTTAAAACTCTGACATAGAACAGTCACAGTACGCTTTTGATAAATCATTTATATTAATCTATAATAATATATCTTGAATAGACAATTAACAATACAGTAGTACTTTATTAAAACACCAAAGCAGTAATTCCTCAACAGACATACAGAAATAAGAAAGAAACAAATAAAATCACATGTGTATTGCTTTAATTTTTACCTCCTCCCCTCATTTACTAACATGTACAGATTTTCTTTCAGCAAATTTTGATGACCGCGCGCAATGCGGTTGGTAAATTCAGTGCTTGTTTCGTTAAAGTTCTTCTTATTATTTTTTGAGCGCAACCGCTCTTAATAATTATAATTAAATATAAATAGTGGCAAAGATACGCGAAAGTAGAGTCAGTGTTTGCTTCGAAATATTGCTCTCGCGAAAAATAGAGTCACTTTGTTCGTCGATCACAATTATAAAACGCGCGCGACGGTAGTCCTTTATCTTATTCTTTTTTATCGCAATAAGTATTCCGGTATTAGAGTCAACACCTAGGCTGTTCGGCGAGTTCGGGCTTTCATCCATCAACTTGAAGAGTAAGTACTTCTGTATTTCTTTAATCTTGTATTGAAATAATCATTGATAATTAACACATTCCAAAAGTACTGAAAATACATAGATTTTAATGTTGTTGGCTCTTTTTGAATGTTTCAGCAGCTTCCATGGCTTCGATGGCGACGAGCTTGACCGCACACCTGGTGAGTCTGCAACCGGTGAGTGGCATGCTTTAAAGTTCCTCTGGTCACTCAATCATGTCGCAGGACGAAAGGTCCGAACCGACACGAGTGACTGGTTGTAATTACGTAGTTTTTTCTGGCAAGCATTGTGACCATGGGTATATGGAAATATACTCATGAGTAGTAACTTTTTTACTGTTTTATATTATATGAGGATAGGTCTTCTTGTACAACGCGTTTTTAAATAGCTTCATAATTTTAAAACAGATCATATTTAGAATAAAATATATCACTATATATCTTTTTATAATAGAGTATTTAATTGAATACCTATGAAACGATATTTAAATAGTTATTAATTATTGAATGAATATAAAGTAACGTCCAGTATTCTACGTGCATTAGTTTGTAGTGGAGAAGTCGAATACCATTCGACTTCGTTTATTTGTCAATTGCAATTACTGCACAGTTATAATAAATTGTTAGTAAGCGTATAGTCGTTCCTCTTTTTTACTACTTTGATTATATGTATATAAAGTAAAGGTACTTACTTACCTTGTCAATTTGTTGGGACTATCGCATAATTTTATTATACGATATCCATATTAGTCTTTAGCGTTTAGAGATATCAATACGTTCACTTTTTCCGTACAAGATATTAATTAAACCTGAATGTACAAGAAGACAATACGCGAACCGGTAGATCTCGAAATCAAAGCAATCTACTTCAAAATCAACCGTGCATTTTAGAAGCAATGCTTTGATGACGGGAACACCGGAGGATGTTTCAATATCATTCAAGGTATATTAATGTAGAGTCATTGAATAATTTCCCTAATAAAGTACAGTCATTGTACAATTTTGCTAATAAAGTAGAGTCATTGCACAATTCTTCTAATAAAGTAGAGTCATAGCATAATTTTTCTAATAAAGTAGAGTCATTTCAGTTTCTTTTTAATAGAACAAAATCATGTATTGATCGGGTATATATATGTATACATGTATACATTTAGCCCGTTAGAAAATCAGTATGTCTTCATCATTTTTTTAGACGAGGATTTCCAGGTTTATCCCTTTCCGTGTTCACTGCCCGGATCCCACTCACGTGCCCCGGTGCTACTTGGGTGGGAAAACGGTGGTAGAGCACGATGATATCTATTTAGTTTATAATGATTTATTGTTGGCGACTGACAGTGCGTTTGGTGTATCGTGCACGACGTAATATCAACATTGTGTGTGTGGTTAGGCTGTGGATTTGCGTCGTTCCGTACTAAAACGTAGTTACTCTAACCAAGATAAGATGTCCATTAATTGAAAACAGAGACATCATTTTTACTATTAACTGCATTAATAATCCCTAATATACCGGGCCACGAAGTTTTTGTCATTTAAGATGACGGAGACCAAATTCCAAAGAGAATCGAATATACTTATCAATTGCTATCAAGTACCTTTTGTATCGGTGCTATTTAATTATTCTATTAAATATCTATTAAATATCTCAACCGCGACGTGGTATTTTCCACGTGAACGCAGAGATCCCAGCCACTGTCAATCGATTTCAGAAAAATGGTACGTACATTAGAGTGTGCAAGTTGTGCGACAGCACTTGGGTGTCGGGGGTGTCCCGGGACGCCTCCCTAGTGTAGGCTTTTGCGCCCAAGTGTTTGACTGAGAACCGTGGAGTGTCGTGTGTTGGTGTGTCTGTTTGCCATTTTTTAAATATAGGTCCAGGTAGGATAGGTAGCATACTTTCTGGTGTGATTGATAGACATAAGTAGGTAGGGCCGGGCAGGTTGACACAGTCTCTGATCGTGTAGGCACTCATTCGCGTGTTCAACCTGTTTCAGGAAATCTAATTTGAAAAGCCGACGGTGAAGCTGTGGCGCGAACGAAAATGCGTTCGCCTCTGGCTTTGCCTATCGATTTTTCGAATCCTTCGCGGTCGTGGTCGCGATTTAGGCTCCGAAACGAAACGTGTTACATTATGCTCGAGGCTGCACGTGTGAACGAAGAACGATTATAATTTTAATCGTAATCTTTGCGATTTTCCGTAATCACAATTTTACGATTTTATTTCATCGTGATTCGGCCACGTGTGTTCCATTTAGCTCCGCGATTTAAACTCTTTATTTCACCTTTATAAGTTTTTCTTTGGTTTTCGATTAGAGCCTCGAGCCTAGTTTAAGTTTCAGCTGGCCCTTGGGTCCAACGAAAAGAAGAGGCTATATGCCGAAGAGGCCCGACAAACTGTCACTCAAGAGGGCAACTAATAATGGCTCCCCATTCTTTTTAAGAATGGGGAATCATTCTTTGTTACTACTTTGTCACTGTGCTTGCATTTTCATTTGTAGAATTTTTATTTGTACTTGGCCGACGCACATTCCGGCCCAACGATGCAGCCCTCCCAAATATCGCGTTGTTTTAGAGTTGTGAAAAACTTGAGAACGGGTCGAATTAGAGTTGCGTTAAATGCCACGCCGTTTTTCAAGTAGTGTCGCGAAAAAGAAAACGTGTCTCGCGTATTCTTGGAGTTGCGAAGTGACTCGCGGTTTTTAATTAGAGTTGCGACCAAATGAAAATCGTGGTTGATTTAGCGTTGCGCAATGATACCGCGATGGTTCTTGCAATTTTGCCGTGGTTATTGTTAGTTAAATTGTAGTATTTTATAATATATTTTACATATGAGAAAGTTTCTAGTGTTGCGGAAATTATTTTCGCGTCTTGAGCCTTCAGCTAACTTTACAGAGGATCTTCAATTACATTGCTTTTTGATATTACAAATAATTTACTGTTTGCTTTCTATCAGCCTTAATAAATAGTGTAGCGAAATGATTGCATCGCGAGTTCCCATTAGTGTTGCGTTGATTAAAGATCGTGTTTTTAATTAGAGTTGCGAATACCAGTCCCCAACTGCTTCCAATTGGAAGCCTGTTCATGAGCCACCCTGGAGGGTGGCACATCATCATCAGCCAAAGACCATAGCTGAATCTTCCGCGTTTAGTGTTGCGTTTAAAGAGACAATTGGTGCATAGAGCATCGAGTCATTCTTTCATTAGTGTTGCGTCCAATCGCGATTTTGCTGATTTTTAATACTATTAATGATTAACTTGAATTAGAGTTGCTATTTGACATATTGAAGCACCACTCGCGTCTGATTCTTACAAATTTGTGTTGCTATTGAATTTTCTAATGTTTAAAAGTAGTATACTAGCGTTGCGTTACATAAATATTCTTTAAATAATATAAAGTTGTTGGCGGCCCTTCTGGCCACCTGTTACTTCAGGCATTTTCAACATTTTTTTTTTATCAAAGCCAATTCATTGTCAATTATTGTTCTACATGGTGTATTTTTTCTTTTCAGCGTTTCATTTTATTTAGTTTTCTTAATAATTATACTACCTGGAATGTCTGTTGATGGAAATACTGCTAAAAAATTGCATACATAATAGTATATCACCGTGTGGACGAAATGAAGGAAAAGAAAAGAAAAGGAAATAAATGAAAAAAATGAAAGAAAAGAAAGGAATAAAAAGAAATAATTAAAAGAAATAATTTGTAGAATCTTTGATAAATTTATAATAATTCTAGATAGTAGATTTCAATTAGATTCAATACTAGTAACTGTTCATTATTGGATTTTAACTCTTAAATATTTTCCCCTAATCGTTGCAATTGTATTTTTACCTTTGTTTAGTAGAGATAATTTTTATAACTTTTCGAGCTTGCTTTGTAGAAATTGAAATTCACTCGCGATATCCGTAAATGTGTAAACAAAAATCCTTACACGAAAAATGTTCTTGGCCGTAGTTGTGGCTCGGCATAGTGATAGTGGAAGTTTGATATTTTGCTTCCGAATAATCGTTTGTCGCTCCTTTGTAGAAGCAAAATAGAATAAATTATAGTGAAATGTGACTACTTCATTTTGAAGTTTTTAATGATATTGATACCACCATTCAGTTTGATCTAGAACGTACAAAAGAATACATCACTTTGGCCGAAATCCAATTACCTACTGTTATTAAAAAGTAGCTGCATTTCCCATATCAATTCTGATTTATTAACTTTGCTAAAATTCAGTTATTACGAATTAGAAGCAGCTTCATTTCGATATAAAATGGGGAGACTTGGGGATGTCACTAATCCAATGCTTGAGATTGTTACAGATTCACAGATGAACCCAAATATGCTATATTAAACAAACATAAGTACATACGTCAGAGGCTCAAGAGTGGAATATATAGAATACAGATCCAGAAATATTATCAAAGACACGATTGGAAACTTTAAAATTCAAGAGCCAGCCTCGTCGATCCAATTTGTGAGTTTAAGAATTCATTCTTATAATGCTTTACTAATTATTTCGAGTTTGTGCATGTTTTAGAAGCATTGAAAAGAAGAGGATTCATGAAACAATGTATAATACGAACACACCGTCACCCCATCCCTGCCCCAAACCCCTGTCCTTATTAACTAATTACAGGTGTTAGACAATTAATTAGGCAGGCCCAAATATAAATCGAACAATACTTTAAGCTCTTTATGGATTTGTCTCAACACACAATCTTAGATCTTAATACTGGCAGGTTTTACACGAATTGAAATTATTAGAGTTTTAATTATGCAGGGTTTATAAAACCAAATATTGTTGGCAGGTGCTGCAATTGTTCGGTTCGAGTTTCTGTCTGTTCTAGGACACCATGGACCACGAGAGATTAATACGGACTAACCGAAGAGGATTTAAGTATATGCATACTCATACCTACACGAGTATGGGATAGTATCTATTACAGTCCTATGTAGATAGGATATTATTGAAATTGTTCTTTTATTCGAAATGTTAGATGTTATACCTACTAGGTAGGGCGATTCTAGTTTTAAGTCAGATCTTTAGTCAGGTAGGGCGCATTTGAATCTAATCTAGTATTTAAGAAGGGAGGATTTATTTTCAACCTGTGTCTTAGTTTTTAAGGCAGCAGCATACACTGCTGCAATAATATTTCGCTGTCTAATTTTTAAGATCACAGGATATATTTTTAAGAAAGTTTTATTTCAGGAAATTGAATTCTCTTGCAGATTTTCTTTCAGGTTTCCTTCTGATATTCAATTTAGCTTTCGGTCGTGAATTTACCAACTACTCCTCTTGTTGTCTTACTTGTACTACGATCAATTAATGAACGTTCTACAAATTGACAATAATAGGAGATTTTTGTTTCTCACATGTTATATTAGAATTTGTTTTCGCATAATTGGAGGGTGGAAGGGCCGTGGCTAGGGTGGGTCTCCATGCGCAGTAACCTCCACGTGGTGAGACCCGGGCAATCAATTATTTATCGTATAATTATTAAACGTTTAAGAGACGTTTGATAATTATGTGGAAAATAATTCGAGCGAATTGACTGCGAATTGACCCCTAGGCTCCCTTTTCCCTTCATAATTATTCTTCCATTCCTCCTCGGCGCGCGCGAATCTAGCATTCTGACCCCGAGGCTCCCTTTTCCCTTCATAATTATTCTTCCATTCCTCCTCGGCGCGCGCGAATCTAGCATTCGACCCCGAGGTTGCCTTTCCTTTCGTAACTATTTCGTTTCCTTTTCCGTTCTCGGCTCGGGGGACTGATGGTTGGGGACTTAGTGTCAGCCAGTTACGATGTGTGGGGGCGTGATTGTGGTTCTGGACCCTGGTCACGAGGCCCTCGGTTAGACTACGTTCTCTAACATGGGTAGGTTATCCACCATTCTGGAATCGTGGTCGCGGTTCTTGCAATATCCGGGTTGCAGTGTCATCGGGGGGCGGTGTGTGGGGCTGTGATTGCTTTTCTGGACACTTTGGCCCGCCTAGTAGGAAATTCCTATGTGTTAGACCACGCCAAGCACACCTTGGGGTGGCAGAAGGCATACGGGTCATAATCTAGAATCGTGGTTGTGGTCTTGCATATCCGTGCCTTAATGATTTCTGTGGCTCGGAATCGAAACTGGTGTCGATGCTAAGTCGTTTTACTGTACAGACTCTGGCCGAGGGCTCGCGGGCTGCTCGGTAGCAGTCACAAACACAGTAGAAATACTGTCGCGAAATTAGAATCACTTTGTTTGTCAATCATAAGTGTTCCATTAGAGTCAGGGCCCTGTTCGACGAGTTCGGGCTTTCAAAGGCACGTTTGGAAACTATAAAATTAAAGAGCCAGCCTCGTCGATTCAATTTCTGAGTTTAAGAAGTCATTTTTATAATACTTCATTAATTATTTCGTGTCTGCGTTTGCTTCAGAAGCATTGAAAATAATCAGCTAAAGAAGAAGATTCATGATAATACATACGTATAATATGACCACATCCCCGCCCTGCCCCTGCCCCTACCCGGGCCTTTTAATTCACTACATTTATTAGATAATTAATTAGGTGGGCCCAATTAAGATCGATCAATACGTTTAGCTCTTTATGTAGGCAGGATTTTTTCGAACAGACAACCTTAGAACTTTATACAGGCAGGTTTTACACGAATTGAAAATATTAGACTTTTAACTAGGCAGGGTTTAGAAAACCAAAAATTGTTGGCAGGTGCTGCAATTTTTTGGTGTGTGTTTCAGTCTGTTCTAGGACACCATGGACCACATGATTAATATCGATGAATTGAAGGGGAATTAAACATATATGTACGTACTTATACCTATATGAATTTGGTAAAGTATCTTTTACATTCCTATGTTGGTAGGATATTATTGAAATTATTCTTTTAATTGAACTCTTAGATGTTATACCAGGTAGGGTGATTCTAGTCTTAAGTTAGCTCTTTAGTCAGGCAGGGCGTATTCGATTCTAATCTAAAATTTAAGAAAGTGGGGTTTATTTTTACGTTATGTCTTAGCTTTTAAGCCCGCAGTGTTCACCACTGCAATAATATTTCGTTGTCTAGTTTTTAAGATCATATGATATATTTTTAAGAAAGTTTTATTTCAGGAAATTGAATTCTCTTGCAAATTTTCTTTCAGGTTTCCTTCTGATATTCAACTTAGCTTTCGGTCGTGAATTTACCAAGTACTCCTCTTGTTGTCTTACTTGTACTACGATCAATTAATGAACGTTCTACAAATTGACAATAATAGGAGATTTTTGTTTCTCACATGTTATATTAGAATTTGTTTTCGCATAATTGGAGGGTGGAAGGGCCGTGGCTAGGGTGGGTCTCCATGCGCAGTAACCTCCACGTGGTGAGACCCGGGCAATCAATTATTTATCGTATAATTATTAAACATTTAAGAGACGTTTGATAATTATGTGGAAAATAATTCGAGCGAATTGACTGCGAATTGACCCCTAGGCTCCCTTTTCCCTTCATAATTATTCTTCCATTCCTCCTCGGCGCGCGCGAATCTAGCATTCTGACCCCGAGGCTCCCTTTTCCCTTCATAATTATTCTTCCATTCCTCCTCGGCGCGCGCGAATCTAGCATTCGACCCCGAGGTTGCCTTTCCTTTCGTAACTATTTCGTTTCCTTTTCCGTTCTCGGCTCGGGGGACTGATGGTTGGGGACTTAGTGTCAGCCAGTTACGATGTGTGGGGGCGTGATTGTGGTTCTGGACCCTGGTCACGAGGCCCTCGGTTAGACTACGTTCTCTAACATGGGTAGGTTATCCACCATTCTGGAATCGTGGTCGCGGTTCTTGCAATATCCGGGTTGCAGTGTCATCGGGGGGCGGTGTGTGGGGCTGTGATTGCTTTTCTGGACACTTTGGCCCGCCTAGTAGGAAATTCCTATGTGTTAGACCACGCCAAGCACACCTTGGGGTGGCAGAAGGCATACGGGTCATAATCTAGAATCGTGGTTGTGGTCTTGCATATCCGTGCCTTAATGATTTCTGTGGCTCGGAATCGAAACTGGTGTCGATGCTAAGTCGTTTTACTGTACAGACTCTGGCCGAGGGCTCGCGGGCTGCTCGGTAGCAGTCACAAACACAGTAGAAATACTGTCGCGAAATTAGAATCACTTTGTTTGTCAATCATAAGTGTTCCATTAGAGTCAGGGCCCTGTTCGACGAGTTCGGGCTTTCAAAGGCACGTTTGGAAACTATAAAATTAAAGAGCCAGCCTCGTCGATTCAATTTCTGAGTTTAAGAAGTCATTTTTATAATACTTCATTAATTATTTCGTGTCTGCGTTTGCTTCAGAAGCATTGAAAATAATCAGCTAAAGAAGAAGATTCATGATAATACATACGTATAATATGACCACATCCCCGCCCTGCCCCTGCCCCTACCCGGGCCTTTTAATTCACTACATTTATTAGATAATTAATTAGGTGGGCCCAATTAAGATCGATCAATACGTTTAGCTCTTTATGTAGGCAGGATTTTTTCGAACAGACAACCTTAGAACTTTATACAGGCAGGTTTTACACGAATTGAAAATATTAGACTTTTAACTAGGCAGGGTTTAGAAAACCAAAAATTGTTGGCAGGTGCTGCAATTTTTTGGTGTGTGTTTCAGTCTGTTCTAGGACACCATGGACCACATGATTAATATCGATGAATTGAAGGGGAATTAAACATATATGTACGTACTTATACCTATATGAGTTTGGTAAAGTATCTTTTACATTCCTATGTTGGTAGGATATTATTGAAATTATTCTTTTAATTGAACTCTTAGATGTTATACCAGGTAGGGTGATTCTAGTCTTAAGTTAGCTCTTTAGTCAGGCAGGGCGTATTCGATTCTAATCTAAAATTTAAGAAAGTGGGGTTTATTTTTACGTTATGTCTTAGCTTTTAAGCCCGCAGTGTTCACCACTGCAATAATATTTCGTTGTCTAGTTTTTAAGATCATATGATATATTTTTAAGAAAGTTTTATTTCAGGAAATTGAATTCTCTTGCAAATTTTCTTTCAGGTTTCCTTCTGATATTCAACTTAGCTTTCGGTCGTGAATTTACCAAGTACTCCTCTTGTTGTCTTACTTGTACTACGATCAATTAATGAACGTTCTACAAATTGACAATAATAGGAGATTTTTGTTTCTCACATGTTATATTAGAATTTGTTTTCGCATAATTGGAGGGTGGAAGGGCCGTGGCTAGGGTGGGTCTCCATGCGCAGTAACCTCCACGTGGTGAGACCCGGGCAATCAATTATTTATCGTATAATTATTAAACGTTTAAGAGACGTTTGATAATTATGTGGAAAATAATTCGAGCGAATTGACTGCGAATTGACCCCTAGGCTCCCTTTTCCCTTCATAATTATTCTTCCATTCCTCCTCGGCGCGCGCGAATCTAGCATTCTGACCCCGAGGCTCCCTTTTCCCTTCATAATTATTCTTCCATTCCTCCTCGGCGCGCGCGAATCTAGCATTCGACCCCGAGGTTGCCTTTCCTTTCGTAACTATTTCGTTTCCTTTTCCGTTCTCGGCTCGGGGGACTGATGGTTGGGGACTTAGTGTCAGCCAGTTACGATGTGTGGGGGCGTGATTGTGGTTCTGGACCCTGGTCACGAGGCCCTCGGTTAGACTACGTTCTCTAACATGGGTAGGTTATCCACCATTCTGGAATCGTGGTCGCGGTTCTTGCAATATCCGGGTTGCAGTGTCATCGGGGGGCGGTGTGTGGGGCTGTGATTGCTTTTCTGGACACTTTGGCCCGCCTAGTAGGAAATTCCTATGTGTTAGACCACGCCAAGCACACCTTGGGGTGGCAGAAGGCATACGGGTCATAATCTAGAATCGTGGTTGTGGTCTTGCATATCCGTGCCTTAATGATTTCTGTGGCTCGGAATCGAAACTGGTGTCGATGCTAAGTCGTTTTACTGTACAGACTCTGGCCGAGGGCTCGCGGGCTGCTCGGTAGCAGTCACAAACACAGTAGAAATACTGTCGCGAAATTAGAATCACTTTGTTTGTCAATCATAAGTGTTCCATTAGAGTCAGGGCCCTGTTCGACGAGTTCGGGCTTTCAAAGGCACGTTTGGAAACTATAAAATTAAAGAGCCAGCCTCGTCGATTCAATTTCTGAGTTTAAGAAGTCATTTTTATAATACTTCATTAATTATTTCGTGTCTGCGTTTGCTTCAGAAGCATTGAAAATAATCAGCTAAAGAAGAAGATTCATGATAATACATACGTATAATATGACCACATCCCCGCCCTGCCCCTGCCCCTACCCGGGCCTTTTAATTCACTACATTTATTAGATAATTAATTAGGTGGGCCCAATTAAGATCGATCAATACGTTTAGCTCTTTATGTAGGCAGGATTTTTTCGAACAGACAACCTTAGAACTTTATACAGGCAGGTTTTACACGAATTGAAAATATTAGACTTTTAACTAGGCAGGGTTTAGAAAACCAAAAATTGTTGGCAGGTGCTGCAATTTTTTGGTGTGTGTTTCAGTCTGTTCTAGGACACCATGGACCACATGATTAATATCGATGAATTGAAGGGGAATTAAACATATATGTACGTACTTATACCTATATGAATTTGGTAAAGTATCTTTTACATTCCTATGTTGGTAGGATATTATTGAAATTATTCTTTTAATTGAACTCTTAGATGTTATACCAGGTAGGGTGATTCTAGTCTTAAGTTAGCTCTTTAGTCAGGCAGGGCGTATTCGATTCTAATCTAAAATTTAAGAAAGTGGGGTTTATTTTTACGTTATGTCTTAGCTTTTAAGCCCGCAGTGTTCACCACTGCAATAATATTTCGTTGTCTAGTTTTTAAGATCATATGATATATTTTTAAGAAAGTTTTATTTCAGGAAATTGAATTCTCTTGCAAATTTTCTTTCAGGTTTCCTTCTGATATTCAACTTAGCTTTCGGTCGTGAATTTACCAAGTACTCCTCTTGTTGTCTTACTTGTACTACGATCAATTAATGAACGTTCTACAAATTGACAATAATAGGAGATTTTTGTTTCTCACATGTTATATTAGAATTTGTTTTCGCATAATTGGAGGGTGGAAGGGCCGTGGCTAGGGTGGGTCTCCATGCGCAGTAACCTCCACGTGGTGAGACCCGGGCAATCAATTATTTATCGTATAATTATTAAACATTTAAGAGACGTTTGATAATTATGTGGAAAATAATTCGAGCGAATTGACTGCGAATTGACCCCTAGGCTCCCTTTTCCCTTCATAATTATTCTTCCATTCCTCCTCGGCGCGCGCGAATCTAGCATTCTGACCCCGAGGCTCCCTTTTCCCTTCATAATTATTCTTCCATTCCTCCTCGGCGCGCGCGAATCTAGCATTCGACCCCGAGGTTGCCTTTCCTTTCGTAACTATTTCGTTTCCTTTTCCGTTCTCGGCTCGGGGGACTGATGGTTGGGGACTTAGTGTCAGCCAGTTACGATGTGTGGGGGCGTGATTGTGGTTCTGGACCCTGGTCACGAGGCCCTCGGTTAGACTACGTTCTCTAACATGGGTAGGTTATCCACCATTCTGGAATCGTGGTCGCGGTTCTTGCAATATCCGGGTTGCAGTGTCATCGGGGGGCGGTGTGTGGGGCTGTGATTGCTTTTCTGGACACTTTGGCCCGCCTAGTAGGAAATTCCTATGTGTTAGACCACGCCAAGCACACCTTGGGGTGGCAGAAGGCATACGGGTCATAATCTAGAATCGTGGTTGTGGTCTTGCATATCCGTGCCTTAATGATTTCTGTGGCTCGGAATCGAAACTGGTGTCGATGCTAAGTCGTTTTACTGTACAGACTCTGGCCGAGGGCTCGCGGGCTGCTCGGTAGCAGTCACAAACACAGTAGAAATACTGTCGCGAAATTAGAATCACTTTGTTTGTCAATCATAAGTGTTCCATTAGAGTCAGGGCCCTGTTCGACGAGTTCGGGCTTTCAAAGGCACGTTTGGAAACTATAAAATTAAAGAGCCAGCCTCGTCGATTCAATTTCTGAGTTTAAGAAGTCATTTTTATAATACTTCATTAATTATTTCGTGTCTGCGTTTGCTTCAGAAGCATTGAAAATAATCAGCTAAAGAAGAAGATTCATGATAATACATACGTATAATATGACCACATCCCCGCCCTGCCCCTGCCCCTACCCGGGCCTTTTAATTCACTACATTTATTAGATAATTAATTAGGTGGGCCCAATTAAGATCGATCAATACGTTTAGCTCTTTATGTAGGCAGGATTTTTTCGAACAGACAACCTTAGAACTTTATACAGGCAGGTTTTACACGAATTGAAAATATTAGACTTTTAACTAGGCAGGGTTTAGAAAACCAAAAATTGTTGGCAGGTGCTGCAATTTTTTGGTGTGTGTTTCAGTCTGTTCTAGGACACCATGGACCACATGATTAATATCGATGAATTGAAGGGGAATTAAACATATATGTACGTACTTATACCTATATGAGTTTGGTAAAGTATCTTTTACATTCCTATGTTGGTAGGATATTATTGAAATTATTCTTTTAATTGAACTCTTAGATGTTATACCAGGTAGGGTGATTCTAGTCTTAAGTTAGCTCTTTAGTCAGGCAGGGCGTATTCGATTCTAATCTAAAATTTAAGAAAGTGGGGTTTATTTTTACGTTATGTCTTAGCTTTTAAGCCCGCAGTGTTCACCACTGCAATAATATTTCGTTGTCTAGTTTTTAAGATCATATGATATATTTTTAAGAAAGTTTTATTTCAGGAAATTGAATTCTCTTGCAAATTTTCTTTCAGGTTTCCTTCTGATATTCAACTTAGCTTTCGGTCGTGAATTTACCAAGTACTCCTCTTGTTGTCTTACTTGTACTACGATCAATTAATGAACGTTCTACAAATTGACAATAATAGGAGATTTTTGTTTCTCACATGTTATATTAGAATTTGTTTTCGCATAATTGGAGGGTGGAAGGGCCGTGGCTAGGGTGGGTCTCCATGCGCAGTAACCTCCACGTGGTGAGACCCGGGCAATCAATTATTTATCGTATAATTATTAAACGTTTAAGAGACGTTTGATAATTATGTGGAAAATAATTCGAGCGAATTGACTGCGAATTGACCCCTAGGCTCCCTTTTCCCTTCATAATTATTCTTCCATTCCTCCTCGGCGCGCGCGAATCTAGCATTCTGACCCCGAGGCTCCCTTTTCCCTTCATAATTATTCTTTCATTCCTCCTCGGCGCGCGCGAATCTAGCATTCGACCCCGAGGTTGCCTTTCCTTTCGTAACTATTTCGTTTCCTTTTCCGTTCTCGGCTCGGGGGACTGATGGTTGGGGACTTAGTGTCAGCCAGTTACGATGTGTGGGGGCGTGATTGTGGTTCTGGACCCTGGTCACGAGGCCCTCGGTTAGACTACGTTCTCTAACATGGGTAGGTTATCCACCATTCTGGAATCGTGGTCGCGGTTCTTGCAATATCCGGGTTGCAGTGTCATCGGGGGGCGGTGTGTGGGGCTGTGATTGCTTTTCTGGACACTTTGGCCCGCCTAGTAGGAAATTCCTATGTGTTAGACCACGCCAAGCACACCTTGGGGTGGCAGAAGGCATACGGGTCATAATCTAGAATCGTGGTTGTGGTCTTGCATATCCGTGCCTTAATGATTTCTGTGGCTCGGAATCGAAACTGGTGTCGATGCTAAGTCGTTTTACTGTACAGACTCTGGCCGAGGGCTCGCGGGCTGCTCGGTAGCAGTCACAAACACAGTAGAAATACTGTCGCGAAATTAGAATCACTTTGTTTGTCAATCATAAGTGTTCCATTAGAGTCAGGGCCCTGTTCGACGAGTTCGGGCTTTCAAAGGCACGTTTGGAAACTATAAAATTAAAGAGCCAGCCTCGTCGATTCAATTTCTGAGTTTAAGAAGTCATTTTTATAATACTTCATTAATTATTTCGTGTCTGCGTTTGCTTCAGAAGCATTGAAAATAATCAGCTAAAGAAGAAGATTCATGATAATACATACGTATAATATGACCACATCCCCGCCCTGCCCCTGCCCCTACCCGGGCCTTTTAATTCACTACATTTATTAGATAATTAATTAGGTGGGCCCAATTAAGATCGATCAATACGTTTAGCTCTTTATGTAGGCAGGATTTTTTCGAACAGACAACCTTAGAACTTTATACAGGCAGGTTTTACACGAATTGAAAATATTAGACTTTTAACTAGGCAGGGTTTAGAAAACCAAAAATTGTTGGCAGGTGCTGCAATTTTTTGGTGTGTGTTTCAGTCTGTTCTAGGACACCATGGACCACATGATTAATACCGATGAATTGAAGGGGAATTAAACATATATGTACGTACTTATACCTATATGAGTTTGGTAAAGTATCTTTTACATTCCTATGTTGGTATGATATTATTGAAATTATTCTTTTAATTGAACTCTTAGATGTTATACCAGGTAGGGTGATTCTAGTCTTAAGTTAGCTCTTTAGTCAGGCAGGGCGTATTCGAATCGAATCTAAAATTTAAGAAAGTGGGGTTTATTTTTACGTTATGTCTTAGCTTTTAAGCCCGCAGTGTTCACCACTGCAATAATATTTCGTTGTCTAGTTTTTATGATCATATGATATATTTTTAAGAAAGTTTTATTTCAGGAAATTGAATTCTCTTGCAAATTTTCTTTCAGGTTTCCTTCTGATATTCAACTTAGCTTTCGGTCGTGAATTTACCAAGTACTCCTCTTGTTGTCTTACTTGTACTACGATCAATTAATGAACGTTCTACAAATTGACAATAATAGGAGATTTTTGTTTCTCACATGTTATATTAGAATTTGTTTTCGCATAATTGGAGGGTGGAAGGGCCGTGGCTAGGGTGGGTCTCCATGCGCAGTAACCTCCACGTGGTGAGACCCGGGCAATCAATTATTTATCGTATAATTATTAAACGTTTAAGAGACGTTTGATAATTATGTGGAAAATAATTCGAGCGAATTGACTGCGAATTGACCCCTAGGCTCCCTTTTCCCTTCATAATTTTTCTTCCATTCCTCCTCGGCGCGCGCGAATCTAGCATTCTGACCCCGAGGCTCCCTTTTCCCTTCATAATTATTCTTCCATTCCTCCTCGGCGCGCGCGAATCTAGCATTCGACCCCGAGGTTGCCTTTCCTTTCGTAACTATTTCGTTTCCTTTTCCGTTCTCGGCTCGGGGGACTGATGGTTGGGGACTTAGTGTCAGCCAGTTACGATGTGTGGGGGCGTGATTGTGGTTCTGGACCCTGGTCACGAGGCCCTCGGTTAGACTACGTTCTCTAACATGGGTAGGTTATCCACCATTCTGGAATCGTGGTCGCGGTTCTTGCAATATCCGGGTTGCAGTGTCATCGGGGGGCGGTGTGTGGGGCTGTGATTGCTTTTCTGGACACTTTGGCCCGCCTAGTAGGAAATTCCTATGTGTTAGACCACGCCAAGCACACCTTGGGGTGGCAGAAGGCATACGGGTCATAATCTAGAATCGTGGTTGTGGTCTTGCATATCCGTGCCTTAATGATTTCTGTGGCTCGGAATCGAAACTGGTGTCGATGCTAAGTCGTTTTACTGTACAGACTCTGGCCGAGGGCTCGCGGGCTGCTCGGTAGCAGTCACAAACACAGTAGAAATACTGTCGCGAAATTAGAATCACTTTGTTTGTCAATCATAAGTGTTCCATTAGAGTCAGGGCCCTGTTCGACGAGTTCGGGCTTTCAAAGGCACGTTTGGAAACTATAAAATTAAAGAGCCAGCCTCGTCGATTCAATTTCTGAGTTTAAGAAGTCATTTTTATAATACTTCATTAATTATTTCGTGTCTGCGTTTGCTTCAGAAGCATTGAAAATAATCAGCTAAAGAAGAAGATTCATGATAATACATACGTATAATATGACCACATCCCCGCCCTGCCCCTGCCCCTACCCGGGCCTTTTAATTCACTACATTTATTAGATAATTAATTAGGTGGGCCCAATTAAGATCGATCAATACGTTTAGCTCTTTATGTAGGCAGGATTTTTTCGAACAGACAACCTTAGAACTTTATACAGGCAGGTTTTACACGAATTGAAAATATTAGACTTTTAACTAGGCAGGGTTTAGAAAACCAAAAATTGTTGGCAGGTGCTGCAATTTTTTGGTGTGTGTTTCAGTCTGTTCTAGGACACCATGGACCACATGATTAATATCGATGAATTGAAGGGGAATTAAACATATATGTACGTACTTATACCTATATGAGTTTGGTAAAGTATCTTTTACATTCCTATGTTGGTATGATATTATTGAAATTATTCTTTTAATTGAACTCTTAGATGTTATACCAGGTAGGGTGATTCTAGTCTTAAGTTAGCTCTTTAGTCAGGCAGGGCGTATTCGAATCGAATCTAAAATTTAAGAAAGTGGGGTTTATTTTTACGTTATGTCTTAGCTTTTAAGCCCGCAGTGTTCACCACTGCAATAATATTTCGTTGTCTAGTTTTTAAGATCATATGATATATTTTTAAGAAAGTTTTATTTCAGGAAATTGAATTCTCTTGCAAATTTTCTTTCAGGTTTCCTTCTGATATTCAACTTAGCTTTCGGTCGTGAATTTCCCAAGTACTCCTCTTGTTGTCTTACTTGTACTACGATCAATTAATGAACGTTCTACAAATTGACAATAATAGGAGATTTTTGTTTCTCACATGTTATATTAGAATTTGTTTTCGCATAATTGGAGGGTGGAAGGGCCGTGGCTAGGGTGGGTCTCCATGCGCAGTAACCTCCACGTGGTGAGACCCGGGCAATCAATTATTTATCGTATAATTATTAAACGTTTAAGAGACGTTTGATAATTATGTGGAAAATAATTCGAGCGAATTGACTGCGAATTGACCCCTAGGCTCCCTTTTCCCTTCATAATTTTTCTTCCATTCCTCCTCGGCGCGCGCGAATCTAGCATTCTGACCCCGAGGCTCCCTTTTCCCTTCATAATTATTCTTCCATTCCTCCTCGGCGCGCGCGAATCTAGCATTCGACCCCGAGGTTGCCTTTCCTTTCGTAACTATTTCGTTTCCTTTTCCGTTCTCGGCTCGGGGGACTGATGGTTGGGGACTTAGTGTCAGCCAGTTACGATGTGTGGGGGCGTGATTGTGGTTCTGGACCCTGGTCACGAGGCCCTCGGTTAGACTACGTTCTCTAACATGGGTAGGTTATCCACCATTCTGGAATCGTGGTCGCGGTTCTTGCAATATCCGGGTTGCAGTGTCATCGGGGGGCGGTGTGTGGGGCTGTGATTGCTTTTCTGGACACTTTGGCCCGCCTAGTAGGAAATTCCTATGTGTTAGACCACGCCAAGCACACCTTGGGGTGGCAGAAGGCATACGGGTCATAATCTAGAATCGTGGTTGTGGTCTTGCATATCCGTGCCTTAATGATTTCTGTGGCTCGGAATCGAAACTGGTGTCGATGCTAAGTCGTTTTACTGTACAGACTCTGGCCGAGGGCTCGCGGGCTGCTCGGTAGCAGTCACAAACACAGTAGAAATACTGTCGCGAAATTAGAATCACTTTGTTTGTCAATCATAAGTGTTCCATTAGAGTCAGGGCCCTGTTCGACGAGTTCGGGCTTTCAAAGGCACGTTTGGAAACTATAAAATTAAAGAGCCAGCCTCGTCGATTCAATTTCTGAGTTTAAGAAGTCATTTTTATAATACTTCATTAATTATTTCGTGTCTGCGTTTGCTTCAGAAGCATTGAAAATAATCAGCTAAAGAAGAAGATTCATGATAATACATACGTATAATATGACCACATCCCCGCCCTGCCCCTGCCCCTACCCGGGCCTTTTAATTCACTACATTTATTAGATAATTAATTAGGTGGGCCCAATTAAGATCGATCAATACGTTTAGCTCTTTATGTAGGCAGGATTTTTTCGAACAGACAACCTTAGAACTTTATACAGGCAGGTTTTACACGAATTGAAAATATTAGACTTTTAACTAGGCAGGGTTTAGAAAACCAAAAATTGTTGGCAGGTGCTGCAATTTTTTGGTGTGTGTTTCAGTCTGTTCTAGGACACCATGGACCACATGATTAATATCGATGAATTGAAGGGGAATTAAACATATATGTACGTACTTATACCTATATGAGTTTGGTAAAGTATCTTTTACATTCCTATGTTGGTAGGATATTATTGAAATTATTCTTTTAATTGAACTCTTAGATGTTATACCAGGTAGGGTGATTCTAGTCTTAAGTTAGCTCTTTAGTCAGGCAGGGCGTATTCGAATCGAATCTAAAATTTAAGAAAGTGGGGTTTATTTTTACGTTATGTCTTAGCTTTTAAGCCCGCAGTGTTCACCACTGCAATAATATTTCGTTGTCTAGTTTTTAAGATCATATGATATATTTTTAAGAAAGTTTTATTTCAGGAAATTGAATTCTCTTGCAAATTTTCTTTCAGGTTTCCTTCTGATATTCAACTTAGCTTTCGGTCGTGAATTTACCAAGTACTCCTCTTGTTGTCTTACTTGTACTACGATCAATTAATGAACGTTCTACAAATTGACAATAATAGGAGATTTTTGTTTCTCACATGTTATATTAGAATTTGTTTTCGCATAATTGGAGGGTGGAAGGGCCGTGGCTAGGGTGGGTCTCCATGCGCAGTAACCTCCACGTGGTGAGACCCGGGCAATCAATTATTTATCGTATAATTATTAAACGTTTAAGAGACGTTTGATAATTATGTGGAAAATAATTCGAGCTAATTGACTGCGTATTGCACTTAGGATACAATGTACATTAATGGCCGCTTAATGTTGGTTTTTTTCCACAGTTAATGTTCGCGGAGTCATCCCTACCAATTCTTGGACCTACTCCGAATCGGAGTATAAATTTTACTCCAATTATTAATTTGGTATTATATATTTTCAGAAAAATCTCGATTAGTACACTTCGCTCGGGACCGAATACGAACACTAATCGTTTGCAGACACGTTTATCGCAGGAATTGCCTTATATTAGTAAATGAGTTACTTCGTTTTTTGTTTTTTTTCATTAAAGTTTAACGTCGCATCAACACCAGGGTCATTAGCACTTCGTTATTGTTATTAGTTGAATATAAATAAGAAATTGCGCCTTTCATTAACGATAAAATTGCTCCAAGGAAAAAGATAATTAAAGAATTTGTCTAGTAACTATACAATTAAGAATTGTAGTATACAATTATCGTCACTATCTTTTTCATTGTGGCAACATTATTGTTTGGGTGTTAAAAAAATATACATCTCTTAGCTCATTTTTTTTTTTGTGAGTTATCAGAAAATAATGTAAAGTATAACTTTAAAAATTATTTCGTTTATTGATAGTACAATTGAAATAAGAAAACTTTTTATCATGTGTTTCTTTAATTAAAAGATTTTTAATTAACATTAAATGTTTCATATCCTTCGTTGCCTTTCATTGCGGCAAAGAACAAAAGAACTCTTTAAAATTATTTAATTTTCGCATTGTTTTCTATAATCTGTTGGTAACGTTGCGAGTGACTCGGAAATGGTATGGGTCCCTCAGGCACCCAGAAATTCGGGCCGAAAAAATACATTGGATGTCTTGTCTATTCCTATATCTCGTCAGTGCCTATATCTCGTCGGTGTTAGAATATCGAAATAACAAGCAGCTCCCTCTCGCCTGTCGGTATTACCATTTCTGTGCAGGAAAAAGCCGCTGTAATACCGACCATCCAAATCGGAGAGGTCACGTGCCGTATCTACCCCCTTAACACGTTGAGTGCCACGCCGGTTTTGCCACGCTTTCCGTTTAGGCCACACGGCGCGACATGCGCGACGGCGCGCCTGAACGAAAAGTTTAGTGTCAGTCACCGATGACTGACGCGGCCTGAACGGAAAGTTGAGTGTCAGTCACTGAACGGAAAGTTGATTGTCAGTCACCGATGCCTGACGTGGCAGTCAACGTGTTAAATATATCTCACGCTGGTTTTCAGTACATCTCAATCCACTCCCAACACAGCCTAAACCGAGCGTGCCGAAAAGTGATAAGCATGAACAATTCCTTATAAATCACATCCCTGGATAGTGTTCGCTAGGCAGCTTCGAAGCAGCGAACATTAAGTGGGCATTACTGTCCACTGTAGTTATTTGAGCGGAGAGAATCTTAAGTTCTTATTGCAATTACTTTTGAGTTCTCGTTTCTATCGTTGTATCTATCTGCAGCTGTAAATATTGTGTATTATTTATTGCCCTGCTTCTTATGTAGACTCTTCTGGTTTCTGACGCTTTCGAGATAATTCATTACTAACATAAATCATATATGTTTCGCCTAGAGAATTACATTTTCTTATTTCTCAAGAAGCCTTCTTTTTTATAATTGTAATACCCGTGTATATATCATTTAATTCATAAATTAATTAATATCTGCAAAGATATACTTGAATCTACGCGGGTCTCTGCCATATCTACAGTGCCTGCTATGGTTTCGCCATCTATACAGAACTCCTTGAAACCACTCGCGCTTGCTATGGTAGTTCCATCTATGCAGATCACATTGGAACTACTCACACCCCTTACTTACCATAAGTGTAGATATGGCAGAGGCCCGAATAGTTTGAATCACGTCTGTATAGATGGCGATACTAATGACTCTAGATAAAGCAGACATATATACAGTTTCGAGCAGTTCTGTATAGATGGCGAAATTAAAGCCCACTTTGAGTGTAGGTAAGACAGGGATGCGAGTGGTATGTAAATTCAAGCACTTGTTTATAAGTAGCGGTGCGATAATGTTCATAAAATTTGGTTATTTATGTCTTCATTCATCCAATTAAGTTAATAATCCTCGAAAACCGTTTCGTACACTCTTTTACATATCAATAAAGTGTCAGCAAACACAGTGTTTCAATCTACATAAAAATTAATATGTACGGTAACATTGCAAGTTCCATTGTTCATTATATTCTATAACAATCAAGCACTCTTTAGCACGGGTAAATGTATTTGTGAATATTTTTTCCTTTAAATAAATTTTCCAGGACTTAATAAATACATATTAATAGTGGTATTATTCTTTATTTCGGTCTCACAGGAATGAAAGTTTGGTTAGTGTACATATAACCTATCTTTACAATACTATCTTAACTCTTGCACTCTCATCTTTCGTTCCGCTCTTCCTTTTCATACCTTCTCTACCTTACGTAGTACACTATTTCTTATCTCCTTATCGCACATCTATTATAAATCTTTTCCGTTCCTTCCTGTTTAATTACAAATTCCTAAGTTATTTTTATGTCTTATTGTATCTTTTTCCGTACATTTTGTTAGCTGGTGCTCTTACGTTCCAAATTTTTGTATGCACAGGTCACATCTTTTATCCTTTTTCTTCTCCCAATATTTATTTCATCCTTTAATACTTTTGGATCTCGCACCTGCGGTGCTAATTGTCAATTGCGCCATCGTCCGTTTTTACTTAAGTACCATAGTAGTGTTGATGTTCTAATATATTTAAACGTATCATTGTATCTTGCTTTCCCTATTTTTCTGCCTTGTTCCTGCTGTTGCATTTGATTGACTCTACTTTTGAGGATCTCCGTCAATTCCTGTACGTCCGCTTTTGTCAAAGTCATTCATACTTGACGCATTCCATTCCTTTTCCAATAATCCTCTCCTCTTTATGCTTCTGGCTTGCCCCTCCTTTCTTTCTTCTTCCTCTAAATATCTCTTAATAATCTTTCTCCTGTTATATACTTATTAATGTATTTTTTCTGTGTGCAGGTTTCACAGGCAAAGAGTAAGGAACATTGCCTGGCACTTCTCATCGTGCATAAATGCAAGAAAGAAGGTAGAAGAACTTGTGCAACATACTTTAGTTATCCTTTAGTTATAGTAAATTGCTTTATAAAAATAGTTTGTATCTATTAGCCCGTAAGTTTATTTTAGGACAATTGTGTAATTAACTGTTATGTTATCTATTATATGCTTTATTATATATTCAGTTTATTCGGTAGATCTTATATGAACTTTAATATTACTTATATAACTATTGCAAGTTCTACTGAATGAGCTAAATGTAAAATGAAAGATATAATAAATAATTGACATATTCACAAGTTACACAATTGCTGTAATTTAAATTTTATATGCTTCTACATATGAAGTACGTAAATTTTAGTGTATGATTTATCTGTAAGATATATTGTATATTAACTTCAAAGAATAGTTTATAAGTATTAGATTATTTATGTTTATAGTGTTAGTTATATTACATAAATGTTGGTTTAGAATTGATACAAGATTTAGTTGTACGATGTAATGTAAATAAATATAAAAGAATAGTTAATAAGTATCTGTTTGTAAATTTAATTACAACATTTTTGTAACTTGTATATTCATTGATTAATTTAAATAAATTTGCAATGAAAAGAATTCCAGTGCTCTTTTTACTTTCATACCTTACCAATCCTTGAAAGAACCTAATTCCGAATCCTTATACAAGAAGTACCGTGGACGAACTTTAAATGCAAAGTCCTAAAGCGAGAAACTTGTCAAAATGGCCCTATACGTTATTAAAATAAGCGCTGAGAAATTCCTGGAACGTGACGTCATTTCCAAGAACTGATGCTATGAAAGACCTCCTCGCATATCATATTCTCCTGATACAAATCCACGATTTTCAGCGAAATATTTTTGCCAGAATCTCAGAAATTTTGCGCTCGGAAATTCTTGGAACGTGACGTCATTTCCATGAATTGCTTCGATGAAAGACCTCCTTGCATATCATATTCTCCTGATACAAATCCACGATTTTCAGAAGAAATTTAAGTGCTGAAAATCGAGGATTTGTATCAGGAGAATATGATGTGCAAGGAGGTATCCGACCCAGGCAGTTCTTGGAAATGACGTCACGTTCCAGGAATTTCCGAGCGTCAAATTTTTGGGTTTTTGGTCAAAATATTTCGCTGAAAATCGTGGATTTGTATCAGGAGAATATGATATGCGAGGAGGTCTTTCATCGCAGCAATTCTTGGAAATGACGTCACGTTCCAGGAATTTCCAATCGCAAAATTTCTGAGATTCTGGCAAAAATATCTCGCTGAAAATCGTGGATTTGTATCAGGAGAATATGATATGCGAGGAGGTCTTTCATCGCAGCAATTGTTGGAAATGACGTCACGTTCCAGGAATTTCCAATCGCAAAATTTCTGAGATTCTGGCAAAAATATCTCGCTGAAAATCGTGGATTTGTATCAGGAGAATATGATATGCGAGGAGGTATCCGACATCAGCAGTTCTCGGAAATGACGTCATATTCCAAGAATTTCCGAGCGCTTAATTTTCTAGACTCCTGCCATCAAATGTTGCAAGAAATGAAGACTGAAAACGATGTCGTTTCCACAATTTCCTTCTTTTATATTTAATAACGTATAGGGCCATTTTTACAAGTTTCTCGCTTCAGGACTTTGCATTTAAAGTTCGTCTACGGTACTTCTTGTATAAGGAATCGGAATTAGGTTCTTTCAAGGATTGGTAAGGTATGAAAGTAAAAAAAGCAGTGGAATTCTTTTCATTGCAAATTTATTTAAACTAATGAATGAAAATACAAGTCACAAAAAGGTTCAAATTACAAGCTAATACTTATGGACTACTCTTTTATATCTATTTACAATACATCGTACAACTAAACCATGTATTAATTCTAAACTAACATTCATGTAATATGAAAAATACATTAAACTTAAATAATCCAATAGTTATAAACTATTCTTCAATGTCAATTTACAATATATAGCTTACAGATAAAGCTTATACTAAAAATTATGTACTTCATATGCAGAAGCTTATAAAATTTAAATTACAGCATTTGTGTAAACTTGAGCATATGTAAATTATTTATTATATCTTTTATTTTACATTTAGCACATTCAGTAGAACTTGTTTTAGTAATATATAAGTAATATCAAAGTTTATATAAGATCTACCGAATGATCTGAATATAAAATAAAGTATATAATAGATATTATACAGAACAGTTAACTACACAATTGTTCTAAATTAAGCTTATGCGCTAACAGTTGCAAACTATTTTTATAAATCAATTTACTATAATTAATGGATAAGTAAAGTATGTGGCAGAAGTTCTTCTATTTTCTTTCTTGCTCCTATGCATGATGGGATGTGTCAGTCAATGCTCGCTACTCTTTGCCTCCACAACCTGCACACACAAAACATATATTAGTAAGTATGTAAAAAGAGACCGAAGAAAGAAAGGAGGGCCAAACCAGAAGCATTGAAGAAGGAGAGGATTATTTGAGAATGGGTCTCTTAAGAGAGAATTTAATTAGATCGGAAGTAAAGGAATTGTCGCAGACCCTTAAAAGAATAGACTACGAAATACAACATCAGGAACGAAACATAAAAATAAAATAAGCGCGATGTAATGGACGGTGTAAATATATTGGAACAGCAACGCTAATAGAATACCAAAGCAAGAATGGAATAGGCCATAATCATCAGTTAATAGCACAGGTAAGATGCAAAAGCATTAAAGGATGAAATAAATATTGGGAGAAGAAAAAGGATAAAAGATGTGACCTGTGCATACAAAAATTTGGAACGTAAGAGCACCTGCTAGCAAAATGTACAGAAAAAGATACAATAAGACATAAAAATAACTTAGGAATTTGTAATTAAACAGGAAGGAACGGAAAAGATTTATAATAGATGTGCGATAAAGAGATAAGAAATAGTGTAATACGTAAGGCAGAGAAGGTATGAAAAGGAAGAGCGGAACGGAAGATGAGAGTGCAAGAGTTAAGATAGTATTGTAAAGATAGGTTATATGTACACTAACCAAACTTTCATTCCTGTGAGACCGAAATAAAGAATAATACCACTATTAGTATGTATTTATTAAGACCTGGAAAATTTATTTAAAGGAAAAAATATTCACAAATACATTTACCCGTGCTAAAGAGTGCTTGATTGTTGTAGAATATAATGAACAATGGAACTTGCAAATATTACCGTACATATTAATTTTTATGTAGATTGAAACACTGTGTTTGCTGACACTTTATTGATATGTAAAAGAATGTATGAAACGGTTTTCGAGGATTATTAACTTAATTGGATGAATGAAGACATAAATAACCAAATATTATGAACATTATCGCACCGCTGCTTATAAACAAGTGCTTGAATTTACGTACCACTCGCATCCCTGTCTTACCTACACTCAAAGTGGGCTTTAATTTCGCCATCTATACAGAACTGCTCGAAACTGTATATATGTCTGCTTTATCTAAGAGTCATTAGTATCGCCATCTATACAGACGTGATTCAAACTATTCGGGCCTCTGCCATATCTACACTTATGGTAAGTAAGGGGTGTGAGTAGTTCCAATGCGATCTGCATAGATGGAACTACCATAGCAAGCGCGAGTGGTTTCAAGGAGTTCTGTAAAGATGGCGAAACCATAGCAGACACTGTAGATATGGCAGAGACCCGCGTAGATTCAAGTATATCTTTGCAGATATTAATTAATTTATGAATTAAATGATATATACACGGGTATTACAATTATAAAAAAGAATGCTTCTTGAGAAATAAGAAAATGTAATTCCCTAGGCGAAACATATATGATTTATGTTACTAATGAATTATCTCGAAAGCGTCAGAAAACAGAAGAGTCTACATAAGAAGCAGGGCAATAAATAATACACAATATTTACAGCTGCAGATAGGTACAACGATAGAAACGAGAACTCAAAAGTAATTGCAGTAAGAACTTAAGATTCTCTCCGCTCAAATAACTACAGTGGACAGTAATGCCCACTTAATGTTCGCTGCTTCGAAGCTGCCTAGCGAACACTATCCAGGGATGTGATTTATAAGGAATTGTTCATGCTTATCACTTTTCGGCACGCTCGGTTTAGGCTGTGTTGGGAGTGGATTGAGATGTACTGAGAACCAGCGTGAGATATATTTAACACGTTGAGTGCCACGTCAAGCATCGGTGTCTGACACTAAACTTTACGTTCAGTCCGCGTCAGTCATCGGTGATTGACAATCAACTTTCCGTTCAGTGACTAACACTAAACTTTCCGTTCAGGCCGCGTCAGTCATCGGTGACTGACAATCAACTTTCCGTTCAGTGACTGACACCCAACTTTCCGTTCAGGCTGCGTCAGTCATCGGTGCAAAATTTCAGGGTAAAATAATCTCAGCAACACTAATCTTTTCATTTTATTGTACCAAAAAATTTCATCTCATTCAATCATTATTAATTCAATATAATATATTTATCCTTTATATTTGTTATATCTTATTTATAATAAATATTTGTAATAGTGTAGTGTTCATTGTTACTCTTTATTGTGTCGCCATGAGCCATGAGAACGTGGAATCAGCAAGTTCTTAATTATCATCACTATACTAGCTAGAAAGACATTTTGTGATTCTTTTAATAAATCCATGAAACATATTAACAGAAGCACGCCACGTAGTCGCATGCTTATCTCTCTTATGTTTTCCCTTTCTTCATATTATTTTATAATGCTTTCCATAAAAGTAAAGTGCGGAGACACTCGTATTCTGCAAACTTTCTTTTTGTTTCATGACCGTGTTTTAATAATGCGAGCACTCAGACATAGACAATCCATTCGTTAAAACAATAGGTACCTAAGGAAATTTTTACAACTAACTTAAGGCTCTAGTTCCCTTAAATCAGTTCGAAATAGAATTCAAACGAGGAACATGTACATGCTCGATTTTTCTATTCATATCGACATTTCGCTGACTAATTCTCAAAAGTGGATCATTTCTTTCTCCTTTGTTTCCCCCCCTCTCTACTTGTGAACATTGTCATTGATCCAACGACAAGCCGAACGCTTAAAAACCCTCGTTTCTTGGTATCCACGATGCAAACGTAACTGATTTTAATGTACTAAGGCCTTAATGTGTCAAAGCAGCAGAGCTAATTACCGTTATACAATAAGAAAATATATATACCTCTACGGACACCAATAATTCGATCTCACGATTGTACGTGGAACGTAGACACAGTTCCATGAAAACATTACTTTTACTACTACATTTCGTCGCTTTTCACAAAATTCTGAACAGGAGCTTCGAAAGAAATGCCGTCCTCGCTACGTTCCTCGTTCACCCCTCTTCTCATCTCTCATAAAGCTTAACTTTTACGTTTTTATTAACGAGTATCTCGATTCCCCGTAAACCCTGCAGTACTCGTGCAACGAAAGAATCATTGGTCGGTTCACTCTGACAATTTTACATCGTACGTTTCGTCGTTCCCTCGATATTCTGTAAAAACTGAACTGAACACATTTGACTGTAACAAGAACGTCCCCTTTTTTTCTTCATTTATTCCTATCTTTTCTTCTTGTTGTTTTCATCGGTGATGCATTTCCTTTTGGGCGAATCATCGCGAACTGGTTATAATAAGATACACATATTGCTGATTGATTTACTGCAGAGTTAATGACGGCCGTGTGTTGTATGTTTCAGCATCTTAATGTTAGTCTAACGTTACACGTGCTACGCTTCGAGAACACTTCTACTGACGCAGTATCTAAATTTAAAGTCCCACAACTCGAATCCGATTTTTTCTATTTGATCGTATCGATGATGAACATTTTTTCACGACTCTAAAAAAAAAAACGGTCAACGAAAGATGCATGATAATGCATATCGAATTTGCCGATCATCAGAATTTTCTAAAAGAAAGTAATGTTTATCCTCTTCTTTCCCGCAATCTTTTCTTCCTTTTTGTTGCTCTTCTATCTTCTTTAATACGTTACTGTGCATCACCCTTCCCTCGATGATACATCGCATATACATATACATATACAAGTGCATTTTTACGTATCATCTATTTACGATCGAATCAAAGACAATCGAATGGGATGCCCATGCAACTTCCGGTACCGCATCCCATCCGCTTTGCGCAATTTATCTACCACGCTTACAAAGTTCGAATTATTACAGCGTACTTCGATATATCAGGCGCACAATGGAGAATATATTTCCTGACTCGTTTTATCTTCAACTTAGTTTTAAGCATTTCAGAAAACAGATTCGTTTCGATAACAAACTTGACCGTGCGTATCCTCCTTCACAATCTGGTCGTAAAGTACAACAATCTTGACAAATATATCCGGTGGAAATTAACAACGATTCGTTTGCCTTCACTTATGCTGAAACATTGAACACATAACTTTCCGTTGGACAGCTGTACGAATTGATAATTTTTCAATAATGATAACAGGCATCGATTCTGCGTAATATCGTCAGCTCACTCATAAGAAGTATCGCAAGTTAATAATCACTCGCGTAAAAAATTTCTACGCCGCAGAATTTCTTTTCCTCGATTCCATCGTAATAATCGACAATTTTGTTGCTCATTAAAAATTCGTACACGGTTGCCCCTTACGTCTAAACTTAAGGTAAAGAAAGTTCGTGAATGCTTCGTCGAGACTAGATTGCAATGAGAAAATAGAGGGAAAGAAGGAGAAGAAAACGAAAAGATATCCGTGCGAAACGATGGGAATGGAGGAATCGAATCGGATCGAATATATTCTCCGTTAACGTAATAGCATCGTTGTTGGGTATTTTGTGTAAAACTAGCATCGATCGGTTCGATCGCACGATAACGATAAGTTCTGTATAGCTTTATTCAACCATTATTGCGAATGCGTACGTTGGCATCGTCATTAACACATTAGATAACATCGAGGATATAGTATTATGAACGAGTAGCAAAAATATTGCTATTTCCCCTTCTCGATGAAAGGTATCCGATAGTTGGGAGGTGAATCGCTCGAAATGTTGTTACATTCGCAAAATAAAGCGTCCCTGCACGTTGCGGCAAAGCAATTCCAAGGGAAAATGATGGAGCAAGAATAGTCGTGGACAATGATACTTTCCTTGTTCAAATGATCTTCAATAATGTTACCAATATGCATTTCGTTTTTCTATTGCTTCAGCAGATGCCTCTTTTTCTTTTCTTTCGATATTCTCGTTTAAAAATTGGTTCGAATTTTTGAGTGAATTACTTTAATCAGATACGAAGGCTGTGACTTGCAACAATAATTCTTGCAGTGTACAACGAAACGGTTTGTTTTTGCAATCAATGTGTTGAAACATTGGGTTCGTGGCTTTATGATGAACGATCGTGAACACTGTGAATCTTAATCGAGAGCTTATGATATATACGAAGAATGTAACGACTAGTCAGATTAATTCATGACGAAGCCGGTCGAAATATTTGCCGCTTCCACTGACCAGAATGGAGAAATTAAGAAAATGACACTCACTTTGGCAACGATTGGCATTGCTCGTCACTGCTTGCTTTTGGAGTTGTCCGACGATCTTGTCACGGATATACTTACTTGTCTTTCTTTTCCGCGCGAGATAAAACGAATCAATTTAATTGCACTGCTCGCTTAGAAACAATTCTGCCATATTTATTCATTTCCCTTTGATCATAGATAACGACTCCTTTGCATAATTTACGTTTCCTTTTAAATTTTCTTTTCTTTTTTACTATACCCTTATTTCTTTACGAAAATTGTACGACGAAAGAGGGAGGACATTTAAAACGCGAAGGCTAGAAAAATTGTACTGTGTTGTTTGGATGTTTTCGACGTTTGTTTGGAATGGAAAGATGATGGTAGCGTAGAAATGAGTGCAATGTATAATGTGACTAACGTGTACCGGTAATCCCTGTTATAAAGTTGAAACAATTTGGAATTATGTAAGGAGCAAGGGATCTAGTATTTACATTCGAAGTAACTTGCCGATTAGCAAGCAGGGGGGCGCATGATGGCTTCAACAACAAGAAATGAATTGGTCCAGTTAACTTACGATATAAAAAAGATGCAGCATAATATACAGTGTATAAGTAATGAGCATAAGGACAGACAAACAACAGTTGCAAAAAAATAAAAAATGATTATTAAAACTATCCTTTCAATTGGTTAAACAATCGGTTAGTAAAACCATATACATAATAGAAATTGTGCGAATACGATCAATAATAACATATAATTAATCGATAAACCTATGTTACATGTATAAAAGTAATAATGTGAGATCTGTGAATACGACTTTACCTCAATCGCTGTAATATACGAGAAACGCAACATCTGTAATTAAAAATCTTCTCTAATATCCTTGCCCTCCCCGTTCTTCCTCTTAATTATCGTTTAACGAAATCTCGAGAAAGAGATACGTCCGCGGACGTCATTAAAATGCTAATTAGAACGTATTAAAGCTACTACGCCAGTTTACTTCGACGTAACGAGAACGGTATACGAAATGATATAGAACACAGATAGAGACAACAAATAATTGCCACGAATTATTGCTACGAATTACAAACGAATTTTGTTCCTTTTCAATAATAAATCGCTTTTCATCTTAGAGCGTCATGATAATTCACCAAACCATTGTAAAACACGATGTCGAATCGTTCTTTTCTTTTCGTATCATTTTATGCATTGTTCCGGCATGGAATCTCGAAGATAAAAGATATACGATTATCGCAATGGCGAGATGATGTTATTGATGAAAACAAAAAAGAAAAGTTTGACAAAATGAAACAAAAGCATATTTTACATGTATTATAGTATTACAGACCCTGAAGAAGACGTCGAAACAACATGTGAATACCTAATAAGCCATACAAACGACGTAATTGGTTTCACTCCATTTTAATAATCATTTCTCTAATCAGTAAATACATTGCTATACACTTCACCAACGGATAGGACCACTGCGAATCGTTACGAAAAATTCCATGAAAGTACGTCTTAAATAATCGTAAATAATCATAAATTCCGAATGACATTACCCATTTCTTTTTTCTCGTTCTTTACTTTCATGTAAATATTAGCTTTCCTTAAGTAAAAAGGAAAAATGTGTAACAATTAAAAAACGTGAGCGCAGCTATCGTATGTACGAATTTAAGAAGTCATTCAATTCCGGGGCAGGGTTAAAACCGCGTTAATAAATAAAAAAGAAAAATTACTTAGACAACGTCTCGATGACGATCAAGACTTTCGAAGAAAAGGAAAAAAATTAAATGAGGTATTCGAATATTTTAAATCTAAATAGACGAAGGAGAGCGTAAAAAATGCGTATTGAAATAAGCAGTACGATGGCCGCGCCCATATATGAATAATAATAGAACGATAATATTAAATTTATTCGTTAAAAACTAAGGAGTGAACCTGCTGCAAAATACAGGCGAGATGTTTCATTGTTTCTTATCAATCTTTTGGCTTTTTTTCCTAATTTTTGCATCGCTTTCTTCTCTGTCGCAGTAACGCATTCCAGAATACCTGAACAATCATTGAACAACCTTATCGATGCTTAACACTGTTTACTTTCCTTTCCTTCTATTTAAACATTACCCTAATATACGAAAATAAAAGCACACGCTATATTAATTCTTTCATCTTCCAAGCGATTGATTTGATAAATTCATGTGTGTTCGTTCTAATTAATTGATCGTCGTTTTCACCCAATACGTTTACCAATAAGATTAATTTTATTTATTTATTTCTTCTTGTTTTCTTTTTCATTTACGGAGACCCATGTAATAAGGCACAATTTTCTGCCTGAAAAGGCACTAAGATACCATGTTCTATACTCTTTATGTATAGTTGATCGTATTGCATACACGTAAACCACGCAAAAAGGACAGAGATCAATTTGAAGCGATTTACAACTAAAACGAAAGGTATTGTGCACCAAGATTTGTACAAAATTCATTTTCTCTCATTGACACGAACTGTTTTCGCGGCGTCAAAAAAATATCACTCATTTTCTTCTGATCCCCCCCGTCCCCTCCCGAATTTTGATTCGATCCCAATAAATTTCTTTTCTTTCTAATCGTTCTTTGTTCTCGATCAATCTGGACGTCTATAGAATTTTTAAAAAAAACGATACGTGAATACGGTTGTGTGGTATTGAACGCGGATTAAAGTTACATCTAAAAACAAAATATCGTATCGTATCAAAAACTTCATTCTACATTCACCGTTCCATCGTTTTCTTCTCGACAGAAATAAAACATTATGCGCAACGGCGCTCGAATAAAAGCAATCTTTCTTCGCGTGGCCGGCACTCTCGTTGCCGATTACGAATTTCGAACAATTTCACGCTACGTGTGAATTTAGAAAAATTCCTATACAAAAATAACAATTACTCTAAATTATTTTCATTCCTTTTTTTTTCTCTTTTCTTTTCTTTCCTTTCCTTCGCATCCTCGTTACGATAAACTAATCGTGCGGAATATCGCGACGATCGTTAGACGGTTGTGTCCAGATTGCTTCTACTTCCTCTCGGGTGAATGAAATCGACGTCCACTTCCGAATACTGGCGCAATTCCGATGTGAACGTCGCACCGTCGTCTTCTCGCAACTCTCCGAAAATTCGCACGTTCGATGTGTTCGCGTGTGTCTCAAGGCAGGAGGCCGGGGTCGTACGAAATTGACCCGAGTCTTCGGCCGTTTCTCTTCCGTCGAAAAACGTTGACCGTGCAGATTTCAACTGTGGTTGGGACGTTCCGACATTAAGATCGTTACTTAAACGCCTTTTATATCGTAGATTTGTCAGTGTCTTCAACACTGTCGCCGAAGCCTTTTCTCGTTGCTGCATCCTACGAGGGAAACGTTTAGGGATGGTGATGGTAGACACAAAAAGAGGAAGATGGACCTAGTACCCATTTTCCATTTTCATTTTTGTTTGTTTGTTTGTTAGGTTTGGTTATTGTTTGTTGTTTTTTTTGTCTTTTCTTTGCACGATATATCATCTTGAACACAGAGAAAAAAAGAAAAGATCAACCAACAATTGGAAAGAACAAAGAAAAAGAAACACAATAATCGTTCGTCACGGAAGAAAGAAAAGAATGTACGTCGAATGTGATCGAGTGAGAGGAATTCTTTTTTTTTGTTTTGTTTTTCAGTGTATCACCACATCGTCGCCCCCTGTGTACGATTTCAAAATGTACTCTGCCGTAACGAAACGACGTTGGATCGTCCCGTGATAGAATTATCGTATGCTACAAAAGAGTCGTTACTCTACAAGCAAGCATTCGTCGAAACACGAGGTATAACGTTATTCAAAATCGATGCTAATTCATGATACAATACGTAGCCCCGTTGCCCCTTTTTTCCTCCGAAGCACGTGCACGAATAACGAGAGCGCACAGATAGACGGAGAATAACAGCGTAACCGTGAATTACGACATCCGTTAGAAATATAAAGTGTCAGTAAGCGAAATTGACTTTCATGTTCGTGCACCGTTAACGCCCATGCACGGCCGTCCGACTTGACACGATTGTTAGAGAAAAGGAGACAGAGAAACGAGAGGTAGCGACGAAGAAAAAGTCCAGGACGAGCTTGCGGGAAACAACCAAGGCTGAACGATCGAACAACGGTGGAAAGAAGAAACAAAAAGAAAAGAAAAGAAAAGAAAAGAAAAAGAAAGCTTCTCCACGGTAATTCGTCCCATCGCTATTCGGCGGCGCGATCGCCCGTTTAATCACGAAACGAATCGTGAACAATGCTGCGCGACGATTCGCGGTTGTTCCCGGCCGGAACGATAACAGAAAGTCGGAGCGCGCAGAGAATTTGCAAAAGAAAGAAAAAAAAAAGAATCGACGTCCAATCGATCGAAGGCGAGAATGTGAAAATTTCGATTAAAAAACAACAACAAAAAGATAACAGTCGTTCCTCCTCGAAAACGGCGAGCGCGTTCTCTCGCAAACGTCTCCTCGTTTTCGACGACAACGACGAACGAGGGAGCATCTATCTCGCGGTGAAGAGAACTCCAAAAGCTGCATTCATGTACTCCCCTTTACAACACACCCCCCCCCCCCCCCACTACATCGTCGATTTCATACTCGATTCTCCTTCTTTTATTCTTTTTTTTTTCTTTTCAAAGTCATTTTCTTTCCCGTCTGCCTCCCGTTAATTAACAATAAACCTGGTCGCGGTTCCCCTACGAAACAATGCGACGAGTGTGCCACGTAGCTAAACCGATAGTGAGGTTTGGAGGTTCGAAATGTAAGCATCTATTTGGTAGGACGAGCGATCGGAGTTTACAGGGAATCGAGATTAAGGATATGGGTACGGATGGTAAAATATTTGGTTACAACTCCATGTCCTGCGCCTCGTCCTCGCTGAAGTCGCTCATCGAAGACTCGCTATCGGACGACACCCCGTTTTCGGTACCACTGTTCTCCTGGTCCCTTAACGCCTCCTCTGTCGCGTATTTCCTCACGTAATCTGCCAAGAAATCAAGAAGGAAATTGCATCCCAACTAATACACTCGGGCGGGTATTCGCTAGCGTGCGCGTTAATAACTTCGCCGCCCTCGCAGAAGCTGGGTCAAACGATCATTTAGACCTCATTTCGGCGGCATCGACTGAGAAACTGTGCGTGGCGTTTAAATCTGTCTACGCCGAGCGGCGGATATATATCAAACAAACTCACCTGCTACTTTCTTCTTGTACTCCTCAGGTTTATGTAGATACATGGCCGCAGCATCGCCATTTAAAGGGTCGATTGGATTAGGATATGTTAACAATTGGGGCAGGAAAGACTCGAATATATTCGATAAATCTGAAAAAGAAAGATGTGGAAATATCGTGGAAGATAGAGAGCAGATTTATATGCGGTGTTCATTGGGATGAGACGCACGATATAATATAATGTATGGGGTGGCGGTGGTTAGGTTTTTTGTCGAGTTTATGTAAATACGTACCGTAAAGGGCAGTCCAGGCCTGGTTTATTACGTCTAGACACACTGTGCCTGAGACTTCGTCAATGTTAGGGTGGTACACCTTGTTCATAAAGCCGATCGAAGGAGATTTGAAGGGGTAGTGCTCGGGCAAGTGAACCCTCACCTTCCATATTCCACCTTCGTAAGGTGCTGTAACGTAATAAAGATGTACAGTAGTCAGTAACGGTCGCGACTTGCGTGAAATACGTAGACCAAACAAAATATTTAATAATAATCCGAGTAGTATGTCAAATTCGTAAATGTTAATACAAAAATATGCACTTCGACGAATGGTTCAAGATAATGGTGGTATACAAGCGATGGCAAAGTAATGAATTTCGATAACAGTTTCCAAGTGTGATCAACGAAATTGCAGGTACAGTTATTGATTTGTTTCAACGGCTGGAAAATCGAGGGGTCATATTCATAAATGGCGATAGATCAGGGGAACTGGAACGTTGAACGGTGAAGCAGTAGAGTGCGTAACTCTTTCTCGTGGAAAGAAAAGATGGAAAATAGAAGGCTCCCTCCATTGTCCATTGGGAGAATGCATCAAAGTCCAGGGCACCACGAGGTGTTTTCAGATCGAAGCTTACTCGAAGAGCTCTTCTCACACAAAAAGAGCCTCTAGTATATCAAACAATGCGAATTCCGCAGAGTCTTGTGCTTGCGCGTTTGAACCTTGAAATTATTCGAAACTGTGTAGGCGTCTTCGGCGAAACAACGTTAACGAAATTGAAATCCCATCGCACGATCGAACATCGATAACATTATTACTTGGGAAAAATCGAGATGCTGCAAAAGCTGTGAACAGTTTCAGAGAGTACTCAATTGAATTTCAATCGTATTCATTACGCGAAATGATTCTGAAAATAGACGCAAAATATTTCGTCCAACGTGTTGAATTTTTCCTAAATCGTTCAAATAAACGTTGTCCATTGATCGGTGGTGGAAAAATATTCAGCTTTGGCAATAAATCCTGCATAACCCTGGGAAATGCGAGTGCGGACAGGAATAGATCGAATTGCAGGGAGCGTCAAAACAAGAGGAGGGTTCGTCGACTGAAATTTATTTCGAGAAAAACGAGCAAACGAGATTTTTCGACCGCGGATTAAAATCAATCACTGGAAGCGTTCGAAAAGAGTTGAAAGGGGAAAAGAGGGAAACGAAGGGAGTAAGAAAGACAGGGAGAGAACTACGTGTGGAACGAAATGCATTTCCAGATAGCAGGACCCTGGTGGCTACCAATTAGTCGACTCGTACAAACATCTGAGACAAACGAGGGCAAAAACTTTAGCAAGCCGGGTATAGAATTAATCGTCGAAGCGCAATTGTATCGTCACCGACCGGATCGAGAGAGAAGAAAATGAAGAGACAAAAAAGAGCCGAGGAACAGAAAAGCATCTTCGCGCGTACACACGACGCACGAGTATACAACAGGAAGTATCAATTAATATTGTACAGAGTATACGGAAAGCGTAGATGTATATTATATATACTTGTAAAATAGTTCAATAAAAATCACAGGCAACGAACCACCCTTGAAACAATGAAGGCGTGAACTTAATAAGATTTTACGTACTATGCACAACATAAAGTACATTTTTAAAAATAAAAAAGGAACCATGCACCGTTCTTCAATGCTGCCCCGAATATTTATAATAATATACCATTGCGATACCAACGGGACAGTAACTATTCGAATATACATAACTAACACTTCTATGTTTCTTTCACTCAATGAATTTCTCCCATCTACACCATATCCTTTAAAACACCCTGGACAATGACCGAACCACGGTTGTGCATATTTCCCGAGTTATTATATATCTCCCCTTTGTTTCCACGATTAATCCACACACCATTATTGGTTAATTAATAATCGGCGATCACCCATCTACGAAATGAATACCGTGTCACCGTCGAAACAGAGAAATCGTACGATCTACTGCATTATAATCGTATCGAAACCGGAAAGGCCGGCGGGCATTGACGGTAGTACCTAGTGCATACGAGAGGGACGAACGTCGTTTCGATTTCAGCCGTTCTGCTCGCGGATATTCGTTCCATCTGCGACGAAATTGCGGTGATAACATGGCGAACGATGTTGATCAATTAACGAACAGCAAATTTTACTCAACCCGACGGTAGTTTTGGATTACGCCGCCTCGAGAACGAGGATCATTAAACGAGACACGATTAAAAGTGTGTTGGAAGAGTACAGTGATTTTCGGACGAGTAATAATGATATCGTGATTGCGGAATATATTGTGACGAAAATCGTGGGGGAAAAAAGAAGTCTGTATTATAACCGAAAACAGTGAAAAGTGATTACCTGATTACAGGGAGATGAATGTTTATGCAGGCGTAGCACATCGACATATGCAAAATATATTCAAAATAAATGCGGATGCATGTAGAGATTTTTATTGTTTTATGAATTAGATGACAATGTGCGGCAACAGTTCCATTATTGTTGTCGCTTGTGAATGTAAATAATTTAAAGGCTAAATGAATTAAAAGTTGTTTATGCATGGATCGTGTGGAAAAATATAGAAAATACACGTATGCATTGCATAAGAGAGAGAAAAAGATACACTTGCACATCTTCCAATTGCCAAGCAACATTTCAATTTTCAGATTCTTCTTCTTTATTTACTTACTGGAATAACAGTCTATAGTCTACAGTATTATTCGCATAGACATCGGCTGTTTAATGCTCGCCGTAACTTAATATATTCACTTTAGATAACGGTGCAACTCATTTCCCTCGCATTCAATTGCCTTGGAAAAATGAAATATCTTCGTCCATTCCGTCTGTCATTGTACATATTTCAGAAGAATAAACAGAAATTTAAACGCTACTATGCTGGACAACACATACGAACCAGTGATCTACAAAAAACGAACCAGAAATCTAAAAACAAAAAAATTTCCCGAGTCATACCTGTTCATTTTCGGATACTTTCGGAACATTCGCTTTCGCAATACTTAAAAAACCATTTCCCTTTGCGATAACAAAAGCAGAATCACGCAGTAAATCTATATTCACTATGCCGAAATAATTCATTCACGCAACTCCACAATCGCCCCACCAAATTGCCCAAGAATTTATTTTCCCCGATATCTCAAATGACGTATCTATCATTTCCATAATTATTCCAAAGGCAGGTAACAAACACAAGACCGTATCAGATATTACGCAGAGACTTGTGTGCCTCTCTCGGTTTACCGCCCGCCTTGGCGCACCGACTTTTTTTACCTTCGAGAATCGCGAGTCGCGAACGCACTCGCATACATGCTCCCGCTCGCGAATGCGCGTACAAACACATCAACTTATGTACACGTGACGATGCAAGCGTGCATTATGCGCTGGCGGCAGGGACGTAGGCGAGAAACGTGACCCACCTGTGCGTACACGCACGTGGAAACACAAGCGCGCGGATTCACGGTGAAAGTATCGATATCCGCGCGGAATCGGAGTTACGGGAATGCACAAGCAGCAAAGTTAATTCCTATCTGTGCACAGAGTTCGCCGAACCTATGCTCATCCTTTCCCTCCTCTCGCTTTTCCTCGCTCTACTCTGCAGCGTATTTTTTTTTTTTTTTTGTTAGTTAAAAAAGACGAGCGTCAAGTGTACAAGTATTATCGAATCACCGGCGTGAGCAAACAAACGCTATACTCTTTGAAATCGAACGCGATTTTTCTTTTTCTTTTTTTTCATTTTTGTTACTGAACCTCACACATCGTCGTTCCAAATGCAGCCCACTGGATTTGATCCCTGTAGCATTGGACGGGGAATTTTTGTGCGTATTTGATCTTTCGTGCATTATAAATAAAGGTTTGGAATTTGTGTAGAACGCAAGATTCTACTTTCAGTTTTAATAGTAGAGAACCATTAGCTAGATCGATATCACCTGTAATAGATATTATAGATATTTTAATAGACAATGAGCTGTTGTTGTTATTATTTTAATTCTGTTACTGGTTGTTTTAGAATCGAATACAGCGGGGGCAAATAATCGGAAGCGATATGTTTCTATTTTTAAGACGAAATTCGACATGATGGTCTTGGATGCACACAATTGGGTCGAACTAATATAGAGCACGTCGTCGCCGAGCGATGCGCATTTAATAAAGATAATTGCGAATAGTCGATAAAGCGTTTTCGAACGAAGAAGCATCCGTCGAGACAATTTGTTCAACAAGAATTGTTCCCTTCTTTCATCTGTTTCTTTCGCGTCACGGGAATTGTCAGGATATTGATTTTTCTCTCGCGAATCCAACTCGAGCTACCACAAAATTAACTGGCCCGTAAAAACTTAACGAACGTTATTAACGCTCGGAGAATCGGAAAATCAAATTCAACCTATCTGTGGATATTATGCATAATAGCTGAAAAACCCAGTTATGAAAACGAATAGCAAATAAATTTCTTGGAATAAATTCTTCCGTTATTCTTGAGTACTCGATCGCTGGAGTTCATTATACGGATAATAATAAATTACATAAATGGTATCAATCGCTATAAATAGGCAATCAGTGTCACCTGCCACACCTTTCCTACAATCTTCTCTCAATCAGTGTGATCCTCCAAATTATTTAATCGTAATAAAGCGCCGAAACAGCTAAACTACTCTATGCAACTGTGTAAAAATAAAAAAGAAATGCAACATCCATCTTGCATCTTGTTGAAACAGGAAACACCGAAGAAGTAGTTCAATCATCGTGCAAATGAGAGATCATTCTACGGTCCATTACGATTCAATCAGACAGAAACAGGAAGTGCTCGGCTTCAGTTACGGTGTTCGATTCTCTATTCGCAACCCTTGCAACGTTGGTGCACAACGAAACGCTGTATCGTAGTAAAAAAACAATTACCTGTCCCCTTTTTTTTTAACAAATTGAACTTTAAAAAACGACAAAGTACTTAGTCTACGTACAGGATACAGTGCGAACAAACTACGAATGAATCGGGTGTAGGGGGATAAGAGAATCCAGGACATCCGCGAAAGCCCAACACGATTAAGGGTGTACACACAATTTGGCATCGGAGGAACTTCCCTACAGTGTTTTCTAATCCTGAACAGGAGAACGGGATTTCAAAGCGACCGGTCGCAACTCTTCCACTTAACTGTGACTGTAATCCTCATTGCTTTACTCGCCCCGCCTTGCCGGCAATTTGCAGCCCCGATTTCGAATCTACGACGGAATACATCGAATTCACAAATTCGATCTACTGTGGGGAAACGTGATCGTACAATCGCGACGTTCAGTTGCACAAACGAGTATATTCCAACGATTACTTTGATCGAGCTCACTTTGTGCTCCATTTATGTAACCCAAATTTCACCCTGCCGATTGGAAGCTATGAAACACACGGAGCATACCCTTAACAAAATATACTATGCGGATTAAAAAGAGTGCTTTATGGGACTCGGTTATTTTCATAGATCGATTGCGACGGCAGTTTCTACTGCGAGCAAGCGAAAAATATACGAGCTGGCGCTGTTCTAACGCAAGGATATCTTCCCTAGTAATAAGTAATGGCAATGACAAACGAAACGGAAGTTTTCCATAAATTAAACTTCTATAGTATTAAATCTAAGGGATTACCCACGTACATCAAGTACACCGTTTCTAAACTCGAAGGTAAAGCTGTGCACAAAAATATTTTCCCCAGCAGCGCATCGATTCGTTTCTTTCGCAAGGACTCACCGCCGCCCCCGTCTCAATTTTACCGCCATCTACCGAAACGTCGTATACAATATAACAAACATGGTATAACATCAGAATCGCATTAGCGGTCCCCGAAGCAGCCCTTTCACTTTTATCGCGCGTTCCATCTCGCGAATACTCACCCCCCGTCCCCAATTTGCGATGGTACGTACTTCGAGGCCTCGTACGTACTGGCACTCGTGCCACGCCGCACGTTTCGACCCTTTCACCCACCTTCCGGTTCTGCTCAAGGTTTTTCACCCTCCCGGACGCGTTTCGAAAGACGCGGAGGCTCGCAGCGCGGATGTAGATGCAGGTTCGATACGAGTCTCCTCTCGTCCAAGCTTGGCCCAGTGACCCAGTTTTTCCTCGCTCGCCCGTGCCACGCATTAATTTTCCATCTCCACGATTCGCCCGGGCTGAAACGGACCGCGCAAACACAAAACCAGACGACAACGCGACCAACGACCGGAGATTACTTTTCGTTAAATTAATAGAGGCGGTCGGGATGTTTGAAGAACGCACGACCACTGCGGTTTCATCGTTTGAACGTTGGTTTTTCTTTCTTTCTTTTGGTTTTACTTTTTTTCCTTTTCGCAAGCGTCTACGTGCTCGGTCTTCCTCGCGCTGAATTGAAGTGGTTTGGTGGTCTGAATTGTTTCCCGGTCGCAGGAGGATATTTTGTGGAGATTCGCGGCGCTGAACGTAGAAATGACTTTTACGAGTGGGCCTTGAATTAATGAAATGAACGAAATTATTTATCCACTTAGTTCGGATAAATTGGAAGTACGTAATGGCTGCGAACTCTGAAGGAGGTGTTGGAATATTGATATGTACGTAGAGGAACATTAGAAATAGAAATACAAATTATTCACGCCTGTATAAATTCTATATTTAATAGCGAGAAGGATTGAGAACTCTTGTATCTCAATATATCGTGGATATACAACAGAATTATTAATATCTCGGCTGTTACATATGCTCGCTTCTTTGGGAGCTAGAACTCACAGCAATAACTATCCACATATGATTAATATATGATAAGTAACAATAAATCGTAGAAGAGGTTCAGACCATAATGCTCGCATGGATGTGACGATACAAAGGCATGCATACGTACGCGTACTGTTGTAATCGTTAAAGGGCCTCATGATTTAAATCAACGTAACTCCTACACGCGACGCCGTGCACCGAGCAGAAATGAAGACGACAAAGATTTACGAGGCAGAAGTGAAATAAACACCGACCATACAGTTAAGAGGATTCCAAAGATAAAGCGAAATTTTCCCATCGACCGTGTATTATTGCATTCCGACAGCGCTCCAAACATATCAAGGAAAATCTCTGTTGAACAACATCGTGCATCCACGATATCGCGAGCAAGCTGTTCTATCGCGGGTGCATAATTGAAATCGACTCGAGCTTGAATTTCCATGCACGCGTAGCGCAACAGACATCGACGCCCTTCGTTACCGGGCGGCACAATACCCGTCGCAGAATTCGCGTCGAACGATAAAACGAAATCTCGTTAACCGAGAATTTAATCCGTCCGCCGTCTTGCAATCATTCGAACCTGCCGCGTGATCGTGATCGGCTCCGCGAGATAGATTACACGCGGGTCCCTTATGCACAACATAATTTTCAATATGACGCAGACAGCTTTTCGCGTGGAAACTAGGTCGACTGAAAGCGCAGCAATTTAGACGCAACGAGATATAAAAGGGAAAAGAAAAGGATGTTTTACACGTTGCACAGCTTATGAAAGGAAAAGGATTGCACGCCGTGCTCTATCGGATTTGTGCATAGCCATTTTTAACTTGTTTCCCTCCCAATGGCGATCGTACGGGTTCGACGGATCGATTTTTTTATCCCATTCGTTGCGAAAAATGTGATACATGGAATCAACGATTGTTGAAGTCGTTCGGCTTGCTGATGATTTAATTGCGTTTCGTCAGCGACGGTACTGGACGAATTGGGAACAGTGGCCTCAGATTAAAATGATTCTTCGGAATCGATTTTCTATTTACTCTCGAATAATCAAACTTTATGGATATACCTGTGAGTAGTACTTTAAACTAGATTGAACCTGCAATACGAATGACTTTTCTGCCTTCTCTCTATGTTAAACTCTATTACTCTATCTAGAAATAATTCATCATGACCCGATGAAACAGTAAACGGCGCGAGCTGGCGAATGAATTAAATAGAAACGACCTGAGTGCGGAATATTTCAATTCTTCAGAGCCGATAAGCCGAATGAATTTTGCGTACCAATTAATCGTTGACAATGTTCCTAACGCGAAACGGTACGAGAAATGATCTCCGACAAAAGTATATCAAATAGCAAATCTTCCAAACCCAACTCCATTTATTTATGTTAACCCTTTCACGAGGAACCTATTAATAATACTTTCAAGGAGTACTCGAACCACTTCCTTTCTGCGCGAATTAATCGACCGCCATATCTTCACCGTGTTACAACGATCTATATCTATACTGTGACAATTAATGCCAGCTCTCGAAGCGAACAAAACAGGAGAGTGAAAGAAAAGGAATATTAGCCCGTATGAAAGTCGGTACTCGTTCTCTTACGTACGCACGTCACACGTTGGCGATCGATTCTTCGGGGCGCCTCTTGTACAGATGCTAAGTGTCGTGAGAGCACGTTCCGAGAAAAAGAAAAATGCAATTACCCCCCCGGCAGCTTTTATCTTGCGGGTCGGTTCTGTGCGCGGCAATATCTCGATAAAGCTCGAAAAGCTATTGCCAGTGTTCTGCTCGGCCGCAGGAAAAATCGAACCTCGGCCGAGAGGAATCGCTCCGGAATACCTGCGCGAGTAAGAAGCGAAAAAACAACACGGGAGAACGTGAAGTGCATTTCCTGGGGCGTACAGCCAGCAATTTCTCATTAATATCAATTCACGTCGAATGTGGAACTAACGCGGGCGAATTGTCGAATGATATTAGCCGTGACTTGTCACGATCCCGCTTTCTTTTCATCTTATTGAACGATGCTTTTATTTCCCTTCGCGTGTCTCTTCTTCCTTTTTATTGCGGGTGCTTCACAGTCTTTTCGTTAATACAGTTATTTCACTTTCATTAATATGGGTTTTATTTATATAGAGAGGCGTTTCAGTTACGCACGATTAATTTCGTCTTTTTTCTTCCTCATTTTATTTTGGAAGTGAAATTGCTGTAAATTTGCATCCTGCCTTTCTCGTATGAAATCCCCTTGTAATGGACACAGAGAAAATTTGAACTTCCAACTTCGGTTTTTAAGAGATTTTATTAACACTTAGACTTGTAAGAATGATAATGAATGCGCTTGGACTTGTATGATAATAATGAACCGGGAGTCGGGGAACCTTGGGTTTTTAAAGGGTGTTGGAAAGGATGTAGTAGGGATGGTGAGGGCGAATTCCAAAAGACTCCGGATGGGTAGGGATTGTAGGCAGTATGACTAGTTGTTTTGGAAGCGGTGATGTGATAAGGTTCCATGATGAGTATTGTATTTTTGACGTCGGAACTCAAAAATATTTGTACGTATGAATCCTTAAGCGACTAGTAGATAATGAGTAATACAGAAGTAAAGAGATAAAGAATAATACAGAAATATATATCGTAAGACTAATATAGATATTTGGGGCCGAATACATTACACCCTTGTTTTTGGATTCTTCTATTACTTTGCACGGAAGCTAATGTAGATATGATTCGTTGCTGAACGAAGTCAATAAAAAATTGCATCCAAGGTTTTAAATTTAAAAATCCTCCACAAACCTCGAATATTCATTTCATTTTATTACTATCCACCTCGCTGATAGCTGAAATACGATTCTTCGTTACGAAGTTCGAGTTTCGTCGGTCGTGTTTTTAATTAAGGGCACCGTTGTAAATCCAAACCTTCGCGATTCGCTCGTTAATTCCTTCGTTGAAAGTCAAAACTACAAAACGAATCAGCCGTTCGTCGTTAAATTATCGATAAACCATACAAATGGTAATTTGTTATATCCAAAAATATCGATATAGAGATGCAAGCTATTAATGCTCGATTAATATCTGGCAACGGCCACCTACTAGATTCACGAGTCCAATTCAAGCACTGCGCAAGTAATAATTAAAATCCTCGCCAGAATTACGTCACGCCAACGCGAGGCTCGGTAATGGAATATATTAATTCTGGTAAATCGAGTGGTACGCAGCACGTATCAAGTACGACCATGATGATATTTCTTAATTATTGTGATAACATAACAGCAGTCACGTTCCATCTACACCTCGGTCCCTCTGTTTTCGATGGAAATAATGACTTGCTATCACGGCGAACCGTTAAACGCCATTCACGAATAATGAAAGGAAAATTTGTCGTTCACCAGAATTAACGAATATGAATATCTCGGAGCATATAAAACATAAAGAGGTCGTGTCGGTTATTATGTTCATCAGTCAAGACAGGAAAATGTGTAATTAAGCGTAATGATCGTCAGGCAAATGTAGAAATAAAAAGGGGAGAATTGCTGTTCATGACGTTCTTCACTTCGCTCGATTTTTGTTATTAATTTTAAGAACGACAGATCTTTCGCCAAGAGCTAATAAGATCCTAGGACCCTGATGAAAAGCTTCATTGTGTACCGAGAAAACATTTATGACCCCGATATCTTCGTGTTAGAATTTTATGGCTGTTTCTCATGCATCCGTTTTCCTCTAATACCTAGTCGTTGGAACTACATATTGTGTGCCGTAAGTTGTTCGAGTTGCTTGGAAGAAAAGCAGCATAAATTTTTCGCCTTCGACAGGAGCATACAATAAATGCACAACTCTAATTCTTATTCATGGAGGCCATTAAAGTCTCGGTTCGTACAAAACATTCGCAATATCCGCTACTCCGGAAAGTAGATCCCCGCATCGCTTTTACCCCACGGTTTAAATTATACGTTTCAGTGGAAGATGCATGAAAAGTGAACGCTGAAACCGGATATTTTCAACGTGAAAACCGAATGTAATTATAATGTATCGCCGCTATCTAAATGAATTTTTAATAATGCTCCTACGGGGCTACTGGCCGATGAAATTTTTACCCACCGTTCGAAATCTTCATTATATTATCCAGGGCAATGTGTGAATTTTTTTTAAGCGCCACTCGGGGACACCGTATTTTTTATTCAAGTCACACAGATTTTTCCACATTAATGTTTAATATTAATAAATATTTCAAGCATCTTGTCCGACAGAAATAATTTAAGATTCCCTATTGGAGTTTAATTTTTTTTCAAACACATCTATGTGATTATTATGCATATACCACTGTTTGACGGAAAATAAACGTGTAAGAGAAATTCCCACGATTATTTTTAACTGTTTCAAACAAAAGCATTTATATTAACTGTATAAATGCTTTCGTTTTTGTTTCTTTCCTCCATAATAATTTTAGAAAATGTATGCCTGCAGAAATGTCGTTTCCTTATAACAATTATTCAGATTGGAGATCCTTTTTAATTGTTTCAAGAATCTAAATCGATATCATAGTTATTTGCAAGCCCTTATAATAACAGTTTTATTATACCTTTACAATATACCTACAAATTCCATTCACGGTGTTTCTCACACACAAATCCCAATTCCCTTAAACCTCTATCCACCGTTATTAAATATTAAACTTTCGTCCACTACCAGTCTATTACACAATAAACGTCTCTTATCTGTACCGAGCGTACATGTGTAGTACTGAATGTACTATCGCTAATAATCTTGAACGATCTATCATCCGACGATAATAGAACAACTGGCCAACGAACGACCATCATACGAATGCCAACAGTGCTTTTATTCTTACACGTCCAACCCTTGTGTCACCACCCAAAACTGCCACGGTATATCTTTTATTTCTTCTTCTGCAACCTCAAATTCAATATATGTTTTGCAAAAATCTCCGGCCGAAAAGCAGATGCGAGCGTAAAGCTAGCCAAAAAATAGCGATCTACAGCGACTCCGGAATATCTCCACAGGGGCACAATAAATTCTCAACGTCAATGCAGAGAAATGAGTACTCGCGTACCGCAGGTATTGGCACAAAGGGTTAACGAGATTCGTTGTCGGGCAGCAGCGCAGTGTTTCCATCGCGAAAGGGCAACAAAGTGTGGTTGAAAAGCCGCGTAACTGAAGGAACCCATGAGCGCACAGACGAAAGCCAGACCGACGCGTTTGAATGTCGTCGCGACGATAACTCTGCGCGCGACAAGTCGACGCAAATTAAAGGCGGGCAACGGGTGAAGGAATAACAGAAACGAAATTGTAGTGGGACGAAAGAAAAGAAATTCGTGGTCGTTGCGTAAACGAGATATACATAGGGTCAACGTAGATTTTATGAATTTCGATAATCATTGACCGAATAATCGCGATAAGGGGTGAGCGACCTTTCTTCTTTTTTGCGTTCGATCTGCGACAGATGTGCACGCGTCGAACAACACGCATCGTGCGTGCTTCGTTGGAAGCTGGGCAATCAATATCGAACGCGAAACCGTAATCGCGAGTGTCCTACTCGTTAGTACGGTATGGGGATCGAAAAACAGTCGTTGCGCAATTGGCAAAGGGAGATGACTAATCGCACAACAATTGAGGATAGACGGGGGAAAAGAAGGAACGTGGATTTTTATCTGAATGTTTGGGTACGAACGTCGGCGGCAAATACATTCGTTGTCCACTTGTGAATAGATTATCATTAGTAAGTGGCGCGGTGAACTTACACGTTCGCTTGTAACTCATTCAAAGTTCAAGCAGATTGGAGATACAGTACGCAATGTTTGAGGTAAACACGCGAGGATGGGATGTTTGTCGTGTTCGCTTAAACTCTGCTTTTATCGTGCATGATTAAAGAATGAATTGCGGTTTAATCGGGGGAGTACGGTATATTTGTTTGCACTATAGAGATACGCATCGATGTATGAACATTGGAGGGCTCCAACTACGAAGTCTCTGTCCAAATTTGTATTGCGTCGATTGCCAAGTAAGAGGGAACCAGCTACGATGCGTGAGAGGCTATGGGAAACTCCGTTTTAAGAAACCGTAGAACCGAATCACATCTGGTACAGGGACACCAAAGCCTCGCGAATCACGCAGAAAAATATCTTCGAAAAGAAATATTACCAAATATTTGTATAAAACGGAGTTTGTGGGCCAGAAACGCAAACATCCTGTATATCCGTACGAAAACAAAAAACAGAGCAAGGCAAAACGAATCAGACAGTAGAAAGCTAAATTGAAACGGACGGATAAAATCACTTGAAATCCATTCTAACTGAAGGATGACGAAAAAATATTGTAATTCGATGTCGCTGTATTTAAATTCGTCGCGTTGAATTTTCATACCCACGCTTCGACCTGAATTAAAATCGTACGCAAAAACGCAGAATTTCTAACAGAAACAGCAGCTATGATATACAACACGAACCGGAACAATTTCGATTTCGATGTAAACGAACGTGACGAGCGTTTTTACATATAAATTATGTTTGTTGTTCGTTGTCCGATGGATCCACCCCGACTTCTTTTTTTATTCGTTCGACCGGGTCAGAGATGAAAATCAATTAGAGTGCAATTATGGTGCGTTTGGCAGTGGAAGACGTCAAGAATTTGCCCGTAGATAGAACTCGACGCGTGGAGCAACCCGGCTGTGAACTATTAATGGAAACAGAAAGACTAGCAGTGAACACTTGCTTGTCCCTCTCTGACAGACTGAGCGTGCGGGGCAGTGTAATTTCAGGGTCTGCGTTAAAATTAATCTTGTGCTTGAATGGAAGTGATACGCGTTGTTCAGGAAGAAGGGTGCTACAGACACCGCGAACAACTCCGACAAATTTTATTTAACATCTCGCGCAGCGCGCAAAGGGAAAATATTACTGAACGTTAATATTAAAATATTAAATAAATATAAATATAAAATATTAAAAAATACTTGCCCTAAAGAATGCAGTTACTTCTCATTACCGTCAAAGAATGCAGAGCATCAAGGATAAAACAAAAAATGTGTTCACTGCTTGAAAACTATTTCCTGCTATGGCAAAATCGTTTCAATTTCCCCATTTTGTTCTCCACGTTAAAACAAAGGGCGAAACGAATGGACTAAAGTAAGACGCTTGAATTCAGCTGTTCCTATCTCGTTCACTTTCACAAATTCGACAAAATTGTATACGTGCATTACACTCCCCCGGTTCTCTGTTTACGAATCACTCTGATATCGTTACGATGTGCACTTGCACAATGAAAAATTCACGACGAAGGATAATAATAAGCCTGTATATGTGTACCTTGACCACGAGGCTGTGGATCCCTTTAAATGTACTCTTCCATCGTCTGCGGGGCGAACGTTGAAGAAAAAATGTCGAATCGGAGCGTCGAGAAAGATGATCAACAGTTTTACTGTCGGGGGTCGTTATCGTGAAAATTCTAACCAGTAACCATCGCCGTTGGTGGCCGTAAAACGAATCCATATCCATGCATACGCCTAGAGTATCCGGCGGTATGGTCATGGATAGAAGGCATAAAGCTACGCGGTTCTAGCGTCAATGTTGAACAGAATCTTGGGGCGCATTAGAGGGCTGCCTGCTAAAGTGGGTCACCGTGCGGAGCACGGTATCTGCGATGTGTATCGTCGTCCGCTCGTTTACAGACATTTCCAAACGACTATGCCTTGTGTAGTAAAACAGAATTGACGCGCACGCGTCCTATGTACCGTAGATTCCTATTCTACGTTCGCGTTCAACAAAAATAAGTACACGAAGGTGTACACTTAATTTTTAATCTTTCTCGCGTTAGCAGAAGAGCTTTCGGAATTTTTGTATTCCCGTAAAGTAGATACTCTTTGGATCGGTAGCATTCATGAAGATAGCGTTTTATAAATAATAATAATGATAATAAAATTTGGTGCATTGCTATTTGAAAATCATTCCCGTGGACTATCGATGGTCCGCGGGTGCTATCGAAAATCTCGATAGACAATGGCGCCATGGAAAATTCTCTCCATGGATCGGAGCATAATCGAATATCGTTTCTGTAGGCCGTGATAGTATCGAGGATACGTAGATCCCAATGGAGCAGAGTACTACAGAGAATTCTCACCTGTGCAGAGGATTGTATAATCGGAAATTGAATCCTGTGCGAAACAGTGCCACTGAACATTTCAGCCTCCGTGATACATGATTATGCGATGGCACTGAAAGATAACTCCTATTCGAAGCACGACGTCGTCAAAAATGATTATTGCCATCGTTGAAAATATTGCCATTAAGAATCGTGAAAATCGAACGAATCGGTGGCTAATAACGCGAATACACGAAAATTCGTAAATACCATCTCCTACGTGTTGCGCGTGTAATGCCAAACTGTTGATCGTATTAATTCTCCGGCGACTGCATCCACGACACTTTATTTTTCCGCAGCTTTTACTTGACAGCCTAACGCGACTGCGATTACCATTCGAAGACGAGTGAAGTACCAAATGTGGAGGTTCTATCCGCGAATGACCCGAGGAAGTTGTAACCCTTTTTTCCGACTCGACGGTACCGTTAGCCTTTCGAGGTTGGATCTAACTGACAAGTCGATATGTGTACCTGGACGAGACGTCGTCAAATAATAACGTTCACGAAGAAGAAGAAGAAGAAGAAGAAGAAGAAGAAGAGAATAAATTAATTGCGAAGCACATAGCCAAGTGCACATTGCGCGGCCAGTTTATTAACACTAGATTGCCGGGGCAAGTCAATTTGAGTAATTTAAGAATTTGAAATACAAAGATTAATGAAGATCCGTGATTATTATATAATTAAATTAATTACATTACATTTCGAAATTAAGTGAATTAATTGTTTAAAGAAAACGCGCATTTTCATTGGCTATTGTTAATCGGAGGGAAGTCAGTAAAAATAAGTGTTCAAACTTGTCCGGCAATCTAGTATTAAATCGTTCCAACGAGTAGTGAAAATGTTGCACCCGCGTCCTCGAACTTCGCATTGCTTTGTTTCGACGTTAAATAAAACAGTAGAACAAGTGCAACTACAGTGGTGAAAAATATATTCGAGGTGTATGAATAAATGATTAACGTAAGCCAATGTCAACGATGAATCAAGCAATTTGCAACACCAAACGCTGAATTCGACTTATTCTTAATTGCCAGCGAATAATGTACGAACAATTACTGGTACATAGATGTCACTCTTTATCCTGCTCCTTTCCGAAGCAAGTGATCTACAGTTTAATGGATAACTATAACAGCAATAAATATCAATGCAAATGGAAGGATCGGCTGCGTGTCCGTAACAGGCGTTACGCAATTCGACTGATTGAGAAAAATGGAAATAAAACTGAAGTCGCGACTCGGCTAAGTTGAAGGGGTCTTATCATCGCTGTCATTTTTCTTCTTCTTTTTTTGCCCTCGCCGGCTTGTAATTTATTTGAGAGCGTTTGCCCGAGCTACATCGATTTATCTGGAAAACACGGGCCGGCTTTAACACCGGAGAGCCTTTGTTCGCTTTGTAATATCGTGGAAAGTTGCACGAACTGGCGTGTACTCGTGCGAGTACGTGCGCCGGGTTCATAGTTAACGCGATGAGACGCAAAGTAACGTCGAGATTGCGGTGCATTTTCGACGGAAAAAAAAAATCGCTGTGCATCTTCGAAAGCTGCCACTTTGTAACGCGAAACCCGGCTATGGACTAGCAGCGATGATCCTTTGGCAATGAAACAAGAAATTACAATAAAGGATACTAGAAAATTAATGCGCTGCGATATCATACAAAGGCTATAGCCGGATAAGGGGGTAAAATGTGCCCCTAAACCAAATTCAACTGGTGAGGTGTGTCATTCCATAGCTTATCAAGAAAAAATAATTCGTACCAAGTTTCAACCCTGTAGCTTTTAATTGGTAAGTAGTGTAGCTGTCAATTTTTTATGCGCTAGAATGGGAGATATTGAGGTAAAACTATATTTTTGTTTTTTTGTTATAACTACCCTCCCAGTCGAGCTACAGGGTTGAAACGTGCTACGAATTGGTTTTTCTTGATAAGCTATCGAATGACACCTCAGAAGTTGAAGTTGAATTTGAATTTGGTTTAGGGACACATTTTACCCCCTTATCCGGCTATAGCCTTTTACACGTTTCCGTCTGGCAACGATATTTCGATTGAGCGTCTAATCGAAACGCATTTCTCGGAAATTCGAAGCTCCTTGAATTGTTTAAATGGGTCCGAACAGTTCATTGGGAAAGTTCGAAAATTAGAAACATCTAACCCAATAAAAACAATTCCCTTTTATTACGGTACTGCGTTCATCTCGAGGCTACGCGGCGAAGCGCAATCTAACAGGGGCAAGCTGAATCCGATTTAAAAGTGTACGATACCGGCACTGTTCGAGGGCAGCGATCAATTAGCGGTAAGTTTGTAAACTTTTATTGCCGGTCTAGCACGGTCTATTTGCAGAGAGAAGAAAACGAGCATCGCGCGGAATTGCGCTCCGATTCAGTTAAACGAGATAAGTGTAATAAATTAATTTAAAACCGACGAAACAGAAAATGAAGAAAAACGAAAGGGAAACGAGTAAACAACCGGCGATATATCTCTCTCTCTCTCTCTGTGTATGTATGTGTGTGCCTGACGCAAAAGAAAAGTAGATAATCAGGTCTGTTTCTTCTCTTTCAAAACATTTCTAATTAATGGCAAGAATACAGTTGGTTTCGAGGCCATCTACGAGCTTGCGTATCGGTATCGTTCAAGTTTATCAAAGTGCAATAATTATCCGCGAAGGAAGAAGTGAAACTCGACTCTGCGAGCAATTAACAGTATTGTACAATCGTGCACGCAAGCCCGTAGCCGTGAATGTCGTCAGAAAAGTCGTATAAACGGATGGCTTGTCGTGACTTCGATTTCCCCGATCATTCACCAACTCACTTGCACCACGCACGGCGAGTTTATTAATGCCGGAATTAATAGCGGTTCACCGACATCGAATTAACCGGAATCGTGGTAACTGTGGAAGATGATCGTTCACAGTCGATTTAAGAAGATTACGTCCATCGATTGTGTACGCCGATAGATTACAGTAATCGCTGTTACACGCGGGCGAACACGCGGTATATATAAGTGGCCGACAAGCTCGCCTAACTTTCCGAAGGACGATGTAAAAATGGAGGAGCAATAAAATTAATTTTAAACCGTGCCTTTCTATCACATACATTCTGGTATACCGCGATCGATACAACGATTCGTTAAACATCGTACCCCGCTACTACTTATTGGTTTTCTCCACGCTGTTAATATTGCACCGGCTGACTTAATTTCTAAGCAACAATTCGAGGAAGAAGTAAAACTAATCAAGTAAATGAACAAAATATTTTATGAACTCGATAATCTGGTAACATAATTCTACGAAGAAAATTTTTCTAGAATTCCGGGGAAGAATTTTTCACAGATTAGACTAAAGATCAGTGATCAAACGCGATACGTAATAATTTGTAAAAGCAACAATTGAATCTCCGACTATATATATATATATATCGATCACAACGAAACTGATCAGCTGGCTATGGAACTCGATTGCAGCAGTTGCATCGCGACGATGCTGGGACCAGTTACGGGACAGGTAAACGCGACGAAAGCGATGTCAAGGAACTTTCGTCGCTGAATGCCGCTCAATCAATAACGCTTTTTGCAACATGCGTGTCAACCAGCTGGTTGGTGGAGGAAAGAGTAAATGTACACAGTGTTACATAAGTGTATCCGTTGTGCGAAGAGCTGACGACCTTGGAATATCAAGTGCTGGAAACGTAGAACGAGCACGTACGTATACGGGGATAAATTATCCGTCAATTATTCGTGGGGGCCAAGAAATCATGAGCGAAGTTAACGATGCTGCGAGAAAGTTGAAACAAAAGAAGGAAGAAATTTTTGTTTCCCGAAAACAACAAAATTCACTGATAATTCACATTCGAGTAGTATCAATCAAATCATACACAGACCGATTAATAAAAATGAAGGAGAAAATCTTCACTTTAAAGTTCCTCCGCATCTTCTAAGCGCTTAATTACTTTTTTGTATTCTTCTTCTAAAAGTCTGTACTTCTTTTCAAGGTTTTGCAAACGTTGCTCCAACGGCGGCAAAGTCATACTTGCACGCTTATCAATATTCTTCAACGCGCTTTCCAGCTTTTTCAAATCATTCTGTTCGCGTAAGACGATTTTAATTGTGAAACACATTTGTACGGATGTACATACGTGAAGAGGATCAGAGAGGAATGATTGTTCGATCATTCTTTGAATGTTAACTAGAGCAGATTATTATTTCAAGGTTGCAATGTACGATTCCGTTCACCGTAAGGTAAAGTTATTAGATTAGAAGACATTGATTATTTGTGGACAGGTGTTTTCGTGGTAATTACATGACAAGCCCGAAGGAAACGGGGCGGAATGATTTTTCTCCCTTCTCCTGTGCGTGACGGGATTGTTGCTAATGAAAAGAAAAAACAGAAAAGGAAAGAAAATGTTCCGGATCGAAGGTGAAGTTATTTACTCCAATATCGAGGGCGTACAGATAAAGCAAATTTATTTTTGAGAGAAGTATAGCCTGTGACACTTTCCACAGCATTTTCTTTATACCTTGTGCCTTGTAATCGAAATTTCAATTAAGGTAACAATAAGCACATGATCTCAAGCATCAACATTTGTGATGCAATTCAATTGTATACACCTTAAGACTAAGCCATAGAAAAGTATACACACTGCCAGTCGATAGTTTCGGAACCACTTGTTCAATTGTAAGTAGAAATATTGATTGGCTCGCGAAATTAATATTACACGGCTCGAAATGCCTGACGATCTGAAACGATTTAGCCGGCAGTGTATATTTTGCGCAAAATAATGTTAACATGTATGTACTTACTGCCACGTGGACCGTAGAATTTGACGGAAAATTCGTTTAATCCTCCTAGTATCGTCACCTCATGGTTACTTTCTATTCTGTTTGCAGGTATCAAGTTAAGGAATATGTATCTGCAAGAAATTCTTCAAAGCGTTCGCTAGACACCGACGCGTAGCTCGTGTTGATATTGACCGATCGAGAAAATGTTGCAAACACCAGGCGAAGACGTCGAGCGCAAATATTTAAACGTCGACGAGAAAACGGTGCAATGAACTGTGGGAAATCGATGTGGAAAGAAGTGCGAACGCAAAAGCGTGTCAGAAGTCCAGTGTAATGTTATCATCCTCGATCGATGAAACGCACCAAACGTCGCGTGATTCTGAAACGAGCTGATCGTAACGCTTCGCGTGAGGTCCTGATGCAATGAGAACGTGAATTTACGAAAATAATTCTGACCGAACAATGTCGAGAGATATGAAAAGCTTTTAAAGGTAAATGGAAAGCGGGGGCAAATCATCACGAATTCTTTTTCCGTTCTACCGACGATCTCAATTGAAATGCTTCGACACGTTTCTTTGAATGAGTATTAAAGAAATTATTTTATGTTGACAATACTTAAAAGTGAACTAGTATCACTGCTATCGATTTAAACATTGCTTTCCAAAAGGGTTTCGCAAACAATTAACAATGTTATTATATTAAAAGCAGCAACGTTGGTTTCGTACAAACTGATTATATTTCGTCAGTTAATTTCATCCCCGACCGCGCCGAACACAGGGATCATATTTTCTTTTCGAGATTGGTATCACCGTTGTTATTTACTTCGCCGGAAACTTTCCTCGACATTCTGTACCAAAGTGAAAAGCTTCAGGGTACCGTGGCATGGATGAAACGTCCAAACATCCCCTTTACCAATTCTATTCGAAAGCGGTGTTATTATATCAAAGATCGAGCACGAAAGTAGCAAGAGAAGCTTTTGTTTGGCAAAAATAAAGCTTGTAATGCTTTTACATGGCCGGCGTTTTATGGGCTCAGCGGGACAGCTCTTTTCAAATCCACATCCAATTTCAGCCGGGAATAAAATGTGTAACGGACGAAAGAGTCGCCGAAGGAAACGAGAACAAAAGTATCCAGCCGTATTTAATAATACACCGGGGGCCGTGGTTGTGGAAATTATCAAGCACGCGCCGTCGAATTTCAAGCTACATTTAATTTTAATCACTGGCCTCGCTTATTCGCCCCGATAGATGCTTCAACCACCCCGTGCTACTACCCCTCGAGTCGTTTATATTTCGACACCGGCGTCGTGTCGTCGTCGTTGTCGCCGTTCACGATTTCCACGCGAAGCTGATCCGGACTCGCAGCGGAATAATTCTGGAGAACGATAAACGATGAACGAAGGAATCGTAAATACGCGGGCATCGTTGAACGAGGTCGGAAACCGAGTTCGAAAACAGGCAATGCAACCAGAACGGAGCAGAAGAACGGAACTGTAACCGTCTGGGCTTTGGAGAAAGTTCACCGACCAATATTTCGTAAAATACGTGCGCTGTAATTGAGCTGAAAGATCTACGGGAGGTGAAAAGGCGCGGTGTTACAAATGTAGATATAATCGCCAGGGAAATTCGTGCGAATTAACACGGAAATTCTGCAATTAAAACGGCATTAGGGCTTGTGAAACATTGCCGTGCCGAGCTGGACTAATTCTGGACCTCGAGACATGCCAGTCTTTACCGGAGAACCACTCTATCCACGGGCATGCTCTAACGTTTAAAAAAGTGACAGACTATCGTGAAAACTAGAGTTCCCGCATTACAATCGATTCATCGAATATTTTTATTCCGCCGTTCCTACGACTGACCGCAGGCCAACAAGTCAATTCATTCGTTGAAAGGGAAAATCAAGTTACGACGATGTGTGTCATGTTATTCAACGTACGGTGAAAAAAAACCACTTTCTTGTTTTGGCAAGCGGTTACAGGCGAGCCAAGCGTTACAGAGCTCCTACCTGAGGTAGGGACGAGAGCTTTGTTACACGGAAGACCAGGTCCTCGTGAATGCGTATCGAACTGGACGTGTTCCCCATTGCTATGGCGTAGGCTACACACAAGCCAGAGATTTACAGAGCTATGGTAAGACCTCTTCCACGCATACGATACCTGTACGCGATACCTGTATACGATACCGGTATTGCCGCGTAGATAGGTCTCATGCGATACACTATACATCCTGGTCTTCATACGCAAAGTATCGCGGGTGACAGAGATACCCAGGTGACACAAAATCGGTATCCATTGGAGGTCCATGTTTCATGTGTACTAAACGTAACCGTACGCGTGTATTAATGCATTTGCATTTTAAATTCGTGTAGCATTTATAACATGGACCCTCTGGCACGCACGCATACGTATTTACCAGAATAATATACTGGATGAAAATTTGCAAATCGTTTTACATATTTCCAGGCTGCAGATGAAAAAATAGCTTGCGTTAAATGCACGTTCGAAAACGCGATCTCTGTAGCATCCGTCATACTGGTATCGTCGTGTGGATAAGGTCTAATACGCCAAGCAGGAAAATAGAAAAGCGAGCTAACACTTCCTCCACGCTTTTACACGATACATGTACGCAGTCGGCTGAAATAATTTCCCTCGTGTGCCGTAATTGCAAAGGCAATATCTAATAGGCAAATCTATTATTCCGCCGGAAGCGTTGTATTTCTTCGCCACCGGTGCACGTGGAATCTCGTTGTTGCGTGCTTTCACAAATGGCTCGGGAAAGTTGGAACGAACTAGCCACAGATTAACATACAAATTGACACGAAATGCATCATCGAATGTAGGAGGAATTAATTCGAACGTTCCGTACAGTTGTGCGGAACGATTGCGCAACGTTCCGCTGTGATATTGAAACGACTGATTCGATTACCTGACAATCGGTAAACCCGGACGGGTATTATTCGATAGGATAGGATATTATCGGCATGCGTGTGTAGTTTGTTATCCGGGAGGGAAAAATGGAAGATAGTAATCGTTCAACGAGGACAAGAGAGGCAGAAACGAATGATGGTCACGGTCCTAAGCAACAACGGAGAGATAAGCAATCGATGATTTTTCTATGGGCGTGAAAAGGTTCCATTATAACGAAAAGAGAAATTATAGGCATTGAAACTAACTACGAATAAAAAAGAGGTAAATGAAAGGTGGCAAAATTGTAATTTACATATGAGGTCATCACGTAAGTAATGTAGCTTCTTCCAGTACAAAATATTATTGACCACCATTTTTTATTACGATTATTCGACGACTCCAAAAACGCACTTCTAACTGTACGCGCAGCTGTGTGACAGTTCTTTTCCATTTTTCTTTGACACTAATCTTTTAATTATGTTCTAAGAATCGTGCATTTAAATGCCGCGGATCCTCGACGTACAGTGAAAGGAAAATTCTTTCACAAAGTAAATCGTTCGAATAAAATACAAATATTTATTCAAAGCAATGTGAAGAACCGTGATTCCTTATAGAATAGCATATGCAATGCATGTATCGTTACGCAAATTGCACTACAAAGAGCAGATAGATTGAAGTGGTACCCAAGCAAAGCAAATCTAAAAGTGCGTGACCCCGCGGAAGGATTGGAATGCGTAGCGTATTGGGGGCTTTTAATGACCCCGATTCAAGGGAAATTATCCAGTCGAAGAGTACACGCAAGGTGTACGTACACATTATACCGATCGACAGAAAGCTATTGCTCAATCTGAAGGACCGTTACGGAGCGTTTGCTTCTGGCGCGATGTTGTTGTTTACAATGTCGGCTGTGCCAGCCAGCGTTTCGCTAAAGACAGCCTCCGACAGTCTGTCTCTGTTCCTCTTTACCCCTTCTAAAAGCCAACTTGCCCCCCACTACTCGTCGTCTATCTTTGTTTTCGTAATCCACAGACCATTCTACCTGTCTCCTATTCCATTACCCATCCTTTGCCTCCCTACGCCCAACCCGTTCAACGGGTGGCACCACACTAACTTCGCTCACCTGTACACGCGAAAAACGCACGCGGCCGCGTATCGAAATAAACTGCACGTGCAATTCGACGTTCGCCTTTATAGGTCTACCTGCGCAGAGGACATATATATATATGTACATATGTGTATAATACAGTGCAGACAAAATCTTGGTATTACATGTGCAGGTAAATGCATTTGTATTCCACAACCTCCCTTCAACTGTTGATAATAATTTTTGTCTGCGCTACGCTATAATAGTTAATTTAAGAAATTCAACGTGAAGTTTCTATCTTGGTAGTAATTAGAAATAACAAAAAACTAATTGCTTGTATCTTACGTCAGCATTAGTGTCATGTTAATTTTGCTGGAAAGAGTTTGAATTTCAGGTGGTCGAGTTAGCTGAATCATCCTGTGTGACAATATGTTCGTCTCAAAAGGCCAGTCACGCTACGCCCTTGGCTGCGCCTTATTTTTGGAAGACCGCGAATCTTAAACGACCGCTTATCAAACGATGTTCGATAAGTTCGAAACGAGATACGGTCAGCAAGTGGCGATTCCCCTTTGTAGTCGAGTGCATTCGTTTGGAGATATTTTCGGATGAATACCGCGAACGAGATTCGTTGAAGCTAGCACTATATTCTCCCAACACTTTGATTACTCCCATTTTTGCATTCTTCCTCGATATTTTCCCAGTATGGAATAATTCTTCGTCACCGAATTTTCCTAACTTCCACGCAACCATTACTATGTATGCATCACAATTATCCACCCCCACTTCCCGCCATGATTCTCTATTCCAAATTCCTATGACGTGTTTATATAATACTAATCTTATTTTTGATCTGGCTAAAACACGCGGCACAGAAATACGTAACAGAAGGGTGTACGTTTATTTGTGAAAACTTGTCATCGTTCCTCAGATATTATTTTTTGTCAATCTTAAAATTCAACACTTTTAACTGTACTTCTTTTTCAATTCTAAATCTTATGTATCTTCGACTAGGATGTACGAAAAGCCACGTTCTTTGTAACGTTATCAATGATTGCAGGTGATGCAAAAGACCATTGTACGTTTGCACTTAAATGCGTAGATAATTCTACCCTTTTCTAGTCGATGTAAAAAAAAAATTGTAGCGATAAGAGACGGCACCTATCGTTGCACAGTGCGGTAACGATCTGTACTCGAAATGACATCATGCACGCCGAAAAGCCATACCGATGGCGAAAGGTCTATGTAATCCTAGCCGTAAACAAGGTCAAGTATTGGACACGAGATGAACTCGATGTAACCCGTTTTACGCTTTATTCACGTTTGGCAACGCTCCGAAATCCGATCGCATTAATGCACTTCGCATAACGAACACGGTAATGAGACCAACCATGGAAGTTAGCAAGGGATTCGAATGATCAACTAAAACACTTAGGGCTCATAATAATCTGTCATTGACTTTTTCACTAAAAATCAAACGCTAGTCTGGAGTAAAAAAAATTGCAATTGAAATGAATCGCAATCTAAGGGACGAGAATTGAGATAAGATACAATATCTATGCACATACCATGCAACAACCATTATTTCGTACTTTATCAGGAAAAAAAGATTTCAATAATTGCATTTGGATCGTACGAATTGCATTTAATCTCTAAAACAAATGCCAATACTATAATCCAAATGATAATCCAACACTCTCATCTAAGTGCATAAAAATAGCAATAACATTATGACACAATTGTAATAAAAAATGATTAATCGATTAACCTCATTCGAGCTATCTGGATAATCTTTAAGCCTAACACCAAAATTACCTTAGCCTGAACATAAACTACGATCTAAAAAAATTCCATCTACGGGAATGGAAATTGCAATAACAACATACAAAAATTATTCTCTACGCTTCAAAAAAAAGACAAAATGCAATTTCGCGACACACCCTCTGGCACGTATTTATAAATCACACTTCTCTATTCATTCGCTCGATGCCAATAAAATCGATCCTCGATATTAATTAACTGCAATCCTCGGCACTTAGTGACCAATAATTGAAGCTTTCAACGCAGTACACAACGGAGGGTCGTCACCCCTTCTAAACCTCCTTCAACGAAATGACATATACACCGTCGAAACGCATCGATACACAGAGGCCAGGTAAAACTGCATCAAGCAGATAACGTCACTTCTGGTTGTACTTCACGCGTGTGCTCACGTGCTATCAAAAGCCATTACAGTGAACCATTAACGTCCATACCGAGAAGCTTGTTAATTACCGTGTAATTGATTAGGTTAATTTCGGCGGGCAGACGAGGAATCTTCGGAGAGGTCCATCGAGTATCGCCGATCTACAGGTATAATTGAATTACTTCCGGTGCCGCATCTACGTGTATCTCACCTGGCCCTCCGTTAGAGGGCCGCCTAATGGAAATTACGGGGATATACAGCTTCTACCAACGCAATTTACCGCAAGTATGTAGTTACCACGGTGTGTAGTGCCACACCGTGTGAACTGTCTCGAAAATGCGATTTACTTTGTTGAATTTTCGATACTTCGAGAGACTCGATACCCTAACAGTGATCCGAACGATGCGGAGAAACGATAGAATAGAAGTGTTTGGAAGTAATAACATGTATGGGAGAACATGGGGTGACTTCTTGTCGGAAAATTCGAGGAATACGTATTGTCGAGTGAAATTTGTTCGTCCGTGGCTTAGTTTTCGAGAAAATTGAGATTGGTAATTCGTTGCGTGTGTATGCACTTGTGGTTAATCTTTGTAAGTAACACCTTTGCGATATTGCGATAATGGATTACTTGATGCAAGAAAGATCTGAGAGATATTTTGTTATATTTCGTTACAAATTGTTGCCCTCGTTCTCGTACACATAATGTTATTACGAATGCGTGTGCTCTCTGTATTTTTGATTTTGTTCTCTGAAAATCACCTAGGTTTTCGATATCTTCACTATAAATTGTATATACAAATTGTATAGAAAAATTAGATATAATTACATGATATCAAAAGTCTGCGCATCTGCACACGCGGCGCAGTGGATTTTCAAACTCAATCTATTCGAGAACTAAACATGTGCCAAAAAAAATGTATTGCATATTTATTTCTTATTTTACCTAAGAAATCACCGAATACTCGCTTGCAAATATTTGTGGACGCCATGGAGGCGCCATGTATGGAGATCCAATATACTATCGGGCACGTTCGATGCTCTATATAAATGGAGAATCGACGTGGGATTGTAAAAAGTGATAAAAGCATTGCGTTATGGTAATTACATCGGACTGCGCAATCGTATTGAATTCTTTATGTTGTTGGATTTGTTCCTATACGATATGATGCAACGTAGTACAAAGGGTGTTGAAACCTTTTTTCATTTGTTTTTTACGCCCCGCGAGTATTTCAGAGTTTCTGTTCCATAGAATTTCACTACCGTGCTCCAGTCATAGCTGGAGTATTTAATTTCTCGACAAAAAAGAATAGTAACGACGGAGGGAAACGCGTAAATTTTTTCGCTTTGAACCCTTCGCTATAGCATTTGTTTTTGATACTACAGTCTGACCAAAAAATCGTAGTTTTCTACAATAACCCGTCACAGAATTTTGAACCGAATTCGAAGATCTCCGGTTCATTTCCCCGTCACCTCTCGAGCTAATTAAACGAAAGTAGATTGGATAATAGAAAAAGAATACAACGTTTGAATAGTCGAAGGTGTATATATATAAATATGCGGTTGCAATTCTAGAAGAGGAAGCAAACCTTGTAATTCGTGTCATGTGGGCGTTCAAGGTGAGCCTTCGCGATCATACGAGGAACGCTCTAATAGATACGTTTTACAACACTTTAAACAATGTTTTTTTAATGCAATGGAATTTGTGCCAACGATATTGTACACCGACCATTACGTACAATTCTTCAACTTTGTTATTCCTTCGTTTAGTCTGGCAAAGAACGTAGAAATAGTATGAATTACTCGATGAAACAAACTTCAGTCTGCACATATTATTATTTCGTATTACTCGAACAATTATTTAATTCCATGTGTACGGTGCGAGTGGAAATAAAATTGAATTTAATAAACAGCTTGTACGTATTGAATATGTTGAACATTTTTATTCGAACCTCAACGCTACAGGAATATTAACACATATGAACTCGTTAACACAAAGAAACTCGGATGCCAAGTAAAATGGATCTCTTTCATAAGAACCAGTAATGAAAAGCTCTTTCTAAACGTTAATTAACTCGGAACGTTACGAAAACGTTTTATACTCTCTAATAAAATCATCAAAACTGAATTTCCACGCTTCTATTCTTCTCGTTCGAGGAACACGAAAGCGATGGAAACTCGCACGATAAAGGAAACTCGACCGGAGAACGAAGTATGTATGTGCAAATACCTTGGAGTCATTTTCATAGAAAATTCCATCCCCCTGAGAGTCGAGTTTGAGTACTCAGGTAAATCGTAATCTCGTCGATTCTATATTCCACTAGGGTGTGTATGGAAATTTAATATACTCTGTACATACATGAAAGACTTAATTTATCCAAGCTTGAGTGGTTAAATTCGAAATACAGTGACGACGAGAGGAAGACAAATTTAGAAAGTAAGAAATGCCACTGTTCTACTTCTGGCAATATGTATGAGACTTATGCATTTAAGAAGACAAAGAACTTCAAACAGCCAGGGGTTTCTACGCGAAACGCATTGATTTCTCGCAAAGAATCGAGTTTGCAAAACAAGATCTACATAATATATATATTAGTACAATAATAACAATAATATATAGCATAGAATATTTTGGTATCTTATAGCACAATATTATACTTTTCCCAATGCATCCTGAGGAGGAAAAGTATTATAGTCGAACACACGATGAATTACTAATCACGGATTCATTAATACGAGTTATATAGTAGCGCGTGCAGGTAACTTTCACTGTTATTAAAACAGAAATATTTATCTGACTGAATCGTCGAATAAATTGAGTTGAATTTGAAACGAGTGTATTTAAATCTGTCGCTGTGGCATACTCGCGCCGATATATTTATCTCTGTTAAAAGCCACCAATATGTTTTAACTAGTTTTAGTTATTGCGAGAATAACTAAATAATTTCCTTAGTATTTCATTTCATTCTATTTTTCGTTCATTCACGGATCAATCAAACTCAGTTAACCGAGTTGAAAGAGAGGACAATCAAATTGCGTCATAAATACCGATCTATAAAAATCGAAAAATATGTATAGGAGAAGAAAAACAAGATCGAAAACGAAACTGCGAACAGTGCTCTTCTGAAAATAGTCTACACATGGCTAATATTGGTATAATATGTATATACGCGTACACGAAACGAAACGAGGCAAAAGACTTTTTAGAAATATCAAAAACTCACAAAGGTCTCTATCGAGGAACGTACAGTGGCATTCAATTCACTTTGCTTGTCGAATCGCTTGCAAATTTAATGTAGGCTTCAACGCAGACTGATCGATGTTACGAGGCACGAAAGAAGGTATTATAAGGTCTAGTAGCATCGTTCTAGAAAAACTGACGCATTCGTACATGAACACGTCTGCACAGAAAAGATAAGCCAAATGCGACGTTACGTGAAAAATGAATTTCTTACGAACCGAGGCCAAATTCATAAACGTATACGTAAATGTACACATTTGTCTCTATACCGTAAATCGAATGCAGCAATGTGGATGTTGCAAATTATCAATGAAACGAGTTGAAACAGAAATGAAAGAAATGAATACATTCCGACAACTGTGATAACATTACATTAATATTCGTTCGTGCAAATATCAACTCTTTTTAACGTCCCTAGAAGGTGTACCTTTGTTCTCTGCACCTGACTCAAATGGTCACAGTAGAAAAAAGAAAATAACGCAATTCATTAAGCCCTATCGTTACGCAATTTATATGAGACCAGACTTGATGAAAATTCTTCTTCTCAATCGATTATGCTCCCACGATCTATATCATTCCTTCAACTTTTCGGTTGAGGTTGAAACACTGCGGTGACGTCTCAATTACCGCTGGTCGCGCTTCACTCCATTTCAAATCGTCGTTATATGTATACATAGAAGTAAGTATGTATGCCGTTCTTTGACGCGCGACTTTCAATATTTACGCTCGCCAGTAATGCATAAATATGAGGGGTATTCGAAAGACGAGTCTCGCCACCACGATTCTCTATATCCGAAATTCAGAACTCGGCGATGAAATAAAAAACCGTGATGCAAGTGTAACGAAAAAAAGAGAGAGAAAATGGACAAAGCGAGAGAGAGAACAAAAATGAAAGCTAACCTCCAAAGCCACAACCGTATACATACTCAACAGTCGACGCGCGTGAAGCGAACAAGATAAAGCTGCGCACACACGAGCGCAGGGACGTGGAGTCAGCTGGTTTAAAAACAGCTGTGTCCCGTCATCGACGAAACGAGGAGTTAAATATCCCTTGTCGTCGTGAAACACCATTGACATTGCACCGCGTTGTTTCTCGTCGACCTATAAACTGATCGTTACCTGATAAACAGAGAGGCGAACCCATCTTATCATGCATATGCATACTGCGTAGTCTTACATTCGCGCAACCATGTGCAGGCCTCTCTTGCACACGATTGCAAGCACGTGCGATAGAGGGAAAGAGAAGGAAAGAACGAGAAGAAGAGAAGTAGGGAAGGAGGGGTAGTTAAGTAAAAGAAGTGGGGGACAAGGGAGGGAAGCAAGGTGGGGATAAAGAGAAGAAAAGGAGTAAAAAAAAAGGAGAAGACAGAGAGAGATACAAATAGCAAGTAGGAGAAATAAAAGTGAATTTCAAGGATACAATTTGAGAACGTCCGTGTCCATACGTCGTTTTCCAGCGCTAGGGGACGACATATTTATCGTCTATTAATGCAGCAGAGCCCTTCGCAGCGAAGTCCTTGAATCAGCTGAGCTCGGTTGGTCGTTTAGGAAGGGCCTCTGCCACGGATTATTTACCACAGCCAGTACCCACAGAAAGAATCAGTCTTTCACCACTGTGATATAACACACTCTCTCTCTGTTTTTCCCGTACCGAACAGTTATTCAGCACCGAGAAAAAAAAACAAAGGCACGCGCGCGTGATGATCGCTAGGACAGTCGTTGAATGTTCGACGCTCACCACGAAAGAAAAACGACACGGGACGAATTCCGCGACGTCAGCATTTAATGATGTTTTCTACGGATGAACGATCGTACGGTCCCTCGATGTACAGCGATATACAAATGGTCTTCTCCTCTTTTGTCCGTGCAGGACCAAGCCAAAAATCTCGGGCTAGAGAATCATTTCACCATGTCACCAACGTCGATCCGTTCAAGAGACTCGTACTGTCGACACGTTTCTCGCGCACACAGAAAACAATTCTTTCCCCTAAACCTCCTCCGCCTCCACCACTACGAAACGCCTGTTCTCGTGCACCCCACTGTCAACTCACGGACTTCACCACATCTGATTCCGTTTCTACACTGCTCTCTTGCTTGCTGATACCTCTGTCTCGCGTCGTGCTTAGCGGATGCGCGCGCACGATATAAAATCCCTGCTCCGCTCCGCGAATCGCCGCTTTATTCTTTTGGCCAGCTAATATCACTAGAAATTATACCGAACATGACCAAGTGTTATTAAATGCTTGTTTTATAATTATCCTTTTTTAGGTAATGAAACACACGAGTTCTAAAATTGGCTAAAATATATTAACAGTCCGGGAATGGAATATCATTACGATTCAATGAATGTATTTGTTATCCGTTCTTATTTTATTGCTCGATGGCTATCTATAGGAATAGCTTAAACGTTCGTTGAATTATTGTGCAATCTATATCTGTATGAATTATTACCTCGACGCTATATGTCGTAAATAAAGAGAATACACTTGCTACACAGTATATAACCATTTATGTTATGTTATTTACGTTTGCAAAATGCGCTGAATGACTCACTGTATAATTAGTGACCGGTACAAAAGGGACGAGAGCCACATACACGTAAATTTAAATACGAATCGATTAATATTGTGTATATTTTTATAATCGTGTATATTCGAGGAAATCACTAGCTCTTGGTAACACTGTGAAATAGTACGCATCGATGACGTACGCGTGGTGTTTGAATTTAAATTAAATATACTTTGGCTATTATAATATTTGTACAACTTGTATTAAAATATAAATAATGTACGATATATATGAAACATATAAATACCTTTTCGAAACAATATGAGATCCAGTATTTGTTAAATTTTAGAAAACTTGACATTCATAGTTAACCCTTCATGCACATATTAGGATAAATTAAGTGAGCGCGCTCACTGGTAAAATTAAGGAACAAAAATTCTGCAATACAGCAATTATTCTTGAAAATAAATGAATTGCAGGGGCGATTGAACAGAAATTGAATTGTTCGATAAATCAGATGTACAACTCGCGTTTTACCTGGACGTTTAATAACGCTGAAACAAAAGACGTATTTATAACGATACAATTAACATGCATGCATGATTAGGAATTTAATAAAGATCTTCTAACAAATGGATTTATTTTAAAAATGTATAAAAATGATAAATATAAAATTTCGACTAATATATCAAGAAAATATTTAAATCGAATACTGTACCAAAAATTGGATAATATCAATTGCGCACAAAGAATGTAAGTCTCTACGTTACAATTTTCTGATCGCGTTACATCTGAAAAAATTATTTTAAAAATACGACAATTAATAATATACAAAAATTTGTTCGACATTATTGTTCATTAATACATTTCATTAAATACATTTACGATATACAAAATACTAATTCTGCTGCCCCAAATATAAGTACTCTATATAAGTAGCTAATGTACACTAAGTTGATTCTATTCAAGTGTTATTGCACCTCGTGTTTCTCTTCAGATCTACTTTGTCGCATGCATACATTGTGATTTATAAGAATTATATTAATAATGCACGAGAATGTGTAAAAATTCGTATGGTAAATATCACGTATGAAAAGATTGATGCAAGGAACTTAATACTGCCGAAAATGAGCTTGTTTTACCCTTTCCGTAACGATAACACATAAATTAATAATATTGAGCTGCCTGTGTTCAATATTATACAGCTACAATAAAATGCGCGTTTACAAATATTAATCATGGATAAATGCCCGATATTGATATGTATTATAATTACGACGGAATAGAATATTTTATATTAAAGAAAATTGGCATTTCGTGATTACTCAGTGCATCGAACATTGTTATTGTATGTACGATAATAATATTATGATTTCTCAATGTTCGTAAAAATGACAATCATATTCACATATTTAAAATGGAATGTTCTATAACACAACTTTACCTAAATATTACTTTACCATAATCATGTACAAAAACGAAGATAACGTGAAAATTTAGATATAAAATGATTTCTATACATTTAATTCGAATATACTAATTGTTAGTATATAGTTGTTTTTTTAATCATCCGTTAATTGCTAAGCTATATATCAAAAAGTAAGAGTTAAAGATATTTCTTGTAATAAATACTTAATTTTGACATTAAAAGATTACTTGTTCGATTATTATCAGTCCTTGTGTTCTCTATAAATATCGAAAATCCTTAAATCCGTATTTATAGCTTTTCCATGCTATGTTTAAGTACAAAATTGTTGACTCGGTCGGTGGCTTTTCTTCTATTTCTTCTAAAAAATGTATATTATTCACTCTACTGCTGCTTTCCGTGCGAATGCTGTCAGGGACAACATTTCATTGGGATCAGTGGATAAGCGTGAAAATTCAATTTCTTCGCTAATACTATTTTCTGAGAAACAAATTAAATTGTCATGTAAGTAAAAATAAATGGTATTAAATAATCATTAAATCATATACATAGAATTATTACGCTTTGTGTGCGATTACCAGATGGTTCAATAGGCCACTGTTTGTGCGATGGCGCGTACAAGCACAGTAATGCTATGATATAAATATTCCACATTCCATATACACCAGTGAAAAATGCTGAAGTCATTTCCAAATGTAATTCTTCGTCCCATTTCCATTGGCCTTCTGCTACCTATATTATTCATACAATTCGATCGTCGTATCAATTTATTTCTCCCACAATTTCTCGCAGCATTTCAACCCTAATATTCATAAACGCAATGATTGATTACATACCTGGCCAAGTATAAATCCAATAACAGTCAAAGATGCGCATAGTAACGTAGCTATCATCAAAAACTTAAATCGGTATATAACACCTTCGTAGTGTAAGCGTCGAGCCGAACTCATGCTGGGCAATGCCGCTCTTTTTACGCTAATATTCATAAATACTTTCCATATCATGTAAGCCAAGAATATTAGGTAGACACCGGCAGATACTCCAGCTAAGATTATAAACGATAACTGTTTATTATTTTCAGTTAAGAAAAGTAAACTTTTCAGGGCGAATATCTGCAACAACATTTTTTTTTAAGGATACAGCAAACTTGGTCCCGAGATCAGTAACCCAAATCGAGTAAAATGGATTTCTCAACTGCACTCCACGCTCGCACATATCAAATACAAATAGCGAGAGACATCCGGTACCCACTGCAGAAAGATGACGCCAATAACATTTTAAAGAGTTTCTTTGTTCGCCCTCCTAAATAACAAGCAACAAAAAGTACGTTATTACGATATTAAGCTATCCATTATATAAAAATGTAACTAGAGTTACTCACCTGTATCTGTTGATATGTAGAATAACATAAAAGAAAAGCAACTAATTAGTGTTATAAAATTACATAATTTGTATACTATAATTCGATATAGTTACCATAAGATGTTCCCCAGCAAACACAAGCCAAAAGGACAAAAGAATTGCGTAGAATACTCCTTGTCTGATATCGCCCAATAAAAGCATAAATGGCATGTCGTAAGCAAGTGTTAAATACTCGAGGGGCACTAAGGAACATTACGTTTAAATGTAAATTATGTTCTCATTTTGTCTAACAAAAAAGGACGAAAAAATCTTACTTACTATTTAAAAAGGACAGAGCTATGCCCAGTGCTAACAGTAGGTATTCCAACAGAGCGGGCGATCTAGAAAGCATATGAACTCGCCTCCAGTACCAAGTTAGAACGCATAAAACAATCGGGAAATAAATAGTTTTTAAGCTGACCCATACTTTTGTGAATCCGCCATTCTGATTGATGGCCTATAATGGAAAAAAAAAGATTATTTAATGTTTAACAATATTATATATATACGTGAAAATCATATTTCAAATGTTGCATATTTACAGTTAGCGACAAATCAGTTATATGCCCCAAACCCTGATTAATATTTCTATCTGTGTCAGCCGGAAGACGAATATTTAAAAGATAATAATCGTGAAACAGTGATCCAAGTTCAAACAATGACACCACGCTACACTTATAGTTATACTGTTCTATTGCCTGTAAATAGAAAAATGGTATTTAAGTAAATACGAATTTACCACCTCTACAGTAAGTACATTGACCGATCATTTATCTATTTACGTCATCGATGCTGCAATCCAGAATTCTCTCTACAACAGAAGCAGCGTATGGTTTCCAAGCATCATCTGGATCTCCTTTGTTTCTATAAGCAAGCCTTGCGTCCAATGTTATTTTCGTCCTAGAAGCTACGAAACAATTATAATTAGCTTCTACAACCAATATATACTTTACGCATAATAATGTATCTGAAGAATTACCAATTTCTATTTGACTGTGATAAACAATATCCACTTGTAGAACACCTATCAAATTTTGTTGCCATCTAGAATAATCCAGCTGCATATGATTTCGTGGTACAGGCATCTACAAAACGAACGGCAACTGTTTTAGCTTATAAATATCTCTTTTGTATTATGCTACATAATGCAAAATGTGTAAGATGTATACCTGAAATGTATAAACAACTTGATACGCCTGATGATGACTGTCGAAGCTAAAACGATTCATGTCAACAGCCGTACAAGCTCCTTTTCCCCTCGAATAAAACCATTTTCCTCCTCCAGGTTCTGACCCATTCACACGAATATCCTTGCAAGATGTTCCAAGAATATTCTGGCTACTTGCCGGTGTTGGTGCTGAAGGAAAGATACGGAATACATTTCTAATTTCGAAAGACTGAATAATCGACGAACGAAATAATTATTTTCATTTAATACGATTCTTATGTACAAAATACAACTAAATTTCAAAGAGTCCTCGAATTAGATAATTCGAAATAAATATAAGAGGCGTCCTTTACCGGCGCCAACTTTACGTAGTACTAAACGCATTTAAAAGAAAAATCGAAATAATTCGCTACATTCACATATCATAACGATTTTCAAATGTTTGACATTTCTTTAACTTACCGATGAGCCCGCCTATTAAGAAACAAACAATTTGCGCGATAATCAGTAATATCACAAGCACCGACAGCTTTCTACCGCTTAAATTTTCTATGATCGTTCCTTGCATTTTTACAGTGGAATAATTTCAATCGTGCTTGTTTATAATATTATCTATTCAAAATACAATGCGGCCCGAAAAAGACGCACAAGCAGACGCTTCCTCCTGAGAGTATGTGAAGAGCAGTTTAACGTGCTTTTCGAGTGGCTTCGATTCAAAATGGAAGCTGCTGCAGCATACCAATATTTGCGGAAATTCTTCTGAAAATCTCTAAAAAGACTCCACCGTCCAATCATCTTACATTCAATGTTGCCAACGATCATTTAAAAGATCTGTACCGCGCAAGAATATTGTCTGTACTTTCAAGCAATCTTTTGATACAATTTTCGAATACGCCCGGAGTGCATTGAACGTTATCGAACTTAATTGGAGTGCATCGATCTCGTTTTTTATGAAAAGATCGATAACAAAACCGGATCGATCTATTGTAAATAATATCCGCGAACGATTCGACTAGTCGGGAAAAAACATATCGATTCGCCAATTAAGTCGGAGATGCATTACATACTGCATCTCCAATCACTATTAGAAAATGCGTGACGTAGCGATGGATGCGAATGGGAATGGGAAGCGTGATCTTCCCCGAATAGGTCTACAACGGCGAATAATGTGTACCGAAGTGAGTAAACGCTTTGTCAATTATGCGAGAGAAAGCTGGCAGAAATAAATAACGATAATCGGCGTGGATCATATCGTTTCTAACCTTTTTGACAGAAGCATATACATGCACACTACTTGTTTAACGCCTGGATTGTCACAATCTGTTTATCATATCAAACGATACGTGAATAACGTCCTGTATACTTTTCTGAATAATAATCGTTGAAGTTAACATGCATAACATGGTACATACGATATTTACAATCGATGTTTCGTTACAAGGGGAGATTCTAACATTGAAATGAAGTAACAGTTGCACGTCTTCTTATATGTTTTTGTGTTCAGGAACCATCTAAATCTACAGACTTGGACTTTGTTTACGACGATGCGGACAAGCATGCCAATGAAATTGCTGAATTATACAGCTACTCGGAACAGCCTGAGTTACGCGATAACCTTAAAGTAAGTAACAGTCGTTTTTTCATATAGCCCCTTGTCGCGAATTAACGGACACACGTAATATATATTCTATAGGCATTCGACGAGCAAATGGAATTATATAAATTAAGACCGTGGTGGCAAAATTTATCGGAGACCGAACAGAAATCTGCCATTTACAAATTATTAGATCAGTTAGAAGTTTCTAACAAAGAGCTAAGAATGAAAGCGGCGAGGTGTTTCTTGTATTTAGCTCAAGGCTGTTGGTCCGAAGTGCAATCCGACAAAGAACAACGGGAATGGACCAGAACAAATGTAATGCTATTATACGAGGCTGGTGTTTTTCCAGCGTTCGTTGAACTACTCAATATTGAGATTACGTATGTTCAAGTTTTCTTTATTAAGCAGCAAGTCTAAGTTGCCGACAAGTTTTAATAAATCTCACCTTTGTGTATCTTTTATTTGGTTCTTTCAGGAACAGCAGGAGGGCTGCCTCTGCGATGAGGAAAATATCTGTGAGTCTCGACGATTCAACAGATTTAAGAGTAATTCTATCCGTTTTATATATCATGACAGAGGTGATGAGGGAGGAAATGAAAGACTTAGAACACAGTATTTATAAGCATAACGTTGAATCTTTCAAAGAGGATCTAATCAATCCGTACGGCGAAGAGTTGCTTATAGTTAAACTTCTCAGTATGGTTACGTACTTCTGCAGCGGAGCTGCGCCGCACTTTCCAATGAAAAAAGTTCTTTTACTTCTGTGGAAGTTGATTTTAGTGTCTTTGGGTGGTATTAATACGCTAAGAGAATTAAAAACCCAGTATCGGGAAGAAGCTGGTCTTGATACGCAACAGGAGGATACATTAGAAGTTGCGAAGACCATGAGAGCTAGCTCCCCACCTGTGAGTGCGGCGGATTTAATCGAAACGCAAAATCAGATAAAGAATCAAAAATCTTACAGACGAGTATGCCACGTTTTTATTACGAAATGTTGTTTAAAGTTTCAAGTTATTGTTTGATAATATTCTATTTTAGTTTCTAATGAAACAAGGTTCACTGGATGAGCCTGGCTTGGGTATGGAATTCGAAGGTGGAGAAGGTAATAATGCACCAAACAATGAAGGAGAAGGGGAGGGCAGTGTGTTTATGAAACAAGCTAATTGGACACAAATTGGAAACTTTTGCGACGAACAAATTAATCAACTCCAGACAAGACCTGACACCCCACAGCTGAGTAAAGGAAAGGGTAAATATATCGACTATTATATCTAAATTCTGAACTGTGACAGAGGTGTATGTATATTAAGTATTCGAACTGTTATATTTTTTTCTAGGTTTACCATGGACACCAAAAGTGAGACAAACGGATGTCGACACCTTCCTTGAAGTATCAAGATTAAAATTTGTTGGATACAACTTAGAAGGAGACAGAGAAAGTTTAGCCGGTTTGCCGCAACCCATACTTGAAGGTGTTAATACACTTAAAAGAGTAAGTTTTGATCGCACGTGTTCATTCTTTTTTGTTTGTTAACAAAATTGGGATGGATGAAATATAGGAGCATCTTTTCGCAGCATATGTATACATCTTTAGCCGAAGTTCAAATACAGAAAGAAGAACAAATGCTCAGGAATCCTATAAGTACCCCAAGGTTTCCAATTCGTCAAACGCCAACCGAAATCGTGTACCATGCTATATTACCATTCGTTCCACAATATATGATAGCATTATTAAAAATTCTATTAGCAGCTGCACCCACTAGTAAAGCGAAAACGGACAGTACATTTATCATGGCGGATGTTTTACCAGGGCTAATGCCGTAAGTTCATAAACATAAATATACACTTGGTCCGACTCTTTTACTACGTATTATGTATACGTCTTATGTAATATACGGAACAATTTTATTTTTCTTTACGTTTTACAGCATGACAGTACTTCAGTCGATGAAACTCGGTCTTGACGTAAACAGACACAAAGAAATAATTGTAAAAGCAGTATCTGCTATACTACTTCTCCTGCTAAAACATTTGAAACTGAATCATATATATCAGTTCGAATTCATGTCGCAACATTTAGTATTCGCTAATTGCATACCACTCGTTTTAAAATTCCTTAATCAGAATATTGTAGCATACATTGAAGCTAAAAATGTGTAAGTTTTAATATAAAACAAATGAAATATTCTTTTGGAATCTTTCGATCGCACTATCTGTAAAGTTTAATGAATTTTAATTTCTCGTTTATAGTATTCCTATCTTGGATTTTCCTATGTGCGTTATTGGTGAACCAGATGTGTCTTTAGACAACCTTGAAGTTGGTGATAATCTACCGTATTCATGGAGGAATGTTTTCTCCTGCATTAACTTATTACGTATTCTTAACAAACTGACAAAATGGAAACATAGTAGAATTATGGTATACAACCGTATTTAATTACCGAGTTTATCTGTTCACTACTACGGAGTCCTAACTTCATTTTTTACAGATGTTAGTCGTTTTTAAATCGGCCCCTATATTGAAACGTACATTAAAGGTCAGAGACGCAATGATGCAATTATATGTTTTAAAGTTATTGAAAATGCAAACTAGGTACTTAGGACGGCAGTGGCGCAAAAGTAATATGAAAACGATCAGTGCAATATATGCGAAAGTCCGGCATCGCTTGAACGATGATTGGGCTTATGGAAATGGTAAATTATCCTACGTTATATTCACGAATATATTACTTCGAATTTGTGTTTATTGTGAATAATGCATAAATGATTTATTCTTCTTAGATTTGGAAGCTCGACCTTGGGATTTCCAAGTAGAAGAGTGTGTGTTGCGTTCTTGTGTGGACCGATTCAATAATTTACGATACACTAATATTCCAAAAGACAAAGATATGGAACCGGTTGACACGTCCGTCACGTCAGTACTCGGAGTGAATGTGGATCTAAGCGACGAGTTTAAACAACATTATGAATTATGGTTACAGCAAGAAGTATTTCAAAGAAGTATTAATTGGGACGACTTGTTGGACCCTGGAGCGTGTGAAATTTAAAATTTTAATAAGTGTAATATGTATATATATATTAAAACCGTATTTTCGTCGACTCATAGACCTGGATCAAATTTTGACGTTTTTATAAATTACATACTATTGTGAAGTGTTCAAAAGGAAAAGAGAGAGAAAAAAACATTGCCATATCGATGCATCGGAAACAGAATTTTGCATTTGCTTTCGTATACACTGAACAGTGAATGGTCCTAAACTAACGAAGGTTTACCGAAAAGACTAGTTAACATTTCAAGGACGGTTTATAAAACAATGTATAATTTTTTTTACATTCGTTTTGTGTGTATTTAATTTGTGCAATGTGTATTGCTTGTAGCAATATTTTACTATTATTATTATAGTTATAAGTGAACATATATATAGTCGCCATTGGCGTCATCATGAAGAACTAGGATAAATTTATTGAAATATATCGTTCGTACTATTCGCATTCGTATTATATAAGTTTATGTAAATTAATTTTTAATAATGTAACAAACCACCTGCGAATCGTATATACCAACTCGAACTTCCCATATTTTATATCATTTTTATATATACTCTTTCATTGTGACAGTGGTAATATTTATCGTAATACCAATCTATAATAATATTTGCAAACATATAAATGTTAACACGTATAATGTATTGATATAATTTAAATCGCATTTTTTTTTTAATTCGCTAATTTTGTAAATTAAATACGTTTTGTTCATTATTATATGTGGAAGTAATGCGTATTTGACCTGTGTGTTACGTGTAGTCGGTCTCTTTATATAAGAGGAAGAGTGAGCTGAATAGCATAATCCGTTGTACATAAACTCATCATACGAGAAATCAATGCTGCACTCATACAGTGCTTTCCTATCATAACTATTACTTCATTTGATAGATGAATATTTAAAATATAGATTATGTGAATTATAGACTGAATAATTCAACTTTCTCTTATTTATTGAGCGTAATGTATATTTAAACAATTTCAGCGCAAAATACCACATAATTTATGTTATTTCATCTACTGTACAGGATATTTCATGTGATCGACGCCATGTTTAAACCGTCAAAAGTAAATAAAAATTATGGTCTACATACAAGTTGTGATTTTTGAATCGTTGGCGAAATTTTCGAACAGCTATACAGATATAAATTCATTGTATAAAAATATATGCGTATGTATAAAAAACACTTTATAATATTCAATTGTAAGCAACGTTATCCGAAACGATATTACATTTACAGACGAAACAATACACTTCATGCATAGGCACTTCTAATCTGCATATAAATATATGCACATTTTTTTCCATGTTTGATCTCTTTTCACGCATGTATTATATATTATCTGCGCGCACTTTAACCAGTGAAACGTGCTTGGCACTTAAAAAACTGTCCCGGAGAACGGATAAATTAATCTTTTTCAATAAATTAAGCAGTTATATAAATTAATTGTATACGCGTATAAAAATTTCGGAAGCACATATCGATGTAAAAGGAATGAAATGCTGTGATCACAGATAATTATTTTTTGCATAGTCTCCGGAACCTGTATACTATGTGCACACCATTCAACGATACATTGCAGAGATTGAAACTTTATGGTTTCACCCATTTATACGAACCGTAGTAAGTGAAATTATTTCTCTTCGCCATTTCATCGGCCTCTTTTGGTCCCCGGGAGCCGTACCTGAATTACGAAACAACCGATACGCATATCAATTTAACGAAAATAATTATATTTCCGATAATCGCAAGCAAATACATATAATCGAACAACTTACTTATACGGAATGGGACCAAGCTTTTCATTTTCTATTTGATGGAGCAGCGGCGTGAAAATCCTCCACGCTTCCGACAATTCATCGCTGCGCACGAAATGCATTTGTGAGCCGCAAAATACATCCAAAATCAATCGTTCATACGCATCGGGAAGTTTTAAATCCTGCACGCAGAAAGATACAAATCGTATGCACGAGTTAAAAAAAAATCGAGTTATCCATCTATTCTTCAACTCACCTTGTACCTACAACCGTACGTAAGATCTAATTCCGTTTCCTCCATGTCGAACGTAATACCAGGCGATTTCATCATCATTTTAATATACAACGCTTCACCAGGCTGTACTCTAATTACCAATTCATTTCTCTTTGCTTTACCATCGAATATATCACCGGGCACGTCCTGATATTGTATTCTAACTTCTGCTTTGCGCTCGTTCAACGCTAAGTATGAATAATTCCCTCATTAATAAATTATACGTATCAATGCATTAAAGATAGCTTTTCAAATTGAACCCTAGATAACTTTACCTTTCCCGCATCTAAGGATGAACGGTACACCATCCCATCGCTCGTTATTAATCCTCAACGCGGCAAGAGCGAACGTGGGGGTATTCGAACCGGCTGGTACAGTAGGATCATCCAAATATCCCAGTTGTGCTTCAGGATCGTTGGATTCAGGATCACCGACGTATTGCCCTAATATAACATCGTTTAATTCGAGAGGTTTCATACATTTCAATACTTTCACCTTCTCGTCCCTTATATCATCTGGATGGCAGGAAGCAGGCTTTTCCATAGCGACCAGCGACAAGATTTGTAACAGGTGATTTTGCATCACGTCCCTAATTATACCAAACTCGTCGAAGTAGCCGCCTCTTCCTTGCGTGCCAAATGGTTCTTTGAACGTGATCTGTACGGATGCCACGTTGTCTCTGTTCCAAGTTGGGCCAAATATACGATTACCAAACCGAAGAGTCATTAAGTTTTGCACCATCTCTTTGCCCAGGTAATGATCTATACGATAAATTTGTTCCTCCTTAAATAATGTCGCCAAGTGATCGGATAATTGTTGCGACGAGACCGCATCGCGGCCGAATGGTTTCTCTATGATTACTCTGGTCCATCCCCTAAAACAAAGATAGAAATAATTCATAAATAAATAAATAAGATATTACAAAGGAACAGCGCGTGAGTGTTTCAAAATAATATTTGGAATGCGCTGAAGCAGCGTCTGCACTCACTTTTCACCCATACAAACATTCCTAATATGCACGGTAACGCTTTCGAAAACGCTCGGTGGCAACGCTAAGTAGAACAACCTGTGAGTGATATGATAATCTTGCTCATGTTTCTTCAGCTCATTGTTCAACAACTCGAATCCTGTTTGCGAGTCGTATTGACCGCTCACGTAATGATTCAATTTCCAGAATTCTTCGTACTTTTCCTGCTCATCTGGCTTTACTCTCATATGCGGATGGCATTTTTCCCGTAACTGCTCCACGCTCATTCTTGTACGCGCGTAACCGAAGAAAGTTGTCGTCTTTGGTAGAAGATGGTCCCTGAACAGCCACCACAGTGTTGGATAGATTTTCTTTTTCGCCAAGTCACCCTATGTACGTTGAATAAGGAAATTCATCAGAATGATCATTCCATAGCGAGAATAGTTTGAATTCGTAGGTAAAAATGAATTGTTCCTCACAGAAGCTCCGAGCGTGACAAACACGTGAGGATACAATCCATCGAAGTGAATTCCTTCCAGGTGGTCCATTTCCTTCGATTTCAAAGATTGCCTGATGAAGCGCAAGCTTTCCTCCGTCGACGTTCCTGCGACACAAAAAATCAGCTTACTTTTATCTTTGTTATTGTTCGCAACGTTGTCGTTCAAAATTATCCTGCGATATTAACAAGTACGTATATACGGAAAAACCGATTTGGTTTTCCTCCATTTCGTTTCTTTCTCTTCGGGAGTAATTATATGCCGAACTCCGGAAGACGTGCGGTCGTGTTTGAATTCTTTCGGTGAAATTATATGCGTGAATTTATTCAACTGATACTTAAAGGCAAATTGTAGAACGATGGAAATACGATTGAAGGATAATATTAATGGAAATGTGAAGTTAAAAGATGTCGATGCAAGAATCTGGAGAAAGACAAATATTGAATGAGGATGAAAAATTGGAGAAGTGAAGGTCATTGTAAAGTCATTGATTTGTCCTTTCAGCAACACTTGAAACACTTTTTGCTACAAGATTAACGAATGTGACGAAGCTAGTTATGTCCGTAGATATATGTATACATGTATAAATGCGTGCCATTGTAAATTGTAGTCTGACCGATTGTTATTTACTGGAAACTTAATTGCATGACTTTTTAATCTCTACAAATAAACGTTGGTAATATACTTAAATAATACACTTAATCGTGTACTTTAGCAGTTTATACAATCGCAAATTGCTAAACAAAATACATACACACGGGAAATTGCACGTTCGCTATTAATTATGTAACATCGTATAGATAACAGAAGGAGGGGGAAAGATTAAGAGCCAGATAATTGATATATACTTTCGATTATTTCTAGTGAACACCATTAACTTGATTTATATTACCGGAAACATATAATGTTAAGGAAAAGGTCCGACAATAAATCGGTATATGTTATCGGTACCAATGTTAAAGAATACCTGATTTAATGTACAATGAAGCTCGAATAAACAATGTAAAGAAAAGAAAAAAATTAACAGAGTGTGACCAAAATTTGTTTAATGTAGCTAAAAAAAATAGATTTGTCTTTTTCAATATTTTATAACAGTCTTCGATTATGAATCGAAATAACGAATGCTTCGAGAAAATATATTGCCGCAACAAAAGCCGAGTACCATTAATATCTATGAATGTCTAAATAAGTATAATGAATATGTATATATCTAGCAATGAAGGTGACGAAGGTAATGTAAAATATTTCTTACTCAAATCAACTTCTACAAATCTTACGTAACATTAGAAAACCTATCGCATTTACGAACTTTTTAAATGTAAAGCATAAATCACGCGAAATTGCGATAGAATGTAAATTCCAAACAAAAAAATGACGAAAAATAAATATCGTGTTTAACAACAATACGAATAAATTCCAAAGTCAGAGTCACATACATACATATATGTGATTAAACACACAGCAAACTCACAGTATTCACTAATGCCCACAAATTTCAATTGCGGCACGATTTACAAGCACAACAGTGAATGAAGTTTCCAACTCATATACCTAGCGCAGAATTACTCCTAATTACTAATAATTTTAATAACTTAAACGGACGAAATGCCGATAAGAAATATCTACTCTTTCGAAATAACAAGACTCTTCATTTCATAAAAGGATAGCAATTTCATTTATGAATTTCAAATTCTCCAACAATTAGACTAGCCCTGTAATAGATCTTGACGTACAAAATCGCACATCGATACAGCCTTTTAAAAATTTCACTGATAACAAAACGTGGCGTGGGTGAAGAATAATTACTCCAAACACTTTGCTGAAACTTACTCAACATTTTGAAGGATATTCCGCAGTTATGTTCGCCGAAAGAATTATAGAACCTTTCCCCGGAAACTTGTCAGGGACTAAACTGAAACGAACACCGAAAGACTACCAATCGCTACAACCGTTCAACTCCGACTGATCGCGACGACCGGTGCGGTGACTATTTCACAGCTTCAAGAAGATGCACAGTGTCGAAATGTAATACAAACACACCTGGACGCAATTTATATGGAATATTTGTAAGACGCAATCCATAACAATCATAACTTAGTCTGATGTTTTCCCTTTCTTTTTTAAGCTGGTCATTTTTTTGCGAAGTCCTGGACGACCTTTACGGTTTGTAAAATTTGTTTGTCGTTTACGAGGGTCGATTTTTCATTCGATGTTTGATGTGCCTGTGCTTCATTAATTTATTATCATTATTTTTTTTGGACCAAAAACCGGCCAGTGTTTTGCCCTTAGAATGACACTGGCCGGGCAGTGTTGCCCTTCGAATGACAAGATAACTTTTCAGCATGAGTGTATGTTTTAAACGTAAAAGAATTTTAAATAAATATTGGTCCCTTGTAACAAATTTCCCAAATGACTGCTATAAAAAAAGGTATAAATTGTTGCCATGCATACTATCGTTGCACGATTACATAATTGTCGTATTTTTCATTTCAACGAAATGCAATATTTTTTTTTTTTTTTACTGCGATTAATTTATTTTAAGCCAACATCCTTCAGGTCATTAAATACGTGAAATTTGAATGACGAATTCGAGAATATACTATGAACTAAACATTGATTGTCCATCAAGGATTAGCTGCAATGTAAGCCAGTCCCGTGGATGTACAAACATACACGTCTAAAGAAACGTATTGTCCCTGCGGCCAAGGACACGGGGAAGTAAAAAAGTAATGAACGAAACTATTTAACAAATGTCAAGTGCCACGGATGAAATGAATCGAATAGACGCACGTAATTGTTGACTTTGGTTAATTCCAATTCTAATCCATAGTAGCGCACCATCATGGGATAAATAAAAAATTTGCTCATCTATTATTTTGTTGTTTTTTGTCATATACCTCCAATAATAATAATTATACTATAACGGGCATCTTTGTCTATCTACAAGAAATTTCCTTTTCCATGTAATGAATAGTCGCGTGGTTTTATTGTGCGTGCATGAGCACCTTGTGTAAAATGGCCACGTGTTACTCTCACGAGACCCAATGACTCGACAAGACGCAGCTGACTTATAATCACTTGCAAGTCGTAAGACGTGTGACATTGATTCCTCAGTAGAATCGCAATATTTTGATAGATTGATCATTTTCTTTTTTTTATGCTGATATTTCTTATTGATTGTTAAACAGGGAACGCAATTTAATAATGACCAATAATAATACCAACGATCGGTATCGAAGGCTTACGAATCTTAATATTTGTAAGATTGAAATAGTTTCATTTTTAATCAAAGTGAGAATGAGAATATCGATTTGTACTGATCTCCGTGAAATATAAGTTTATGTACATGCATTAATGCACGTGACGTGTATGGATATGCGTGTAACCTCTGAAGAGAGTAGAATAATGTTGAATGGAACGCGTGACTAGTAAATTAAAGAAACATGAACAGGAGAACGAAAATGAAAGTGCACTTTGAACTTGATCATGAATGTACTAACGTAAAGCGGGTTGCCGTATATGTTGACTGAAATTCACTTTTTTAAATATTTATCACATGTACTCATACATATACATATACAATATTGTTTATTATATAAACATGCTGATTACATTTTACCCTTATCAATTGTTCTCCTTACGTTTTCCTAATCACTACTGTAAAAGAATTTGCAGTAACCTCAATAATAACATTAATAGTGCGTAATTAAATTACTAATGCCTTCAGAAAATCACGAATCGTTGTTGTTGGATAATCTTCTAATTATCTATAGATAAATATCCAAAGGACATTAAATGATAGATATCAAATTTTTATTTTAAAATACTGAAGAAGTTAGGAATGGCGTATACATATACATATATACTACGATATATACTTCGTTAATAAGAATTCTAATCTAGAAGAATGTTAAAAAAGTGGCATAATTATGAACGTACTTGACGCGATTATTTTTTTCGCGCGTTTATCAACAGTAACACGTGATCTGGTGCGATCGCAGATGTAATAAAAAGAACGTATATAACAGATATTAGATGAACGTAAGTGTGGCTTACATAAATGGAAAGGCAGATATAAACTCATATAGTATCTAGGTATTCTTTGTAATGATTACTTACCTAATGCACAATATATAAAAATAATAGTAAGAACGATAGAATACTGTTTTGTAAAAGAAATAAATTATAAACTCGTTAAATGTTGGAAGATAAACCTCTCCTTTTCTATTTATCTTTTATCGCATGACGCTATGTATATACATATAACTACTCGATCGTATGATTCTTTCATGCCAATTCCATGCGAGAAAAGTGTTAATGACAATACTGCTTGTCAATAGATATATATTATTAAAAACACTATCGATATTTTCAAACTGAGATACAAATGCAAATTTATATTTGCAATAAGAATCGAAGCAAATGCACAATCTAAGAAAAATGAAAAGCGTGAAAAATTTCGAGACAATCTAGCGTAAAACTTTTTGAACTATCAATTTAATAACAAGCATTATTCCGCCTACAGTAAACAATTAAATAGAAAACTTACTCCTCACTCTCTCCATTGAAGTCATTGTAAAGTTTACGAAAGATACAAAATTATTTTGGTGAAAATATAGTTGCACAGTCGTTCTGCGGGGTCATCAAGAAATATTTCTCGCACTGATAGGCCGTAGTAGACGATAAGACGTCTACGTAATTTCCTTCAATAAATTTGAGGTTAAGATTGAAATTCTAACATGATGGTTCACGCGTGAACCAAACAACTGGCATTTTAAACTCCAGTTTGCAAAGATATTGTTCCTTCGAGTTCCCCGCCACCTGTTATTTAAATTCAACAATCTTATGCTACTTTTACTTTCACTTGCAATATATTTTCTTTTGATGTATATCTGATGGATATTATAGGAAAATATAATTCATTTTCAGCTCATTTGTTGATACAATAATTATTAACGTATTTCGTGTTACTCTTTTAATGATATATGCTATTTTTGTCAATACGTTAGTGGGACAATAGTTTGTAGTGCATAAGTACGGTCCTAATATAATTCTTAAACTAATTGCTACTATGTTAATATTTATATGATGCGACAACTTATGCTGAGATTTAACTCTAAATGCGTTCGTTTATTATCATCAATGATTTTTGACTATGGTTTCGATAACCTTTAATAACTGTAGCGCCATCTCCTATGAATACTTTTTCCTGGAGTGAATATTATTAAAAGTACATACATTGCTAATTGAACGAAAGACTTAACGAAAGAGTAATTTTTTTATAACTGTTGGAATATTTTATAGTAAATTACAAAATTCACGTCAATAATCATTTGTAAAAACAGGCAAAGTATTTTAATTGTAATTCTGGTAACCTCAAATACCTAATGAGTCAAACTTCTTTTCTTCACAGAAAATGAGATTGAATCAGATATTTTATCGAAGTAGAAATCATGCAAGGGCACATCAAAATGAAAATAACGTGCCGTTTAAAGAATTGTACCCTCTATCCCTGAAAAATTCGGTTAGCCGTGGTAACAGAAAAAGCACGGGTAAATATCATATTTTACAATTGAAAATAATTTTCTTTCATTATATTACTGCGAAAAATAATGCTTTTTTGTATTGCAGAAGACAAATGTCTGTTTGAAATTTCATTACTATTTAAATGCTGGAAAGATAACGAGTTTAACCAAAAAAATTGTCAAGCAATCGTAACGAAGTTACAGGAATGTTACGCAAAATATTTAAAGAACACTGCCGCTACAAAGGAACTGCAGAAAATAGATATTCCAGCACCTGGTGCTACATCATTTACGAATAAGCAAATTAATTATCTTCTACGTACGTACCCAACTGTTTAGTCATGTCAAATTAAATACACATACCCACACAATTTGTGTATGGCTTTCAATATTACAATTCCTATATTACCCGAATAAAATTGAAGTTGTTTCGATTGATCCCTCAAATCAATAGAATTAAATAGAACATTACAAACCATTGTGGCTCAGTCGGTTAGGGGCTCAGGTGGCTCAGTAACAAAAACCAAAAATAGAGCATTATAATGTAAGGAAACAGTTGCATTATAAAGAATCGTTCGTATCATTTTGTTTATTTGTTTGAGCTTGCAAACGTTTCAGTGCTAATCTGGTGGAGTAACCTGTAAACATAAACAATTAACTTCACTCGATCACATGCACATTTTACAACAGGACAACTCACTGTAGAAAAGAAGAATTTCATACTGACGTATCGTTTGGTTGGTAGAAATACATGCAACTTCTTGAATAGTCGTCAATTGTTTTTCTATACGTTTCAATGCGTTGTAGCTTTCCACTTGTTCATCTTTGTAACAATAGTATGTAGAGAATAAAGTAATAGCACACAGAGTAAGCGCTACTTTTCTATATATCCAAGTTGTATTCAATAAGGTTTGCTGAATTAAAGGAAAACAATTATTTTGCTTATACCTGATGTAGAGAACAAATCAATATATTTGTAATTGGATTTTTGCATTACCTTGTTATCGGTAGAATGATCGATAACATTATCATAATATTGGACTAGCATTCGTTCTGCTACAATATTTAAACTCAGAATGGTAAAGAGAGTGATTCTAGCATCCACAGTTCTTCTCGAAGAACTGAATATTGCACACAAGATACAGCTGATCGTATAATACAGAATAGATTGAAACCAAGATACTTCGCCAATGATCCAATTTTGAAAAGTTCGTAAGTATGAAAAAATTTGAAATAATAATTCCTTTTGGTCCCTTGCTGATTCTCTACAACGATTAACGATATACAATGTTCACATTAATTAATTGAAAATATGACAGGAAAGCCTGATTTAATTTCATAGACTTACTTAAAGTCTTTCACCATATTGTTAACACTTTCAGAGGAAGACTTCAGTACAGTACCAAGCTCTTTCCCATGATCTAAAAGTACATTTTGCATTCTTAAGCTCTGTTTCTGACTTTCAAGCATTGCTCCTTGTACCTCTGTAGCCTCCAACAATTGTTCTTTCATTCTTGAAGAAACCTGATATAATCTAAACGAACAAATATATGTGAATGTTTTTCCAAATTATATTTTAATAGTTCAGTACGACGCAACGAACTTACTGCTTAATGGTATTGTCCGTTTCAACTTGCCAAGCTTCGTAGTGTAAGTAAAAACACATGTGTGTAGTATGTATGTAAAACTCATTATACACATTAAATGCCCTGTCCGACATATTATTAATACAATCGCTGTGAAATTTGTAAATGTTATTGTTAAATTAAACAAGAATAGATCTACATATGTGTATATATCAAAAACAAACTCACCGTTTTTCGTTTTGCGATTCAATAAGCTGGCAATCATAAGTTTTATGACCTGAATCTTCTAAAAAACAATGAGTCATCTTTAGAGCAAGCAGAGAATGCTCTTGGTCATTTAAATTATTACAACTAGAGTCCATTGTTTCAATAGCATTTTGCCAACACTTTCCATGTTGAGATACGGAGGATTTTGCTGTAAACAAAATTTATTCCTGTACAATTAAACGTTTAATGATTTGATAAACCCGAATTAATAATGTATACCTTTGATAATTTGATACTGCTTTTCTCCTAATTCTTTCAACATCGAACTTCCCTCGAGTGCAAGTAAATTACAAATCGAAAGAAATAAACAAATAATCATTTTATATTTCGTTACCTCTTTCGACATTATATACGTTTTCGTTTTTAATATTGATTTAAGTTCAACGCGACTTGAATAAATAATTATGCGTTAACATATTTTCGAATTATTACTATTTACACACGTATGATTTGTTCAATTATTTTCGCGGATTTCAAGATTTGAATTCAACAGGTAGTTAAAAAGTGAATGGCACACTAACTTATATTAATGCAGCAGAGTATAATCTTCACTTTGTCGCTGGTAAATTATGTTTCGTAGAATAAAGGAACAGTAAATTGTGTAAAAACTTAAGTTACATTTGATACAGGAATTAAATGTATCATAAGCAATCATCGACGTTTGTAACGGCTGGAGACGCTAAAAACATTACGGTGACTTTTCAAATGCATTGCGCATAAGTATGTGGTTTATTTACAGTAATTACACTCGTAAGCAGAATCATTTGTTCTCCACTTTTATGATTGAAATAAGTCATGCTTTGCTTTCCTTGCGATACTATTATGAGATGCAATTCCTTTGCTGCAATATACACCAAGGGAATACCTTCGCATTCTACCATAGAATATTTATATAACACAATGCAATACCTGATTCACGCGCCACCTAGTAGTCGATTTTATTATTACTTTCAAATCTCAATAAATGTTTTTTAACATGATTTTCTATTGTTTTTCTATTAATAATCCAATAATAGTAGACAAAAATAGAAGTCACATATACGTATATCAATTCTGTAATTATAAAATTTATATTACAAAAGTTGCCTCCACGCATTGCTTTCTTTACCCGTAAAAGTTGTTAAATTTACAGAAGGGACCAAGGGTCTAGAATATTTGACACACAAAATTTTATATATAATTAAAATATGTACTAAAAAATAGAAGTTTATGATGTACGATTAATTTGTACACGGAAATGAACATGCACTTGTTGGGATTTAATTTGCGTGCCATTTCCCTGGGATTCTCTTGAAAGACGAAGCAACATCCGGTGCCTTCATACGTACATGATCCTTAAGGAACTTAAAAGACAATGCACCGCAAGTCCACTTGCTGGCAACTAGCCAATATCTTTTGTCATTGATTTCGAGCGGACCGAAATAAATGTTCGGTATCGAGACAGGAACAGTGATAAAAGTGCGATCTCCTGTTTCGATTCTGAAAGACACACTTGTTTTGTCATTTTAAAAACATCGATGCATCTGACAAGACCATTGTTTAAATAAATTTAATTCACTTACTTTGTAATACTTGCTTTCGATAAAGGAGTTACAGCTTAGGACTCCATCGGTTTCATATTTTCGCCTTCGTATCAATTACACAAAAAAAAAAAATTAAATATAATATAAAAGTAAATTGACTGACGCAGCCAAATTGATAATCGTTTAATATAAAGTACGATTGCTGGAAGTTCCAAGTTTCTCTACGAATACACAGATGGAAATATATATATTCATTTATCGCGTCGTTGGTACCCGAACAAGGGGTTGATCAATCGATCACCAATATATGGCGATATATTCACACCTAGACTGCTTGACGTCACTCTCACAAACTATACAATGTTGGATTAAAAATAAATGCGGCTACGGAAAAGCAGTGAATGTCAGACAATTGCAATCCGATCTATTCAAGATTCCCAATGTTTCCAATGCCACGCTGACATGCACCAAGACAGTGGTCATTATACCCCTTTTGTTCCGCAACTTTGGCCCAAACGGAAACGCTTTATCTGGATAAAAATATGCTTTTGCAACTGTGACACACTTACTTAGAAGTGCACGAAAATCGATGCCGGCCCATGCTTAGTGTCAATGATTAACGACTCGCTTCGGAAGAACTGCACGAGGAATAGTGTAACGGCAGACGTATGCCGATATTCTGATTAATTAACTAGCGAATCTGTCCGGAAGAATCGGATCGTTCGTAATTGAATGGCTCTCCATTCAATTACCGTAGGACTTCGATGGCAAAAGATATGCAAGAATAAATCAATCATATCAGAGTCGTTCGCTGGAATTTTCTCTTCAAGCTACAGCTCTTTCTATCTTCCTTCGTTTGTTTTTTACCTGTTTGAACAAAATGATTTATCCAGTTGAAAGAAATTACTGCTATTTTCTTAAATGGGTCATTTGTAAAGAATTAATAAAATATAGCTGGGATCGATGTAACAGCGCATGAAACATAACGTTTTACTAATGTCACACGTTAGTTTATATCTGTGGTGTACGCCCGTGTAATTTTTCATTCACTGTATTTTGTAATTCTTGTCTCATTTTTTTTTTAACAATTTCTCTTTTCTTCCAAGTATTTTGCATTCGTATCCAATCGCCCACTGTAACTCGAGGATCAAAAGTTCTTCTCTTACAATAAACCGTTTCAAATCTCTCCAAGCATGAAAATAAATTGAGGTACAGAGGTGTTAAGAATACAGCTCGTGTTCCTGTCAGGCATGAGATAATTATTATTCAGTTGTTTGCACTCGAAAGGCCAGGATAGAAAGCCATTCTATAGAAACCTATCTTGGCATTGCAGGAAGGAACCACAAGGAGGTGAGGATTCGATGCGAGGGAAGTCTAGGAATCATCTATGAATACTATTCGAAGTCGGTGGCTTTTCGTTGATTCGTGCTTCTCCATTCAACCACGAGTGGATCGCTCGAATGTAAAATATTCAAGCAAACCACTTATTCTATCTTTCATATTACCAATAATCGATTGCTTGCTGAAGTTCTTGCAATTCTTTTCTCTCCATCATTTCCCTTCATTCTTCAATCGTCGCGAGGCAACGTCCACTTATGCTAGTCGGAACCAAGAGAAGGGTTTAACGATAGCTTTCGAGTTCCACGATTTTCGGTGGTTGCGTGGTACGCGACGTTGAGACGGAAATTTCCATCAATGACGTACCTCGAAGATTTAATGCTTTGGCATAAAGCCCGTACTCGTGTTCACCTCTCACAGATGTTACAGAAACCACCTATACGTTGTGTCTTCTTCGCTCGTTATTTTCCTTGTTTTTGTTCATCCAGCGGCACCGTGGAGGAGCGTTTCTGTAAAACTTGGCCAATTCATTCCCGTCGATCATTCTTCTTTCCCGGTCCGAATGAACGGCTCGATTAATTCCTGTCGACATAAAACGATAAAAGAGAGAAAGTCGGGGGAAAAAGACGGGGTGTCCTCGTATTCGAACAGCCCAACTTTTGTGGATCTCTGTCCTCTCGTATGGACGATAATACAGTTGAAGGTGGAACGGTGTAGAACACGAACGAAATGAACGAGAAGAGTCAAAACAACCGATAACTGTCTTAAGCAGCGTTTATTTCGTTTCTTATTAATCAAGTCAGAGCAGTTCTTTAAAAAATCAGTTTCGCGCTTTCGTGACTCGCTGCGAGAACGCGTTACAATTACGTTTGTGTTGTCCGGAGGTTTTCCAGGGGTTTTCCGACAAACGACGATGACAACTCTGTGTCCCACGTGTACATTTATACTTACGGTGTACCTTTTTACAGGCTGGATCATCGTAAACGCTCGAATCGTACCATTCATATAGATATATACATATATAAATATATACATATTTATATATGTATAAATTGCGTTGTCCCCCTTTGGGGGCGATATACAACGACGCGTTTGCCAGTTCGCTACCCTTTCGTTCGTACCCGAGTAACAATACGAACGCGACGTAAGGGTGGAAAATACGAAAAAAAAACAAAAAAAAAAAACAATAAAAGGAAACGCTGGACGCAAACAGCGAGCAAGATTCTCCGCATTTCGTTTTCCTAATTTTATGTACCTTACCTACACGTATGTTTACGCGCGCGCGCTAGGTGCATACTGTTTGTAATGACGTGTAGGCGCGCGTGTTTAGAGATCAAAGGATTGCATTGGCGCTTAAGAAGTCGCGTTTTTACCTTACGAAACATAACTTTGTCATTTACATACCATAGGGAGAACAAAAACGGAAAAGAAAGATGCGATACGCACGCACACGCACTCTTTCTCGCTCTCTCTATATATCTTTCAGTCGGGATGCAAAGAAAAAAAAAGTGCAGTAAGCTGATATTCATCGGCGACGACTGCAACTGATTTATATAAATTACGAGCAACGATTTCCTTCCACGAAAAAAAGGGGACGCTGTATCGTCAAGGTACTGAAATTAGCCACTTTTAATTTTAAAACCGTCCACAGCACCGTTGTGGTGTGGACAATTCGTTTCATATTTTTTTTTTGCATCTTTTTTTATACATGTATATATATACACATATATGTATATATACAAATCGAGGTACACAATTAAATACAAGACGATCAATAGGTATCGTTAGAAGTCGATCAATTAAAATTAGATGTGAACGCACGATGAGAACGAATCGAAGGACTGTTGTATGGTACAAAGGCTAGTAAGACATTCTGACGCGTGTGAAAGACATTATTATTATTATTACTATTATTATTCCTCGTTCCCTTCCTTCTTGCACACACGCATACACTGACGCATTCGTCCTTTCGCTGTTTTCCTTTCTTTCTCCCGGTATGCAGCGGCACATGGTCGAACGATTGAAAAATATAGAAAAGGCCCTGTTGCATGTGGACTGAAAATGAACGATAACACAATGATAGTATTATCGTGGAACGAACAAATACCGATGCTAGATGACGATTTACTAAAAGGATACGAACATCGGAAAAACGGGGAGGATACTTACGAGTATGCGTGTATAACGTCACGAGCGTGTCGCGCGAGTGTATAATATAATATACAAACTACAATATAGTTTGTACAACAGTATTGTTCATTTTCATCATGCAAATATCGTAGCTGTCTCCCCGCGCTAGTTACGAAATTCTAAAAACGGCAGCATGCGCACTTTCGATCACTTTTTCTTCCCTTTCTTTCTTATTTTTTGGTTCCTCGTTCCCGTCGTTCACCTTTCGTTCGGACACCGATACCTCTCGTTCGTACGATCGATCAACATTATTTTCCGCGCGCGCAGTGTACTTTGTCGACCGGTGAAATAGATCGTTTCGCGCACCGATCGACATTGTCCTGTACGCGCGATTGCCGTACGAAATGCTAAAGAACAAAGCAGAGAGAGAGAAGAGGAAGAAAAAAAAGAAGGCAAATTCGTTCATACGCACGCGGAGATTAAAAGCGCAATGGCGTGTCGTAAAAATTGTACAGTGCTAGGTGTTCCGTATAAAAACGATTTGTTCACGAGTTCGAAAAACCGCAACGAGTACGCGGCCGTAAAAACTGCTCTTCCAGCTACGTTTCTTTTTTATTCTTATTCGTTATTTTTATTAGCTTTTTCATGTATCACGTTTCGCGATAGATCTTAGAGTCTCGTAACCGTTTCGGAAGAATCAATTCGATCCCTGCGGGGGTGGCGAATTCGACGCGTTTGCGCATCGATCCGCTGCGAATAAAAATGCGCGGTTCGTTGGACGTGAAATGAAAGTAGCGATACGGTACGGCGCACGATCAATTGATCGCACCCTCCGGAAGGGAGACGCGGGCTAAAATAAATACAAATCGAGACGAATCGCCCTTGTCGATAGACAGAAAGGAGGAACAAGAAAGGGAACAAAATGAAAGAAGTGCAGGGAATGGAAAAAAGATCGGCAAGATAATCTGGAACCTACCCGACTTTCGTTATTCGCTCAGTTCCCGTTTCCCGTTACATCCTTCGTCCCTTTTCTATCCGTTTTCATCTTCGTTCATTACGATCTAAATCGATTACCACTAATTTCCTTAACGATTACTTCACTATTATTTCTTATCTCGAGTCCGTGCACTTCGGGCGTGTTCCGTGCGAATCATTAATACGATCATTCACCTGGCGCACGTCTTATCACGGTGAGACGCAACGATTCGGGATCTCGATCTATCGGGATCGACGTTATAAATCGAGCACGACGATGATCGCGATAACGAGGGGCCGATGTTAGAATCGGCGTATAAACGGTCCGATGTACCACCAAGTGTTTCACTTTTCGAGCCACGATGACCGAGCAAGCGAAAGGGAGAAAGAGAGGAAAAAGAGAGAAGCAGAAGAGATTCACCGGAATGGCGAGATCGGAAAGAGGGAAGGTCACGGAACGAAGCGGCCGCGTTCAACGAACTTGCAGCCACCACGCTGCGTTGATCAGTTCGATAAATCCGCGTCCCCGAAGATTAATTCGCGCACGTTTTAATTACCGTGGAAACGTGCGTGACTTACAAATTTACGCAAATGTATAGATACAGGTATATATATGTATACAGTAGAACAGTATCGATAAGATCTGTTGTTACTTTTCCATGCTTCCTCTTCCTTTCTCTTTTCCTCCTATCTACATAATCGATTATTATTTTCGTTGATATTTTTACAGCCACCTTCACGAAAATTGTGAATCGAATATTACCGCGGGGTAACAATTTATACGAATGTCTCGCTATTGCTTTACTTCGATTTCTGTCTGCCCCGCTGTCGTTGGCCGCAGAGAATTTCGCCTCCCTGGTTCAATTATACAGGACAACGTACACCGGGCGACAATAATTTTGTTCGTTTAACAGGCAAGATTTTCATATATTAAAATATACCATGATGTAAGACACCGTCGTGTGCATTACACATTATCGTAGACGTGTGCGTATAAATATGTATGCAGATTATTACCCATCGTGTATCGAGGGCGTACTATAATACGCGTATTACATACGCATCGTGACGCACGCGTGTAATAAAAGGCGTTTAACACGGTGTTAGCGTGATGTATCATTCAGTATAAACCAGTATGTTAATACTTCCTTTCCAAATACTTTTAGCAGATACATGACTAATTAAACAATCGAATATTTCCCTTCCTCCTTTCTTCCCTTCTCGAAACGATAAGAAAAGAAAATCGCGTTGCAAATTCATCAGTCAAGTGCTTTCAACACAATCGTCTTTCTACTTCTTTTTTCTACGATTTTTTTTTCGATTTTTCTCTCACAATTCTGATCTGCGTCGACGCGAATCTTTACGAAAGAAGAGTTGCTTCTGAATCGTTATTCCACGTGATTTTATCGCCAGTTCTCGCTCTACTTGCTCCGTGCGAATCATTAGACAACGGAAACACATGGTAGAGAACTGTTGAAAATGGAAAATTTTACCAACAGTTCCTCGCTCCGTTTTTTTCTTTTCTCTCCCGATCGATCAAACCGTTTCCCGGTGGGTCCCTTGTCGTGTGTCGCTGAAACACCGCACGTCCTACATTTTCGTGTACGTACAAGCCAGAGGATCGGACACATGCATGCATACGTGTACGGCGTGCACAGATTGAAGGTACGGGCGGCGGGATGGTACCGGTTGTTAAGCTTTAATATGCATTTCCGCCAGGTGAATATCGTGAAAATCTGTGGCGGCGTTTATTTTTAACGGACGCCTTTCATGTCGCTGCGGTCTTTTTTAGAAAATTCACGGTACGAGTAGCTGACACCGAATGTACAAAATACGATACATACATGAATATCGAACCGGTCCCGTGTACAAGGGGTCGATCGTATTTTCATCGTGTCGTTTAGAGCCATTTCATTTTCCATTAATCCAAAATCAGGCGAGCGGTTTGACGTTTACAAATTAAGGTACTATTTGTTTCTCCTAAAGTAGACCAATAATATGGAGAACTATCTTTTAACAATTATAGAAGCGTGTATTGCATATCTATCATTTCCTTGTCCCATTTCCTGAGGAAGAGGAATCTTCGAGCACGCCTTCCAGACAATCGGAACACACCCTCGTTTGCCTTGAGTTAAAGCCACGACCTTAGAACCGCCTGTGCTTATATCCTGCCCCGTATACATTATAAGCCTAAAGCTATCACTTAAAAACCTCATTGGCGTCGGGACGCGTTACATGAGTAGCAAAGAGCAAATATTAAAAACCGAAGAAATAAAAAAAGAAATAAAAGTAGAAGAAAACATAAAAAAGAGAGGAGAGAGCTAGTCGCTTATCACATAATATATCTATATATCTCTCTCTTAGGGGAAAAAGAAGGGCGAACCTGACGTAACAATTAATTTCTGCGCAATCTTCTTCGAGATCAGTCAACTAAAGTATACACACAATTGTTTTGAGCCGAAGTTTGCACCGATAACGTACGATAACAACGCTTTATTTACCGTAAAAAAAAAGAAGAAAAACAAAGCACAGCGAGTGACTGATTAAATTAAGTCGAACGCAAATAGTCGAGCGACCTACGTCTGTGTTAATATGTAAAACGAACGGAGTAAAATGGTAAACGTTCCACCTGCGCCGTTTCTTTCTAGTTTTTTTTTTGGATGTGTCTGCGAGTGATGCTCGTTATTTTACAACAATGAAGACGCACGCTATAACAGCGGGCCGTCAACGCGTTATTAGAATATTTTTCTGTGTGAACGCGGCGACGAAGGCGACGACTTTATTGAAATTTCGCCGGAGGGGGAGACTAGGTTCGTAAATAATACATGCGATCGCTTTTGTGTAAATCTACGAGTAAAACGAGAGAGTCCGAACTTATATAGGAAGGTATTGGCAGTGGTATTAGCGATCGATCCTCGGATCACGTACGAGCACGCACGTTACTAATGCTAAAAATTCAGGTGAAACTAAATCCGACGTGACCACGGAAGATCGATCAGCGATGCTTGTGTTTCCTCCACGTTTCTCGACCAACGGATGGATGAACCTTTGCATGTTCTCTGTACGTTATAAAAGCAAAGGGGAAAAAAAGAAGGAATTATAAAAAGAAAACAGGAACGATGTTCGTTCTCTCGCGAAATAAACCGAAGGCGGTCTGCGATCGCGGTGCATGGTTTACGAAAATAAAGCGAGGAATAAAAAAAGACAAAAATAAAGAAAAACAAAATGGAAAAAAGATTCATACGGTCGTAATCACAAAAAAAGGAAATTAAAAGTAAGAGGAAGAAAAGGAATCGTGAATGATGTTGTGACATATACGTGCTGTACACCGTCGAACAATTCACGAGACCGTTGTTCGTTCTCACCCCTTTGTAACGCATCTCTTTAGCGGCTACTTCTTTCTCACTACACGCACGTGGCTTGTTATAATCGTGGCGTTTCCCTTTTTCTCTCTCTTTTAATCAGCGTTACAACGTATTATAACATGTATATATATGCAGTTCATATATACACCTATATAATATATATATTTATCTACGTTCACAGACGTGAACCCCGGGGTACAACTAAATTCCATATCACAAGATATCTTGTTCAGTATCACGATTTAATAACCTCCGTGTCTCACTGCTTCAACCATTCTCTCTTATTTTCCCATTAAGCTTCTCGACTTCAATTTTTCGCGGATCGTTGGCATACTTTTATTGCAATTGTTCAATCACCACCCGATCGCTACCATTTCTCTTCCCTTATTATCGATATACATCTTATCCCTGCGCGCTAATGCTACCGTTCTCTCCCCTTTTCCTCTTCGTTCGTCGCTTATCCACGTTTCACACGTTCTTTTATTACATACTACGTTTTTCATTTTTTCTTCTTTTGACCGACATTCGGGCCGCTTCTTTCGCGCAGCGTCCCTTTGTCCGTTCACGACTAAAACTAAAATTAGCATAATTTCGCTTGTGCCAGGGTGTAACAAGTACAATTACTCGCGCAGGATCTCCTTAAGAGATTCGTGAACGTCGATGTTACGGTATAGAACTTCGTCGCTTGAATGTTGCTTGAATCATTATTGAAATTCGAAAGAAAACATCGCCAAACGTTTCGTTACGATGCACGATTGCGATGTGAGTATCAGCGGAAAAAGAACGGGTGCCGTCCCAATGGCAACTGCAAATGCGAGACTTTCGAATTCGAGAATCGTGAATTCGGCCGTCACGCGACATTCGATTCTCACGATAAATGCATGTACACAGTTTATGCTACACGGACGAGATGCAGATATAAAAGTTTCATTGAGCGTTTTGTCGTATATTTACGCGGTACGATTACCATTCCTTATTGTCGCGAGCTATCTTGATCGTGAGCTAAATTTTCGACTGTTTTATTCCCGTAATAAATGACAATATAAATGCTAATAAATGACGAGTCGCGGAGGCGGAATAAAAATGCAAGAAGAAGAAAAGATATGCAAGGTAAAATACGTGGCAGTTGTATGGGGACTAGTTACGTAGGGGAAAATAAATTGCAAGGCTGATAGAATCCGAAGACCGTTCGGGCAACGTGATTGTTCGATCGAAGTTAAAATAATTGAGGATAATAAAGAGATATAAAAAAAATACGTTTATCCAATTAACCAGCGTGATATCTTGGAGCTATATCTCTCGATTAATTGATTTCAACACTTTCGCAAAGTGCGAGCCGTAAAAATTATTGATACACAGCAATATGTGTGCACCTTCAGATGCACGCTGATCAATTTATTTTTCATTCCCGTGCGATCGATTCCGCTTTACGGAGAGAGGCTCGTAAAAACGTGGGATCAGACCGAATCGCGATAAAAATGCTTATTTCGAACATTAAATAAATAAAAAATAATAATAATAATAAAAGTGTATAGATCACAACGAACATCGCATACGTCGCTTTCTACATCGATTAAATTTTAATAATTTTACGTATTTAACGACGTACAGCGTTCTTGCTTCGCGATTTCTAAAAACATTTCCATCCAGTTTCAATCATCACTCTACATTTTATATCGTACATCGCACTTCCCGAAAGGCGTGGCGATTTCCTCCAGTGAAGTAATGAATAGACCCGTCTATTTGTTAAAAAAAACAAAAAAATAAGAAAAGGAAAATGGTAAAATCGACCTTTCCTTCTATACTCGATACACTGATAGCATTACGAAGGAATCGTCTGACCTAAAAAGCTTCTTGGATGACTCTATTCAACGAGGCACATGCCCTTTGATTATTAGATTCCTGGTGAACGTGAAAGGCTCGTATCGCGTCGCCTTGGTGGTAGTGTCTAGGTATCCAAGAACGAGCTTCGTCCCGCGATCGTACTTGGAGCAGCTCGTACATCAACTGAATAACCCTTCGCCACTGCACCCCAAGAGAATCGATTCATCGACGTTGCGCAAATCTTTGGTTCCCCTGCTTTTCCCTTGGCACAATAACCCGGTGGTTTGTCCCTAGCGCGATAATAGGACGCAACATGCGACGCCAGAGATACGAACAAACGAATACACAGCATGTTAAACCTATATACGTATAACGGGAGGCATCTTCGCGAATCGTATCGAGCGGCCGACTACAAAAGTCAACACCGAAAGCAATCGACCTCGATTAAGCCGCCAGACCGTGCCGCGGACCTTTTTCCCGGCGCGAACAGCAACAAGAAATAGGTGTCCGGGCAAGCGAAATTGGGGAGCAACGCGAAGCAACGTCGCCAAGCTAGGTGAGGTACATGATTCGAGGTATCGCGATCGATTTTCTAGTTCCATCACCCCTTCAGCGCCTTCAGTAATATAACGCGTAGATCACAGTAGTATCCAGAATGTCGATGACGAGGTCATCCTCTCACCTTTAGACTCCGCGAAAGTCCTCTTCCGTTGGATTAATCGCTGTCTTACCCGACAAACAGGAACACCGATAGAAATTCCGGAGTCGTTCGATGAATAACTATCACATGTCGAGGTGATCGTCGACGCATCGTCGACTGCACATTCGTCCCGTGTCTCGTTTGAACGGGTTACGAATGTACGTAAACGTGCTACGAAGGAGGAGAATAGAAAGAACAAGGGTGGGAAGGGTGACCTCGTGTATCGACGAATCGTCTCTCGGTTCCTCGAGAATGTTCCTTGCTAATCATTGTTCACCGTCTCGAGCCACTCGAGAAACTGCTACAACTGCAACTGATGATTGTTGTGCTGCTGGCCACCACTAGTACTACTGCTACTACCGTCACCACCACCACCACTACTAGCATCACCACTAACGGAGTTCTGAGACGGATGACTGCTGACGGTCGCCTGATGATTCGTTGATACCGCTTGGCCCCTTCCTCGTCCTCTACCCTCGTCGTTACGTTGCAGTGCCGAATAAATGGTAGACATGGTGTGGAAGATGTCGTTCAGCTGCTTCACCTTGTTCACGTTCTCGGTGTTGTTGCTCTGCACCGTGTTCGACTTGGTGGAGCTCTTGCTGCCGGACGCTGATGTACGAAGACCGGAAGCGGAGGTTGGCGGCGCAGCGGCAGCCGGCAGGGCTGGCAAAGCGTCGTTCGTTTTCTCTGGAAGCTCTGGCAGTCTGCGGCGTAGCCATGCGTGCTTCAACGCTTTGCCAGGCGTCATCCGTTGTTCCGGGTCCCACTTCAGGCATCGATGAATGAAATCCAAGAAATACGGATCGTCGCAGTTCTTCAGCACCACTCGAAGATCCCTGGTGCCGGGTGGTCCACGACATTTGCCCTTCCTGGAGATGCCACTGCTCAGCATGATCGTCCCATCGGGCATGGTGCTAACGTTGCAGTAACGCGGGTAACCCTTCGAGCTGATGAACTGTCTGCGCCGTTTCGCGGACTCCAGAAGCTGTGGCGGAGGCATGCCTAGCAGCTCGATGATACAGGCCAGCTGGTCCGCCTCGTCCTCGCCCGGCAGCAGAGGGTAGCCGGTGACCAATTCTACCAGGATGCACCCAAGACTCCACATGTCGATCGGCATGCCGTACTTCGCCCCGAGGATCACCTCTGGTGCACGATAGAAGCGACTCTGTATGTACGTGTAGATGCGCTGGTTCTCGTAACAGCTCGAACCGAAGTCTATCACCTGGAACGTTAAACGAGTTTGATTGGTAACGCCGGAAGAACAGATCCTGCAGGACATTTTGTAATATTTGATGTTGGATATTTACTAGTGATAGTAAATATAATATATCATGCTGTAGCAAAATTGTCTCAACGTTCTTAGAAATGTCTTACTACCACAGATAGTAAGAGAACCAAATGGGTCTGGACTTGGAGAGTCCAAAGGGCCTAGGTTGTAAAATGAGACAATGCGCATTCGTAGGTATAAGTGGACCCCAGTTCTTTGGGTGTTTTCGTTCAGTTCTAAAGGGCATTTCATAGAGAGTGGACATTCCTTCAGAGCTATTTTAAAAATATAATAGTTATTTTACTTAACACACCATATCCAATATTTGATTTATGAGAGAATGATGTATGACTTCGTTAAAGGAGTGTATCAAAATTATCGACTAGGTACTGTTCAGTGAAGCAGGAATTTAAATCGGAGACGAGTTGAAACGTAAACCGCAAACGCAAAAGAACGAAATTGTAAAATTTGTAAGTCCATTCCGGTAGATAATTCCGGTAGAACAATAAATATTGCCATTCGGAATACAAACAGTATTATTGTTGTATACCAACTTACTCACTACTTTTAGTCAGCTTATATGACAAGCTACGAATTAGTCATAGTGCATGCTAGTTTTAGATAAACAGTCCTTTCCACTCCGATACCAAATTTTCCAAGTCTCCTCGCGATACGCAACAACCCCAACCTTTACCCATCCCATCCTCGTCGCCAAATATTATTCTAAGTGTCCATAAAGCTTAATTGTACATATCCAATATAATAAATAAAGCTCTGCGGAATACAACATTATTTTAAAGTGTTCAACTATATTCTAGATAAGCCCTCACGCTAACAGAATACTGTATCATTCGCAAACTTCCACGGTGCACGCTCCGAAATCCCGGTTATACAATCGTCTGGAGTGTATCATGAATATCGTACGTGGTCTGCATGAAATCGGAGCAGACTACAGTTTACGGTACATTTGACAGTTAAACGCGACAAAATAATACGTCTGCCTAACAAGAACACTGTCGCTGATAACGGCGCGTCACTTTCCCCGCCGTGCATGCACTACAGTACACGCTGGTCGTCGTTTAACCATCTCGTACGTTCCTCAATTATGCATGTATCTAAACCCTTCCGCGTGAACGTGAGAGCGGCCGAGGAAAATTGTCCGAGGTAGCGGATAATTTCGTGCGATCATATCTGTTTTTGCTACCGGCCTACTTTAATATTTCGAGCAGCATCCAGTGCTCACGGGGTGCCGCCAATAGAAACGCCACGTTGGAATTTGTCCAGGGTTGTACATGTGGCGGTAAGAACTGTACTATGAACGTAACGCGACACACGGGAAACCCAATCTCGAATCGGATTTCGCGTATCCGAATATTTCGAGTTCTGTAGTCCGGCGGAGGGAGAATGTCGGTGATATAATTGAGATCGTAAAATCGTCGGTGCGTTTAAATACACATGTTCGATTGTAGAAAAAGAAGTTCGACATGGTCGAAGGAGAAATTGAGGGAGGAGATTCTTATCCTGAGGATACGACGTTCTCTGCCTTAAGAATGAGATGGATAAATATACAGAACTGCATTAATAAAATAAATAAATGAATAAAACATTTCTCCACGTGACACCTTTCGGTTGCACTAAATACAAACTATGGACCCGAGGAAAGTATTGGTGTCTCGCGTGAAAACTGTATTCTACTTTTTACCTTGGCGAGTTCTACGCGAGGGTCCACAGACAATGTGTGCTGAAAGCCAAGTGAAAGCATTCGGTCGATCGACTCCTCCTGCGGGTATCGTATCACCGTAAATAGAACGTGACATATTTGATCAATTTTGACGGATGCCACACCGGTGGCTTTCCCGAAAGGTGTATTTTTCGTCGCAACTTGCCCCGCAGTGGCGTTCTGCTTCTGGTAGAAAACACCGGTCCGAATGTGGGTCTGCTGTCTCGTTGAGTGATTGTACGTCGCACCCGTACGCGCCTTTACCGTCAAATTGTTTTACAAAGCGATGCAAACAAGATGGGATATCCTGTCACGTATATAACACTGTTACATTCCCAATTTGTCACGATTCTCGTAACGGTGATATGTATTTACGACGAATCATTCCTTTCGAGAAAGGGAACAGGAAGCATCCAACTTCGGTGGAACGTTTTATCGTGGCCTGTGAAATGAGATTACGGGGAGAGAAATGTTTATTCGCGGTTTCCCTTTCATCGCGCTGCGGGAACAGCGATAAAAAAGAAGCTCGTTCCCCCTAATTGGAGCGGCTGTTTAGCTTTCGAGGTAACAGGTGGTACCTGTGCGAGCTACTTTATTCACGCGAACGTATAGCCTGAAGAAAATCTGTCATTCGAGATTTCCCGATGCTGTTGTTCCTTCTGGGCAACGTCTGCCGTGGGCAGAATGGAAATTCGCCGGCCAACGAAGCCGAATTATTTCCAATAAGGTTCGAGCGTTTCCACGCGGCGAATACTGATCGCGAGAGAGACGTCGAAATTGTTTAGGATGTAAGGAGGAACAGAAGTGTTGCATAATCGTGTGATGCAAAAGGTTTACTTTGGTGTTAAAACAATTTTGTGAAGTTGAAGTTAAACGATGGCTCCGATCTACAAAGTACTACTTTTCGATACACGAACTTTTCGACAGGGCGAATTAATCGAATTGGATTCAAAATTCAATGTAATATAAAATTGAATTTATAATTATTCAAGCAAGCAAATGCAAGCAAGTAGATATAAAACAGAGCCGATGTTTATTAGCCGAGGGCAAAATATTGCGCGTAGTCAATCTCTGGACTATGAAACGACTAAAATTAGACGTAGCTAGTAATTTCTAGCGTACAGTCACGAGGACGATCTTCACTTGAAATATATGTACCGAATATAATGACGAATGTTCGAAGACAGAGCTTGCATCGCGGCAGAATATGGAGAAAGTTCAAGGTTCGACGAAGGCCTTCAATTCGATGACTATTAAGCAATTCAATGCACGCGGAAACAGAAAATAGATAATACGCAGAAACAAGATCAATATCGAATCGATATTACAAACGTGGCGTGTTACGATTATGATTGTGCTGTTCGCTTTATTTGCCTTGACATAAACAATGCAAATGGGAAATGTTTAAACAAAGACCACGTTGCGTTACGCTGCTCGTCGACAAATCAAACGGGGATTAAAATTACCATGATTTGCACGTGGATGCAACGTTAGACCGCAATGTAAGATGTAAACGAGAGTGGGACCTGGATAATGCGACGTAATGAGAGAAACAGGTAGATTAAATGTTTGCGCGAAGAGACTTACTACACGTGTAATTAATACGTATCGGGAAGATGCGTACTAATCATACGATAACCCCTTGTTCATGCTTCGTATTCCTAAACTGCGTTTGAAATTGTCATTCTATTATGCAAATGTAGAACTTACTGTTTGTACCTTGCACATGTTGGTACAGTTATGCAATAAATTACAGGTATAATAATAACAAGTTGCGTTTCGTTACTGTACTTACGTATGTCAGCACAAAAACTTCAGGGTAATTATGAACTCTACCTCAAACTCCATTAGAAGTTACTAACAATTTTTCTACGTTTTTGGTGAAGAACGGTCGATATTGTAGATTGCATATTCATAGGGGTTGATGTACAACACCTAGAACACATAGGACAAGGTATAAATCTCTTGAGGCGTATAGCTTTCAACTCGGGAAACACCGGAATTTGTAGAACGCACCGTAGATCACTGTGGATCGTGGTGCAGTTCTCCAGAAATCACTCGAATTCGTTAGACTTCCAAAATTTGTGGGGACTCGCCAAGTTGAGAGATATTTACCAATCTCGATTTCGCTTCTTTCTTCGCACGATACTCAACATAAATTCTGTATGAATAGTATTGATTTCCGTGAAGATAATATAATTTCTATCAACTCTCAATCACGTCCAAGTAATTTCTGTATAGTCTGTGCTAACTCTTTAAAGAGACCAGAGTGATTTGGGTTGAGTCTCCGTGTAATTTCAATACTTTACACATAATACTCGTACTTTCTACTAAACATGTTTCGAGTTCTTATCTTCCTTCTAATAGCCTTCTTCCAGTTTACTAAGAAGGTCGGGTACCTTGCGTTCAACTTCGGTATAACGACATTTACGTGCAAATAGCGTCGAAAAAGATCTATTGCCACAGTGCATTGTAGCGAACATTAGGATTCGTCGTAGCAGAGTGATCCACTTTATTGTTGAATCCTTGTCCCCCGAGACGATAACCACGGGGAGTAGTGAGTCACCGTCGACGACTGCAGGGAAAGCCGACGTGGCCACCTCGTTACGTTTCTGGTTACTGCTTTTGAGTTACGATCGATAAACAGCCCCTGCTACTCTGAGAATATTGCACGATAAGATCTGGCATTCGTTTTTTTCCTTTTCGTATTTTTTTCGCAACTTTCTTAGCCAGCTACGGGAATCGAGTGAACATGCTAATTACCATGGGATTCATTGTTCTACGGGTATTATATTTAATGCTTCATATTGCACGAAAATAATTGGAGCATTACCTGCTTCAATGCTTTCGCCATGCAATGTAACGTCCGCGCTGAAAAATCATTGTTGATGTACGATGATTTTTAATGCTAATAACCGTGGGATTCATTGTTCTACGCGTATTATATTTAATGCCTTTAAGAAGTTGGGCAAATTGCACCAATTAATTGCAGTATTACCTATCCCAGTCGTTTCGTTACTCAATATAACGCCTGACGGCGAACAATTGTTCGTTCAGTATTATTTTCAACGCTTTGGTCAAATGATAACATTGCGCCATACATTTCCATGAAAAATTCGATTGCACGAAGCACATTATGTGCGGGCAGCTCGCGTTGCATGACATTTATTGTAATGCACGTTCCTAAGTTTATGAATAATAATTTAACAATAACGTGAACGTGCCTCGCTGCGAAATTGTACGGTGTGTCGCCAGGTTGGTCGCAGCGGAACAACAGAAAGTTATTGTCAAGGTCGACCATTACAGCTGACCGGAAATACCTGGGCTGCCTCGTCCCTATGGTTCGCAGTATAGTAGTGCATCTTCGGGAAACAATCGTCACGCATATACAGTGCTTGGTATTTAAACCGCATGCGTATCGTGGCATTTTAATTTCCCCTGTCTCGTTATAGTCGTACACAATGCGAAGTACAAAAAAAAACGGTCTAATACCGGTCTGTTCCACGATGGATACTCTATGAAGCGAACAGTATAAATAGGGATAACGCGTAAATAAAATAACAATATTGTTCTGTTCATAAGCATAAGACACACGGACGTCACTACGATTGTATAAAACACCCACGTATCGATAAAATGAAAAACCGTGGAAGCAATGGAACGTCGTTGAAACGAATCAACGCGTGGCGCAACAATGAATGGGAAAATAGCGAAGGTAAACGCGGGGGCAACTGGGCTACAGTGTTTTTGAAGTGTGCAATATTTTGCGTAAAGCATCGTTCAACTTGGGGAAACAACAAAAACGTAAACTATACAGCCGCGCTGTATTTGCGTGAACATAAAATTGAAGTATCAATATTTAACAAGCCGTAACGGTGTTGCGAACGGCTGCTCTTGACGGCAAACCAAACGGATATTGTCGGATATACACACGGCTTGTTTCCGTTGTCAGTTCGCACTATTCTTTCCCCAGAATTCGCCCGACGTTGCACGCGTTTTGCCTTCCACCAACCACCCTCGCACCCCCTTCCTACACTCGCCTATAATCGATGCTTTAATATGCATGTATGTCCGGAACAATGGTCAAGTGGAAATTGCGTTCAAAGAACGACGATGGAAGAAAAAAAGGAAACGGATGGTGCAATTGAAAAGCAGTGGTCGCCTGTACGATAGAATGAATATCAATTATACCGCCGTGTGCCGTTCATACTTAATCGTTCTACGTTGCTGGTCGAATGTACGCGTACGATCGATCGATTATCGAAGAATAATTAACGATTTTCAAAACACGCCGGTTCATTCGTGAGAAATATTCAATCTGCGATGTACACAAAGTTCATTGTTCGACGTTTGCTTACGAAACGCAACTTCCTCTCGTGGAAGCACGAAGATTTATCGTCCACCCTTGTGGCTAACGTGAGATTCGTTAAATATGCGACGAACCAAAAGGGGAATTATCTTTTGAGGAAAGTCGAAAAGTTTCGGACCACTCGCTCAGAACCAGTCACAAAATATCTACATATATTAGTTGGAAATACCTGGTGGTCATAAACTTTTATTCGGCAGTGTATACCTGGCATCGAAAATCTACGTGACTCTTGAGCGACAGGATAATAAAATTCTATGGCTCAGAATTCGTCAACTACGACAACAGTAACGATAATAAATAATTTACCACCGTTGCGTCAGTACGGTATCACTGAACTTCGAGAACCGGTGTACCCAGGAAATGCGGATCTCTTTTGCTGGCGGAACTACTTCTGCCTCGGTATATCTCGTTTCCTTCTAATTACGAAAATTCCGCGCAACACGACGAGCCAGAAGTTCACGGCGGATCGTACTCGTTTAACTGACGGCCTACTTTGCTAGATTCAATCAAGGGGAAGCAATTAGTTTAAAAATTCATCGACGCTGGAGCTTTGACTGAGAAGAACGATTTGTCGTTGGATTGGTTGTACCGGTAACGAAAAACCGCGGTCAAATCAAATAAGTCGGGGAGCGATGGACGCTTTTCTTTTTTTAAGAACAATAAGTGTGTAATGGACACAGAGAAAATTTGAACTTCCAACTTCGGTTTTTAAGAGATTTTATTAACCCTTAGACTTGTAAGAATGATAATGAGTGCGCTCGGACTTGTATGATAATAATGAGCGAACTTGGACTTGTAGTATGGTAATAATTGATATAATGAACTTGAGGAGGAATGGTCAAGGGTTTATAAGGGATCTGAAATATAGGAGTAGGGGTGATAGGAGAGGTCGAAAGTAGGAATGGAAAATAGTTAGGGACATAGGTCAGGAGTTAGAAACATTGGGCGGGTGACTAAACGGGGTGACTCACAGGGTAAGGGCAAGGATGAGGAAGGTTTGGCAAGATGCAATAATATTTGTACGTATGAATCCTTAAGCGACAGAAGTAAAGAGATAAAGAATAATACAGAAGTAAAAGATAAAGAAGAATACAGAAATTTGGGGCGAATACATTACAAGTGCATTGCAAATTCAATAATGGATGACTAAAGTAAAAAAAATATATATTTGGATAAGTAATATCAAGGTGAAGGTGTAGAGAATTATAAAGAGTGAATAAAATTGTTCTAATTGTCCGCGCCGTCCGAAAACATCTTCGATCAATAATCTCGGATGCGGTCAAACCTTTCTTATTTTCCCGTTTGATGAAAAACACAAACCAGGCGCTCCAATTAATTTTCAATTATACCCCCGACGTAATTTAGCCCTTCTATTTCCGTCAGTCACGCGACGTTGCACTTGACGTACGATCAGCTTCTACATCATCGTAAGGGGAAGTCCATCGAGGGACGACACTACGCCTCTCTCTTTTGCTTTGTCCGACCTGCCTCCTATCTATCGTGATAGAGGAATTGTTGCATAAGTCGTCAACGATATTGTGTATATGGAGCAGGCAGATAAGCGATATAGGCGCGGATTTATCTTTGACGATTTCTGGGGCAAAGCAGGAGATTCACTTATCTACGTGAATAACGAAAGCTTTTCATTAAATGCCGCATTACTTAGGTGGTATTCAAGGTCTCAACTAGTATCTTGAACGTCGCGTTACTTTTATAAGTAATTGAGCGTGGTTACGTAACGAAATCATTAATCAGCAATAGTTAATAGTTTCGAACTCTGCACCATCGGGGAACACTGGAGGAGCACTGATTTCGATATTTTGTTGCGTCCAACATTTGATTGCAAGTGACAGAAATCGCGTGGAGTGCCCGTAACGACGGATTTATTTTCCACACGGTACCGCGCGAAAGAAAAGCTGGTATGTTCCTGATAGTTTTATCGAGCCGAAAGTCTGAAGGACCATAATCGTATTCAAGCGTAACTATGTATAGAGAAAATACAGGACCATCTCGCGAAGGAAACACGGAGTACCTATCCAGCACGCGATTGTACATGAATGTTTTGTTCGCGAAAGAAAATTCTAGCAGCGCGAGCTGTATGTATTATGTATACAGGGATAGGGCTCTGCGCTATGGTGCACAGAGAGGCAGCAAAAGGACGAAGGAGCAATTCGTATCCAGCATGGAAAACCGGTCCAGTCCCCAGTGTCGCGGAAGTGCCACAGGCTGGGTCTGCGGTAACGTCCCAAGTCTAACGTCGTATACTCGATTAAAGTGAAACAATGAAGAGGCTCGATTCATTCACGTGCCCATACTGTTCCGCTAACTGTGCAGGATCATTGGAGCGGATAAGAAAGAATAGAGTTACTAAAACGGTCCCTTTGCGAAAATCGTATCTCATCGGTTCCTTGCTAGTTGTTAGGAGGTTGTGCAATCCCGAACGAATTTTTGTTTACTTTACACATCAACGTGCACGCGTAATTCCACCCGTACATATTGCGTCTAACTTGAAATTCATTTCGCCAGAATGTTGATCGTTTCAAGTATGTACTTTATGCTACACGATAATCCTCGGTTTAAACGATTCACGCAAGAGGCATCGATTTAGCAACAAGGCTCGGGCCGATAACGAACAACGAAATACGAAATACGACAAAACGTGTGCCAATGTACGTATTTACATTAAACGAGCGACGCTACGCTCATAAATATAAGACAAACCGTTTCGACGGTGCATTTCAATAATCTTCGGTCACCGGTGAAAAAGCTGAACGCAAATAAAATAACCACTTTAACCGAGCGTGCTTCGGGCAAACAAACCGGGATTAATAAATTCGATAAAAACTTCCTCGCGGAATTCCCGCGTATTGCGCACAGCGTGTACACAGGCGAACGAATACGTGAAATGGAAAAAAAGGAGCACGTGTTTCTTTATTTAAACGCCGCAAATCGTACCATTAAAAACACATCGCGTGCAATTTTGCCCGTTTAAAGAATGAACACGTTCACGTGTGCTTTTACGTACCCAACCACGGGTAATATACAATCGCAGGTAATATTGAAATCATTGTTCGCAGGTGATCAAAGATACGGCAACCGTTAAATGGTCTAACTGTAAAAATTGACCATAAAATCTAGAGTCACGAAGACAACGACGTTTATGTGACCACTTTATGTACACGTTCTGATTTAAGTGCCGCAGAAGTATGTACTATCGCTCGTGTAACGTACTCTTCAAGTGGGCGCAGCTCAATTAGCCTCGGAACAATGAAGTGAGTCGTAGAGTTCATTCAGCGCTCGGAACACTCAACAGACATCTACACGCGTGCTTATTGAATCTTAAGTCACATTTTATTACAAGCATTAGAAGGTGTCCTAATAGCCTCCAAATTGTACGTTGATCGAAAAAATTAGGATACATGCTTGCTTTGGCCGATCTCTGAACGCCGCCTGCCAAGTATTCAGAGAGAAAAGAATCAAACGATCCGCGTGCAAGTAATCCAAAGCAGAATGCAATCCAGTTTTACGCGTGGAAACGAACGTTTCGCTAAGAATAATTCATATAGCGTTTCGTGGCGATTCGAGCCCGCGAGCCGTTAATTATTTTGAGCGATGCATTAAAACGAGGCCAATGAACTATTTTTACTGCGATTCCGCGAGTGCTGGCCGAACGAACACTGGTAAAATTCCCGAGCCGAAAAAAAGGGGTAGAAAAACCGAGCGGTAATTAAGAAGTTTTTCGATTCACGAAATATTTCAACTTCTGGCGCTCCTCGAACCGGTTCCGCCGTTCGGCAGTTAACAAAGTGTTCCTTTTCTCATCCTTTTTTTCTTCTAAAGGAAAGAAAAAAAGACATCTTGGAAACGAGACACGGCCGCAAGCTTACGTCGGCCAATCTGTGCGCGTCTGTAATTTCGCGTTACGCTTTCGCCCATTTCTCCATTAACGACGCGAGTAAATATCCAGGTTGCTTCCGTGCGGTTCGTCACTCGGACAGAACGGTTTTAACGAGAAGTACACGCGGACAATTTCAAGCGACGTCATTACGTTGAATGTGGAACGTTTGAAATACGAAAGAATGATAACAGAGGCCTGCAACGATACGGCCCGAAACGTTACCTAATTGTTCCCCTTACTTTCTTCCGCTATTTTTACCTATTAAAGCCCACTGGCCTGCTCTTTTACACGAGTGCCCTCGTGTACTCTAGCAGACCATAAAACGGAGTACCGGTACCGTCGTTAAGCCGCGTAACTCATTAAACGTTCAATAACAGAGACCAAGAAAAAAAGAAGATATTACTTTCACATTAAAACTCTTCCGTTATAACTCGAACGATTAATGTCTGTTAACGTCTAACGCACCGTGTCGTAACGCGCGTCGCGTGAACTTGGATAGGTGCAACAACTGGTCGAGATCAGCAAATGTGTAAATAAGCGCCGCAGAGGAGAATGAAGTGCAACTGCTATTCCTGAGGCTGCGACACGTCTGGACAGTGACGTAAATTTCCGATGAAGTGGAGCCGTGGATTAAAGACGACGAGTATCGACGCACTATCCTATTAATAGTGAACAGAGAAACCTATTCGTTCCCTATTTTTATCACCGAGCTCCCCCGAGTTCGTGCATCTTCTTCGTGCCTTCGAGCCTCCTTCCTGTGCCTCCTCGCCAATTACATTTAGGCCGTGCCTCATTTAAGTATATTTATCCTGTTTTCCGCATAATTGCGGCTGCCGCTATTTAAAACGCGTCGGAATGAAATACCGTCGAAATCGGATACACAGGAAATGGCCGGGACGGTTTCTTCCTTCCTAATTCCCCCGTTCGTTTAATTTACCCTAATGGCAGAAGCGCGGAGGAGCGGTTTGAATCGATATCTAAGAACTGGGCGATAAATATTGATCTAACGTCGAAGAAAATTGATTTCACTGGACAAAGAGCATCTACCTGGTTGAAAATGTATCAGGGAAATGAAGGAGGATATGCGTACTGCGTTAAAAATATATAGAGTCGATAAAGAAACGGATGGAATTTAAGAAAAAAGGATTCAATATTGATATATGGGGCTAAGTGCTACTAAATCGTGTAAAAATAAATCCAGACAGACGACAGCATTGTTCCAACCTGGTTTATCCCGTTTCCCCGAGTTCGAAAATGACTTTACGAAGAGTACCTGACGTCTTTTAGAACACTCTTCGTCCCTTTATTTTACTCCCCATTGTCACGACGGAATTCCCGCTGAATGGGTGACAGGATCCTCGACCCGAGGGAACTTTCGAAAAGAAAGCACCAAAAAAAAGACGAGAGGATCGGGACGGTGATGAAAAAGGGAAAAGAATAGTCGGGGAAAATAAGATGATCAGTCCTACACTTTATCGCAAGAAGGGAAAAGCTGTCGTAGAAACGAACTCAAAAATAGACTTCGGGGAGCGAACCTGTAGTTTATATTTAGGTTTCGAAGTGAAGATGTACAATGTGGGAGTAATGCTTAAAGAGACCAAAGGCCGTTAAGATGCTACCGTAGAAACAATCGTGTTCCGACTTCCACGTGCAGATTCTTAAAATTGATATATCACACGGGAAATAATTCTCATCGCTGTTGAATTAACGTTTGGCAACGTGGATTCGAAATAATCCTGTTCGATCGATATCTCAGACGCGAATTGTACCTTTATTGCAGTCGTGCAACGTTCTAATTCCTATTTGGAAAGGAGGACGTTGCTGTCTTATTTACATTAATCACGATGCATTACTATTATAGCTTGAAGGTAATACTGCCTCCGAACTAATAACACTCACTGTTTTAGAAGCTTGAACGCCTGGCAATGGCCTTTTAATTATATCCTTAGAATTAGGACTACAACTGTAAGATGCGACGAGGAATAAACATTCGAAAATAGACTTCTGGTTATATGCATTTAAGGATTTAGCTTTACTAGCGAACTCGGGCTTTATACTCACCAGCCAGACGTCTGGTGATTGCGAGTTGTATATTTGGGTCCGAGATAAGCCGACGTGTGTACACACGTTCAGAAAACGATTGCTTTGGCCTAATTGCGCGTTGACGTTCAACAAGTAAGCGCATACGTGCAACAAACAGAGCACTGCAACTCGAAAGAAGCTGCGTATGATTGGACTGTGTCAACCCTCGAAGTTCTCGTTCAATTTAATTATCGTTCAACACGGAAGCCAAAATTAAATGGTTCAAACGCGAACACGCATCCTCGTCAACTTACACCTATCACGTGTATCAAGTAAGTAACTGTTCGCGCACATGGATAGACGAGGCTTACACGTGGCCTTCTATGTCGTAATATCCGTGAAGCAGACACGAGTAATAGCTATGTATATACTTGCAGCTCGTATCCAAATCACTCCATTTAATAAGATTAATATTAATTGGCCATCTCTTGACACAAATTCCGTTCTTCATCTAATCAGGAGTACCGTTTCAATTATCCTGTGCGTACACCTATGTGTGCTTACATAATTCCGAGTATACAATACTCCGTTTCACGTGGCGACAACACGAGCTGAAACTGTAGTACATTTCTATTCTTTCCAAGTGGCGATGTGTGCACCTGATGATTAGTAAATAATGTACAGTTTGAAAATAACTCGTGTGCAATAAGAGCGCGTGAATCAGCTGATAATCCGTTCGAGTGGCAGACACCGATTGCTGCGCCGCGTCGACGAAAAAGGGTGAAAAGGATTGAGAGAAACGCGAAACACGGAGACCTGCCGTTCCGAACACCCACTTCCAACAAGACTTCAACCCCACTGGTGCAATACCTGTCAATTCTTTGACGGGCAAACTGTTCACACGCCGATACACCAAGAACTTCGCTAACTATTAATAAAGGACACTTGGCTGGATATCATTCGTTGGGTCTGTACCACCCCTCACGGAGAATCGTCTATTCCAAGTAGCAACACGATTATTAAAGAGGGATTCTCGTGTAACAGGTTCAGAAAATCAATAATTTTGTTTGCACGAATCAAAGCTACAACGTTTCAAGAACACACACCCGATATATCAGACTGATATTAATCTTTGCGTTCTAGTGACTGTGACAAGTGTTACATCGTCGAATAGTATCGCAACACTTGCACAGTGCCTAATAAACAATAACAAGAATTGAAATAGAGGATAATTACTTTTCACCTCGACCCCGTTTCTCTATATCCCAAAGAAGTTTACACCAATATCATCACCAGTTTAAAACAAGAACGATCATAAAAGTCACTTGCCTTTACTATCGTTACACTAGAATCCCCTCTTAAGTGGCTGTCTCTTCGTCTACGACGTAGACTCTACGTCGTGAATCGAGTGTATGCAAATGGTTACCACCTCCACGGGGGGCACACCACCGTTACGAACACTGTACCGAGGTTTTTCGTCGATTTCGAAGCAAAGCTACACACCGTACACGGGGCACACGTTAAATATTTATTTCTATTAATGGGTAACGGTAGTCGGACTGACGCCCAGGCTAGATCCATCTGCGTGATTATGTACTGTAATAATGGATACCTTGCGCTTCCTATCGATCGACCAGGTATACCAGAGGTATACGAACGACGGGCAGCTCTCGGGCGCACAAGCGTAAGCTACCTTCCAGGAAGAATTCTTCGCGGAAGGAATAGAACGATTGGCGCGGAGAGCAAGCTCCTGCACTCTTATCGAATGGAAACGAACCGTGCGGAAAACTCCGGCGGGATCTTGTTATCGCCACGCGCTATGCGAACGAACTGGAAAGTGAGATCATTCGTATTTTTCGCGTGCGACGAATAACAGAGTCCTGCGGTATGTAAGCGACAAGATATTCCTGTGAATGATTGAAATCGTAACGCTGGGAACGATTGTGAAAGTCGCGTTCGGCCCGATCGACGTCGGATAAACGGCAGTGAATACGTTTCGAGTAAGTATGGATTGTACTTGGAACATCGTTGACGTGGATGATTCAGACAGGCCGTCAGAAGCTACAAGTTTCCGTGACTAATGATCGCGATTAGATGAACAAGATACTCTTTGTGAGGAATAACTTTTTCCCTTCGATTTCTGGTAATTGTGCTCCGTTCAAGAAGACGTACCGTATCGTTCAATGTTTACAGTGTAAACTGCAAGCTTAAATAATCGTTAGGGTGATTGAAAATGAGGGGACTAGTTGTAGGTACTCTAAATATTCCAGTGGCCAGCATTGCATACGGAATTATTTAATAATGAGATCGACATAATCGCGTGCAATAAAACGGTACACCTGATTGACATAATTATGATTGGATACGTAATATTAGAGTACAGTTGTGAAACCTGATTTATAGCAGGTATACATCATCATCGCTCTACATGTGCGCAACAAATTACGCAGATTAAAGTTCTTAAATTCTGACCAGTCCAAACAAATTACTATCAATTACCTTATTGTATTTTACCTTTTAGTTATACATATTTGCATACTCCCATCAATGTTCACCGTGTCCCCATGTGTACTTTTTGTAATTCACAAATTCGCTTTAGAATCGATTAACTTTGAAACGAGATGGTAAGCCAGCGACAATGGGAGACGAGGAATAAAGTATGTAATTGCAAGGAATGCGATACTGTGCCCGTCCAAGGGAAGTATTTTTTCAGAACGTGCTGAATATTCCAGGCACGACGATAAAAGAATACTAAAAGCGAGGCGCATTTAACGAACTTAAATATTAGGAAAGTAGAGTTGAGAAAACAGACCGGTCAAACATTCTGTCGGTTAAATATTCATTATTTTGTCATGGAAGACGTAGTGCAATATTCCATGTCAATACACGATATCTATGCAGCGAAAAAGTTTCGAAGAAGCTCGCAAAACATTTAGTTTCATAACGCAAAAGAAAATCAACGACGATTCAAGTTGTATGCCGATCAATGTTGTTGCCTATCACGAGCACGAAAAAAATCCTCGAAAGGCAAGAATTTTGCCACGAGTTCCATATGTTGCAAGAAATTTTTGCTTATTTCTCTGCATTCACCTTCGATTCACACGCGAACGAGTCGAAATGCTCGATCGTCTAGCAACTCGCCGTTCCTCGGTGCATTATACCAAAATATCTGATAACACCTCGAGCCTCGGATTTTCACGCACGAGGAAATATCGCTGGCGACTGATGAATACTATCAACGATAGATAATGAAGCTTAATTGCGATTTCGTAGCGATCTCACAGCGCGTGCACTTTCTCCACTTCATTAAACCGATTCAAGGATCGATGACCGGTGCTCGAAAATAACGACACCACAAAATGGAAAATAATTTCTTCAGTATTACCTTATCGATCGAAGAGTCAATACCCTCCGATATCTTCGATAGGAAATTCACTCTTCAAGAGACTATAGTCTATGATACCCGGAAGCCTCGATAATAAGCCCAACTATATACCTAATTTACAAATGCTCCAAGCAGAACAAAATCAATTTCTATAATTCAGAACTCGTTAAACACACAGATCATTCACTTATGTACCCTCTTACTCCAAAAAAGGGCATAGCAACCCTTCTCACCTTCTCTCGTTATCCGTACTGGCATTCTTTGCAATCATGAAACTCTATAAGAAAACTATTTTTACACCAAGTCTATAAGGGTTGGGTCACCGCGTTGTTAATAATTCGAATTCTAGGGAAGCTAAGGCGAACGTCGAAGCGAAAGCGGCGCGTACACCTTTAATACGTTCGGCCTAGCAAGGTCGCGAAGAAAGCGACCGAGCAGTCGGAAAGTTCACGATACATATTGCGTGCAAATTCTATTGACCGCCACGGTGAGATAATGCGACACTGCCTGTGGACGTGCCACACGTTTTCACGTGTTTTATTGCAGAGGACAAGGGCAAGTCTCACGGTGTCCTATCTGTGTGTCCCTGTACACGATTGCATTTGTCAATACGCTAATCTTCGAGCATTGTCGTGCCGCATAGTGTTGTATGCGCGTATACGTTTTACACACGAAATCCATGTGTTTCCACGTGGTACACGAACGTATTACGTACGAACGTATGGCGTACGTTGTGTATAAAGCATATGACGAGCACGCGAGCCAGCTTGCCGCGTTTATACCGTTTATACCTGCCGGTATTCACGCTAACGACAAGCTTGTGTTACCTGTACGCCGAGAGGAGTCGCGCAGCTTAATCTCGGGGAAGCGAACGGAAAAATTTACCGTGCCACGGACAATGTATTGGATATTGGCACGAGAAACGGCAGTTTACCTTCTCTGAATCGCGGTGCCCGAGGAACGATCGGAAATATCGAGGAGGGACGGTTTCTTGAACACGGGACGCTTGGTCACAAATGTTAATCGTTTTGTACGATTTTAAGGTTTTTCTTTGTACATTGTAGCTTAAGTGATTGGTAAAATGTAAACAAGAAATAATATTGAAAATTACGTAGGTCTCATATTAATTTGTAGTAAAAAAGTCTTAAGTCCACCCGTGGACATCTCGCGGCACACAGATTAAAAATCGCTGGTGTAGTCGAACTCTATAGAATGCACCCCTTAAACCTTCATACATAGTTACATCATGAGACTTTTCTGAAAGTGCGTTAAATCAAAAATGCTATGCGCTCACCTTGATGCTGCTGCGTCCCTGCTGCTTCAGCAAAACATTCTCCGGCTTCATGTCGCAATGAATGATCCTGTTCTTGTAGAGAGCGTCGAGGCACTGAAGTAACGAGTGCGCGAACTTCTTCACGAGCTGCATACTGAAGCCCTGGAACTTGTTCTTCTTGATCAGCTCGTACAAATTAATACTGAGTAATTCAAAGGTGATGCACATGTGATTGCGGAACGTGAACGAATCGAACATATGAATGATATTCATCGTGTCGTCCTTGTCCTGTTCCCGTAGCTTCTTCAATATCTTCACTTCCTCCAACGCCTGACGATGGAACCTCTTCTCGTTCCTCACCATTTTCAGGGCGACGTGTTCCTGCTTCTTGTGATCGTACGCCTTCACAACCTGACCGAACGACCCTTTGCCGATCACCTTGAGCACCTCGTACCTATACGCCACGTGATCGTGAGTCACGTGGATGTAGGAACCATGTTCGTTGTCGTAGCCGCTGTTGTGAGGCCGACCGATTATGCCCGGCCTCTTCTTCGCGTTCACGCCGATAAAATATATGTGCCGATAAATGAATATCTCGTGGTGCTCGTACGGTGTCAATTTGTCTGCGTAAAACTTCATCACAACATCCGGCGTGGCGGTGATGGTCTTCGGCTTGCGGATACCGCTGCCGCAGGAACTTCCGTTCGAACATCCATTCTTCACTAGCGCGGTGTTAGCGCTCGTTTGACTGTTCGGCAACGCGTGCTCCGGTTCGTGTGTGGCGGTATGGGTGAAGTTGTGAGTGGAATTGTGGGTAAAATTGTGAGTCGAATTATTGTGTGTCGAGCTGTGACTGGAATTGTGGCTCGAGTTGTTGCTGGTGTGCGAGCTCAAGCTCAAGTTCAAGCTGTCGGAGTTGCCGGTGAGGCTGAGCAGGCTGTTATTCGCGCTGGAACTTAAGCTCGGCAGATGAGTGCCGGCCATGTGACTGGAACGAGTCATGTAACTAGGCGACGATTCACTGGCGGTTTGCTTCAGGGCCAATGCGGTGCCCTTCAAGGGTGGCAGATGATTGCTCTCGTTCGACGGTGTATACGTCTGCGTCGCGATCGCGCTCGCGGGTACGAAAGGTTTTGGTCTAGACCGGGGCATCTCGACCGTGCTCCCTGATATCGTTAAGCTAGTCATTTGTGTCCATTGACGATGAACTACAGGCGTGTGTATTTCTTGCCGCGCAGGCTGCTAACGGATCCGGTATATCAAAGGAAAGAGAAACGCGTAATCGCTGCACGATTACTCGCAACGATACGTTTCAACACGGTGGGATGTTGTATCGATTGCTAACGCCCATTTTCCTTTTTCAATATACCTCTTCTATCGTACCTTCGATCGCTATTATTTCTTCTAACGTGTCACAATGTATTGTCGTTTGCATAAAAAACATATTGGTTCGTTGAGATTAATATGCTAGTTAAACGCAATCGTTATTGCTCGCTTTCGTATCAATTTCTCTTTCTCTCTTGCTCCCTTTCATTCAGTGTTCGCAGATCTACATCAGTTATATTGTATATCTATACAGTTATATAATATAGGAGTAAAGTTGGTCGATCCGACGATTTTGCAATGCTACTCTTCGAAAGACCTAATTTCAAATAAATTAGTCCACTAAAAAAGGATCAACGCGATTCGCAATTTCAGTCTCGTTCTCGTCTCGATTTCTAAAATGTAATGAGCGAAATGCTTCTGCGAGTTATTCCTCTTTATCCTTCTCCTCTCGTTCTCGTCTCTTCGTGCGACGATTGTTTATTATTTAGTGAACCTTGAAATGTATATTATTTCTCCCAAGACCTTCGTCTTAGGATGCGCACGAACAGCTGATGATGCAGTCTCGATAAATGTGCAACGTTAACTCGTTAGAAGCGTATCGAACGTGTACGTACGATCCCTGATGGCGACGAGGCGGTCGCACGTGTATCATCAAATACAATCGATCGTCTAAAAATATTCGTCGAGAAAAACAACAACGATTCCTCGGTGTAAATGCAACGGACTAGAAATTGTGATGATTTTCTATGTCGGGCGATCGCGGGCGACAATCATTCATGGGGAAAAAAAAAACACACTCGTAGTTCGTCGTCTTGCTCTTTTTCCTTCTTATTTTGTCTTTTCTTTCCTTTCCTTCTGGTCACCCTTTCGCACGCGGATCTTTGCACGCAACCTCGAACGAGAAAAATTAAGAGGAACTATGAACCCACCGCAACTGACGTCACTTCCGAGTACAGACAGCTGTCTGCTACCCCCCCTTTGGAATTATTCATCCGACTTGCATTAATTCCCTTCGCCGGCTGACCCTTCGCTCGTTACCACTAGTCAGTGTCTCCACCTTCTTTACCGCATGGAAACGACGTGATGCTCCCTTTACCTTCGTACGAAGTTTCGAACGTCTAATTTTATAATCTATCGCGCACGAGGGCAAACGCATCGTGCGAAAACTGTCTAGCCTCCTCTAACTGGAGGTTATTGGCACCGAGCCGGCCAACACGGACGACTTCGCTTCATTGAACCTTTTTCCTATTCTCGAACCGACTAAACTCGAACAGGAATGGTCGTTAACCTTTGTCAAAATGTTACAACGTCGTTGTCCCTTCGTTTCGTCAGATCCTTCACATTCGACAAATATTCACACTTCCTCGTGGTACAATAATCACTGAATAAAAACGCTATGCGATTCGAACGAAACGAATCGTCTTGAAGTAGTATATACAAGGATATTCGTCCTCAAATGCATCATCCTCGTGAAAAAGAATGAACAGCTCGAATAATCAATGAAGATTCATTCGATCGTCATAAACGCCACTCTCGTCGGACGTGCACTGAACTTCTTCCTTTTCTTTATTAAACGTAGAATTGGATCTCCCAACGAAATTGTTTTTCTTCGTTGGAAGAAAAATTTAGGAAAGATTTAGCGAGTCTTCTGCGGCAGTTATTCGTTTAGTCGGATTTATATGCGTTATTATATTTACATAAGTCGATCGTGCTCTTTCTCTATTCAGTCGGTAAGAATCATCGTTCATATTCGATTCAATTTATAAGAAGCTCCCTGCTCGTGAAAAGAGGAACTCTTTTACAATCGTCGTCGTCGTCGCCGCCGCCGTCCACGGCATCAAATCGTACAGAATATCTCCGACATAATATCATATCACCTCGACGAAGACACTAGGACGCCAAAGTCGAACCACCGTGTGTGCGCGTTGCCGAACGATATTACCGAGAAATTCTCACACGCTCGGTCGTGGACCTCGCACGCATGAAAATCGAAGCAAACACCGCGAACACGATGAACGTGGCCGCACCTTGATAACTGTTTACAAGCGAAACGATCCTCACGGCATTAATTATTTGTGAAAACTTATTGCTCCCGCCGTGTCGTCTTCTTCTAATTGCTGATAAATGCAAAAAAAGTTGGGTGGATGTTCAGGAACGACGGAATTATTATTCTTATTATTATTATTTTGCTTTTTTACTGAAACAAAAAGACAGCACGAAGCGAAGTTCGTCGCTTCTGGCACACTGACTGGCTGTGCTCTGCTGGCTAGCTGGCTGGCTGACTTCTCTTTCTGTCTTTCTCGCTCTTTCCCTTTTTCCCTGTCTCCCTTCTTCTTGCTCCCCCTATCTGTCTCACTCACGCCGCCATCATGTTTATTCTTTTTATACCCCCCCGTTAAACGTTGTGTCAGGATGGTTTAGAAGGGGTAGACGACCAGGCAAACGGATGAACAAGACAGGACTCTTTTAAGTCTGATGCACAAGCTCGTGTGTAGATTTTTTTTTGTTACAGGTCCCGCGTTTGTGCGAAAGCAACGACGCGCTAGAGATTTTTTTTCTAGAAATATATTTTAGCGGTTAGACGACGTAGCACGACGCTTCCGGTAGAAAAGATTCCTCCATCGTGTCTTTCACGATTCTCGAGGCAGAGCTCTCTTTTCATATTTCTCTGGTGATTCTGTGAGAGATATATATATATATATGCTTCTATATATATATTTAGTGTACAGGTGTTTTGTTACCCCTTCCTCTATTCCACGATGCTAGCGTGCATGTAATCAGACAAGTTGTATAGTATGTATGTTCAATTCCGTGACGAGCTGTAGATACGCGTCTCAGGCTGCATTTAGTAACACTAATTTCTACTCAATTCCGGCACAGTTTTTTTCACTGAGAAATTCACACTCACTGTTTCGCGATGCACTCAAGGCGGGAGCACCATTTCTCTATTCATAAAGAAACGCCTGCTGCGACACCCACGCCTGCACTTCTCACGTATATACAGACGGTTGGTGCTTGCCGCACGCACAGATATCCACACATATTCTTGTTTCGAAGCCAAGGGGAGGGCATAGATTGAATACTTTCACTAGACGCTTCCACATCCTCTTCATCTTTAGTTCCAAGTTTTGCCGCCAAGTGAAATTCCATAATCTTGTCCCATAAAAACCTGCTACGAGCTAGATTGTTTTTCTCGTTCACTCTCTTCCTTTGTTAATCGCTTTTTTATTTAAGGAGAAAATACGTAATTTATACTAGTACTGTACATGTAATTTCAGTCTACACGATTCGAGTCTTCTCTTGTTACTGAGTAATTCGTGTTCAAGATTCGTTTCCGAAGACACAATAAGGGAAGAAATGATCAAATACAAAAGACACCGCAAAGTTTCAAGAGGGCAGCACAAGCCAATATGAACATATGATATCATTATTGTCTACGAAAGCCAACCTAAGCTGAGAACTGACAGAGGCAGGCATTATTTTGACTCGTCAAGAATACTTTGGTACACTCACAGCTGATATCGCTTTGTATACGTCGTAGTACGAAATATTATTTCCACGATGAATTTAACGCCAAAATCTTTTAAAGAGAAACGTTCCTTCGGTGAGCTGAAAACCTATTTTATTAAATAAATGTTCTCTGTATCTGGCGTTTGAAATAGAAATTAAATGATGCACGAAGTATTCTTTTGCGATGTTTTGATTGTTCTATAACGTGATACAATTTCCATTTAATCACAAGTCACTATGTATAGTCTTTGAAAAGTATTCGCAAAATGTATAAATATAATAATAACGGATATATTTAGTATTAATTTCGATAAATGATGTAACAACGAGTAATATATCTAACGAAACATTATATTATATTCTGCAAAGTATCACCAATATTATAGTATTATTGTTGTGATAATATGTAACAATTTCTTTCACAAAATATAGCACAAAGGGTGGCTGATGTAGAACTAATTAGAGAACAGCATCCAAATAAAATACCTATTATCGTTGAACGATATTATGGGGAGAAACAATTACCTGTATTGGACAGGTCCAAATTTTTGGTACCAGATTACTTAACTGTGGCAGAATTCATTAAAATCATTAGGTATATTTTCCAACATTCTATAACGTACGCATTATATGAATCTTTATACGCTTGTGTATAATAATGTTTGTTCATTACGATGCATAGACGTAGATTACAGCTGCATCCAACGCAAGCATTTTTTCTATTGGTAAATCAAAGAAGTATGGTAAGCGGTAGTATGACTATGGCGCAACTTTATCAGAGGGAGAAAGATGACGATGGCTTTCTTTATATAGTATTTGCCAGCCAAGAAGTATTTGGGCATTAGATACACATGCTTAAGTTAAAGGTGGGCTCAGTTATTTAATAAGCAGTTACAGATATAAAATATAATAAATGACAATTAAATTCGATTTGAAATTTGTAGGTAAAAGTCAATCCTTTTTGGACACGCTACGTGTTAAATATATTCACGACTTTGAGGAAGAATATTAGATCTATTATGACTCGTATTCGCCTTCAACTGAATATGCAGAATCTTTGTGATCAACTTGCAGTACCTGCTGGAATAATTGACAGAACAATCAAGAATAACTTTTGTGTATAAATTTATTACGGCGACCTGGAACTTCGGGATGCACGCATTGATTGTACTTTATATAAGTTAAAATGTAAGATTAACTTTGTTTCTAATTATAATGCTTTCTCTTATGACTTTTAACTTTTGCGGACAGAGACTATAAGAGACAGTCTTGATAGGTAAAAGGGCTATCTATATAATTTATACAGTTAGAACGGTTAATCCGAATTTCTCCACTAAATATGTTCGAGATGGGAGTACTATTGTATGAATAATATAAAATCTAGTAGCGGTCAGTTAAATCTGACAAGCTACGAATTGTATTTACAAACAGAAATAGAGCCAAACATTCTTCTGTATGTATATATATGTTTATTACTGTTACGCGCATTGTGTAAAAAATAATGTTACGTTGAAAGGTATCATTATTATGAATGACAGTTTACGTGTATATTAAATAAACAAAACCGCTAGTGAATGTATACAATTTTAGAGTGTATAGAGAGAAAAATGGTTTAAGCGCATCAGAATAGTATTTATGAATGGAAGCATCTTCTACGGCTAAATCTTCTCTAATCGCAAAATATTCAAACATCAATGAAAGTGTTCATGCATATGATTACACGTTACATCGTGCATATTGATATGTGATAATGATTTTACTGCGTTGTAAAATTCAATTCTATTGAGATATTTTTTAACTGAAATGTGTAGCCGCGCACTCTTAATAATATAATTATTATGTTGTTGCCGTTTAATACGTATACCATGTGACACTTGAATTTCCGAAATACATATGTCTTAAATCTGAAATAATTATCAGCACACCACGATCTTGATAGAAGTAAATTAAGGAACAAAAGTACCTGGCAATGTAACTAAACGTGAACATAGTAATTATCAACAACGGGGAGACAATTCTATGTCTTAAAAAATCTATTAACGTTTTCATCTCTATTGTATTCACTAATATTAATATTTTATTATAAACCTTATTTGGTAATGCAAATAATGGGTAGCAGTTGATGATACGGGGATGCAAACGGGGCTGTATTCTAAAAACGCGTTCTATTACATTTTTACACTTTATCGTCGTTAATATATTACGTGAATGTAATTTCGCCAGATATTAATTAGAAAAACAAATGAACTTGATATTTAAATTGGGTACAACTAATAACAAAAATAGGGCTTTCTGCTAATGTTTCCAAGTATTTATAGAAAATTAGCATAGATATATATGTATCTATATATCAAATAATGCTATTGCGAGTACTGGCAATATTAATGACACGCTTTATTAATATACTTGTATAAGAAGTTTATGTATTAAATAAAAAAATTAGTTGCAATAAATAATTTTTTGCAATATTTAAATTCTATTATATTAAGTTATTTGCCTATCTAAATTACTATTATAGTTACTTTTATACATAATATTTTCCAACATACGATTAGTGCGATTTATTGAGATTAATATTGCGACAGATATGCAATATAATTTAAACATTTATGCGATATAGGAATAATAAAGAAAGAGATTCTTCCTTTGAAACAGGAGCTTTAATTTAAGACGTCGTTAATTAAAATCGACCCAGTGGAAGGCGAAATAATTGAATTTGTTTAAAGACATTATAAATAAATGCCATTACCTCGACTTGCAGGCGAACTAGATCAATGATCAAAGGACATAAATTAAAGTTAAGAGTCTAAGCTACAATTTCCAGTAGATGTTATCAATATTCCATGCGCGCTCGATTTGTTATAAACAATTTAAATAATAATTACGTGAAACTGGATTAAGTTACAGCAACGAGTTAATTACAGGCGAGTAGTTTATTCTATTCTCTTTCATTTAACCACCAGGAGCCGAGATATCAAATTGATAATTAACTGTTTAGCACTCTGTGAAAACGTTGACCTGAAATAAACCTCCGCGGTCAACCGCGGTGATATGGGAGGAACTCAAGAAGGCAATTAAGTGTAATGTTAGGAATAGGAGAAATTTTGAAAATCGCAGCCAATTAGCTCGACATTTTTACCATATAATTAACAATTAAATCACAAAAGTATAAGTGTTAAAATTGGTAACTGTATGGTAAATAAAATCGATTGCCCAGGTCTCACCACGTGGAGGTTGCTGCGAATGGAGACCCGCGCGGCCGCAGCCGCAGCCGCGCACCTATCACCATTAATTTACAAAAATTATTATTTACAAATTAAACGCTACTTCCTTCTGATGTATATTTGCAGCGCGGTTGATATGCAAACTGGATATAAAAATTCTGTTAAACCTAAATCAACTAAAAAATCAACATTACAATATAAATTAGCTTATACATTGTTTGAGTAAGTAAAATGTATTAAAATAAATAATTGTAACGAAAGCTGAAAATAAAAATTCTGTTAAACCTTTTGAAGTAAAAAATAGAGATTATAATACACATTAGCTTATAGTTAGTTTAAGTAAATAGCATGTATTAAAATTATTCATTATTGCGAAAGCTGAAAACAGAAATTCTGTTAGACCTGACTTAAACTAAAGAATAAGCAATATAATATAAATTAGCATGCACGTAATTCAAATACATTCTATCTTTCATTAAGGTAAATTAAATCTTAACTTAAAACATCCTACCTGACTAAAAAGCTAATTCAATTTAGAAGTATCCTATCTAATTGAAAATCTGATTATTTCTGAAAATTCTGTTAAACCTTTTGAAATAAAAAATAAGGATTGTAATACACATTAACTTATAGTTAGTTTAAGTAAATAGGGGGTATTAAAATTATTCATTATGGGGAAAGCTGAAAATAAAAATTCTGTTAGACCTGACTAAAACCAAAGAATAAGCATTATAATATAAATTAGCATGCACGTAATTTAAATACATTCTACCTTTAATTAAGGTAAATTAAATCTTAACTTAAAACATCCTACCTGACTAAAAAGCTAATTCAATTTGGAAATATCATATCTAATTGAAAATCTGAAAGGACAGGGGGGGGGGCAAGGGATATTTCATGATGAATCTTCTTTCGCTAAAATTGTGATCGCGTAACCTGAAACAGATCAAAGTTCATAAGAATTTCGTGATATTTCGTAGGTATCATATGATTTCCTTCGATTTATTTGATCCATACAACATCACCTTTGAGTCTCTGATTACTTACATATTGCAATGTATGTTATTTAATGTACTTGAGGCAATATTCTATTCCTTTGACATCTCCTTTAACTTAACAATTCTGTAACAGACTTTTTTATGAGAATAGTAATTGTGAAAAAATAGTACAGTAGTACAAAGGGAGCATGTTCTTCTAAAATGCAAATATGCTGAATAATAATTGTCAATTACAAATACAAATACAAACATTTACTTGGATAGGTACTAAGATGAAACAACTCGTTTTAATGTTAATAAAAAGGGGAGAGGCGAAGAAGAATAATAAATTAGAACATTGAACAAACTCAATAGCCAGAGGGGCACTCTACTATTAATTATCGTCCACTTATTATAAACCCGATTGAAACCCGTAAGTGGATTATCTCTTTCTTTCGCAACCCTAATTTACTGCATTATTTGCAAAGTCAATCGCGTATGGTGCTTCGTTATCTCTAATATAGTATTTCGGATATATTAAAAAAGATAGGAAAAAAATAATTCACTGCACCCACCATTTTTAATTCGCAACACTAATAACGAACGAGTCATGGTAGTCGCATCCAAGACTACGATTGCAGCAATCACCTTATGCAGCTTTAGTAGCTGCCGTTCGTGACTCAGGAACCACGTTGGGCATTTCATTGTGGTCGCAACGCTACTTAAAAATCGCGACCATTTATCATCGCAACACTATATGAAAATCTAAGAAAAATATTCGCGATAGAAAGATATCGCAGCACTGTAAGTGCTAATTAAAACCTGTGTAGGAAAGGAACGCGAAAGTTATTGTCGCAACGCTAATAGCAAGTACGTATCGCAATCTGTATTAATTCGCAACTCTAATTCAAACCACGATATATTTAATCGCACCTGTAAAAAAAATGCCGCGACCTGGGTCTATCCGTAACTCTAGTTGCAATCGCGATGTGATTTTATTCGCAACTCTAATGCAAACCGTATTCAATCGTACGCGACGCTAATAAAAATCGCGATTTGCCCAATGCGATGACGGTGGGCCAGGCAATACTGCCGGCCAAACAATAAACTACAACTACGACATACAAAAGCGAGCATAGTGAGAAAATAGTAAGAAAGAATGACTCTCCATCCGAAGGATGCAGAGCCATTGATAGTTGCCCTCTTGAGCGACAGTTTGTCGGGCCTCTTCGGCTTTTAGCCTCTTCTTTTCTTCGGGCGCAATGCTCGCTGAAACTTAGTCTAGGCTCGAGACTCTATTCGCAAACAAACAAAAATAAATAAAAGGCTAAATCGCGTAGCTAAACGGAACACACGTGGACGAATCACGACCAAATAAAATCGTAAAATTTGTGATTACAGAAAATCGTAAAGATTGCGATTAAAATTGTAATCGATCATCGCCTACACGTGCAGCCTCGAGCATAACGTGACACGTTCGTTTCGAGACCAAATCGCGATCGCGACCGCGAAAAATTCGAAAAATCGATAGGCAAAGCCAGAGGCGAACGCATTCTCGTTCGCGCCACAGTTTCGCCGTCGACTTTTCAAATCAGATTTCCTGAAACAGGTTGAACACGCGAAATAGTGCCTACCCGATCAGAGACTGTGTCAACCTGCCCGGCCCTACCTACTTATATCTATCAGGCACACCAGAAGGTATACTACCTATCCTACCTAGACCTATATTTAAAAAATGGCAAAGCATTCACACAAACACACATCATTCAACGTTTCTCAATCAAACACTCGGGCGCATGAACCTACACTAGAGAGACGTCCCGGGACGCCTCCGACACCCGAGCTTGGCATACAATCATTCACACTCTAAGGGTACGTACCAGTTCCTGAAATCGGCTGACAAAGGCTAGCGACCATTGCGTAAATTTGCGCAAACGTATATGCTTATGCATTACTTTCGTATGAAATATTGATTGCTCAAATATGTATATTGTACATTTTCTTTCTACTATGTACGCTTGGTTTGTATAGTACTCTATTCGTTGCCATATTTTCATAATTCGTTACGGCATTCAATGTGTATTTGCAATTGTAAAACATATTGCTATTTATGAAATCATAGTATTATAATTTGTTATGAAATTCCCGAGCCGACGCAATTCCACGGCCTAACCCACACACACACACGGTATGGAAAATACGTCGTGCACGGTGCACTAGCAAATGTCAGCCGCCAAACATTGTTAGAAATTTAAAAACCATATGATCATCGTGCCCATTGCCTCTCACTCACCCAAGTAGCACCTGGGCACGTGAGTGAGTTCCTGGCAATCAACACGGAAAGGATTAAACCTGAAAATCCTGATCTAAAAAGATGATTAGTACACGTAAAATTGCAACAGCTAATAATATATTTTATTTTCAATCTCTTTAAACATGACTCGACTTTGTAATATATGAAATATCAATAAAGACTCAAAAATTACTGATAAATAATTTATTTATTAAGGGAAATGACTGTCATGGAAATTGATTTTACTAGAATAAGTAATGCAATGAAATATTTACTTGGAAAATAGACAAGATATTAAATAAGCCTCAGGTGATTCCTTAATCGAAGTAACGTGTTCAAGATAGTTACTCCGATTTGAAAATCTACCCGTATACAAAGTGCCTTCTTGTACATAATGTGTAATAAATTTCATTCGAAATGGACTCGACTATAGCATATGAAAATTAATATTAAATGCTATCATTGGCTATGCATATTCAATGCTGATTTCAATAAACGTATCGTTATATTTATTTACTTTAATACATGATTGATATAATCAGGTTGCACTTGCAGTAACGAAGTCGGGGGGCATCCGACTTCTGCACTGCTGAACAGTGAAAACAAATTTCAACTGATTATAAATGCAATTACAAATTTAATATGCAATGTCCTCAATATATGTACATTTGTGCAATGTATTTGTTACTGTCATCATATATTTTTATCGAAATAGAGGAACCTACAGGATCAGTGCTTCTTTGATCAAATATTTATTTGAGTAAGAAATATTTCTATGGTCCTTAATCTTTTTATATTAAAAAACGCGGAGTACAAGAAGGCAGATCTAGCCTCGTATAAGAAATAATACACATGAAAATAACGTCACAACTAACGGGTATAAAAATTATTCCCGTAGTCACTATGCTCGCAAAACTACTAAAAAATACAACCAGCCACCCGTGCCGCTTCGGACCAATCGTCCTACGGCATGATTGGGGACCGGAGGAACCAAAACACATGCGACTCACCACCTCGTTGATTGCAAAAGGAGAGCAAGTACTCGTGGAAGACATCAGGAACATCACCGGGACAGCTCGATTGGACTCAACCGTCAGGAAGTATGCAAACTGTAACTAAACAACAAAGCAAAAAACATTAAAATCTACTGCTAAATCTACAGAATTTAACTCTTCATAGAAAACTGAGATTTGTTTTAAAAATACTTACATTTCTCGCTTCATCAGTGTCGCATAAAACATCCCCCTCGGTGATGCACTGACTCTGCTTCCGATAGCGAATATAAGAGAAAAATAAAAATAAAAGACTATGTACGCGACCGCAAATTACATCGGCGAACAAATTAAGATGCTACTTTCGCGATTGAAATAGTTGAAGAGGAGCACCGGTGCTCCGATAATCGAATTAATAACTACTAGTCGAAAAACACTGACTCTACAATCGCGTGTAGGTAAACTGTAAACGAAAATTTAAGCAGAGCCACTTGCTCTGGAAATACTAGAAAACTGCGGAGAAACCACTGACTCTACTGACCGCATTGCGCGCGGTCACATAATTTTCTGAAATAGAACATGTTCATCCTATCGAGTGTTTGTTATCAAATATAGATATCTATTTGTTTTTGTAAGTATTTTACCCGTTGTTGTTTCATCTTAGTACCAGTCACAAATTATACACACCTCGATACTTACCTCACTGAGATGTCTACCATACGTTTTGTCAGCTCGGCGTCAAGTAGTAGAAGGACGACCTTCGCCATCGCCCTTTGCTGTTCGGCTATGTTCGACATCCGACTAAAACCAAACACCATTTTTCTTTACGATCGCTTGTGTTTCCTAGAAATATTTCAACGCACACGTTACTTGATAAGTGGCTTTTTTTGTTTCGCGATGTATTGTTGATATTTTCCACGAAAAACAAGCTTCCCGACCACAAGCAGAAACAAGATATAGCCGCAAATAATGGCTTCTATTATGTTACTACTTATCTACAACGCGACTGTATATCATACAAGTTTTATGCGTGGTACGAATTATAATTTAATAGAGACATATTACTAAAATTCTACTTATTTCCACAAGAAATTTGAGGAATGCTTACCTGTAGGCGAGAAGTTGATTTAACAATATGGCGCCGCGTCACTCTGCTCCTGCGCATTCCCGTTTGAAAGTGTCGCGTTCGCGCCATTTCTGATTCAAAGCTAGCGAAAGAGACGCCATGGAACAGAATCTAACTGAAATCAGAGACAAATGTATTAAGAATCACCAATATCATGGTAATATTGCTAAAAACTGCAGAATATATTGCAAGATAATGGAATTCAGAAGTGAAATACGTATACGCATACGCATACGTCAAAGATAATACGTATATGCATACTGGAGTCAATTAGAAAATGCACGCCGCGCGGTGTGATTCCGTTCACTGCACAATAATTACTTAATTTCTTGCAAAATATTCATTAATATTAAGAAAGAAACCACAGAAAACTTGAAAGACAGGGAAACGAAAACAATGTATATCATTTCCTGTCTTCAAGAATATATTAGACTATGTGACATACCGTAATTCGACGGGCACTCGGAACACGTCTAGTCACTACGAGATCCCTTGGTCGAAAGAAGGAGAGCTTTGAAATAGATTGCGCTGATTGGCTGGTAGCTGATTGGGCGATGGGGGTGATGTTCTTTCCTTACGGCGGGTGTTTTTGAATATCATATCGAACTGAATATTTTTTATTGCAAGTGTTACAGTATGGATATTAGTCGAATAGTAGGATGCAAATATATTTATTAGTAATAACAAACGCATCTGTGTAATCAAATGTTTGTAATGTTTCTTGCACTATAGAATAAGTAAACTATTTCCGTCCAACTAATATTTGTTTTTCTTTAACTTTATTTAAATTACAATTCCTACCGTTGTGAGCGTTCAGATAGTTTTCTAGCATCTTTTCACACAGACGAGATATAAGAGATCATTTCACTGACGAGATATAGGAATTCATATATCTCGTCTGTGACCGTAGCTCAATTTTCCTACCGAAACGTTGACCGAGAAATAGCTATCCTGATTTCCCCCAAAGCATTCACATATATTCACACAATCGCATGAGTCCTGCCCCACTACTTCAGCAAATAATAGTTCTTCAAGTGATCACTGTTCATGAGCAGGGGACGCTCAAATCAGTGTCGGATTTCTGAGTCGGTATGGCAGTCACTTCGGGCCACGAAAGTCCATAAGGTGATTTGTCTACTCCTATATCTCGTCTGTGGCCGAATGGGTATAAAGGTGAGCGATGGGTTTGGCCCGGGTGAAGGGGGTGAAGGAAAGGTAAAGGTTGAAAGAGGTTATGAACTCTAACCCACGAATGGTTGACGAGGTCTAGTTGTTGCTATGAACTGTCCAAATGAAGCGAAGACAAATCTGTCATCGTTATTAATAATAAAGGTAAGCCTTCGCAAAATTTATTTACGAACTTCGACGTGTTTGGCTTTTTGTTACCCTATCGTCGATAACGATGCATGAACTCCCGAACGCTTACTCGCCAACCTTGCGCCAATTTGGTCACGTTTGCTTAGACAAATTCTATAGCATGAAATAATTGCATCCTTTCTTTAAAGTTAATTATTAGTAAACAAACAAATACTTTTACTCAAGTACGACACTTTGATTTTATGACATTTTGATACATTGCCATTATGAAATCTCATCATAACTCTGTTGATAACATACTTGGTCGTTTTATTTTTCTTTGTTTTGTATATGAATGAATTTCTTCCAGTTGTAATCCATTTATGGTATAACTGAAATTAAATGCCCTAAAAAATTGTAAACACAGAAACACTGAAAGTGATTGCATTACTTTTTTTTTTCACCTTGGAGAACAAAAGCATTGACGTCATTTTACATTCTTTCAAAGCGCGACGCACGTGATAATCGCGAAATTATTACAATAAACAGAAAGAAAAAAAAAGAAAATACGAACGATTAGTAATGCAATTTCAACGCAGGGAGTAGGATTACAAGATAAATCTGTGTCGATACGGTGATCACGTAGGTAGGAGGTAACCTTCGGACCCACGAGCGACCTTTACCTGTGAAGTCCGGTCGTATAGAAATAATTACTCTCGAGTCACTATTCTTCTTCACTGATGCTGTTCCAAGAAATCTTTAGCTAACCGGGAATGACCATTCGAAAGGTTATAAGTAAATGTAATATATTTAAATAAAATCATTACTTATAACAAATTCAAACGATATGACGTCCGAGAAATTTGATTTAAAACAAAAATTATATAAAATTCTGATTGTACATATTGGCGCATCATTGAAGTGCATCTGCATTGTCCTCGCAATGATACGAATATTAGTCTGAAATATACTCGTGAATTTATTTATTAACAGCTCTCACTATTTGGTATTTATAAATTATTTCTTTCTATATTTCATATTATTTTAGTTCTATTTCTGATAATGTGAAGTTGGTAGTTTTCAGCTGCTTCCATTGTCAAATACGAAATGTTCCGATTTCAATATCTCCTTTAATTTCTATTATATTACAATACTCTCTATATTTTTATCTAAACAATTAAAGTCACCGATAGAACTTGCAAACCAATATCTCAAGTTCGTTTATCCCTACAAAAATGTTGCATACGCTAGATAGTTCTTACGAACGATTTTCCCTAATACCTGTACGTAAAAACGAAAATACTTAGGTATACCTAATAACAACACATACATTTTCGCCATTAACCGTTCGTGTTTGACCTATTCTCGATCGACGTCGCGTCGCGACCTCGAGCCTCAACCGATAAGTCATCGCGGGCGTGTATTACGTGACATAACCTGTAACGCTCGTCGAGAGGCCACTATACGGTCCTCCACGGCGAATGCTCTCGCTCAGGTAGAAAAGCAGGCAAGCGGGGCGAGAATGCACCTGGCCGGTGTGTCTTGGCGGTACACAAGAGAGTGACCTGCCAACCTGCCAGTACAGCGAGCAGCCTGGCTGCGTTCACCTGCGCAAGGTTGTCTTTAAACTTCGACGTAGTGTTTTTGTGCCTGCGATCCCCCTTAATCGAATGGAACGATTTCGTGTACAACGAATGTGCCGTTTTCTGGTACAATTGCGTTATTGGCCCCATTAAACGTTTTTTTTCCTCGATACGTGAATATTTCCCCGCGTATTACCGCGTGGCTAGCTACGTTATATTTTCAGAACTGTGCGTGACCTGTGGAGAGCGCCACCGCCGACACACGCAAATGCGGTGATACAGGTCGACCCAACAGGTAGTGTATTGTGCGTACGTCCTCGAACTTTAATTGTAAGACACGTCGGATGTTTTTTTTAAGGTCGTTGTGAAGGAAATGCAACTCATTCCATAAAGTATTCGAACCAGTGTCCATTTTGACACATGTAGAATATCTCTATTGTAACGAATATAGAACGTTAATCATAGTTCTCTGGTTACAATTTCAACGGGGATTGACCTGTTTGTACGTTAATAACATATTTCGAATCGTCATTCGATGGATCTGTTCGTTGTGACGCATGAATTTCCATGAAAGATAAGACCATCGGAATGTAAACGATAATAAGGGCCAACACGGATAGGGTTTGTTAAATAGTTTATGGTGACACGTGTCTAAACGGGTCAATGGCTCGAGTTTGAAAAAAAAGACGACAGGTGTCATGTTACTATCGTGGAAATTCTTCAACGCAAAATTAGAATGACGGCTTCTTCAATTTTATGCGTTTGCAACATTTCTGTGAAATTAGATACGTATGATATTATTGATCGCAAAGATAGTAATCTAAACGCGTTGATGTTTGTGAAAATTTGGGGAAACATATTTTTGACGGGTCTCAAAGTGACTGTATACTTTATATTGAAAGACTGTCGTAAGTAGGAAAGTTTAAAGAGGACGTTTGTTACTATTATAATGTATAATGAACGTAAGGTGCCAGAATGTTAACTTATTGAAACAACGGGACAGGCGCCGTTTTCTCATGTGCCTGCACTGACAGTGGTGACGAAGTCAGATCACGAGTGTATGAAAATGGACCATTCGCTCTATGACAGCCAGTGTAGCATGGCTATGGTATCGGCATGCGCCTAACCACATAGCAACCTACGAACCGTAGAACTCGGGACCATCTCTTTCACTTCTTAAAATGGTAGGGGGAGAGGGTTGCGGCATGTAGGGGCGGGCGGCAAATGCTCTAGTTTTCATTTTTATAGCACGCTGATGCTTAGGCCTTTAAACGATGCGACGTTCTATCTACGTAGATGAAATCAGACTGTATCTGATCACGATTTATCCAATCCTACCTGATGTAATGCATTTAATATCGGAATGTTATGTAATATTCGGGGAAAAAAAAGATCTTCAATTTACACTAAACAATCGTTGCAAATAAATGTGCAACGTATTGTACGCAAAACTTTTTAAGAATGATTCTTAAGATGCCGTGAAACTTTAGTTCATTGAAAGATAAATTATTAACAAATATGAAAAGAGTATCGATCTATAAATATATATAAATGAAGATGCTGTAATACTCTATATCCCTCCTTCCATTGAATATAATTGATAAAGTTTAAATACTATCGCTGCCCCGAACATAACTTTACTGAAAAAGTGGGTACGGATTGTTAGAAAATACATGCATACGTAACGTGCACATAATGACATCAGCGTAGAAATATTTTGCGAGGGAAACCAATCTTATTCGTATAGCGAATTCAAGACTGTCGAAAAGTGTTCAATATCTTTATTTACTGGTTTTACAGAAAGAAATGGACAGAGATCATAGGGAACAACACGATCACGATAATTTAAATGAAATCGAGGAGGAACGAAAAGTAGGAATGGATTTTCGTAATTTGTCCCGTCACCATGGTATGGATCATGCCACGGATGTTGAAACGGAGGTATTTATTAATTACGTTTTCTCAAATACTTTCTAGATCGTAGAAATACTTTTGTTTTAAAAATAATCAATCTAAAAATTTCATTTTCCTTTTAGCGCGATATGGATATTGATCAAAATGACCGTATCGAAAATTTACACGACGATAAACTAGATCAAAATATAGGTCGAAATTTCCACAATATGGCACATCATCCAGCTTTGGTGCGTTTTCGATGTATTCATCTTGAAGGAAATTGCAAGCAAAATTATCGCCTTTTACAAATATATTTATCATTTCTTTTTTTTTGTTCACATTTCCAGAGAGATATGGAAAGAGATCAAAACAATCATGTCGATAATGTACACGATGATAAAGTTGATCATAAAATGGGTAGAGATTTTCGTAATTTGGGATCTCATGCTGGAATGGTTCATTTGCACTCTGGAATTGAGCATTTAAATAACGTTGACGTAGAGGTATGGTTTGCTGCACTTTATTTATTAACGTTCGTATTATTATGTATGTTATGCGATTGTATGACGTTGCGATATTTTGTTTCAGGTAAAGCTAGCAAGAGATGTCCGTGGTTCTTTAGGCTTGGGACTGTCGTTGGAACTGTGTGTGGTTTGTGGAGACAGAGCTAGTGGGAGACACTATGGTGCAATAAGTTGTGAAGGATGCAAGGGTTTCTTCAAACGAAGTATTCGAAAACAATTGGGCTATCAATGCAGAGGAAGTAAAAGCTGTGAAGTTACCAAACACCATAGGAATCGCTGTCAATACTGCAGACTTCAAAAATGCCTGGCAATGGGAATGAGAAGTGACTGTAAATTTATTCACAATGTTAGGGTTAGCATTGCATTGTTTTATATCGAACTAACATAATCATAATTACAGCTGTTCAACATGAGCGAAAACCCGTGTTAGGCGAGGCTGCAGGGGTAAAAGTAGGAAACAGAAGTCCTAGAGTTAAACCGGAACCACAACAACCAGTATCTGAAACACCTCCAACTTGGGAGCAACCAGAAAGTCCCAGTATGGAAGACCAAAGTAGTGATAGTGACCTTAGTGATGCGCTAACATTAGCAAGGGAACGTTTACTTATCTCCCATGCATTGGATAGCATGGCTAAACTTATCGGAGATGTGCGTTTCATTTATTTTATACGGGACACTTTATCAAATATTTTTCGATGTTTTTAAGGAGCATCTCGTTATAGATTTGATTTTAATAATTTTGTTACAGAGTGTTAATGGCTCCAGTGAGACAGAAGAAGAGTGGACTGGTCAGTTAATATCTGAAAGACACACATCGTTTGAATTAAGAGCTCCAAGCCCAGCACCTGCGTACTTATCGATACATTATATTTGCGAAAGTGCCGCAAGATTGCTTTTCTTATCAGTTCATTGGGCAAGAGGAATCCCTGCATTTCAAGCATTACCGTACGTGAGCACCAACTATAGATATTATTACTTAGAGACTTAGGAGCCGAAACATGGCTGAAAATCGTTTTGCAATTCACAGATCTGAAGTTCAAACAACGTTAGTACGTAGTTCCTGGGGACAGCTCTTTACTTTAGGACTTGCACAGTGTGCATATACTCTATCCCTTCCAAGTATTTTGACATCGATAATAAATCATTTACAAGCTAGTATTGCGCAGGAAAAAATTACAGCTAGTAAAGTAAAGTCCGTCACAGAACATATATGTAGACTACAAGATTGTGTTAGTTCACTCCATAAGTTGCAAGTGGATTCTGTCGAGTACGCATACCTTAAAGCGCTAACGCTTTTCAGTTCTGGTGAGTAAGAAGTAAATTGGACAGTCGCTTTTAAAAAGAAAACGTTTGCTTATATTTGAACACGATATGTGTTATAGATAACGTCTTAGCTGGTGTCTGGCGGAAAAAAGTAGAAGTTTTACAAGAAGCTGCTTGGACAGAGTTACAGCAGCGTGTGGGGTCCGACAGGTTACCTCGTCTACTGCTGAAACTTGCACCACTCCGTTCAATAAACCCTAGAGTTTTGGAAGATTTGTTTTTTGCAGGCCTGATTGGTAGAGTAAGCGTAGCTAGTGTCGTGCCTTATATTCTTACCATGCAAGATTACAAAGCTGAACCTGAAAGTCATATGGGGTGACAATTACTATTTGTGCAATGTAAGTCGTGACCTAAAAAAGTGATATCTATAAATATATATTATATATATAAACGTTAGTGTTGAACACCTTGAATATTTTTATATACTGAGAAAGTAAAAGAGAAAACTGTAAAGAGGCAATGATGATCTTTATTTTTCGTAAAAGAAATATAATTCTTATATGCCTCTGTTTAAATAAAACTGTTCGAACTCAGGGTAGATGTAATTTAACTTGTTGATCAGATGTAATATCTAGTTTACAATATTCTGATGTTTAACATTTTTTGTTCTATTTATTAAAAAATTCACTGCCTGTCGTACAAAGCTTTCCATAATACACGAGAGATTTTGTTAGTAGAAAGCATTAAGAATTGTATTATTAGCTTGCAAGTATTAATTCTTCCCTTCTAGATTATAGAATACAATTACGTTCTAGCAGTCTTTGTTGTTGTGTTCAATAGTTGTTATTTGATCGATCATTGCAAAAAACGATAGTGTATTAATTTCGAACTTACAAATAAAAATGTGTATCTCGAAAGTTTTGTATTGACGCGTGATATAAAAAAAAGGGCGGGGCAATATTACTATACTTATAATTTATTGTTAGCGAAAAAAGTAGCCCCTAACCGAATTAGGAATTTTGTACTTTGTGCACTGAAATCTTAAATTGTAAAACTAATTATTTTTGTATGAAACTGTTGGCCAATCATTAAGAAGCTACAATAGCTGTTTTCATTCGTATTTTCAGCCTTATTATGCGAGTATATAAAGAGAATTACATATGCATTGAAATTGTCAGGGAAAATCAAATCTTTAATAATATTTCGTCTATATTATCGCTTTCCGTCCGACAAAACAATTGACAAACGTTTTAATTTTGATTAAAGTCAGAGTCGAAGTATCTTTCTAAGAAAAATATAAATTATTGAATTATACTGAAACGATGAACTCTGTGTAAATATTAGTACAAGCATATTTCGTTTCATTTGAGCATAATCTTGAAACGTGTCGTTACTTTATTAGAAATGAGTTGGAATGTGCACACGTTTTACTTATTTTCCTGGAAATTAATCACTGGAAATGGTATATTTCTAGGCTGTGTTTTATTATAGACTAAATAAAAAAAAAGATGCAATGTTTTTAAAATTTCTTACCAAGACAGAAAACGTGCAATAGTACTAGCTCGTGTAATATTCAAAAGAGGATGCAATCAATAATTTCAATTTATTTCCAACAGGAGATAATATAATACACTCCTCTTATGAATATGAATAAAATAATTATGCACGAAGTATTGTTTACTGCAAAAAGGACAATAAAAGTATATTTTCTATGGAAAGCAAAACACTTAGCGAGTTATAAGAAATGAAGAAATAAATGTGTAAGCGTTTACTTAATGAATTATACATTTTATATCTTGCTGTTAATTGTATTTATATAATTGAAAATAGATATAAGTCTGCATACGTTGTATGTATATATTTGATGATTATGAAACAGTAAAAGAACATTAGTATTTTTAGGGTACGATAATATGATAATCTTGCGTATTTAATGTTACGAATAATGTTTAGACTACCGATATCTTTTCTCGTTGTACCGAAATTAATCGTTATATACTTTTAAACTATTCGCAATTGTTAACATTCATGGAAACGTTTTTGCTGGTTGAGATTCCCACAAACATTTTCATAATCAATAAGTGTGTACAATATTTCTACAAATGTTTTATCTGTAGTTAAATATAAGTATTCTTTCTTATTCGATAATCCAAAGATTAAGCAGCAATACGTTCTTTCTTTTTTTTTACAGATATTCTTGTAACTTATACTTGTTGAGTAAAATTGATATAATTCCTAGGAATTATTAACGATTTTTATTACGTATTTCAATTAAGCGTAGCGGCAGGTTCTCTATGAAATAGCACCGTTGTGCATTGAACTAATAATAATTACATTAATAAAAATTTACTTTACAACATCAGAAATGGTATTGACATGATAACACAAAGTTGTTATTTATAATTTATACATTACGAAAGGACTTATTCATTGCGTTATATGTTATTATGTACAATGTTTCGCCGTAAAGCTATCAATGAAAATCTTCTAGCATTCATATATTTTGTGTACTTCAATTACTATTTAATGTAATACTTAGCAGACAATACGATAGAATTAGAAACGACGAGTTGAAATGAAGAAAAAAACAAACTATGTAAATATAAAATGTGCCTGTATGAAAAAGAAATATTTATATTAAATATAATAGTTTTGTAATTATCTAAGCGGTAAAGTGCAAGAGGCCTGAAGAATGTTGCCCCTTCAGTTATACTATGCGAAAAAATTATGTATATACATATATACCTGTTAATTGTAGTATAATATAAAATAATCTGATTGAAAAAAATAAATAATTATTAGCTTGTAAAATCGTTCCCCATTATTATTTACATCGTGCGCGTAACTCCCAAGGAATGAATTTCCCAACAAATAAATACGACAATTGAATCGAAAAGCAAACTACAAAATAGTGATACGGGAACCCGAAAAGTTTTAGCATAGAGACGTCCCTGTGCAGTGAGTCACATCCTAAGTAAGATTGCTTGTAGAGGCGCTTTGCCGCCATATCCACTTTATCCACTAGTGTGTTTGTGAATTGGTTTTTCGTACAGAAAGTCGGAGTCGATGAGCGGAGTTGAGTTCAGTAGTGGTCGATCGGATGTGCGTAAAGTATGAGTACGAACAAAATCGTGATTGAATAAATTGCCCGCTGTACGTTTCCCATAGCAAAACAATCGGTTTTCACGGCGTCATTGAATATTTTAATAACTTGTGTAAACCGGCTATTCTACAAGAGCCAGACAGGTATTCCAATCTCTTCGACCGTTTCTCGAACTTTGGTGACACACCTCGGCAGAACTTTCGTTCTGATCACGGGAAGTACGAGGGGCAAGGGACCCACATTTTGGCCACTTGTGAAAATTATATTTGTTTTTTTGCACACCGTGGGTAATAAACAAATTTGTGAATCAGTGTAATGACGTATCGTAGGAAGAGTAAAACGTAAGAAATTCTAATCAGTGTTGTTTGATGACAATGACAAGTAAAATGTTATAACAGTGGTGTTTCTACCATTTCATGTTACATTACTTATTAGTGTCGTGACGTTGTTGTGTTGAAGGAAGCGCGCAAAACATCGCCAGGTACCATCAGCATTAATTTCACTCATAATCACGCTAAAGATTTTCCTTTTTTTTTATCGTATTTCTTTTCCGAATTTCAGTGTGCAATTAACTTTAAGCCATCATTTTGTTTGCATACGTCACACGCTATCGCTACATATCTGTGTAAAAATAAAATCAGACGGCCGCTTGTGGTGTATAATTGACGAAGTATGTATAGATGGCGAATTTGGCGGTGCATATGCGTTTATGTAAACATGCACATCTTTGCCGAGTCATTTCGCGCATTGTTTCTCTCGTTACGTTTATTTGGTCATTTCTTGAACCTTTGTTGTGCAACCTTTGCGTAATAGAAATGCGATTCATCTGATTAGAAGTGTTGGGAACATCGCCACGTGTGTAGCACCTTTCTCACACAAATACGCACAAAACACACGTGCGCAAAATTGCTTTTCGATCATGGCTTCTTTCTCTCTTTTTTTTTATTGCACCCTGCACGTTTTTCATCGACAATCATCTTTTTATTATTGACGATCAGTTTCAACAGATTTTTTTTATCTTCAGTTTTCAGCTGGCCTTCCTCTGTGTGATTATTCTTTGGATATCGAGTTCTTGTTTGAATGATTGAATTCCTTGTTTTGTTCAACGACGCGGACCTCATCACAGTTTACCCATATCCAACCGCTACCTGGTTGCATTGCCTCTGAGAATTCGTTGGAGTGTTGGCTTTCCCGGAGGGCGATGCTTTTAATCTTCATACAACGATTCGATTAATAACATAGCAAAAACAAACAAAAAAACATTAAAGAGCTACACAAATGCCGAAATCGGCAACCAAGTGGACATTTTGGAGGTCTCTATCATAATTATATTTGATTTCTTCGATACCTACGTTCCGATATTATTTGTACGCCGAGTCATCACTAACGACTTATCGAATCAAAATCACTTCAAACACATTGGCGATAAACTTAAATATACATATATGTGTATATATATATCACTCTCGACGTTTTGCACATTCTATCGTATCAAGTTGCACGTTATTATTTAATCCTATGTCGATCGAAACTTGCACCATAACTGTACATGTAATGAGATGCTTCTAATGTTTTTCACCGTTTTCGTTGAATTTTGAGGACTGAGTTTTTTTATCTTAACACTCCTTTATTAACTTTTCTTGTTTTTTGTTGGTTTATCAATAAATCATTCTTGGCGTTTTTTGTGCTGCACTTATCAATAGTGTCAAAGTTGCACATACTTTGCGCACCCGATTACGGTGCTCTATTGATAATTTCGAAATGCATCAATCGTCTGGGTCCAACTATATTGTATCCATATGTACTACAGCTTTCGGGCGATCGATTAAAAGTGGTTATGTAATACCGAGATATGTGCGTAAATTATAAATTCAGTCGATCCAATTTGTTTCTCAACAGTTAAACAATTTTGTGTATAATTATGCAATTAATTAATTTGCGCATATTTTCTGTAATAATATCAGAACGCCGAATTTATGTATGATAGATTTGTACAAGTGTTCTCTGGAAATACATCGCAATCTATGAAGGATAGACCAATTTTCAGATAACGTGCATACGTATATGAAACGTCTAAGGGGTAACATATTGCCAGGGGCGCGTAATCGCGTTTCGTGAATAAGCGACAGCACGACTTTTAAAACGAGCGTAAACTATGTTCCGTCGGTAACTCTTAAAGATAAAATAGGCGCCGTGGCTTGAGCGCGATAAAATAGCTTTCCATTGGCGAATGATATTCTTTTTCTTTTTTACCTATACTAATACTGTCATTCGCGTGGCGCATTCAGAAGTGTCAGCACGAAATATGCTATCATTCTAAAATTGTCCTTATCAACTAGCCAGTCAAACAGTTGTACCTCTCCGCATTTCTCATGAAGTGCTTCAATTTGTTCCGTATATTTATACTGTTGGTATATTTGCAATTGACGATAAAGTAGCCGGAGAAAGAAAAATAATAAAGTTTCTCTTTCCAAGAGGCAGGGAACTGTATCTAACGTTCGGTTACCATTTTAGAAAGTGCAAGAGGCCCGTCGGCGAGGAGAACGAAGAGGATAAGAAAGGGAAACGGAAACGAGCAGCGGAAATGGAGATCGAGGTATCAAAGAAAGATGTGGCGGTTGCCGCCGTTGAAAACAAACGGAAAACCAAGGACCATAGTAATAACCATCAAAGATGCGACGCTCGTTTGCCGAAAGTTACAACGATCACCGATGACTACGAGATCAGTAGCCATGTACTTGGCCTTGGAATAAACGGAAAAGTTGTACAGTGTTATGATATAAATACCAGGAAAAAGTATGCGCTCAAGGTAAGATAATTAATCAACGATTTCATCTTTCGAGTCTGTTCGTTCCATCGTTGTCTCACTTCCGTTAGTTATTCCGCGAAATACAGTTCAGCCTCTATCTATAAAATCACAAACACCAAGGAGTCTCTTAAGAACAGCGTAAAACAATCCATTATTTCCTCTTTATTGCAGAATAAAACCAAACTCAATAAGATTCGTCAGGTTTGTTCACTTCACCGTTGTACGAACGAAAAGTTTCGGCCAATATTTCATTAAAATTCCACGCGCGCACAGTAATAAGACGTACAAGACGTTCAATCATGTGATTACAAAGGTAACGTGAACGACGATTAATCTACGTGCACGTGTAGTAGATTGAGAACGTATATACATATGTACGTTATACTTTTTGTATCGGCTTTCGAACGCGCTATGGGCCGAGATAAACGTAATAACGTGGTTCACGAAGGCTTCGACTCTTATCAGGGAAGGAGGGAAAAATTAAAGAACATACACTTCTATGTATTACAGTTAGGAGTGTAAGACGACACGTCTGTCCTTGGCTATTTTTGGAGTATATAGAACGATGGTCCAAGGATGAATCTTGTCTCTTGCATCGATGCGAAATTGTGCATATTTAACGTGTACGCGCCCGTATTTGAAAGGATCTATCGATCCGAGATGCGTCGATACATACCTCTACTTAGCGGTGTTAAAGTATAATACAATCGGCTAACGAGATGGCCAAGCGAGTTCAGACCGCGAGTCATCTTCTATTTATATTCGGTGATTTCCCATTCGACGATTCCGACCATGCGGTGTATCGTTCGATGCCTGTTCGCCTCTTTTATTTTCACTGTATCGCCTTGGAAAATTTTTCGGGGATCCTTGCCGTTTTGGCGTTTTCACAAAACGGTTTGTTGATCTTGTACTCTGGTTGCAGCAGCGCAGAATTCCGCGAGCAGCGGAAGAGATACGAAAGCGCACGAGTTATAATTATAGTGTAAACAGTACGTTAGCCGTGAAAAATTGGCGACTTATTAATAGCGAAAAATATTGATAGGGATCGTAATCAATTTTAGGGTGATCGATGATAATTGGCACGGTTTTGTCCGTAATGATTCAAGGTATACTTTTAGAGAATTTACGCGTAAAAATGAACGGGTACGTTAGGAGGAGCGAGTATAATTATTTATTAACTTTCGTAAAGAAGTTAGCGGAGGTTTTGTGAATGTATCGATTATAGAGTACAATGTCAATGACCGATTACGAAAATCATATTATGATGGTGCCACGCATTTATATAAATAATATGAGTAACCAATACAGCAGCTGTTACCGTTTCCCCTTTGTTTACACAATATTTGTGAAATTCTAGATTGATGAAGAAGATACTTCAATTGTTTACCAATATATTCACCCATAATTATGTAATGTACACTCTATAAAATATCTAAATAGCATTGCGTAATCAAGCTCGTTGCTCAAATAATTTAGACTATTAATTCCTCTTTTATACTCATACTATGTATGTCACATTTATGATTTTTTTTATGCAGCTGATGCACCTCGCACTATATCTGTCTCAATCATTTATCTAAAAATAAGTTACGTTCCCTTCTTTCCTACAGAAGAAAGTAAATATGCTCCTTCGAGTGGGGATACGTACACATCTGACTGAATGGACAAGAATAGCATGATAAGCCTCAACGAAAATATGTCATTATTAATATAGTATCGATGATCTCATACTTGCTTACGTTAACATGGTGAAAGCCATTGGACGTATCGATCATTTGCCTAATCCGGTTAAAGAGTTAATAATGTCTGTCCACTCGGGAATCGACTATCGAAATGCTCAATACGTGCATAACGTTGAATATCGTGAAATGCAGATTGTTTAATTTTACGTGATTGTGTTTTCACCTGTTACAATACACAGGTGAAGATGCACAGTTTACAAGGGTATAAGTCATACTAATATACTGATACTTAAACCCCATAAAATCCATTACTATACTTTTTACCTCGGATCAGAATTATTTCCAATTTCAAATGAAATGTGAGAAGCTCAGCTTTAAATTCGTTAATATTATGCCAAAATGCTTATACATACTACCATAAACGCATTTGCCAGTCAACCGCACTCTACCATTAATTCATTCCATCGAATTATTGGAATCGTACAGAATTGGAGTTGGTCCACGAAATTGTTTAAATTCTATGCATTGGAAATTGCGAGGAGGTTTAACAGGAGCACCAATAATTCTATTATTCAGCAGCGTAATTCGTAAATTACCTTCTTACTAGACATTTATATCACTTTATAATTGTCCCTAATGACATTAATCGAAATTACTATAATTATAACGCTCGTCGTGCAATTAATAACGTTTGTACCGCGCGAAGGATATTATATAACAGTTAGCAGGACAGACACGGTCGTATAGATTTTGCTGATTCAAGGAAAAGTACCTCGAGGCATATTCGAAGAGAAAGCTACGGAAACGTGTACAGGTATACATATTTCGCCGCGTGTTTTCAAGCAGTTACAACAACAAAAAAGAGTCAATACCCGTGGACCCCGTACAAACGAACGGTGTATGTACAACCCAGTTTTTTTTTATCTTTTAACAATTTTACATTCGTCGATTCGATTACCTTCTACCTTGAAACAACGGCCAGTGGGACCGTTGTCGCCACTGTTTTACATTTCTCTGTTTGCCTTGGCGGTAGCATTCCGAGAATACTTGAATTTTTATCTCCTCGTTGCTGCGCGAAAGAACGTTTCGTGTATATCTCTGCGATTCATCGGTAGAATCGCAATAACAAGAAATCGTCGTTGATAGCATCGACGCGCGTATGCATCCTTTTCAATGAAAATTAAATGGAGAAAAACGGAGAAGAAATGATAAAATGTTGTACGCTGTTAATCTTTTTTATTACGTTCCTGCATTACTCACGTGTAGGTATGACGTACGTACGACAGGCATACAGTACGGAGAACGCGGATTGATTCTGTGTAAATTTTCGCACGCGTTTACGTCATAAATGGTTCAAGTGCGTTGGATGTTCTTTTTTTGTTTCTGCTACGTAAAATACCTTGGCGTGGGCTTGATGAGTACAATCTGATTATGGAGGCTATTAACAGTAATTCCCCGTGTACCATTTATGTCACTTTGCAAAACGCTAATCTTATTAACATGGAGCAATACGTAACTTCGATGGGGCTTACAAGACAAATACGTAATCGTGGAAAATCGGTACAAATAGGCCTGTTAACAATTATTAGCTAATTAAATCCGTGGGTATGTACTTCTATTTGCAGACCTGGAGATTCTCCGTGCATTAGTGTAATTGAAAATATCTCGCGATTGAAATTGAGTTGGAAGAAAGTTTTGCAAGATTAATGATGCAAACATTAAATGTTTGCTTGCTAACTGCGGAGGAGAATTTGTATTTTTCGGAGACGCAAGGAGGAAGATTTTTAATGAAGTGTTTCAATATTTTTCAAGTAGCCAAAGTACTCTGTGGAGTAAAAGTGCAATGTCCAACCATTGGACGCTCCTTTCACCCTTCTTTTATTTCATAACTGTATCACAGTTTCTGGAGTTTGTAATTACACGCGTTACAGTACCGAGTATAGACCGATGGCGATGAATGAATAACACGCAACATTTCAATGTTATAAACTTACAAGTTCATGGAGATTACTGGACATAGAGAGATAATGTAAAGTAACAAGATATTGACGGTTGCAAAACCAAATGAATAAACGACAAAAAGTCCACAGTGTATTCTTACTTAATGGTACACTTCAACGGAGATTTCTGATTGAAACTATTTAGATAAAAGACATTTTGCACCGTGCCAATAGCTTTGTTGAAACGTTAGATAATACTTCCCGCATGCTCTTGCCAAGTGATCCTTTTACTTCAACAAATATATAAATATATTTGAAATCATAAATTCCCACACGCAATCCTTTGTTGTCTTGTGTTGCCAAAGTTTTGCAACAATTGCTATACGATATATATTATACGATGGTATATAGCATGGAACTATATTATAAAGAATTCCATTATTGGAAGAAAACTCCGAAAGAAGAAAAGGTTTCACGGTACTTTACATCGTGCACCGTCTACATTTGCATTTATCGATCGCCGCACGATTACCTTAACTAAAGAATGTTGGATTGTAAATCGCTGTGTATAATGCAATAAGTTTTATCGATCCGACAAACTTACGCCAGCTGTTTTTGGGTCATTCACCAGTATTCCTTAAAGTGGATGTACGAGTTTCCTAGACGCGTAATTGTAGGCTTGCAGACTTGCCGTTCAATATTCGTACGGTTCACCGAGTATTCTTTATCTCGTTGAAAATCGCACAATGCTTTATAATAAGTGCAAGCTCGCAATTCTCACTTCTCGTGTTTACCTCATTTTCATTTTAACCGAGTACGTAACGATTAAATGATTTAATCGTGGTTCAATGCCAATTATATAATGTCGAAATGTGTATGTACATACAAGCCACGCGAGAATTCTAAGTACGAGATTGTTAATATTTGGTATGAACATATTGAACGTGAACCGTGGGTGAGACGCGTTGAATTTTCTATTCAGGCCGTTTTAATCATTTCTGATTTTGCAACACATTGCAACACATTTTTGCAATCTTAGAAATATGTATTGGTGTACATATCTCACGAATATGTACAATGAATGTACAAATTTTGGAGCGGCGGTGGCTCGTGGAAACGTGAATGAATTTTTTTTTTGTAAATTTTACCTGTCGTTCAACGTGTTAATTATTGTATTTGCATATTTTTACAGGTTTTACATGATTGCGTCAAGGCACGACGAGAGGTTGAGTTACATTGGAAAGCATCGAATTGTAAGCATATAGTCCAAGTGAAAGATGTGTATGAAAATACGTACTGTGGATACAAATGTTTATTGGTTGTTATGGAATGGTAAGCTTTTAAACGACGTACTAATAGCTTTCATTGATGAGCTCTATCGATTTCCAAAATGGAGTTAAATGTGTATTTACGACATTTTTAGCATGGAAGGGGGAGAATTGTTCGAAAGAATACAAAATAGGCAAGACGGTGCTTTCACGGAGAGAGGTAAATTGAATTAACGGATCGATTTCTTAAATATTTTAAATAATTAAAATCGAAAGAATTTTTTCTTATAAAACTACTTATCACGATGTATTTGCAGAAGCTGCGCAAATAATGTATGAAATATCTGTGGCTGTAAAGCATTTGCACGATATGAATATTGCGCATCGGGATCTCAAACCAGAAAATCTTTTGTATTCTAAACCAGGTATGTTAATGAATGTGTGAAAAATATATAGCTTACAGAGCGGAATTTAATGAAACATAGTGTATGTTGTTTGTTTTTTTCTTTAGATAGTACTGGAATCTTGAAACTTACGGATTTCGGTTTTGCAAAAGAAACACACTTGGAAGACACGTTGCAAACACCGTGTTATACACCATACTATGTTGGTGAGTTGCCTTTAATATACGAAATAGATTTCTGACAAAATAAATATTACAGGTATTTTAATAAAAGGGCACGTTATGGAAATCTTACAATAAATCTTCCTTTTCTTTATAAAGCTCCTGAAGTTTTGGGACCAGAGAAGTACGATAAAAGCTGTGATATATGGTCGCTTGGTGTCATAATGTATATATTGTAAGTTGATATTACTTAACAGAATTAGTGAATAATTACTATTTCTATCGGTCTAAATTCATTCTATAATACATCGATATTCCGGAACGTTTCAGATTGTGCGGTTTCCCACCGTTCTATAGTGATCGTGGTTTAGCAATTTCGCCAGGAATGAAAAGGAGAATTCGGTTAGGTCAATACGATTTCCCAGATCCTGAATGGTCTAACGTTAGCACAGAAGCAAAAACTCTTATCAGGGGTATGCTGTGCACAGATCCAGCTCAAAGGCTGCATATCGCAGAAGTTATGCGCAACAAATGGATCGCTGTAAGAACTCTGTTCCACTTATACGAATGTGTATATTATATATTTTAGAATTTGTATAACAAAATATGCCGTTGCTTGTTCCTTATTATAGCAATACACAGAGGTACCACCTACGCCTTTGCATACAGGCCGTGTACTTCGCGAAGACGAGGAACTGTGGCCTGTAGTTCAAGAAGAAATGACCCGGTCTTTGGCCACGATGCGCGTGGACTATGATACAGCACACTTGAAGCAATTGGATCACACGAATAATGCGTTATTAAATAAACGTCGACAAGCGAAGAAAAATGATGTACCACCGCCTGCTAATCTAACGCCTACGTCCTAGGGAGGCGCAATAAAAGCCAGTGAATGCTGGCGTATTTTTTTACGAAGATGTATAAGGTATAGTGTAATTACCATGAGAATTGTTTTTTGACAATTACGTGATGTAAAATATCGGAGATTATAAAGCTGAATAGACTTGGCAAAAGTTACGTATACGCCCATAACACTTACAGAGTTTACTCAGGTTCCGTATTATAAACGCAATGCAAGCTGAATTGCAACGCACTCGATTGATAATTGATTGCATAAATTTCTACTGTTGCATTATATTCGTTCAGAATTCTAGAAAGTTTCTCTTTTTCCTGTTAATATTTCGAACGGATAAAATTTCCATTTCGAGGGCCCTGTTATATTCGCGTATGAAAAACATCGCGAGGAAAAATATCTTCCATTTATGGTAGGATGCATGCTACATGTTCCATGTTAAAAGAAACATACCTTAGAACGCTTACAACGCAGAAGTCAATAATAAAATAAATTGTAGCACAATTAATATGATGCGACGAAATGATAGTGTGCATTGTTGTTTTAATATGTCGATAAAACGTTTACGTGGAAATGTTTTGTCATTATTAACGAAATATTGAGTTCATATTGAAAAAAAAAAATAAGATCACCGATAATGTTTTCTGGTTCTGATAGAATATATTATAAAATTTCATAATGAAAGTTTGTTATTTAACTTGAATGAATATACACGTATCACTTAGTAGCTAACAATTTTATCTAATGATTTATTTATTTAAATCATAAATTCTAGATATTACGTATCCGAATGTGTATAGTGCTATTTTTTTCTTACATTAAAACAATCGCACTGCTTTTATTTATCGTAAACCGGCGTATAAGAACGAAACTTACTTTATAACATTCTACAAGTTTTAATTAACAGAAATATACAAAAATATAAAACTAACGTTCAAGCAAGAAATAATGCAAAATTGTGAGATGTACTTTTAAGTAATACCTTGACTGAGGCTTCATACACTTAACAAGGGAACATATTCGGGCAAGGCGCCAAGTTATTAATAACGTTTTATTAATAATAAATATTGATTGTTTCGTAAACTATTAGCCGTCTAATATCACTGGTAATATACAGAACATTATTAACAAACGAAAGCCTCATTCGAGTATGTTTCCTAGTATGAATTCGTATATTTGTCGCAAGGTGCTGACATATGTTGCCCTAAATCATTCTTTTAGGCACTAAACATGTACGATAATTTCATTTTTAACTAAAATTTATAATAAAACACGTCCTAGGAACAAAGATATAAATATTACGAAATAAATGTAGCAATTATATTTTTTTAGATATATTATAAATTATAAACTAATAATTGAAATGATTTTAGACTAAATGAAAAAAAATGCCTTAATCACCGTCAGGTCAATTTTTAGTTTACCGTAAGTTCAGCTAGTGTGATTAAGTCTTTAAATTAGACGCAGATTTAGACAACACTTAAATCGAGGGGCGATTAAATCTCAAGAATATATCACTGTTTCTTTTGAGGCGACTGATATACTGTTAATGTATATATTATATGTACGGACTATTTTTAATAAGATGCCTGTAAACGAGGTCATGATTGTCCATATAACTAGCATCACATCATAAGGAGTATTTGAAGATGTTTAATGGTTCAAAATAGACCATGCGACTGATAATAGTGCAGAAATAAAAGTTATCCGGCCTTAACAGTTTCGACAGTTTTATATTACTAAATATTCTTCGGGCATGTTGGAAAATATTTAATTAAAAATCGTGCCGAATAAATTTTTGGATTCATGGTTAAAAAGATTGTAACGCTTCAGAATTGTGAAAATAAAACCTTTATTCGTGTAAACATCATGTAATAGTTCAGCTCCTATATAGCATTAAAAATATTATTAACTGAATAAGTGCTAGCTATGTAACAAAGATCGATGTGAATTACAATTTAATGCTAAGATAAAAATACTTTTCAGATTCAAATAATACATAGAGTATTCCATGTTATAAAAAAAAAGATGAGATAGTACAATTTCCTAGCATAGAAATATTAGAAAATAGAAAGGAAGAAAAACAAATACACGTGTCTCATTTTGATTCGAGCTGGACTACATTATTGAAATATTTTTGTATTGGATATAAGTCTGTTGGTTTGCACTGCATTTATAAAATTTGACAATAAACGTACAAAATGTCTTTAATTAATGCAGCTAAACTATAATTAACTTTAGTTACGAAAAAAAACAAAATAAATACATAATGCTAGTAATATTAAAACCATAATTGTTTCATCGATTGTTCTTTACCTATAGCATAAATGTACTAATTAAAATCGTTGTGTGACAGTCCATCAAATCTTCTTTCGTTTTACTTGCACTATTTAGAATTAAGCAACGTGTGATTAATACACAATATCGTGCCTTTTTAATCCTGTATTTTTTAATTTATATCAAATTTATCGCGCAAATAATTGCTGGAAACATTACAATGACATTGGCTGTACAATTTATCATAATTAAGTATTTAAAATCTATAAATTCAGACTTACATAAATAACTTACTTCGATTATCCAAAATTAAAATAAATCTTCTATAAACATTTATTACAACTAATTGCTTCAAATACAATATTAAATTTCGTACATTATTCATAAAAAAAACGGGCACAAAATATGATCAAATAATAACAGACACTAGCTTTTGATATCACTAAAACTATTTTTCAATCTATCATTTACGACGGTAATAACAGGCTAAAAAGAGTTGAAAAATTCCAGCTCGTACTAAACTCCACGTTTTAAAAACACGTATAAAAGTTATAACAATTATGATTTATTTTGTGCCCCCGGATAATGTAACAAATTTTTATCTACCGTTTGTCTCGTTAAATTGAATTAAATATATGGTAAGTGTGAAACTCATGTATTTAAAATTTAGAAGGCGGGCAATTTATAAATAAGTATTTTACAAATTTTTTTATGTCAATATATCACAAGTTATGAAAAATATAATAGATTTCTTCTTTTTTCGTTTTTACAGCAAATTGTCTACCCTAAAATTATGTTGTACGATTATAGAGCATTTAAACCTAAAATAACACAAATTCTATTTTTTTGTATTCACAGTTAGCAACTGACTTTTTCGAGTCAAATTTATTTAAATAATGAATCTGCTTTAACCATTTCATCGCTATATCTTAACTACTATACCCCTCAATTATAAATGCATGTGAGGGTGCACAGTGCATATAAAAAAAAAGTTTTCACATAATCACATTTCTTATAAATAAGATGTTATATGCATATCATAATATGAAATACAGCATACTTGTTAAAATATTTGAAATACGCCTGGTATATTTTTTTTTTTCGAATTTCGTAATATTTAAAAATTGGTTTGCTAATTTCCTTCGAATTTTCTTATGTTTATTTAAAAGGTATGCAACTCTTTTTATGTAACTTACAAAACCAAACACTGTATGTTTCTGTGTTGTATCTTGTCATCGTATACTTAAGATGATCGAAAGGTTACACGGCTTCTGCACATCAAATTACAAGTTTATGCACAAGCTATACTTTAATTATGTAACACTAAATGCTGCATAATGAATGATTGTTGTTCTTATTAAATGAATTCGAATATTTTTTCTTTTTTACGATGCGAGTGTAAATTTATATCTGCAAGGCATAAAAGTAAAATTACAATAAGTTAAAACATTTTATTCGAGGTATCAGCCTTCTTATAAATTTGCTAGGAACTATTGGAATGCAAAGGAATGACAAATTTTGGTCCAAAAGGTGACCTGTATGTTATACCAACGTCCGCATATACTTTGTTTGGCAGTGCAAGATTACATAAATATAATCTGCCATTGTCAACGCTATGAGACAATGGTAATCCCCCAAGCAGGCTAAATTTGCTAAGTATTCCAGGTGTTCCTGTCGCGGGTGGTTCAACAGCTAAAATAGGTGCCCTGTTACTATTTGCCCACCTTGCTATAGGTGTAATCATTCTTGGAGAATTTTCGTCACAGAGTGCTACCAGTATCAAATCTACCATCGACGGCAAATTTTTAACTTTAGTTTCTACCTTGTTTCCTGTTAGTTTGTATAAAGATAGTTCTTGCAGGAGGAAAACATCCTCAGAATTTTCTACGAATACTATTGTCTTAACACCGTGGCTAGACAATTGTCTAGCACAGTTAACACCGGCAGCCCCCGAACGATGCGGCCCGCATAGCACAACAACTGTTGGCCACTGATGTGCATTGTTTGGATTAAGTCGATGACTTCCTCCCAACAGTTGCAATATAATTTCCGCGCCGGCACGACCAAGAAGTTCCACCTAAAGGTTAAAGTTATTTCTATTTACTGCAAATGTTATACATTTTTTTCTTTTTCACGCACGTTTGTCTTATTAAATTTTACATACTCTACGCTCCCAACTAATTCCAAGCCGATCCGCCGCTCCGATTAATTGACGATGAAGATTAAGAGTTATACTAGGAATTATTAAACCATTGTCAGTTACGTATTCTTTTTCCCCGGCACTGGGAACCATTATCTGTCTAAAAACCGTGGGCTCGGAAACAATAATATTCTCGTCATGTCTGTATCTTCCGCTGGAACCTCTATTATTTTCTGACTGCTTGATGATATCGGGCTTTAATGAATTGATTTCCTGCCATACCGCCTGTAAGGAAAAACAGATTAATATAACTTCGATGTTTGTTCAACGAAACTCGCCAGTCACAACTTCCATTTGATAAAACTAACAGACCTGTTTATTGAACAGTGCCAAGTTCTTTTCGAAATCGAAATCTTGACTCAAAGATTGATCGATTGGTGTTCCAAATGTGTGTTCATCGCGTTCCAAAGCTCTTTGTCTATGACTCAATCTCTTTTGTATCGGCTTAGCAATAGATTCAGCTGAAAAGATGGATTATCATTAATGAACCCTTTATGTTTGCAGTATACAGAAGAAGGAATTAACGGCATTGTTATACCTGATGGAATTTTTCCATTCGCAGATTGTTCCACGGCAGGTTGAGTATTACTATCAGGTTTCTTAAAATTCGATTGCGTTTGAGACGACGTGGATTGAACAGAAGCCGGTACGCTTTCCGAGAAGGACCTTCCGGCTCTCTTGGCGATAGGTCTCTTTACAGTTACCTTATTTGGTGCTTGACCATTATCGTTTGTACTTGATCCAGTTTCATTAATGGATATAAATTCCACATTCAATATATCTTTTGCGCTAAAAATTTGTCGATTATTTGGAAGCAGGTGTTATTTATATAAAAGTGATTAAATTATAATTCTTTAATACCTTAAAACAACTACTGGTGAGGTATGAGGTACCCCGTTGCAAAAAGCTTTCGATAGTGAAACATAATCTTTATTTAAATCAACTATTTGTCCTTGATAAGTTCCAATGTCTTCGGTACACTTCACAGAAACTGTACAGCCCACAAATTGTTCTGACATTGTGATTACCTATCGGCAGACAATAAGTTTAATAATTAAAATTATATTTCAATTTCGCGAACTTTCATTCGAAAGAAAATAATGATATTATGTGAATAGTTGTTTTAAAAATAGCTGTGCATAAACGATAGAGGATAGTGTTCCAAATTGTGAATCAAGAAACTAAAGGAAATCTGAATTTAACGAAAAATATGAAGATTATACAAACCAAATGTAGACGATGGAGTACGGATATATTTCTAACAACGGGTGATGGTATCGTTTAGTAATATATGATTAATTCAGTATTCTGTAATTGCTTTTGCGTTTAAAAATATCAAATATATGACAATACATTCATTAATACGGAATGCCGGACACAAAATTTCTGTATATTTTCATCCCTACTCTAACCCCACACCGTTTATAAGTAACTACTTCAACACGTTACACGAAAAGCAGGCATACCCTGCTATTATTGGTTCATCTTTCGTGCTATTGATTTTTCCCTAAAAAAAGGCACTAGAAAGTTTCAAATATTTGAAATATTTATATACGGGTTCAATTTAACAAACGACCAAAAAGGAACAATCGTATATTTTGTACATATATCAATAAAATAATATATAATATGTACAACTGGGCCGAGTATTGTAACTGAGAAATTCAAATTGCCTTCAGTTAGCCTACTGGTTTTCGTTTCGTGTCTAATTTTTTTCAATATCTCATTTGAAGTCTAGTACGCATTCAGTAACTAGTTAAACGTTTAAAAATCGAGGACGCTTGAAAAGTAAAGTATATAAGTTAAACAAAGTTTCTTTATATCCACAGCATGTATTGTGAACCGCTAATAATACACGTAAAAATGTATTTGATATTTCAATGCATATATCACAGAGACGTAAAGCAATTGTATAATACGGACTATATTACAAATTTCATTTGTACGTTAGAACATCTACCAGATCGTTTCCAATGTAACTAACATAATTTGAAAAGATGCAAAACAAAATCATGTGGTTACGTGTACAACGTATCATATTACAAGTAATATTAAGTATTACCTAAAACGATCGACTGAATATAAATAATTTGTTGTTGATGTAGGAATAATATTTAAAGGAATCAATTGACGTTGGAAAACACGACAAAAAGCTACTACTACATTCAGCAGATCGGGTTGAAATAACGCTTGATGCCTTTGTCAAGCGCCGTGCTGAAGGTCCCCACCATAGCGTTCCCCACTATCGGAATGTTTCATGGGGAAGCGTTTTACCAGTGCCGCTAAGGTCCCTTCCACACAAGTATACTGGTTCTGAATGCATCGAAAGCCGTGGGGACCAGAAGGGAAGCTAGGTTGAAACCGGGAATGCCAGTTTATACGGGCACATAAAAACCGGCAACGGACACAAAAAAGGTTCCTGCCTGTATGTGCGTGTGTAAGCTGTTGTGGCTTATGTGAAAGAGGCCTAACTGTGGATTGCCACTCGGCCTAACGTATCCCCACTATAAGCCTGCGGAGAAGGATGCCGTGTAAGTGACCTTACGATGGAAACGAAACGAGTCTACGGCAGATTAACCGCATATCTATAATTATTACATCTTTACGAATTTCAGATTGTTTCGTATGCTTTGGTCGACTCAATTTTAATAATTCGAAACTTGATATTATTACGGAAGATTGATTATGAAGCATCGTCCTTTACTTCAGTACTTAGGGCCTCCTTTTTATTATTTGGTAATAAATTTGTTTATATTCAGTCGGCGCATAAAAATTTGTCAAGTTCCGGTTGGGTTTCTTTGAACTCTTCATCGAGAGCTTAGAAATTTATATATTCAATTCTTCATCGCGATTGTATAAACAATTTCATATTTTTGCTTTATATTCACACGAGTGCAGCGAATGCTTTTAGTTCATTATTAAGGTGATGTGTTGCATTTTTCGTTTGGTATGTATTTTTATTCAGCATATAGTATTGAAAATAATTTGATACTGATTTATTTATTGGTAAAAAAATAGTTGAAAGATGTACAAAAATTTACAAATAGTATTTAACATTTATAGAATGTCAGTGCATATATTTATACATATATAATGCAGTCCATGAACGAACTATGAACATGTAACATATCCATTGAATTGAATTAAAATTATTTCTTGCTTTCCTAACTTATAAAGTACATAAATCTAAATCTCTGCATTTAAGATTGTCTATTGCATTGTACATTGTCTTTTCTGCCATTGGTGTTGTTCTCAATAGCCTTTGGACAACTGTATGATGTTCCATTAGCTGATTTAATTTGTAATTTACATCAGGACAGTTTGAACAGTTTTCAATTATACTGCACATATCATTTATCTCGGCTTCAGGAATGGAAAACTGCTCCAAAATTTGCAGCTCTTCCTTCAATACTGTATTCAACATAGTAGCCTACAACAGTTATATTGAAAGTTAAATTCCTTTTAGACGTATGGAAATTTGTATGTTGTATTTAAAGGATAGCTGGCTACATACTCTTTTCGCTCTTTGCTGCAAATCGTCTAATCTGTTCTTCATACTTTCAAATTCTGACTCATTATACTGTGTCCTTTGATATTTGTCCTCTTCCAACAAAACATTGCTCGGAACAGCAATGTATTTATTTACTATGTTCTAAACAAAGGTGGTTTACATAGATTTCTTTCTTCTCATGCATATGATAGGAACATCACTAATTTTCCCATCGTATTATGAACCAATGTAATTACCTCAATGTTTCCTAAATGTGGTAAAGCTGCCTTACAGTATGCCCTTTCTAATTGCTTTTGATTTGTCTTAAGTATTGCTAAGTTCTCAGAATTCGGCTTGTATGTCATTTTAATTGTATCGCACAGCTTCTGAATTGCATAGTAAATCCTCTGGCTTACAATATTTTTCACTATAAAAAGAGAAATATGAAAGTACTGAGCGTGCTTCTGTTATTAAGCCTTCTTTTACTTGTATCTTATTTTTTGCTTCACCATTATAAAAAAGAAAAGAAGGAAATATTGAAAGTAAGATAAGTTAGTAAATAGATTACTCACAAATAAAATAGAAGAAAATATCTCTTAAATACAATAACTTGTATTTTATACTTTTCGATTTATTTATATATATATGTTTATTCGTGCGTCCAAACAACAAATACACAAGAAAAACAAAAGAAAAACGCAATTGGAATTCGATACATGTATTGGATGAAGGTGAATTTTTTATTTGTTTGCTCTTTCAATTCGTAGCGTGAGAGAAGCGAAGAGATGAGAAAAAAAGGTGAAGCGTTAGTCTTTGTGATTAACTTCGTCCATAGGGGCCGGTGAAAGTATTCCAAGCAATGGACGAGTGTAACTCTAGTCATGAACAAATTCACATGATACCAGAGTGCACCCGTCCAGCGATCAGAATATCATCTTGTACACAACGAGAATGCCGTAAAATCTGAAAAGCATTCAAGTGAAACTCAAAACGGCGGCGCCTTACAAGTAGCATACACGGCTCTTGAATGAAAGTTAAACAGCTGCATTTCGTATTCCTCCAGTTTCCGTTTTCGCAACTCCGAGGACGCCATATCGTTATATTCTTCTAAATACACGTTCAACTTGTTACGATAGTTCGATAAAGTCACTAAATAGTTTTATACTTCTTCAATGAAACCTCGCTCCTTCCGATGATCACACCTTGACGTCCGTTGACAAATTAACATGGCGTCTATCTGCTTGCGTACGACAGCGTCCTTTGTCCCACTGCGTTCACTAAGGCATCCGGATTTGTTAGCGGGACTTGAATTCGTTTCAAATCTGACCAATCACACACGATCCATCGCCAATGGGAACTCACCATTCCAGCTACACCGGAAAACCCTTATCTTTCTTTTTATTCTTATTTTTCTATTTATATTGACGCATCGATGGTTGCAACAGAAATATTTCCTTACGGCGAATTATTGAGCTTTGTTTTTTTATTCACTTAGCAACTCGTATCGCGAGCAATTACATAAATCTACAATGATACAGCTTCGCGATATTATCGCAAGATGGCTGTAGTAGGGATTCGAGGAAAATGAAATTTCTAATAAGTTACCTTACCATTCGTGTAAGATATTTCAATAATTTTATAGCTGTCAAGCGATGCTAATACAATTTTTGTAATTAAAAACAAAATTAATGACATCAATTTTGTAATTCTTCAATGTAATTCTATAAACATTTAGAAGTGAGGTTTTAAGTTTATGAATCTATCCTTCCATCGGTATCTCAAAGAGGTATTCATGCGAATGAAATAAAGGCTTTGTTTATTATCACGAAAAGGAAAGTACAAGATTTCTTTGGTGTTTATTTGGTAGATATATAATTCAAATATCTTCTTTGTTCGCGTTATCGAATGTTTTAGATTCAAATGCTTTTTAACGTTAAAATTTTTTCAATTCTTATTATATACGATTCTTGTCATTTAGAAAAATAAGTTAAAATTAGATATCTATCGCGTGTCCCTTTGAAAATATTACTGAATGACAAATTAAATAATTCTTCCCTAGTAACAAAAATTCTTTAGGTAACCTTGCTCTGGTAATTTATATTCAATGAAACAATCAATAAAAAAAGAACCGATTTAATACTTGCTAAATTCAAAACAACTATACTTGTACTACACCTTTCAAATGACATCACCGCAATTTTTTGTACTGGTATGAATCATTTGCTTGATAAGTCATGCAATATTATTACGAACTATTTTTATGTTTCAGTATCGTAGATGCAATGCGAATTATTTTTTTCTCCGTAAATTCATCACATTTCCGTAAGCGAATAGCGAAATTTACAGCAATGAAACTTTTTCTTAGTCATCGGCGCAAACGCACACTGACTCCATTAAATCCCAACGATAGGTACTTTTTTTTTTAATTTACATAAGGACAAAAGGAATGCGGAGAAGTGAATGCTCTTTCCCATTCGTCTTAAGTATAATGACAAAGTGAATGGATGAATCGAAAGAGGTAAGAGCTGGACGAAAGTAATCTGCAAATACATGCCTCTCACGCGCGCATGTACGCGCCTGTACATTTATACTTTATGTGCTCAGAACCCTGTACACATATAAATTCGATATTCGACATGTATTCCTGCTTTTATCTGCATGCGCCCATTGATTCATGCTTAGCCGCGATTTCCTTTAAAATATCTTTACATTTCCCGTTCCCGTCCCATGAAACCCCTGTTAAATAAAATATTTGCTGCAAAATTATATCTTTGCGATAATAGCACATCGAGTTCATTTAATATTAAAATCAAATTAAACGTTGAACTTTCGAAATTTCGTATTATAGTAAAACAAACGCCATCGTTGTCAAATGTTGGGAATCTTGATAGGGGAAGAATGAGTGATCTAAAATTTGCTATTCGATATTTAGGCAGAAAGGAATAAGGATGAGAACATAATTTTATTGGTTACTGCGTACGAATTCGTATGGCTCTCACGCGGCATTGCGCCATTGTACACACACAACATTTTCGTATAGGCGCGCGCTTCTACAAACTCGACGGTGTTCGTACACAGGCAAATATCGTAGGCGTGTTAGTATATCCGTATAGACGTTCGGGCGCGTGTCGAGTTTGGACGGTGTCTGGTGCGCAACCGGTCGGCGCAGGTCCCCGTAAAAAGCCGGGGGCCCGATTCCGTCGCCGTTCTTCGGATACCACGCGCGTTCGTACTCTCAGTTTGTATTCAGTATCCACCTCGTATCGGTGGATACGTTCGGTTCTTAATTCAGTTGAAGTATCATTAATTGCAAAGTCGTGTAACAATACCGTCCAGTCGTATAGACACCTTGCACGAGTCGAATTAAAAGTTTCAGAACGAACGACCGACAGTAGTGCCAATTGTGTCATTTGTTGACAGTGCTTATGAAAGAAATGCGAGACAATATGCTGCCGCTACGATTTGTTGGTATATTGGTGATACTCCTTGCCACCCAGGGTGAGTTATCTTTTAATATTTATTCCAAAGTATATTGGTTCAATTATAGCGTCGCATTAGAAACTAGATCCTAGGTGAGGTCAATCGGTCGATCATTCGAAATCGGAGTAATACACGGACGATTGAACTTGATCGACCAAGGTACCAAGGTTTTCTCTTTTTCAATTTTAATGGAACCTGTTGCACTGCAACGTACACGTATGAAGTGACCATTGAAGGATTCAATCGAGTTGATTAAATCTAGATTTAGTGCCCGTAGTTAGAGTTTGCGCTTTAGTTTGTAGTGTGCAGCGGCGCGGAGGGTGTCGGGAAATTTTAAAGTCGTAGGTTCTCGAATCCATTTGTATGATAATTTCGTATGCATCACGGATAACTAACAGTTACCTCACCGTCCGTACCGTATAAGTAATTGCAGCAATAGTTACCATTGTGGGTAGCAGCATCGACAGCCACCATGTCGTGTAATCGTTCACTGCGGAAGAAACAATTACTGTGTCTTGAAAAAAGCTTAATTACTCTTCCTCGTGTACCAGTTTAGCGAGAAGCATGCCGGTTGCCCGGTAAACCTATAATTGCTTGCACTTTCAATTGCAACCCCGAGAAGTGTATGGAGCACTTTAATATTTCCATCGGGCCTCGTCCGTTTCCATAATAATTCCTTAATGTAATGAACGAATACACAAGACACGCGATAGCAGACCTCTGCAGTCTAATTTTGTCCTGTACGTTGTTCGCCACGCGGTTCAATTCAATTCACCACTACACGGTCGTGTAGTATAGAAATAAATTGTACTACAGCGAAAATAAAAAGGATGAAATTCTGCGGCTTAAATTTTCTTCGAATACGATTTACAGTATCTATTTATTTACCATAGGATCAGCATTGTGACGATTTTTCGCGTCGGTGGAATATTAATGTTTAAAAATATTATTCATCGCGAACGTCTTATTATAGATCACGGAGTACGATACTCGCGCGAGAGACGACCAATCTCGTTTTCTTTCTATTAAAAATTTCAGACCATTGCAATACAATAGCCAGGATCGCACGTGATGTTAGATCGCGATTATTGTTCGAATTTCCTACACAATAATATTCACCTTGGTATTGCAACTATAAAAGTAAAGTTGGAGTAACGAATTGAAATGAATTCCTCACTGGATCGAACGGCTGACAACCTCGTACTTTTTCACTTAACGAAGGCTCGGGGGTAGGGAAAATATTGGTGTTCCGTCTCGCCTAACGAGCCAACATTCAACTTTCAGAAGAGTTTTCAGACTATACATTGAATCGACCAACATAAATCCTCGCCCGATAAATATCATGGCTGTGTTTCACTCTCTCTCTCCCTCTCCTTCTAACATCTGGAATTCGTAACGTTGAATTATCTTTCAATTCCAGAGCCAGGCTTGGCAACAACGTTAGTTAATTGTTTCATTAACATTCCACGTAAACTACATTCCTGGCCGCATTCGACCGCGTATATATTATGCGGTTAACGCTTGATCGGCATGCATTTGTACGCGGCGAATACGCGAGAAATCGAGCTTTACCGTACGAACAGCATAGTTCACTTTGCGGTTTTCAGGTGTCGAATGCCATTTTTGCGACTGGCAATGAAGCTGTTTAAATTAGTACACGATCAATTGCATCGAGTAGCATGGGTATCGAGCCGGCGAACACTTTCCTTGGCAGAACGAATTCATTGAGGATCGAACAGCAGAATAGTTCCGTTCTATCATCGTAATTGGACATTGTTTTGCATAAGTCCACGAGATCCGCGGGTGGTCGGCTCGTTTCTTGCAACGTGAACGGTCCAGCTGTTGGCAAATTCCATTGGGAAAAGTATGCCGGCGAGGTATCGCATCTCGCGAAGTATGTAGTCCTTTGGCTCACAAAGAACCGGTGGCAGTAGTTGGCGGAGAGGTTTGCTGAATGGCCCGAAAAATAAGATAAACGAAAGTAACACGGGGGGTAGGTGGAAGGGACGCCAGGTGAACAGGAGTCTCAGGTAGGAGAATGACCGGGTGCAGATGGTTCCTCGTAGGATGGAAGCGGTTGCCCCGTGTCCAGCATAGCATTCACAGATTTTTACTAACTCGTCCCGAAAAGATGGTCCGTCCGCCTCCCCGAAGGATGTTCCATTTTTCCTTTATAATAGGAGCGGCTTCGTCTTATCCCTAATGCCACCGAGGCCCAACTCGTTTTGTACGTGACGTAGATGTTAAAACGGAAAGTTACAGTGTAGGCTGCACGACGTTGGGCTTGTGGTACGTTTGAGGGAGATGAAACGGATGGAAAGAAGTTGCGCGATACACGTTATTACGATTGATGCGCGTACTTTTTCTTTACGTCTTTCGTTCCCATACTCGTCTAGGCGAGAGAGCGTCCAACGTGTGCCGTCTAGGAATCGTTTCTCGATAAGATCGGGGTTCAATGGTCTTCGAGATAAGCGCTGATAATGATGTATGATAGAGTATTGAAATACCGCATAAGCATGTGTACACACGGTTCCGAGGGAAATCTGTAGCGGCGGTGGCGTTAAAGGTTTTCTTGCGGGAACAGTTGGATATTCAATAAACGCGTGCAGGGGGGCACTACGGGCGCGAACGATCATGTTGGATATGTATGCATATAAGTTGGACGATATTATCGCGAATGTTAAGTGTATCGTTAGCTTTTGCCGCGGTGAAATTTCTGTTCGGGCAGCCTACTTTGTCATTATACGTGACCGTGAGTTAATGCGCTGATTACAATGCGACCGTTCCGTATATTTCTTACTGGTTCCTGCTATATTGGTCTAAGTGGATTCCTCGTTTTTCTTTTCCACCTTGACGAACGCGTAGAATATATAGACGAGAGCCACCGTTTTTATTTTCGTCGCGAAGTTTCTACGTGACCCATGGAATACCACGTGGCATTGCGCAATTTGCCTGCCGCTGCAAGGACCATCGTGTCTCCCCTTGAATTACTTGCTGTTTTTTTTTCTCCTCCCAGCATGTGACAGAATCGAAAGCGTAGAATTAATGCAAATCTTCTAGGCGACGTGATGAAGCCTCTAACTCCTCGCCTTCCCCGTTTTAACGATTGTGTTTTGTAATTCCCCTCGAATTCCAGCGTACGTACGTAACGCCAGGTATAATTTCGTAATTCGTACGGAGGACAATTGCGTTCAAGTGTGGTCGCCTGGAAATTGTAGCGAGCGAAACGTCGACGCGTTTCTGCGTTCTCTATGCGGGACAAAATGTGCGCGATGTCGGTCACTTGGATAAATTCTTTTAATCGCACGCACTCGCCTCAATCGCGTAGTTTAAATACACGATCATCGGAAATTAACGGGGCCAGTGACGTGCGTGTAAGTAGTACACGAACACTTATCAAAGGTTACGTCACACACATCCCGGTTTATCCGAGTAATTAACTAATTGAGCCTCATTGTCCAATAGCGAGGGAGGGGTGTCGCATAGGAGAGGTCGACCCGCATGAGAAAATACTTTTGGCCGATCACCTTTTTAGGAAATCATCTTCCGAGTTTCCCAGAAAGTTTCCCAAGGTGGTCGCGGCGAGGCAGCGGGGAAGTGGAAGAAAATAAAAGTATTAATCGGTATACCTGCATCGCCTACTCACGTAGTCGAGAGGGAAGAAACGCGATACTTTGACGCCGGATTGTCGTACCATTTTTCACGGAAAAAGGTTTCGTGATTTCAGCTGGGTGGACTGTGTCTCAGACATGTTCTGTATAAAGAATTCCCTTTTCTTTTCCTTCCTTTCTTTACCTAGAACGCCTTCGCACGTCCCGCACAGTATTCTATTGGACGGGGGATCGATTCTTCTTCAGCGTTTCCCACTACCTGTTACACTTTCCGTGCGGCAGACTGCACTTAGAAATCGAACGTTGGAATTGTGCATTCAAGGTTTCGTTGTTTTCGTGTAAAATTAGATCATTCTGTCTCACGTTGCGCAACATAATCGTCGGAAACGTTGCCCTTCCGTACGAGGCATCGCCGTACACTTTTTTCCAGCTTGTGAATAGAGGCACGATAACGCCGTTCTTGCGCTACATATTTACATAAGAATCTTATCTGACCGCTCGTTAAACGCGCTCTTAACTATGCCGGGGTTCAGCGGCAAAATTAGCGGATGATTAATACGCGATTACTACTTCAAAGCGAAATAACGCCGATCTGCCTCAGAAACGAGAGATAAAAAGATAGAGGGATGGGCAGCTACTGTTTCGTCACTAGATAACGGGAAACCTATTCTCCATTATTGCCCTTGACTTCTTGCCTAGAGGCAGATTCCAGATAATGAATCGTACGAAACTATCGGTTGTGAAATCGAATCACATCCCTGCGGGACGCCGCGCCGTGTGCACAGTACCTAGCTGCAACGTCTATTGCGCTTCCACAAAACTGTTCCTATTCGTATCGACCGTTAAAAACCAGATACACTCTCTTATCGTTTAATCGCCACGTACGTGAACAATTGTCTGTATGCGTGGATTCCGTGGAAACGTTGATATTCTAATACATCCACGCCGACAGATGTCGATGATCCCCGCGTTTATTTCGGAGCAGAAGCAGCCTAGCGTAGCTCGGGACACGATTTCGGCGTTCCCAATTCGTATTTAGGCCGAGGCACTGGTGGAGATACGCGCCTCGTAATTCTTCCGCTTGATCCAAGATTCTAGGAGGTGACTTTCTCAATCCTTCCGTTCGGAGCACCTCCCGAACGTTCTCGCTTTGCGAAATTTGAACAGCTGCGGTTGGTATTCCCGCGGACACCACGATTGTTGTTCTCTATCCGCCTAAACTTAAACGTTTCCCTACGCCGCAATCGTTTCGCTTGGTCGTGACGCTTCTTTTTATTACCACCCGATGTGAAATTTCGCAGAGGACTTTGAGAAGCCTATCTCGCCAAGGGCCGGCGCGCACAAACAGTCGTATTTATTATCATTTCCAAACAAAGAAAGCACCGTGGAACACTGTAACGGTGGATCAGGCCGATGTCCATTAACATCCCTTCATCCAGCTGTCGTCCCGGAATTTTAATAGGCCGGACCCGTTGAAAAGTCCGTCCAGATACAGACTTTACGAGCATCGGTTTATTTGCGAGAATCGCGGGGGGGTGGTGAACGATAAACGTGATCGCGTTCGTTCAAATAAACTCTGTTGCATATAATGTTGTAGCGACGTTCCTACGATGACGTCGTGTCGGAAAAATTGCGTAAGGATGCTTCGAAATACAGCGACGTCCGTGTTTTGACAACACAGAGATACGCCTTTTATATTACCCAATCGTGGCCCGGACCGATGTATCGCGTATATAAAATTATTTCGCCCGACATTTCTTACCGTTTCGAGCGTTTTATTGAGATGAACGAGTACGTTAAACTACGAAGCAACAGAGGGAAAATGGTATCGTTGATCTCGATCGATCGCGGCAGAGGATACTTCCGACCCACGTTTTTTTTGGGGACCGGTTCTGTATGCATTCGTAGAGAGAAGAAGAGACACAGAGAGAGAGTGAGAGAGAGAGAACGAACCGCCCACGATAATTTTGATTTCTAGTAATCCGACTCCATTAATAAACCGCCCACCAGACACCATCGAGTTTTAGGGCTTGAAACTTATCTCGACCAATTTCGGGTATTTTTAGTCGCGTTACTTTCGTGTTCATGCGTGCCGTTTCAACCATCGACGTGTGTGCTTTTTACGCGTGCTGCACATATGCGAGCAAGTCTCGTTCACTCTCTGTCTCTTGTTAACAGTCCCCCGTTCTAGGCCTAGAACCACGATACACATGTGTACTTGGGCGAACATAATAACTTATAAATAGGGATTAGCTAATGGAATGCGAAACAGTGATGCAGGTTTTATTTCGGTTTTTCCGGTCGCAGACGACGAACCAGGGCTCTTCTTCCATTCTGTACTCTATCGGTCCTCTGATCCATCGGTGAATTCTAACGCATTTCCTATGACGAAACAATAATCGAACATGAAAACGTGGAAATGGAAAAACGGCCACGTCATTGGAGTAGCGATCGATCAACGTTGACTAATGCTTTCCCTTTTTTTTCTTCTTTTTTTTTCGAGGGACGGGGAACAATTATTTGATCTTAACGTTAGTAGAAGGACGCATCGATCTGTGTGATAAAGGACTGGTTTTCGCGCGGGAACAAGATTGTTGGTCGAGCGAAAGTTGTCCAAATATTTTTCCACGGTGATTTATGTGGCCGACCGTGATAGCACGCAACGTAATGAGTCACCGGCTGTGTAACGCAAGTTGGAATAGAAGGATGATTTGTAAGCCTGAAATTCGTCTCGATTTTAACGCGTTTTTCGACTCGAGGGAGATAGTTGTTTCGGAGTAACGAGTTTCGCACCCACGCGTTACATCGGGCTGCACGGTATGGTGATCCCTCTACCGTTATTCCAAGGCAAAGGTGACACTTTTACCTTATCTATGGGCGGTGTCGGTGTTGGAGGTAACGCAGCGGTATATCTGGTGAATCTGGTTTTGAGCATTGTAGTATTTCTCCCATTTTATTGTTCCACTGAATTCCTTGGAAGTAGTGAATGAAGCTCAGTCAGAGTGTTCTAAACTATCGAATAGATTGCAATTGATCGAGGATTACGCACGAGCATTCAAAGCGAAACAAAGGTTAAATCGCTTGTCTGTGATATCGGGGTTTACATTTAAATCTTCGATTTTCATTCACTTCGTAGGCTTGTAAACGATATGCAGTTTCAGCGGCGGTAGCTATTTCTAATTGACCACGATAACAATAAGTGGATAGCTGTGTATCGAAATCGACTAATCGAATCAGAAATAGCGTGGATGTAAATTCCATGACGCTAGCAACGGCCTTGGCACATCTGTTAAGTAGGTATCGAGTACAAAATCGAACGAAAGTTGGAATTTCACAAATAAAAATATGTATGTACATTCCACATTTAAAATTTAAATGTCGTGTTTCAATTAGAGAATGTCAAAAGCAAGCGTCGAGTGGTTCCGATCCGTTTTTTCACACTAATACCGTTGATCGTACGTCGACGGTGATTTCGTATTACATTAAACCAAAAACACTGCCCCCCCCAGGGCCGTACTAATTGCTATCGGAACTCTATTACCTTAACGATCGACTTAATCGATACGCGGTGTTACGCGAAAGCCGTTACCCCCTGATAATCATCGAGATCGAGAATTCGATTACACAATCTTCGGCTCCTGACACGTGCGTCGAAAGCAACAACACTTCACCGAGGAAACTGTTCGAGGCGTTCCATTTTCCTCCGCATTATGCTCCTTTGTCGACAAAAGTCTATTTGCATCAAAGGATTTCAATTGTGGCGCACTAAACAGACGTTGACAAATTCATTCTCCAGCCACTACAAAAGCGTCGGTGCAAGCAGGCTCCTTCCAATGCTTTGCCAGTGATCTATCACCTTTTTCTATGCACACGGCCGGCCCATTATAGACTGGGTTACTCGATCGACATTGTGATGGAACCAGAGGCCGTACGTCACATTTATTACAATCGTTTCAAAAAAAAAGCCTCACTCCACTCTGCCCCACTGTGCAGCTACACTGTAAGTATTCTGTCTCGTTTTTCTACTCCGATGGACGAATGATTGCGTCCATCGATTCGCGACACGCGGAAGAGGAACAGAAGGGAAAAAGGAGAAAAATGAAAGGTAAGAAGAGACGTATCAGGGTCCGTTCGATTCTAGCACGATTTTCACCGCGAGGGAAAGGTATGCCACTCACCGGCGAAGTCATCGGACTACTAATGATACGTTTCTCTGTCTCCTCCGTCACTGTTTCCGTGTCGTTTCGTCGACCAGAATTCGAATGTCGCGTTCTCGTTTTAATCGCCGCGAACGTCTCAGCCTTCCCGCCAATGTCGACCACCTCTTCTCTATTTCTGTTCACGCATGTCATCTCTTTCTTTTTTATTGTTCACCATTTTATCGAACGAGAGAGAGTCGCCGTTCAAGAACGAATTTCTTTGAACGTAACCGCGGCTTCATTGAGAGTTTAATGCAACGTAATTTACAGGGAACATCGAGTTCTGTTTGTCGCGTTCGCGGAACGGGTTGCAGTGATTTATACCGGCTCCTCGCGAGCTTCAACGTCTGCGAATGATAAGCCGCTGGCGTTATTACAAAGATATCGTTTAAGTAGTTCGTGTAATTAGCGATACGCCTATTGCCTCCGATAGTCGAGTCTATGCGTCACTGGGAATGAAATGAAGAGGAATGAAGAAAAATTGCGTCGTGTATATTTACAACGGTGACACGGATATTCTATCGTTTTCGATAGCTACTGTGAAAAGGGGGAGGGAACGGTGAACGTGATTATTCATTCCTACTGTCGGCGTGGAACGAATATCGCATCGTTTGTGGCCGGTCGTAGTCGATAAGAGACGAAGATCGATCAAGGGAACAAAATTACAATTAATTGGTGTGTCTTCGGCGTCGCTCGGACCATTCTCGTTCTAACTATTTCGTCTCTTGTCCAACGTTGTTGGCGGCAGATGGAAATAAATGGACCAATCTAACGGGGTTAACGGGTGAAATTATCTGTGAATACCGTGTTTGTCTTATCGCTATTGTGTCGTGTATGAAGTCTTCTTAGCGCCTAATGTGTCCAAATCCATTGGAGTTTCCATTGGGAGCCATGAACAATTAATATGGGCATCAAGAAAGATTCTTGGGTTCACGGATTAATTATTCCATTCTATACATTTTCATATAGTACTTATTGCTAGTGCACTGTACGCACGACGTTCCATGTTTCATTTTTCTAATCGATCCGTGAATGAGCGTAAGACTTTTAGCTTTGCGGAAGGTAGATTAATTGGGACAATTTTAGACCACTTGTGCTCGGGACACTTGAACAAGTATGTACTTGGGCCAGACAAGAGGGCTGAAAGCGTCGTGCAACATCAAACTCGCCATAAAGTATACGCGAGGCAGCTCTGCCATATGACAGCATTCCGTGTCCTTGACATTAACGTAACCCTGAAGTGGTCTTATTCGTACGTTCATGATTACCGTATAAAGATGCGCATGGACATTTAAAGAGCTCAATGAAAACGGATCAACCTACGGACTATGGAAACGAAAGACAAAACACGAATAAAATACTAGCAGTAGATTAAAATGCTAGCAGTAACTTCCTCTGCGTTTAATACTTTCGATTAATTTCACCGAACGATTACGCTCATTACTCCAGCTGCACGTGAGTCTCAGGATTCGCCAGTCACGAAGTACATACACAGTCATTTCCTCTGTGAAACTCACGTGCTTCACGAAAACTTTCATACCTACGCCGATCGGTAAAGGTTCGTTTTCCCGTCGGATGGAATTAAATAGTCACGCTCGAAACGTCGAAATACAGACAGTGATTGGTTCTTAAGGCACCACCGGCCCTTAATTAAGTCGAATTAGGGAGAACGCGTTCGTGAGTGTTTCTTCTCTCCGTGAAAAGCCTCCCTGACATGTAACCTGTCGGCGACCATTCATGTGCTTCGCATACATCAAACGAAAATGCGCAACGTTTGTCAGCTTTATGCCATACGTTACTGGGTTATCGTGTGCCACGGCAGAGCGCACGTTCACAGGTATAAATTACCCGAGTAGTTTACTTTGCATCGGGCGAATTTACGCGCGGAAATTCACGGCGGCCGTGGGCACACGTTTTCTTCGCCGTGAAACGTATAAACGTATACGTACGTACTTTTCACGTGTCAAGTAATGGTCGTGCGCAAGGAAACAACTTCGACGTTCATTGTTTTTAATCTACAGCAACGTTTACGCCGCTCCGCTATGTAATTTTTCGCGTTATCTAGGTATAATGTGTCCGCCACCAGCGAGCCTTGGCTTCGTTTACATGAAAACGTTCCACGCTTTTTTGCGCGACGATGATACAGTGTCGCTGTTCCCTCGATTAAGCGCACTTGTTCGAAGGCTGCCTCTCCGGAAGTTGCGAGCTTTTCGAATTATTCCACCGTAATTTCCCTTTCAAGTGAACGCAGGGTGATTAATCGGTCGGGCTGGACTTGACGGATGCCGAGGAACGTACGAGTTCGCGTGGGCAAAGGGATTTTTATAGGCGTGGTCGGTGCTCCGAAAATACGAAACACGTGTTTAGAACTCGTTGAGCGCCGCGGTGAGAATGACAGAATACAATTCGGCGTTGCATCTAATCGAGAGTTGAATAGGTCAACTGCTGGAAACGTACGCGCAATTGCTGCCGCTCTACCCTTTCATCTCGCCGTCTCTTCGCTCCTCTGTTCACCCGACAGCCTTTCTCGATTACTACGCTGCCGGAGGGCCGCGTGCAAGTCTTTGAAATCACGAAGCAGCGCATGGGCTGCTTTAACGCTAGAACCGTTATTAGGCGAGCCGATGAAGACGGTTTTCTTGCTCGTCGGGTCGGTAGAGTGTAGTCTGGCTCCTCGACCCTCGACTGCTCCTTTCCATTCTGGGTGACGTCTGACAAATCGAATGCGAGGGCACGGTATCCTTAATAAATCGCTGCACTTTTCGTCGCGCTCTTATTTTGATTTATTTATTTTTGTTGCTTAACCTGTTAACCGGGTCAACTTCCAATCAGATACTTATTTCAAGAAACGAAAAAAGGATGAATTAAACGGTAATTTTCGCGGCTCGAAATTCGATAATGCATTGCTCGCGAGGAATACGAAGCTTCCCCGGTTAAGAGGTCAAGAATCGAATCGAAAGGATAATTGTTGGTATCGCGTTAGATGGACGAGTAATTTCGAATGTTCGGTAAACAATGTTGAGTTTACGTAATTAATCACGTACATTTAGATTGTCAGGATAGGGGACACCGAGTACGTGAGATTTGTTTGCGCGGTTAAACGCACGTACTCTTGAAACGGTCACGTTTTTTTATTTGCTGCACGATTAATCACCGACACGAGGTCATTCGAAGGGATTGTTTCTCACGGAAGTAATCTCGATTATCTTGTATCGTCCACGACGAACGTATATGTAGATAGAGTTTTCGCAGTAAGCTGTTATACAAAGAAGGTACAAGCCCTATGCGCACGCCTACCTGGTTCATTAAAAAATCCCATCGAAAATGGGAGGTTCACGTGTTGCATTATCCTCCGGTAATTGAGGAAGGTCAGGTGGGGTCAAGTATGCTTGTCCCTCGCCACGATTCGAAATAATGAGGGATGTTAGAGGCGGTCGTTTGCTCGGACTTGTTTTTTCCATACGCAATGCCCGTAATGGAAATTCAGGGGTTGCTTTGCATAATTTGTCCCCGACGTTTTTCGTTCTTTTTTTTACGACGGCCATAGAAATACGTACGTATACGTTACGCACATACACCGTTCTTTTTATCCTTCATATGCCATCTGTTCGTGACAAGTTACTTGTAATAAGAATGGTTACGCGCCGACCTTCTCTGCACGATCTCTTTTTATACGATTATTGCTACAAAATGTGCAAAGAGTGTATACACATGTGTATGTAGAACCTAGAAAAGGCAGCACGGGGAAAGGTTTCGTAATTGAATCGATCGTATAAAAAAAGTTCATGGCTTGGCCGAACGTTACGCATACATAATACATATACATGGTTGTATGAGAACGCGGGATAAAACCGGACGAGGATCGGTGAGCACACGCGGGCAAAGGCAAAGAAATTCGTGCAGGATTTCGGGCAAAAAGACGGGTAAGGCGCACGAAATACAGTGCCTCGCACAGATGGTGGTTAAATGACGTCAGCCTATAAATTTGACGAGCAGCCGTTTTGACGAGGGAATGTTATTTTCACCCGCTCGCCGTTCGAATCGGAATTACACTCGTTGACGAAAATTTACAGTTTCCGCTTAAACCACCATCGAACGGTGCGCCCGCCATCACCATCACCACCATCATCGGCGCACCGCCACCCTGTCCCCGTATTATTATGTAGGTCGATTGTATTGTCGTAAGCCACTAATACGAAACGCTTGGCTTCACTTCCGCTCTTTCGTACCGTGCCCTGAATCCTATGCACGGTACATACACCTTGGTTTTCACGTAACGATCCATCGCGATAAAAATGTCATCATTAAATCGCCGAGCATCGCAAGCCGATTGTGTTCTATGGCCACGTTCAACGCGGCAAAGTATGTACGCGATTGCGTTGAGATTTGTCTAAAATTAGACACGGCCTATTGTCCTGCGTACCTTGATTGATGTGCACGTGCCTGGATTATCAGATTTGCCGTGCGAGTTTAAGTGTGAACATCCTCGTTTCAACGCTAAGCGTGAACATCCTCATTCTCTCGCGGGCGGTCGATCAACTGGGTCAAGTATACTGGAACCAATATGCATAATAACATCGTTTGACGTTATGAACGTCGGTGTGATAACAAATCGTCGTGCACCTGAACATCGGTGTACAAATCGTTTTCGAAATGTCCTATATCCGAGACGCGTTTCAGGGGGATGATTTCATTCCGCGCGAGGCTTCCCACGCTTTTCAAATATACATGTAACGTTCATTGGTGTCGTGTTACGCATTTCGCTGCGGTCCGCAAGGAAAGACAAATCTATTTTCGAAGGACGCCCGTAATCATCGATCAAATGGGGGCATTCGAACCCCTCGCAAACGATGATGTCACTGATGTGCTAGCTCGTGCTCCGTATTATGCGTATGTAGTTCGGAGCAGCGAGCGAGAAATAATGAGCATTTGGACGATGATGTCACTGAGCATGGACGATGTGCCCTAAAATGATGACACCGTGTCGGTGCACTGTGTTACTGCTCGTGGCTAAATTTAAATTCGTGCCCTTGGTTAATTAGACGGCACAGATACGCATCAGCGGATTATCCCGTTGCTTGGTAGGCGAAACTTTCTATTCGATGCTTATTGCGTTTTTTAAACGAAAACGAAAAATCAACCTGCTGAATGGCAGTTCATTCAGTCGTTGGAAGTAATTGGAGGGATCGAAATTCTTGCCGCGGGAAACATTCTCTCCGTAAGCTATTAATTATGTTGGCTGAAAAATGAACACACCGTACAAGGATGTGAAAAATCGAACGGAGCACAGACTCCATTCATACATATGTACGTACGCGCGCGCACCGCCGCACCAGTAATTGGATCCATTCCATAAGAACACGTAATCTTATGCATCGTTGGAATACCTTTTACACCTGACGCGACCGGCTATTTTCCAAGCGCCCTATACATCTCGCGGTCTCTTGGGCGTGGAAAATTCGATCTAGCGTGCAGATAAACAACGCTGGTCAGCTTATTTCGCGACGAGTGTTAATCTGCGAAGCGAAGGAAGTATATTACTACGGGGGAATTGTGGTTATCTCCATTCGTGTGCTGATCGGTCACTCGTAACGCGTCCCCACTAACGAATCAATATCGTTATAAACACAGGCATTATCCGAGGAGACAAGTGCAGTCAACCGTCCGATGCCCCGTAATGCGTACACTGGGGTTTAATTAATACGTAACAGCCAGTAAATATACGTTTTCGTCGTTTCTTCCGCGATAATATTCTATAATTAATCACTAGTTTTTATTACAACGATCGGACAATTGCGATAGTCTTGCGCAACTGGGTTAGATAGGAGATTTTTCCGGTTCAATCGTCTTCGTGAATGTTTCCAGTACGCGCTTGGTAATTGTATCCTAGATGTTTTTCGAGTGTCGTCGCAACAGAATATAATTGCAATGCATTATGCAGATAGGAAATTACACGTCCGACGATATCGCGCTTTTCCATTTAGTTTCCTCGATTAGGAAATTGACGTGCCACTAAAAACAGAACGGGGAAGCAGCTTTTTAATTGTCGCACGCTACATTTAGATCGCACCGTAGATTACAAGCTGTTGGCCTCGCAGAAGTGTATCAACTGTGCTTAACCGCAGCGGCTAGGGTGGAATAAATGCTTGGATATATGTATTACGCACATATAAACGTATATCTCTGGGTCGTAGCCTAAAAACCCATGGGTTAGATAGATAAGTGAATAAGCTGTGAGTCATACATTATTAGACACGAGTTTTTAGGTCGTTTTTTATTTCGTACACTTCTTCACAAACGACGCTGACAAAGTCGTTGGCTGTTCGCTCGCGCCAAGCGATCAAGTAACTTTACAAACCTTAATTTCCGCGCGCAATATTATCTAGGACGATATAAGCGCGCAGTGCTCTATGTGCGATATTGCGGATATTTTCGTTTCCGTTCGAATTTGCCAAGAAAAATAACGAGGAAAGCTTGATAATAGTTTAATTTACCATCCCTAATGGATCGGCGACAAGTTACAATGTCGAACAGCAAAGATTACACGACCGCAATGTCAAACCCGCCTGTCAAATTGTCGACGAGTCGAACGCGTTACTTTTCAAGATCCTCCGGGTGTGACGGTACAAACCGGATATCGAGGTACATACGTATCGTCTGGCGCGGTCTTAAATTGGGCAATGTTCTCATCGCTCCTCTATACGGTTCACCACACCAAAACGGTGTCGCAAGTAAATCGTCCGAGCTAAACGCGACGAGGCCTCAAATACTGCTTATATCACGTGCGCTTTGCATATTACAGCTCGGCATGAACGACTTACTCGAAGGCTACACTAATTCGTAATACCATATCTCAGGATGATCCTGATCGTATTTCATTAAACTGCAACCTGTTTGTCACTGCTTGGGAACGTAACACGTAGCATCCAAAGGGAGCATTGTAAACCTTCTGCTTTATGGTGCGCCATACTACTAGAATCGTACTGTTCTGCGAGCGAGGCTGTTACAACCTTCTGCGAATGCCAGGTCGGGTTCGCCGTCATTATATTTTTCTACCGCCACCGAGACAGCGTATTCTGTGTCCTGGCATGCCGCTGGGGTCAAGGTTGTCAAGTTCAAGGCCGCGTTGACCATTAAAAAAGGAACGAGACGCCTTATCAGCCACGGTGACACATGCTTTTCGAAGAAGAAAATGAAAGAGAAATTGAGAGTGTTTTTTTTCACCTTTGGCGATTCAACCATTTACAAGACCATGTGTTTATTGCCGGTATAAGGGGCCAATAGGCTGTACAACTCTTTTGCATTCACGTGTTCGTTCACCTCGTGGCAACGCTGCGCCATAGCATGGTTGCCATGGTTGCCAAGCCCATCAAGGTCCAGGGCTATGCAGCACCCGCACATGGTGGTGCTACGATGCTGAAGGAAAAAAAAGAAGCTTTAACCACGTCTCGCCATAAAGCTGACTGCATCAGCCAGATTTTTCTCCTTCGCCCCGCGCGTCTGGATGGACGGGGATGAACGACACCGAGCGCCCCGGGGCCCTATCGAGGACCCAGGTGGCACGGTCGCGGCAATCACGAGACATTTTTTTTATTTCTGTTCCGGAAGGGGGGAAGGGCAGATAAGATTGAAAGTGGCAGACTTTCGGCGGCGAGGCCAGCGTTAGGGAATTTTCCAGGGATCTAGGTGATATAATAGCGTATTCGGAGGGGTTGATTTATTGTTGCGAACGGCCGATTCTCAATTTCAACGATGTCCGTCCTATTTTCGCTTTATTTACGAGCGGCTCTTTTTATTAATAGCACCTCAGGAGGATCGCGATTAGGTATTTTCGACGCCCCGCTCGAACGGCCGTAAATGTAACGGACACAAGAAAACAATGAATGAAGCAACGTCTAAACGTGTAATCGCTCGCCCACGCCAGAAATAGTATAATAGAATGTCCTCGACAGATCGGCCGATTCACGAACGAATGCGTATCCCCGTCGATTAACACGGCCGTCGTTTCACTTTCATCGGTTCCTCGACAGTTATTAATTCGACCGGGTACGGAGAACACACGGCACCCTCTCTTTTCACCCGAGCCATTTTCTGTCTGACCCGTCTATAAATACCGCTGGCTTCGCGTACACCCGGCGAAAATCGTCCGCGGCATTTCCCCCCTTTACTCTGTTTGTGCGTCGTGTTTCCAAGTTGGACGCGTCGCCGCGTACAATTTCGTGCAATTGCGCCCATAGACGCGTTCGTTATTCCAACGGCGGAAGCTGGTCGCGGAATATCGGGACCGCGATTCAGTCGCGCGGTTCACGGTTACGGTGTCATTGACTCTCCCGTGGTACCATGGCTGAGATTTACCAGAAGGTTTTTCTTGACGGCCGTTAGCTGGAAAAGCTGAGGATGAAAGGGGGAATGGAGGGAGAGGGTGGAGAGACGAAAGAGGGAACAGACGCCCGTGGAATTTATTCGTCTAGTAATGCCAGTTTTGATTAGAGAGGTTTAAGTTCGTTGGGTGGGTCGAACTACGCCCGATGACGATGATGATGATGTACATTCCTCGAGGCGACGCGTACGTGTATGCAGAGGGAGACAAGTGGCTGGGCAAAGAAATACAGGGTGGCTGGAATGAACTGTTACCATTTCAAAACGTTGTGGCAGACATATTTTTTGATATTTTTATTTCGTAACAGTTCATTCCAGCCACCCTGTACATACGTATTACGCTGTCGAAACTGAGTCATGAGACATTTTATGGGCGTTTCGGTTGGGACGATTGATAAAACACGAAGATCATCGGATAAAAACGGGGCATCGCGCAATTGCTTCATCGTTACTCCTTCACGCGTTCGCGCCTAGAGTTACGTTCCATGGTAATACGTGAATCATTTGGCACCGCAGGAGAAATTTATGAATGGGTCTCGACCGCGTCGGTATCGTTATAAAATTCCGATTACGAGTGTGCATCGTGTATCGAGCATTATCGCGGCGCGATGTTACATTTCGACCTCCATTGTTCTTATTTATCGACGGTATCGCGTTGGTGGTATTACGACACAGGGATGATTCACGCGTCTATCGGAACGCCAATCGATGAGAGACAATAAGGCCGAGAAAGGTCACGTGCCCGTTGCTATTGAATGAAATTGCTCGAAAACTCTTCTGCGATAGCCTCGTGTCTCGATTGTAACGATATCACGTTGGCATCCTGATCCCGATTAGCGTACAAACGCATATACGTACATATATGTATTAGTTATAACGACCCCCTTTCATCGAGGAAATCTAGGATGGAACTTCTTTCACTAAAACTCGAAATTTCAAACCAGATGTTCAGCCTTTTTTGTCGCGGCACAGTTCCGACACCTCCGCCGAGAAAATGTGTCTCATTCATGAACCGGTTGAGTAAGAGGATTCCACGGCTGGCAGTTAATCAGACTGTCCCTTACCATGTGATTTGACGCACATCACGCTTCGTGCCCGCTTCTCTTGCTCTGTTCTGCACCGAAGACCGACGCGGCAACAACTGGCCACTGTGCCCTTATTGCCACTCTCGTTAATTAAGTATAAATTGCTTCTTATGGCTGCGTTAAGCGGCGAAAAGTTTGCCGCTATCGTGAAATCCGAGTACAAAGAGAGAAAACACGTGTGTGTATATATATATTTGCCATCTGCACTTTTGCGCGATGCTGCCTTCTTCGCGAGCACGCGAGGGTTTCACTTTTTCATGGAACGGGGTCGACTTTTCTCGCGTGATTCACTTTAAAGCCACCGGGATGAATCGAGTAAATAGATATAAAGGCTGTGGGTGGTCGAAAGCTACCAGCACTACGATCATCCTGTAGCCTTAATCTAGGTATTAGGAATTGGAATTGGGAGTCTATAGGGGTAGTCGAGAGAAGTTACGTGGAAACGAAGCGGAGTGTACGAGGCTAAGACGAAGGCAGGGACTATTATGTGCTCACTGTATTTATTAAGTGAACCTCTCTGTTGGTGCGTTTCTGCGCTGTAGCATCGTCGTCGATGACTTTCACAAAGGCGTCCACTGTTTCGAAAGCATTTCGTAATATTCGAATGATGCGAAGGTGCTCCAAAGCGACTTTACTTCGACGCTCCTTGCGTCTCACGTATGCGCCATCAGGCACTGTGCATCCTGCGGTGGGATTTATCGCGAAGGACAAGTGGCTCGCAAATAACTCATAAACGCTAACAAGCAAATAGCGACAAATTGCAGCGGCAACTTGGGCCGAGGTCGAGCGATCTTGGACATTTTAACCCCGATATTACCACGCTACACGGACGCGTCTTAATTTTGTCTTATCAGTGTCCGCTGTGAAGTTCGAATGACGGTAGTCAACGAAATTATCTCGGCACCTGAAGGCCTCGCAGTGTCATTAAGAACGTGATATCAGCGTATTACGGTTCACACGTGTACACATAATATTCGCGGCAAGGTAAACGGCGTCGACAGATATACATACTCCCCTACGTCTGTGACCTCCTCCGCGCGGTCATGAACATCTTGCGGCCCGATCTTGAAGCGTATCTTTCTGCGAAATTTATGGCTCGTGTAAAAAGTGCAACCTGCACCTTAAACAGTCGTGGCCACAAGCGTCTCCTTGTGACTCTTTAGTTTGTGGGAACGACGGTGCCGTAGAAGGTGAAGTAGAGTGTGGAGATATCAGGGGGAGTTTTCGTTTCGTCGCGCCGCTGTTTACCTTGATTATCGTAGAGCCAGGAAATTTCAGGTATGAGTTTACACGAACCGGCTTGACTGGATGATAACACGCCCTTGCACACCGTGCATCGTAAGCAGTAAACGTAAGATTATACACAACGTGAAATTTTATACACACCTTCCAGAGAGATTAATCGCGGCGGCTTAAGTCAGGTTCGGATTCCGCGAAAGCGAACCGCGTCGCGGCGTTCTCCAGCTGATTTTCCACACGCTGTTAATCTCGCGGCTGCTATGACTCCTGTGGTCTGTTGCGCAACACCTGCGGAGGATCTTTGCCCGAGAGTTACATACCTGGGCCAGGTGTTTAATCGTTACTATTTGTCGTAGACATCTGAAGAGGAAGCTGGTGAAACGTCGGGGACGCGTTCACGGCGACCTTTTCACGGCGAGATCGGAATCACGATTAAAGTCCATCAGGGATGAAGCAACGCAATAGTTTCCTGGAACACATTCAATTCCTTTTCCCGTTTCTGGTGAACGACTACGCGTGATTCCCGGCAACTTAATAACTTTATTAGGATAATAGACGCTGTGTACGGTGCTTGTAAACCGATATTATTTGTCGAATCCAATTGAGACATTCATCAATAATCACGTCGCTGGTCTCGTGGGAATTGAAAGTGAAGGATTTCGCTTGAAAACTGTACTTGCTGAAGATATCGACGTTATGTAATCGAGCGAAACGGTGACTTATGGCACTGGCTGCTGGTATTCGTGTCACACAATCGCGAGCCAACCTCTGGTCATATGTCGCGAGCGACGAAAGTGAAAAGACGAGAGGAACCCGTTGTTTCCTCGGATAGATATCGATGCAGCTTCTGCGGTCTTGCGAAACAATTTCGTACACATCGAATATTAAATCTCGTTCCGGGGGGGGGCGGTGGTTACTTGACCCACTTTTCAAAGAGTCGTCCAACAGTGAGCCGAACTTTCCACGATATTTCTGGCTCGTATGATTCATGCCTGAGAATACGCGAACCGTGCTGTACACAACCCGGTAAAACTTCAAATACCTTGGTGACGTAGTTCGATAATTAGGGGACACCCCAACAAGGGTATACTATTCGTGTGTTCGCGCCAGGTTCCGTTGAACTTTCCAGGGGGGTTAATAACAGTTTCGAGATCGATATTACCTTGTCGTGGTAAAGATTTAAGTACCTGTACACACGTGAACCACTTGGATTACGTAGCAACGTTCCACGAGGCCGTGCTTCAGAATGATTTCTCCCTTAATTGGACGATGAGAACACCAACGCAGTGCTCTAATGGCAGAAATAATCAACGAGTAACGTTGAACTACAAACTTTCTTCACACCAAAGTACGTATGTACTTTCCTCCATCCGAGCCATTCATTTTACTATGTGTACAGAGTCTTCTCTGCTAGAGGCCCTCATCGAGTTACTCGCCTCCTGGAAACCACAGCTTTAATGTCAGAGTAATAGCGTGAATCATAACACATGCCAGCATGATGAAACGCGCTGATCCTTTTAAGACTATTCCCGGGTAGAGCCTTCAATCGGTCGCGATCACGTGTTAAGTTTCCCTTTTACCCAAGAACCCTTTTAGTAAACGGTATGCACCGTTTTGTAAACACTGCTTGGCAACCGCGCCTATGGCCCTCCTTTCTTCCTTGACGCGTTGTCCTCCTCCTCTGTGCGTTGCTTCTGCTTCTTTTTTCTCGGTGAAAAACCGGCAGCAACGTCAGCCGGTTGCATGTGCAGCGATCCAAAGATTCCACGCTCGGCGCGCGGTTAAAAAGATAGAACGCGACAGGGCTGACCAGTCGACACCAGAAAATTACTATGATTATACACACAGCTGTGCTTCGACTTCTTGCGCAGCGTCTGGATGCTCACTGGAGAAATTGCGCGTGAAATCGATACATTACTACCCCTTTCCTCGATGCTCGATTATAAGCAGCGAGAGAGAGAGAGAGGAAAAACAGGCAACGATTAAAAGTTTTCACAGTGAACGATGATCTCTCATGGAGTACGTGGTTGTGCAGATCGAAATTTCCTGGTTGGTAGAAATATCGACTAACCGTACAGCAGTGGTTATTGGAGCGATCGATTATAAGGAGTGTACTACGGGGCAAATAAGTTAACTGTCGGGGCGATTAAAACGAGACGGCTGGGAATTATTTCACCAGTTATCGCGGAACGTTATTTCCTCGATTTATCTCGGACGTTTTCATTTCTGACACGTTTTCCGCGACACGCTAATCAATCGTATGCGAGAAAATATCGAAAAGCAAAAGGAAATCTTAAATATGAAATTCTTTTTCAATTACTAACACTGTTTCACGCACCTTCAGCGATTCCCATCTTTTCCGCCACCTTCTCCAAAGTCTGTAGACATAAAGGTGGAACCCCAATTTGCTCACGAAGCGTGTACCTGTCGAACAAGTGATAGCGACCGGGGCAAAAGGATTCGAAATCCCTGCGCATTGTCCGGCCTGTCGATGACCCAGATAAAAAAGCAGTCTTAAAACCTAATTGTGCAGAATTTGCTGGCGCGGTGCAAACGAAGGTACGGAGATGTTTCAGTCCGAACATCTGTAAACTTTTTCCCCTTGTTCCCCACTGTTCTTTAGTCCACATTAGGCTGCACGTTGGGTGCCCGTTCAGCGCGAATTACAGCCTCTCTCTGGAGTGCTTTTACCGCCACGAGCCCTCGAGGATGAGGCATTATGAATATGCAGCTGTCTCAATCCTATTGGCGTCTCGAGATTATCGGTGCGCAAAGACTCATGCATATGCGAGTGGCGTGTACCATTGCGTCTTAGCCAAATTTTTCTGCCGACGCAAATCGACCGGCTTCGAAAACAGGGTATACAGCTACGGCGCGGAATCTCCGCTGTTTGTCGCGATAAGATCTTAATGCACGAGCTCAATGGAGCCCGCGTATCCACGGAATACAACGAAAGTGCATTCTAGAGGCGGGTATAAATTCAACGGGCTGGTTAGATCAACAGAATCGAGGGAAGTTAAGTCGGAGCAGGCTGCTTTGTACGAGTGTACTTTCACTCGTCCAGACTCATGTACGATCGCGGCCGATCTCGGCGTGGCATATCGTTATCTCGATTACGAATGTAGATCGTGCGTTCCCTGCACACAGATCCCCCCGGTTCTTTCCCCGCGCTCTCTCCCTCTGTCTTTCTTTACATAGGCGGTGTTACTCGTTGTTCGTTCGTCCGTCGCGTTGCAACGTTTAACAAATGACGCGACGCAACAATAGATGAACGGAATGCGACGGCAGATCTTATCGGGTGCGCGGCTGCAAGTGAAATGTTTCCAACGCTTTCGCGGCCTTAAGTGCCCATTTCCATCCCCCTCCGGTTTATATTCGACATCATTTATTTCAGTAGGGATATATCTGTTCTCGGAGGCTGAGTAGCTTAGCCGTGCGGGTTAGCTCGTTATCGTGGCTCAGGTTGTGTCGTTATCCTTCAGTCGGAACCGGCGAACTGGAGAAGGACGAGTCGAAAATGCAGAACGAAGGTTTATCTATCGGGGCGAGCGACATTAGTCAGAGTTCCTACTTCGTTCTGAGATTCTTGTCAACGGTGTAGTATAGCTGGTATATCCAACACATCGAACGCATTGTTGACCACCTCGTCATACCTCGCTACCTTCGCTACCTTCGCCTTTATCTTTATGGTGGTTCGTGGTGGTGGGTGTCAGGAACTTTTGTCAGCCGCCAGTTTTAACAGTTTCGGAATAGCGACCGTGGGACATGGTGTATAGGGACGAGGACTGTCTCTCTCTTTCTATCCCTCCCTTTCTCCCTCTTTCTCTACCCCCGTGACAAGATTGTTTGTAGGCTTTTCGTAGCGCAGCATCGCCCACAAGTGTCTTCGGTTGCGCGTCTGTAATCGTTAAAACAGACCCAAGCAAAGGACCTACGTCCGTTGACAAGTAAAGCCTTCGTTTGCTCACATGCTGGAGGATTTATTATCAGTGTCAAAGCGCAGGATAGGAAAACGGGAAGTAGACTAATAATGTTTGGGGGGCCTATCCCCCCCCCCCCCCCCTCGGCATACAGAACACGAATTCACCGTTTTTACTCGACTAACGAAGCATGTTTTCATGCCCAGACGCGGTGCTTTCTTTAGTAAACGGAACGCGATTGGAATTCGTACGACAGTACAATGTTCGTTGCATTTTTGCGGTAAACAATTTTCCATCGATGCCGTTATATCGATACAAAACGAGGTCGCGGCAGCAGTAAACGCACATTGTTATTTAAAACGGTTCGAACGCGGCGACCGGTGCCTTCGTACTTGGACTTTAATTACCCGCATTCATGTCGGCTCCTCGTCGCCGTCGCATATTCGTTTCGCCGGTTCAACTATTATACTCTCGCTTCATGCAAATTCGCGGCACATTTCACGTCTTTCCAGAATTTGTTAATAAAGCGGAAGCGTGAGATTTCTTTGAACGAACGTTCTTTCATTGTTCTACTTCGGCCACCGTAGTTCGTTCCGCGAGAGTTACATAGCTTCCAGTTATGTACTATGTTCCACGACAATTTTATAAAGGGTATCTTTTATCCGGTGTACACAAACGCAGATAAGGGACGATTTTTGGGACATAACAACAGTAACAGTATTATTCTGTTGCGCGGAGTAGCCATCGGATAGCAAAAAACAGTGGTAACCCGAGTCGCTCTAAACGACAAAACGTGTAGACAAGATTTATATCGCCTCGATGGTGAGATTTGTAGCATCGTATGCGGCAGAACACCAGAAGCTTCGAAAGTGTTGTACGCGATGAACAGCAATTAATTAGTCCGGGGGGTACACTTGTGGGCCCATTCCACCGGTAGGTATACACAGGTTCAGGTACGTTTAACCTGCTCGGACACCTGCTTGGAAGAATGCACGCTCGCTTCTTCTCAGGTTGGGATTTTTTCAAAGCACCTGGCCATATTGTGTCATCAAGCCTCGGACGTATCTCGCCCTCTCGAGTTTACATTTTCGCAGCGGCATTCAATAATTCATCATCCTCCACCCTCTTTTGTGGCTCGCAGGCCTCGGTATTAAATTTTTCTCGCCATTGTGTCCGGTTTGCGGAGATCGTAAACGCGATAAAATCGGAAGACGACTCATTCTCTCGCGAGGAAGAACGTTCTTTTCATCTAAAAAAGAAAAGAATTCTCGAGTTTCCCGGTTTCCTTCTCCCCTCTTTTTAAGTAGCCCACAAAAGTGTGTTGCACAGCGTTCAAACCGGCCCGTTCTCGTGCCGCTAAATAGTGTTTTGTGATTTGAATTCTGCATCGGGACAGGCTGCAGCTTTGAATTGCAAATACGTGTTCGGCACCGGTATTAAAATTGGCGCGCCGTAATTTCTCGCGGGTACGCCGCTTATTATGTAAGGGGTAACGTGCACTTGGACCCGGACGAATCTGTTACCGATACTTATTCAAATCGGAGCATCAGTATTCTCGATCTCTACGGTGTCGCGGCCCCGTTATATATTTCGCCGGCTTCGAATATACGTGTGCGCGAACCGAATGGCGCCGTGTGACTGTGAATAACGATTATTATATTATACACGCGTGTCCATAACGGGCCGTCGAATTGTCTCGCGACAAACTTGCCGCCCGTTCGATTCATTAAACTTCGTCACGAGCCGTGTCGCAACAGGCGCCACCCCGGAACACGCCGGTAAAGGGCATGCAGGTCAGCGAAAAACGGAAATTGAAATATATCTCCCCGCCGTTCTATAAAGTGGATCGCCCACGATGGTTAACGATACCGCCCCCGAGGATCCACGACGAAGTGTGCTTTAGACGGAAATTGGTATCGCGTTACAAACGTTCCGGGTAAAAACTCATCGAGAATAAGAATGATCTTGATGGCGTTGGGCCGCGCGAGCGGCATCTTCATAAATCATCAACGAAGCGGGCTCCGCACTTGACATCGTTGTTCGCCTACATATTTCGTATCCACGTACACGCATACCTATGCACACTGGTGACTCGGAGGGGCCCGGTGGCTGGGTTTGGCGACAGTGCGACCATTATTTCCAAGACGACGCCGTGCTGCAACAGCCAGGAGGATGCGGCGCATCGAGATCACGGGAAGACGACGAAGACACCCAGGGCGTTGAACTGGCCGCGGCATTCCGTCGTCGTGCTGCTTCTTCTTCGTCTTCTTCCTCGTCTACCGCCTACTGCCCCCTCCGTCTGTCCCCGAGGACGCATAGATGAATTTTTAGGCGTAGACGATGGATCACCGAACGAATACAGAGCAGCCGTTTCTCCGGGTACGCGTGCACGTACACCGCGTGTACGCACGTGCTTGCTACCCGGCCACGTGATACTAGGAAATGCTCGAGGATGCCTGTAGAACTTTGGCATAGGCTACGCCAGACTTCACCGATGCTCTTGTTCACGGGTGATTCGCGAAACGGATCGTTGCTGGTCTATCGCGTGATCTTAGATATTAATTGGACTTCGATGAATCGTTTTATCGGCTAGCTTTATCGGGGAGCATCTTCACGGGCGCAGCGGTTCGCGCACATTTTTTTAGCCTCGTAGGATATACAGGCGGTGTCGTTGGCAGGAAATAATCGTGCGCTTGTAAGGGAAAATTGGATGATTTGTATGGGGACTTTAATTAAATATTGCAGGCATGTCCTCGGTAAGGAGCGCTTGGAAAATGGTGACATGGCGGCACGAAGAGGGTCGCTGGCGCATTGAATATTTTAGCTGTTTCTGGGTCAGGGAAAATTATGCCAGCGGTGAATTAAAGCCGCTTTCGTTGCCGTATACTCAATGGTGTCGAAGTTAAATACATAGTAAACATGGGAATGCCGTCGACGGATATATTGCAGCTTGGTTTCGCTCGTCTTGCGAAAACCATATTTTCCCGCCGATCGACTTTAAGGTTGACGATGATATTTCATAATTAATATTATTAAATGATTGCAAATTTTTTTCGATTAAAACCGTGCTCGAGTAACAATGATGGTGTCTCGTGCGGTTCTCCAATCTCTTCAGGAGTAGTTACACGAAAGCTGCGATTTCGCAGCTCGATCGACACGCGCAATGAAAGAGGCTAAGAATAATCCAAGTCGCTATCCGTCATCGAAATACAAAAGTTTTGGCTGGTCGTCGATGCACGGAAACTCGTGATAAGATTTATCAACGGGCCAAAGCGATAACGCGTTACTTCGTGCGTACCGAAGTAATGTTTCTACGGGAATTAGCACTTGCGTGTCGATTCACTGATATAATAATTTACACATTAATGGCGAGGAACCGTCTGTTGGTCTCGTTCTAAAGTACACACCGGTCACGAATTAGGCCACAGCCGGATAAGGGCGATCTTTATGGAGGGAAAAAAGAGGTGGGGTCCCAGTGTTGTTCCGGGCACCTGTCCAACCGATCACCCTCGCATCGCGTTCCTCATTTACCTGAACGATTCCCCAGGACGTTAAACTTCGACTTAGGCCTGCTTAAAATTTCAGGCCTCGCCCGCGTATTGTCGCGCGAAACTATTCTTAGAATTGCTACCATGGAATCTCCGCTTACACGAACACCGACCGCTGGCCGGTGCGTGTCTTCGCGAACACACAGTCCGGAGGTTCGGATAATTGAGATTTCCGTCGGCCTTTCATAAATATCGTCGCGTGTTGCCCGCTGATAGACGTTGACAAGAACATAGAGGCTGCAACATACCTCTTTATTGTCGAGAGTTATCGGCGAACGGAATGCTGTTGCAACGAGAAGAAAAAACGCTGCGCGGTGCGCCGAACGATTCAGTGTTGCACGCGCGTATGTTGCGTTAAACACGACAGATATATCATAGACGTGGTAATTGTACGAGGGTCAATTTCGCGGCAACAAAATTGCAATACGAACGGAAATAGGTTAACGTTATCGTTACACGTACTCGATGCAATAACGTTCGCCGGGAAACGTATATACAACAGGGCCTCGATTCAGGGTAGCGCGTTACAAGAGTTTGCCCCGAGGATGCATTCGTGATAATACGTGGAACTATTACGGCTACTGAATTCCGGCATTGGCAAGGCAAGGCATGGCAAGCATGCTCCCATTTGCATTATCGCCAGAGGTCTAAGTGCGCGCATAATTTACATAGACGCGCACGCAATAGCCGAGTCGCTTTTGCGGGGAAATTTCTTCGCAAGCGTCGCCTACCAGCGCCCCGACCCCCCAATTAAGCAGATATCGTAGCTTTTCAGCAAAGCTAATTAACGATATCGTCGGACGATCTTTCACTTTAAGGCTTGCCAATCGCGAGTGTCGATCGAGCTCTCTCGTGAAAGTGCACAGCGTGGTAAAAATGGCAAGGAGGCGAACAACCAAAAAAAAAACGGGGAAAAAATTCAATAAAGTAATCGGGAAACGCAATGGAAAAGGCACTTCCTCGTCGATGAAATCCGTTCGGAGCAGAATAACGTTAGTTCAACCGTGCAAACCTAATTAACGATCTCGGTGATCAATTACCGGCATTTCATCAGTCTCAGATTCGAATCGAAATCCCTCGCGCGGATGATTCGCAGGAATTAATTGCGAAATCAACGTCCGCGTGGCCGTCTGTGCACGAAGCTTTCATTCGTTCGATCGTATCGATCATTTTTACCATCCGCTCCTTGAAAATCGCCGTACGCACGATCATCCAGATTTCCCGGCGAAACGTTTACACGGCTATAAGCGGAGGATCCGGTTGTTTCACAGGAAATTTTCCTCGAAACGACATAACATTAAACGCCAGAGGGGATGGCCCCGCTCCCTTTGTTGTGAATTCTCTACCGTTTCTAATAATAGGGCCCAGTTCCACAAGCTTAACCGCGTAGCGGGTGTTAAAAATGCAGCTAACCTTTCCACGATACACAAATGTACATCTACGTATACATACGTATATACACACACATTCATCCGTAAGCAATAGGAGAGACCCGGTGTAGGGCGTTACGCATCGTGAGTTTTTCGATGCGCGCCCCCGCTTTTTGTGTTGGACGTAGCCGCCACGTGAAAACAAGGAAATCGACGTTGAAAGAGCCTCTTGTTCGAAACGTCCCATATCCGATTGTTGCTTGGTATCGTTTTATGCCGCTGCGTGCACGCCCGTGTTTAACGGTTTTCCCCTTACACATTTCTATGCCGATCAATTAAGGCCACCGTGCGTTTCTATTGTACGCCCTTTGTACCTTCGTCGAGTTCGGTATTTCGTCAAATTAATCAGGACTACTCCGCTATATCCCCATTTACTTTCCCATTTACTTTCCCATTTAACCTCGTGCCCCCCTACGATGACTCACTAATTGCGGATTAATCACGATTCTATTTGTTGCCTTATCGGCGTCTACTGAATTCGAACAATTTCGCTTGTCAAGTATTTACTAGTGGAAATGGGTTAATGAAATAACTCTTTCTGGTTTACGATTTTATAATGTACTTCCTTACTCTCTCAATGGTCCGAAGGAACTAACAGCATCCAAATTAACGGACAGACCCGATGACCTAAGGTCCTATCGCCTCTTATATAAATAATAGTTAAAACCTTATAAATAAAGGAAGAAGTGACACAGCATATAGTATCCCCTTTCACACGAGAATGAAAGATTAATTTTTGTACTGATTTTTAATGAAAATCTAACATTCACCTCCTCCGAAGTCCAAAATTTCGGACACTTAAGGTTCGCCCGTGTTTCGCGGTGCAAAACGATTTATTATTTTCTCGAACTTCAGGTCGACGGCCTGTGGAACAACGAGCCGCGTGCAGTTACCATCGAAAATAACGTACAACCCCAGTGTCCCAGATATAGCCGGCGTTATTATGCGATTCGTTTTTCCCCCGTAAACGTGTTTCTAGCAAGCACCATTTTCTCTACCCGCGGACGGAAGTAAGGACGGGCGGCATGAAAAAAAAGAAAAAGATACGTCAATTTGTACTTCGCTTTTCTACTCGTACATATATATTTTCCTCCTCGGTCGACAGAATGGGTGGACTGAACACGTGGTCCAGGAACTCGTGCTGTACGCACGGCTGGATAGGGGAAACGTGTCGTGAAAATTGTCGGTAAGCCACTCGGAAGCTTGTACGAAGAGCGCTGACAGACTTAATCGGTGACGTAGACATTCGCTTAAGTAGGTTTGTCATAAATTCTTAGCGCCTCTATCAATTAGGGCTACGTATACACATAGCCGTGAAGACGTACCAACAACGAAACTCGCGAACGCGAGAGTTGACAAATGCATACCGTGCTATGCGTATTTATTTCTTGTGCAACCCGTTTAAAAGGTTTTATTGACCCGCGGTGTACGCGTATCCTGTATGCGTATCTATTATCACGTCCATCCCGTTATCGCGAAACTTTCTTATCGTACGATGACATTGGCAATTGGACGATAGCTTTTCTTCAGAACGAATGACTCGATAGCGTCGCAGAAAATGATTCTGTACAATCGATACCAAACAGTGAATCTCACATTGTGACGATGTATCAGCGACATCGAAGTGTAATCAGTTTCCTGGCGGCGAGCGATGCAAAACATACCGTCTATCTAACATCGAAGCAACGTTTTTTGTTGCCCGATCTTTAGCTGCAAGAAGGCGCTTTATCATCGACTACGCCGGACCAATTAATCCGAGTCTAAATCGGAGCAACAGAGCAGTATGCACGGCGGATGCCTTTTTTTTTTGTCGTATCGGATATCAGGATGACGCGACCCTCTATTCCGAGAGCGCATAACTTTGCTCCCTGTGGTTTATGGATACCGTACCAATGCCCGCCAACCGATATATGTATGCGTCCATCGTCATACCGACATGGTGTGCACGTTTCGCGGAGCTTTTAGGATAGACGTCGTGTGTGGGATCGGAATAATAATTACGTCACCGTTATAAACCGTGGTCACGACGATAAGGCTGGTCGTTACATTCGCGAGGATAAAAAAGATTAGCACGATTCCCCTGTTAATGTCGGCCAATGAGTAATCAGCCCCTTGGAAATATTTCTAGACCTCGAACCAGTGACGACATCTTCCCTTTCAAATAGAATATTGAACGACCGTCTCTCGTTTAGCAGGTGCACACGCGTGTGCTAAGCGAAACTTCTCGGTTGGTCTGTCGTGAATCGCAGCATCGTTTCCACGGTGTGCGAGGAGCAACGGAAGTGGCCACGTGGAAGTGTGTATGTTTGCCTTGGTGACCGGCTCCTTCGAGTTCCGAAATCATTTCGTATTTGCCGTGCCTCTACCTGAACGGGCCGCGATGTTACGAGATACGATGATGAAGAGCACTTAAAACCGCCCGGCAAATATTTGCCAGCTTTTAATGGCGAACCTTATCCATCGACAGGACGGACGAAAATTTCGAAAGGGTGACGCGGGTGACGGAGGTCCAGGCGAATATTAGCGTAGTGAAATTTCAAGAGACTCGCGCGATAGTCGACGGGGGTCTCGAACGGTTCGGTTAAAAATTATTTACAGAATGCTTTGCGCGGTGGAACTTTCGTTCGAAAAGCAAGCCCGGTCCGGCCACCCATTCGAAGCCTGTGCACACAGAAGCTGTCCGGGCCTTTCAGCCGGGCGAATTAAAGGAGCTCGTTGAACGAATTTACTTAAATGGAAGGGCGGGCAACTCGGAGCGAGATTTCCCTCGCGCGTAGCTTACAATAGAAACGAGTCGTTACTCCGTTTAGCCTGCACGTTTCTCCGCGACGCGTTTCAATTTCTCCTCGTCAAGCTCGTGGAAACGTTGTCCGATAAATTTCAGGTGGTTCTCAACAGTCCTCGTGTATTTCGGGGCGAGTCGAATAAAGAATATCATGGAAGTGTAAATCCAATTACTAAAGTAATTTGTTCACGAGCCTTCCTCTGGTGTTTCAGCGATTAGTCTACACGTGAACGGAAAAATTCAATAGGTTTTTAGATAAAGAAAATCAATACTACTAATAAGTTACTGAACGTCTGAAACGGAAACATCAGAAAATATCTCTACCGAAAATACCGAAAATTTTTGGAAACAAACCGATGCTTTATACACAGCGTGGAAATGTTCCTGGAAAATCTGAAATGGCGCTGGCGAAACCTTGAAGAACAATGAGAATCGGACACGCACCGGCAATCTTCCATAATTCAAGGCCGGGCTCGCGTAAATCTGAGGCATATTAGGAAAGCGCGATCCATGAATGCGGCTCGTTTGTGTGCACCGTGAATGAGCTGGAAACTACGGGCGAATTCTCAAGATGCAAATGTGAACGACGGCACAATGGATCCGTCGCGTAAGCGCAACTGGTTGCATAAGCGGAAGCGCATTCGGCTGCAGTCGCATAATGTATGCACCGGAGTACGCCGGGGGTGATTTATAGCGGCGGAATGGATACCGGGGGAACAAAGAGGCTGTGAACCTTTTCGCCGCGGAAGGTAGACGAAAAACTGAACAAGTCCTCCCGAGATTGAGATTTAAAGGAAGAAGGAAACCGGCCTTGCGCCGCGAACCCTTGGCGCCTTCGTCTTCCTTTCACGGAACAAACGGTGCATATACGTACACGCAAAATGGTCCAGATGAACCAGTAACAATTTTTTCTATCTTATAACCCGTCATTTCGCATCATTTTGTGTATTATCGGTCTTTATTTTTTTGTCTTCGCGAAGAGACGCGTACTTAGTCTTATCGTTTCAGCTACGAGGCTAATAAAGCGCAACGTTTCAGAGCTCACTATCGGCTGCAATAAACTTCCTCCACTATTGCCATGTTGACACTGTTTTCTTATCAGGAGCGAGGAACGCGAAAATATGTGTTCTTGCTTGGTTATCTATTCTGTATGAAAATATCATAGTTTCGATACTGTCAAGTGTATATTCGTTCTGAGACGTAGAAGCGATTCGAATGAACGTGACGTACTTATGCATACGTGAAGACGGATCGACGAAACGATCACGATTCGACGAGGAACGATCGCAAGGATTGACACGAGGGTCAATGTTAGCACACGATCATACGTCGATAGGGACGCTGGCAATTTCTTCGATATCTATTCGCTCGAGGAGATCTCACCGTGTACGTGACTCGACTGACCAGTCAATTAAGCGTGGCCCGTATCCGGAGGAAGTCGAACACCTTTGGCACAGTAAAGAGAATTAAATGGTTCAATAAGAATCGCGAGTTATTCTAACGTTCGAATAGCACACGGGCCGCGTGGCATCACCTGGATCAAGTTCAAAGCGTCCTGCACTGGTTTTGCACGGTTCGGCAAAGGTCAATGGTACTCCATACGATCCCAGTTACGATCGGTATCAGAACATCTTTTTATCCTTCCTCTTCGAAGACCGGACTTCTCCAATAAGGCTTGTTTCGCCATATACGAAACTCGACAAACTGGTCGATTGAGTCTTCGTGGTAGTGTTCGCGTAGCACAGTCCGGCTACCTGAATTAAAGGAAAATAAAAAAATAAACAAATTTCGATAAGAACCAGGTAAGATTTATGGGAGTAGTAAAAGCACGCTCTCCCGCGAAACCATGCTAAGTTAGACCTATGCCATGTTATTATAAACGATTTTACCGAATGTTTTATCTTTACTCCAACTGGACTATTTTCTAATCAATGTTTTACCCGTGGTCGCGTGTAATAAGATCGATTGTAAATCACACCTTTCGCGCTAGGCAGCGCCCAGAACAAACGGGCTGGTTAATTAATACATAACCGATGTTCGCTCGCCTAAGCGGGTCGGAGTAAGTTACACACATCGATTCGCAGTGTCAAGGAACTGCGGTTGCTTATCTAAACGAGTCACGGCTCGTCGGCTTCATTGAGGATTCACGGAAATCCACCGCGCCGTACCTCGTGGCGTGCGTTGTCTCTTGCTCATGATTTACCTGCCGAAGACACTCACAAGTGGGTCGACCGTGACAAACCGTGGGCTTATTGACTCGTGGCCGCCACTATCCTTTTTTCCTCCCTTTTCTTCCACGATTTACATGCCGTTTCTGTTGCGGCGAGTGAAAAGTCACAAGCGTGCAGCGGAGTGATTCACTGGGGCTGCTGGATGGTTCGATGCTGCAATCGCGTATCGTGTCGGTCACGGTATACATACATGCTTCCTGTTTTCTTCGAAAACGAAATGTGCTCCACTTTGAACGATGATGGCCGAATAATTATTTCGTAACGCGGCTCGTTTATCCGGATGAAATAACCCATTGTTCCTCGAATCAGAACGAGACGCTTTCAACGAAGAACGGTTTTGATAAGGTGGTACGTACGTACGTGATTTCGCAAGAAAATACAGAATAGAAAGAGAGAAAGAGAGTGAAACGAATTATAAATAGAGGATGGATAAAAAGAGTATAAAGGACGAAGAATTAGTTATTGTGAGGTGGACTGCGACGCGCCTCTTGCTTTAATTGTCACGTTAATTACGCGTTCGTTATAATTGCGGATAACTAGGCGAAGAAACGACGACTTGGCGATGACATCATACAGCAATGTGGCACGTGGACGAGATTCAGCGAGGTAGCGCAAATGAGTGTTACCGGCGACTTGTCAATATCGCGTAGCGAAAAAGCACATCGGCGACTATTATCAACTGCCGGGACTAATTTCTAGAGCAACGGAATCTGTCTGTTCGTGTTTGCACAGGAGGAACTCCTGACGGCAGAGAGACCCAAACTTGATGTTAATTAATAAATAAATAAATAAAACGTAATTAGTAAAATAATAATAATTAAAGTTTAGAAGTAGAAGAAAAGAAAAAAGAGATTGGAATAAGAAGAAGAAGAGAAATTAGAAAAACAAGGAGAATATGAACAATAAAAGGAATAAATAAAACATAAGATAATAGGCAGCAATGAGCAGAAGCTCGAGCTGCAAAAATAAGGAGAAATAAATGAAAAAAAAAAAATGTTCGTGTTTGCAGCCCCATCGCGATCCACGTCCACCATAAATGACTGCGTAGCCCCGATATGCGTTACGCGTGCACATGGGGTAATCGTTATCCCGAAAATAAGTGCACTATTACGGCATTTTTGTTTAAATCGAATGTCAATGAGAACTTTGATTTTGGAGTAAGGTGTGCGGCATTGTTAACGCGATATTTGCACGACGCCAGTAATGCCGGGTATTAAATTTCGATTGCCAGGTAGGTGTATAAAGCGTAATTCAACGCCGTGGGTGGAAAGGAACGAGAGATACCCTTCACAATAACCCGGCGTTGTGTTCCTCGCGATCCTTTATATCGGTGGTAATGAAGGAGATAATATAATGCCATTATACATACAATGCGATCATCGTGATGTCAATGACGAATTCCTTTTAGATACGCCGACAACTCGAGGCACTGTGTGCATTTATAGAAATAGAATGAATGGACGTGTTCCAACGAACAATTAATCGTATTCACGACTACGCCCCGAACTTTCGACTTTCATTTAGCGAGGGGCACCATCCTCCGCTTAGCATAACGCGATCACCTTCTTCGCTTCAGCCGTGAGTCACCTTTCGACGACTGTTTAATCGTGTCCACGGAGGAAAACCTGTCATGGAATGGATCATTCGCATTGCTTGGACGATCCACGACTCGAGAATCGAGAATAGAAAACGCGCCGAAGGCTCTCCTGCGGCTTGCTTTCATGTAATTGCCGGTGTAAATCAAACGAACGACGATTTTTATTGGTTCACCCAGCCTCGTGGTTTACAGGAGATTTTTCGAGATGCATGGCGTAGGTTTCTACCGGTCGACGACGATACCAAGGAACGTCGTTTCCAAACAAGGGAAAGCATTAGATCCTGCACGGGGTACGTGCGTAGGGTTAAATGTCTACGTGACCGGATTACCCGATCGATTCTGTGGTTCAAGTTCGTCGTTCTTGCGAGGGCGAATATCGCTGGTGAAAACCCTTGATTGGTTTCCTTCTCGTATTTGTCGATATCACGTTACCGAATCTTGCTTCTACAGCTTTAAAGAGGGAGGAAAGGGTCACGAAGTGTTGTGGCAGCCTCGTTCTTCAATGTGTGTATAATATTACATTTTTCTTGCGCTGAAAGAGGGGCATCAGTTGAATAAGCAAGAAGAGTGATATTAAGTTAGTACAGAGAATGTATAATGAATTAATCCTCGTGTCTCAGATATTTCGGTAATGAAATGATTACATCAGAAGGCGATATAAATTACGTAAATTAATGAACACGATGGCTCGAAAACCGCTTGTGTTTAACACTTATTTTTCACTTCATTCGAAGGTTGTTAAAAGGGTATAAGGATAGGCGTGAGTATGGCAGTTACCTACATGCTTATGCTAACATTATCTATACGTTGAATAGTACTCGACCTCGTAAACATTCTTCAACTAGACGTCTCTAAATGTAAATTCCGATTCAGGCTCTCCCATATTCATCAGCTGTACGAGCAAGGTAGTCACCGTTTACATAAAGAATGATAAACTGTTGACATTCGCCTACTAACGCGAGACGAGTACGCGGGTAGCAAATAATTACCACATCCTGTTCGTGGGCATACCGAAGGCCCTGAGAACCGTGCTCGTTTTAAGCTACTAAGAAAGTTTTTACGCTTGACCCTCGAATGAGAGAGCTTTGTGAAAATGTGCGCTCCTCTACTGCCCATTAGACAGCCTCCTTCAACGACAGTCTTGTCGCCTAATTTAAAATAAGGAACACTTCAAAATTAAAGAATATTCGTAGTCAGCTACTAAATTGGAGTTTACATGATATAAATAACAATTATGTTACACGAATATCATTCGTCGTATTACTGCTTCATCGGACATTTCTATAAAAGAAATGTTACTACATACGTGCATGCGTCTTATTAAGAATTCAATCCATTAGTTTTTAATCAAAATTGGTCAAATGCCATCTACCTTGACAATCATCTTATTGCACAGACTACGAATATATGCATGTCAACCTTAAAAAGAAACTTAAAAAGCAACTTCGTCGATCCATCTCACGAGTACTTCAAGTCTGATCAATGTATCACCCCGTATCTTCCCAAATCCAACTGATATATTACCAATAAACATTCATTCCCTCCACTCCCTACCACAAATAAACCCAACACCTAAGAGACAAATTCGCAAAGGAGCCGACCGTTACTCTCCCGAAACGCCTACACGATTAACGACTTAATCGACAGAAACAAAATATCTGCCACTACCCATTAAGGATCCCCGCGGAATTTATCTTTCGGCGCGCGGTGCGAATTATTCCCCAGGCCAGGCAGTCCCCAGAACGCGGTGCACCAGAGGCGAAATCGGAGCAGAGCGAACCCCGCCGGAGGTTCCTGGAGCAGAGTGAAGTTCCGTGCACGCCTCCGAGCTGCGTCTAAATCAGGCGGCTTTGGACCTTATAAAAATCCGGGCGGTGCCGCGCATCTTCCTCGTGGTTCCGCTCTGCTCTGCTCCATTCGTCCGTGGTCCCACGCGTCCCTTCTTCTTAGATTCGAAATGGTGAAGGAGAGCAACTGCGATCCTATGTTATCTTCCCGTTTGGCAGCACGCCAGCCGCGACGTGTCTCGTCCCTTTTGCTATTTCACCGACCGCGGCGTTATATCGCTTGCAGCCGCGGACGGTTATTTTCGCGTAGCGAGAACCGGCTGCAATCTACGGATTATTTCGAATCGTTGCTCGTTCTCGGCTGAAGCGGGGGCCTCCTCTTCGTGCGCCGGTTGCGCAACCGGGCCACTCGCAGCTTCACGAGGGACAACGGGCGACGGCAGCGGCGAGTCGTGGCTTTTCTATTTCGTTCGGTAACCTGTGACGCAATTCATTAGTCGAGGAGAAAAAGGGAAAGACGGACTGTCGTAATACGTACTTGAAATATAACGCCGTGAGAACTGGATGGCTATTAGTCATCGGATGTAGGGGGGAATTAACCGTGGATCTCTCCCTTTTACGACTTTTTCGACGTTATCGCTGGGGGAGATTTGTATTAATCCGGAAAGCGCTGAGTCTCGAGCTCGCGTGCTCATTTCGATAGGAAAACTCCTTTTCTTATATAAATGTGTACATAGATGCGATTCTTTTCTTCATATAGTCGCGGCATTCTCGTGAATATCAAAGCTTAAGGGTGCATGCGTGGGATTAAATTACGCGCCAGCCGCGAGGGTGATGCGTGTAGTTGTGTGTGTGTGTGTATGTGTTTGAGGAAGCGCGAATCAGGAAGCATGATAGATGGAATGTTTGGAAACCAGTGTATGATTGGCAAGAATGAGTGCGAGAGAGAAGGGAAATGCGAGAGACGGCGAGCGAGCGTAAGGACGAGTGGTGTGTGATGAGAACGAGAATGAGCATAGTAGCGAAAGGTTCAGAGCACAGGAGAAAACAAAGTCTATCTTGGAAGGTAATCGAGGCATTTTGGAGTATTGGTCCCCGGAATTCCTACACATGAAACGACGGACTGATCTTTTGGAAGTTTATAGGGGTACATATACATTGGTGTAATTTATAAAATCGTTCGACTAACCCTAACGTGGCAAGTTCTAGGGTTAACTGTCGGGGGATGTTGCTGTCTTTCGGTTACGACGTTACCTTCCGTGGCCCGCGAAATATAATTGCTCGGAGTGCATAGTAGTTCCTATCCTACAAAAAATGATATTTCATTAACTCAGAGCATAGCGTGATACAGGTAATCGATCAATAACCGATCCCCCCTACGTGGATACCTTGCACCGTGTTGTTTTCACGTGAATCGATCGCGAACTACAGAACTCGTCGAACCGCTTTCGAGCCGCAGCTCGTTTCATACGAATCCTTTGCGATCACTGCGGGTAAGTCGTAGAACATTTTCGCGATCCACCGTATATGGCGATGCAGGAGGAGGAACGGTGCATTCCCCTGATGAAACTCCGCGCTCGAAAACATTGTCCCCGATATTTACGGCGCAGCAACAACAGAACCAACGATACTCGCTGATCTCATGACACCCCACGTCTCTTCTTGGATAGCGAAGACTTTTTTGGCGGTCCGACACGTTATATCAATGCTGTACCAACAACCCGGGTCAATTCGGTAGATGGCACTCCCCGTTTTATTACCCACGTTCCCAACACTAATGTATACTGCACGTCGTGTTGCACATTCCAAGGGACAAACATGTGCACACAGACACGCGTGACTCCTGCCTCGTTTCGTGGTATTTTACACGCACCCGCAAGCAACGAGGCGATGTTTACAGACGCACACGTGATTGTTGCGGCATACGTGAAACGAGAAGGTTCCCTCTTGGAATAAGAGTGCGTGCCTCTTAGCAATAATAACCATTAAGGCGTGAGGGAATGCGTGGGGTGACGTCATATCATTGAACATTCGTGATCCATCGAACGTTGTCAACCACAGCCTTCGAAGGATAAATTCTGAATCTTAAATATCGACGACCTTTGTCGATCGATTCTTCGATAGCGTTCCCGCGTTTCACTTGCGCGTACGTTTAGGCTTGGCGAGAACTTCTGCAATTGGGATCTGACTTCGTCCCGTTCTACCGTTCCCAGGTGATAAATTCGACAATTAACGAGCGCCGTTCGATTGCCTAATATGCATACACGATTCTAATAATTATTGTACCGCTACAGCGTTGGTCAACGCCGAGGATCGTGTGTACGTGTACACGAGTTCTTCGATACCCATAGGTGGCCTCAAGTGAACGGAAAGTTTTCAACGAACACAACCGCCACGTTCGCCGGTTATGAAGCATTATGATAATTGAGCAGAGAGCGATCGTGTTTGCGTTACAAAAACGCCGCCTGTATATAGATAACTGAGCACATAGAACACGCAGTGACTTTTCTACCCTATGGGGGCGACGATACTTCCGTCGGCGGAGGGAAAGTTTGCCGAGGCAAACAGACGTCGTTCCATGGGGGTGAGAAAGACACGATCGATAAAGGGAGAACTTGAGATCGTTAGGCGATGTCTTCTTTGTATTCACCTCTCGGGCATGACTTTGTTTCAATCCGGATGAGAGGCAGGATACGTACATTATATACATACATACATCACCGCTAGGATTGAAACGTATCGCGTATATGGCGCGTTCCTCATTGGTTGCACAACTGCACGGAAATTGAACGATTATTCATCGAAGCTAAATTTATACGCGAATTACACGAAATGAGATATTGACAGAGGAGAGAACCGACCACGCGTTGACATTTCGAACATTTCTTAATGTTTACCACGCACCGTGGTCATACGTCCAATTTAGAGCGGCGTCATCTTCCTCGCGCAGACGGTCGGCTTTCCATTCGTGGAAGCGAGGGAAGTCCCGATTAAACGGTTCGTCTCGCGACGAATGCGAAGGGAGCCTTTTCTTGTAATTATGCCATTCGCCTGCTTTCTTCTAACGGGCCCCCTTAAAGGCAACCATATGCGTGCACATTGCAGTTCAAAAACATACAGCATTTTATTATTTTTCCCCCCCGATGTAAGTATGGTACACTGTGTCGCGTAATTATAGAAGCAGTAAAAGATTTCTAATTCTTGTATGCTCCTGCAGAAATGTCAAGATGCTTTTATAGTTAACGCAGTGTATATTTCTGCTTATTGCGCATTCTATTCCTATCCGTTAAATGAACACTGCTAAGATGGGACCAAAGATTAGAATAATAATACAACGTTACAAATTCATTACCTATAAACGAAGTGAAAAGCTAGCGAGTGGAAATGTATATACTATATTGCTTGCTGCATTCGGCACATCGAATAAAGGAACTGGTACACCATTCGAATTGAAAGCAATTTGTAAGCAAGAAAATGATGATACACGAGAGAATGTAATACAATTACAACCGTTGCCGCTTGCGTATAACCAATAGTTACATGGCGCAAAGTGTGTATCGATAAATCTCAATGACTCGTTTCCCATATGTACTCCTCCTCTCCTGTGCGAGTAAAGGTCGTCACATTTCTAATTCACAGTTTCAACTAGCCCTCCTTTAGATCGTATCGTTCTCCTTGTACAAACCGACAATGAAATTCCTCGTCGCATGCAGAAATCTCGTGCGGTCGCATCCGTTCATTTGCGACGACGCCGTGTCGTTTGGCCGATGCGTTTCAAACGAATCTCTGTCGGCCGATTCGCAACCCCTTCGATTCGCGGAAGGGTGACGAACTGTGGCTGACCGCGAAACGGAGCAGCGCGTATAATAAGAGAACGTGGTCACGTAAGGACAACAGCGGGGAACAGGATGACGTGTACTGTTAGGATGAATCGCGAGCATGAGGCGGGGTCCTTTTTTTGGACATGTCGCCGGCGTGACATCATCGTTTGCAACGCGTGTACCTAATGCAAAACGGTTCTGCGGTTTTCAGGCACGTCCGTTATTCTTTCGTGTTTGTTACGCGTCGTTGCGGGAATCTCAATAGAGACCGACGGGGCGAAAGGGAGAGGTGTACGTTAACGGCGAGGTGGGGGATGTTGGAATTCTTTTTTCTTCTTTCTATTTCGCAACGCTTCCTCGATGGAGTTGTTCGCCGAGTTCTTAGCCGCGGCTTCATTGCGTTTACACGAATGCTTGGTTTATGATGCACTGCGTATTGCAGTCTCTTTCACCTTGGACACCGGATGTTCGGAGACACGACGATAACGTATTCTCCTTTGTCGCGAAGAAATTCGAGAGAGGTCGAAGATTCAGAATTTGATAGAACTTCCCGTTCGGTAATATTTCAATGCATTATTGAAATTGCAGAAATTGAAGCGGGTGATTTTCGGTAGATCGATAACCCTTTCAATCTCTCAACAGGGTGAACACGTGTTAACTCATTACCGGTGTTGTGTTTCAATATCTTCTGTTTATTTAGAAACGCTTTGTCGGAAAATAATTATTACTAGTCGCTATTAGAGGTAAAAGATTCAATCGATTTTCGTGTCCAACTTTCTACGCGCAATATCAAGGGAAATTCACTTTGCGAGTTGACACGTGGGGTCATGGAAAAGGACGGAGGATCTGCGAGTATATACATGGGGAGAGTAGATTGAGCAATGGGACATCGTGGCGTCTTTTCTAGGCCGTTGCCAAGGGAGGCCGACACGAGTGGTTGGGGGTTGCAGGCTAAGTACCAACGGAACTATCGGCACGCAGTGGTCAGCCATTAACCTAGATTCATGGGTCATTCTTGATCTAATCGCGCCTGTTCTTCCAAATATACTGCTTTCATTCAATAACATCCGTACAAATATTCCAGCCCGCTCGACGTTCCCTGATAGTTTCAAGGTGCTTAATCTAGCACAAACAGGCAGGTACATGTGCCCCGAATTCGTGTTTTACTCTTGCCGCTTCATATCGGGCCTAGATTTTAATATCTCTCGTTATCTAGAATCACAGAGCTCCATTGAAGAGTAACAAGTATAAAGGTTCCTTTGAGCGCGGCGAGAAATTAAATCGCGCCCCGGATTCGCTATCGAAGGGGGCGTTCCGTGCGGCCCGAGTCCCGAAAAGCTTTTTCAGGCACAGCAGACCGCGAATGGAGTAGCGTGATTTCGCGAAACCTGTAATAAAGGGTACCACGATAATTTTCGAACGTCCGGGACGCGTGCACTCACGTGAGTCGAGTGTAATCAGAAAAATGGGGTTCCGGAAGTAGGTCAGCACCTCGTTGCTTTTATCTATCTTTCCGAGTTCTAGTAACGAAATCAAATTGTTCCAATGACACAGTAGATAGATATGTCCCTGCGTGTATAGAGTACAAGTGTGCATGTCCGTGTTAATCTTCGGCACGTCCCACTTTTTCCCTTAATAAGGGTGCGGTGGTTTTCTGGTTAAGATCGAACCGGAGTGGACGGGCATAAAGTGAACGTGACTGGAAACGGGGTAAACTGGGTGTAGACACGACGCTCACGAGGGTGCGGGCCTCTTTATTTCGTCCGTTCTACCGTTTCATCGTTCTTTATTCGGTTTAACCGTGCCCTTAAACGATGCCAGCCGCGAGCAAGGTGCGCGCGAGGAAATATGTAGGGAAGACCATTGTTGAGAAAGACGAACGGATATGGGGTCGCTTATTATTAGAAAACGGTGTGCTTACATAGGCTGTCCTGAAATTAAGCTCATGTCGTGCACTAGAAATCTAATTTCAACTGCGCCGTGTCCTTCTTTCGATCGCGAGGCTCGAGGCATCGCGGGGAAATAAATCTTCGGCGTTTTCCTCGCGGAAGAAATTGGTGTTTCAGTCGGTGTTTCTGTCGGCCGACTTTCTGCAACGATTGATTTATTCTTTCTGCACGCAACGAAATTATTGCACGAATTATCGCGGCTAACGAATAATGCCACCTGGATTCTTCATAGCCGAGCAGCGAGTATTCGATTTCTTTCACCGAATTGTAAATGACATTTGAATTTAAAGGTTCTTCCATATCTACCTGGTCGATCGTGAACGCAAAAGATCATGGCTCTGTATACGTATTTTCGTGCCGAGTAAAAGTTCTTCTCGCTTTTCCGGTTTCGTAGAGTTCGCGGCAAGAAGGCGAGCGAATGTCGTTGTGGCGAACTTAAGGCTAGAAATACGTGGAGCTTTTAAAGCGTACTTGATTAAAGTTCATTTAAGGACACGTTCGTCAATGAAGCGCGATCGATTCACGATTTATAATAATTGAACGACTAATTTGATTTTTTTTCTTGCTTTGCAGCTTGGTGCAAACCGGCTAAGAATTCCGAGGATGGAGAGTACAACGACGACGATCCTCAATCCGAATACAATGACGACGACACCGTCGACGACGAGGACGATCCCAGCGCGGTCGAGGAACCGCCGCAAATTATTTCTAAACCCGAAAGTGTGCATGTGAGGAACGGAAGCACGATCTGGTTGCATTGCCTCGTAAAAAATGCAGGTCTGTAGTCGCGAAAGGATGTTACGCTTTGCTCGACATGTTTCTAAACAGTTGGAAAATTGAAAGTGAATGTCGGCAATTTCGCAGAGAACTTCGCGATCACTTGGAAGAAGGACGACGCCTTCCTTTACTACGACGCGAACCCGATGAATGCCGACCAAAGGGTTGTCCGACTGCCGAACAACACCCTAGTGATCTACAACGCAACGACCAACGACACTTCGGATAATTACGAGTGCAGTATTCTTTACAAGCCGGTCATAACTATTAAGCACAGAGTGCTTGTCGATTCCGGAAGACCACCGGTTCCGCCGTCCCCGGTGCCGTCACATATACAGCCTCTTATACGCGTCACCCCTGGAAAGAGGGTGGAAGTTAGCGCCGGCGAAAACATCACGCTCGGTTGTGAAACAAGGATGCAACCTGCACCCGAGATAAAGTGGTATCACGAGGTAAACATTCTATACAAACTTTTCTGCCTTTTTACATTTTAACTCTGAACTGCTGCAGGATGTCTGTGAGACCGCTCGATATTTGCATTTATTTTTATATCTATTCACCACTGTAAATCTATCGTCAGTCTAATGAAATTCTTTAATTTGCTCCTTGACGAAACGATTAAATCAGTACATACGCTGATTCATTATTTTCCGTGCTCCTTGTTACAGAACAAGAGGGTTCATAATAACGTGGTCGTCCTCGGCAATTACATCACTATCACGCAAGTTAACAGACACGACGGCGGTCGTTATCAGTGTTTGGCGGAGGACGATTCTGGCCAACCACCTGTAGAAGCCATCAACGTTATCGTTAACTGTAAGGATTCGAAAAATTCGTGGCAACGACACGATGCCCCACTGTTCTATGTTTAAACGTTCCTCCAACGAACGAATCAACGGTAACAAAAATATGGAATGTGTCCATTTATTTTCATAGATGCTCCCGAAATAGAGACAAAGGGGAAGTGGGTGCATACCGGGCTTGGATTTGAATCGCGTTTAACTTGCATCGTGCACGCTCATCCGCACGCAAAGGTTGCGTGGTTCAAGGGGCAGGAAGAGGTGCTGCCGGTAAAAGGAAGCGTCGAGATGAAAGGAAACAAAACGCGGCACGTCCTCGAGATTCTGCACACGGAAAAGGATGACTTCGGGGAGTACACGTGTACAGCTGAAAACGCGATGGGACGAGCTTCGAAATCAATTTCCCTTGCTGGTAATTTTCTTCACTCTCATCATGGATGAAGATAATTCTGATCTCAGATTGAGCACGACGCAATAATGAAAAATAACTAAGCGAATATACTGAGATTAATTCGAACAACGAGTAAATTTCATTTGTCGTTCGTCAGGTACTCCCTCTCAAGCAACTATCGTTGGCAATCAGATGGCGAAGAGCTCATCGGGATTAACACTGAAATGGCAATTGGAAAGCTACTCGCCAATTACCGAATACAGGGTAATTTGATGTTTGTTAAATATTCCACAATATGAATATTTATTCTTGTTCGTTTTAATACGCGATTGATGCAATTGTAGCTGCAGTATCGTCACAAAGGACAGGAGGAATGGACAGTCTTGAACCCAGCCGTGACTAACGGCAAGGGTAATCAATTCGTTGTCGAGCACACGATCGAGGATCTTCAGCTTCGACCGTACGAAGCGGTCCTTTTGGCTAGAAATGATCTCGGTTGGTCTCTACCGTCCAAACCGTACACGTTTATCGGAGGTACGTACGCATATGTGTACACCAAGATATATTTTGTAATCGTCCGTTACATAATAAGGTTTTGCTATGTTTGCTAACGTTTCTCTTCTCTCTATTGCTTTTTGCAGAGCATGGAAGCGAGGTAGCTGAGAATGGTAAATATCGCTACACGTTCAATAGAAGCTTGGGTTTTGTAAATGTTACGCGACTCTTATGAATGTTTAATACGTTTGCAGTTAAAGGTTCGTCAGCTGCGTCTCAACCGGTGTTAACGATTGCAACACTAGTCCTAGTCGTTTCGTCCTGTGCCTTTACAAGTTTGTAAATCGGAGAAATTCTTAAACTATGTAGGTATGTATGGTGTATGAAAATTGTCCTCTCCTTTGCTATTGTTTATAATTTATATTTCCACGAAAATTCTATACCATTATACTTTATGTGCGCTTCCAGGTAATTTGCTGCAGCCAAAGGTACACCAGCAGTTGCAATGGTGGGTTTAGTGAAACAAGAATGTCTAGGAGAACTGTACGTGGCTGGTGTAATATATTTTCTAGAATAACGCCTTAGGTATACTTATTTTAAATCGATTTTAAACAATTCGTGTGTTCGGTGTGATAGGAGAACTGTACTCGCGCTGATTGTATTAAATAAATTTATATTCCTGTTTGTCGTCGGTGAAAAGCTTAATTATGATACGGAAGAAAGTCGACATTGCATTGTATTTTTCGTCTGAACAACAAACACGAATATAGTTTTCATCTTTTTCTATACCGTTTTATTCCAGAAATTTATCGATATTGAACAATGGGCATTGTTAATGTATAAAAGAATTTCTGTCCTATTATACAGCATGCGTTTAGTTAATTCTCCTGGATGTTCTGTTGCGTATTACTAAAAAGAAAGAGCATTTTAATTTTACTCCGAATCGGGAGTAACTATAAGGGATACTGTACTTTAAAATATATTTATATATCTATATATATATATACACACGTCTACATAATATAGTATTCATTGTACATGTATAAGTTTCAGAGATACATGATTATTATTATAATTTATTTTTGTATGCTTAAGATAACTAGGTCCGTGTTCTCCGATGTTGCTTAGTGCCATGTACGCAAGTTTATTTCCCCCCCGATCGTGTACAAAAGTGCGGCACTGACAAACAGTCTTTCGAACGCAAACGAAGGATACGTAGGTACCTAATGTGTAATAGCAAAGAAGAAGTAATGTTACTAAGATATCGATGTAATAAATCGGCGGAACTCCGTGGATTGAAAGCATATGCACTAATTGAATCGTTGATGGAATTCGAGAACCAAGAATTCACATTCTTGTATATGTGCTTTCAATTTAAATAACTATTATAATATTTTCATTTGATTTCAGTGCATAATGTGTGCGTGGGTACGAATGACTGTTGAGAGTGCAAGTGTGGGTGATGTATTGTTTTTCCGAAACAGCTTGGTAGCTTTAGTACAGATAAATGTACGTTATAATGATTTTTAACAACCGTTATGATCAATAGATTAACAAGTAAATGTTGTACATGAAACAGTCGGTTCCAAAAAATTGTGCACATTATATATAAATGTTATTTGTACAAATTTTAGTCACGCTTACCAGACGCCCTGTACATGACAACCAACAGCACGCACACTTTGTATAGCGTTCGTTGCATTTATTCATTTGATAATAAATTCGTCACATAATTTCAAATGAGAATTTTATAAGTATTGTAAATATTAAACTAAAAGCCCCGCAATAGTTGTGCAAAAAATTATTTCTATTAATTTTGGAATTTTATTGTAAAAGGAAAGAAATTTGGCATCTGCTCATAATAATGACTTTAGTAGCGCGCCACGAATGTTTCTAATTCCGTTCTGATTCAATTTGTTTTAATGCAATATTTCACGTACGATCTATGTACTTTATTCTTTGTTACCGCAATTTATGTTCTTATTAGTAACAATAATTGGTCCCTAATACAGATTTGAATAACATTTATATTAACAGATATCTTTCTTTCCCATTCTTTGGATCTGTAGTCTATGTGCAATTAGTAGTATAGCGTGGTCTTTATTCTCGAGATACCACTTTCTTCTACCACGAAAAGGACATTCGTAAAGTCTACAGCAGCTACTGCCGTCGCAGGAGTATCTTTGTCGCCTTTGGTAGTTTAAATGAGAGTAGCTAATTTTTTGCCTAATATAACATTTTTAATTTTATTGTAATATGCACTTTGAATAATAATAAAAATTTGTTGTCATGGCTCCTTGTGGTCCCATATTTTTTAATCTATGAGATGTCAAATGAAAGGGAAGAGAATAAGCTATTCACCTTTAATTATCTGGTTGCTTTAACCTTGTCCAGTTTCACATAATTATTATTACTGTAACCGAAAGTGAAACGAAACGCTATTGTATACAAAAATAAACAGATGAAGCAAAAATAAAATCAGTTAAAAGGAGAATTGAATAAAAGTGATTAAACAAAAAATGCATGGTTACGCCAATGGAAAAGTGGAGAATTAATGAGGAAATAGGAATTAATTTGGCGTTACGACAATGCACCTTCGTAGCCTTGCAAGGACGTTCCCACGCGTATCGTTTACACAACGGTAGTATTGGCGTACGCATTTCTAGGAATTTTTAAACGTCACCGAATCAATCGTCATTCATTTTTGGGCGAAACTTTGAATGGCTGTAACTCGGCTCAGAATTGTCGGATCACGTCCGAAAAAAAACCAAATTAATCAGCGCGATCTCCTCTGCGCGAACGGATTGACGTCCTTTAATTTAAATTAAAATTTAAGATTGTTTATAACTTTTAAGCCACTGGACTTCAACTGGTTCTGACCCACTTTTCCCTGATCCTGCTGGACTACGATTTCTGACCAACTTTTTTTGAAGTGTTTAACACATGTGCCAAGTAAACTATAATTAACATTACTGCACTTAAATATCTAACTTTGTGATTTATGCAAGTTTCTAACATATTGTCATTAGCTCTTCAGTAATATTCTCGTTCGTCTATATTTTTATACGCCGGGATCTGAAAGTTAATATACACACATGCATACATCACACAAGCACTCGATCATTAACCTAGCGCCTCCAGAAGTCGAGATAGTTGCAGCCACCCGAGGTGCATTTTTGCCGATTTTTCAATTGTTAATAACTTTTAAACCACAAATTCCATATTGTTGCAACTATTGGAGGAGATAGCTGTGGTTCTTATCTTTAATTTAAGATAATCCCGGTTAAAAAATACGCACTGGAAGCGGAGAAAAACGCAATTGTTTAAATTAACGATGTAATCCAGGAATTCGATTTTGGCGGTGCGGAAAACTGCGAAAAAGGCCGCAAACGCGAGATGGCGCCGCATGTCCGATTATCGACTGTCAGTGGTGAAAATTATCGACTATCTGTGGTGCAAATTATCGACTGTCTGTGGTGAAAATTATCGACTGTCTGTCTCGGCCCCTGGTGGTTACTTCTTAATAAATGAGGTGTCAAATGAAAGGGAAAGAAATTAGCTATTCACTTGTAATAGTCTTCTTGCTGTAACTTTATCCAGTTACCCGTAATAATTGCTTGAATTGGTTATAACAAACCAACAACGCGTGAAATATTTTCGACAGGCAGCTTAACAAAGGTATTTGTATTTATGAATATTTTTGTTCTTCAACAAATTTTCCTGTGTGTAATAAGTATGTACTAACAATAGTATTCTTCTTTATTTCGGCCTCGCAGCCATGAAATTTGTACTTAGTGTACATATAACCTAACTTTAGATTACTATCTTAACCTACGCGTTGTTCTCCTCCTCTCGTTCTTTCATACCTTCTCTACTTTATATATTGCCCTATTTCCTTCCAGCTGTCTCTTTATTGCAGATCTATTATATGCATATCTTTCTGTTTCCAATTTCTAAGCTTTCATCTCATAATGGACGCACCCGATACTCTATCGTAACCCCCCTAGGTGTTTCCCTACATTCTCTTGCTAGATGTTCTGACATTATAAATGTGTCTCCGCACAGGTCACATCGTTTATTCTCTCCTTTCCCCCAATATCTATTCCACTTTGGAATGTTTGCAGATCTTACCTGCGCTATTATTCGTTAACGCTTTCTTGTACCATGTTTACTTTGGTGCTATGGTAATGTTAATGTTTTAATATATCTGGCTCCTTTTATTTGTCTATTCTGCCAGTATAGTATCTTCTTTCCATTACTTTGTTTCCTTCCATTCTTGTCATATTACTTATTCCATTCCTTTTCAATTAATCCTCTCTTTCTTTTATGATTCTGTTTTAACCCTCCACCTATCTTTTTCCTCTAGACATCCCTTCACAATTTTTCTTTCCTGTGTTTTGTACTTACTAATTGCTTTTTTGTGTGTGCAGGTTTCTTGGGCAAAGGGACCAAGAGCATTGACCGGCACTTCTCATCGTGCATACGAGCAAGAAAGAAGATGGAAGTTTTGCCACATATTTTAGTTATTCTTTAGTTATAGTGAATTGCTTTATAAACATAGTGTGTAACTGTTAGCGCATGAGATTAATTTAGAGCAGTTGTGTAATTAATTGTTATGTATACCTATTATATATTTTATATTCAGATCATTCGTTAGATCATGTATAGATCTTAATAGTACTTGTATTACTATTAGAAGTTCTACTAAATGTAGTAAATGTAAAATAAATTGCATAATTGCTCTAATTTATATTATAAAGTTTCTACATACAAACTATGTAAATTTTTAGTGTAAGGTTTATCTTTAAGATGTATTCTAAATAGATTTGAAAGAGTAGTTCATACGTATTAGCTTGAAAATTTATATTGCAACATGTTTGTAACTTGTATCATTATTAATTAATTAATTTCAATAAATTTTCACTGAAAAGAATTCTACTGTTCTTTTTATTTTCACACCTTTACAATCCTTGAAAAGATCTAATTCCAATTCCTTAAACAAGTACTATCGCGCAGGAACTTTCAATGTAAAGTTCAGAAGCGGAGTACTTGTAAATATAGACCTGGACATTATTAAAATCGTTACTTATCCATGAAGTAATACAACGACTTGATGGAAGCCCTCGAAATTTAAGTGCTCGGAAATTCCTGGAAAGTGACGTCATTTCTAGGAATTGCTGCGATGAAAGACCTCCTTGCACATCATATTCTCCTGATACAAATCCACGCTTTTCAGCCAGAAATTTTTGCCAGAAACTCAGAAATTTTGCGATCGGAAATTCCTGGAACGTGACGTCATTTCTAGGAATTGCTGCGATGAAAGACCTCCTTGCACAACATATTCTCCTGATACAAATCCACGATTTTCAGCCTGAAATTTTTGCCAGAATCTCAGAAATTTTGCGATCGGAAATTCATGGAACGTGACGTCATTTCCAAGAATTGCTGCGATGAAAGACCTCCTTGCACATCATATTCTCCTGATACAAATCCAGGATTTTGGACACTTAAATTTCTGAGTTTCTGCCAAAAAATATCTCGCTGAAAATCGTGGATTTGTATTAGGAGAATATGATATGCGAGGAGGTATTCGTTCTCAGAAATGACGTCACTTTCCAGGAATTTCCGAGCGCAAAATTTCTCAGTTTCTGCCAAAAATAACTCGCTGAAAATCGTGGATTTGTATCAGGAGAATATGATGTGCGAGGAGGTATTCGATCTCAGGAATTCTAAGAAATGACGTCACGTTCCAGGAATTTCCGAGCTCTTAATTTTTTGGACTTCTGCTATCCAATTTTGCAAGAAGTGAAGACTTAGAATTTGCTGCTTCCAAATTTAATAACGTGTAGGGCCATTTTGACAAGTTTCCCGCTTTAGAACTTTCCATTTCAAGTTCGCCCACGGTACTTCTTGTATAAGGAATCGGAATTAGGTTCTTTCAAGGATTGGTAAAAGGTATGAAAGTAAAAAGAGCAGTGTAATTCTTTTCATTGCAAATTTATTTAAACTAATCAATGAATATACAAGTTACAAAAATGTTGTAATTAAATTTACAAACACATACTTATTAACTATTCTTTTATATCTATTTACATTACACCGTAGAACTAAATCTTGTATCAATTCTAAACCAACATTTATGTAATATAACTAACACTATAAATATAAATAATCTAATACTTATAAACTATTCTTTGAAGTTAATTTACAATATATCTTACAGATAAATCATATACTAAAATTTATGTACTTCATATGTAGAAGCACATAAAATTTAAATTACAGCACGTGTGTAACTTGTGAATATCTCAATTATTTATTATATCTTTCATTTTACATTTAGCACATTCAGTAGAACTTGTAATAGTTATATAAGTAATATTAAAGTTTATAAAGATCTACCGAACAAACTGAATACAAAATAAAAGATATAATAAATATACAGTTAATTACACAATTGTTCTAAAGTAATCTTATAGGCTAATAGTTACAAACTATTTTTATAAACCAATTTAATTTAACTAAAGTATGTGGCAGGAGTTATTCTTTCTTCTTTCTTGTTTTTATGCATGATGAGATGCACCGGTCAATGCTCCTTACCCTCTGGATGCGAAACCTGTACACACGAAAAATATATTAGTAAACATGTAACAGGTGAAAGAAACATTGTTAAGGGATAGTTAGAAGAAAACGAAATAAGGAAAGACCACACTAAAGGTATAAGAAAAAGGGGGGATTAGTTAAAAAGGAACGGGATGAATCGAACATGAATGAATTTGATGAGAAGAGAAGTAAAGAAAGTGATGGAGAGCCTTAAAAACTAAATGTATAGTCAAAATGAAATAAGGGGATAAAAGTAATGGGATAATGTATAAAGTAAAGAAGGTTTGCAAGAAAGAGTCGAGGAGAAGAATGCGTAAGATCAGATAGTAATCTAAAGTTAAGTTAAATGTACACTAAATCAAAATTTCATAGCTGCGAGGCTGACATAAAAAGGAATACTATTGTTAGTATGTAATTATTGCACAGAGGAAGATTTATTGAAAGAGAAAAATATTCAGATATGTATTACACTTACATCAGCCTTCGTTGCATACACCTTCTAATCACGCAAAACCAATTTAACATAAGTGAACTATATGGCAAGAGTTATTCTTTCTTCTTCCTTCATTTTCTGCACAATGAGAATTGGTCGTCCATGCTCCTTATCCTTTGCTTACGAAACCTACGCACACAAAAAATATATTAGTAAGTATGTAACAGGAGATAGAAAGATTGTTACAGGATATTTAGAGCAAAAAGAAAGTGGGGTAGGCCAAATTAGAAGCATAAGAGAAAGAGTCTTTTAAAAAGAATAGAACCAGTGTGACAATACTGAATTTGATAACAATGGAACTAAAGGAACTAACGGACAGCCTTGACAGAAAAATAAAAGAAGCAAGATAATAGCTCAAAAATGACTTACAAGGGGATTTTACCGAGGATGACGGGAAACGGATTTTGCTGAAACTTGCAGTATTTGAAGATGTCGTATCCAAAGTTAATTTGGCAAAGCAGTAGCGCGCAACTCTCAAGATTTTCCGAGAAAATTGTATTTGAAAATCGTTGTACTCGGTTATATCCTTATAACTCCTGTTCGTGTTAACTATTGAACAAGAAGGTGAGTAGCCGAGGGCACAACGAGAATTACTGGTAACAGGAGATTGCTGGTTCGATTCCTCGCTACCGATACTATTTTTTTTTTCCTAAAATGTGGGAAATAATGCAGAATATTATATTTGCTTTATTAATTACGTGCTAGTATAACACGAGCCAGGATGATATGCATCGTAAAAGCATACGAAACAAGAATTTCTATACTCTTGGAAACAATGCTACAATAGCTAGTGTCGAATTGCAACTACGAGGTACCGTTCCTTCAATTGTTACTCTTACCATCATGCTAGTACCACCCTCTTATTCAATTTTTTAGGTAAAAACGACAGGCAAATATGATTGTTCTATCCAGGTAGACTCGGTTATTCCAGGTATAGATCAAGCGGAAAAGCCCACGATGCCATAAAACCCAATGATGCCACAAACAAAAGACAGGCATTTTCTATTTAAAAGAATAAAAGTAACTGTTCATTGGCGCAGATTTCATACAATTTAGGAAAAGAAAAAAGTATCGGTAGCGAGGAATCGAACCAGCAACCTCCTGTTAACAGTAATTCTCGCTGCGCTCTCGACTACTCAGCTTCTTGTTGAATAGTTAACACGAATTCCTTATACAGGAGTACAGCGATTTTCAAATGCAATTTTCTCGGAAAATCTTGAGAGTTGCGCGCTACTGCTTTGCCAAATTAACTTTGGATACGACATCTTCAAATACTGCAAGTTTCAGCAAAATCCGCTTCCCGTCATCCTCGGCATCCCCTTGTTAGTAATTTGAAATGAAACAGAGAGGAAATAATAAGATGTAAAATACATGTGTGATAAAGAGATAAGAATAATGTAATACTTAAGGTAGAAAAGGTTTTAAAAGGAAGAGCGAAACAGATGATGAGAGTGCAAGAGTTAAGATACTATTGCAAAGATAGGTTATATGTACACTAACCCCAACTTTCACTTCTGCGAGACCGAAATAAAGGATAATACTACTATTAGTATGTATTTATTATATGCTAGGAAATTTATTTAAAGAAAGAAATACTCACAAATGTACTTAACTTTGCTAAAGAGCTCGATTGTTGTAGAATAAAATGAACAATGAAACTTACAATGCTAACGTACATATCAATTTTTATGTAGATTGAAACACTGTGTTTGCTAACACTTTACTAATATGTAAATGAGAGTACAAAACGATTTTCGAGCATTATTAACTTAATTTCATGAATGAAGACATAAATAGCCAAATTTTATGAACTTTATCGCGCCGCTATTTATAAACAGGTGGTTGAATTTACGTACCACTCGCATCCCTGTCTTACCTACACTCAAAGTGGGCTTTAATTTCGCCATCTATACAGAACTGCTCGAAACTGTATATATGTCTGCTTTATCTAGAGTCATTAGTATCGCCATCTATACAGATGTGACAAAAACTACTCGGGCCTCTGCCATATCTAGACTTATGGTAAGTAAGGGGTGTGAGTAGTTTCAAGGCGTTCCGTATAGATGGAACTACCATAGCAAGCGCGAGTGGTTTCAAGGAGTTCTGTATAGATGGCGAAACCATAGCAGGCACTGTAGATATGGCAGAGACCCGCGTAGTTTCAAGTATATCTTTCCAGATATTAATCAATTAATGAATTAAAAGATATATACATGGGTATTTCGAATATAAAAAAGAAGGCTTCTTGAGGAATAATAAAATCAAATTCTCTAGGCGAAACATATATGATTTATGTTACTAACGAATTATCTCGCAAACGTCAGAAAACCGAAGGGTCTACATAAGAAGCAGGGCAAAAATAATACACAATATTTACATCTACAAATAGATACAAAGATAGAAACGAAAACTCAAAGTAATTGTAATAAGAACTTAAGATTCTCTCCGCTCAAATAATTACAGTGGACAGTAATGCCCGCTTAATGTTCGCGGCTTCGAGGCCGCCTAGCGAACACTATCCAGGGATGTGATTTATAAGGAATTGTTCATGCTTATCACTCTTAGGCACGCTGGGTTTAGGCTGTGTTGGGAGTGGATTGAGACGTACTGAGAACGAGCGTGAGATATATTCAAGGACCATGACTGATGACAAGTTGCGATAATTCGGGCACAACCTCGATCCTCGATACATCGGTGCAGGTCCAAAAATCGGTAGGCATGACTCCTCGAATATTAATTGTGGAAAAAAACGAACATTAAGCGGCCATTATTGTACATTGTATCCAAAGTGCAATACGCAGTCAATTAGCTCGAATTATTTTCCACATAATTACCAAACGTCTCTTAAACGTTTAATAATTATATGATAAATAATTGATTGCCCGGGTCTCACCACGTGGAGGTTACTGCGCATGGAGACCCACCCTAGCCACGGCCCTTCCACCCTCCAATTACGCGAAAACTAATTCGAATATAATTTTTGAAAAATAAAAATCTCCTATTATTGTCAATTTGTAGAACGTTCATTAATTGATCGTAGTACAAATAAGACAACAAGAGGAGTACTTGGAATATTCACGACCGAAGCTAACTTGAATATCAGGAGGACACCTGAAAGAAAATCTGCGAGAGAGTCCAATTTCCTGAAATAAAACTTTCTTAAAAATATATATCCTATGATCTTAAAAACTAGTCAACGAAATATTATTACAGCAGTGTACACTGCTGTCTTAAAAACCAAGACACAGCTTAAAAATAGATCCTCCCTTCTTAAATACTAGATTAAATTCAAATGCGCCCTGCCTGACTAAAGATCTAACTTAAAACTAAAATCACCCTACCTAATATAATGTCTAAGAGTTCAATTAAAAGAACAATTTCAATGATATGCTACCTAAATAGGAATGTAACAGATACTTTATCATATTATTGTAGGTATAAGTATGCATATTCTTAATTCCTCTTCAATTAGTCCATATTAATTTCGTGGTCCATGCCTTCCTAGAACAGACAACTGGCAACTGGGCAGGGGCTGGGCACGGGCAGGGGTTGGGCACGGGCAGGGGCAGGGGCAGGGTGAGAGTGTGGTCGTATTATACATATTTTAAGAAATCCTCCTCTTTAGCTGAGTCCTTCCAATCCTTCTGAAACAAAGACAAAGTGGATGTAATTAGTAAAGCATTATAAAAATCTTCAACTCACAAGTGGGATCAAATGGGAGGCAAATAACGAAAGTGACTGCTACCGAGCAGCCCGCGAGCCCTCGGCCCAGAGTCTGGACAGTAACACGACTTACAATCAACACCTGTTTCGATACCGAGCCACAGCAATCATTGAGGAACGGACATGCAAGACCGCAACCGCGAATCCAGATTAGGTCTCCTTATGCCTTCTGCCACCCCAAGGTGTGCTTGGCGTGGTCTAACGGGGAGAAGTATCCCACTTGGCGGTTCACCTGTCCAGAACCACAGTCACAGCCTCACACACCGGTCGTCGCTGAAAGTGCAACCCAAATATCGCAACAGGTGCAACAGCGCCTTACCATCGGTCCTCTGAGCCGAGAACGGAAAAGGGAATGAAGCAAAAAACGAAATGAAGCAAAAGACGGAATGAAGCAAGAAAGGAAATGAAGCAAAAGGGGGAATGAAGCAAAAAAGGGAATGAAGCGAAAAAGGGAATGAGAAGGGAAAGTGCAATGCGCAGTCAATTAGCTCTAATTATTTTCCATATAATTATCAAACGTCTCTTAAACGTTTAATAATTATACGATAAATAATTGATTGCCCGGGTCTCACCACGTGGAGGTTACTGCGCATGGAGACCCACCCTAGCCACGGCCCTTCCACCCTCCAATTACGCGGAAACTAATTCTAATATAACATGTGAGAAAGAAAAATCTCCTGTTATTGTCAATTTGTAGAACGTTCATTAATTGATCGTAGTACAAGTAAGACAACAAGAGGAGTAACTTGGAAAATTCACGACCGATAGCTAAATTGAATATCAGAAGGAAACCTGAAAGAAAATCTGCAAGAGAATTCAATTTCCTGAAATACAACTTTCTTAAAAATATATCATATGATCTTAAAAATTAGACAACGAAATATTATTGCAGTGGTGAACACTGCGGGCTTAAAACTCATATAGGTATAAGTACGTATATGTTTAATTCCTCTTCAATTCGTCCATATTAATCATGTGGTCCATGGTGTCCTAGAACAGACAGAAACTCGAACCAAAAAATTGCAGCACCTGCCAACAATATTTGGTTTTATACACCCTGCCTAATTAAAAGTCTAATAATTTCAATTCGTGTAAAACCTGCCAGTATAAAGATCTAAGATTGTGTGTTCAGACAAATCCTACCTACATAAAGAGCTAAAAGTATTGTTCGATTTATATTTGGGCCTGCCTAATTAATTGTCTAACACCTGTAATTAGTTAATAAGGACAGGGGTTTGGGGCAGGGATGGGGTGAGGGTGTGCTCGTATTATACATTGTTTCATGAATCCTCTTCTTTTCAATGCTTCTGAAACATGCACAAACTCGAAATAATTAGTAAAGCATTATAAGAATGAATTCTTAAACTCACAAATTGGATCGACGCGGCTGGCTCTTTAATTTTGAAGATTCCAATCGAGTCTTTGATAATATTTCTGGATCTGTATTCTATATATTCCACTCTTGAGCCTCTGACGTATGTACTTATGTTTGTTAGTATAGCATATTTGGGTTCATCTGTGAATCTGTAACAATCTCAAGCATTGGATTAGTGACATCCCCAAGCCTCCCCATTTTATATCGAAATGAAGCTGCTTTTAATTCGGAATAACTGAATTTTAGCGCAGTTAATAAATCAGAATTGATATGAAAAATGCTGCTATTTTTTGATAACAATGGTTAATTGGATTTCGGCCAAAGTGATATATTCTTTTGTACGTTCTAGATCAAACTGAATGGTGGTATCACGTTCATTAAAAACTCCAAAATGAAGTAGTCACATTTCACTACAATTGATTCTATTTTGCTTCAACAAAGAAGCAACAAACGATTATTCGGAAGCAAAATATCAAACTTTCACTATCACCATGCCGAGACCCAACTACTGCCAATAACGTTTTTCGTGCAAGGATTTTTGTATAAACATTTACGGATATCGCGAGTGAATTTCAATTTCTACAAAGCAAGCTCGAAAAGTTATAAAAATTGGCTCTACTAAAAAAAAGGTTAAGATGGAATTGCAACAATTAAGAAGAAATATTTAAGAGTTAAACTCCAATAATGAACACTCACTAGTATTAACTCTAATTTAAATCTACTATCTAGAATCTTTTATCAAAGATTCTGCAAATTATATCTGTTTTTCACTTTGCTCTTTTTCTTTTCTTTTTCTTTCTTTTCTTTTCTTTTCTTTTCTTTATTCTTTTTCTTTTCTTTTTTTTTCTTTTCCTTTCCTTTCTCTTTCTCTTTCTTTTATTTTCTTTTTCATTTCTTTTCATTTCGTTCACACAGTAATTTACTAATATGTATGCAAATTTTTAGCAGTACTTCCATCAACAGACGTTCCAGGTAGTATAATTATTAAGAAAAATAAAATAAAAAGAAAGGCAAATATAAAACGCTGAAAAGAAAAAGTTCCTGCTTCAGGAACAGGCTTCCAATTGGAAGCAGATGGGGACTAGTACTCGCAACTCTACTTAAAAACGCGATCTTTAATCAACGCAACGCTAACTGGAACTCGCGATACAATCATTTCGCAACACTATTTAATAAGACTAATAGAAGGCAAACAGTAAATTATTTGTAATAGCCAAAATTAAGCAAATTGAAGATCCTCTGAAAAATGAACTGAAAGTTCCAATACGCGAAAATAATTTCCGCAACACTAGAAGCTCACATGTAAAGTGTATTATAAAATACTACAATTTAACTAGCAATAAGAATAGCAATGAGTGGCATTCAACGCAACTCTGACTCGACCCGTTCTCAAGTTTTTCGCAACTCTAAAGCAACGCGATATTTTTGGGAGGGCTGTATCGTTGGGCCGGAATGTGCGTCGGCCAAGTACAAATAAAAATTCTACAAATGGAAATGCAAGCACAGTGACAAAGTAGTAACAAAGAATGATTCCCCATTCTTAAAAAGAATGGGGAGCCATTAGTAGTTGCCCTCTTGAGTGACAGTTTGTCGGGCCTCTTCGGCATATAGCCTCTTCTTTTCGTCGGACCCAAGGGCCAGCTGAAACTTAAACTAGGCTCGAGGCTCTAATCGGAAACCAAGGAAAAACTTATAAAGGTGAAATAAAGAGTTTAAATCGCGGAGCTAAATGGAACACACGTGGCCGAATCACGATCAAATAAAATCGAAAAATTGTGATTACGGAAAATCGCAAAGATTACGATTAAAATTGTAATCGTTCTTTGTTCACACGTGCAGCCTCGAGCATAATGTAACGCGTTTCGTTTCGGAGCCTAAATCGCGACCACGACCGCGAAGGATTCGAAAAGTCGATAGGCAAAGCCAGAGGCGAATGCATTTTCGTTCGCGCCACAGCTTCACCGTCGACTTTTCAAATCAGATTTCCTGAAACAGGTTGAACACGCGAAATAGTGCCTACCCGATCAGAGACTGTGTCAACCTGCCCGTCCCTACCTACTTATGTCTATCAATCACACCAGAAAGTATGCTACCTATCCTACCTGGACCTATATTTAAAAAATGGCAAACAAACACACCAACACACGACACTCCACGGTTCTCAGTCAAACACTTGGGCGCAAAAGCCTACACTAGGGAGGCGTCCCGGGACGCCCCCGACACCCAGGTGTTGTCACAACTTGCACACTCTAATGTACGTACCATTTTTCTGAAATCGACTGACAGTGGCTGGGATCTTTGCGTTTGCGTGGAAAAAGACCACGCCGCGGTTAATATTTAACAGAATAATTTAATAGCACCCATACATAAGGTACTTGATAGCAATAGATAAGTATGTTCGATTCTTTTTGACATTTGAACAAAATGATGACAAAAATGATGTCTCTGTTTTAAATTAATGGACATCTTATCTTGGTCGTAATAGCTACATTTTAATACGGAACGACCCAAATCCACAGCCTAACCACACACACAATGTGGATATTGTGTCGTGCACGATACACCAAACGCACTGTCAGTCGCCCACAATAAATCATTATAAACTAAATAAATATCATCGTGCTCTACCACCGTTTTCCCACCCAAGTAGCACCGGGGCACGTGAGTGGGATCCGGGCAGTGAACACGGAAAGGGTTAAACCTGAAAATCCTCGTCTAAAAAGATGATTAAGACAAACTGATTTTCTAACGGGCTAAGTATATATACATATGTTGTATACCAGATCAATATATGATTCTATTTTATTGAAGAGAAAATTCATTGAATCTATTTTATTAGAAAAATTAATCAGTGACTCTACTTCATTAGAAAAGTGATGCAAAGACTCTACTTTATTAGGAAAATTATGCAATGACTTTACTTTATTAGAAAAATTATTCAGTGACTCTACTTTAATATACTTTGAATTAAATTGAAACATCCTCAGGCGTTCCCGTCATCAAAGCATTGCTTCTAAAACGCAAGGTTGGTTTTAAAGTAGATTGCCTTGATTTCGAGATCTACCCGTTCGCGTATTGTCTTCTTGTACATTCAGGTTTAATTAATATATTGTACGGAAAAAGTGAATTTATTAATATTTTGATACGCTAAAGACTAATATGGATATCGAATAATAAAATTATTCGATAGTTCCAACAAATTGACAAGGTAAGTAAGTACCTTTACTTTATATATAATCAAAGTAGTAAAAAAGAGGAACGACTATACTCTTACTAACAATTTATTATAACTGTGCACTAATTGCAATTGACAAATAAACGAAGTCGAATGGTATTCGACTTCTCCACTACAAACTAATGCACGTAGAATACTGGACGTTACTTTATATTCATTCAATAATTAATAACTATTTAAATATCGTTTCATAGGTATGCAATTAAATATTCTATTATAAAAAGATATATAGTGATATATTTTGTACTAAATATGATCTGTTTTAAAATTATCAAGCTATTTAAAAACGCGTTGTACAAGAAGACCTATCCTCATATAATATAAAACAGTAAAAAAGTTACTACTCATGAGTATATTTCCGTATACCCATGGTCACAGTGCTTGCTAGAAAAATCTACGTAATTACAACCAGTCACTCGTGTCGGTTCGGACCTTTCGTCCTGCGACATGATTGAGTGACCAGAGGAACTTTAAAGCATGCCACTCACCGGTTGCAGACTCACCAGGTGTGCGGTCAAGCTCCTCGCCATCGAAGCCATGGAAGCTGCTGAAACATTCAAAAAGAGCAAACAACATTAAAATCTATGTATTTTCAGTACTTTTGGAATGTGTTAATTATCAATGATTATTGCAATACAAGATTAAAGAACGAAGGAGATACTTACTCGTCAAATTGATGGCTGAAAGCCCGAACTCGCCGAACAGGACACTGACTCTAATGGAACACTTATGATTGACGAACAAAGTGATTCTAATTTCGCGACAGTATTGCTACTGTTTTTGTGACTGCTACCGAGCAGCCCGCGTGCCCTCGGCTCAGAGTCTGGACAGTAAAACGACTTAGCATCGACACCAGTTTCGATTCCGAGCCACAGAAATCATTAAGGCACGGATATGCAAAACCACAACCACGATTCTAGATTATGACCCGTATGCCTTCTGCCACCCCAAGGTGTGCTTGGCGTGGTCTAACGGGGATAAATATCCTACTTGGCGGGCCAAAGTGTCCAGAAAAGCAATCACAGCCCCACACACCGCCCCCCGATGACACTGCAACCCGGATATTGCAAGAACCGCGACCACGATTCCAGAATGGTGGATAACCTACCCATGTTAGAGAATAACGTAGTCTAACCGAGGGCCTCGTGACCAGGGTCCAGAACCACAATCACGCCCCCACACATCGTAACTCGCTGACACTAAGTCCCTAACCATCAGTCCTCCGAGCCGAGAACGGAAAAGGAAACGGAATAGTTGTGATCGACGAACAAAGTGCCTCTATTTTTCGCGAGAGTATTATTTCGGAGCAAACACTGACTCTAATTTCGCGTCTCTTTACTGTTATTTATGTTGAATTATTATTAAGAGCGGCTGCGCTCAAAAAATAATAAAAAGAACTTTGACGGAACAAGCACTGACTCTACCAACCGCATTGCGCGCGGCCAACAATATCGTTATGGTGATACAATTGAGCCCATGGCAGCTTCTGAAACATTCAAAAGAACAGACAACATTGAAATTTTTGCGTTTTGAGTACTTTTCGATCATGATAATTATCAAAGACCATTGTAAAATAAGATTAAAGAAATACAGAGATACTTACTCTTCGAGTTGATGGATGAGTGCCCGAACTCGCCGAACTGCATCGGTGCTGACTCTAATACCGGAATACTTATTGCGAAAGAAAAAAAAATAAAATAAAAGACTACTATCGCGCACGTCAATTGTGATCGACGAACAAAGTGACTCTAATTTCGCGAGAGCAATATTTCGAAGCAAACACTGACTCTACTTTCGCGTATCTGTACTGTTATTTATATTTAGTTATAATTATTATGAGCGGTTTCGCTCTAAAAACAATAAAAAGAACTTTGACGGAGCAAGCACTGCCTCTACTGACCGCATTGCGCGCGGTCATCAAAATTTTCTGAAAGAGAATCTGTACAAGTTAGTAAATAGGGTGAGGAGGTAGAAATTGAAGCAATACACATTTGATTTTATTTATCTCTTTCTTATTTCTTCATTCTGTCAAACGTCTGTTGAGGAAATACTGCTTTGTTTTAATAAAGTACTACCGTATTGTTATTCTGATTTAATTACTGTTAATTGTCTATTCAAGATATACTATTATAGATTAATATAAATGATTTATCAAAAGCATACTGTGACTGTTCTTTGTCCGAGTTTTAAAGGTGATCATGATCTTTGTTAGTTAGTAAGCAATATCGCGTATTTATAAGTTCTCGTAGCTGTTTGTAGAAATCAAGACTCGAAACTATTTATCATGCTTCAAGTGCATGGCAACCAGTACGTAAGTACGCGGTAAACTAATAAAATAATAAACCCGATATTTTAATAAACGACTAGTTATCGCGAATCAAAACATCGGTGGTACCGGATGACCGGTCAAGCATCCAGCAAAAGAGACTCGAGAAAGAGTTTAATGTATATCCACGATAGTCAAACGATTGTTAAATAAACGTGAATTAATTAATAGAAGCTAATAGACAAGCGTATGCGGTGATAAAGTAAACCCCGAGATGCTATTGTATTGTAAGGTGATGTATGTCGCTAACCTTCGACAGCATAGACGACCCGTACGGTACGACGCTTGAACTGATAGTGATACCGCGTGCGCCGCGCACTGTCATCCCCACTCCGCGACGCGCCGGCGCGTCGGTAGCGCTCGGTCGCGCTCGGTGGTATTCGCAATTTCCGAACTCTTCGAAGGTCTCCGACCGCGGTCGTGCGTACTACTGTACTAAGGTCATACGTACTGAACTTTTGGGCCTTCCGACCAATTTTTAACTGAACCTACGATCCTACGGTTATACTTACTGAACTTTTACGTTTTCTGACCAATTTTTAGCCGGACCTACGACTCGATTTCGTTTTTTGCCGCGCAATGAAAGCGGGGCAGCACAGGCGGGACGCTTGACGTGACACTGTCAATTTCATCGCCCCGATGCATCGCGATGTGATTTCGACTCAACTCGAGCCGAACCGAAGAGTAGACCGACGAATAGAACCGACGCGATCAGGGACCGTAACTCAATTTTCCTACCGAAATGTTGACCGAGAAATAGCTATCCTGATTTCCCCCAAAGCATTCACATATATTCACACAATCGTATGAGTCCTGCCCCAACACTACTTCAGTAAATAATAGTTCTTGAAGTGATCACTGTTCATGAGCAGGGGACGCTCAAATCAGTGTCGGATTTCTGAGTCGGTATGGCCGTCACGGTGGTCCACGAAAGTCCATAAGATGACTTGTCGTTACGGACAGTGTCGTTACCGACACTTTAACGTTACTGACAGATTATAAAAAACGATGTTAATTATAAATTTTGTATCTCGGCTCCTGGTGGCTATTTTTTGATCTATAAGGTGTCAAATGAAAGGGGAAAAAAATAAGAAAGATAACAATTTAAATAATAATTACGGGCAACTGGACAGTCGTGTACAAAAGGGGGTGCACTCTGGCAAGAAGGGATGGAAGGGAGTAAATGTGCATGCAGAGGAGTAACATAATTCCCAAGCTCCAATCTTAGATAATTTATTATACTAAGTAACTTAGTATAATGTATTATACTAAGTAGCTACATGATTTTGAAGCTGCATTAACTTGATTTTATAAATAAAAATGCAAATAAACCAATTTTTTAAGCTTGAAGAAAAAGTAGTGTCGCGTAATCAAAATAAGTAAAAAAGCTACGAAAGCTATCCTTCAGTAAATAATAGTTCTTCAACTGAACATTGTTCATGAGCAGAGGACGCTAAAATCAGTGTCGAATTTCTGTGCCGGCATGGCAGTCACGTTGGGCCACGAAATTCCATAAAGTGAATTCTCTATTCCTATTTTTCGTCGGCGGTAAAGGGATAGAAAAACAAAGCAAAAGAGAGAACTACGGCTCCAAACAACAGTGCATTATAATTTTAAAAACCGAACTATTCTAGCAAAAAGTCTACCGAATCTTCACTTATGAAAGATACGGGGAGCCTGCCCTGAATTGTCGAGCTGACACGACCACAACCCTGATGCAATTTCGACTAGGTTCCACAACTCCAAGCGTCAGTATTCTGGTGGTACCAAGACTAGAGTCAGGACTTATCAGATCCAAATGCAGCCTCAGCTGAATATTACTCTTTTCCCAAAGTAACTCTCATATTTTATATAATTTTCCAAGATCTACCAGCCATATATGTATAATATATGTATGTACGTTTATCCAGATACCATTACGCGTTTATAATTAATAATGCAAATAATATACATCTACCGCAACTTCTTTCATTTGAAAGCCACTAAAGAAAAAAAAAATTATTATCGTATCAAGACTCGAACCTGGACACACGGGGGATATACAATCCCATTTCTAAGCAACCACTTCGTTAAATGCATCACAGTCTGAATTATTCAATATTTTCACAATAAAATACAGCACCGTCCACTGTAAATTCGAATGCATAAATTATCTTCTAAGTGAAAAATCATTGGCACCTAAAGTCTGTAACATTTATCAATAACTTGAGTTGGGCAGTATCTATCATTCTGAAGAAGGTCATTAATCCGGATGGGGTAACGAGTAGGGACCTTTTCCTTGTATATGAATATCTTAATATTAGATGCTCAAAATATCCACTGACCTTTAAGAATGAGGTCCCGTGGTCATCTCAAGGTAGATCATCGACCGTGAGAAGTTCTGTTCTCCAGCCTCCCCACTCTATACCCCTTGCAATCACCCCCATTTCCCCCCACTTCCACTCTCGCCAGCTAGTATCATACGCCGTCGTGACACACTTCTGACTGGAATTTTTTTCAAACGTGTTCCATACTTCAGGGTTCAACGATCCATCCAAGAGTATGATCTGTTACTTGGTAGGCACTGCTAGTAGGACACTGGTCTCGATAGCTCTTGGAACACGTAGAAGGGCTACCTTGAAGGTAATGTCTACTTCTTCCACTCGTTCACCAATATTTCGATCTGCATTTATCTTTAGCAATAGATTGAAACTGTAGAATCAAATTTCAAATTCTGTATCGTTTGTAATTAATTAATGCTGTTAGATGTTGATCTTCATTTATAAATAATGCAATTACATTACATATAGATGGCACACTTCTTTTTTCTTTTTATCAAGTCGCTGTTAAATGGTAAGTTGAATAGAAAAGTTGCAAATGTTCGGGGATGATCAATCGATTTGATAGAATGCTTGATATTGGGACGGATGAATACGTTTTCTTTTGTTCAATTTTTTGGTAATACAGAAACGGTAAGATAAAATGGTGCTCGCTTGAATATTCCGATTTACCCTTTTTCCATCACCGGCGCGGCGAGCAAAAAAATGCTTTCGTCGAATCGAAAATTTTCAGCGAAATGTCGATTACTTCGTTCACATTTACTTTCTCCCGGGCGTTTGTTGACCGTCATTATTTGAAGCAAACTCGTACAACCGTTCCTCGTATTTCCTGTTCTATTTTCATATTTCGTAAAGTAGGTTTCTCGTTTTGCGCCAGAATCGCTCTAGCATGCGGGGCCACACGTGCGTAAAAAAAAAGAAGGATTGCCATCAAGATTTCGCTGACGTTAGACCGGAAATGAAATAATGATCCCAAGAGCGGGGAAAAAAATTGGCGTATACACGTGAAACCGTGCCTGAGCTGTACTACTTCTCTTCTTAAAATCATTCTTCTCTATGTTTAGGAAAAAATAATGAAACGAGACAAAAATGTGGAAGAAAGCGGAAAGCGGTAACCAACCACTCGAACATTTCAAGCGCAAACGAACTTAATCGCGATAAGGAAACGACACTCTATTCGACAACTTGTACAATCCGGCAACAATTCGCTTATCAGAATCATTCCGTATCGACTCCAGGACCCGTTCAGGGCATCTAAATTACCGTGCGTCAGTGCACCGAGTGCACCGAGTGCACTCATCGGAATATTCATAGTTATTCAAAACGAACGCGTAAGTACGCGCGCCAACGCGATACAGGAAGAGGAAGAAAGCGCGTGCAGCGTGCACCATTTGAAATCTAGGCGACACGAAGAGCGATATCGCACATTTCCTGAACCGTGGCCGTACCGATTTTTCATCAAACGAGTATCCCGTTCACCGTACTCGACCCGACGGACTATCGTCGAATAAAATGGGCCCTCGAATCGTTCGACGATTAACGCTTCGCGGATACAATTTTTCTCGTTTTTCCTTTTTCGGGGCACGGCGATAGGCTTGGGGTTGACGCGGGGGCGAGGGGGGAGGGGCGGGGTTCGTCGAGGATGAAGAGTCGCCGAGGTACCGGTGAGGAGAGGAGAGAGAGAGAGAGAGAGAGAGAGAAGAGAAAAGAAGAGAAGGGGCCAGAATGACACCGTTCGTGTGTTACTCATTGTTTTGCCGAAAGTGGTAGTAGTAGAGCGCAATGGTGTTAACCGCGTATTTACTAAACGTCGAAGGTGTAGTGGTGGCCGTTCTAGAACGTCAGATGCTAGCAACGAAGGAAGTGGCTTTCATTAGTAGTGGTGGAGTTGGTGGTAGTGAGCGCGCGGCACACTTCGCGCTTCTCTTTGTAAGTTCTCACAGTATCACGCACCTCGGGTTGCTCTCGCAGGTGAAACAGAGCTGTTCCTCCACCGCTGTTCGCCGGCGTCTATCGTAGCCGCGATTTACTGTTCCGTGGTTTTTTTCATTTCTATCGGTATACCTTGGTAACTGTGCTTTATAGAAGATCTGGCAAACCAATGTGTTCGAACGCGAGGGACGGCCTCGGCCTTGCGACTGTTACCAGTGTACTATGTCATTGAGAGGATCGGTCTGAACGAACGAAGGGAATCCGATTTATCTTAGAGCGAGCCTCTTCTTTGTCCACGTGACTCTGGAGCTTTCGATCATTCTCTCCCTTCGTCCTTTTTGCTCGTTTTTTTGTTAAAACGAGAACGTTTTGGGCGGCTGGTCCGGTTCCTCCAGTGTTACACCCACACGGACGTGACTAGCCAATCAGGTAACTTAACTTGCGTTTTGAACATTTTATTTTACGATTCTTTTTTTTTCTTTTCTTTTTGTCTAAATATTTGGTTGGTCAGAAGTTTTTGTAAGTTTGACGCGGTCGATGGTTGTTTAATGTTTTAGATTAAATCGGGTTTTGGCTTTGGTAATAGTCCTCGAAGGTGAAATGCATGTTAAAATTGCGCGATTTTTGGTACAAATTCGATGCGGGCGTTGTTTGTGTAGTATAAAACGGAGAACACTTCCCAAAGTGCGCTACGTAGCAAACAGGTTTTAAACACACAGGAGAAAGTACACGGTCAAGTTGATTCGCGAGGACACCTCTCTGAAGTACGCTATTTTAATTCTCCACTATAGTTTTTTTTGTTAGTGTTTCTCGTTCTATGCCGAATGAACGGAATATAAATGTGTATTACAATCGGGAGAGATCAAAAATGCATGACATGTGTTAAATGAAAGATTTTTTGTAAGAGAAATATAATTGATGTTGATTTTCGATTGAATTCGATCAGTTTTGAAATCGTACCTTACAATGCACAAGTTTACCAAGCTCTTTAATAAAAAAATATGAAAGAGAAACAGTAAAGGTATACCACGTACAGAGATTCGGCAATTTTAACGCGCGATCCTTTAATGTGATGATTTCCTAATATTTTCCTCGTATTCGTCGCATATCAATGGAGGTGTAATAATAGTACAATTATTATTATACTCATTGTCAAGTATAAATGCGATAGGTATAAAAAGAAGCTCCTATTCGCACAGATATAAAAAAAATGTACCCCTTTTATTAATACTAATTAATTGCAGTTTAATCCAAATTGCAATGTAATTAAACATTAAAATTTGAATCGGTTAAGTTTTCCTTTCGCAATTATCGCTGGCCTCTGCAGTCATTTTATAGATGTATTCGCCGATTGATCGACGACTAATTTCGTCCCAGCCCAATAGTTGTAACCCAATTTTTGTTTGGCCAAGTATTTTTAGATTGTCGCCGACTTCATTTAATAGATAATTATTGTACCACGTTTAACGTAGGGCGCAGATTGATTTGCGAACGAAAATAATAGAGGGGGTGAAAAGAATGGTACAAATAAAAAGTCGAACGTACACCTGTACGAAAAAAAGAATGCCAAGTACCTGATGTAGAATAACGCGCGGGCCAGTGTTCTTTAATTCGTCCTAATAGAATATAATATACATAAGCGGATATCAAACCTTGATCTGGTTTTATGCACCGTGTGAGCGTGAAATGATACCATTTTAGTCTCATTTTATCTATTATGCACTACTTAAGTTATAAAACATAGTTCTGCAAAATCTGAGCGTGCAATGTACGACCATGAAAATATTCAACTTAATTTATATTAGATTCAACTGTAATTGAAGGCTGAGTTCTCGATAAATAATATACATATGTATGCATACGTATTACTGCATTCCATTCGGAATAATTCAAATAAGAATAGGCAAAGTTTTCGAAGCACGATTTAAATATCATTTTAACTCAAAGTAAATTAAATGTGATCCCGTATGAAGTAAACTATATAAGCAGTCGCCAATAATAGGTAAGTAAAATAAATGGTGCAACTGAAAATAGAGAAGAGACATAAAACAGGTGACAAGGTAATGACAGTAACGTTTTAAACATTCGTAACATGTACGCGTAATATACATATCATTGTATTTACTTGTGCACAAAATCGAACGAAGATTTTGAATAGTCGGAACACATTTCTAACGTGACATTTATATTAAGGATAATTGATTTCCATCGAAAGGAATGGGTCATCGAAAATAATGAATTCTCGTTATTGGAATGCTGTTGTTGAGTGACCCTTTGTTTAATTCGCAGAATGTATAAGCTGATTTTCTTCCTCGTCTCCATTCTTGGGGGATTCCATGAAATTGCCGCTGCCTCGCAACACATTAACAAAGATCTCACGGGCCACTACAATTCTCGTTTCCACTTTTATGATGAACCATACAATATGGACTTCACGTATCATAATTACGACCAAATGAGTCGTCTTCTACGTACGACGTCTCGCCGTTATCAAAATCTCACTGCCTTATACTCCATTGGAAAGTCTGTAAACGGTACGTTCTTAAAAAGAAAAAGACAAATCGTACGAATCATATTTTCCTATTATAATTACATATATAAATGTCTATTACTATTTATTATTATCCAGTATTACTATTTATTATCTTGTTAATATTTCTTAGGTTTTGAAATTTATTGACTGCTCGTTCATTTATTATTTAGAAAATTCTATTCAACGTACGAGAGATCGTAGTTTCGCAGTTTTTAAAATACCAACATCTATCTATGTTTTATTAAAATCTATCTAAATTTTATTAAAATATTACTAGCATTGTGTATTGCAAATATAAGGTAGTTCAAGAAAAATGTTTCACAGGTCGCGATCTATGGGTAGTGGTTGTTTCTTCCTCACCTTATGAACATATGATCGGTAAACCTGATGTGAAATACGTGGCCAATATACATGGGAACGAAGCGGTTGGTCGTGAATTAATGTTGCATCTGATTCACGTAAGTAACCGTATAATACAGATGTGTCGCAACTTCATTAACCCTGAATTTATAATCCTTCTTACGGGGAATACAGTTAAACATTTCCATACGAAACACTTATGTTTTAAATAAGAGTCCATACTCGCACTTAATAATCAACGCGAAAAATAATCTCTTGTTAGCTAATTTTGGTACACGTTTGGAGAATATAAAAACAGACGAAAAGAAGCAAATTCTGCTCAATTGTAATAATTGTCATTACTAAATTGTTTTGTATGCAATTCTTACACAATATGTTATATTTTACGTCTGAACGTGATTTGCAATTCTTACTTTTAGTTTCTCGTGACGAATTATGGATCGGATCCATATGTCACATGGCTTCTAGACAATACTAGAATTCATATTCTTCCATCAATGAATCCAGATGGCTTCGAAGTGTCGAAAGAAGGTCACTGCGAAGGTGGTCAGGGCAGGTAAGACTTTCTAAAACACATTTTATTAAAACCACTTTATAGTTGCCCGAAACTGTAATACATATATAAATATATTGTCATTTACTCTCGTTATTCCCGAGAGATCGTTGTACAAACTCTATCATTAATTTGTCGAACAAAATTAATTTTCCGTTTTAATTTTAACGGAACATGAAATCTTCAGGTATAACGCGCGAGGTTTCGATTTGAACAGAAACTTTCCCGACTACTTTAAACAGAATAATAAAAAGAGTCAACCGGAAACTGAAGCCGTGAAGGAATGGGTTTCGAAAATCCAGTTTGTCTTATCTGGAAGTCTACATGGAGGTGCATTGGTTGCCAGTTATCCATTCGACAACACACCAAATTCGCGTAAGTTTGTTACTTAAGCATATTTATCTTCAAGATTATCCAAATAACATGTTCATAACTATAAAATAACATTTGGAGTTACTTTTGTATTTAGAGTAAGATTGTTCTTCTCAATATTTTCTTTGAAAAAAAAACAAACAAGCACGCACAGTAAAATTAATTGAATCTATTGCATATAATGTAACATAAGAATTTATTACAATTAGAAGGAAATATCACTAGTAGACTTTATTGCAATATGAATTGTACTGTTTAATTAATATCATTGAAAGCAATCTCATAGTATTGTGTAACTTTTCATGCTGTCAGGAATATGCCGGTCAGCACCATTATGTGCAGGTATAGTATATTTGCTAATCAGAAAATCTGAGGTAGAAATAAGATAAAGAAATATTTTCATAAAGTATGTGGCTTGTCCGAAGCTTTAATCCGTTATTATATTTTGAATATACAATAAACGTAGAAAACTATAAATAGTAGTAATATTTATCGGCAATTTTTATTCAATATTATAATACTTATTTCGTCTATTTAAAGCTGTCTACTTTTGAAAATATTATATTCACTAGTAAAGTAACAATTTCCACTGACCGATTACATTATCTTTTTTTAAAACCTCTTTCATACATTTCTTCACAATCTTTTCTCCATACAATAATATTTAACATGTAATATTTCATAAAACCATCTATAGTATCATTTAATTCGGATAAACTCGTACACTCTATATGATTAAGGTAGAGTAATAATTTAAAGAAATATAACAGAACTTGTATATGTATCAACATTTTACAGGACATTCATTTATTTCTAATTTTGCAATTTCTACTTGCATCGCATAACTATTAATATGTACCTATGTTAAATTAATTACAAATTTTAATGCATTTGATCGGAACAATTACGCCCTGACGACGTATTCTTGTCATTATAGCAATACTTAAAATATAATTTAATATCGAGCAATCGAATATCATCAAAGATTTATACGAACCATTTAGTGTTTCAGAGTTATGCTTCAGCGCCGAGTGTTTCACCGGATGACGACGTGTTTCAACATTTGTCGCTGCTTTATTCTCAAAATCATGGGTCCATGTACCGTGGGCTACCATGTTCGCCATCGCAACCAGGATTTAAAAATGGTATCACTAATGGCGCTCAATGGTATCCGCTTACTGGAGGAATGCAGGACTTTAATTACGTATGGAACGGATGTATGGAAATCACATTAGAACTCTCGTGCTGTAAATATCCACCCGCTTCAGATTTGCAATTTTATTGGGAAGAGAATCGCGTGGTAAGTTATTAAAACGAATTAATTCCGAAAATTAAAAAAAGATGATAATAGTAAAATATTAAACATGTGGTTTATAATTTTGTCCTCGCATTTTATTTGATATCATCTTTTTCCATTCATTGCCAGTGATTTAAATGTATTAAAGTTCTATACGTCCTATTTTATATTTTTCAGGCTCTCATTAAGTTCTTGGCAGAAGCTCATAGAGGTGTGCGTGGATTTGTTCTCGATGAAAATGGTAATCCCATTGAGAGGGCATCGATTAAAGTGAAATCACGAGACGTCAGTTTCCTCACAACAAAATATGGAGAATTTTGGAGAATTTTACTGCCAGGAGTATACACATTGGAGGTAATATCATAAAAGCTAAATTCGAAACAAAATGGACATTTCTATGCGTCAGTTAGAATAATGCAATTAATAAATAATATATTGTATACTGGATATTACACCTTATACATTATGTTTAAAAGCAGTTCAGCAACAAGTAATATTTAGTAATCCGAATATTATAACAAACCAACAGAATTATTTTAAAATTATTTAATTTCGATTGTCTCGTGCCATAGGTATATGCCAATGGATATCTTCCACGTGAAGTTGAGTTTAGAGTAGTAGAAAAAGATCCAACGTCTTTCAACGTAACGTTACACAGAGCAACCGTAAGTACACATTATTAAATTTATTTAATTGTTCGCACGCGTGTTTCCCCAAATCATAATTCAAGTCTAAATAATATTTTATTATATACTTAATTATTACCGCCTATAACGATGATCTTATCCTATACCAACGTCTCTAATAGTATAATTAAATGTTGTATACAATTGCAAAATTGAATGTATTATCATTTTAATAATAGAGATATCCAGATGAAGAAGAAGCTGCATCCAACTTTTACAATGGAAACAGGGACCATATTAATCAGGCTGGTATGATACACTTTCGACCACATTCTGGATCCAAAACTTCAACCGACGCAAACAGCGGAATTTTGTCATCCCTTAGTAATGGATTCAACTCTTTCGTCAACAACTGGTTTGGGTGATTAATCCTAAGTTAGCGAACGGCTGACTTCGTGATATTAATATTGTTTCATTGTAATCTCGTAATGATAAACAGAAATGATGAAACATTGTTGAAGATATTTGTTATTACTTGTTGTTCTATTCTATTATGAATGATAATAGAAGAATTGCACGAATTTTCTTTTTTAGTCACAATGAAACAATTTATCAAATTTCGAGACCATACGAGGATTAACCGTTTAAGAATACGTATAAACGCATAGATATCACTTTAGTGAACGAACGCTTCTATTATATTTTTTAATTTTATAATTTATTTTTTATTTGTACTTTTGAATAAGTTATTTACATTATTTAAAAATGTAACGATATATTAGACATTTTGCTGTTAGTTTCATGCACCGTTTATAATTCGTTGAATAAGAATTTAATGTAATATTTATCAGTATCGAACACATTATTTATACGCATACTCTCATCGTTAGTTTCGAGAGGAATTCTGTTATATGTTATATATTTATATGGAACATTTGAGGGCTGCACTTAATGATTCTGCAAGTAGAACAATTATTTCGAAACACTGCAAGCATTTGCTATAATTTGTATTTTAAATAATTCTTGTCAGAGTTTATTTGGATGAATTTCTTTCGAGTCTTCCAACAGAAGAGATTCTAGTCCCTTAATTAAAGATGAATAAATATCGCAAGTTTCACATGGACAAAGTTTTTATAAATTTATATTTGTTTCTTACGTCCATGTCATACGACGTATTTATTCTTTAATGAAATGCACATTAACATGAACAATGTTGTTTACCAAGCGGTATTCCGCAAAGAAAGAACCAAAAATTTCCCACCAATATATACGATAAGTCAAAAGCCACATTACTTATAAAGAACTAACATAGACTCTTTAAAAATTTATTTATCACAATACAATTTAACTCCTCAAAGTAACAAACGTCGATTTACTTGTTATCATTATATAATAGAGCTTTCGATTGACTAATGTATTTTTCTTAGCAGCAGTTAATAGGATAAACATATAAAAACAGAAAAATGTTTTTTTTTATCATTTGTAATGTATCAAAATATGAATTATATTATATTACAATATAAAATACAGATCTAATTGTTCAGAATTGTACTGTGAAAAGACTTTCATTGCAAAATTCTAAACCGAGAAACTCGTAAAAATAAATCTATGTCACAAATAATTAAAGTACTTTGAATTTACAGAAAACATCAATTTCTGCGTTTCTGGAAAAAATTTCTATTTCTATATCTCGTCTGTGCTAAAAGCTGTACAAGGCTGATTGCTTCGATGATGGCCTTAGTCGCAGCTACCATGACTTCTCTTCTCTTATTGTTAGTAGTGCGAATTAAAAACTATGGTTGCAGTAAATTAATGTTGCGAATTATGGCTGCTCGCGATTATTTTGCTCTTTTTTTACATATGAAACAGTACATTAAATATAATGAAGCGCCATACGCGATTGATCTAGAAGGGGCGGAAACTGAGGTCCCGAAAAAAATATTATACGTTACCACTATTAGTAAAATGGTGAGCAATATTTTAACTCTTTTTATTTATAGTATAAAAAGTACCGTTTGTTACATTTTGTTGCTTTTAAGTTACAAAATATATATGGTTTGTAAAAATATAGTCATATGCATAGAATCTTATTTTCGACAAATAAATATACAAAGCGGTATAAAGTGTTTTGATATGCTAGTAACAAAGAACATTTCGTCTGAGTGCGAATAATGGTAATCATATTTATTTTTACCCGAGAACAATTTTTACAATGTTTTACCGCTGCTCAAAAATAACTTACATTATTTTCCTTCTATGTCACATATAATACACCCATCATAATAGTACACATGTATTTCACATTGGTTCCAACAAAAAATCGTGACACGTAAATAAATATACCTCGTGTATATTATTATAAAAACATTTCTACTTTCGGTTCTTTACATGAATGTATTGTGTTGATATTTTCATAATTAATCAAAAATAAATGGATTGCAGCCAATAATTTGTTCACAAATATCAAAATTGTGTATAAAATGTCATTAAGTTTACAATCCCCGGTTTAAAAAAAAAGTTTGGTGAATCATTTCTTACATCTTAATCTATTATGATTTAATTAATAAAAAAAAAGTAGCTAAAAACTCTGATAGACTATTTAGTTTTCTATCGTACGCATAGAAAGCTCAATGTTAATTGTTAATTACATTAACACATATCCAATTTATTGTTAGTAGGTGGTGCATTTAATCCACCAATATCACCAGATTCAAGTTGTTTGAGAAGGCGGAAGAGAGCCGCAGCTTCTCTAATACGGCTAAATTCTACGCAAAAGGCTTGCATTTCAATAAAAAGTTCTTTCACATTTATAATTTTGTTCCTAATTAGGGATTGTAGAAAAACGCAAACCAAACGTACTAGACGATTCTGCATATAACGATCTTTTATAGTTTCGCATGTAGATATGCAGTTACTAATATATAAGTGAACGAATTCTGTTGGCAAGTCGACAGTGGTTGTTAATCTGTTGACTACTTCCATAGAATGAAGAGACATCTCCATATTTACTAGAACGCTAAAATATTCTGTTATTTGGCTCGATTGCATCAACTTTAACAGAACTTCAATTGCAATCAGAGGATTGTTCTCTACCAAATCTGGTAGTTTTCCGGGTGTAAGGCCAATATGATATACCAATTTTGGATCTCTGTCCAATTCATTAACGAGATGCTGCTGTTGTTGCAACGTTAATACACTTTTGAATGCTTTTCCCATTAATCTACGAGCTTCGGCGCCAGCACAATTCGACACGCACATATTAGTGTCATATTCAATGGTAAATTGAGAGGGTTCCGTAACATTGAACCACGGTAGCTCGTCAACCGAACGGTAAAGCGGAGGGGCTAATCTTAAGAACTCGGGTTGATAACTTTGACTGCATAGCGGCGGATCATTGGCAATTAAAACCTCCATCATTGTCTTTGTTGCGTTCTTATCGATCTCTGTAACCTTGGAATGATCCATGTCTGGTAAAATCACAGGATTGCCGCACTTAGCAATGGAAGGTAGTTCCGAGTGACGCTCCGCTAATTGTACTTGTAAATTACTTAGATCAATGTGCGGCACGGATACGAAATACAATTCATCCACGATTTGCCTCGGAGTTTTCTTTATAATGTCCTTTTGATTGTATCCCAATAAATTGACTAAAAGATTTTTCTCGCATTGCGACAAAACTGGTATATGTCCAGAGAAATTGGTCTTTGGTACACCACTGTTTGTATCCTCCTGTGGCTTTAATACCTGAACAAAAACAGGCGCGAACGGTGTTGAGGCCAGTGGTTCTCCTCTATAAAGATCGAATAATAATGCCACTGCTATTATACGTTGAACATTTTTCGGCAGTAAGTCTATATGTTGCAAAAGGAGAACCAATGTCATTCCTACTTTAAATCGATCTTCTTTTGGAAACGCTTGATGCAATTGATTACATAGACTTTCCAAACTACTATCCAGATTCTCCTCTTCAAGGATATCCAGCAATTTTGTTAATTCTTTCGGCGTAAGCGTCATGTTGCTAAAGTAACAGATCGAACTAGGTTATAGCACCTCGATTACGTTTCGTTCGCACAATTATATTCATGAATATCGAGATAGAAGTACAGTAATTGATCTTTGAAATCAGTAATTACGTATAACATGTTAACTTGCAGTGTTTCAGTATACGTATATTTACTTTTTGTTACATTTTGCGATTGTTGTTTTACAGGTTATGACTAGAATTCAAGTAGAATCAACTACCACACAAACTTACAAACTCGAGTCTAGATATTCTACTATACCGTGGAATCGATTGCAGTATACGAACCATATATGCAGATGTAAAAAGGAGTAGAAACATGCTATGCAATAATGGGATCCTACTATGGCGCTGTGTAGTGGCGCGCTTATGAGCGCAAATTTAAAAATTCGCGTACTCACAATCAGTACAAGCAATGTAGTTTAATGAATTTTTTAATTAATTTAGAAGTGAATATACAAGGAACACTGTAGCCTACCCTCTGTTTAGTAATAAGTAATAAAAAATTAGTGATTCCTTTTGGCAAACTATCACTTATTGTCGACATCAATTCAGAAAATAGTATGTATATACGTGTAATATTTATAGTCACCGAAAATTTTATAAAACGTACAATTAATTGTGTATAAGTAATTCTATATCGAAAATGAAGTAATTTGTTATAATTAAATGTATTCATTTTGTCATAAGTCTTTAATTATATATTTACGTTTCGCTATATACAAACCATCAATGCATTTTAAACTCCAAATATTCAAAAATAGTAATTCGCAATAAAGAAGATAGCTCCGCAACAAGATTCTTATATTACTATTTATAATTTTATAGTTTAGGATTTCCGGTACATAGAAACTAGACCGAGATCTAATCCATATAAATTAGAAAGAATCGTGTGGAAAACGGCGCATTACGATACGCTTGAGGTAGTTAGGCTTGCTAAACGCGCATCTATAATAACTTCAATCGTCAATAACTCAAGGAATTTATAGTTTACAATTATTTAATAACACCGGTAAACGCGTCTAAAAATGGTAACATTGCTTGTCTTTCCTTTACCTCGACGTCCTAGCAAATTTTTGACTTTCATAGGCCTCTGTAGAAATGATTGCGCGCAATAGAAAGAATAATTAGCTATAAGTAACATAAGTAACATGAGAATTATATTTTGTTACTTTTCATTACCAAATACTTCCTATCCTCCTATAAAAAAGATCCGAAAATATTTATTTCTTAATTACTTCCTTCGTTGTTCAACTTGGGCCAGGTGGTGCATTAATTATTATCGAATCACTATCAGCTTCATAAATAAACTTCTGCCAAACCAAACGTTACTGGGACTAATTTATAGTCAATTAAAGATTCTTTTGTAAGACTTTTCGTATCGGCAGATTGGCGCTTCCGCTTTACAGAAATTAATCCATATAGGAATCGTTGCTTTGCACGCCTACGGTTTACATTCACGCAGTGCTCCTAGGCCGGCTAGGTATATCAGAAATACGGTCAGCTCTGAAACGGTGAAGGAATGCCAGATTCCCCCACTGTTCTTCGCATACTCGTTTCACTCCTGCCCCCGGCCCCCAGTAAATTGTTGGGAGATGGAATCCCCACCTCATAGGCAGAAGCACCTGTTGCGCAGCTACCTGTTTTACTCGATCCATGGGTCCGTTCTCTCTTTCCTTCTCTTTCTCCTTCTCTTTCTCTTCAGTATCGCGCACGGTGTCACGGCAGTAGAACGGTCTCCGATCGCGGTGGTGACTCTTCGGTAAAGGGCAACGACTCGCCAAGTGAAAATAATGTCTCCTTATGCACGTCGAACAGAGTCACGGTGAACAGTGCGGGGAGTCTGTAGTTCAATCGAAGGTTTGCCACGGTTATTCAAAGAGGAGACACTAGAACGCCGTAGCAGCCAGATTGGAAATGTATCGCAGGAGAGTTTAAGAAGGAGCAATGGAGGACGAGCCACGGGATACCTGTTTCGGGGCAGGAAGCGTGGCAGGGGCTGTGATCGGTACTTTCCTCACAACGATTCTCCTGCTGTTGGTTGCTGCGCTTCTTTACAGACAGTGGCGTAGACATAAGGGTAAGTCTTTAGCGTTCTCCCGTGGATTTCGAAACCTCAGCTACCGGGTACAGCGCGGTGCGTATCTCTGGTTCTGGGGGACATGCAATGACAGATCGTTGTGGTCTCTGCATTCGTGGTCCCGCATTCGCATGAGCGCGCTCTAGTTGCCGAGTTCAAGCTATCATAATGTACTTGCGCCAGTTAACTTGTTCTTTAGAAGAATGAATGGTATTTTATCATTGAGGACAACGATTTATCGTGCTTGCCTATTCTACCGTTCTTTTGCGGCACCGGGCGTATAGTACATATGCATATGCAAGCCCGATGGAATTTCTTGCACAATAAATCGGCGTTTATTCCTACGCGTTACTTCCCTGCAACTCCTCTGGAGGCACACCAAAGTAGTAATACAAGATACTACGCCCCGGCACGCGGGACAATAGATAATTACGCATTTTCCACTCGATAAATTGAAACCTGACACAATTTCTAGTAGACGAAGGCAACACACGATTATGTAATGTAATTCCCGTGTTTCTTCAAACGGAATTCGTCACGTAAAGTGTCCTGCAAATTACAAATGTCATGGAACATTGAAGTTGCAATGGGGAATTGAAACGAATTGTTGGTAATGCTAGTTAATCCCCGCGGAAATTTCATGGGAATTTATATACAGATAATTAGAAACTATAAATTAATTACATATGTATAATAACGAAAGTAACGGGTGTCTTAGTTATCGTTTCACGAAATTCATTGGTGAGCTTTACACGGCACCAAACTTTTCGCTATTGCGTCGCAATTGATGCGTATATCACGCAAAAGGTAGACCTTGGAGTGCCTCTCGAGAGACACGATGCGATGGGACACGAAAGTCTCTCTTGCTCGATACGTTGGAATCCCTACCTGGTGAAATGATGTTTACGGGCTACAAGCGTAAAATGTACCTGTATTTCTTACAAGAGATACATTCCGTATGTTGGCTCGCTTTTGGGATGATCCGTATTATCATTGCGTCGCCACGGTGGAATGCATCGTATGTATGTGGAACGCTAAATAGGCATAGAGTCGGCTGCAACCAGCCATTAACGTTCTTCTTCAAAAATGGGCAATCGTTAGAATTGTTGCCGGCTAAACAGGACAAACCATAAAGAGTTTTTTCTTCTTCAAGCTTTCCTATATTTTCCTTCTTTTTTTTTTGTTTTTCACGTGGAGACAGATAATTGCGGGAAACGCTTATGCAATTGCAGCTACGTTCTTTAGCAGAAATCTAAATTGCAGATGAACAATGCAAATGTTTCTTCGAGATACGAAAAGTAAATTCCTCAACCTGTACAGCTGGAAGCTTTTACAGTGTTTTAGCATCGAATATTTTTCACTGCCTGACAATGATCTCTTGTAAATAAGTCCCCCTCGTTCCTACGTGCAAAAGGTCCACCTAAAGAATGAAAATAATAATGAGCATGACGTATTTGAGTGAAACGTGTTTAAAGCGCATTACTGCTGCGTATAACCGAAAGAATGTTTGCACCGGTAGGTAACGAGTTTTAAATTTTACGCCGCATGCAACAAATGCGCGGAAAATGTTTTCAGTTAGATTATGCAACGATCTGCACCTACCTGTTCCAACTGTTTTTTTTATGAGTCAAACTTGAATAATCATTATTCTTTGCTTTCTTAATTAGAAAAATAGAGCGATCAGTCAGAAGTTTACCTTTACGGTTGCATAATCATCGTTAGTTAGAGAATTGGAGTCCTTAAATTCCTGGGTTCTCTGCAAGATCTGTTGTTTCCGTTTGTTGTAAATGGTTATTAATTTTTTTTTTAATACAAATTAAACTTTGTACACCGATTTGGTGAACGTAGTGACTTTAAGTATCAAATATTTATGCATCAATAGAATCGGTACAATACATGATGCAAAATGCTGTATAAATATAGCAATTATTATCGAGAAATATGGGGAAAACGTGAACATATAAACACCGAGTAATTATATCCATTAAAAATGATATTGCCGGTGTTTCAAGTTACCGTATAGCGGACAAATGGAACTTGAGATAACCGGGACTCGCAATCAGATAATGAGTATTCTATTGTAATCGAAAATATTTGATATACATATCGGACATAAACAGTGAGTAAAGTAATAAACAACACGTGTCGCATATTTTCAATATTGTGCAATTTCTAGGTGAATATGTAGGAAAAATATGTACAGTATTCCTTCAATGCTCAAATGCAATAACACTTTTCGACAATTAGTACCAATCATTGTTTCCCGAAGTGGAAAATAGATAACAGATGATGGACACAATGATAAGGTACTAAGCACTTCAAAGCAATGGAGTGTTTCTAATGATATATAAGTAAATGTTATTGCCACACAAAATATGTTTCCGAAATATTTATTAGTTATTTTGTTTTAATTTGTGTTTATTGAATTACTCAGTAGTACAAATTATAAAGGGATTAATAAATAATGCCACGCTCGCATAAACTGATCTGTTAGAATTCATTTGCTGTATAATTAAATATATATTATATTGAATTAAAGTTTATTCGTATACCAATATGAATATTGCATATATAAAATTCAGGCTTATATTATATCAACAAACACGATCTTTATGTTGCTTATATTTTATGCATAAAATATTAAAAATATTTAACTATCGATAGTGCATTGTAACTGTATCCAAGGAAAAACAAATACAATGTCAATTCGTCACGCAGTAGAAGTATGCACATTTGAAAAGATAGAATGGAATGTGTAATTCTTAATGCCTCTGCAGGCGTGTACGTGTATACGAATATGCTAAGCACACTAAATAAGCGTAAATCTGTAGGCTGATGTCACCATTGTAGTTACATAAATTACGCAATAAGGGTATCGTCGTCTTGAAAGTCGTTTCTGTTCTTTTTAAGCTTACCAACACCTTCTTAGTTATGTCATCTCTGTGTATTACTTATGCAATGCATATTTTTCTGTAACATTGTCCCTATAGTTTATTCACCCGCGGATTAATTAAAACGCACCATTAATTTTTCTAACGCAATAAAAGTATTCTATAATGTTATTAACGTATTCGCACAACCAATATTTCCGTAACGCGACGACAGTGAATAATGGTGCGAAATAAATCTTTTTAGGTAAACACTTAGTACTGGTAACAGATCCAGAAATCGTCGAAGAAGCCTATGCCTTCGATAATCCTTGTTTTAAGGACGTTACAATATCGTCAACTAATCGAACTCGAGATGGGACGGTATCTCTGACTCCTGGGGATACTCCAGGTAAAGATTCTGCACGATGGTCTACTTCTTGGACATCCTTGGGCCTGGGCTCGACTAACCGCAACGATAAGAGAAAAACTCTCGACGATTCTTGCCTTGGCGTAAGTACTTACTATGTCCTTTTTTACTCTTCGCTCTGACTATGGGTTTCTGTCATTATGCGACAACGTAAATCACGATATTGTATTGCAACTTGCGAATGTAATACGACATATTTGTTAGTTAGAAGAATTTTTGCAAAGGGTATTAGTATGATTATAAAATATACACTCCGTTTCAATATTTCATACATATGTATGTACAAGCTATGGTTCATGGCCAAATTTGGATACATGTACAGTTAATCTAGCCATCTTTGATACGTGTCCTTATGTTCCTTGGTGAAGAGGAAGTCTGCAGTGTATGATCCGAATGTTAAAGAAAATATTTCTAAAACGAGCGTTCGATGTAACTTTTCTTTTAACTTACTACACGATGCATTAAGATTTATGCGATTTCACGTTTTCCATTCCTCCGACTTTCTTTCTAGTCATCGTTAAAAAAACGACGACGGGTGATAACTATTATTTCATAATAAATAATCGGGAATATACTAAGATAGTATTACGATACGATTGCAATATTATTTTTTCTTTTGTATGCAGCCGAAAGCGACAAGGATCAGTGTAGTTGGTTTGAAAAGTCGAGATTTCACGGGATTGGGATTTAATATTTGTGGCAATATGAGAGAAGGTATCTTTGTTAAAGACCTTCTACACCGTGGACCTGCATCAGAGTCTGGCCGAATACATCCAGGTTAGTAAAGTAATTCCATTCTTTAACGTCTATTGGAAAATAATACAATAATTGATGTAACTAATACCTTCTACAATTTGAAGATTCCGCGCTAGTCATCAAAGTTACTTTACCAGTTATTCGAATAACTCTATGTGCTTGATTTTATTAAATTGAACTTTCAACGACAATTCATGACGCGAATATAATAAATAGCAGAAAAGATTAAGTTATAACGTTTAATAATCGTTGTATTTACAGGTGACCGTATAGCCAGCGTGAAAATCAGTTTTCGAAATATGGTTTACGAGGACGCGTTGACAATTTTAAGCTACGCTTCGCCATACGACGTTAAACTCGAAGTGGAGAGCGGAGGAACTGGATCGAAGCCAACCACTCTTTTGAAAAAAAGTGTTGGCCCTAGCGCGACAAGAATTTGCCATCCCCTATATAGAAGTCAATCGATTCCAGAGCTGTCACAGTCGAAAAGTGTCGCGAAAAGACTGTTCATAGTCGATCCAAACGAGTCCATGAACTCCAACTATTCGACAATGAATTCTACATTGAAATCCTCCAAGTCTACGCCAAGTACTCATGCATATGATAAACGTCACGACGAATCCAAGAGCAATCACCAGAAATTTGGCATAAAGGTTTTGCCGGCCCTTGACGGCACCGTTCATCGTATTGAAAATCAGAATGAGCATAACACAAACCTCGAAAGAAGACACTCGAAGAAATTGGACACAGAGAAGCATTTGTTAAATATGAACAAGGCACTTCTACTTACCGATAAGAAGGAAGAAGCGCAATGCCAACAGGCTTCGCAGCACGTGTTCCACGGTCCTGAAGGTCCCGAAGGGAAGAATGATTTTTTCGAAACGCGTAACGTCGACACGCCGGACAAAGGCGGCAAAGTCAACGACACGACGATACATATCCCTTCAGAAGTGCCAACGGAAGTGCACAATGCAGCGATGGCCGCGCGTAGAAATCGACGAAATAGTTCTGAATTGTTGAACCCTCAGAAAAGTAACGAGTCGATTGAGACAGAGGATTCGAGGAACCAACAGAAGAACAAAAGAAAAGCCCCACCACCCCCGAAAAGCAATAACTACGATGGTGAATATGCTTCCCCCGCGAAAAACGATTCGACGTTCGCGAAAGGATACAGTAGCTCCAAGAAGGAGGACGAGATCAATAGTATCACCGATTACACGGAATCATTGTCCGACTATGTGAACAGAGTACGTGAAAATGCGGAAAAAATTGATCCGCGTGCCGAGCAGAAAGTGGAAACATTAATAATCGACGGTAGACATTCTGAATCTGATACCGACAGCGAAATGCAGAACAGTTTCACAACTATTGAACTGAACTCGGCAGACATTACAATTCATCGTACACCTGTGCCAGAGGCGAACGACGACGAGGACGAGGAGGACGATGTTTACAGGAAAGCAGCCAGCTTAGGTGATTTGTCGAAGTACGAATGTAGGGCATCAGCGACCCTTGAAAGAGCGCAGAGTTTGGATATGACTGATACTGGAACCAAGAAACGTAAGGCGCCCCTTCCGCCAGAGGATATAAACGAATCCACTGAAGATTTGACTAAGCTCGATCAAATAGACACTTTCGATAGACGATTATTGAAAAAATCAAACGAATGGGGCAACTTGGAGGACGTTGTCTGGCGGAAGAAACCGGATTCGGAGGATAAATCGAAGAAGACGAGGGTCAGAAAAAGGAGCAACGGATCGCTCGAACGATCAAAGTCGTCCGTCGAAATTAAATTGAAGAATGACGCCTCCGAATCAAGGGAAGATAACACGGCAGACGATGAAACTAGCATCGAACTTTACAACCTCCCATTGAGCAAGAGGCTCACAGAAGAATTTATTCGCACCGAAAGGATGTTCAATCCGGACGAAGACAATTCGCTGGCGAGAATTGTTAACGACGGAACGATTGTTAAAAGTCCCACTCTCGAGGAGGTTGAATTGCAATTCAAAAAGGAGACTCCATTACCCGGCGATTTTAAAAACGACAATACAAGTGTGGATGAACAATACTCGGACGAAGATGACAAAGTGGCGAAAAAGGATTTTGGGAAGGCTTTGAAACACTTTGAAACCTACTCGCAAAATGTACCGCCCCCTTCGCACGCCTCTTCAAAGCAAGACCTGTTTCATTTGAAAAATTGGAAAGAAGATAACCCATTGGCGAACAACGAAACGAGTTTGTACATCGGTAAGAAACCGGTTAACGAAGAGCCGATGACGAAAATTCATGTCAAGAGAGGATGCCCTGGGTGCGACGAAAATTCTAGCCATCACGAAACCTGCAAGAAGAAAGCGTTTTCGACGAAAGGATCATCTACACCGATACCTCTACACGATCATACGAACTCAACGTCGGGTAATGGTTCCGATTCGATAAGAGTGATCGACGAAGAAGAACCGTCATCGATGTCTCATACGCATGGATCAGTGCTAAAAGACGCCGATGGCAAAAGTGAAAACTCATCGACGAAGCCGAAACGATTGATCGAAGTCCCTGTTGATCAAAGAATCGACCGTGAAAACGACGAGGATGAAGATGAATACGAGTTTGGCTCCGGTGTGACTTTGAATAACAGAGTTTTATTCGACCGCGAGGACCGTCGTAACATTAACAATATCAGTGTTTCTAGTGGTGAAAACAGTGAGGACAGCGGTTTAGTTGGTGAATCGATGGACTACAATCCGCAGGACTTTGATAATCGGCCACCACTTCCAAACACGCCGATGCCGCAAAAGATGACTTATATTACAGAGATCAAGCTCTCAGCTAACAGGGGTAAATTTCAGGAAGACGACGAGGAGAATGGCGGAGCTAATAAAAGATCGGTGCAAAACGACGTTAAGACAACATCGAATGGAAAGACGAGTTCCAATAAGAAGCCGCCTGTACCTCCTAGAAGGACGGACATTACTAAGTCTAGTAAGAAGGGTAGTACAGACAAACAAGTTATTTATGTGTCTGAATATAAATCTAACGAGTCGAAGGAACCACATGGTTCAGACGTGAGCGAAGGAATCAAACAATCGGACAACTGGCCCGCAGAAACATGATTTGTAAATGTTGTCAAGGGACAAAGGACAAAATCAATCCTGACAATAAGGTACCAGTGAATAACGAGTAATCATCTAAATCCATCTACGTGAATTGGATGACGTCATGGGAGTTGTAATGTGCAATTTGTAGTCGTATCGTCTTCATCTCAATTTCGATGATGAGTGGTAAATGTAGCAATAACTCTAGTTATGGTGAACTGTTAATATTCGATCTGTTAAATGTTTTGTTTACTTGAAAGATGAGCCAGATATTATAATCGATAATGGGAAATTAACCTGCATACCTAAAGAGCGTACTTTACTTAACTTTCTTTGCATGAACGAATCAAATGTTGATCCCTATTTGTATGTACTATGCTCATTCTAAATAGATCTGTCCGTGTACTAGTCGAGAAAAGAAACTTTATTTAGTAACTCCGATTACTAGAAAAGACTGGGCCTCGTTTGAAAACATGTTTTTTTTCCATGTTTTGATAAAAGTGCTTGTTGTTGTAAATAAATTGTATTTACTTTGCAACATACTGCTTGCTTTAAAAATTGTTACAATTAGAATTTGTATTATACATAAATCGCGTGTTTATAAGGTAGTACAGTATTAAAAAGTATCATACATATCAAAAATCGTTATTTCGTTATTAAAATATTCTGCGTGTACCTTTTTACGCATGATATTTTTATAACGATGTTTTTAACACTTTAAAAGGTTATTTAGCCGTAATTTTTCATTGCCACTTCGATAAAAATGAATTTAATACACATATGGGTACAAAAGGACTATAATCTGTAATAATAACATATACTATCGATTATAGTATATAAAATATATGTACAAAACAGATAAAAGTATTTTATAGTTCAATTAATGACGTATACTTAAATTCAAAAATTATCAACTGGTATTTTTATGTAATATGTGGTTGAATCTATTTGTGGAAGTTATAATTCAATTGACGGCGTAAAACTTTTAATTTAACCGCACATATTCCTGGAAAATATTTGTAATGTTACAATTAAATTGGAAATATACAGTTTACGATACGAAATATAAGATAGCATAAACATTTATACCTCGCCGGGTATAAAAATATTTTCGTCACTTTTTAACAAAGATTGCATGTACATTTTAATATGCTATGATTACAATATAATTTTTATGTTTTATTCGTGTTTTTACGTGTGGAATCGCTAATATAATTTGTATATATAGTTCAATATTTTGTATCTATATACAATGAAAGTCACTTAATTTCATAGCATCTTTTTATACACGTAATTAATAAGAAAATTGTGAAGCAACAAATTAAATATTGGTAGCCACGTATAACATGTAAAAATAGTACCAATACGATTTGCAAAACACATTATACGATTATTGATATTTAGGTGATACTTTGCAATTTGATCAACGTGAACAATCTGGGACAATATGTGTGGAAAATTCGTCACGAAATTATTCACGTTATAGTAAAATCTAATTGTGAGCTTTTTTTCTGCTGTTCTTTATGTTAATGCAAAATTAGCGGTGATAAGGTAACATGGGGCTAAGCGAAGATGTAATAGATATATGACACAAACATTTCGGTAAAAAAAAGGTGCCTAAAAGTAAAATAAGAAATGAACATGTCTAAAAAAAATTAATTTTATATTTACCACATACTAGAATATCTTTAATGAACGTCAGTCACAATTTAGTTTAAAATGTATATATATCTTTAATATTTTTCATCATTATTCACCCTCATATCGATTTCAAATTTAAATAACTAATAACAAATAATCCATTGTTACAAATATAAATTAAATTAAATTTTTGTACATATAAAAGTATGAACATTGTTTTTAATATAAATAATAACTAATGGGAACGTCGTAATGTTTATGCCAGAAGCATAAACGAAGTATAAATGAAATATCTGTATGTATATATGGTTAAACAGTAATCATTTAAATATAAATATAAAATAGTGCCAGGCAACATATAGTAATTAATTCAATAATTGCAAATTTTAACATTATTTTTGCACATTAAATTTTATAATAAGTATACCTAAAACAAAATTATTATTCATTTATACTTTAGTTATAGGTTTTATTTTTTATTGAAATTCCCTTACAATGCAGATTTAATATTTCCAATTCAAAGCACTGCTTCACCGAATATGCATTTCTTCGTGTAATAAAATTAATGCATCACAATTCGAAATTTTCATACAAAGGCAGTGAAATAATATGCATAAGAACGAGTGCAATTAAAATTTAGATAGATATTTGTTTTCCTCATGTTACTCACTGTTTCACATTCATATACGCATCGAATTTGAAGAAAATATCCAAGGTTTTCAGTAAATTACAATATAACTAACGATCAAGTGCGGCTGCTGCTAGAAAGTAAATGATCAGTACCAATATAATAAACTATAAGACAATCTTTGTAATTACTTGAGCAGCTTCCAAGAAAAATGTTTCTAAATATAAACCTATGACCTTTTGTCGACAGTGTCTACTTCTTTACAGTATCTTACATAAAACACGGTGCCTCCAACACGCGATTAAATTGTCCCATTTTAAAATAAAATTATATAATAGTTACTAATTAAAGTTTGCAATAAACTTATTTACTTATTAATTAACTGTAGCATATCGTAGGACATGAATTGAGATCTCTGTAGAAATTATTTTTCTCCGAGACTGATCAATTAATAAAAAAAAACAATGCGAATTATATTTTTTTATTTATGTTTCGCAAAAAACCACGCCCATGCCAGTTTAGAACGATTTACTGAGAACACTACATAATGTATATTTAAAAGTTTATCGCCCTCGTTTATGTGCTACGTTAATTATATGAAAGGTTCTATTTCTTGTTGAAATATCCGTCCACTATTCCACTACTTGTTATACTTTGGAACACATGAAAAAGTAATAAGAAATAATAAAATGTTAAATTATATGTATATGTATATAGAATAATGTTAAAATGGGTTGTCGAATTTCGAGTGACTATACAAGATATAATGAAGAACTAACACAATTATTTTATTACACATATTTTTTGCATCTAAAATTATACCTTCGATATAACATGCTTGAAACCATCAATGTTTAAAACGAACGGAAAGGAAATTTCATATTCTTGAAAATTGATGTTCGCTAAAATATTATATCTGTTAAAACAAGTCATTGAACTTGTTATTATTTTATAGGTGATATGCAACTTTGTGCCCTGTATTATATTTCCATATGCTTTCAAACAAGATATGAACAATTGGAAGTGTTTTGTTGTAAATGGAGGCCAGTTACGATGAATATATTTATCTACACATGATTCTGTTATTGTATTTCTCTGACATAGGTACAGATCAAATAACATTTTCCAATTTCTGAGAATATATGTCATTAACAAACAATTAAATGTAAGCAAGAACAAAGTTCAATATGTACATGTTACAATAATGTAAACGTACATGTATATATTTTTCTTATGCATTTCATTTACAGCGTGAATTACGTATTGCGTTCGTATTAGTATTAACTTACATTTAACAAACAAGAAAAGCTCAACTCAGTGCTTTAGAAAAAAAAATTTGAATCTTTTATAAAATAAGAAAAATTAAATGTGCTATCTATTTAATGTTAAATGCATAGAATGTTTACGGACATCTCCGAGTCGACCTGTAGTTTAATACGCCGTTGTTTAATCATTTCCAGCTTTTGTATATTTTTATTTTTATGCATTTCCTAAACATTATGCACTGTTGACGATTCTTATTATATAAAGAACTAAACTATAAGATTTTATCATATATATAACCGTAGACTGCAAATATTGTAATAAAATCTGCAAAATTAACGCCGAGTATTAAACAACAGATAAGTATTTACTAACAAACTGAATATAATAACGTGGAAGGTATAATATTAAGTATGTATTAAACAAAAATTGGTGTTTTATATACACAAATATTTTTGTATAAAATAATGAAATTCCTTTAATCCCTTGATATATGTAAAGTTGTGTAAATATAACACGTTATTAAAACTTATGCTTTGAAGTATATTGATTTTTTAATTACAAAGGCAAGCAAATACTTGAAACAGTGGGCTTTAAAAAATATACATATTATGTAAATATGTACCATGAATACAGTGTTTCGCCGTGGGTATTGTAAAGGGTGTCCCAAAATTCACGCAAGATTTGAATTTTGCGCCATTTGGGCGGTAAAGTGTTGCCAACGAAAAAAAAGACAGCGTGACAGCTGACAGGTTATTAAAAATTAAAAATGGGGCGCTCCGCGATGGGACAACATAAATATTATGCTAACCATTCAACATCGTTTAACATTTAATACAAAGGCACAGAGGGGAAAATTTCATTCAACAAAATTGTTAATTTATTACAAAGTATTAGATATACAAAAAAAAGTTTCGATCTAATTACATTTATGTATTTGCAAGCCAAATGTAAATGAATACATTTTTGAAACACACGTTTATAAAACTACCTAAGGTTTACAAATCTGCTATATGTACACTAAATATTCCATATGTTACAAAATTCCAATTCCTTTATTATACGAAGAATATGAAATGTGATATCACCACATATAGAGATAATATTGATTTTTTATTACAGAATAATAGCAACGATGCTTAATGGGTTTTCCAAAATCATAGAAGTTCGTAATGTGTACAAAGTTTATGCGTGAAACACAACATCACAATCCTATTTTATATGAAACGAACAAAATATTCCGAAATAATATCTAACATCATATATTTACAATCCGTATTTTACAACGGAAAATAATCGTATTAGTTCTGTGAAATTATTTGCTTAATTGTTGTGCATACTAATAGAATATCGAAGTCAATAGTTCGCACTAATTTTACAATTACAATAACATCAATCCACGTATGAGCATTTGCTGCACTTTAAGTAGCAGACTGTTTATAGTTCTTTGTACTCATTAATTTTTTGCCGCACATTGCACATATGGCTTTCTTGTATGCACAGGATTGACAATAATGTGATCCAACTTGATGTACTTTCTGCCTGCATATTTTACACGTTGTGAACTTGGCAGTGTAAGGATTAAACCTGGCTTTTGCTGCGGAAAGTGCCTTGTTTTCGCCAACCTTACGTCCTCCACTTTCTACTGTATTCCTTGCTCCGCTTTTCCATGGATCAGGGGTTATGACCTTTCCCAGTTTCTTCTCGCACTTTTCACAAACCATTTCGAACTGCTCTTGAAGTTTCAGTCCTAGCATTGATTATCATACAGTAAATATGTCGTGAGCACACCGTGTAATATAAATATAAAATAATACTTTACGTTTAAATTAAACGAAAAATTTAGTTACGACACAATACAATAAATACAATAAATCTAGATTCATTCAACGCTTTACGAAAAACTGTAAAACCTGAATTGAGTAAATAATGGGAAATATATAAATCTAAATTGCATATCATGAAATGGAGAAAGTTATATGTTTTAGCTCACCTGAATGATGTCTTTATCGTAATATGTAAGTACTCAAGTATTAATTATTGACATTAGCCTTCTATCAAAAACAAATGACCATAGGTAAACAAACGGCATAAACCATGGAAAACAAGTGACAAGAGAAGCCTAACTTCACTAACCAAAATGTAGTTTTAACAGAATCAACAGATTGAACGTACAGGCACTGACGAGATATAAGAATAGACAAGACATCCAATGTATTTTTTCGGTCACGATTTTTGGGACCCGGGGTCCCATTACCATTCCGTGTCACTCGCAACGTTACCCACAGATTATAGAAAACAATGCGAAAATTAAATAATTTTAAAGAATTCTTTTGTTCGTTGCCGTAATGAAAGGCAACAAAGGATATGAAACATTTAATGTTAATTAAAAATCTTTTAATAAAAGAAACACCTGATAACAAGTTTTCTTATTTCAATTGTACTATAAATAAATGATGTGTCGCATACAATATTGTACCAAGTCAATTATATTATTACCAACTCCAATAATTATACTATTCGAACAACGCGTTTCGGTTATACGCGGTTTTTTTCTTCCGGACAATTTTTTTTTGTTTATTTTGTCCCGACACATTTCTTTAAAATAATTTATTTATTAAGGGAAATGACTGTCATTGAAACTGATTTTACTAGAATAAGTAATGCAATGACATATTTACTTGGAAAATAGACAAGATATTAAATAAGCCTCAGGTGATTCCTTAATCGAAGTAACGTGTTCAAGATAGTTACTCCGATTTGAAAATCTACCCGTATACAAAGTGCCTTCTTGTACATAATGTGTAATAAATTTCATTCGAAATGGACTCGACTATAGCATATGAAAATTAATATTAAATGCTATCATTGGCTATGCATATTCAATGCTGATTTCAATAAACGTATCGTTATATTTATTTACTTTAATACATGATTGATATAATCAGGTTGCACTTGCAGTAACGAAGTCGGGGGGCATCCGACTTCTGCACTGCTGAACAGTGAAAACAAATTTCAACTGATTATAAATGCAATTACAAATTTAATATGCAATGTCCTCAATATATGTACATTTGTGCAATGTATTTGTTACTGTCATCATATATTTTTATCGAAATAGAGGAACCTACAGGATCAGTGCTTCTTTGATCAAATATTTATTTGAGTAAGAAATATTTCTATGGTCCTTAATCTTTTTATATTAAAAAACGCGGAGTACAAGAAGGCAGATCTAGCCTCGTATAAGAAATAATACACATGAAAATAACGTCACAACTAACGGGTATAAAAATTATTCCCGTAGTCACTATGCTCGCAAAACTACTAAAAAATACAACCAGCCACCCGTGCCGCTTCGGACCAATCGTCTTACGGCATGATTGGGGACCGGAGGAACCAAAACACATGCGACTCACCACCTCGTTGATTGCAAAAGGAGAGCAAGTACTCGTGGAAGACATCAGGAACATCACCGGGACAGCTCGATTGGACTCAACCGTCAGGAAGTATGCAAACTGTAACTAAACAACAAAGCAAAAAACATTAAAATCTACTGCTAAATCTACAGAATTTAACTCTTCATAGAAAACTGAGATTTGTTTTAAAAATACTTACATTTCTCGCTTCATCAGTGTCGCATAAAACATCCCCCTCGGTGATGCACTGACTCTGCTTCCGATAGCGAATATAAGAGAAAAATAAAAATAAAAGACTATGTACGCGACCGCAAATTACATCGGCGAACAAATTAAGATGCTACTTTCGCGATTGAAATAATTGAAGAGGAGCACCGGTGCTCCGATAATCGAATTAATAACTACTAGGCGAAAAACACTGACTCTACAATCGCGTGTAGGTAAACTGTAAACGAAAATTTAAGCAGAGCCACTTGCTCTGGAAATACTAGAAAACTGCGGAGAAACCACTGACTCTACTGACCGCATTGCGCGCGGTCACATAATTTTCTGAAATAGAACATGTTCATCCTATCGAGTGTTTGTTATCAAATATAGATATCTATTTGTTTTTGTAAGTATTTTACCCGTTGTTGTTTCATCTTAGTACCAGTCACAAATTATACACACCTCGATACTTACCTCACTGAGATGTCTACCATACGTTTTGTCAGCTCGGCGTCAAGTAGTAGAAGGACGACCTTCGCCATTGCCCTTTGCTGTTCGGCTATGTTCGACATCCGACTAAAACCAAACACCATTTTTCCTTACGATCGCTTGTGTTTCCTAGAAATATTTCAACGCACACGTTACTTGATAAGTGGATTTTTTTGTTTCGCGATATATTGTTGATATTTTCCACGAAAAACAAGCTTCCCGACCACAAGCAGAAACAAGATATAGCCGCAAATAATGGCTTCTATTATGTTACTACTTATCTACAACGCGACTGTATATCATACAAGCTTTATGCGTGGTACGAATTATAATTTAATAGAGACATATTACTAAAATTCTACTTATTTCCATAAGAAATTTGAGGAACGCTTACCTGTCAGTGGGAACTTGATTTAACAATATGGCGCCGCGTCACTCTGCTCCTGCGCATTCCCGTTTGAAAGTGTCGCGTTCGCGCCATTTCTGACTCAAAGCAAGCGAAAGAGACGCCATGAAACAGACTCCAACTGAAATTAGAGGCAAATGTATTGAGAATCACCAATATTATAATACTATTGCTAGAAACTGCAGAATATATTGCAAGATAATGGAATTCAGAAGTGAAATACGTATACGCATACGTCAAAGATAATACGTATGTATATGCATACTGGAGTCGATTAGGAAATGCACGCCGCGCGGTGTGATTCCGTTCACTGCACAATATTTACTTAATTTCTTGCAAAATATTCATTAATATTAAGAAAGAAACCACAGAAAACTTGAAAGAGAGGGAAACGAAAACAATGTATATCATTTCCTGTCTTCAAGAATATATTAGACTATGTGACATACCGTAATTCGGCGGGCACTCTGAACACGTCTAATCACTACGAGATCCCTTGGTCGAAAGAAGGAGAGCTTTGAAATAGATTGCGCTGATTGGCTGGTAGCTGATTGGGCGATGGGGGTGATGTTCTTTCCTTACGGCGGGTGTTTTTGAATATCATATCCAACTGAATATTTTTTATTGCAAGTGTTACAGTATGGATATTAGTCGAATAGTAGGATGCAAATATATTTATTAGTAATAACAAACGCATCTGTGTAATCAAATGTTTGTAATGTTTCTTGCACTATAGAATAAGTAAACTATTTCCGTCCAACTAATATTTATTTTTCTTTAACTTTATTTAAATTACAATTCCTACCGTTGTGAGCGTTCAGATAGTTTTCTAGCATCTTTTCACACAGACGAGATATAAGAGATCATTTCACTAACGAGATATAGGAATTCATATATCTCGTCTGTGACCGTAGCTCAATTTTCCTACCGAAACGTTGACCGAGAAATAGCTATCCTGATTTCCCCCAAAGCATTCACATATATTCACACAATCGTATGAGTCCTGCCCAAACCACAGACGAGATATAGAAATAGACAGGACATCTTATGGACTTTCGTGGCCCAACGTGACGGCCATACCGACTCAGAAATCCGACACTGATTTGAGCGTCCCCTGCTCATGAACAGTGATCACTTGAAGAACTATTATTTATTATTACTAATAAATATATTTGCATCCTACTATTCGACTAATATCCATACTGTAACACTTGCAATAAAAAATATTCAGTTGGATATGATATTCAAAAACACCCGCCGTAAGGAAAGAACATCACCCCCATCGCCCAATCAGCTACCAGCCAATCAGCGCAATCTATTTCAAAGCTCTCCTTCTTTCGACCAAGGGATCTCGTAGTGATTAGACGTGTTCAGAGTGCCCGCCGAATTACGGTATGTCACATAGTCTAACATATTCTTGAAGACAGGAAATGATATACATTGTTTTCGTTTCCCTGTCTTTCAAGTTTTCTGTGGTTTCTTTCTTAATATTAATGAATATTTTGCAAGAAATTAAGTAAATATTGTGCAGTGAACGGAATCACACCGCGCGGCGTGCATTTCCTAATCGACTCCAGTATGCATATACATACGTATTATCTTTGACGTATGCGTATACGTATTTCACTTCTGAATTCCATTATCTTGCAATATATTCTGCAGTTTCTAGCAATAGTATTATAATATTGGTGATTCTCAATACATTTGCCTCTAATTTCAGTTGGAGTCTGTTTCATGGCGTCTCTTTCGCTTGCTTTGAGTCAGAAATGGCGCGAACGCGACACTTTCAAACGGGAATGCGCAGGAGCAGAGTGACGCGGCGCCATATTGTTAAATCAAGTTCCCACTGACAGGTAAGCGTTCCTCAAATTTCTTATGGAAATAAGTAGAATTTTAGTAATATGTCTCTATTAAATTATAATTCGTACCACGCATAAAGCTTGTATGATATACAGTCGCGTTGTAGATAAGTAGTAACATAATAGAAGCCATTATTTGCGGCTATATCTTGTTTCTGCTTGTGGTCGGGAAGCTTGTTTTTCGTGGAAAATATCAACAATATATCGCGAAACAAAAAAAGCCACTTATCAAGTAACGTGTGCGTTGAAATATTTCTAGGAAACACAAGCGATCGTAAGGAAAAATGGTGTTTGGTTTTAGTCGGATGTCGAACATAGCCGAACAGCAAAGGGCAATGGCGAAGGTCGTCCTTCTACTACTTGACGCCGAGCTGACAAAACGTATGGTAGACATCTCAGTGAGGTAAGTATCGAGGTGTGTATAATTTGTGACTGGTACTAAGATGAAACAACAACGGGTAAAATACTTACAAAAACAAATAGATATCTATATTTGATAACAAACACTCGATAGGATGAACATGTTCTATTTCAGAAAATTATGTGACCGCGCGCAATGCGGTCAGTAGAGTCAGTGGTTTCTCCGCAGTTTTCTAATATTTCCAGAGCAAGTAGCTCTGCTTAAATTTTCGTTTACAGTTTACCTACACGCGATTGTAGAGTCAGTGTTTTTCGACTAGTAGTTATTAATTCGATTATCGGAGCACCGGTGCTCCTCTTCAATTATTTCAATCGCGAAAGTAGCATCTTAATTTGTTCGCCGATGTAATTTGCGGTCGCGTACATAGTCTTTTATTTTTATTTTTCTCTTATATTCGCTATCGGAAGCAGAGTCAGTGCATCACCGAGGGGGATGTTTTATGCGACACTGATGAAGCGAGAAATGTAAGTATTTTTAAAACAAATCTCAGTTTTCTATGAAGAGTTAAATTCTGTAGATTTAGCAGTAGATTTTAATGTTTTTTGCTTTGTTGTTTAGTTACAGTTTGCATACTTCCTGACGGTTGAGTCCAATCGAGCTGTCCCGGTGATGTTCCTGATGTCTTCCACGAGTACTTGCTCTCCTTTTGCAATCAACGAGGTGGTGAGTCGCATGTGTTTTGGTTCCTCCGGTCCCCAATCATGCCGTAGGACGATTGGTCCGAAGCGGCACGGGTGGCTGGTTGTATTTTTTAGTAGTTTTGCGAGCATAGTGACTACGGGAATAATTTTTATACCCGTTAGTTGTGACGTTATTTTCATGTGTATTATTTCTTATACGAGGCTAGATCTGCCTTCTTGTACTCCGCGTTTTTTAATATAAAAAGATTAAGGACCATAGAAATATTTCTTACTCAAATAAATATTTGATCAAAGAAGCACTGATCCTGTAGGTTCCTCTATTTCGATAAAAATATATGATGACAGTAACAAATACATTGCACAAATGTACATATATTGAGGACATTGCATATTAAATTTGTAATTGCATTTATAATCAGTTGAAATTTGTTTTCACTGTTCAGCAGTGCAGAAGTCGGATGCCCCCCGACTTCGTTACTGCAAGTGCAACCTGATTATATCAATCATGTATTAAAGTAAATAAATATAACGATACGTTTATTGAAATCAGCATTGAATATGCATAGCCAATGATAGCATTTAATATTAATTTTCATATGCTATAGTCGAGTCCATTTCGAATGAAATTTATTACACATTATGTACAAGAAGGCACTTTGTATACGGGTAGATTTTCAAATCGGAGTAACTATCTTGAACACGTTACTTCGATTAAGGAATCACCTGAGGCTTATTTAATATATTGTCTATTTTCCAAGTAAATATTTCATTGCATTACTTATTCTAGTAAAATCAGTTTCAATGACAGTCATTTCCCTTAATAAATAAATTATTTATCAGTAATTTTTGAGTCTTTATTGATATTTCATATATTACAAAGTCGAGTCATGTTTAAAGAGATTGAAAATAAAATATATTATTAGCTGTTGCAATTTTACGTGTACTAATCATCTTTTTAGATCAGGATTTTCAGGTTTAATCCCTTCCGTGTTGATTGCCAGGAACTCACTCACGTGCCCAGGTGCTACTTGGGTGAGTGAGAGGGAATGGGCACGATGATCATATGGTTTTTAAATTTCTAACAATGTTTGGCGGCTGACATTTGCTAGTGCACCGTGCACGACGTATTTTCCATACCGTGTGTGTGTGTGGGTTAGGCCGTGGAATTGCGTCGGCTCGGGAATTTCATAACAAATTATAATACTATGATTTCATAAATAGCAATATGTTTTACAATTGCAAATACACATTGAATGCCGTAACGAATTATGAAAATATGGCAACGAATAGAGTACTATACAAACCAAGCGTACATAGTAGAAAGAAAATGTACAATATACATATTTGAGCAATCAATATTTCATACGAAAGTAATGCATAAGCATATACGTTTGCGCAAATTTACGCAATGGTCGCTAGCCTTTGTCAGCCGATTTCAGGAACTGGTACGTACCCTTAGAGTGTGAATGATTGTATGCCAAGCTCGGGTGTCGGAGGCGTCCCGGGACGTCTCTCTAGTGTAGGTTCATGCGCCCGAGTGTTTGATTGAGAAACGTTGAATGATGTGTGTTTGTGTGAATGCTTTGCAATTTTTTAAATATAGGTCTAGGTAGGATAGGTAGTATACCTTCTGGTGTGCCTGATAGATATAAGTAGGTAGGGCCGGGCAGGTTGACACAGTCTCTGATCGGGTAGGCAATATTTCGCGTGTTCAACCTGTTTCAGGAAATCTGATTTGAAAAGTCGACGGCGAAACTGTGGCGCGAACGAGAATGCGTTCGCCTCTGGCTTTGCCTATCGATTTTTCGAATTTTTCGCGGTCGCGATCGCGATTTGGTCTCGAAACGAACGTGTCACGTTATGCTCGAGGCTGCACGTGTAGGCGATGATCGATTACAATTTTAATCGCAATCTTTACGATTTTCTGTAATCGCAAATTTTACGATTTTATTTGGTCGTGATTCGTCCACATGTGTTCCGTTTAGCTACGCGATTTAGCCTTTTATTTATTTTTGTTTGTTTGCGAATAGAGTCTCGAGCCTAGACTAAGTTTCAGCGAGCATTGCGCCCGAAGAAAAGAAGAGGCTAAAAGCCGAAGAGGCCCGACAAACTGTCGCTCAAGAGGGCAACTATCAATGGCTCTGCATCCTTCGGATGGAGAGTCATTCTTTGTTACTATTTTCTCACTATGCTCGCTTTTGTATGTCGTAGTTGTAGTTTATTGTTTGGCCGGCAGTATTGCCTGGCCCACCGTCATCGCATTGGGCAAATCGCGATTTTTATTAGCGTCGCGTACGATTGAATACGGTTTGCATTAGAGTTGCGAATAAAATCACATCGCGATTGCAACTAGAGTTACGGATAGACCCAGGTCGCGGCATTTTTTTTACAGGTGCGATTAAATATATCGTGGTTTGAATTAGAGTTGCGAATTAATACAGATTGCGATACGTACTTGCTATTAGCGTTGCGACAATAACTTTCGCGTTCCTTTCCTACACAGGTTTTAATTAGCACTTACAGTGCTGCGATATCTTTCTATCGCGAATATTTTTCTTAGATTTTCATATAGTGTTGCGATGATAAATGGTCGCGATTTTTAAGTAGCGTTGCGACCACAATGAAATGCCCAACGTGGTTCCTGAGTCACGAAAGGCAGCTACTAAAGCTGCATAAGGTGATTGCTGCAAACGTAGTCTTGGATGCGACTACCATGACTCGTTCGTTATTAGTGTTGCGAATTAAAAATGGTGGGTGCAGTGAATTATTTTTTTCCTACCTTTTTTAATATATCCGAAATACTATATTAGAGATAACGAAGCACCATACGCGATTGACTTTGCAAATAATGCAGTAAATTAGGGTTGCGAAAGAAAGAGATAATCCACTTACGGGTTTCAATCGGGTTTATAATAAGTGGACGATAATTAATAGTAGAGTGCCCCTCTGGCTATTGAGTTTGTTCAATGTTCTAATTTATTATTCTTCTTCGCCTCTCCCCTTTTTATTAACATTAAAACGAGTTGTTTCATCTTAGTACCTATCCAAGTAAATGTTTGTATTTGTATTTGTAATTGACAATTATTATTCAGCATATTTGCATTTTAGAAGAACATGCTCCCTTTGTACTACTGTACTATTTTTTCACAATTACTATTCTCATAAAAAAGTCTGTTACAGAATTGTTAAGTTAAAGGAGATGTCAAAGGAATAGAATATTGCCTCGAGTACATTAAATAACATACATTGCAATATGTAAGTAATCAGAGACTCAAAGGTGATGTTGTATGGATCAAATAAATCGAAGGAAATCATATGATACCTACGAAATATCACGAAATTCTTATGAACTTTGATCTGTTTCAGGTTACGCGATCACAATTTTAGCGAAAGAAGATTCATCATGAAATATCCCTTGCCCCCCCCCCCCCCTGTCCTTTCAGATTTTCAATTAGATATGATATTTCCAAATTGAATTAGCTTTTTAGTCAGGTAGGATGTTTTAAGTTAAGATTTAATTTACCTTAATTAAAGGTAGAATGTATTTAAATTACGTGCATGCTAATTTATATTATAATGCTTATTCTTTGGTTTTAGTCAGGTCTAACAGAATTTTTATTTTCAGCTTTCCCCATAATGAATAATTTGAATACCCCCTATTTACTTAAACTAACTATAAGTTAATGTGTATTACAATCCATATTTTTTATTTCAAAAGGTTTAACAGAATTTTCAGAAATAATCAGATTTTCAATTAGATAGGATACTTCTAAATTGAATTAGCTTTTTAGTCAGGTAGGATGTTTTAAGTTAAGATTTAATTTACCTTAATGAAAGATAGAATGTATTTGAATTACGTGCATGCTAATTTATATTATATTGCTTATTCTTTGGTTTTAGTCAGGTCTAACAGAATTTTTATTTTCAGCTTTCCCCATAATGAATAATTTGAATACCCCCTATTTACTTAAACTAACTATAAGTTAATGTGTATTACAATCCATATTTTTTATTTCAAAAGGTTTAACAGAATTTTCAGAAATAATCAGATTTTCAATTAGATAGGATACTTCTAAATTGAATTAGCTTTTTAGTCAGGTAGGATGTTTTAAGTTAAGATTTAATTTACCTTAATGAAAGATAGAATGTATTTGAATTACGTGCATGCTAATTTATATTATATTGCTTATTCTTTAGTTTAAGTCAGGTCTAACAGAATTTCTGTTTTCAGCTTTCGCAATAATGAATAATTTTAATACATGCTATTTACTTAAACTAACTATAAGCTAATGTGTATTATAATCTCTATTTTTTACTTCAAAAGGTTTAACAGAATTTTTATTTTCAGCTTTCGTTACAATTATTTATTTTAATACATTTTACTTACTCAAACAATGTATAAGCTAATTTATATTGTAATGTTGATTTTTTAGTTGATTTAGGTTTAACAGAATTTTTATATCCAGTTTGCATATCAACCGCGCTGCAAATATACATCAGAAGGAAGTAGCGTTTAATTTGTAAATAATAATTTTTGTAAATTAATGGTGATAGGTGCGCGGCTGCGGCTGCGGCCGCGCGGGTCTCCATTCGCAGCAACCTCCACGTGGTGAGACCTGGGCAATCGATTTTATTTACCATACAGTTACCAATTTTAACACTTATACTTTTGTGATTTAATTGTTAATTATATGGTAAAAATGTCGAGCTAATTGGCTGCGATTTTCAAAATTTCTCCTATTCCTAACATTACACTTAATTGCCTTCTTGAGTTCCTCCCATAAGGTCAACGTTTTCACAGAGTGCTAAACTGTATTGTATTGTAAGATACCCATGATTATTGTAGTATGCTTTTATGTTTTTAAAGAATCAGGCCATTAAAGAACCAGGTGGTCAAAAGCGTTTCGCCTCGGCTCGGAGCGATCGTTCGAAAGCGTTTCATGCTCGGTCGTTCTTTTGTTCTGCAAATTTTATTACGATATTGTTAACGCTTGTATGCTTAAAATGAGACAACACGATCATATTTGCTTCATATTGCAACCCGTTTTTGTAATTTATCAACGCAAATATGATCCAAATTATATCGCGTTTGGTGTTATTTTAAACACAACAGCGTCAGCAATATTTTAATAAAATTTGCAGAACGAAGTAGCTAACAAAAAGAAGTTTTATAGTTGCATTAGTGTTGTCTCACCGATACGTAGGTATCTGACCTTTCTTTCACTCTCTGTCCCTTTCAGTGGACGATGAGAGTGGGGAAAGCGCAAAAATTTGTGAATTTACTTTTAGGGGCTACTTTATGACAAGTTCGAAAGCCTTTCGTTATCTGGTGGACACGGACCCCGAGTCAAAAAGATCCGATCATAAAACAGCTTGCCAGGTATCGAAGGCCATCGATATGTTCTGTTTTTGCGACCAAACAGTTACTGTATGCATCGAGCATCTACATCGAATTCAAACAGATATGAAACTATTTGGAGAATGAGATGAGAATGCATTTCTTTCTAGGCATAAAATAAATTAATATCAAAGAAAAAAAATCCGGAAGAAAAAAACCGCGTATAACCGAAACGCGTTGTTCGAATAGTATAATTATTGGAGTTGGTAATAATATAATTGACTTGGTACAATATTGTATGCGACACATCATTTATTTATAGTACAATTGAAATAAGAAAACTTGTTATCATGTGTTTCTTTAATTAAAAGATTTTTAATTAACATTAAATGTTTCATATCCTTTGTTGCCTTTCATTAGGGCAACGAACAAAAGAATTCTTCAAAATTATTTAAAATTATTTAATTTTCGCATTGTTTTCTATAATCTGTGGGTAACGTTGCGAGTGACACGGAAATGGTAATGGGACCCGGGGTCCCAGAAATCGTGGCCGAAAAAATACATTGCATGTCTTGTCTATTCCTATATCTCGTCTGTGGTACAGGTAAGTCCATACGGTTATGTGCACGTTGCTAACAGGGGGCGCTTGTATGATTCGTTTAATATCAATAAAAACTACACATGCAGACATAAATATGTGGATTCTACTTATATACGTATCAATGAATGCATATATGATACAGTCACAAACGTATTTTTCTAACAAAATTATAATTTCATATTTTTTTTTATGTATAAGAATGTAATTTTGAGGGCAACAAATTATAAGGGCATTTTTTAACAAAAACGATCATCGTCGTTTGCAATATTGACAATTAAACGAATAATGTTGCAAGTATGCAGAGAATGTAATTAAAACAAAATCCCTAGAGCATCCACTTATAAACGAATTACTTACGCATATTAAAAAACCATTTTTCAAATGTTCAAATGTATAGTTTACATTTGAAATATTAAACAGAAATGAAAAGGAAATTTACAATATGCATACATATATGTGCTACATGGTTAAAAAAAGTAAATAATATACATTCTCTCGCAATATTTAATTGCACTTTATATTTTAAGAAGATCAATATACCAAAATATTGGAGAATACCAATATAAGCTAATCTATTTTTAAAGAAATCAATACTTGCATACACAACGCTGTATATTTTCATTAGATATTTGCCAATTATATCCTTTTTTATGGTAAACCTTGTGTGTATGCAAAGTCGATTTTTTAATAACAATATCATTAATTGTCGTCATTTTCTTATTGAAGCAAAAGGTAGACAAATGCTGAATACAATTAATTAAATTACCATCACAGTTTAAGTTCTTGTTATGTTTGAGGAGATTATTCCCTTTTATATATGAAAGTATACTGATGTCGATTATAGATTTTGTATAACATATGTATACATATACGTTCATTTACGATCACAATTTATTTCTAATTTATAATGGACGAAACGAAAGTAATTACACGAATCAACTTAAACTCTCTCCACGTATAAATAAGAATTTTTTTTACATATATCCATATTGTATAATAAGTATTTTAATCAAACAATAATTAAAATAGCAATGCATCATAGAACACGTAAGATTTTTACAGATTATACGCAATTACAGACAAACAAATCCTTTACTTCATCCTGCCTCACTTATACTTTCAATATCCATTAAATTTCTAAACGAACCAAATAAGTAAAAGCATAAAAGCACTATAGCTTTCCGCCATAGAGATTTTTGCACATTTAGAACTGCCGCTGACTTTCGGTAGTTTGATTAGAATCACACGATCAACCCTCTAGTCGAAAGCGGCGAGCAATGCTAGTGGGGGTAAGAGGGTTGAAGGAAAATTTGACGCTAGGGGTGGCGTACAAGTGTGGGCGCCATCTAGTCGCTCAGTGCCCGACTATCCTCTGAAGACCTGTGTACTCGCGATCGCATTACCAGATTATTGCGACATTTCGTGTGACAATTTATTTCAGTGGATCGTGCCATAACAAAGTGTCCAGTGTATGCTTTAAAACGGATACACCAAGGTAATTATAAGTATTAATAAAGATGTACTTTCTAAGAGACATAGTTTGTACGGGTGGCTGCCATCCTCGATACCAGACACGCGTTAACATGTTGGATCGATTCCTCTTTCTCGCAAGTCGTAATACGATGGGGACTCCAATAGAAGACCTGATTACGGTTCTTTTTACCCTCCTTTCACAATTCGAACGTGTACTTCGTTTCACGTTTCTTACATTTTACGTTGAATTTATTCGAAAATAAATAACTCGACGTTCGAAGTGATCCACTCACCCTTGAAATCTCCGGATAGAAAGACGCCTACAGCCAAAGCCCCTTTTCTCTTTCTTTCTCCTCGTTTGTCGCTCTTTTTTCGCGTATTTATATGAAATATTAAGTTTGCGTAGAAGTTTGTACGAATTTCATTCGTGCACATATACTTGGAAGATATGTGTAATTCGATTCCGTGCCCTCTTTCTACGAATGCAAATAATGTCCTGCAATTCGATTTCCGTTTGCGATTTTTTTTTCTTTGCATAATATAGGGACCAGGTTTCATTCGGATTGTCGAAGAATTCTGTGCATAGAGATTATATATTTACTACTTATTGTTAGACACCAGACGACAGAGCTTGCAGTATTCAGGGTGCTCTCATTTTTAAACAGATGTATCTAGGAGTAATTCTGCGTCTCACTTTAATCGAATATGGTCATAAGAACAATCAGTAGAATGTTGGTGCTCGATTTTCACAATTACATGAGTTTTATTCGCGAATTGTGAAAATATTTCTTTCGTGGTGAAATTTCTGAAAGGTGAACATGGATGTAGATATATTTCGGTTGTTTGTTCGCAATCTTTAAAAGATTAATTTTAGATAAAACATTGCTTTGTTGCGGTGAAAACTAAAGGGATTCCGAAAAATATTTCTCAGTTCATTAAAAAATAATTATAAACTATTCATTATTTCATTTTTGTATGGTAGGAAAGATTGAAAGGAGGACATTGCTTATAACTACATATTACGAGAATATTCTTATCGTATATTAAGTGTTACAGTGTTTTATACTGATTAAATGTATATTTAACTTAAGTGATTATTTTATTTACGCGGATTTCGTTGCTTCTAATACTTTCTACTTATATCGTAGTCACAATATCATCTACTCTATTAAAAAGGAAAATATTTATGTTTATAGTACTAACGTATCGATTAAATTTCAATGTCTTTATTGAATTCCAAATTAAAATGGAGAATTTTGTATATTGACTTATATGCAAATAAATAGTACATTTAATCAAAAACTCATTCATCAATAACCATTACACATTTTTTAAATACTGCGAGGTGAAATATTTGATTGAACTATTGAATATAAAAATGCGGCAATATGCTGATACAAAATTTATAAAAACAGCAATATGCGTGTTTAATTCTCATTATCATTAAAAGATGATAAAAGTATGAGGAATATTAACATAGGTATAAGAAACAATTAAAATTTTACGATTCAATATAGCTTTCTCTGTTCTGTTATTTCATTTCAGACTCATACCTTTTATTATAAAGAAAGAACAGCCCCCACTATTAAAAAGACACGCACGTTCCATAAAACCAGGAACAAAATTAAAACGGAAGAATAAAGCTCCCAAAGTAGTGCGATATTTTTTTCACGGTTCTTCTAATACTGTTTTAGCGCGATTACTAAAATTAGTGTGCAAAACTAATCTGTTTACATCAATGTCTCTTTTCCAAATATACCATCTTTTTTCTATTTTCTTTAAGTAGTGAAAACAGAATTCTGTAACATTTCTGTTCGATTATAGATAGTGCAATTTAATCGTCATTAATAATAATGTACTTCAGTTATAATTGCTGATACCTCTCCATTCGCATAATCTGCTGCATTAATAATAAACATTTGATGCTAAGTGTAACATTCGTTATTCTCTATATCGAAAACTGAGCATTGTACGAGACAGAAACGTATGTCCATGTCCATGGCAACCTACACCGTAAGCTTATAGTTACAAGCAGTGGGGGAATTTGACATAGTACATCACAGGTGGACAATGCTATACTAGACCCACGAAAGCTGTGCTATTCAGGGTAAATACGATTGTCTATTGAAGAGTAAATCGAATAAAAAACTTTGTATCGAAATCGTGGTTCTTCTAAAACGAATGTTTTGTTCTATTTTTATTTTTAATAGTTAATAACATGCGTTGTTAAATTATCTTGTATTCAGAACATACGTCATTCACATCATAAAAATCATCTTCACATTTATAAAATATAGTAAAATATAACTATTATGTTTTACTCTCTCAGTTATAAAATATTTCATTACAGTTCGTTCGTATTATTTTGTTATTTGTCAATAATTATTAATATTACTTTGTAATTTTGTTTACTATAACGTAAGTCCCAAATATGTGTTTTAACCCCTCAGAGCAATGCATAAAGTTTTTTTTTATCCGGTACTGCTGACGTCAGTCGAAGCACGCTTCTTGTTTTTAATAAATATCAACAGCATCATGGGAAATTAAAAGTAGCTCGATTCGTTTACGTTTACATTACACTTTTTTCTTTTTATTTAAAAACATTAGAGTGTCATGAAATTAAGTAAATACATTGCAATTACTAAATACCTGGAATAACTATGTACTTTACATCTTTTTTTAGATAATGATGATGATAACTTTAACCGTAGTGGGTACTTTGTAGGGTGTTTTAATATGACAAAACCTTTTGCACCCCCTTCTACAGTTTACTCTCTTTTGTCCGTAATTGCAATACTTCACTTCTTCCCTGCGAAATACTTTCTCCAAATATTTTCAAAAATGAAAGCGCATACCTGCATGTTTAAAACTAAATCTTTGATAAAATCATTTAGTAAGAAACCCAATGGAGAAAACCAAATTTACGTATTTTCTGTTCCTTGCCAACGAAAAATAATACTGGAACACGATACCCTCATGCTATATAAAGTACCTATAACTTTCCTTTTCCACAAAAGAATAAAAAGCACGTTTAAGCGCGAACGTATAATGGACTTCGCCCTTCTAAAAATCTTTCGCTGTTTTTGGATAAATTTTCAAACAGTACTAATAAACCACAACGCAGAGCGTTTCTAGCATGATTTATCTGAATGCGTGTTCCACGTCACACACATGTGAAAAGGTGGCCGCTGCCAACAAGCGAAAGGGGTGACGTAAGTGGAAAGAAGAGAGGAAAGGATAACACAGACAGGGAGGGCGAATTGTAACAATGACGAATATGCATATGTCCTAGAATTAATCATAAAAGGAAGCATGGTCAATACAGTAGCAAGCTGTGCAACACGGAGGTAGACTTAAAATGTGCCGATTGTATCTACTGGTGCCAGTGACCTCCTATTGATTCCATGCTCAACGAAGCACGGGCCAAACCCTCGTTCTCTCTCTCGCCCTATACACACTTTCTCGTCTTTCATCTTCTTTTCTTTATATTTCTCCTACTAGCGTCTTCATGTTTCCCTCGAATCCGCAACATTCTCATTTTGTTTGGCTTTGTTTCATTTCTGTTCGTTTGTTTTCACTAGAACCCGCCTTTCCCTACTATCGCTTTCACATTGTGCATCTCTTTTTACACCCTGACTTTCTTTTCTTCGTTTCCCACATTTTTCTTCCTCCTCGCCGATTTTCATACTTCCGTGACCTATTATTTCGTTCATTTTATTTTTAACACCAACTTGTTCCATTCATTGCTTTGTTCGATATTTTATCGTTCACTTATTTACCTGTTCCCTTTATGCAGCTTGCATACAAGTGCGCACTAGAAAGTAATTCAATTAAAATATAATTGAATGCATAATTAATAATTTTTCAAGGTGTATTGTAAGGAAACGAGCAGTAAGCTTAATTATAATAGAGCATTAATGATATTGTTAAAATAGTACTATGTAATTAACGAAATACATAAAATGTAAGTGACTGAAATGGCTGCCGTACCGAAAAGCAACAAAAGCGTCGCATACACCTGGCGAGGGCGACAACTATTGTCACCATTCGATAACGATGGCATATAATACCATTTACGCGGCATGCTGAAATGAATGTGGTTTCAACGGAACTTGTCTCGAGCATTTTAGAGTGTTCCGAACAATAAATATAATAACGTGTTCTGCCGTTAAAGACCGAAGTTAAGTGGACGGTACTATAAACTGAAAATATCGCACACAACACATGTATTTAACTATCAATAACTTGATCAATAACTCAGGCACCCGTTTATGTTCAGTTCAGAACTGTCCAACTTTTTATAAGTATTTGCTGCACTATAATAAGAGCATTATGGTAAACGCATGACCCACGATTTTGCAAAACATTCTTCGTTTTGGTTGTTCGCTCTTTCGATATAATCGTTTGATGGAAAATATTCTTAAATTATTTGGCAAATCAAGTTTTCATTAGATTATACACGTTGATAAAATTGAGTAATTGTCGTTTAATTCTTACTATTATTTCGCGTTAACATCGGTTGAAAATAGGAATTCGTTTTCTTCAAACTGAAAAATCTTAATATTTCAATTCTATGGAAAAATGTTCTTCTTCAATTCCCAGTTCTCTTTACTGCTTGTTTCTGGAAGAAGGCCTCGGCGATTGCTCAAATTATTTACCTCGAAACTGAGGATAAAAAAGGCTCTTAAGTGAAGCATAAATCACCTTCCTTTTGATTAATTAGTAAGTCTATAAAATAGTAAAATCAGCATATTGTATAATTATACCAAGTATTTTATTAACTAATAACAATCCAATAATTAATCAGACTCAGACTCTGATTAATCTAATTAATGGAATTCAATAAACGAAGCTGGTAAAGTATCAGGGAATAAGAATGCTTATAAAGAAAAATTATTTACAAAAATTACACATACGAAAAGTATAAGTATGCCCAAACATTTCTACTTATTATGCCCATATCGTAATAAAACAATTGCCAATTCAAATATCTCACTTGTCTTGAACGTAATTGTGTTTTAGAATGGACAGGCTATTAAGGGACATGAATATGGCGTGGCGATGACAAGCCTGATCTTGGAAAACGCAGACTTGAACCGACTTTTCCCGAAATGTCGGCCTAGGGGTGGCCCACCCCCGAGTCCGGGGGCCTCCACGCAGATCAGTCAGCCGCATGAAAGCCTCTGCCAGAAGGAGGCCGTCTCTGTTACCAGCAGCTTCACGACTAGCCTCACGAGTACACTCGCGACTACGTTCGCAAACACTCTTACGACCACCTTTGCAATCACCTCCAAGAACATACATTCAACGCATTCACGCGCGATAGCGGGAGACATGATCGACTTAGAGCGCGATATCTCCGATAGGCAAGTTTATATTGATCTATCGATTAACGATTTAGAGCAATTTGTTTCTTTTATGTTGCCGAAATTATTGGGACTTAAACAATCAAGTTTGAACAATCGAGTTCCCGCAAATTGGAAAAGTATATAATATTTCACAAATTGAACTTTGCGATTCACTGATCAATTTCACTGAATTGTTTATCTTTAGAAATATCGAAATGGTCGCGAAACGAAAATTCCAATTAAATGTATATTTTTGATTTCAGCCGACACATTAAAACAATTTTTTATTTATACAAGAATTATATTAAAAAAAAAAAACATATTGAATTATCCTATATTGAACGGATCCAAGCAAGCTTTCTAATTAAGGGATTAAAGTATGAAATTAAACACTATTTGTAATATTAAGACATTTGAGAATATTTTCTGCTCAATTCTTTTATAAAGCTAAAACTAGTATTAAAGCTTTTCATTCTTGATAAAAAAAAAAAGTGTAATAAAACCTGTTATTTTTTTTATTTCTAGCCGAAAAGAATAATTATAATATAATTATACTAAAATGTAAGCAATTCAAATTAATCTAATGAAATTAATATAGTAGATGTAACTAATCGTAATAGCATCTATATTTGAATACCGACAATAATTATGACTTTTCTTATCCCTTTAGGACGACGAGCATGGTGTCTGGTTTCGGGGGTGAGAGTCAGCTATCCGTTGGGATCAGCGGTGGTAGCGGCAGTGTTGGTGGTCCGCTTGGAACATTTAGCTCGCTTGGCACACTTAACACAAAACCGCTTTCTTCAAGCTCCTCGTCTGCCTCTGGGCGAAGTGAGGATGCACAACAATATGGTAGCCTTCCAGGTAGTGATCATCAGAGTCACTCCCAGCAGGATGATAGCGGACCAGAGGAAAGTCCCGTATACATTTTAACTTCTGCTAAGGGCGATCGCAGTTATAAACTAAGGGATTCCAGGTAAGCAATTCTATTCCTCTTAAATGTACATTAGAGATGCCTTTGCGTTTAAGTATGATTTACAGAATTACTTGTGCCTATTAATCGTATTCAGAAATATTATAATATATATTAATATTCGTAATATATACTTACACATCTGCACTAAATCTAAAAAGTATAATTATGGTAAAATATTGAAGAATGTTGGGGATACCAAAGAATGTAAACAAATGGATGCAAAAACAGCTCTCTGAAATATTGAACAATTAATCATTGAATTACCCTACTGAAAAATAAAAAGATATATATTATTTTCTGTGTCTCGCATAATTTGTTTAATTAGTTAAGATACGTGATACACAGTACAGACGAACATTTGATTTATAAACTCGGTTAATTTTGATATCGCATATCTCACCGCGAACATTCACCACCTTTCAGGACCTTTTTAATTTAAAAAAGAAGTGGCTGATTTATCATTATTTTTTTAGCATGTTGGCATTTTAAGATTTACTGTGTACAGAACAATAAATAGATGGAATGTTTAAATGCGTATAAATATTTTCCGACTCTCTGAACAATCGATAAACTTGTCAATGATACAATCGAAGTGTAGTCGATAAACATTATGCAGCAATTTATGTTAGGTTAGATTGTATCGTTCTTCTTCCCGAACTTTATTTGCAGTGATTAATGAGAAACATATGTCACATAAATTGTTTGTTGCAATGAAAATGAATTGTTAAACAAGTAGATTTGTTTATTGAAACGTAAGTAATGGTTTTACGGGAAGTGATGCATTTAATATCGCTATAAAGCTTTCTATACTTTTTGTTTACACTGTCTCACGGACCTATTACCAGCAGTTATTTACAAGTGACGATCTTAATTGATATAAAATAATTCAAAGTGCTTTCGGAAATTCATTTTAGTGAAGTGAAATTTATTTGTCACAAATTAATTGCATAATCTGTACGTGAGCAATGTGTTTGTACATTTCTATTGCTGGATGCAATACTATCTTATAAAAATGAATTAATGGCAGAATATTGATTGTTTGGAAAAAAATTCTAATTCTTCACACCTCCGAAAATGTATAAATGATATGAATATAAGTATGTCACAACTGTAATTTATTGATACTGAACATAGTATGCGGATGAATTCTCAAAGTCTTGTAATTGCTTTGAACAACTATTTGATATTATTATATATAATTACATTGCAATTATTATTATATACGAAATGTAAATTGATACACTGCTTCTTGTCTTCTACACTGTGTATTGATTATATCCTCATTTTTTCAGAGTGTTTAGAATTTTTAATACAATATTAGTAACAATTCGTAAAAGATAAATAAATGACGAATTTATTTCGATTACATTTTTGCTGCATATTTTATAGCATTATTAATACAATATTTGATATATAGTAATGGCTAATGATATGTGTAAATCATTTTTACATTTGGAAGGAACGAAACACAATATAATTATTCAATTCCCAACACTTTTCTGTTTCACAAATATATGTAGATTCATAAGAAACAGATACAATTAATTCGAAAACGTATATATAATAATTAGGTTTAGGTGTATAATAATTAGATGCTCCTACAGTATTTCTCTGTTCAGATTTTAAATGAAGGTAATTTAGAACATTGGATACAATTTGTAATTGTTATAATATTGTTCTTTCTTTCTTCTAGAATTATAGAAATCGCTGGTGGAAGAGAAGTTTTTTCTCAAAGCCGGGGCAAAGTGGCAGCTAGAAAATCGCGCTTTCTTGCTGCATCAAATTCAGTAAATAACGAAGATATTCAAACAGATAACAAGCTATCAGTTAAAAGAAATAATAAGTCACCAAATACTCAAACCATATGGGAATTAAGAAGCCGGTAATTAAAGAGAATTAATTTATTCATTATCCGTAGAGCTTATATTTTAGTGTTTTTAGTTAATAAGCTGTTTGTTTAGTGTTTTCAATTTCTGAATGATTATGGACGACCGATTTTTAGATGCGGCGATACAAGAAAGCATCGTTCCAATAGAGAGGTCACAGAAACTGTATTTTCTTCGGAGATACATTCAGTGCGACATAATCCAACAAAATCCATCCTCGATTATGATTCGCCGAAGAGCAATCACAGCAATCGTATTATTAATTATGATTCAATTTTGAATAGCAATAATGTAGAATATGGTGTATCGAAAAACGCTACGGATCTTGATTATGGATTGACGAAGAGCTGCTTAGATTATCAATCAAATCACACAACGCCGGCAAGAAGCATGGCCATTGTCAGCGATGGCGAAGTGGTTGTCTTCGATGATATTGATGATAACTGGCAAAATTTGCGACTAGATTTATCTTCTAATAATACCAATCAAGTGACGTCTACTAATATAAATCTTGAGACTGAAGAGTCTCAAAGAGGTCGCATACCTCCTGAACCTCTTAGTTCTAGCATTGGAAGTACACCGAGCCCAACAACGGCATATCATCGTAATACTTCGGAATTTTTTAAGGTATTTTTCTTCGAACATTCTATCATCATATTTATTTTTATGCAACTATATAGATAACTATAGGTAACTATAGCTTATGTATGATCTGAAAAAAAGCTTCTTGTACTAAAAACAATATATTTTTAGGGGATTACTCAAGCTAGCGATTGTGAAGTGGACTCGCCATCTTCAGAGCGCAATCATAAAGTTACAAGGGTAATTGGTGAATTACCAATAGCACAGTATTCAGAAAGTCCTAGGCGTTATGGAGTACGCGATACTCAACTTCCTTGTCTCCTGTCATCGCCATCTGTATACATGACTCCAAGACCTGGCTTTCCACAGAGAGTATTACCAACTACTCCAAGTCGTAATGAGGTAATTCATATTTTTCTGTATTATCTTATTGAAACGCCTTATACATTCGCAAAATTCGTCTGTCCTCTTACAAAAGTAAGCGCAATAAACGGGGAAAAAAATATACATAACTGCTAATAAAAATGTATCAATTGGATTGAAATATTGTATGCATTTTTTATTTATCAAATGTATTATAATATTTTTGTCTAGAAGGAGGATATTTCGGCAGAGATCATTCTCGAGAAGGCTGTGGTAGAAACAAGTGCGAATTACTCTGACGATGAAGCTGTAAATGCCAGTCCTCCATCCCCTAAAATGGAAGACGACGAAGATATGTCTTTAAAACCATCTACTATAACCACAGATAACATAAGCAATTTGGTTTCCTCTGGTGGTAGTACATTCGATTATTTGTACGAATTCTCAGAAACTCGGAAAGTGCTTGAAGAATTTTTTAAATGTCCACCACCAACAAAGGAGAAGGAAAACAGTGCCGAATCTTTCCCATTCCAGGTACAAACATTTCGCTGATATCATTTTCATTATATATGGCCACTAGTATGTATTTACACATTTTCTAAAATTACCTCTAAGTTAATCCATTCGTTTATATATTTCGCTTAAGGATCTCGATTACGAATTACGAAGACAAGGTGGAAGTGCTTATGTTGGTCAACGATTAGCTAGTGGCCTGCCGGCAACAGAGGAAGTCCTAGTACACGAATCACCGAAAAAACACAGATCAGATTTTCCACAAAATGTAAGTGTCTTGTTACAAAAGTAATTTCTGTATATAGAGGTATGAAGAAATGTTTTTAAATTTGATATACAATCATTTTCAATTTAACATTGAAACTCGTCAGGCGAATTATCTGTAACACATAAAAGCGAATTAAGTCTCATCTGTTTCCTCTTTTTAGGCTGGCGAGCACGAAAATAATTTCTTGGACCTGTCAGTGGGCACTGGTAGTAGCGAGGATCTCGGTGAAACGGAGGTCGGATTACAAGTCGGTCACTCGCGCAATTTTACATTAAGTCCTGAGACGACTGATTGCGACAGCAATTGTGGTGATCTCGATAGCGAGGTTTCCTTAATGATGATGGATAACGAATTAATACCAGCTAGTGGACTTCTCGGATCGGTAGGAGATTTAGGAAATAATTCAGATTCGTTAAGAATATACACCAGTATGCCAGTTCTGGAAGACGGTTTATCTAGTGGCCATGCTAGCGACACTGATAATAATAACCCAACTGTGATGCTGATGAAGCGGCAAATTAACGAAATTGAGAAAGAGATTATTCAACGTAGTCGCGTTAATGATACAGTTCATTCAACTATGATGGATAACGATTCAGTTGGAAATGATCTTTCCGGTTTATCTGTTAACAAAGATATTTTGCACTCTTTAAAATCTTCGTCGCCCGACTTGTTTATTCCTAAAAAAGAAAATTCATACGATACAAACGAGCTGCAGCTCGATGGTCTGGATCCTCTTGGTACACCACCACCGCCAGCACCACAGGCCAGACAAAGCGTTAGTCTAGAAATAGGCGGCGAAGTTGAAGCAGCTATTAAAGATATTAGAATGGCTCTGCAGAGGACTAAAACGTTACCCGTGAAATCGTCAACAGAAGAACCACCTGAGCCTAACGTCAGTCCAATTTGGATACCAAGGTATTTCACTTTCCTTTTCCTCCTCTCTATTCTTTTTTAACTTGTATTGTTTCACTTGTCTCAAATATCTGTATGCGTGTAACATGAATCCAACCAAAAAGGAATTAGATTGTATTATTTTTAACATTTCTATTAACGTCATGAAATTTTACAATAGGCATGTTTTTAAATGAATAACGCAAGCGATAAAAATTACTATAATTCAAAATACGTGTGTGATATCGCATATCTCTATAATTACATACATATAAAAAGCATTAGAAATTTTGATACACAGTGTTTATTATTCCTTGGTTATTTTCGTAGCATAATATTAATATTATTGCTATACTCCTATTTTCTATTTATTGTAAAGTACATCTATATCAGTATTTTATACATATTATTTGGTCGCGGTTACGATGAATTCTATTAAAGATTGCTCCCAAAATATATATTTTTTTTAACGTTTTAACATTTATATGACTATAAATATATTAAAAGTATTTAAAAAAAGATTCAGCTGCGTAATCAATTAATCATTTAATTACTCTTTGTTAAGAACATCTAACTAAAATGTAGTATATCGGATGGCAGGCGGAGAATTTGTGTAGAAAATAACAGCGAGGATGAAGTTCGTCGCGCGGGTGAAGACGCAGATGTTGAAATCGAGGAGGGTCCAGATGAAGAGGAGGCAGACACTGACCTTGAAACGGATCGTTTACTTGGGCAGCAAAGAACAGACGACCAGGGTTTCTACGACGACAAGGTAGGACTGAATATAAATGAATAATTTATTATTTGTCTACTCAACCTTTCTTTAATAACATATTAAAAATAACATATAACACTGTTTCTCAAGTGCATGATGCGAATGACTGGCGAAATAACACAAATAACAAAATTTCAGACACGTGTCTGAAAGGAAATGAATTATTATACACATACATATGCATAAAAAGAGATCGTTTTCCTGTGAAAGATGCGATTTATATTATTGAAAAAATACCCATTATTTAAATGGGGATTTATACACAGCACCGTTCACGTCGAATATTTTTTTTAACATACTGTTAATTTTAGTGGTAACTCTTGCGTTTATGAAATATTAATTTGTTGATTTATTATTTGGGACATTACTATTAAAATATTGCAATTTTTCGGTTGGCATATTATTGCTGTAATTCTAATTAAACATTAATTAGATATTTATAATTACTGCGAACCACTATGATCGGTACAGTCTATTAAGCAATATTCGGGTCATTCTAATAAATAATATTACAGAAGCACGATTAATTATTCAAAAAGCAATAATTCTCGCATAATAAACAGTTTGGTAACAACTGTTTCACAATTTTAATCCTTTATTTAGTTAAACACGAGAATAATGACCTACTAAATAATTCAAGTTAAAATAATCGAGCTAATTACCCACTCCTAAATACTCGGTAAAATTCATAATTAACACTGTTATTTTACAAAGTATCTTAATTTACGTGACATGCGTACGAGAATATTAAAAAGGCAAATTAACTGAATAAACTATCATTTGGAGATTGCAATATTTGAGTTGCAAGGGAAAATCGATTATTGTCTCTCATTAAAGAACATCAATCTCGTCCAATACTATTGTTATGCCATCGATTAAAATAAATAAAGGATTAAGGTAGAAAAAGAACACGGTAAATCCTTCTAAAGGAGTCTTGGGTTATGCACGATTTGAGCAAGGGTACTTTATCGGTAAGCAGACTAACATAACAAATATAATTGGTGTTACATAGGGGTGGAGGAAGCCTAAAACTAGGACAATGTTACCACCGATGAGTGGAAAACTGTCGACTCCTAAGCAAACTCCCCCGAAAAGCCTGAGTGTTGCTCTGGTAGAAAGTCCGCTAGCACCCTCGGAACCCTTAGCTTCAACCTCTGCCTGTGTCTCCACTTCCGCTTCTGCCTCTATATCACCACCTCCAGTAGTTTCCGTTACACAACCACCGTCATCCGATCGAGATGTTACCACTCCCACGCAACCTGCGACGAGTCCACAGAAGACTCCAGCTAAAAATTCTCCCTCGTCCCCTCAGAGCCTCAAGGAATCCAGCAACAAGGTGAAAAAGGTGCCCTTTCAATTACATTACATCAACCTATTCTCTTCTTCTTCTTTTTCTGCCATGACACATGCCACGACTTATTCGTCTTTCATAATGGTTTTGATTGTTCAAATTGGAAATCGATAAAAGAGTTTGGTGTTTTTTTTAGATATATATCTTTTCAAGCGTGACTTTTCAATTCTATTCTTTTCTACTGTCTCTTTGTTATTTTCAAGATGTTCGACAAAATTAAAACGTCTTTGAAATGTTCGTGTTCACTCTTGCTGGTATTAATTTTTGTGCTTGAGTTGAGAATTTTAGGATAAATCGTTGCGCTAGCATCGTGTTAGAATTTTTAGTGCTCATCCTTCTAGTCATTAACACCACTTTCAATAACATACATCCAGTTTAGGGAAACCTTAATGCATGATTTCCGCCTCTTCTTCCTTTTTAATATACTGCAATACTAATCTGATTTAACAGACTTACTAATTATATTAATGCAAAACATTAATAGATAGTGTAATATATACGCATGCAGAATAAATTGCTTCCTCTTCGTGAACAAAAGGTGCCATCGAAAAATAATTTATAGTCTCTCAAATTCTTCTCAATTTGTAGTATTTACAGTTTCTCAAATTGATACTTCGAATGAATCGTAATGAATAAGTTTCATTGTAATGTTACGAATGCATGTAATAGTATTACGAATTTAAGCAAATTTTGTTATTATTAAAATTGCCTAAATTTGATTTTGCTGTCTTACGTGATTAAAAAGATATCGTTAGCTTTTTTAATTCGTTGTTTATATAAATAAAAAGTGAAAGTTTGCATTAGTTTAGCGATGGTTATAATTGTCAATAGCTTTCTACCGGCATACTTTGGATACCACGTGAAATTATTAAGTATTCTATATAAAATTATTGCATGTGCAAAGCTTCGAGATGTCGAGCGTAATATATACATATGACTTGCAACAGCACGTGATTATAAACTCATATGATCATCTCCCATTTACTTCATTATACAAAGTACAGTGAAAATTTGATGTTTCACAGGAGAAAGAAGAGAAGAAGAAAAGCAGAAACAAAGAAGGTAAAGGACAAGTTTTCTATATTTTCTATATTGTTTAATTACAAGAAAAGTATCTGTGATACCATTATTATTTATTAGTGCTTTCGACAAAAAATTAGGCTCTTTTTTGCTCGTGACATCATATTTATCTGTACTGTTTTTGAAAATCATTATCTACCCGTATGTAGTATGAATTATTTATTCAAATGTCACACGCATTTCCATTTCGAACGTATAGTATCAAAAGTTAATTTTCATTCGAACATTATTTGATACATTTCTCACAACTAAAAAAATAATCGTGAAAAATTTCTTACTTATCTTTACACACACTTCATTCTTGCCATTAGATTTGAGTTGCGCTGCTTCAACTTTATCGATTAACTGAACTGCTTTTCCGATTAGATTATGTGGATAAAAAAGTAGTTATCACTTAAGAAGAGAAATTTGACCAAAGTCTATATCATGAATATTAAACAAATATTCAGAAATATCGTTATTGAATCATTTACGTACTAGCTCGTAGTTATAGGGCTTAATGTATCAATCTGCGATTTCTTAAGTTAAAAAGAGTCTTCATTGGGTACTCGTAAGAACCAAGTGCATATGTTTGTAGTCATGCAACTTAAATAATTTGTATGATGACTGCAAGTACAATTTTTAATTAATACGGATTGAAATCTTTTCAAATAATTGACATTACGTTACATTACGACAAACACTTTCGATAAATATAATATATATTATATTATCGTCCCTAAATAATTATAATCAATACTACACACTTCTAAAATGCATACTAATCAAAATATAAAATTACTATTTCCTTTTTTTTGCTGCACGTCTGTCGGACTTGTTCGGTAGGTAGACATCAATGCAATTTCATTGAAATTGTTATTAAACTACAAATTTAATATGTAACCAGTCAAATACTTTTCAGAATATTGATCTGAAAATTATTGATTAATTGTTTAAATGAATATCGAAACTTATTACTTCAGCTCAAATATGATATATTAGATATTGTGAAGATATAACCATTACACTATTACACGAAAAATTTTGTTATTCACATTGCAACAAAATGGAAAAGTTAATCATATTATCTGAAGGAATTAGATAATAACATTATTTTCGTGATAATAATATTCTCTTATATAATCACAGTTTTGTATCCTACAAAACAATTTAGTGGCAAATTATTTGACTGGTTAATAAATATTATAATCATATTATTTTATGCATGTAAAACGTGAATCTGTATCTCTTCAAAGAAATGTTTCCACTCGTTCATCAAATAGGCACTCTTTGACTTAATGTATCCTGAAGTGAGACGTTCACATATGTCTTGATAAAATATATCCAGTATTTTCGTTGATAAGCGGTATGTTTGTACGTATTGTTTGGATATATTCATCGATGTTAGTCAGTACTCTTGGAACAATCGTCCCTAACGTACATAGTGTACGAATATGAAGTATAAACTATAAACCATTGAGATTCGTGTGCATTAAAAACAATTATAGTGTTTTCGTTTGATTTGAAGCTATTTAATGTTTTTTATCATCAGAGTGACTTTTTACACTCTCTGTACCATTCTTATCGGAGCACGAAAAAAGTGCAATGATGTGGAGAATAATTTGATACGATAAGTGACGACTTGCAACGAAAGAGATAATTCTAAAAAATGAACGCAAGGAATACGAGGAGATACGAAAAGATCACTGTGCAATTACGTTCGACAATTAAAACGATAGGATTGACAATCATGCGTTAAAATAAAATAAAAAATCATAAAACAAATATGTATCCGCCAAGAGATATGGATGCCACGTTAATAGATGAAACAAAAAACGATGAAACACCTTTGGAAATCGCCCCCGTTTCCGTTTGTGTATCTTCGATTAGACTTCTTCAATCACCGTTTGAATATTTCTCGGCATTCGGCACTTTGAACAATGAGAACTCTAAGTGGTATGTTTCTGTGGATATTTCAGCGCTTCTCGACGATTCATCAGTTTTAATCGAAGGAGTGTTATTCCGAGCATGTTACCTTGGATCCACTCAGCTTGTCTGTGAAGGAGAGCCCACTAAATCTACTCGTATGTGCCAGGCAGAGGAAGCTGTTTCTAGGATAAAGGTACGCTTATCGTTGTCTTACTCCATGTTTGCATTCTACACATACCCTCTACTCCCTACTTTTTATCTTATTGTTTTACTTCTGAAGATTTTTATTTTTTGTGATTATTCCTTGAAAGATTTCATGAATAATCGTTCCACATTAAATTAATTAGTTTTTGAAAGGAAATCGCTTTGGCAAGAACGTCTTGGCATTGCAATAATACATTACCTCGTATAATAATTCTGTCGATACGATTTTTGTGCAGAATTTGTAACTTTTGAAGGTATTTTTTTTATTGCCTGGTATTACAGATTTCATATATGAGAAAGGTTTAATATTGTTATATAGATATAACTATTCTGTGGGTCGTCAGCTTCAATCATTAATATTTTTATCGAAATTTAAAGAAACATAAGATATTATTTTACTTATATTTCGTTTCGGCTAATTTTTCGTATGCTATGCACTGCTTTCGCCCAATTTGTAATAACAATTTATCTATCGACAGATGTATTTTTTAGCAGACTGTACATACTTTTTTAAAATTACTCGTGCAAAGGTTACACACCGTGATACTTGTACATAACGCATAAGCTAAAATATTACGCCCATCAAACATTATTCTTGCAAGCAAATATTTTATCGTATATTTATATTATAATATTATGGATATATTTTAAGAACATGACAAAAAATTGCATGATACTATTTTAACAAATTTTTTCAGTATTTACTTTGCTACCAACATCTATTCTCCATTTTGATACCGTCTATGAAAAGTACGAATATATTAAATTGTAGATAATTTAAATACCTCATAAAAAATTATTGGTACTTTTACATTTCTTGTAGATAACATTCCTGATTTAATTTTCATTTTACTGAAGTATTATATTACTAGGTTTTAGCTTGCTATGTTATTAGATATTACTTTATTATTCCATTATCTTGTTTTAATATTGCAATGAATCTAAAAGCCCTTGCATTTTTATTTCAAATATAAAATCCCTTGCCCCTTAACTACGAATATTTATGCACAAATATTGAGAACATAAAATAGCAATATAAATATCGTTTCTACGTTATTATTAATTTGAAAGTTTTAAAAACGTTTTATACAACCGAAGTCGATACTACCTTCTTGACTAATTTGATGTGGAATTTTTTGTCTATATCTGATTTTGATCGACTTGTTATATCTATCGCGTAACATTACGGTCTATGTTTCTGTTACCATACATGTATTTAAATATATAATTAGAATTTACCAACTCACTTAAGCTCTGTGTGTGCATTAGAAATCACTTGTACATACAATACATTTCGTAATTTTCACAATGCACTCGTTTATCATAACTTATCCATTTTATTTGGAACGATTGGGATTGCAAAATAAAAGTAGACTGTTCACACTTGGGCACTCGTATCTTTGGATCATTCGTAATGCATGACGAAACTTTAGTTTTTCTAGAATGTCGTAGGTGAAATCCTTATACACCCACTGTATGAATACCTATTCTGTTATTTTCCCAGTTTATAAATACAAACATGTTTGTACATATAAATGTTATCATATAAGGATTTGTGCTGTGAAAATAGTAACAAATAGAAGTTACATAGAATGCTTTGTACAGTAGTTTGTGTCTGATAAATGGGAAACTTCTAATTCAAAAAGAAAAGTGGTCATTAATAATTTCATACGATCATTAGTTTTATTGGTATCGTGTATTTGATTCTGTAAAAAGAATTTGTGTTAACTACTATCTTGAACTTACAACAAACTAGACAATAAAGTACAGGGTATATACTTAATGTAATTAATTACCCTGAGAAAATTATTGCAATACAATGTTCGTAAGAAACTGTGATCATTTTATTTTTTGACTTAATTATTTCTAATGCATCATTAACACTCTGAATAAAATATATTGCTCAGAATGCAATAGGATCATGCCTGTGTAATAAAAATATGCAGTAGGCCTGAGAGTTTCGAGTTTGTTTTTCAATAGATATTAAATATAACTGTGAACCTATTGCATTTTCTATGCAGTACATTTAACTTACAAAACTTTCATGCTGATTTATTGAAATATATCGGCGAAGAGATGGTTTGAGGGAATTAATATTAATTGCACTCCGAATGTGTAATGTCCTATTTCTTATTAGTAGATCCATAAAACATATACGACTTGTGTGCACAACAGTAATAGAATGCATTGGCACGTTCTTGCATGTATCGAAAACTGCAATTTACAAAAACGCAACATGGAATATCTTGATTTTGTAAACAAAACCATTTACATACTTTATCGGTAAATTTTTGCTTATCAATAGTCCAATACAAAATATGCTGTAACGAGACAAAACTAGAGTTCTTATCGAGATGCATCGATTAAACCTGAGAGTTTTTCTAATGTAATAGGGAGATTACTGAAACGAGTAATTACACGTTTGAAGCTTCCTTCCAATTAGGGTATCATCATTTTTATTTTAGTAATGTTTGATTAACATTTATTTGTCAGTTATGTGCCTATATCTTAACTGCACATAATTATATTATAATACTGAATGAATTTTTATTTTTAGCAATATAATAACAAAAATATTGACCTATACCCAATAAAAAAAACATGTAAAAAATTAGCGGTGAGTTGTGTCTCAATATTTTACTACAATGATTTAGCATGAATCTTTTAAATTTTTACTAATGAACGTTATGTTAAATGAATAAAGTATAGTTACGAATAAAATTTAAAAGATTCAAACGATATTCCTTTTAAGAAACAAATGATTTAGCAAGCCCCGAGTTCCGTGAACATTTAATATCAAATGACACTAACAGCAATGAACAATTTGGTTTAAAGAATTAACATTTTTGAAAAACCAGAGAAACGGGCTGTCGTGCCGGTTGATAAAATCGTAATATTATTGCTTATGATAATTTTATTTGAATCAACTTTGCAAAGAAATAAGCAGTTATATTGTTTTTAAGAAAATGAAGGTCCGGTCACTTTGCATTTACTATTTTTCTCATAGATGAATTTGCTCGACGCTAAAAAGATTGTTAAATTATTAGCACTTGACTGTGCTTCTTCTATGCACACGCCTTGCTAAGAAAGAATTCTCCCCTGATAAAATAGTGATTGATTCATTTCTAAATGGTCTATCCAACATGTTATTTATTTTACTGATAACATCCCTCTTATAATCCGAATTTTCAGTATTCGAATTATTTTCTAATTATACATTGTTATAAAAGTCACATTAATACAAAAGTGTTGAACAAAATTACTCCCTATAATAACAATTGATACTTTGTTTCGTCTAATAGAAATGGATCGTTTAAATATTTCGAACAATAATATCAACATTAATACGGGTTTCAAAAAATAAGGATCAATATTTTATAACAAAACTTTCCCCAATTTTTGTTAATAATATAAATATCATTTATTGCATAGTATTGTGGTAATATGATGTTTCTACCTATCGAGTGGAAAAATATTGATTAAATTTGTAATTAGTAATATTTGCATAAGCAATATAATACAATCTCTATAGCTTAAATGCTTTAGAATTATGTATACACCTACGATAACATGTGGCTTTCATATATGTAGATAAGATATTTCTGAAATCAAAGTTTAATATCAAGAGTAACGTGTTTTTTATAATGAAACCCAAATGACAACGAGAAGACGGTAAATTGCGTGAAGAATTTATTTCGCTAAATTGAACAGAAAATTCTCGATTCTTGAGCTGCTGTGATTGCGTGAAAAAAAATCGTACAACAGTCCACCTGCGTTCAGTTTAAAGAGTACAGCCTCTACCTTCACACCCGCCGAATTGATTTTTTCCGACAACCCCTGTGTATTAAAAACTGGTGTGGAAAACCGAAGGTGATTCTGATAAAATTTTGCTTAACAAATTCCAAGTTTTAAATCTAAAAAATTGTATTAATACTTGTTTTCATGATTACTCTGGATATTGACAACTCTTATTTGAATACATTTTATCATTCTGTGTCGCGTAAAAGTTCTCAAATTTTGCTGTTACCCGTTTCTTATGCATAAATTACTAAACAATTCTATAGCAGACTTTGTTAGAAAATATTCGAATACTTAATCATTCGATAGTACGAGATTAACTCGGGTATCTGTCTACAACAAATTGATTGATTACGCCAAAAGGTCTGAATGTTTTATAGTCACCCCATCCTCGTGTTTCTTACCACCACCACCTGACCAAACGAACACATTTCTTTATGCGACTTTGATGTTTCTCTGTATTGATTTGTCTCGGAATAGGAGCTGGATAAAATATGAAATTGTCCTTTGATTAAGCCCGTCCGTTTATCGATATTGAATTTCCAATGATCTTTGACGGTAACGTAATGGTAATTACGTATAATATAAAAATGGAAAAGTATTTATTTCCGTCGTAGATTATACAATTTTGTCATATACATTGCTAACGATAAATCTACCGGACGTTACGTTAAAAATATTGATTATATTCCCAAACGTAAAAATGTTTCTAGTACAAGGTATTCACAAATGGAAATCTTTTATTCGGCTCCTTTACGACTACTATCTTGTGCATAGTTGTCTGCCCTTCTTTGCTTCGTAGATTGTACGCAGCACTATATCTCTTTCTGCACGATCGTGTATTATAAATACTTCGTGTAATATAAATCACATTATTGAACGAAAATGAAAGTATCACATTTATGTGAATAGGTTTGTGTGTTTTACGTTAAGGTACGAAGTGATATGTCAGTTAAAAAAACTACTTCATATTTTAATTTCACCTGGCCTATGAGATTATCGATGCAGTCCATCATTGCACGGCAATGTTTCTGTTGTAACAAAGAGAGCGTTTTGCAACGGGGAACTTTCATGTTAAACAATCGGTATGTGAATATTATATCGAGAGCGTGTTGAAATATTTTTGTTCGCGTAATACGAATTAATACCTGCGCTAGCTCGACAATAAATTAAATTTAAAAGTCTATTTTTATTACATGAAACAATGTGAACCGAAAATTTGTTTGGTAGAAGAAGGATGGATAAAATATTTATTTGTTCGTCCGAGGTGAACACTCTAATGTAATGAACTTTAAAACGTAGTTATTTCCTGGCAACGAGGATTGTCTACTATTGAACGTATGTACTTATTACATAAACTAGTACGCAGGGTGTCTCTGAACTGATGGTACAATGGTTATACTGTAACCCAAAGAGAGGAGATAAAGAAGGAGTGAAAAGTTTACAGTAATTTTGTTCTTTCATCTTCTATCATCAATTTATAAATACTCTGTACAGTATAACGAATTTAAGCAACTTCAAACTTTTGACGAAACGCCGTAAAATGAAGGGATCTGCGAGAGAAAACTTGCATACTAACTACTTCAGACTTGTTTCTTTGAAGAAAAAAGAAATTGAATACATCTGATACGGTGATATCTTCCATCATTTGTAACTATGTATAATTTTATCTTTAGAAACGTTCTAATGGTCAGTACTTCACTGTTAAATGTTTTATGCTCCCAGGAATCCGTTGATTCATAAAAATGTGCACACAATGCCAAAACTCGAAAGGCTACCCGGGATTCTGTATATGAAACGATGCTTACGTCGAAGCATGGCACAGTATACCAGCTTTTTGTTACTATTCGATGGTCTTGTACAGTTTCTCAGCCTGTACTTTAACCCCTTCGCACCGGCGGACGAGATATCTCGCCGCGTGATTTCGTTCATGATATGCTATGGACGAGATATCTCGCAACGCAATGTCTTTCATGCGATGCTATGTACGAAATATCTCGCGACTCAAAATCGTTCATGCGACGCTGTGTACGGAATATCTCGCAAGCAGGACGCGAACGGTGTTGCTTCGCGAGATATTCCGTACACAGCGTCGCATGAACGATTTTGTGTCGCGAGATATTTCGTATAGCATATCATGAACGAAATCACGCGGCGAGATATCTGGTCCGCCGGTGCGAAGGGGTTAAACGCTTTTCACGAATCTCGATTCGAAACTGCGATCTCCGTCGCGTCGATACCAAGAACCTACCCTCCAACAGGCATCTCGCCATCTGAATCTCTAGCACACTCGTGAAACGTGAGAATAACGCAAGTACATCTTACAAATCGTTGTATATACGAAAAGAAAAAAAGAATAGCGAGTAAAATTAAACTATGCATCTTCGTTACTCCAAATCGTTCCACTTATATGTACATATATGTATATGTATAATTCTACGCAATGGGATAACGTTTTATTCTACCGTGCGATAGAGGATGAAGTAAACGAATGGAAAATAAGAATGGATAAAATAACAGCAATGTAGGAAAGAAATAGAAAAAAAAGAAACGCAAAAAGGAAGACCCCGGAAAAATTGCCCGCGTTTGCTCGTGGTATCGGTGGTGCGTGGTAATGTGACTAGCAAGAGCATTTGTCTGTTTATCGTTACGAAAGGAGGGGCCAGTGGCTACGGGTATGCAGGCTACGCTGTTAAACTATGGGGGGCAGCATGGTTTTGGTCGGTGCAGCATTGCCTCGCAAGGAAGCCTCGATGAAGACGAGTGCGACTCGAGTGAAGAACTTATAGGGACCGCGTCTGGTGGGGGCCAGTCCGAGTCGCAGACTGTGGGGCTCCAACCGAAACTGGCCCCGATCAGTGGCTCTACGGAGCCCGCCACCGTTTTCAGGCTTCACTTTCTCGGATCGGTTGAAGTTGAAGAGGAAGGGAGACGTAAGCGCCTTAACAACCACATAGTGCGGGAGGCTGTGACTAAAATCAAGGTCCGCCCTCCAACCCTTAGATGTATCGTTATATTCTATTCTATAATCGTTGTTATGTTCGACTATCCTTATCTTCAAACAGATTTCATTTTATTTTGTGTCTGGTTTTTCTATGCATCACCCCCTCGCTTTCTTTCACTGGCAACGAGCACTGGCATCGAGCTTTTCTTGTTCGCGAGCTTAGATTGCTCCAGTGTCAGTTGACATTAATGAGACGTTACGATTGAAAGGGACACTATAGTGGATGCTTACCGCAATAGGCCAGACGTAATTAAATAGGCATTAATCGAAGAAGAAGGAGTGGGTTTCTATGCTTTTTTATTTATTTTTAGAATTATTCGAATATTTCGCTCAGGTTCAAACTTGTCTAAGATTAATTTATTTGTTGCGTTGGACGTATGTGTTTGGGTAACAAAGAAACAAAATTTCTCCCCGATTGAGCAATAATTCTTCCAAGTAAAAATGACCGCAAAGGTACTCGTTGTCAATGGAAATGAGTGCAACAAAACATAATTATTTAAATGAAGCGTATTCTTAATGTATAGTACTTTTTATAATCATAAACGGCACATTTAATTAGGTTTTCTTGATAAACTCTCAGGTTTACAGAAGTTCTACATTTCAAATTTTTTCAATGTAAAAATAATATATATGGACATTCGTTTTTTTCTTTTTCACTCGATTTACTGACAATGCATTTTCAATGTTGCGCATCCTTTCATAGAATAATCTTACATTATAATCTGCAGTAAACTTTGCAGCATCACTTCTTACTGTTTTGTATTGTACGATAATACTTGTCTCGTTTAACTAATTAATTGCTTTCTTTATTTTATTCTACATGCTGCTTCGTCAATGATAGGCATTGGTACGTATAACTTTATAATAACTCTTCAACTGCTTATTAATAAAAATGAAATAACAGAGAACACGATTTTATTATATTTTTCTATACGAAAACTAGTCGCACACGATTTCAATATTTTCTATATACAGTTTATATATTAATTGAAAATCATATACCTTGATATAAAAGTATCTTCAGTATCTTCAACCACGATTAAGAATACAAACACTCTTTGTGATTTATAGAAAACAGGCCACTAATATTTCTTAACACAAGATACTGTGGAAATAATACTAAAGTAGCATCATATTTTTCATTTCCATCAAAGACAGCGTGTGCATGCGTACTTGTAAATATTTTCGAAAATAATCTATCGAATATGGTTCAAGTACTTAAAAACGATTATCGTTAATACTTGCTTAACCGTGTCTGCTTTCAAATTTATACAATCGTATCTTTTTAATACCTTCGCGACTTAATCATTTAATTGCAAAACGATTGCTAAATAATCCGCGATTCGCCTCGATTTATCATACATGCTATATATTTGTTAAGAAACTTTGAACACGCAAATGTAAATAAATAAATGTGTATGCGCAACAGGCACCGGATGGCGAAACGCAACCGAGCACAGAAGTTGACTTATTCATCTCGACAGAAAAAATCATGGTTCTGAACACAGATCTAAAAGAGATCATGATGGATCACGCGTTAAGAACAATATCTTATATAGCAGATATTGGTGATGTGGTGGTGCTGATGGCACGAAGACGATTTGTGCCGCACGAAATGGAGGAGGCACCGAAGATCAACAGAACACCGAAGATGATTTGCCACGTGTTTGAAAGTGAGGAGGCTCGATTCATTGCACAAAGCATTGGGCAGGCGTTTCAAGTAGCGTACATGGAGTTCCTCAAAGCGAATGGAATAGAAGATCACAGCTTTGTGAAAGAAATGGATTACCAGGAGGTACTCAACTCTCAAGAGATCTTCGGCGACGAACTGCAAATGTTTGCCAAAAAGGAAATGCAAAAAGAGGTGATTTAGTCATTGTAAACATTATTCGACAAGCTATACAAATATACGCAGGGTGCTTTGAAAAGTTGATGGCAAATTCGTACAAGATATTGACGAGGTGAAATAGATGAAAAGCATATAATTCTGTAATTTCCGTTAACATATAACATTGATTGATAAACGTATCTCTTGAATTGTACAACACTCTATATAACAAACAGATAGAAGTTAAACAATTCTGCATACAAACTAATAAATAGAAGAATAATTAATTCTCACGTTCAAACCGAAACTAAGAACTATTGTTGTATATTCGCAGGTAGTGGTACCGAAGGCGAAGGGTGAAATTTTGGGGGTAGTGATCGTCGAATCTGGATGGGGCTCCATGCTACCGACAGTTGTAATCGCAAATTTAGCACCAGCTGGTGCCGCTGCTCGCTGTGGACAATTAAATATTGGCGATCAGATAATAGCCATTAATGGGGTTTCATTAGTCGGCTTGCCCCTCTCCACTTGTCAAACTTACATCAAGAACTCGAAGAATCAGACAGTTGTCAAATTAACTGTCGTCCCGTGCGCGCCAGTAGTCGAGGTGAAGATTAAACGACCCGACACCAAGTATCAATTAGGATTTAGTGTACAGAACGGAGTAATATGTAGTCTATTGAGAGGTGGCATCGCCGAGAGAGGTGGTGTTCGAGTGGGCCATAGGATTATCGAGATCAACAATCAGAGTGTCGTCGCAGTTCCCCACGAAAAGATCGTGAATCTCCTTGCCACATCTGTCGGCGAGGTACGAAGAAGAATTACTTTTCATTCGATTTTTATTTTATATTCGGCACCGTGATTTGCATCTTGGTACGGTCCATCGATCGTTTCTGGTCCTGGTTCGAACTCAGTTACGACATCAGACATTTTCCACCGTCCCTACAAATTTTATGCTGGACTCAGTCGGACACTTGTTGCAAATTATACTTGACGATACTTACTAATAAGTTAATATCGGATTGAAATTTAGTAAACAGGTCTCCTTGGTTCTTTACTTGTTCTCCACTACCCTTCTGTAAAATCGAATAGCATCCAAGAAGGTGCTTTAGAGAAAAAGAAAATGGACCCTGAAAACTACTGTGCTGGTAACATATTAATACCGATAATGATCAGCATTTCTATTTTATTTCAGATATTAATGAAGACGATGCCCACATCGATGTTTAGGCTATTAACTGGCCAGGAATCTCCAGTGTACATATAAGCGTTTGGTTGCCTGGCTGATATGCGTAGTGAACAGACAATACATCCGCCATCCACTACCATATTATTCACTACTTTACTCTCTGTACAGATTATTCTACGCAAATTGCTTTGTGTTTCGATTCTTGTGGTACTCTATTCGTATATTCTCACCAGCTCCTGCTTAGCAAAGCAACAAAACTTACGTAAACACGTTGCGACAAATATTAATATATTGAATATTTACATAAAGCAAAAAAAAATATATATATACATAATATATACATAAACATTTTATTTATGAATGGGATTCTCTATGCCTGTTTTCCAGCCGAGTGTTCGCATGATTTAGAAAGCAATACAAAGATAATGATGCGCTGCTTTGCCTTGCCGTTGGAATTATACGAATCGTTAGGTGAAGCATTTTTCTTCTACATTTTCATTTACTCCTCCTCTGTGTTCGATCTATTCGTCTTTTATTAAGGGAACGCGATGTATCTTAATGTTTATGCAAAATGCACTTATGTAATCTTAGCAGAGAATCCTGTATGTCGCGAGACATGTCCCGATTGATGTATGTATTTTTAACGAGGATTGCACTTGTTGGAAAAGTAAAATGACGAATAGGTTGGCTAAGGTGTTGTTTTCACGAGGATAAATGGAAAAGAAAGAGGGGAAACGATTGGGAGTTCAATTGAACTACGTTTCATTTTATTTATTTACTTTTTTGTCGTCGGTTTGAATGTTATACTTTGTGAAATCAGCATGGAGAATCGCATTCCATACGCGATAAGAAAGGCGAAATATGCAGTGCACACGATTATACATAGCACAAAGCTCTTTACCAACGTTTAGAGCAGGGCTGGAACTCTCTGTATATTAAAAATAATTACGACGGAGTATGTTTCTACAAGGGCCTTCGTATGTTTTGTTGGCTTCGTGCAAATTGTATCGTTCATTTGATCATTTCTAATTTTTAATCGCGGGCTACAAGTCCCCCATTCTTCTTCTTTTTTTTCATTTTCATTTTTACTGAAATTAAGGTCTACTGTCTAATTACATAATATCTTACATGCGTCATCTCGTGATAAATATCACGGTAGTTATACGGAAGAGTACTCCGTAGTATTCCATTGCATGAACAATTTTACTTCGCAGTGGTTCCATTTTACAGCCACAGTCGTTCAATGAGATATTACATTTTCCTGCAATTAATAACTTTCGTCAGAACGAACGATACCTTAACAAAAATCGAAGTTCAATATTTGCCTTTTGTTTATAACGATGTTTTTCTGAACAATCCAGCACTACGTAACAAGTTTTTAAAAAGGTGCTTGTTACCTTACGGATATATTACAAATTTTCAATGTCGTTTCAGATTAGATTTCGCTGCAGGAGAACGAATTTCTAACAACAGAATTTATCATTAGTATTAATGAATCTTGCTAATAATTATACTTTAGGATTCGTCAGTTTTGTCGCTCTTTTTTTCAACGAATGATAATCATACTCTACGATTAGCTACTGAAACAAAATTCTACGATCTAAATATGCAACATCTGTATGTAACATACTGCGCAAAAATGGGCGTACTTATTTTTCTTACTGATGAGCGATTGATACCTTAGGACCGTCAGTTGTAAGCGACTTTTGTGGTGCAATATTGCTACATGATTTTTTCACCGTTGATGTAACCAAGCGAGAGCAATCTCATTAAGTAATTATACAAGCATTTACAATTATCACGATTAAAAGTATGCTCGTACTAAAACTATCTAGAAAATACTTCTCTACCTATGGTATGTGAATTATGAAAATGAAGAACAAAAGAAGCATTTAATCCCGATTTTCTGTAACATTGCGACTGAGAGATCATTAAAGTTTACAAAAATCGTAACAAATAATATTAACGTCGGGAGGAGTTCTCTTCTATGTAAATACCGCGTATCATGTTAATTCTAAGTTTCATCTATTTTTCGCGGAGGATTTTCTCACATTTTCGCTTCAAACAATGGGTGGTATGCGATACGCAAGCAAATCTTAAGACTTCTATGATGAAAGTTTGATAAAATTTCAATGCCAAAGTACATTGCGTAGCTGCATTGAGTATGATAACATGTCATATTGTATGATTTCTCCATCAGTGTACGGTAATATATAGAATAATAATTGTCTCTTTTGTGCATTTCATGAATTAAGTTCATAATGATTCCTATTCTATTTGTAAATTATTACAGTACACCTAGTTTGATCGTATATATATCTTAAAATGACAAAGCTACTCAGATTTATAAAAATGGTTGATTATAATTGAACACTGAAATTTAGAAAAAAAAGTATTATGCTACTTTTGCTTTTCGTGTAAATAACAGCGAAGAATTCATGGATAATGATGTTTCCATATATCTTTGCTTTCGTATTTTTTATTATTTCAGGGACAATATTTTTTCTTCCCTTTTGTATGAAAAGACTTTGTTTATTTCTTTGTTTCCGACAAAGCTGATTTCGTATTTTACTATTTACTATTTTATTTCTTTTTTGTTATGAAAATATTCGAAGAGCATATATAAATGTGAATATGTAAATACTTCAAGGATCAATGAAAACCAGTATGTATATCCTAATTAATATCATACAAAATTTAACAAAGACTCGTAACGTATCTAATATCATTTCAGTATTATCAGAATAATGTTATTAATTCGCAAATATTTTTTCGCCGAGGGAATGTAACGAATAATAGAAACTTTGTTATAACATGGTAGAACCTTGAAGTATCTATGTTATAGAATTTTTTAATTTATATATTACGTCACTTTTTTGTTATTGAACGGGTCTTATGATTTTTTTCAAACATAAAAACAAGAGATCGTAAAGGAGAAAGAAAGAGAACGGAGATGGGGATGAGTGTGAGAGAAAGTGTTTTAAAGAAATAATAGCTTCACTGCTTAAAGTGTTTTATTATATTAACTGATTTTATGTACAAACCTTTCCTAATCCGGTTTGTAGTAATATCAGGTGATATGTACAAAAAGGTACTTTATATTAATTTTATTTTGCCTGAATTTAATTAGTGCCATTTATAATGCCCCGGAATTGAACATTATTTAGTTCTGGCTTGTGATATACAAATATCTATACGCATACTTGTGTAACGTATTCGAGTGGAAAATTCTCTTGATTTGAATTTCACAGAATGATTTGGGAAATGCAAATTCAATTCTTTCTTTGCCATGTTAAACGATAGGCACATTATATTAGAAAAAAAGTCGCATAAAAGCCATCGTTGAATTGCACACAAATATATAGGTAATACATTTTTATTAAAAAATATTTGTAAGAAAATTGCTACAACCAAAGAAATTATGTTATTCCCAGTGCATAAAAAGTAAATAAACCAAATTTACGTGCTTATACAAGTACAGATTATACAATATACAGATTTTGTGTAAATTTGTTAATATTTATTTAAATTTAAGTATATGTCTACAAAGAAATATAACTCTATTCGAAAAATACACCGTTATACAAATATTAATTTCTTCCACTTTATCTAAAATCTTACAATCCGACGTGAAAGAAATTTTAAGATATTATTGCACGCATTATTCTCGAGAAATACAGTTAATTAATTTATGTTAAGCATAAGTAAATGTTTGAAGTAAGTACAATAATAGATAACTTATCTATTTCTTATATTTACGAAATTTATATATGTATTATAAAATAATTATAATTTTGCTATAAATGTTAACACCGAAAAGGATATCACACTTGCACTAATGTCGATTACAAACTTCTCCTTTGAATCGTAACATTGCAATTTCTGTAAAAAAAAAACACAATTAATATCAGAGACAGATAACATTGCATTTATTGTGTAGAGTGTAGACGATATAAAAATGAATATCATCTTCTACATTCGTATCTTTATTTAAAAATGGTTACTAATTTCATACAATGAAAAATCTGATTAGTATTAATATCTACTTGTTTGAAAATACAATATTTTATTCGAAATGTTCAACCTTTCTATAATTATACATAGAAATGTATAAAAGCTTCTAAAAATGCAAAACACATCCACTCGATACGTTTACCAAGAAATATTGCTTTTGCGTTGATCAGAAATATTTAATCCTGTTATCCTGTTTGTAATCTATTTAACACAAAATGATTTGCATTTATTTATTAGGATAATATTCTTAACAATACTTTAACATTCTATAATCTATAACATCAATCATTTTTATATCACTGCCTTTGTTTCGAAGCTATTCGTACTTTTATGTATCTACATAATGTGTGTATTTTTGTATTTATAAATAAATGGTAATCATTTTGGATTAAATAGACCCATACAGAACGATAGTATTTAACGTATGCAAACTAGCGAAACAATAAAATACGTTAATTGCTGCTTCTTTGAGTAAAAAAATAGCACTATTTGCACGTTGAACGCCACTTATAAATTGTAAAGAAGATTTAATTGAAATATTTATCATGCATGGTGTATCCATTCGAATATAACTATAAGCCTTCCAAATAACATTAATGTTTTTTTTAGAATACTTGTTATCATCGCAGTAATTATCAATATCTATCATTAGCAAATACACTTATATACTTTGCTTCTTTCTTTAAATTTTATTAATCAAAAATTGCGTGCAAAATTTTTACTTCGATAAAACTTATGCAACTAATAATTCAAATATTTCCACAATTACTATTTTATATTTCTGAATTTCTCTGTCTTACGTTCTGATACAAATAATGTATCATTCTTCGATAATATAAAAGAATAGTAGGGATAAACAAAATGTTAACAATTACAGTTTGAAGCGAACGCATTTCTTTTCCAAACCATATTTATTAAATCGAAGAATTCGTCTATTGCACGCAATTGGTACGTTATTTTTCCAGCATTCTTATTTTGCACTTTCATTATTCACACCTATTGTATAGAACCGTGAAACGTATACATGTCGTGCATTCACATTCATTGACACATATTTCACTAGATAGAATAAATATATAAAATTCGGAATTTCATGCTACGAAGGATCGATCTATAATTGACCTTCGTAGAAGTTTTCATGAACTTATAAAAAAAAAATGAAAGCCTTAAATAAATTCGAGAAGTTCAGGTTTGATCATAAAAACCGTAGGCAGCATATTACATATCGCATATCACATTAAATGTGTACACATTCATATAATATTGAACAGCACGCGTCCCCTTCAATTGAACCTTCAATTTGAACACTTTCGGACTTCATATCTTTCCTTGTAGAAAATATAAAAATTCTTGCACAATACTCGACTTCAATTTCGTTCAATAACGCAAGAAGGAAACGCATTTCAAGTTTTACGCAAATATTGAATTCCTTTGGCAAACGTTCAGATAATATGATTCATTTGAAACATTCCAAAAGGATGAAGCCACGGAATCGTTTTCTCGATTTTTAAACGACCGCGTCCGAAATCGTTCAAAAAAAGAAAAGATGTTTAGGATATAAATATCGTATGCATAATGATAATAATATAAAATAATAATAAATGAATTTTGGCATGGAAATTTTTATCCATATATTTGGCGAACAAAGGAATGGTATGAATAAAATATATGGGATCAAACAACATGTTTATACTGGGTGGCCGAAACTTATCTAGTCATTACGCTAAGTGTAATATACGCATATGTATGTATATATATGTATGCATATAAATACGTATGTATGCAGGTATAGATACAGATATAAATATAAATGCAAATATAAATATAAATATAAATACATATATATAAATACAGAGGTAAAGATAAAGTAAAATATTGCAGCCACTGCGAGCCACCCTGACTGAACGTGTCTAGCCACATTTTAATAAGAACATTCGCAAATCGTGACGTACGTGTCGATCTGACCTTGCGTGATTATTGATAGGACGTATTTTAAGCTGCATAATAAACGTTTATGTTTTGTCATTTTAGATATGCTCGCCACATGTACCTATTTTACGTTTAAAATGGCAAGTAACGTCCGTAAGCGAATTCTACAAATGTAACGCAAACATGTATCAATATAATACGAAACAGGAAAGAAGAGACAGAAATACCGCGGGTGTGCGGTATTCAAAACGTTATATCATACTGTTATATCGCCGTGCCCATGTAATTATTTGATGAAAGGAAAAAAATATAAAAGGGAAAAAATAATTCTTGCAACATCACAAATTAAGAAATTAAAACATACAGAGTTTCTTACGACTGCTTGTACAATAAACAATATATTATATATATATATATATATATATGCAGACACATGAATTTGCAAAAAAGCATGATGCGCGTTACCAGTGCACAGAAATACGTAAAGTGAAAACAGTTGACGCGTTGAACTTGATCAACTCGAGCAGAAGCAAGGACTTGCTTTTTTACAATGCTTTCCAGTTTCTTCGTTTATTATGAATGAAGAATTTCAGCGATTTGAGATCATTGTTATACAAATCAATTCGAATACAATGTATTGCAATTAACGTGCTCGTATTGCAGCAATTAGTGAAACGTCCGTGCGTTCGAGGTGCAGCTATTCGAATGAATTCAAACGATTCGCAACACGCGGCAAACGTAATACCAATTATCCCATACTGTATGTACCAATAAGAAGTGGTGAATTAACGCACGAGAAGTCCGGAATGCACGACGGAAGTATGAAGATAATTTGTAGCTTTTATATAAAATCGAAAAGTTGAATTCGCCGGGGAAAAGTTCGCGGATGAACGTGAAGACAACGAGTTTTTATTTACCGAAGTATATTTAGATTTTTATCAGATAACGTAAAAAAAAGAAAAAAAAAACGTTGCCAATTAAATAATTAAATTTCGGAAAGCGTAAATTCTAAAGCGTCCGAGGCAGAATATCACGTTCGTTACATTTGATCTGTAATTTCAATTTCTAACTACAGCGTTCGCTGCGTTCGATATATCGATAAAGAAAATTCAACTTGCTAGAACGATCTTATGTATAATTAACCCGACGCGCCTTCGGGGGTTGTTACTGCGTATTTCATTGATTGCAGTGATTACTGTTTAGTAGTAACGACGGATACAATTTTTATTATTTGTCGCGGTCAATTTCGCTTCTTGCAGGCGTATTTATTTGTTTATTCAATGTACAACGTTTCATTCTTTTTAAGGGCAATTTCGTAGAGAAAGGAATGAAATCGCGTTTCAAAAGGGAAGCGCCACTTTCAATAGCGATCACTGATCGTGCAAAGTCAGTGCGAGCGATAGACACAATATTACCTTAAAAAACAAATCGTTGGTAAGATAATTTAAACGCAACCATTTGTAACGTCGATAAGTGATAAAATATACCTTATACATAAATAGAGCTTGCGCTGTAGCTTCATCAGTCATGAACATGCTACACGATATCGTGACTGTCTCTATCAATGTTTGTGAATGTATTATAAGTTATAAATCATAAGTGAGCTACTGAATGTGTACATGGTATTAACTATACTAGTCCATATTAAGATAATAATAAAATGTAATTTTGAATTCAAAACCCATACGCGTACAGATACGCTATTCAACACATCCATATATGATCCGTGTTAATATAAAAAGAAATGTTTATTATGCTGTTGCCCTCAGCTGTAACACCACTCCTACAATTATTAATTAGATCTATGCCCTTCATAAAACTAACGATGTGTGTGAAATTATCCCGGACATACCAATAATAAAAACGAAATTCAAAATAGAAAACTTTGTGGCATTAAAGATTGTATATTATAACAATCATTTGTTACGAGTCTAAAATTCTTATGTTCAATTTTTCAATATAATTCTACGATTACAAGGTTTTTGTATTCATTTTATAAACAAGTACTTTACATTTGTTATATTTATTAAAAGTTAAACAACTATATTTTATGCATTGTATATAGTATTTCCCATATATTGAGTAGAAGTTTAAAAGGGGAAAATAATTTTAAATTCAAATCGTAGTCATTGAATATATCTCTCTCAGAGCGGCAACCTTACGTTGCGAAGTATTGCACTAACGCCAATCAAGTTTCAACAGTTTTGGCTAGTCTGTAATGTATACAGCCAATGGAATAACCTGGCTCATATTTTCAGTACACGGGTGTAGTGCTTGTAAAATGCAATATGTCTACCTCGCGGGAGAAGAGTCTGTTAATTAATAATTTTTTGGATTCCTTGCATAGGATTGTTAACTATATGAAAGTTCCTTTCTAACTTAGACATTTCTAAATTATTTGATATGTAAAATGAGCTTTTCCGTGAAAAAAACAGGTGGTAGGATGTGGCATGAAGCTCGAAAACAGGAGAAGAAAATTCGTGGAATGCTAGTAGATTATCGTCGCCGTGCTGAACGTCGACGTGATTACTATGAAAAAATCGTAAGAAGTCAAATGAAACAATGGTTTCTACAGAAAATTTCATGCTTCCAACGTAACATCGAATATTATTTTCTTCATATAATATAAACTTACGTTCCCCTGTTAAAAGGTTAACCTTAACTTCCGCACATACATTATTACGTTTCTACGTAATTATCGACAATTACACGAATATATTATAAATAATATCCCTTGCCTTAAGCAAATCCTTTTCTTCCGTTTTACGCTATTATACGTTATATGCATGTATCAGCGTATTAGCGTCATATATGACATACTTGCATATGTTATGTATACATGTATTGGGTGCAAACGAATAGTTTCCGTTATTTTGCAAGAAATAATGTATTTTATTCGTTCTTCGTTCAGGTTGCAGACGAATCTTTTTATTATAAAAAATACCTGACTTTCTCCTTTTTTAAATCGAATATTTCTGAATTTGGGCAACCATCTCCCACAAGTTTGGAATTAATAAAACACTTTCCAGATGTGTCACATATTTCTCCACGTGATTCGTAATTCACACATATATTTCTTTCACTTTAGAAATCAGATCCAACGCAATTTCTTCAACTTCATGGAAGGCCTTGCAAAATACATTTGGATCCGGCAATTGCTACAGCCGGGGATAGTCCCGCGAATATGTAAATGCAGGAATATGGAAATTATTTCTTATACAGTAACATATACATTTATATATATATTAGCTTTTCTATAATGTATCCTTCATATTAACAGGATGCCGTGGCAAGGAAATGAAGACAATCTTATTGACCGGTTTGATGTACGGGCTCATCTAGATTGGATACCCGAAGCTCCAGATTCTATTGATGTGGATATTGCTCTTACCAGCGAAGATAGACATATCAATTATGAACGCTATCGTATAATTGTCCAAAATGAATTTTTAGGCGGTGAGAGTTCGCATTTATTTTTTGAATCTACATCTTATTTTTACACCGTCGTACATAACTATAGAACCAGGCATAATTTCCAATTCTCGTATATGTTACCATTAAGTTTGTGTCGACATAAGTATATAATATGTACAGGTGCATATTGAGAAACGATACGTCGATATTGTTTGATAAATTTTGTTTCTTAATATAGTAACGGAGGAGAAATTTTTACATCAAATACATTTGGAAGAACAATTTGGATCGTCCACAAAATTGGATGCTGCTAGAGATAAGAAAAAATCATCTAACAACGTAGCCATTGGGTACAATTATGAAACAGAGGAACCAATACCTGAAACGGTAAAATCAATGGACACTGTTGTGTCCGATGAAAAAGGAGACGACGAAGATAGTGATATCGATTTAGGTACAAGACACACTTCGAAAGCAACTGTTACAGTATTGTGTGCCGAGTATATCATGCATTACAAGTTAAATCTCTCTCTTTAGATATTTGCGTAGATGTATCTCAAATAGAGCCATCGCAAGCGCACGAAATGAATTTAGTAGCCCAGAAGTATGGGCTTCTGGGGGCCGATTATTTTAGTTTCTTAACGCAAGATTTCGAAGAAGCTGAAACATTAAGGCAGGCGCGTAAACAGGAAGAGGAGAAAGCAATGTACTCGGTAAGGCATTTGTTGTGTGTTCTTCTATTTTTTATACCATGAATATAAGATACACGACAAGAAGTACAATCTAATAAAACACTTCATAAATAATTGTAAACTGAATGGTGCTTAAAATTTATTTTGCGTATGAAAACAAAAGTGCATGCAAAAAGTGAACGAAAAATAAAATGGTTCTTCCTTAATAAAAATTTGCTGTTACGAAAGAGTAATATTAATTATATCATGATAATAAATGGATGGATATTACAGGGCAGAAGATCGCGTAGAGAAAGACGTGCATTTAGGGAGAAAAAAATGATCGGTCGAGTTATGAGTCCACCCAGGTAATTGTTCCGTTTTTATGAATTTTTTATAATGTTTTTAGAGTAAAATTATTTTCAGCTCGCGTCTTACTTGATTAGATAAAAATTGAACGAATCTATTTACAATATCTTTGTTGTTATTTTGGCAGTTATGCAGCAAGAGAAAGTCCCGAATACAATCCATATAGAAAGTCTTCGTCCAAATCTCGCTCGAGATCTGTATCGCCAGTAAACACTGGACAAATAACTTATATTACAAGCTTCGGCGGCGAAGAAGAAACCCATGGAAGTTCGTCTCACGTTGCATCTTCCAACTCGAGGAAAATGAATTATTCTCACCTTAGGCGTAGAAGGTCTGACAGTCCGACAATTAATGAACGAACGATTAATAGAAAACTTACGAAATCAAGATCTAGGAGTTGCTCTCGATCTGTAAATAAATCTAAATCGTACAGAAACCGTGACAGGAGACGTAGTACATCCAGAACTAGGTGCGCTTCTTTATACATTATAATTTATATTCATACTTACATTGATTTACATTTAAACTAATAATGTATCTATTAAAACATCATTGTCAGATCAAGAGGGACACGTTCAAGACATAGAAAAGTTAGTAGATCAAGAACAAGAAGTCGTTCGAGACGATCGCGAAGCCGAAGTGAATCCAGATCTCGATACAGAAGTTTCACTAGATCACGTTCGCGTAGTATTTCAAGGTCGAAAACAAGATCTAGATCACGTTCTCGTCCAAAAAGATCTAGAAGTTCATCTGCCAGCAGTGCATCCAGATCAAAGTCAAAATCGAGATCGCGATCGAAATCGCCGAACAGAAGTCACTCAAGAGATAGTTATCGTCGGAGGCATTATTCACCGTCAAAGTCGGTATCGAAATCTCGATCCAGAACTAAATCACAATCCCGATCTAGATCAAGATCAAGGAGTCAGTCCAGATGCAAACGATCTCGTAGCGTCGAAAATAAAATACCAACATTGCCAAGGTATGATACGCGTTTCTGGATATACAGGGCATCCTAACAATTGTAGTGTAAAACACTTTAATATTAATTTTAAGTTAACATTCGCATGCAAAATTGTATTCCACAGCCTCGATTTGTTTTACCGCTATTATCGTCGTCATAGTTGTACCACAATTACTGGGATCTCCTGTATAATGTCTTAATTGCGTTTGTTATTATTTAATTGTGGCATTAGATACTATGGTCGACGTGGAAAATCGTCAAGCTTGGAATTAGAATTATCAGATAACGAGGACAAAATTTCTACATCAGCACCAAAACCAACGGTTACTAACACCACGAGCATGTAAGATTGCAGTAAGAGTTGCAATATAAAGAAATGGAATCTTGTACTTAATCTAGAGACATGTCAATAAATTGGAATATTTCAGGAACAAGCCAAAAGCAGGGTTAAGTACAAATTCTGGTGGCGGACACAAAGTCAGTAAGAACCATAACGCTTACTTAGTCACTTAAAGCACAGAGAATAAAAGACAGTATATACTCTTTATATAACTACCGTCTCGACGAAGAACCTCAGCAAGTGCTACTTGTTTTCATTCTGCTGTGCGATATAAGGCGCTTGATTGCACTTTTTTTTATTACGTTAAATGCTTAAGAGTCTCATTTCGATCTGTTCCACATGGAAAAATAAAACAATGCACGAAGAATTTGAATCTCGCGTACTTAAAATAACTGTCTGATCTAGATCTTCTTTTCCAATTTGTATTAAAATTTTTATTTTCATTATAATAGTTATAACAACATGCATGAAATGTTTGTTGCAATAGCTACATATAATGAAAATTTGGACAAAATGATTCTACCGAATTTTCAATATTTTATTGCTACTGTTACCAAAATGAAAGCATCAAATTTTTTGTGGTACAATATATTACTTCCATACAAATAGAAATACGATAAAGTTCTCCATTATAAGATATAATATTTGATATTAATTTTAATATATAGTAGCAAGATGAATTTTCTGAAATTTTCATATAAATAATATCTAATATTAATAATATATAATATTATTTAAAATTGTTCGAAAGATTATTCATAAAATTATTTTCAATTGTCCTAAAGACACGCATTTTTTCGTATTGGAAAATCTAAATCTATTATAAGGTTGTTTCATTCAGCTAGTTTCTACCCTCGAGCACATATTAAATATCATACAGCTTGTATTGAAATTTCAGAAATATTTTATGCTTTGCTACATATATTAGAAAAAAAAGTCGAGCAATCGGTAACAGACTTTTAAGAGTTACAATTTTCAGTCACTGAAAATCACACCTCAAGAGCGGCTTAAGAAAAAAATGCAAGCTTTACTAAATAGGCAATGTAAGTAATCTTTATTTGACATTACAATTAGCGTTAAATTAGTCAAATATCAAAACTACATTTTTGCAATACAGATAAAGCAGACAAAAAGGCTGAACAACTTAGGATCGAAAAAATGGAACAACAAAGGCAAGATCGAGAAGATGAAATACGAGAAATGTCTTTGAAGCTCCGTAGAAAGTACGCTGCTATTATTATTTTATACACTTTTTATTGATTTTCTGTTCGCGCCACAGAAATCAAAGTATAATCAAGGGAACTGGTACAGTGAAATTATAAACAAATCCTTTAAGCGATGGTACCCAAATTCGTATGTTGCCTATCGATTGGAGCACAAAGGAAATTCGATAAACTTTATAAACGCAACACATATATTGCTTCCTCCAATTATATATAAGTACAGTACTGCCATATTAGATATTAGATAAGTTTTGTGATGTGGTCCCGGGTTGCGAACAGTACTGTATATCATGTTGATGTCAATCATCGGTGACTAATGTAGCATACAGAGAAAACTTACCGGCAATCAATGACCAGCTTGGCAGTTAATGTATTAACGTACTACGTGTGTCAATGTATTGTCATTTATGCTTTAATATTTTTTAGGCAAAGAGAACGAAGACATCGTTACGAAGGTCATAGTTCTGATTCACATTCCTCCGTTTCGCGAACACCAAGTCCTGGTCGTAGTCCGCGAGTTGTGCGTCGAGATAGAAAAGACAGGGATATGAGAGATTTTGAAAATGATCGTGAACGAGAAAGAGATAGAGAACGAGATAGACGCGATGATCGAGAAAAATTTAGAACCGAATCTCGTAGGAGATACAAAGATTCACCGCTACGTTCTTTAAGTCCAAGAAATAGCCGGTAAAATTACAATTGATGTTTTTTATAGTATAATAAACTTAAAGTAACTGAATTTTATTCATACATGCTTTTTTCCACTATTTTTTTCATTTTTTTTTTCTATTTTTTTTTTTATTCTTCTAGAGGCCTAGTTGATTATTAACACGAAAGTGCACGGTTAATCTTCCACTTGTTGGACTCAAAATTTTCTTAGACACCTCCTGTATTGCATTCCTTCCGTAAAATGCTACAAAATGTTCTAAGAAGTGCGATGAAGAATGATGTAACACGTACGATCATTATAATTTACAATTATCCTTTACCATTAATTGATATTGTTTAATCTTACACCAGAAAATAAATGCAGTTGTTTATTTACATGTTACCATTATTATTCGATGTTAGATTTTGTATCTAATTAAAACCAAATAGTACTATAGTACCTATAGTACGAGTTTATATTAATTTAAATAAAATATAACTTTTATTTCTGCCCTTTTTTTAGTTACTTATCAAATATTTATTTTTACAAATAGTGTTTTTATTGCAGACACAATATGTGCATGTAACAAAATGATCGAAACTAAAACTAAATGAAATATCTATAGCTGTTCATAATACTCCATTCAATAAAATAATATGAACATTAAACAACTTTCCATTCTTTCTATGAAATGTTTCGAGGCTGTAAGTATATTTTGTATATAACTGCCCATGAATACTTTATTGAAACATAAATTATTAGTATCCTCAATTACTGACATCGAATTGAACACTTTCATTCACCTGCATACAATGTAAAAAGCAATAGTATTCCACGCAGAAGTGCACTTCTGCGTGGAATACTTGTATTAAGTTGTATTAAATAAGCAAGGTCCGCGGTACGCGATTTAAATAACATACATGTATGTTATTTGAATCGCGTATTTACTACGAAGCTAACGATAAGAAAAGACAATTTTTAAATATCAAAAATAAATACTTTCTATGCATATAACACGCAATTTCGAATTAATTCTTTTTATCAGTTTGTTTGTACTTGGAAATGATACAAGTGCGCCCTTGTTTTGTACTATATCTAAAATCTGTTAGTAACTAATATGGCGGAATAGGTAGATGTGACTTGTGGGGTTCCGGATTTCTTGGATTCAAATATTTTCTACATAGTAGAATCGAAGAAGAAACAACTTTGCTGCTACTCATTTATATCATTATCGGTACGCGTTGCAAGTATCATTGGGGTCACGTGCTGTGTGCTTACTTGTACTAAGTATTATTAACAATAAGTGCGTATATTATCCATTAGAGAGCAGTGCTACCTGGCAAACTGTAATTTCCATTTCTTGACGTGAATGTATTATAAACGTTATTTACAATGATCGAAAAAAGGGATGCAAGATTTTTTTAGTTATTTTGATTTTGAATAAAGATAATACGACTTACGTAATGAGAGTGTTAATATCAATTTTGTATATTCCATTGAAAGGTTAAGAGATGCGTTTGTTATTTGAAATTGGAGATGCGTTAAAGGACACTTGTATCTGTATTAAGCACATAATTAAAACGAAGACAAATGTATATAATGATGCAACAATTCGATAGAAAATAATTTGCCCGCAATATACGTTTGCTAGATAAATATTCAATCGAAATGAATTTTTCATTACCATGTACATATATGTATGTTAGCCTTCGAAGTTAAGGTAATAACAGAATCCTGGTTGAACATTTTTTAAGTATATCGGTTTTTCCATCAAAATTGAAAAGCAGTTGTTCGAATTATTTACCATAAATCTATTTTTGTCGAGAAAATTATAAGATCTCGTACTCCATTATTGTTTATGGTATTTTTTTCCAATTAATTCAACAGTTTAGTTAATCTTTCAGAAACATGTGTGATTCAACTAAAAACATGAAAGATTCAAGTGTTAAGAACAATGTGCGGAAAGAAACGAATCAGTTTTCAAAGAAGCAAAGTGCTGATAAGAAAGAATCTACATTAAAAAGTACGAACGAAGATGTACAGCGTGCGATTGAAGGTTTGAAGGATATACCAGACGAAGAACTTCAAGAATTTCTGGACGATGAAGATTTTATGGAAGGTTTAGATGTTGTTGATGCTTGGGAGGGCGACGAAGAAAAAGGCCGTGAAGTTGAATTAAAAACTACCCATGGCAAAGATCACGAACAAAAACGTCCTTCTAGGTAGCGTCAATGAAATAAAATTAATATATTGTTTTAATTGTTTATTACTCTATAGAAGGGACTTTCGCTATATAATATTCCATAATATTAAAATTCTGTAGAGTCACTTATAATACTTTCACTAGCACATTTTATGATTTAATATATTTAGTAATTTGTTGTACAATCGATACATTTTACATTCAAGAATTTAAGCCCTTTCCTTTGAGTAATTTGTCACCAATAAGAAAGAATGATCACAAGCCTACTTATAGGGACAAACATCGTCGTGACCACAAAGGAACTTCCAATCGTGAAAAGCCAAAGAGAGAAGACAAAAAGCATGAAGAAACACGACGTGATCCTTCCAAAAGCACGAAGGATATAGAAAGGGATAAAATACGTACGAAAAGGGATAACGAAAGCAAACTATTAGCAGAAAAAGAAAAAGCAATCAAGCATTTACTAGATTCCGATAATGTTGTGCCTCCAGGTACAGAAACTGAAGCCATTCAAAGTATAACGGAGAGGCAAAATTTAGAACAATCCCAGACACATACACGCAGAAGTCGAGAACGACGTCGAAGTTTAGACCGTCAAAGAGGAACTTCGCAACGACGTAGATCACCGGATAGAATTCGACTGAATTCTCCTCGTCGAAAATCACCATTAATATTAAGCCCAGATCGCTGCAGGAGTCCTTTCAAGATAAGTAACGAAAGACATCGGAGTCCTGTAAGGTTCAGCCCTGATAAGAGACGAAGTCCAAGATTTAATTGCACGCGAAGGAGCCCGTTCGGATTTAGCCCAGAGAGACGAAGAAGTCCAATTAGACGACTCAGCTGGGAACGAAGACCAAGTACAGATAGAAGATGGAGCGCTGAGCGACACAGAAGACGTATTAATATACATGAACGGTGAGAAGAGAATATTTCTAAATGTATGCTACTGTTTCGATTTTTATTGTTAGAGATTAAATAGAAAATGTTTTCTATACGTATACAGATATATGTATACATATAATTTTTCCTTTTAAAAAACCATTTTATATGTGAATGTAATGTTTTATGTTATTAAAGTACAATGATAAAAGTTGTTAACGTTTTAAGTTGATAATAAAGTATCTTAATTTGCAAACTTTAAATTGTTAAGCCGAAGAAGTCGATCTCGTGATCGGCAACGAAGCCGCAGTATGGAACGTCTTAGAAGAAAAGTCAGCCGCTCACCGATTGCTAGACGTTACAGTCCCCGACGACGAAGTCGAACACGAAGTAGGTCAATGGAACGTAGAAGGAAACGATCACCTTTCATTAATGAGCTTACAAGACAATTAAGAAATGAAGCTATAATGACGACGCATATGAGCACTGGATATTCACATCCCTCGTCGTCTATGGAAGGCATATCACCTCTAATGAATAACGTGGTATATCAACAAGAGGCAGAACCTAGGCCACCAATGCCAATGGGTTCCTACATGCATCAAAGTGGATTACAACCATCAATGCCACCAAGTGTAACACCTGGTGGTCCGTCATTCATGAACTTTGAAAATTCATCTCAGACAATGAACTTCGATTCGGTACCATTACATCCTATACCACAAACTGAATACGTTTCTGGTCCAGTAATGTATAACCAGTCAAATACTACTTCGCTTCAACCTGCACGTCGGCCACCGCTTCTTCCAGCACCAGTTTCTTCACCACAGCAGGACTCTGCCACATCGTCGGTGGAACATACACAAACATACAATTCATCGCACGGCATTCCTTCTTCTCGTCAGTCACCAATTCAAAACTTTGAATTCTCAAACAAGTCTAAAGAGTCGATCTCTCAAAACTACAGGGAACATAGATTTAACGATTCTTATAACGGATACCGCCCTTCGCAAGAGGAACGATTAAAGACACCAGAGCCACCGGTCATCTCTGATACAAAAGTAATTTTGTTATATATTGTAACGGAACATTCCTTTTTTCCTAGAGTCAAATATTTCGTTTTATGTTAACAAAACGACAAATGTTGTATTGAAGCTAATGTGTTCTATTTTTATGTGCCTTATCATGTAACGTTGCAGTTACAATTACAATTAGGATTAATATCTGTTTAATGAATTCATTTTACAGCAGTTTGAAAAAACAAGCTTGTCCAGTCTACTGGAAGCATCTGTTTCTGCTAAAGGTGCGAATGTATTTTTTTTATCTAATTTGCCAAACATACACTACCACATTTTATCAAACTCTCTTTAAGCTATCTCGATGTAACTAATGTAGCAGTCTGTATTTCATTTTTTATATATTTTTTAGATTCAGCTAGTCTACCAGTTTTGTACCCAGGTAAAGAATGTTTTAATCGTTTAATTAGCTTACATTACATTAGCATAACATAATTAACTTAAATATTATTACAATTAATTTAAGCACAGTATCTAAGAGAAGAAGAGACCCATTATTCTATTAAATGTACACAATTCTGTTTCACAATAGGATTCAAACCTGAAATATTACGACACTGTGAACATGCTCTGCGCGAGCTTCCTACCGAAGATCTTCGTCTAAAAATGAAAGGTCGATTTTTTTTCGACCCAAAGAAGGATAATATACAGGATGAAGGGGATGTATATTCGTCAAATTCAATACTTTTGCAAACAAGCAAAAGCAAGATATACTGGGAGGACGAAGAGGGACAATATTCAACTACCACAAAGCCAAATGTACAAATGCATCAGAAAATTTGTCAAACTGACGAAGTGGAGACAAATACAAAATTCGTTCAAGCCAGTGTTACTATGGTAGACTTTGAAGTACAAGTGTATCCTCAAGACTTACAGCACACCGTGAAAGAAGAAAAGAGACCCATTATGGATCGCCTAGATTGGAATGTGCGCGAGACATTTGATTACACACCCAAATTTCGCGAAGCCGATGACCTGAGATGGAGTTTAAGTAATTCTTCTCAGAAAAGAAATTGGAATAGAACAGCGTCACCACCTAGAAGGGCTGACGACCGTGAACATCGTATAGATTCTGTATCTTCCTTGGATCATAACTCGAGGAATATGAAAGTAGGATCACCGATAAGAAATAGAGATAATTTCTCCAGTCATAAAGGATCTATGCGAGATCATTACGTCCGTGATAGATACTCGCCTAATTATAGGCATTCTTTAGACGAACGTGACGAGTTTCACGAAAGCAGAAGTGATCACAGTCGTGGTGAAAGTCCGATGATGCTGGAAGATTCCGCAGAAGAAATAGAATTGGAACATACATTCCATAGGGGATCAGATTGGCATGGTAGAGGGAAATTGTCAAGAGGTAGATCAAGCCCCCTAATGAAGCCACATGTGTACAGAGGAAAATATTCAGGTGGAAGACCTTATCGCGGGCGTGGTGGTTTTCGTGGAAAATTCTAACATTATTTGTGTGAGGCACAAATTTAAAATGTAGGAATCATATAATCAAATATATCAATATTGAACAGAAAATTTTTACAATCTATTCTTGCAAACGATTTGGAAAGGAAAACACACAAAATATTAGTTCATTGTTTTATTTGCAAAGCAAAAGTTGTCGTATCGCAGATTAAGATTGTTGCAGAAATAATTGAAATGGATTTTAAATATAGATTGAACTCTTAAATGTTATTACATAGTAGACGATCAAAAAAGTGTATAAATGCAAATACTCTTTGCACAACTACAATAACGCTGCATCTGAAATGTAAATTACAAAATCATTTGTACGTAACGTTTGTTAAATAAACGTTTCATGCGACAATATGAAAATAGTGCAAAGAGAATCATTTTTTACAGTATTATTGGTTCGTCCGTGGTTAACTGTAAATGTGAAATAACTACAACTATAATTAATTAGTTATTTTACTTCATTTCAAAATTAATTACATAGAAGTAACTCGTCTGTTTATACTATACTATAAATACATTTTTACAAACAGTGAGAGCAATCGTTTCGGATATAACAGCACATCGTGAATTCTCTCGCTAACAGATTGAAGGAGTAATAGATTTAAATGCAAGAAAATATTTTACAGAAGTGGGAGCAAGTCGTCATCGTTTACAAATTAAAGTTCTTAAATTTTATTTGCATGTAAAAATAGTATAATGTGTTAAAGAAGGAACTAAATACAGAATACTTATTCTATATTTTTCATCACCCATCTTTATTTTATTTTGTAGATACTAATATAATTTTAACTATATACATAATATAACGTTAATGATTGAATTATGTAGTGAATATCGTCAACTTAAAAATGCAAGAGGCCTGATATATATACAAGTTGTTTCTAAATCGCTAAACAAAATGAGACAAACATCGTGTATTATATTCTAATTGTTACAATGATTAAAATAATATCCTGCAAAGATAAGCCTATTAGTGCTTTGCTTTTAAAATGCTGTATTTAAAACCCGTTTATTAAAAGAAATATTCAAAGTAATTATTTTAATTAACATTATTCCATAGTGGTTAAGACATAGTTTGGATATTTCTTTTTTATTATTGCCACAGGCAAAAAAGCATTCTTTAACATTCTTTCAAATTCTACCATAGGGTACGTTAACCATCGACGAGAAATAGGAACAGACACATCAGCCAATATATTTTTTCGGCCCGAATTCCCAGGGGCCCGAGGACCGCATACCATTTCCGTGTCAGTCACAACGTTACCAACAGATTCTAGAAAACGATGTTAACGCTCTCCATTATAGACATTGAAATTAAATAATTTTAAAGATATGCTTGTGTCACCGACGGGATATGTATAAGAATAGACAAGACATCTTATGGACTTTCGTGGCCCAACGTGACTGTCATACCGACTCAGAAATCCCACGCTGATTTGAGCGTCCTCTGCTCATGGACAGTGATCACTCGAAGAACTATTATTTACTGAAGTAGCGGGGACGGGATTCATGCGATTGTCAAATATATGTAAATGCTTTGGAGGGATTAGGAGAGCTATTTCTCGGGGAACGTTTCGGTAGAAAAATTGAGCTACGGTGCCTGGTCGCGCGATGCACTTCGGCTCGGCTCGAGTTGACTCGAAACCACATCGCGATGCATCGGGGCGACGAAATTGGCAGTGTCACGTCAAGCGTCCCGCTTTCATTGCGCGGCAAAGAACAAAAGAATTCTTTAACGAGGATCGTAGGTCCAGCTAAAGGTTGGTCAGAAATAGTAAAAGTCCAGTAGGTACAATCTTAGAGTCGTAGGTCCGGCTAAAAGTTGATGTTCGAAGATGTTCGGAAATAGCGAATTTCCGAACGCGCAGGCGCGGCGCGTCGCGGAGTGGCGAGGCTTGCGGCGCGCGCCCGATCATTCTCAATTGAAGCGTCGTAGCGTAAGGTCGTGTATGCTGTTGATGGTTAGCGATATACCTCACTCTACAACACAATAGCACCTCGGGCTTTACTTTACCATTGTGTTCGCTTCATTATTAGCCTCTATTAATTAACACGCGCTTAACTAACAATCGTTCTACTACCGCAACAGTACATTAAACTTTAATGATTAAAATCTTTCTTGCGTTTCCTTTGCTGAACGAATATGAGATTAACTAGTCGTTTGTTGTAACATCGCGTTAACTAATTTATTAGTTTGTACGGTTCTTTGAATCTTTATTATATTTTAGTCAGTCACTTGCATACTGTTTTTGCGACTTCGAATTCTATTCTGATTTTAGCACATGTTTAGAAAGAATAATACATCGAGGCTGCAGGAATGGAGTACTGGGATACAATTACTGCGACGCATAAGAATCAGTCCGATGACATATGATGAAGGACGGGTAACATTTAACTTATTATCCCAACGGTTTATGTATATCTCTTGTTATCTGGCGATTGGTTTTCGGCTCAAATTCGTTTCCTTCGATTAAAAGTTATTGAACACTTTCATTATTGTCGGTAAATTTCATTAATTCTAAACGAAAAATTGAAATACGTTCACGTTTCGCTGCATTTCGGTCGCGATTTCTCGTATGGCTTCACTAGTGTTATTGTTGACACTTTTATTATCTCTGTGACTTGGCACAAGCACGGTCAAATTGAATTTTCGATGCAAGATTGTCCGCGTACTTACGTATTTGTTGCCATGCCCTTGAAGCATGATAAATAGTTTCGAGTCTTGATTTCTACAAGCAGCTACGAGAATTTATGAATGCGCGATATTGCTTACTTACTAGGATCACGATCACTTTTAAAACTCTGACATAGAACAGTCACAGTACGCTTTTGATAAATCATTTATATTAATCTATAATAATATATCTTGAATAGACAATCAATAATACAGTAGACTTTATTAAAAAACAAAAGCAGTAATTCCTCAACAGACATACAGAAATAAGAAAGAAACAAATAAAATCACATGTGTATTGCTTTAATTTTTACCTCCTCCCCTCATTTACTAACTTGTACAGATTTTCTTTCAGCAAATTTTGATGACCGCGCGCAATGCGGTTGGTAGAGTCAGTGCTTGTTCCGTTAAAGTTCTTCTTATTATTTTTTGAGCGCAACCGCTCTTAATAATTGTAAATAAATATAAATAGTAGTAAAGATACGCGAAAGTAGAGTCAGTGTTTGCTTCGAAATATTGCTCTCGCGAAAAATAGAGTCACTTTGTTCGTGGATCACAATTATAAAACGCGCGCGATAGTAGTCCTTTATCTTATTTTTTTTTATCGCAATAAGTATTCCGGTATTAGAGTCAACACCTATGGTGTTCGGCGAGTTCGGGCTTTCATCCATCAACTTGAAGAGTAAGTATCTTCTTATTTCTTTAATCTTGTATTTCAATAATCATTGATAATTAACACATTCCAAAAGTACTGAAAATACATAGATTTTAATGTTGTTTGCTCTTTTTGAATGTTTCAGCAGCTTCCATGGCTTCGATGGCGACGAGCTTGACCGCACACCTGGTGAGTCTGCAACCGGTGAGTGGCATGCTTTAAAGTTCCTCTGGTCACTCAATCATGTCGCAGGACGAAAGGTCCGAACCGACACGGGTGACTGGTTGTAATTACGTAGATTTTTCTGGCAAGCACTGTGACCATGGGTATATGGAAATATACTCATGAGTAGTAACTTTTTTACTGCTTTATATTATATGAGGATAGGTCTTCTTGTACAACGCGTTTTTAAATAGCTTGATAATTTTAAAACAGATCATATTTAGTATAAAATATGTCACTATATATCTTTTTATAATAGAGTATTTAATTGAATATCTATGAAACGATATTTAAATAGTTATTAATTATTGAATGAATATAAAGTAACGTCCAGTATTCTACGTGCATTAGTTTGTAGTGGAGCAGTCGAATACCATTCGACTTCGTTTATTTGTCAATTGCAATTACTGCACAGTTATAATAAATTGTTAGTAAGAGTATAGTCGTTCCCCTTTTTTACTACTTTGATTATATATAAAGTAAAGGTACTTACTTACCTTGTCAATTTGTTGGGACTATCGCATAATTTTATTATTCGATATCCATATTAGTCTTTAGCGTTTAGAGATATCAATACGTTCACTTTTTCCGTACAAGATATTAATTAAACCTGAATGTACAAGAAGACAATACGCGAACCGGTAGATCTCGAAATCAAAGCAATCTACTTTAAAATCAACCGTGCATTTTAGAAACAATGCTTTGATGACGGGAACACCGGAGGATGTTTCAATTTCATTCAAGGTATATTAATGTAGAGTCATTGAATAATTTTCCTAATAAAGTAGAGTCATTGAATAATTTTTCTAATAAAGTAGAGTCATTGTACAATTTTTCTAATAAAGTAGAGTCATTGCATTTTCTCTTCAATAAAATAAAATCATATATTAATAAAATTATATATTTAGCCCGTTAGAAAATCAGTATGTCTTTATCATCTTTATAGACGAGGATTTCCAGGTTTAACCCTTTCCGTGTTCACTGCCCGGATCCCACTCACGTGCCCCGGTGCTACTTGGGTGGGAAAACGGTGGTAGAGCACGATGATATTTATTTAGATTATAATGATTTATTGTTGGCGACTGACAGTGCGTTTGGTGTATCGTGCACGCCGTAATATCCGCATTGTGTGTGTGGTTAGGCTGCGGATTTGCGTCGTTCCGTACTTAAACATAGTTACTCTAACCAAGATAAGATGTCCATTAATTTAAAATAGACACATCATTTTTGCTACTAACTGCATTAACAATCTCTACTATACTGAGGCACGATGTTTTTGTCATTTAAGATGACAGAGGCCAAATGCCAAAGAGAATCGAATATACTTCTCAATTTGCTATCAAGTATCTCTTGTATCGGTGCTATTTAATTATTTTATTAAATATTTCAACCGCGACGTGGCTTTTTCCACGCGAACGCAAAGATCCCACCCACTGTCAGTTGATTTCAGAAAAATGGTACGTACATTAGAGTGTGCAAGTTGTGTGACAGCACTTGGGTGTCGGGGGTGTCCCGGGACGCCTCCCTAGTGTAGGCTTTTGCGCCCAAGTGTTTGACTGAGAACGGTGGAGTGTCGTGTGTTGGTGTGTCTGTTTGCCATTTTTTAAATATAGGTCCAGGTAGGATAGGTAGCATACTTTCTGGTGTGACTGATAGACATAAGTAGGTAGGGCCGGGCAGGTTGACACAGTCTTTGATCGGGTAGGCACTATTTCGCGTGTTCAACCTGTTTCAGGAAATCTGGTTTGAAAAGTCGACGGTGAAGCTGTGGCGCGAACGAAAATGCGTTCGCCTCTGGCTTTGCCTATCGATTTTTCGAGTCCTTCGCGGTCGTGGTCGCGATTGAGGCTCCGAAACGAAACGTGTTACATTATGCTCGAGGCTGCACGTGTGAACGAAGAACGATTATAATTTTAATCGTAATCTTTGCGATTTTCCGTAATCACAATTTTACGATTTTATTTGATCGTGATTCGGCCACGTGTGTTCCACTTAGCTCCGCGATGTAAAGTCTTTATTTCACCTTTATAAGTTTTTCTTTGGTTTTCGATTAGAGCCTCGAGCCTAGTTTAAGTTTCAGCTGGCCCTTGGGTCCGACGAAAAGAAGAGGCTATATGCCGAAGAGGCCCGACAAACTGTCACTCAAGAGGGCAACTACTAATGGCTCCCCATTCTTTTTAAGAATGGGGAATCATTCTTTGTTACTACTTTGTCACTGTGCTTGCATTTTCATTTGTAGAATTTTTATTTGTACTTGGCCGACGCACATTCCGGCCCAACGATACAGCCCTCCCAAAAGTATCGCGTTGCTTTAGAGTTGCGAAAAACTTGAAAACGGGTCGAGTTAGAGTTGCGTTGAATGCCACTTATTGCTATTCTTATTGCTAGTTAAATTGTAGCATTTTATAATACACTTTACACGTGAGCTTCTAGTGTTGCGGAAATTGCTTTCGCGTATTGGAACTTTCAGTTCATTTTTCAGAGGATCTTCAATTTGCTTAATTTTGGATATTACAAATAATTTACATTTTGCTTTCTATCAGTCTTAATAAATAGTGTTACGAAATGTTTATACCGCGAGTTCCAGTTAGCGTTTTAAGTAGAGTTGCGAGTACTAATCCCCATCTGCTTCCAATTGGAAGCTTGTTCCTGGACCAGGAACTTTTTCTTTTCAGCGTTTTATATTTGTCTTTCCTTTTATTTAGTTTTCTTAATAATTATACTACCTGGAATGTCTGTTGATAGAAATACTGCTAAAAATTTGCATACATAATAGTATATTACCGTGTGGACGAAATGAAGGAAAAGAAAAGAAAAGGGAAAAAATGGAAAAAATGAAAGAAAAGAAAAGATATAATTTCCAGAATCTTTGATAAATTCATAATAATTCTAGATAGTAGATTTCAATTAGAGACAATACTAGTAACTGTTCATTATTGGAGTTTAACTCTTAAATATTTTCCCCTAATCGTTGCAATTGTATTTTTACCTTTGTTTAGTAGAGATAAATTTTATAACTTTTTGAGCTTGCTTTGTAGAAATTGAAATTCACTCGCGATATCCGTAAATGTGCAAACAAAAATCCTTGCACGAAAAATGTTCTTGGCCGTAGTTGTGGCTCGGCATGGTGATAGTGGAAGTTTGATATTTTGCTTCCGAATAATCGTTTGTCGCTTCTTTGTAGAAGCAAAATAGAATCAATTGTAGTGAAATGTGACTACTTCATTTTGGAGTTTTTAATGAACGTGATACCACCATTCAGTTTGATCTAGAACGTAGAAAAGAATATATCACTTTGGCCGAAATCCAATTACCTATTGTTATTAAAAAATAGCTGCATTTTTTATATCAATTTTGATTTATTAACTTCGCTAAAATTCAGTTATTACGAATTAAAAGCAGCTGTATTTCAGTATAAAATGAGGAGGCTTGGGGACTTCACTAATCCAATGCTTGAGATTGTTACAGATTCACAGATGAACCCAAATATGATATATTAAACAAATGGAAGTACGTCAGAGGCTCAACAGTGGAATATATACAATACAGATCCAGGAATACTATCAAAGGCACGATTGGAAACTATAAAATTAAAGAGCCAGCCTCGTCGATTGAATTTCTGAGTTTAAGAATTCATTTTTATAATACTTTATTAATTATTTCGTGTCTGTGTTTGTTTCAGAAGCATTGAAAATAATCAGCTAAAGAAGAAGATTCATGATAATACATACGTATAATATGACCACATCCCCGCCCTGCCCTTGCCCCTACCCCAGCCCTTTTAACTCACTACATTTATTAGATAATTAATTAGGTAGGCCCAATTAAGATCGATCAATACGTTTAGCTCTTTATGTAGGCAGGATTTGCTCGAACACACAATCTTAGAACTTTATACAGGCAGGTTTTACACGAATTGAAAATATTAGACTTTTAACTAGGCAGGGTTTAGAAAACCAAAAATTGCTGGCAGGTGCTGCAATTTTTTGGTGCGTGTTTCAGTCTGTTCTAGGACACCATGGACCACCTGATTAATATGGACGAATAGAAGAGGAATTAAACATATACGTACTTATACCTATATGAGTTTGGTAAAGTATCTTTTACATTCCTATGTTGGTAGGATATTATTGAAATTATTCTTTTAATTGAACTCTTAGATGTTATACTAGGTAGGGTGATTCTAGTCTTAAGTTAGCTCTTTATTCAGGCAGGCCGTATTCGAATCTAATCTAAAATTTAAGAAAGTGGGGTTTATTTTTACGTTATGTCTTAGCTTTTAAGCCCGCGGTGTTCACCACTGCAATAATATTTCGTTGTCTAGTTTTTAAGATCATATGATATATTTTTAAGAAAGTTTTATTTCAGGAAATTGAATTCTCTTGCAGATTTTCTTTCAGGTTTCCTTCTGATATTCAACTTAGCTTTCGGTCGTGAATTTACCAAGTACTCCTCTTGTTGTCTTACTTGTACTACGATCAATTAATGAACGTTCTACAAGTTGACAATAATAGGAGATTTTTCTTTCTCACATGTTATATTAGAATTAGTTTTCGCGTTATTGGAGGGTGGAAGGGCCGTGGCTAGGGTGGGCCTCCATGCGCAGTAACCTCCACGTGGTGAGACCCGGGCAATCAATTATTTATTATATAATTATTAAACGATTCTTTGCACAATCTCACAGAAGACATAAGATACGTTTGATAATTATGTGGAAAATAATTCGAGCGAATAGACTGCGCATTATTTAGACAAAAATGTCACTGTTTAAGTTTTTCACTATTTTTGTTACGTGCATGTAATTTAGTGTTCTCCTTATCGTTGCTCAGCTTAAATTTATTTAAAATATGCGTTAAAACAGTTCTCGAAGTTCTTTTCCTCATACGGACATCGGAACTGAAAAGTCAGCTATAAGCAAGACCAACTTTTAGCTGAACCTACGATCCTACGGTTATACCTACTGGATTTCTGCGGGTTCTGACCGACTTATGGCTGGTAACGTTGTGACATGGAAATGGTAAAATGGCGATCGGACGATAGGTCTATTCTATATTTCTTCTGATATCAATATTCAACAAAACAGTATAGATGGTACATTAGTTAAAAGTTAAACGAGTAATTAATCAAAAGCTTTGTACAGGATGAAAATTACGTCCATGAATGGAGAAAAACTTAGAACAAATATTTGTTTTTTATTTTATTTAGTAATTACATCAAAATCGATATTTGTATTCAAAGATTGTTTTATAAGAGATTAATACACATAAAGAAATAATACACTATTGTCAAAAGTGTAACTCGTATTAGTTTCACAAACTTGCACATCATTGGTCCAGAATTACATGTTTAATATATTCACATTAGACATACAATTTAATAACATTTGTTAAATTGTTGCATATACATTAATGTTCGTTCTATTATCTCATTTAGTTTACGTTTAGCATAGAATGCAAACTCATTGAAAATACAATTGTCGCAATTCTTATTACACACGGTTAAAATGATATAGAGGGGATATTTCCACTGAAATGTACACGTAAAATCTAACTTTACTTTATTCGATGCATCGTCTTTGTCGCAATTTTGTATCGTTTGATCTGAAATAAGAGCTTCCTTTTCCAAGCAACTCAGGCTTGGATCTAAAACAATATTGCTACTGGTTCTATTGCGCCATACGCAATGTGATCCAGTACAATGAAAGATAATTTGTTGGAAGTTCTCCGTACGTATATCTGATAACACTTCGATCTTCCGTTGTTTTCCTCCTGCATCAGCCACTGTGATTTCAACTTGAACTTTGAAAACCTTTTCAAAAATATCTTTCACCATGTTAAAAACAGGAAAATGCAAATCGTTCTTCGTTAAATCCTTTTTATCTGCAGTAGCCATAATGTGCTTAAAGTGTTTTGTAGAAACTTTAATTTTAAATTTACCTTCGATTACTTTTTTTATAATTGTAGTGAGTAAGTTCCGCATTAAATCCTTATAATCATTTTTACTACTCATCGTGCAAATCTCAGCGCCAAGTATGCAGTATTGTACAAAAGCATTTAAAATAGAAAACGAAGTATTCACTGTAACATTCGAATTTAATTCTATGGGATCTTGAATACACATCATTTTTCCGATATTTAATTTAAGACTTTCGTTTTCTTGTACGCATACTTTATACCTGTCCATGCACGGTGGTAAATTGTCTATATGTTTAAATTCCGATTCCGTATAGGACATTCCATTTATTGGACAGATTATATGCGATTTAAATTCAAACGTTGCATAGAAAAGGAAAAAACCATGTAGAAGTTGTGGAATGCTATTCTTATTCGCAATTGGTGGTAATACTACATTTTCGTTAATGTTAACTTGCCATCCATTTATAAGTTGCGGTTGAGAGGTATTTTGAATTACCATTAAAGGTGGAATAATATTAACAGATGGCTGCTGTAGATAAAAAATAATTAACAGTACCAAAGCATGATTGCATATCCTTCCAGAACCTGATATCTTAAAATGGTTTGCCCAATATTTAATAAGCATTACTAACGGTCTCAATCTATCATCAAGAGAAATGCAATATTTTATTAAGTTACTTTTATATATACCCAAGCTGTTTTTAAATGAAATATCGCACGAAGTATTTGTTCGAACGTAGCAAAATTTTATAATAGGTATTTTAGCTTTGGGAATTGAAATTATGTTTGAAAATAGACAATTCTTTCTGTACATTAATTTCCTTATTTCTTTCAATATTTTTGGCATTGTCCACGAATCAGTTGGCACACCTTTGGTTTCGCATATTGGCTCGCCTTGAATACAAAATGATAACATGTGATATTATTACGGAATATTATAAATTTAATTTTATAGCATTATCATGATATAAACAGATTCATTACCAATATCCATACATATGTCTAAATCGCATTCCTTAAAACCCAGACCTATTTGAGTTGAACCAAATTTATATGTTTTACAATTTGGAAATAGTAGTTGAAATATTTGATCTAATTGCGTACAAACAGAGTCATATTTCGCTTCTATTTCCTCGTCAGTAAGTTGTACTGCATTTAAAAATTTGACTAGCTGATTATCAAACGTAGTATCTTCTTCGAATACGTGTTTAATATTATCATAGCTTATTAAACTTTCATCTTCGACGCCTACTGTTCGTGGTTTTTTCAAGGCTGCAAAAAAAAAGTACATACGATTAGGGAATATTGGATATATTATTTCATTTATGTAGACCAAAAGTATTATTGCTGCGACACTTACCATCGTACGGTATTCTCTTTTTTATGTTCAGCTTCACATTTCTTATGCGAACCGGTTTATTTAGTAACATTTCTGTAGAACTCCTATAATGGTGAGATATTATAATTATAGTTTAATACAAATTATACTTTGTTTCATACAATTATAAACACATTTGTTGTAGCATGGCTATGTAAATACAACACACTAAAAGTTTATATTTATTATAAGCAATAAAACAATTAACTACTTTACCTGTTACAAAACTCAATTACAAGATCTTTCCGATTAAACTTATGCCTCTTAACTGGGCCATATTGCTGGAAAAACTCGATTAGACCATGAGCAGAAATAAATTTGGGAAACGGCGAAACAATGATTGATCTTTCTAAAATTTGTCTGTGTTCAAGGTTCTTTGTGTGTTTTTTCCCCGCAAGGTGACCTTGAAAGGCATTGTCATCTTGAAAATACTTTGAACAGATATCGCAATGTTTGGACATTGTTAGCTGTATGTCTCAAAGCAAGTTATGTTCTTCAATCAAAGCTTATAAAAAGGTTGTTTTTCTTCTATATATCAATTTTTGTGGTTGAACGAAATTTAGATAAAACAATAGTTGAGCCGATCACTGTTGTCATAATGTGGAACTTAATTTTCTGCAATAAACATTGTTACAATACCATTTGGTGGAACAATGGAACTTACACTTTCCACAAAAGATCCACACCGTTTAATAAACAAATTATTGTTTTATAAGTCTTTTCACTTTCGCCACTTTTTAAGATAAATTCTATAAATTCGTAAAAGTACGTAATATTTCGTAAAACTCTTTAGTTGAATCGTTCGTATTATTCTTTCAAGAGCACTTCACTGTCTATCTTTCTTTCCACTTCGATTTATCTTCTTCTATACTTCAGTAGTTCCTCATAATGCGACAATGTGTAAAATAATCTGTTAAAATTACATCTCGAGGCCTGTAAATAATACAAATTATAAAATGATACAATTGTAACATATAATCACTGAATTTTCATCTCACTATATTTATAACTCGAAGTAACTTTACAAATTTATGATAATTATGAGAGACAGGCATTAGAATTAAATGCACTAACTGTGATAACCATATGAAATAACATTTTTAAATTTATAAAAAGAAAAGTATACAATATCGAGCTCTAACCTAGAAACTTGTTTTTGTTGCTCACTTAAGTACACTCTCACTTTAATGAAGTATTGGATGTAACATTTACGCAGTTGTACTCCGAGATGTCGGGTATAAACTTTATGTGAATTTGTTACTGTTTCTTTCGAAATATATTTCTTACTTCAATTGTAAAATAATATTTATCACTTCGCCGATAAAAAGTGAATATTAGAGTTAAATTGGTACATATAGCTACATTATAATCATCGAACGAATGGGGAAAATTCGATGATGAAATGTAACTTGAGGATATATCTTGTTAAAGTACTATTCAATATTTTTTATATATTCATTATTATTTCAAATAATAAAAGCGTAATTTATGAAATTTTTTACGATTCATGAAATTGAGTTTCGATCAAACATTTCGCATATATGTTACTTTTGAATCTAATTAGTACTTGGGAACACTTAATATAAATTAATTGGATAGCCTATCTTTAATTGTAACGGGCTTTTACTAAGACACGCGGAAATAATAATTTTGGAGGTAGCAATGGTTATTAGCTAAGAAATGAATTCTAATGCATGTACAAAGCCGCTGTGAGTCGAATTTTCGTTTATTAAACATCTGTTACTCAAACACTTCGATAAAACGGTATCTGCATAATTCAAAGATTTTAACTCTTTCTTTTAAGATTCGAGTTACTGAGGTTCGATTGTAATTTCCAATGCATATGAATGGGTATTAGCTACTATAATAAATATAACATTTTCAAATTTATTAATTTTTTAATGTGTTTAGTATCGTAAATATAAAAAATAAGCCTTATAAAAGAAGAAAAGTCTTACAATTAAACATTTAAACAGCTTTATTATACATTTTATAAAATCATTAGCGCCGTTTACGTACGGAATAGTTAGTAATATGCGTAAAATGTTTTCTTAAAATTTGGTCCTTTTTAAAAATAATTCTGTATGATCTCCACAAGATCAACAGAATTTTTATGTTCCACTTGTACATATATAATCTTTTCATATTCTTTCGGACTAAAAAATATAAATTAATATCATAACTATTTTTTTTATATTACCATATAAAAATTAAAAATTGCCCATAATATATCTTACATATTAGAGCTTTTAACACATATCGTGCAATTTTGCTGTTGCTAATTTCAATAACGTTATGTATATTTTTAACATTTGCCTGAATATTATTAAATAATTCTTTTATTAAAATGCAAGCACGTTTTGCTTGTACTAAACATGTTTCTTTTAATATCTTTATTATAGTTTCTTTAGAATTAATTCTACGATCTAAGATGAATTTCGATAGTTTCAAAGTAGCTATATTAGACAACCGTAGTTTCAGAGTTCTACGAAAAATATTTCTAATTAAACATTGCATAAAACACTATGAAAGAAAAATATACATATAAATACTTACACCAATGGGTTCAAATTATTTTTCCTAATATATGGTATTGCATAACGTAAATCAGTATCCAATTGTTTAGGTTCTACCTCTAAAGTAGTGCAATTAATCTTGTAACCAATATAAACGATATGGTTAGCAATAGTATTTCCATCGCATTTCAGATTAGTTTGAGTTTTTAAGTTTTTAAAGAAACAATTAAATTGGGGAATTCCTTTCTTTGTCAATTGCAAAAATCTTTTCAATAAAAATAAATGCTTCAGTTAACGAAATAAGATTTTCGTGTGTCTCTTAATAAAATTATAAATGGTTCTGCGTCTTACTGCTGTGCGAAAATTTCATCCTCGGTTACATACAAAATATCATCCATGTATCTTATAATTTCACCAGCTTTCAAAAACGTTGCCATCTCTTTGTGTAACACAAAATTGTAATATATGTCTGATAAAATGGGTGATAACATTGTACCCTGCACAATTCCTTTTGCTATGATATAATTTTTGTCTCGTACCATTACCTGTTAATTAAAATATTCATTTTTATTGAAATTTTCAATCAAGTTTATAACATATTTTCACATAAAAATTTTGTTTCACTCTTTGGTCGAAGATATGCTTTTCAATTTGTTTTAGAAGCCACTTTTTCTTTATCCATTGACAGTCTCCACGATTTGGATATGCGTAAAACGTTCCAGGTGCTAAAGATAATTTCAAATTTGGATCAAAAAAGTATTGCTTATAAGAGACTATATCCTCTTTAAATATTTTGCTTTTAACCATGCAATATTTCAGAATTAATGATTCGGGAAGCTTCTCACAAAATGATTGTATAATCTCATATAATTTATCTAAATATAAAATAAAAATTATCATAAGTTATTACATAGATGAGCAATTATTATATTTATGAATATAGTAACATTTAGTTGAAGAGTTTATACCTTGCTTTACAGAACCAAAAGCATCTGCTACATCGCAACATACAAAGTGCAATTGTTTTGCCTTTGAATTTTGCTTGCATTTAACAATTGATTGCCACTTCTCCTGAAAGCTATCCGATCCATATTCTGACATGTGCAACTGTTTCAAAAATTGAAGGATTATGCGTAAATGATTCTTATCGCCATCTTGATACCTAATACAGATGAAATAGAGGAAAATATTTTTCTAATACATTTTCTATTGAGAGTATAAAACTACTCACTGGGGCACAAATATAGGTCGAATCCCAGAAAGTTTAGGTAGCAGTTTATATACACCTATTGGCGGGTACCATCCCTTACATTGTACATCGGGTTGTAAAGTATACGAACATATTCTTTTCTTAATAAAATCGTGTTGTATTTTCTTCCATATGTAACGCGGAATATATAATCTTTTGTTATTTGTTGACGAGACTGGTGTTATGTGAAAATTTATGCGTAATATTTTTAAAAGATATCCAACAAAAAACCATCTTATGAACTTTGCTATAAGACAGTGCTTGTCTCTATCATCTCTAATATTTTTTAGCCATACAATGCTGACGATCTGAAATATATAAAAACATACATCTCATTTTTCATAAAAATTATTAAATGTAATCAGATCTTACTTAAAGAATGCAATAACATACATCTAATTTAGCAATAAGAGGCATCAAACTGAAAGTTTTAAAATGTGGTGCATACAACAAATCGAATAAAGTTTTCTTTATTTTCTTCGTGTTATTTATCTTTCCAAATATATTTAAGGGAACCACTTTAGAAAATATAAGATTAAAATATAATTTCAATTGCTTCTTACTAATATTATATTTACATTCTGGACTTTTATTGGATTTTTTCCTTTGCGTTAATGTTTTCAAAATACCGTTATAAGGGAAACAATTATGTTGCTGTTGAAATTGTTCTAATAGCGGTGAGATTAATGGAATAGGAACTTTATAATCTGTAACAATAAGATCTGGTATAGTTCTTCTTATGATAAATATGTATAATTCAATTCCATTCTTCTGTGTGCCTAATAAATGTTTTATTAGGCTTGCATTAGTGTACACGACTGGAGATGTGTTATATAGGTAAATGCCCAATTGCGAATCTGTAAAGTACGTATGTGGTTCTTTAGCTTGCTTATTAAGCCTTATCCATTCCTTCTTATTAACTTTATAGTGCTTTTGTAATCCTAAAATGATCATTTTGAATTAAAAATTTTGCACCGCTTGTGAAATGTTTAAAGCCAAGTATACTTGGTAATATAGAGCGTCCAAAAATATTAAAAGTATTAAACTGTTAAAAGTTGCTTCCAAGACGGAGATATATAGAATACAAATTCTTAAATATCATACTTTCCAAGAACTTGGTCCTATAGATTGAACAGTTCTCGGACAGTGAATATCTTTGTAACTTTCTCAAGTTCTCATTTATTTTCGATTTGATATTGTAAGAGGCAAGCACACATTCTCTTAAGACATTAGGATTAGCCATCAGAAAAACACTCTGTTCATCTTGTTTAAGTAGTATTTTCTTACGCAAACAGTACCTAGTTCAATGATAAAAAAGACAAAGATTATATATATTAATACTTGGGTAAGCACTTAACACTATAACGAATTGATTAAAAAGAGTACGAACTGTTGAAAATATAAGCCATGAACTTCTTTGATACTATTTGCAGTAAAATCATCCATTATTTCTATCTTATGATTAGCGTATAAGCACGTGCACTCGTAAATTAATTATTGAAATATCCATATATTTAGATGGCACTACCTTCTAATAAGAGAACAACGGACGGTTTGAATATTGTTGTCACAACATTCAATTTGGAGACGATATCTGCACATGCGTATTCAATTTTTGTGCAGAATAATATTCTAAACTAAGAATCTAACAATAAGACATTCTGTTATTCAGTTGAATAAAATATTTAAGCAGTTGATATTCGGTTTGAGAACGATTTAATTACAATATTCAGAAAAGAATAATATTTTTAGGGGTACGTATTTAAAAATTGTTACGTTTAAAGCTAATCACGTGATTACACGGCGCGTAAAATTCGGTAAATCACAAAGAGAAAGTCCATAGTCGAATCTAGTTTTTAACTTATTTAGTCTCAAGACAAGTATGAATTAGAGATTTATGACAATTATATAATTTGATTATCAATTTTATGTGGTCATCACTTAGTGAAAACATTTAATACATTTTTTAAAAAGATTTTATTCCATATAATATCTTATACATCACCATATGAATCATTTTAGTTTAATAAATTATTGGTCACTGTGGAAAGCAATTGAAATCAAAGTTATTTTAAGTTAATCTTTGTAGAATAAACAAGTAAACATGATATATGAATATATTTCATAACGATAAAGCATCGCACAATTTAAAACCATTGATTTACATTCAATATAACTTGGTACGCCTGGGTAGTGGTAAAACCCATATGGAAAAGGTGAAAGTATCGAGAGACAGAGGGGAACGACAGATCAAGAGCGCCACGGAACGGAGATGCGGACAATTCACAAAACACTCGGCATGGATCAAGCTCCATGTTCGCCCGTGAAAGTGATGCGGTATCTCCGCGATTAGGGGATACAAATCTCGCGTCTAGTGGCAGGACGTTGAACAGTTCGCATGCATTATTTTGCGAATCGGTATTTCCAATCGGTTATCCAAAGGGTGGTAAGGTTAGTTTAAGGGTGTGTAATCTTAAAGTGTGTCAGAAAGTAGCGTGGCGAAACGATTCTTCGTCTCGTTTAAGTGCACAAGAAAATCCTCGTAAAGGCCGGTCGCGACAATACGAAGATATACAATTTCGTCGTAAAAACATATCGAAAACATCAACGATAAGAACAATATTACAAACGGAGGTAAAAATAACAGCGTTAAAAGTGGTGGCTGCGACAGCGACAGTGACGGCGACGACAGCGGTGGCGCAAGGTGTGAGGACGAGGTGAATGCACGGCGGCCGCGGTGTGTGCCAGTGGTGTGCGCGCTCGTCGCTCGTGGAAACCCGCCAAAACCCGCGGCCGCGAACAACCACCAGCAAGAGCAGCAGCAATAGCAACAACAACAGTAGTAGAAGGAAAAGGAGAAGGAGGAGAAGAAGAAGGTGGAACAGTATTAGCAGTAGTAGTAGTAGTAGTAGTGGTAGCACCAACAGCAGCAGGAGCAGCAGCAGGAGCAGAAGTAGTAGTAGCGCGCGACGTTGTTCTGTTTTGACAACTTTCCGCCGCGTCGGGGCGTCGCGCCGTTTTTCTCGCGGCGGCGGCGGCAACGGCAGAAACAACGACAACAGCAAAGGGATCAGCAACGACTTGTTTTAAGAAGGTCGCTCGTGACAGCAGTAACGTCGGCGACGCTGCTGACCCCCCAGCCCACACGACGACGACGACGGCGGTGGCGACGACGACGGTGGTGGCGGCTGCGTTCTGTTATTATTTTGCCGCGGTGCTTTTGACCCTTCGAACCGGGCGAGTTCATTGCAGTGCTTTCGCGGGGGTGTCAGCCAGTTTTATTACTCCGGCCTTCTCCGTCCGCAACAGCAGCGCCGACGGCGCCAGAACACGATGTGGTATATGCAGCATGTCTACTAGTGTACGTACTCGATCACACCAATAATCTGGACACGTTGAAGAAGCCCCTCTAATTCATAGGGCGAGAAGTCGCCGACAAGCATTGAACACTGACCTGGTGTATTACCCTAAGACAGTCAACTGAAAAAGACTATATCAGTGACGTTGCGACTTGAGAAAGGACGCGACAAAACCACGTGATATACCTGTCGTCGGGTCGCGTCATGCAAAGCATGCTCGACTCCCCGATGGCCATAACCTGAATTGAGCCGATTTGACCCGATTAAACCCGATTCAACGTATTCGTAGTTGAACTAACCAAGCAAACGAACGAATGAAAGAAAACAAAACGGTAGCCATTGACATTTTTCGTACTTTCCTCGTGTTTGTTATATTCAGTGCTGGTTCTATGCTTGATACGAAATAACACGGCACCGCTTTTATTGCGAACAGAGACGCAAATGTACGTTTTGTGAAACAAGTAAGTGTATTGTGCCTCGATGGTATATTAGTCATCTAATGTGGAAAGGAAAGTAAAAAAAAATATAACCAGAAGAAGCCAGTCTGCTTGTTGTAACAGGTGATTTTAACTGAACCGAATGGACGGATTTGTTCGTGATACGCGTGCTGTTTCTTATACTTTCCGCTGTCCCGTAACGGTGATAACTGAAAAATAATCGTGCTATGGTGTATTTGTGCACAGGAGTGTCATTGATACGATGTCGGTATAGTGTCAACCGTTACGTGTAATTGTCTGGAGGTGGTGGCGTGGGAGTCCGACATTTTAACCGCTCGCATTCACGAAAAGATACAAGTGTCCACGTGTGAAATACGGTCGGTAACTTCAGGGGCGTGAGAATCAGATACGTCGAGCCTTACATATAAGAAGATTCTTTGGTGTCTTTTCTGATAGGAGTTTTATCATCGTGTGGTTAATATTTGATGTTCATGGTCACGATTTGTTTATTTTCCCATTATCACGGGTACACTGTCGATTACCAAAGGAATAGGTGTCACAAGCGCATCCTTTATTACGATTGAAGAACTTAAAAGAAGAAGAATAAGTGATGGAAATTGTGTGAATCCGTTAAATTGGACAAAGAAGGAGATTGAAATTTTTTATGAGTCAATGCATATACTGACAGTTTAACGGTATTGGTGTAAAAAAAAATATACGTGCTTTGTACTTTTTATTGTGAAGTGGTTTGACAGTATTCGATCTAAGTGACCAACAATGAAAAATACCTGGTGAGTGGAAATTATAATACATACGTCTTTTATATGATATTGTAATCGTTTGTTCTTGCAATGCATATATTTTGACCAGTTATTCGAGACAAAGAAAAGGAGAGAAAGGAAAGAAAACTGGACGATGGAGGGGGGAGTAGTAGTAGTTGAAACGAAACAAGTATATTTTCCGTTTCTACTTTTTGCTAGCGTTATTAACAAAAGGTTACCCGATGAAGTTTAGAAATTATCTTATTGCATTTTGAGTTCTTCAAATTGTAGGTTAAAGTTTCGAATGGTGGAAATATTGAATTGTGCACTCTGAAAGGAATGTATTTGCATCAAAGAGGTAAATGGACTGAAAATAATGTCTAATAGATTTAATTATTTTTATTGCGTCTTTCATCAATTAGTTGCATTTATATATTTTGCTAATTTATTTTTCATTGTTTTTTACGTCTTCTTCTGGAGAAATTAGCGTTTCTGTAAACGTTGTAGTTTATACGACAAGTAAGCGTATGTTTCTAGGTTAGGTTACTGATCGTTACTACTTAACCTCAAACACCGTCGATTATCTTATTTCGATTTCTTGATTCCTCTTTACGTTTATTGTTTACAATCAATTGTAAATATAAATACAATGATGAAAGAATTTATCTGAATTTAAATTTATTTAGTTTGCTAGATATTACATAAGTAGTTTTAAATCGAGAATTAAAATAACAGGTTTTAGAAAAGTGAACCTTTACATGCGTTATTTGTTTGTTATAAATACATCGAAACCAAGTTACTGGTTCCAAAATATCTTTAATAATTTGCAATGAAATGCGTTAAATTGATCTGTCTTCTACCAAATATACTTTTTTCTTATAAACATATGAAAAGAGGAAGGTAAAAATCAAACAATGGATATATTCAAGGTCATTTTATTGTTTAGTTAACAAGGTGGCAATTCATAAATGGAATTATGTATTTGGTTGAATAATTATATTATTGCACATAATATGTAATGCAACTGTTACATACGTACGCTTAAAAGACGTGTAATGAATAATATTAAACAATGTCGTATAACAAAAGAAAAACGTCTTAATGTAATAGTCGGGCGCACTGTACGAATACTATCTTCTGTTTTTTGTATGGCGCGTTTTAATTTTTTATCTTTGGATACGTATTAATCAATCGAAACTTATTGTGCAGAATTTTAACAATGTTTTACAGTAACTTTTTCCCCCATTTATGGATAATTTTGATAAGTTTTCTATGATTATATCCAATGTGGTAAAAGGTAATACTTAAGAGAACGAAGCATAAATTGTAATGAAAATGTATTTCCTTGGCTTCAAGGTTTTGCATTTGATTGCAATACATACGCTTTAGCCTTATGTCAATATTGCAAAACGTTATGTTTCATATTCTTATCGTTTTCAACATCGGATCTGTTTAACTTTAAAGGCTTTAATCCATATTCATTAACATTACTTTCTTATGAGTCTGAGTTTATTTGATCGAGGATAAGAGACAATTTAATAAAGATATTCGACGTGCCTAAATAGTACTGATGTTTTGTACAAATTGGAAATAGATTATAGTTATATACATTCATTGAATATGAGTATATTTCTAATGTATTTGTTTAAAACTATAAAATGGGTTTAAGTAGAACGATTTAGATAGTGATTTAGACATACTATATTTTTTATTGTTACTGATTAATGAGTAATGGCGTAGAATATGTTTCTTTTATCTGTTGATATAAGTTAGTATTTATGGAGTTAGTTAACATTACGTTGCGTCTAGAGCATTGCTATTTTATTATAACATCTTATTATTTGAAGGACCACAAAGATAATCTACTTTAACTATGGTATAAGCAAATTTCATAGATTATTTAGCGTTGTAGCATTTGAAGTTCAAAGGATATTGAGAAAATTCGACAACAAACTGGCATATAGAACATCGAATATCTTTTCATACGAAATTGAATTTGCCTTGAAAATTGAAATGTACTTTTATGAATATTTGAAAGTAAATGAATATTTTCCTTAGTATCGGAAGTATACTTTAACATTTGTGCCTGTTCTATAGTTTATGTTTACGTTATACTTTGCACGATATTCACACATTCATATTTTACTCTGATTTTCAGTTTGTGTCTCAAACTTTAAGTGCCAACTTACGAAATTAAAAGTTTGTTGTTATACATTTAAATTAATTGTAAATGTGTAATGCACATTCTATTCATCAAATTAATACCCTATTTTATTAAAATATTCCAATATTAATTGCATTTTTAAGTAATCTCGCATACAAACAGAGATTAGTTGATAAATAATTTTTTGTCTAATGTTTAATGCTATGCTGGCCCAGCTTTTATACGTCCCATAGTTTAATCGTGCGTTGTATCCAAAATGTTGTGATTCTGCTTCCATTATATTACAAATATAATTTTGATGTTGTTTTTTATTTAGTATATTTTTACTTGAATATACGACAGTGATTAGTTGCAAAATGATTAATTTCCTTATGAATGCACGATATATTTCTTACTTTTTATTGTTATATTTTATTGTCACGTTTGTTGTTAGTCTCAAACTTATGTATAGAATTGTGTAGAATTCTATTCGAACATTTCTAGGCAGAAAAATATTGATTTACTAGGTGTTGGTGGTTATTCTTTAGTATATATGGATGGGGTAGATTAGAGTTCGAAAATTCTAGTGCCCTAAGACGGCGGGAGTCAACAGGTGGAGTTAATGACTTACAATATATCGTTGGCATTTATAATTCGGGAACAACGGTGAAAGGTAGAATTCAGAGTTCCATTCATCTAAGATATTTCACTTTTCTTTTCATTAAATAAACTTGCATATAACGCATCCTACGTGCGCGTATGCGGAAACGACGCGTCTAATAATAGGTGACACGTTTACTGTCGACACTTATTGGGTAGCTTACTTACGAGATATATTTTGAAAGTAACGAGATTGCGGCTATAAGATATTTAAGTAACTGCTTCAGCATTGATTTATCACACTACATCATTAAAAAGAAAAAAAGTAAACGAATGAAAAGGAAACAAAGAAAATTTATATAATTATATTATATTAGTTTAAAACAAAATTTGCTGCTGTTTCATTAACAATGAAAGCACCGCAATATTTTTAACATTTTCATATCGCGCAATGCATTTATTCCAATTTTAATTTATCAATGACAGTGTTAGTAAAGTTACTCATTTTTATTTGATATTTATATTGTATATAGGAATGTGGTTTAGTTGCAGATTGTACATTTTGATAGAATGTTACTTAATGTTCCAGTTAAAGTTGGATAAATGTGGTAACAAATTTAGTAAGAACTTCGTCTTGGATTATAAGGAAGCGCATCAATTCTAAACGTAGCTTCCACATACCGGGTGGCTATTATAGTATACAATCACTCTGATTGGAAGCAAGCCGAAGAATTTTCTTTATCGATATATAACGATTAAAATCTCTGAAGAAATTAATTTATTGCTCCCAATTACCAAACGTATCTGCGTAATGATTTATGAATGCATTTATGAAACAGGTGGTACACGTGGCTCCCGAGTTCCCAACAAATAAAGACGTACGAATGATGTTGCGTTGCAAGAACTTACGATTATTTTCTTAGAATATAAACATTAATACTATAGTAAGATTAATAAGATATTGAATAACAGTACAATGATGCTGTAAACCGTAATAAATGTAATAATTAATAATGTTCATCGTATAGTAAGCAAATGTTTATTGTTTGGTTACAGACACCAGCATCAAAAGGATCATGGGCGTTGACAGTGAACTTGAATGAAAATCGTACTCTAGAAAAGTGGTGTTTACAGTGTAAGAAGACAAAGTGAACTACCAATAAGCAATAGAAAGACAAGGAAAAGGGGGCAAGGAAGGAAGGAACCGGAAACATCGTTGCCGGGAACTGGTAAAGTTAGCTAAAAGAACGGAAAGGGACTCAGTAACGGAAGGGATTGCACAAGAGAGGAGTAACGAAAAGCGGGTGCACGCATTCGTGGATTGCGTAATAAAAAGGGAGAGAGAGAGAGTGAAAAAGAAAAAGGCTCAGCGTGTCTGTAAATAAGAGTTATTTTTCGTATGAGGAAAAAGGAGATACATCTACGTCGAAAGGAGGAGAAACGAGTGAGAAGACGTTTAGAAGTCCTTGAACGGAAGAAGGTTCGGAGGACTTTCTCTCTCTCTCTCTCTCTCTTAGAAGAATATACGAAGAAGGTGATAGAACATTTTTGACGAAGGGCATAGAAGACTCAAGGGAAGAAAGAAGAAGGGATACAGTGTCACGATTATCTCGAGCCTTTTCTATAATCTTCATCCAAAATCCAATCGTGTCTCTCCCGCTTTTAGAATAATCTTATTCGTGAAGGGTGACTAGTTTAGATTTTAAAAAGACTGAAAATTTTTACCGAAGTTGTAAAAGAAAGAAACAGAGAGAGAGAGAGAGAGAGAGAGGGAGAGAGAGAGAACGTATAGACGGGTGTAATATAGAAAAAAAATAGAAAGAAAGAGGGAGGGAGAGAGAGAGAAAGCTAGAAAGAATTGACGAAAGAAGTTGAAAAACGAGGGGAGTAGTGATTGAGAGAAGAAAGAAAAAAAGGAAAAAGACCGTGAAAAAGAACACCTGGAAAAGAAGGGCTGAAGAGAAAGGAAGAAGAGGAAAAAGGGAAGTGTGCGGTGAAGGAAGAAGGGAAAGAGAGAGAAAGAGTGAGTGAGTGCGCGCTGTGAAGCGGTATTGAGAGGGCTGGCGTGCCCCATGTTGTGAGCGTCTGAAGACTGCCGGGGGCAGAAGTGAAAGGGTGGGTGGGAGGGAAGGGTAAGGGTGCCGCTGGTATGGAGTATGGAAGCGGCGGGGGCGGAGGCGGTGGGGGCCGTGGGGGTGTCCAACCACCCTCCGCAGGTGCGAGGGGTATGGTGGGCACAGACACTACTGATGCTGCATGGCACAAACACGAGCAAATGATCCTTATGGAATCCAGGCATAAGCAACAATGTAAGTATATCGAAGGAAAATTATGCTTTTCTATTTTATATTCGGACGCATTGTACAAAAATATCGCGGATCTATCGCGAAAATATGTATAATACCGATGATTCGTTCTGACTTCGTTTGGATATGGTTCATATGATGGAAATTTGACGTGGACCCCTCTGTACTTCGTTTGTTCGAATGTAATAGAATTTGTGTCGGGAAAATTGAACAGGCATTTGTGTATGTTAGTATCTCTTTTGGTGAGAAATGTTTATGGCACATTTATTAATCAGTCGATTTGGAGAGGTTGTTCCGAATAGAAATGGGAATATTACTAGAACTATAAGGATGTCGTGTCTTTGTTGTTAGTGACCGATTAGTTTAGTTAAAAAGTTAACGATTAACAATGTTCTTAGTTGGAAGGAAGAGAGGGAGAGAGGGTATTACCTATTATATTAATTTCAAGCGACACTTTCATTTCCCTCTGTGTTTAACTATAATTGGATCAGTACATACATCATTATTTTAGTACTATATAGATCAGCTATAAGTAATAGTTCAAGTGTAGTTTTCAATGGCAAGTCATAACGAAGAACCGCGGTAAAGCTAACAATATCAATTGTGCATCTTCAAATAGAAGAATGCAAGTAGTGAGAAAGAATGCGGAGAGAAACAGAGAATACAGCGGTGTGCTGTTTAAAAATTCTGAACAAAATTATCATCAAACTTTTATTCGATTTTCCCCCGTCTGTATATTTATCTGAGCGTCGAGGTTGTATGCAAGTAATGCACATGGCTTTAAGACATTTTTCCAAATATGAAATCTCCACTTTGAATTTACCTATTTGGTTTTGTCACGTGCACCCGTTGATTAAATGCCAGGCCAACTGGTTAGAGAAGTTGAACATCGGTTCTTCATGAACACATGTTGCTTCTTGATAACGTGATCGCTTTCAAACTTAACAAATTAAAAAAACAATTTCATTTTTATATAAGCTTGCCTTATTTTTATGAACTGTTTCATTTTTTAGTTTCGGTTACCATAACTGTTTCAGTTATACAATACTCTTAAATAGTACTTAACATCATTATGGATTTATGATAAACATAACTCACATACTTCATAATAAAATATAATTTAATGTCTTTCTTATTATAATACATAACGTGAATTAGTAGTAACTGCACTTTGAATGAAAGGGAAGCAACATCAAGGGCCACGTGCACTGAATAAAGGGGGAGAATAACATTGAGGTCCACGTGTATCTCTGATGCTTAACACGTTGACTGCGGGACAACAAGAACATTAAAGTCCGATCGATATCCATATCGATCCCGCAGCCAACGTGCTAAAAGCAGAATATTTCGCTACCTTCTTTTAACCAAAATCTGTAGACCCAGCTGGATGAACAATTATCAACATATATGACGAACGAGAGGAGAGAAAGTCGAATTTATAAGCAGCGAAACAACGTTGGCAATACTATAGTGGGATCCATTTTTGGACTGATGCCTGATCGGCGACTCTCGAAAAATTCAAAGACTTTAGACTCGACTCTTCGGTCGGATACTGACTGATATGTATTTTTGACTTGGCACTCTACCCCTACCCCTAGCATTATCTTATTGTCTTTTCTCTTTTACTTCGAACTTCATTATATGTATATCTATCGGTTAAAGAACCGACAGTAGCAGGCATGGAACCTGTGGAAGGAATTATAATTCTCTTCCTTTTTGAATGGAGTATTTAAACAAGTAAATATAAATGACGTTTCCTTCAATAATTTTGAAGATAGTAAATAATGTTGGAAAATGTATTACTCTAAGAGTTAGTTAATTTTATGTATTATTCCCGCGGTTACGTAACTTATTTCAAAGTTAAGAGTTAAAAGGTCGTTCAAGGTAGTGGAAGTTGTATTTTAGGAATTAATAATGATATCAAAATTTGCATGGAGAAGAGGTAGTAGTGTGTTAATAGAGTTCTTTACTACGTTAGTAGGTTGTGTATAATCAACATATAACTTGTAAAATAATTCTGATATTTGAAATGAAGCAACACGTAGCTGACTCGTTTGAGGATAACTACTTTCGTTTCACTTGAATAACTGTACGCAGGACTCAAGAAAAGCTAATAGTGTTGCAATTCACCTCAATCCAAAGAATTACATACATATCTTGCATTCGAATATATCGAGAGAGAATCTTTATCTTGTAAATTATTTTTCTTGTAAAGTATTTTCCATATAATTTTTAAATAAATGTATTTATATTGTCTTATACATTTCTCTTCATTCAAAGATAATAAAGCAAATTAATTATTTCACTATGGCGGATGACCATAGTCACCTTTAGTAATGAAAGGGTTAAAATTAATATGGAGCGATCTCTATTAATCAACTCCTTATTATTCGTAGTGTTGGTCATGTGGATCCCTAATTGATTAATACCATATTAATTATAGAAAAAGGTGTTTTAGTTCAAAGTATTTGTCTTTTAGTGTGTGGTACAAAATTCTTTTTTAATCATTTCTGGTCAGCCCTCAATTTATTTAACATGTCTGCCTTCCAATTAAGTTGGTTAATCGACACCTTGAGATTATTAATTTATTAAGCCTGATAAAATATCATACATTAAAGTTGAGAATTCCAGCATACCTACATACATTTCTAGATGTACTATCTCAAATCGTTGTTTATCAAAGCACATCTCTATGAACAGCTTAAGTCCCAGATGTTTGAGAGATATGTACTTCGCATGCAGTATCGGTTAGTTCTGATTGAAATTTAAAGGCTTTAAGCTTATTAGAAAATTAATTTAGTTTTCGTTTTCGTTTTTATCGTTTAGTACCTTACGTCCGACTAAGTTGCCCAGAAATGTAATGAAATAAATAAAATCAAATCAAATTTCAAAACAATGAGTGTACATAAAAAAGCGAAAAGTTACGTGGGAGATTAATGTCGATTAATGTTGATCTTGTGGGAATTAATAAAAACTACTTCACTCATTTTTATATCAAGCTTCTTTCTCGCATGTAAAAATATTTAAAACGTTGCGTAGGCAGGGCGTTCAATTCCACAGGTAGTTTCAGGAAAGAACTTGGTAAGATTTATTGGTTCAATGAAAATCGATGTTGGTCCTACGTTCAAGGGTGTTAAAACGCAAAAATTATGCAGCTCGTTTAAATATACATAGTTGTGTTTTTTGAAAGGAAGCGTCTTATGACATATTAATAACTTTTATTTCGAAAATTTGTTACTATAATGTTTTAAGTAAGTACAGCCTTGGTAGGTTGATGCGCAAAAAATTCAAAAAATTGTTTTGACACTATATTAGGCGCTAAAAATAGATATGTTGAATAAATACATCAATGTTTTAATACTACGTAGTTGCAAAAGTAATAGGTAATAGAGGTATCGTAAACGAGGAGTTATTATTATTTTTACTTCCGACAATTTCCCGCGCATGAATGTTAACGTCGTATTTATACGTTGATAATATCAATATTAAGAATCTCCATTAACTGACATCGCGTGTAAGCGAATGAATCTAATAAAACGAAGAAAGTGAAAGAGTCAAGGTTAAGAGCGTTTATAGAAATATTTTACCAAAGTATTACACACTTTGCGAAAGTTTTTTTATTGTAGTATTGTTGAATTATTTTCAAATAAATATATTTTTGTTTCAAACAACATTGAAATACTATTTTATGGCTTAAAGTTTATTAACAAATTTATTAAGGTTTGACAAATAGCTACATGGCTTGCAATGTTTATAACAGATTATTTAACATCTAGTAAATCAGCTTTATATAAAATAAATCGCCAACTCTCACTTTCTATTTTATCCATAATCCCATGTGCGCAACAAATTTTTATTTTTAACTCTATCTGTGGCTGGATTTAAAACGTATGTAACTACAAAGAAAACTATTAAACTAAATTAAGTTACATATTAGCACATTCCATTGCATTTTCCATATACACCCATAGGGCAAGATCCACACTTGTACTGAACACATTGCGATTTATTAGAAATCTCCAAGTACATGCGTAATATTTTATACATGTTTAAATAAACAATCACCCCAATGAATGAAAATAGAAACATAATTATAACAAAAAAAATACAAATAATTATACACAAGGCTTCAACTATATAAAGTACAAAGGTACGCGGAGCCGCGAGCGACAGGTAGCCGATGTACAATTTTGAATGAACGACATCAAGAGCACCCTACGTATCCATTCCGCATCGTTTTCCCCCCGAATTAAGTCAAGAAGCATCGAACTTCCCGATGTTGATTATCCAATTAGCTGTATCGTCTCCTGCATCCGTTTTCAATTCCACCAAAAGGACCAGGAGCTCATTCCCCCTCATTCGTCCGTAAGGAAATGCAAGGCAATAAAATGTGTTTAAAAAAAAGCTCAAAAAGAATGAAAATAACTGATGCAAGTCGCGGTCACCTGATTTCAAGGCGACGCACCGTCTTCTCTCGGTCGTCTTCGATACTTTTTATTATAGCTTATGGTGTTGATATACAGACGGAGGTCCTGTTCTCGAAGGGCTACTCTCTCTCCCTCTCTTTCTGTATCTCTCTTTTGCTTTATGCCTTTCCTTCTTTTCACATTTTCCATCTCATTCTCTCGACGCAACTCGCGCCGGTATAGAAGACAGACCAGCCAGTCGGTTGGCGGTTGCTCCACCCCCGTGCGACACGATCAATACGCGACTCTCCTCTTTTGCTATCGTGCTCACCCCCTATCTCATTCACACATACACGCGGCAACGTGCGCTCGTGCGCACACCAACTTTCTCGTTTCCCTCTCTCCAACCCCTCTACTCTTTCCATGCACGTCGTACAGCAGAGGTCCGTAGTCAGTAACGGTAACAGCAAGAGCGAGAGCAACACCATCGGCAACAGCAGCAGAAGCGCTCAACTGTTCGTTTTGAAGCTGTCTTTCTGTTGCTATGCTGGCTGCCCTTATCCTCTCTTCTGTTTCCTCTACTCTCTCCCATCTCCTTCCTCCGGCCGGCTCTTTCCGTGCGCTGTCGTCCTGCAGGATAGAGATCCTGCGCCGCATCTCTCTGTCTCTCTATCCATAATATTATTCTTTCCGATCGTTCTTTGCTAAACGATTTTTCGAAACGATTTTTTGTACTCCTTCGTAGGCCAATTTTGCTTTTCATTCGACTTTTCCATCAATTTCCAGCGTTGCTAGCTTTTCTCTTTGTACTATCTTTGTTGTTGTCGAAATTAATGTTTTTAGTTATGGTCAACCCATGGTGTGTAGGGATCGAAACAAAATCCGACGTTATCAGGTAGCAAATTGTTTTACGGATCCTTGTGCTTCTTCTGTAAATTTTGGTTCTTCTCGTTATAGTTAGGTATTTCAGATTTCGCGTAGAATAAATTTAGGATTAAGAAAATGCTAGTACAGCGATTGAGCTTGATTTGTAAGAATACACCTGTGGATATAGTGCAAATACCAGGCAAAATAGTTATATAAGTTATATAATTTGTTCTCGTTTTTCTTTTTGAAGAAACTAATCTTTCCGACAAACTCATCTATTCACGCCTTGCATAATAACAAATTCATCCATTCGGAGAGAAACGTGCAGTCTTACACAAACATATTTTTCATTGAAGAATGCTTATAGTGAAACGGTGCGCTAACGACGCAATTATCTGTGCAGCGGTACCGTTTCCGCAGTATATTTCAATACAGGAAACTTATTTGTTTCTTACAGCATGATTTATAACTATGCGTTGACTAATACTGTGCAATACGATTTAATAATTGTACTAATAATGCACCAATTACGCTACGTCAATATTATTTAAATCTTATCATTTAAATTAGAGATATTTATAACTCGCGAAATAAATAAACAAACTTCTAAAATATTCTCTCGGATTATAGAGTCCGTAACATTTTACGTCTCATTTACAATTCCATAAGCATGCGAAATGAAATTCCCGACTTGTGTATACGTATCGTTTTCTATCTTCTTCTGCACCTTGGAAATTCCAACGTGGCTCAAATTCGGAACAAAGTTTCAGAGCTGAAAATGAAAGTAGATCATTATTGCGACAACGCTATTGTTAAGTTAATTTCATTTTCTGGCCGATTCAAAGCCAATTATGAATTATTTTCATATGCTTCCGCTTGTACAAGTATATATTTTCTGCATGGTTTGTGACATGACAAAATGAAGTTATCAAAATTAAGAACACCTTAAGTAACAGGTAGAAACAATTGTGACTTTAATAAAATATTATGAAATGCATATTGCATTCACCAAATTTATATTTCTCTCATATAGCAAATATTCTTTACTTCATTACATTTTCACGTAGTTTCGCAAATGAATGGCAATGGCAATGCGCCAGAGGCACAAAAGAAAAGTTTCGAAGTTTATCAAGGTGTTCCAATCTATCCGTTTAGAAAGAGGTGGTCATTTGCCAGACGTCGATGACCGATCATCTATTTTTATATCTCATTCCACATTCATCGCCGTTGTATTACATCTACCTTTCAATCCTTAGCAAAGCAATTTCGCGAGACTTATATTTCACCTGTAAAGCATATTTTACACTTTATAACCGATTGTCGCCTACATTTAAAACGATAACAGATAACGAACGCTTGACGTACAGGTGTTATGTCCATGGAAATATGTACGCTAACCGGATATACGTCCAATGAACGTATCCACTTCTGGTATCTCAATAATAATAGTGTGTACGTAATATCGAATAGCTTGTACGTACATAGTAACTGCGGTGGTCACTTTAAATGTGACGGATATTGTCCACTACCATGTATAATAATAATAATTTCAAGGTCCCATTTTGTTCACTCATTTCATTCATAAATCTCAATATGAACATAAAATAAGAAAGAAATTAACGACGATGACAGGAATGAAACTTTGAATACACAGAGACAGTTCTTCTAAAAGGAATAACCGGAGGTTTTTTTTTACTTTTGATGTTTTTGATGTTTAATACTCCGTGAATGATGATATTGAGTGATTCAGTGATATATTACTATTATCATCAATATAGTTCGCTTAATTTAAAATATACAGTTAAACTTCGAACGTACAGTATTTATACTTGAGCACGTTCGAAGCAAAAAATAAATATTACAATGAGCTGCTTTTAACAGATATAAAAATGCGGTTGATCTTTTTTGGGGAAGATTTATTAAAAAATTATGATCGGAGTAATAGGTCAAAGGTAGCAGATGTAGGTGTTGATACTCCTACGAAGCAATTGCGTTAGTCGCTGATAACAGAGTTCGATTTGATCCTTGCTTAGAAATTCTTATCGGAAACGGGTTAATATTTAATTCATTTAGAAATTTTTCAGATTTCTAAAGCACTTTTACGTTTGTAATAGAGCATAACATTTGCTAAATAGCACAGGGATTACTTATCAACAAAATACTTATAAAAAACGAATATAATAAAATTGGGGGCAAAGGTAAATAACAATAACTCTCTTTACTTTTTGTAAATGTACTTCCTGCTACACGATTTTCTTTTGGAACATAATTAGAGTGTCGACGATTATAGCTTGCAACTTATTTCATATCTATATGTTTATGTAGAATTTGTAAACGATAGACGTTTCGAAACATCTTATTTGTCCAACACAGACCGCGACTGCTTGTAGATACTTGAGAAAGACGAGGTGGTGTGCATTTACGAATGCTCTCCAGGGGCAGTTTTAGAGAATGGTTGTATATGGGTGAAAGTCAGTCTATATCAAGAAACATGAATGAAGCGGAATGCGTGCTGGTTATCGCACGACCTATGTCAGTCTTCGTGACCCCGTTACGTGGATTCTCAATCACATGCATCGTAACAATGTGCATACGTGCTTGCGTATACCGTGACTAAACTACTTTTAAGTGGACTCTTCTGGCATTGAGCGCTAATTAAATTTTAACGATATCACTGTTATAAGATATACTGATTTAAATAATAATTAATCCTTCATAGGAGCGGACAGGTAGAATAGATCTATTCACAACAAATTATAACATATATTCTTTATTTATCATCCTCAAATTATCATTATAAAATTATGATATAAAATACTCATATGAATAGTTACAAGTTATTATTAGGCAGAATGCAACTCATCATACATAGAATAATGCTTGCAGTTGTTCATTAATTAATAACTTATTCTTACTTTATATTTATTAAAAAAATGAATATAAATTAGACTGAAAAATGTTAAGAATAAATAAATGATACTTTATATATAGGTATGCTAATGATTCGTATTAATTTGATGGTGTTTGATTTTCAGTAAGCGGAAGGGCGGGCACTGGTGGAGGCGGTGGTGGTGGCGGTGGCGCACCCCTTTACGGTCGTCTGGTAGCGGAAGAGCCATTGCCCCCCACAGCATGCGGGGGTGCCGGTGCTGGTGGCGGTACCGGTGGGGTTCCGCAAGAAACGCCCGCGGATATTCACGCTATGCAAGCCAGGATACCCCATAGGTTTCGTGATCCAGCTACGGCGCCCCTTAGGAAACTCAGTGTCGATCTCATTAAAACTTACAAGCACATCAACGAGGTAAAAGATGTTTTCTATTTTACAGATTATACGTCGTTCATTCTTTTTTTCCATCTTGTTGAGATTGGTGTGAAGATTTGAAATTACCATAAATCGTTGAAATAGAAAAATAATGCACAGTATATGTGTAAAATAGATATTGGTATGCGAGGTACCTAATCGTTTGTATATTTATCTTCCTTGTTGATTGAATTAATTCTCCCTTATTAATCTTCCCCTATTAGCGCACACTAATGGGTGGTATTTATAATATGTATTTCGAAATGGGGTAAGAGAACGGAGGCGAGAGTTTTTCTCGCAGATTTTTATAATGAAGGGATGAATAAATGAATGTGTATTAAACTCTATGAGAATTCTCAAAAATTATTGGTAATAATTAAATCACGTATTGCTTTCTTTTCAAGATTTTATTTTGTCAGTAGCAATGATTTTCACATAATCTTGTTGAATTGGAAAATATAATTCATAAAACGAACATTTCCTAATAATGTGCAAGCCAGACAAGTTAACTGTAATTTGTAGTTCAAATTAGCCAAATGGAAATGCATATATGAATAAAAATAACATTCCATTATCTTCATTCGTATTAAAATTAATTTTATTATTACATTATTACATCGTTTCTATCAATTTTGTACAGAAATTTATTTCGTCCGATAAATTAATGCCGTTAGAATAATTAAAAGTGTATATTTGTCATCGTTTAATTACGTTATACGATTTTCATACGTTACTGATAAATTAATTTGTTTTGTAGGTTTATTATGCTAAGAAGAAGAGGAGAGCGCAACAGATGCAAGGAGAAGATGGTTCCCATAAAAAAGAAAGAAAATTGTACAACGATGGCTGGGATGACGATAATCATGATTATATTATCAAGAATGGGGAAAAGTTCCTCGATCGCTATGAGATCGATTCGCTAATAGGTAACAAAAAATCTTATTGTATAAAAATACAAAAGTGTGCTATATTAAAAATATAATAGCAAGGAAATATTTTTCACACGAAATATTCATTGAAAGGGGTATCTGAAGTATCGTGACACTGATTTTATGAACTTATTGTTTAATTCTATGATATTGTGCACAAGAAAACAAATACCTGCAATGTTGAATTTCTTTTTGCCATGTTCATTGAATCTCAAGACATTTAGCTAAATAAGTTTGTCATCCTCGCACGCAAGAACGGATTTAATCTCGTAAAAATCAGTATTAGTCGCTAAACAATTATTTGTCAAGTATCCTACAATGATCTGCCTAGATGCAAAGTTTTATCAAAATTGAAAATGACCAATTAGGTAATACTCCCTTTTATATTTAACCGACATTAATGAGAATAGATATTACAATTTTCAACATCTTCTGCTTAATATATTTTATTAGATTTCTCTGAAAAATGCTATTTGCTTTTAGGAGCACCATCTCTGAGAATAAGGAACTTTTAAGTACCCAATCCAATCAAAGCTTTAGCGCAATCATTAAAATGTTTAGTGCCTCGTAGGACACCGATGTTCCATCGCAGTTAATAAAAGTAAAACTTTTAGTAGGCATACAAAAATATTCTGTTTTCTAAACCTTATGTAGGCTAAAGATCAAGGAATATTATAGTGACAAGAATTTAACATTATCTTCAAACTTTGTTTTCTCTCCCACATGAATTGAAAACATTACCATATCCGTTACTTCTTTATCCCTGAATATGGAGCGTGTTAATACCCCACGTTTCATAAACAGTGCAGTAAACCACTTTAGATACAATTTACGGTATAAAAATGTTGTACTTTATAGGTAAAGGCAGTTTCGGCCAAGTAGTAAAAGCGTTTGATCACGAAGAACAAACGCAAGTGGCAATAAAAATTATCAAGAACAAAAAACCCTTTCTAAATCAAGCGCAAATCGAAGTGAGGCTACTGGAAATGATGAACAGGGCGGATACCGACAACAAATATTATATAGGTTCGTAATTATATGTTATGCACGTTTTGTAAATATTTAAAAACATCGACAATGCTTTGCTATGATTCGTATATAAATTACTAAAATTCATGACCAAAATCTTTCAATTACAGTTAAGCTAAAGAGGCATTTTATGTGGCGAAATCACTTATGTCTGGTATTCGAACTGTTATCGTATAATCTATATGATCTACTTAGAAATACGAATTTTCGAGGAGTGTCGTTGAACTTAACAAGGAAGTTTGCACAGCAACTGTGTACTGCCCTTTTGTTCCTGTCTACACCGGAATTGAACATCATTCACTGTGATCTGAAACCTGAAAACATACTTTTGTGCAATCCCAAACGAAGTGCGATAAAAATAGTGGACTTTGGTAGTTCGTGTCAACTTGGACAGAGGGTGAGTGTATATACAACAACGTTTTCTTATTCAATAATGTATAGAAACTAATTTCTATTTATATTACTTGCAGATATACCAATATATTCAATCCAGGTTTTACCGATCTCCTGAAGTCTTATTAGGAATACCTTACGACCTTGCGATAGACATGTGGAGTCTAGGATGTATTTTAGTTGAAATGCATACGGGAGAACCTCTGTTCAGTGGGGCCAATGAGGTAAAAAAAATTGTAACATAATAATTTCTTAAAGCTTCTGAATATATACGTCATTACAAAGGCCAACATACGTTGCGTTCTCGGTGTACGATTTATTATTTGAAACAAAGTGTCACACGTTTATCTGTTCTCGTGTTTCATAGCTCGATCAAATGAATAAAATCGTAGAAGTACTAGGAATGCCACCGAAACATATATTGGACCAAGCGCACAAGGCGCGGAAATACTTTGACAAAGTCCCCACGGATGGCTCGTATGTGCTGAAAAAGTCGAAGGATGGTAAAAAGTACAAACCTCCTGGCACAAGACGCTTACATGATATCTTAGGTGTCGAAAGCGGAGGCCCTGGTGGTAGAAGGATAGGTGAACCTGGTCATTCAATTTCCGATTACCTCAAATTCAAAGACTTAATCCTACGGATGCTGGACTTTGATTCGAAAACAAGAGTGACACCGTATTATGCACTTCAGCACAATTTCTTTAAGCGTACAGCCGACGAGGGGACCAACACAAACATTGCTGCTGCCAACAGTGCTAACACGAGCCCGGCAGTGGTATCAATGAGCCAAGATCATGGTAAGTTATCAGAGTCTTCTCGATATTATAAGGCAACATTTTTGGCTTACTTGGATCGTTTTTACACGCGTGACCAGAATAAGAGAATTTTACTTTCAATCTAAGATGTTTACCTATTACCATTGGTTCTCATTCATCGTTCAAACAATTTCTATATACTACAGACGTGCTACTTTCAGCAATATTCTTATGCGTATACACTCGTTAAGTTATGCTACAATGGTTTGAAGTTTTTGATAACGAGAAAATTCGACAAATCACCGGAAATGTTAGATAACTTACTTTTTTTATTTATATGAACGTTAGATAGCATCGTGTTTGCTATTACTAAAATAATGTTTATAGACAATACACGGGTTCTGTATGATATGAAATATAAAATAATTCAGCTGATTACGCAACAAGCACCGCAGACAAACGGATTTTTTAAAGCTATGCTATGCATTTCTTGACAAGTAGTACACAATCTTAACAAATACACGGCTATTAATCTCATACACGTATCTTACATATGCAACTTTGTCTTCTTAATCGTTTCAGTACACAAGGAAAATAAATAATATTTGTTTAATATAGTAACTTGCAAAACTAAACAAACTTTCAAAATGTTAATAGTGTCTCTCACTTGCTTTTCACACGGTGTATAGCAATTTTTGTCTTCATACAGCTAAATCGTATCTTATAGACAACATACATATGTGGTTCACAAATCAATGTTTGTAATTTAACATCCAATAAAAAGTTAAGTCGTTTGCAATCTTCCGGAAATGATAAATGCAAAAGTTAGTGAATTAGACCAGCACACTTATAATGTGCTGAAGTTTTCAAGGAATTGCTCCATTGTATTGAAGATTTAGGCAGGCTTTATTTTGTGCAGAAAATAAGACATTTATTCCCCCAAGCATTTATTAATAAAAAATGAACGTATTATAGTATACACCAGAGATTGGGCATTTTCAATGTATTATTAATTATATTTGCTGAAGATTTCTTCGCTCATGAAATATTAAGTGGAAGGGGTTATTTTATTAATTTTGTTCGTCTTCTAACAGACAAATAAATCGTAAAAAGAGTATTATTATAAATTATATGAATGACTATTATTTTAAATTATTATACGTTATTTATATCTTTTATTTTCTGCGCAAACTAAACGATACTTGTTGTTGCCCGTAGATATGATGGGGGGACAGTACGTGGCTCGATGACTGTCGTATCCGCGGGGCGGCGACGACCTGTCCTAGGCCCCAACCCTAATCTTACTTACTAACATAAGTAAGTTCTGTCTAACAAACAATCCTACAAGCTAAAAGACTAACAATGTCCCTGATAATCATATCCTGACCTCGGATGTAACATATGAAGCCATGCTTGCTTGAACAAAAGAAATTCGCACTACTGTTTCCTCTAATTATAAGAATGGGACACGGATTTACATTGATTGCCCGTGTCTCTTAACTTCGATACAATGTGCTCCTACAAATTCCGTATTTGTTAGAAAATTATTGTCCCAGTTACATGGGAAATATCTTTGTCGATATAAAAATTTCTATTAGAATTGAAACGCAGTGGACATCGAAAATAGCATCGTGGGAATATGTTCTTTGCAATGTTTGTATTTATGTTATAAGAAGTGCAAGCACGATAGATGAATTTTGTTCTTCTTATTGCATACATAATACGTATATGCGTATTATATTTGATAATTATTTCGTTTTCAAAGGACATGTTCCCGTTTAGATGAACATGAGATGCATAATCTGTGTTTAGTTTTCTTTATTCTGTAGAGCGGATATTTCATTGTCTTTACGAATTTATTTCGTGCATGCCTTAACCGCTTGCATACAGCACGTTTCGAAGTGCATTCTCGTTTCAAGTATAATGTACGAGAGATTAGGTTTTTTGTCGTTACAGAGAGCATTTCGTCGATTTATAATGTGCACACAATTTACATCACGTTCCACTTTTGGGGAACGCTTTCTTCTGCCTGCCTTGTTATATTTTTTTTTTACTTTAAAGCCAGTATTTAAATGTGCATCAACATGGATTATATTACACGTATAGGTCATTGTAATTTCATGTAGAAATATAAGGTGTCTACGGAAATACGCGTTTGTTATAGTATTGAATTTTAGAATTCAAACCAAGACCATTTTGAAGAGAAATTTTTGTTCTTATTTTATTTCTAATAACGTTAACCGGTTCCTATTATTGCTTGTTTTAGTAAAAAGGTGAAACTTGACTAAGAAAGTGAATCTATGAGAGATGAACTCTTCAAAGTAGTCTTTCCAATTTGACGTTAGTTCTATATGCATGGATAGTTCAGATAAAATACTCTGTGCAATACATTAAAGTAACAGCGTTACAATTTATTCAATATAATTATTGATCCTCGTCATTATTGAAAGATGAAGATAGGCATTTAGTTCTTGCTTAGACATTAATCATTTATCTTTCCACACGTTTGAGTGTTAAAAGAAAAGGCCAGTCCACGATTGATTGTCGAGAAAAAGTGAAGACTCATTAAGTTCAATGCCTGGAATGTGTCCCTGTAGCATTTTATAATCTTTTTTTTTATTCTGTTCTAACTATCCCATAGTGATGTTCTATTGTAAGAGCTAGTACTTTATTGGATGATTCTTTGCATTAGTGTGAAAATGATACATCGCATTGCGTGTCATTCTAAGCTTGTCTTTTCTTAATGTCTCAGGACTGGTAAACATGTCAGGACAGGGAAGCAACAACAGCGGCAATCCGATGCAAGTATCAAGTCTCCCTGGTGGCTATCAGCCAATGGAATGCGAGTCTTCGCCTCGACATTTGGGGAATCGACGTGTCGTAACAACAAGCTATCCGTCAACTTCGGCCACTGGGGTGTCTGCATCCGGGCCGATGTCCATGCAATCTGTAGACAGCTCCCTGATACAAAGCTCTCTTGGATCGTATAATAGCCTAATTCTCCCTGGTATACCCCATCTGCCTGCGATGATGACCTCACCGATGATTCAGCAGCAGAACTTTTACAATTACGGTTATTCGTCGACTGATGCGCACGGAATAGTCAGACAACCGTCGACAGTCTCAACCGGCAAGCAGAGAGACCCGGAAAGGGAAGATAGTCCTATGGTTGGAGTATGCGTCCAGCAGAGTCCAGTTGCTATTCACTGAAACGAATGAAAGAGAAAAAGTAAATGAAAAAACAAAGGAAACCAACGACGATGATCGATTATATGTACTGTCGCCGCGATCACGGTACCGTCAAAATATATTAGGTGATTATATATACTGTATATACAAAGTTCACGGCGATACGACAAAATCTATCGTACTGTTTATGAAGAGATGGTGAGAAAAAGGAGGGAAATGAGAACGGGCTGTAGGAAAGTTCGAGTCCTTCCCCGTTGCGTTGCTTTGCATTTCGTCGTTTCGTTAGCCCTGGACGAACATCCTGAATTAAAACAAACTCTGCGAATATATAATGCCATTACTGTGTAAAGATGTTGAATGAAAAGCTATCGACATTAGTAACAATACACTGCATCAACTTAAAAGCTTAAAGAATAATAATAATAATAATTAATAATAATAATAATAATAGAAAAAGAAGAGGAAGGAAACATATAAAAGCAGTAGTTAACAAAATGATTCATCTTACAAGAATTTCTTCGTTCGTTCATAAGAGAAGGCGGCTTGGAAAATATATGAGCAGCTCCTCGAAGGAAAGAAAGAATGAAAAAAAACAGAGGCAAAAACGAAGATGAACGACAAAATTCATATTGGAAGAGAAAAGAAAAGATAGAGGTAGGCGATGAGTTACGAAGGAATGCAAAGGAAAACACGAGGGAAGCTTCCTCTTTTCCGTTATTTTTTCTTTCCCTTCTTAGTTTTTCATTTGTCTATCTTAAGAAGCCGACTGGTCTTACATTGGGCACGGATACACCGCGTCCGGCACAGAAGCTTATGATACTTTGCTTATGAGCACGGACAGACAAATATGGTCTAGTGAGGATGAACCCAGCTGGCCTCTCGGGTCCTGCCCGATTCTGCAAACACTCCAAATGCTTTAGTCGCGTGCAACGTCGTTAACAAGTTTTGGCACCCAAACTGTGTGGCCTAGAGAGCGAAAAAGTGATAATTATTATTATTAAAAATGCATTAAACAGGATGAAAAGTAAGAATTACCAGTGTAAGCATATACTCCAATAGAGTTTTATACACAATGTCACGAATGTAAACGGTTTAGCAAGTAATTGCTAGCAAACAGTCGCGTCAAATGCTAGTTATTTGTACAATATACATAGATAAATGATAAGAGTGCAGCTTTAGGATTTAGCTTTTAAGTGTGAAAGATGAAGGCACTGACATTGTAAACTCGACTCTTTTATTTACTTTGATGAATAAAAAAGGAGGACGTTGCAAACGTCAGTTTGTTGCCCATAAACGACTTTAAACAAACGAGGTTTGCATGATTTAACAACAATACATATTTATACAGAAGACAGTAATAAGAAAGTTAAAAGGCAGTATACACGTAAGATTGATCAAGAATGATATAATCATACAAAAACCTAGATACTTTATAATAAACGATACGCGCGTACTCATATACATATGTTTCCAATGGCAGTCGTAATTGATTTTTGCCGTTTCACTTTGATAATTGTAACATTATTTATATTATATTAATATACCCTGGTAATAAGTTTATAATCGTTTTCTGGCATTTGCACTTTCCTTTTCAAACTGGGATTATCCAATCGTATCGATTAAATAAACTTCCAGCATTCATTTTATATTTGGTTTTACAGTGCAAAACAATTTGAAACGTAAACTTCAATGCCAGAATTCGAAAATATTAAATACAAATAAATTGTGTCAATAATGATAAGATAAATATGAAACGACACACGACGAACAATGTAAATTTTCGATACTTATTAATAACATATACTGCAACAAATAATTCTTGAGATACTTTGCATGTTTCTATTCTTTGTTGTGGCGTATAACATTAAACAGATTAACTTCTTTTTCTTTTCTTTTTTTAAATTATTTTATGATATTTTATTGACCGTTTTGTATCATTTTATAGGAATGAAATATTACGAAACACAGATTCGAATGATACTTAAATATTTTATTGTATAAAGTATGTCGGCTTCTCTTATCGGCTTATCGATGTATGACTTTTAGCATTGTTTAATCAGATTTTAAATATCCTGTTTTTAATAATGCCGATTATGAATCTTTTTTTTCATTCGTAATATTATAATTTATATAGAAGGACCTCACCTTAAAATGCGAAACCGTCACGAACAGTTTTACGCCTTTCTATATATCGAGGGAAAGTATTCCTGTAATAATACCTCGGAACAAAATTTCAAACTTGTATTAATTACCTTATTTTTCATTATACGAATCATGAATGAGAATAGAATGTTTGAATTGTCGAGAATTGCTTGTTTAGGTAGGCTGTTTAAAATTTTGCATTTTTTAAATATTTGCATTGTGAAGATTTGCCGATAGACGTAATGACTCGCGAAACGACATTCGTTCGAATTCATAGACCTCTTAGATTTTCGATTAATGAGAATTTATATTTAGTATTTTTACTTCGCCCTAATGTATGACGATCATTGCTTATGTTACGTTAACTTTAAAAGGTATAACGAATTTTTTGTTTTAAGTGGAATAAATGAGAAATGATAAACGCAATGGTGTAATTTCGATCTAAACACGCAATTACTAACAACCACGATCTATTCAATTTTCTATGTTAACACGAAACATTTTACCGTAACGAATGATGCCTCTCGATAACTTTATAAAAAAAAAGCCAGAGAAAGAAATAAAAATGGAGAGAAAGTGTGAGTAAGTGTGTGAGTGAACGAGAATATGGGGGTAAAGGTGTGAAAGAGATTTTTCGAGACGTATGATTTTTCAAAATAGAAACATAGTTTGTCAGATTTGGTCAAGATCTTTTCGTGACAAATTCTGACATTTCGATGATCTTGTTGAACGGCAAAAATCAGTGCGCTCTATAAACGTAGACAAAATGTGTGACGGTTTTCACGCGTTGCCCTCTTCCGAATTCACGTAATTACGTGTTGTGCTCATTAGTCCTCCAAAGAACTGGTACTTTTGCTTCTTCTTTTTTATTTGGGATATTTTGGTACGAGAATGATCGTTTTCGGTAAAATCGTAGCGCGAGAAACTATTGTAACTATAGGACACATTGTCTTTTAAATCTTTCCATCAATGAAAAGAAATCGGCGGAAGATTTAGGTGAAATATTGACTTTTGGGCACAATGCGGCCTTTTTCAACGTATCATCGAAGCATTTTCTCATCTGACGATTGTTGATTTTTAATAAAACTATTACGATTATGTTCTTCATATGAAACAAGAAGTGACAGACTATTATGTCACTTTTATCTATTTTTAACAAATTTTGTAAAATCGCCGCTTAACAATGGAAACGACGATCGTCTGGCAAGACAATGTTACGACGTTAAACAATCTTTTACTTAAATTCGTCCGATATTGACGGTAACTTTGTATACTTCAAAAAAATGGGAAAGAAGGGAAAATGTTTTAAATGCAATTTCATTAACTACTACGAAGAACATCTTGAAGAAGTAATCGGAAGAGCGGCGGTCGGTTATTGGAAAAGGAAAAAAGCAAATTGGTAAAACAAGTACATGTCGGATAACAAGAAGAGATTGAAAAGTTTTCCGTTAGAGACTGGAATTCGTACATTAATACAGCAATAGATTGATTTCAAACGCGCCAATTAATTTTTCATATAAGAACTTTTTACACAGAGAATGCGTTTCAAAATATTTTCATATTTTTCCATTCATAATGTATACGTTTCTTATAGTTTTTGTACCCCGGAAAAATTTGTCCACTCATCAATTGTCGCAAAATGTAGAGTATTTATGCCAATTAGCAAACAACAGAGTTGTATACATTTAAATAGTATAAGAACCGATCACGATTTGTGTTTCAAATAATTTCTCGCCGCATAAATAAACTATTGAATAAAGTCTGTAAGTTTGTTATGCCATTAAAGAATTTTTGTATGTCTTTTATCAATCCAAAATAGGATATGTCATTTCTTCGTATATATGTTAAAAAAAGAAATGGTATTGTACTGCATTACATTTTAGGTAGATTAAAAGATTCGTTTAATAACAAAACGTTGACATTTCGTCTTTTTTATTCGAATTTGAATTGATAATTTAAAAAAATACGCCACTTAATGACCAGCTAATATAAACTTTGAATCAAATTCTTTGAAACACATTGTGACCGGGTTAAAATAACATAAGTTTCCTAACGTCATGTGTAAAAACATTGTGTTCAGAAAATATACTATAATACGACTGATGTATGCCTGTTATGCCATGTGCGAGCATCTTCCGAGAAGAAATGGTAAAGGCACAGCCATTGTTTCTATTTCTTGTTTGATGATCGCATGCGCTAACCGACATAAAAATATAAGGAATGAATACAGAAAAACAAACTGAATTAAGAAAAAATCCGATTTATTAAGATGAAATTAACAAACCTCCATACAAGATGAAAAAAAAGTTGTATCTACCCTGTAAACATTTTCATATTATATTATATTATATTACATTATATTATATTATTATTACTACTACTACTATTATTATCATTATTATTATTATTAACATTATTATTTTTATTATCATTCATCCTGCTATTACTTCTATGGTTATCATTATTGTTACTGTTATGATTACAATTCATATTTTTATCATTATCTTTATTATGATTATTATCATTAGGCTTATTGTTATTACCACTACACTGCTACACCCGCAACTACTACTACTCTACTACTACTACCTACTACTGTTACTGCTACTGCTACTACTACTACTCCTACTACCACTACTACTATTACTTACTATTATTATTATTACTACTACACTATTACTACTACTACCACTACTACTATTACTATTACTACTACTATTACTACTATACTACTACTACTACTACTACCACCACAATCACAACCACCACTATTACTATTATAATTATTCCGGTTATTGCAATTATTGCGATTATTATTATTATATTATTTTTATTTTTATTATATATAATAATGTAATTGAAGATTTGAGACGATATTACATAAGGTTAATAATAAACACACGCATCTTCATTTTTGTCGTTATATATTTTCGTTGGTCTCCTAAAGTCCTAACTTTGAATCAATATTTTAAATTTTGCACATACATTGTACATATTTAGTTTCATTTACGAAAAAAAATGTAACAATTAGGTTTCTCGCATTCTTGTGAATACATTAGATTATTTGTGGGAGCTATCTACTGAAAATATTGTAAGTACTATAAATTAAATTTGATTACAAGGTATACCTTCCACTATAGTGGAAATATAATCCCACCCTGCTTTCCTAATACGTAGCTAATTTTTTCATTCACAAAAGTAGTAGAAAAGTATAGTTTGCTAATAGTAATTTATTGCACTTGAAACTTCTTGTTATAATTAAACTAATCTCAGTTTAACCGACGATGTTTTTTTTTATTTTTACATAGATAAATCACTTATATACGATGCGTTAATAGTGGTGAAGTTATGGTGGTAAAATACCTAATAAGAACATTGTTATCAATTATTTATTTAAACGTTGCCATAAACTCAGTCCCTTAGTGTAGAATATTAACGTAAATGTTAAAATGCCAATTCTTTAATCGAAAAAAAAGGGTCACACTAATATTGAATTTTTGCGCCGTAATTTTATGGAAACTGTTTTATCTACGTTTCCTTATTAAGTGGTAGCCAATCAAATTTCATAATGTAGTAAACACAACGTACTTCAAATAATTGAAAACTACAGTGTGAATTGAGATATCTTTCTTTAGGATATTGTACTTTAATTCTTGCAATAAAATTCAATTTTCTACAAGCATAACTTTCAATATAAATTTCTTTGTATTTTAACTGTATGACGTTCAATGTCTGTACAACGTAGAAAGTAGACAATAAATTGTTCTTTTTATACATTTTTATTAACCCAAATATCGATAATGACAGAGCCAATTCCAACATGTGAAAAATCGAAAAAGATTAATGCAATAAGTAAACAAACCATTCATCAAATTTGTTCCGGCCAGGTAAAATTAACCAACAAACTATTTTTTATTGTTCATCTTCTATAACATATTTTTTACATTTGTACAATAAATTAACTGCAGCAGAAATATTGTATACATAATTTTTAACGTATACTATCGTTTTACGAAAAAAATATTGCCGACTTAATTATATATTAATGTATTTGTATAATATTCAGTACAGCTTTTGCCCAGAAAAAATAAAGCAGGACATTTTCTACCACTATTTTAATATTAACACGTTAACGACCGGGCACGCCAATTGGCGTCTTTACCAATACTAGCATTATCAAACCCCCGGTCGTTAAAGTGTTAATAGAAGTTTATAAGTTTTTATTACTTATAAAATTTTATTTGGTTCTGACTGGCAACGTATTATAACATTCTTGGTGGAATAAGTTAAACATTAAGAATTCTACACTAAATTAACTTTGATTTTTTCGCCTTTACTAACATGCAATGTATTTTTTTTTCTAGGTGGTTCTTGATCTTGCGACAGCCGTGAAGGAACTTGTTGAAAATAGTTTAGATTGCGGGGCTACATTAATTGATATTAAATTGAAGGACTATGGAAAAACATATATCAGTGTGAGCGATAATGGAAGTGGTGTCCTGGAACAAGATTTTGAAGGATTAGGTATTGTGTACGCATAGATATCGTGGTTAAAAGAAACAATAAAATGTATTTTGGAGTAGATGCAACAGAATTATTTTCTATGCAAACCCTTTTTTTTCCAGGATTGAAACATCATACCTCTAAGCTCAGAGACTTTTCCGATCTAACAGAAGTGAATACTTTTGGTTTTCGCGGGGAAGCTCTTAGTTCACTTTGCTCTTTAGCCGAATTGAGCATTACTACAAGACATTCTACGTCCGAGCATGGCTTTAAATTAGAATTTGATAATAATGGTCTGCTGCAAAAGAAGGAACCGTGTGCAAGAGAAGAAGGAACAACTGTGCACGTAAAAAATATATTCAAGTACCTTCCTGTAAGGGCAAAGGAATTTCAGAGAAACCTTAAAAAAGAATATGCTCGCGCTATTCAAGTATTATACAGTTATTGTTTGGTTTCCGTTGACACAAAAATAACATGTTCTAATTTATTGAATAGTAAATCTCCTAGTCTTATAGTTAACACGGCAAGCTCGAGTAATATTTTGAACAATATTAACATAGTTTTTGGGAAGAAATCGACAAATGGACTTATCAAATTTGATTTATTACCTCCCGACGAAGCAACGTTACAAGAATATAATTTACCGAATAACATAGTTGTGGATTTTGAATGGGATTGCTATGTGAGCAGTTGCGATCACAACATCGGACGCTCTGCTCCTGATAGACAATTTTTCTATATAAACGGTCGACCATGCGATCTGACAAAAGTCAGCAAATTAATCAATCAAACATATCACAAGTATAACACCAAACAGTATCCGTTCATCTTTCTGAATTTAAAGTTAAATAAACAATCGACTGATATTAATGTAACTCCGAATAAAAGGACTATATTCTGTACACAAGAACACTTGATACTAGCTACACTAAAATTCAGTTTAACATCAAAGTGGGATCCATTACAAGGTGTATTGAATGTAAAGCCTATATCGGAATTAAATTTCGGTGTAAAAAGGACAATTTCACCTACAAATATCAATCCTCCAAAGAAAAGATTTCACAATTTAATTGTTTCATCAAATACAGAACGTACAAAAAATGATAATGTCCAGTGCGATAATGAACATGAAATTATTCGGCACGAAAGTGACAAAGTGCAATCTGATATAATAGGCCAAATAAAGATATTGGGTGATGCAGTAATGTCAATTAACATTTCCATGATAAAACAAAAGCTTCAAGAAAAACAGAACGCTGTATCTGGATTCTCAACTAAAAATACGAGAATCAAATTTAAAGCCCAAATCGAATCGAACCAAAGTTCTGCTGAGAATGAACTGAAAAGGCAGTTAACAAAGGAGTCCTTCCTGAAGGTCGTAACGTTTGTATTTTACTATATTAATAAATCCCGTTCTATAATTTTATACAACTGTTAAAAGAGGAATACTTTGCAGATGGAGATAATAGGACAATTTAATCTCGGTTTTATTATAGCTCGTCTGGAAGAAGATCTTTTCATTATCGATCAGCATGCTACCGATGAAAAATATCGTTTTGAAAAGCTGAATAATGAAACACAATTAAAAACGCAGAAATTAATTATTCCAAAGCCTATGAGTATTTCTTCGCTTAATGAGACGATACTGATCGAACATCAAAAAACGTTTGAAGACAATGGTTTCTCCTTCAATATACATTCTGAAGGTAAATATGCTACTGGCAAGGCTTTTTAAATTGCAATCATAAGCAAACAATACTGGGTCTATTCTGACAATTCTAAACAAAACGAACAGCTTCAGTTCAATCATTACTCTGTACGGGTCAAAAATGATCCAACGCCAACTTCCCGGCTTGCTATTCGGTGTACCGGTATTTATCCTTTTAAAAAAAATGTCAATTTTATGTTTTAGCTGAACCTGGAGGTCGCGTACAACTCATAGGTATACCAGTTAGCGGAAACTGGCAATTTGGACAGGAAGATATAGAAGAATTGATTTTTCTCATTAGAGAAGGTGGTATAGAGAATAAAGAAAACAGTATGTATCGACCAAGTCGAATAAGACAAATGTTAGCATCTAGAGCTTGTAGAAGTGCAGTTATGATTGGCACAGCTCTTGGTAATAATGACATGCAAAAGTTAGTTACGCAAATGGCACAAATGGAAAATCCATGGAGTTGTCCACATGGTAGACCAACTATAAGGCATTTATTATCATTAAACCTTGTACGTAAATAAATCGTATTTTACATGCCCTATGTTGTATATAAAAACAAAATATATATTTACGACGGCCAAATATAATCGTATCAAAATTGAAAAATATACGATTAATATTAAACCCATCGTTATACAAATAAAAAAACATGAGGTTATTCGGAATAACTTTATAAACAGTGGATTAATAAAGAGATTGATTTATTATACACTAATTGTACGAAATACATTAAATCCTGAATGTGCCGTCGATATTATCACTCCAGGACATTGAGGATGCCAATGCAATTCTTTAATATCAGTTTGGCCTTGATGTACGAACAATAACTGTGGAGGCAATTCTTTAAGTTCATTACTTTCAGTTTCTTCCGACTGATCAGCCTCTAGTGATAAATCCCACTGCGCAATTTGATCGTCGGCACCACCGGAAGCAAACACAGTTGCTTCCTCAGGGTGCCATTCTATGGTTGTAACAGGTGCAGTATGCTGCTTAAATACAGCTAATGGACTCGAACTATTTGGGCCAAATTGACGCAAGTCCCATACACAGATCAATCCATCATCACCGCCAGATACAAGGAACTGGCTCTCTTTACGATTCCATGAAATAACGTTAACGTCAGCGGTATGCGTACCAGATGCTGTTAACATGCAGGCAGATTGCGGACTCGCTCTTGTATCCCAAACTTTGATACTGTTAAAGACAGATTGGAATAAAAATTGAGGATTAGATAGTTACAACAATGATTGCAGAAGGTACTAAAACAATTACAGATAGCGTGTATTTTTATAAGCTTAATCAGAATTATACCTTTTATCAACAGAGCACGAAGCAAGTACATGTCTCTCATTAGGAGACCATTGAATATCCTCGACGCTGTGAGGTGAATGCGAATTATAAGGCCTTTGATCTACATGCCAAGTGGCCGAGTTATTGCCATCGCTGAGACACCATATGTGAATGTTGCCCTTGCAGTCACCAGAAGCTAACGTGCCAGTTTCTGTTGGACACCAATCAAGTCCGTACCCTTCCGAGACATGACCTTTAAAGCTAAATAATGGTTTGACGGCATCATTCTTCTCACACTTCTTACGATACGCACGAAGCAGTTCCTCATTCTCAAGTGCCTTTAACTGCTCGTCCAGGTTCCAAATATGTACACGTCCTAGTTCGCTCCAACTGGCTGCTAAAGGTGCTTCGCCAATTTTGGTGTATCTGGTAAAGCAAACTAACATATTTTACTCTGCCATAAACTTTTCATCGTAATAATTAACATAAATAGTGTCAGTAAATTAAATCTAGAACAACTCTATAAGATTACACGTGTATTATTCACCTTACTCTGTTAATGCAACCTTGGTGCTTTATCGGCGCGACAGACATTATGGGCTTATTTGTACCGTCTTCATCGTCTAATTCGTCATCATCTGATTCATCGTCAGAATCATCTTTCATTCCGTGCAGATTTCTCATTTTCATGACAAGCAAATTATTAACGTGTGTTTTAGCTGCTTGTGTTCCAGAGACGAGGTACATACTCAAAGGGTAGTCTTCCCTTTTATTTCCCGCATTGTCTAAGATTACATCGAAACTAAGGCAAGGAGCGCCAGATTGCGCATGATGTAACATTCGATATGCTGTTTTATCAACGACAAGTTCTTCTCCAGGCTTCAATGATTTTCCAGGAAGATATACACCGGATTCATTATTCTGATCCTCTTCCTCTTCTGCGTCATCGCTTTCTACGGAATCCTCTTCGTCGCTATCACTGCTACTAGTTTCCATATCGTCATCATCGTTAGCCTCATCCATTATTGGTTTGCACTCCATATCTTTAGGAATTTCTTTATGAAATATAGTCATCTTAATAAGGGTACGTCTATAACGAGAAATAATAAGAAACCTAACCTCACATGTGACTTAATCGTTCAATATAAAAGAAATGTAAGAGTTTGATGGAAAAAAAAGTAAGTAAAACGATGTTAAAGTTCAGTATATTATTTTAAAAAATTGAACATACGATTTTGAGAAACACTGATTGCTAATGTAGACGTTTTTGGAACAGAAATTACCTTCTGACACAGCTCGAACGCACGTGGTCGAACACTGTTTGAGAAACGCGCGCGCATAAAATCTGATAAATGTGTGTATTTGAACTCTCGTAAAAGTGACCGCTACTTGTATTAAAATTTTGTCCGATTATTGTTTTCATTGTACTTTATTGGCAACTTTTTGTGCGAATCAAATCATTTCAATTTGAAACAATACAAGTTTAATAACATTGATGAATGTGAAATTACAGTAATATTCGACTAATGACATTTGACGAAAAGTCATAGAAAATTTAAATACATAATTACAAAAAACGAAGTCTACAAAAATTCATGGTATGCCCATGTAATCTATATTTCATTTTACATTAAATAGTTATGCTAATATTCTTTTCTGCTTTACGATCTATAAGGAGGAAAATTTCATTTCTTCTTCTTTTAAAACACATATTCTAAGCAATCTCTACTTGCAATTATTGGAATATTTCAGTCTGTGAACTATACCGTGACTCATAATATGCAAAAGGCTGTAACTATTACACGAACAAATACAAAGCATTATCACATACCATCAAAAATCTTAAGAAAAGAACAAAAAAAACTCTTGAGGTATAGATATGTTTCGTTATGACGTTTGTAACATTCTTCAAGTATATTCAAACAACATGAGAAAAACATTCTAATTGTGGAATTTCCTTTTGCTTCAAACACCATCCACTTTACGTATGAAACTTCTGTTATTTAAGTATGTATTAAGTATCGTTTCCCCAACAAAATTGTGACAAACTGAAAAGAGATGAAAAAAAAAACTGCTCCTTTAGGGACCAGTTTATTAACTAATTTATATGAATAAACATAACGTCGAAAACAGTATAGACAATGATAATGGTGATCACGTTGATTGCAATTATGATAATAGTAATAATAGTGTCTGTGGCAATAATAGTATGAATAGTAGAATAGCAGTATTAATGACAATAGTAATAGTAGTCATAGCAATAATGATAGTAATTATATTGTTATGATAACAAGACCTGCTGCAATTGTAATACAAATATCATTAAAAAAAGAAGAAAAAGAGAAACAAATATGAAGACAAAAGAAAAGAAAAAGGAATATACAAATAATGCTGTTTCAGGCATGAAATACAACTTTAGTATTTGTTGTAATTGTACGAAAGGAAAGGAGCAGCAACGAATATCTAACATTTGATGGCAATTGTTCACGCAAATGGATGGCATTTAATATTAGCTGTGTTTGTTCAGATGAGGATTGTTACTAGAATTATTCATTAACTCAATTGATGTCACAGTGGTATGCGAGTGATGCGATGGTGAAATATTAGGATTATGCCGAGGATTAGTATTGTGGAGGCTGTGTATGTAAGAACGCTGGACAGGCTTGTGCTGAGCAAGCTGAAGCAAGGCCTCCGGTATAGAGAACCACTTTCGCTTTCGACCGATAGCACGCGAGTCTTCCCATTCTGGCAGCTCCTCGGTTACCCGCATAACCCATACTTGTGTTCTATGTTTGTGTTCCACATTCTAAAAAGGGAAATTACTATTTCTTTAAACAGAATATTTAGTTTATACATGCTTCTTTAAAATGGTATTGTGCTTTTTATACTACATTCATTTTTGCCAAACATTTGTATACCATATTCGATGAAAATAATACCTCAAATATGCCAAGACATCTGCCTAATTGCCCTAAGACACCAGCCTCTTCCCTAACTTCTCGTAGTGCTGTTACTGCGGGTTCTTCCTCTGGTTCAACACCTCCACCAGGTACGATCCAACTATCAGGTCTTCGACTGGACGTAACTAACAATACCTATGATGACATTATGTGTTATATAAAGGTTCCAACATATATTCAAACTCTAGAAAGGAATATAGTAATAGCTGTTAAGATAATAGTTACCGCAATAATGAAATGAATAAATACTAACTGCCATCTGCTGGCTTACCTCATCCTCGAGATCGTTTTTGACGCAGATACATGCAGCTCTACGTCTATAACCTTCTGAATCGTAAATACGGATTGAATTTGGTTTTTCCTTGACCATGATCGATTACTAAAATTACAAAATTATGCCATAAATTCATATTTGTCAAACGGCCAGATAGGCCAATCTGTACGCCTGCATTGTCTTAACGTTGTTTGAAGCCGACATTTCATCGACATAGAATTAATTAGCGAAATTTTATTCATCACATAATTGATTCGAATGTTCTTAATCTTCGTCCGTATAAAAGGACGACCTTTTCTCTGAGTAACGCTATATCACTTTAATACCACTAATGTTGTCCTTGCAGAAACTTATTATAACCTCAAAACTTTTAAAGTATTCACTAGGCAAGTAACTCCCCCTAGATTGCATTTTCATCGCAGGTTAAAGGGGGCATATTCAACGTAATCATTTCGCAAAGATTATACAGTCATCATACGTTTCATAATGAAATGGATTTAAGGAAATATATTATTGTTCAACAAGTTTGAACATGGAGAATAACATATAGAAATTATATTTTCAACCGTTGCCTAAAATATAACAATTATTATTATTAACTTTGTTATCTTCCACACAAGTTTGAAAATATAAAACTATTTAAATTAGGCTATCGTTAATATTAAATATTGTTCGTACTACATATATTACTGTGACCATAATCATCATCATCAGTCTATGAATAATTACAGCGTATCTAATTGTAATTATATATTAAATAAGAACTGCCTTCCTCTCATTCCAATACGAAATTATAATAAATTCAGTATTAGCAATGATTATTTAAACTATCTTTACGTTCTGTAACTTAATCTTATAAAAAATGAAATTAATTTATTTTTAATAATTGGTAGTGGCATCTAACAGAAAATTCACGAAACTACTAATGCCTCTGCCATATTTACACTCAAAAATATATTGTACAAATTAAATTTCGTTTTCTTAGTAAAATAATGTTGTAACGCGTGTTGTGGGTTTGAAACTCGATTTCAAGAACTTTGAGTTTCTATTAAATTCATTTTGTGTCAAATTATCTTACATTTTTAACAGTAAATATTGACCACAGACAAGACATAAGAACCTACCTCACTCTCATCGTTACCAACAGAAAACGATATTCAGTTTAAATATTATTCTACCATGCATAAGTTGCAAGTGCTGTAAATTTACATTATCTTTCTCTATTGTACTTTTTATCTTACATAAATATTAGGTTAAAACTAGCATTGCATTTAGTTGTAACATGTATACATCTTTACATTATCTACATCTTACATTATAATGAAGATAGATTTGAAAGAATAGTTCTTACTAGCCACTTCTTATCTCTTCATTGCACTTTTATTATACATCCTTCCCTTTCCGAACCTATTCTCGTATCTTTTCATCTTGCCTTTTACTTACCACGTTCTATTTCTTAACCGGCCTCTATGTTATTAATTATTGACCCTTCCGTCTTTACTTAGGTACTCTGGTAGTCTTACAATTTTAATATATTTAGACCTTCCTGTATTTCTTTGCCTCGTTCCTGCTGTTGTATTTCACAGTGTCTTCTTTTAAGGCCAACCACGACTTCCTTTACTTTGCTTCTCATCAAATTCACTTCTGTTTGATTCATTCCATTCTTTCTCAAATAATCCTCTCTTTTTCTTATGCTTCTAGTGTGGACCTCCCCTATTTTTTTTCCCTCTAAACATCCCTTACAAATTTTTCTTTCTCCTACTAATATATTCTTTGTGTGTTCAGGTTTCTTGGGAACGATTGAGGACCATTGACCTTTCACAAAAGCAAGAAAGAAGAAAGAATAACTTCTCCCATACTTTAGTTATAGTAAATTGGTTTAGAATAATAGTTTGTAACTATTAACCCGTAAGTTTGATTTAGAACAATTGTGTAATTTACTGTTATGTATATCTATTACATAATTTATATTATATTCAGCTTATGCAGTAGATCTTATATAAATTTTTATATTTTTTTTATTACAAGTTCTACTGAATGTGCTACATATAAAATAAAAGATATAATATAATAAATACTTTACGTATACACAAGTTACACAATTGCTGTAATTTAAAATAAGCTTCAGCATATAAAGTACGTAAATTCTATTATAAGTTTTATCTGTAAGATATATTGTAAATTAACTTCAAAGAATAGCTAATAAGTATTAGATTATTTATGTTTATATATAAACGATGTATAGTAGATACTATAGTAGATACTATAGTATCTTTTATATTACATAAATGTTAGTTTAGAATTGATACAAGATTTAGTTGTACAATGTATTTTAAATAGATATAAAAGAATAGTTCGTAAGTATTAGCTTGTAAATTTGAATTACAACATTTTTGTAACTTGTATCTTCACTGATTAGTTTAAATAAATGTTCAATGAAAAGAATTCCACTGCTCTTTTTAATTTCACACCTTACCAATCCTTTAAAGAACCTAATTCCGATTCCTTATACAAGAAGTACCGTGGACGAACTTTAAATGCAAAGTCCTAAAGCGGGAAACTTGTCAAAATGGCCCTATACGTTATTAAAATAAGCGCTGAGAAATTCCTGTAACGTGACGTCATTTCCAAGAATTGCTGCGATGAAAGACCTCCTCGCATATCATATTCTCCTGATACAAATCCACGATTTTCAGCGAGATATTTTTGGCAGAAACTCGGAAATTTCAGCGCTCGGAAATTCCTGGAATGTGACGTCATTTCTGAGAACGAATACCTCCTTGCATATCATATTCTCCTGATACAAATCCAAGATTTTCGGCACTTAAATTTCTACCGAAAATCGTGGGTTTGTATTAGGAGAATATGATGTGCAAGGAGGTATTCGATCCCGGCAGTTCTTGGAAATGACGTCACGTTCCAGGCATTTCCGAGCGCAAAATTTCTGAGTTTCTGGCAAAAATATCTCGCCGAAAATCGTGGATTTGTATTAGGAGAATATGATGTGCGAGGAGGTATTCGTTCTCAGAAATGACGTCACATTCCAGGAATTTCCGAGCGCTGAAATTTCCGAGTTTCTGCCAAAAATATCTCGCTGAAAATCGTGGATTTGTATCAGGAGAATATGATATGCGAGGAGGTATTCGACTTCACCAATTCTTGGAAATGACGTCACGTTCCAAGAATTTCCGAGAATTTAAATTTGAAGAGCACCCATCAAGACGTATTAATTCCTTAACAATTAGCGCCAACGTTAATAATGTTCAGGTCCATTTTTACAAGTTTCTCGCTTTAGGACTTTGCATTTAAAGTCCGTCCACGGTACTTCTTGTTTAAGGAAGTGGAATCAGGTCTTTTCAAGGATAGGTAAGGTGTTAAAATAAAGAGAGCAGTAGAATTCCTTTTATTGAAGATTTATTAAATTAATTAATGAAGATACAAGTTACAAGAATGTTGTAATTCAAATTGTACAAGCTAACACTTATGAACTATTCTTATATATCAATTCACAATTAATCGTACAAGTAAATCTTGTACCAATTCTAAACTAACATTTATATAATATAAAGAATATTATAAATATAAATGATCTAATACTTATAAACTATTCTTTGAAGTTATTTTACAATACATATTCTTACAGATAAAACTAGTACTAAAATTTACACAGTTTACATGCAAAAGCTTATAAATTTGAATTGCAGCAATTGTGTAACTGGTGCATATGTAAATTATTTATTATATCTTTCATTTTACATTTAGCACATTCAGTAGAACTTGTAGTAAACGTACTATTAAAGTTTATATAAGATCTACCGAATAAACTGAATATAAAATAAAATATATAATAGATATACATAACAGTTAATTACACAATTGTTCTCAATTAATCTTATGCGCTAATAGTTACAAACTATTCTTATAAACCAATTTACTATAACTAAAGGTTAACTAAAGTATGTGGCAAGGGTTATTCTTTCTTCTTTCTTCTTTCTTGCTTTTATGCATGATGAGATACACTGGTTAATGCTCCTTACTCCTTGGATGCAAAACCTGTACACACAAAAGATATATTAGTAAGTATGTAACAGGTGAAAGAAACATTATTAAAGGATAGTTAGAAGAAAAGAAAATAGGGAAAGACCACACAAGAAGTATAAGAAAAAGGGGGGGATTATTTAAAAAGGAATGGAATGAATCAAACATGAATGAATTTGATGAAAAGAGAAGTAAAGAAAGTGATGGAGAGTCTTAAAGACCAAATGTATAATCGAAATGAAATATGGGGATAAGTAATGGGATAATGTGTAAAGTAGAGAAGGTTGGCAAGAAAGAGTGGTGGAGAAGGATGCATAAGTTAAGATAGTAATCTAAAGTTAAGTTATATGTACACTAAATGGAATATTTCATAGCTGTGAGGCTGACATAAAAGGGAATACTAATGTTAGTATGTAATTACTGCACAAAGGAAGATTTATTGAAAGAAAAAAATATTTAGACGTATTACACTTACATCAGCCTTCGTTGTAATCCCACAAAACCAACTTAATATAAGTGAACTACATGGCAAGAGTTATTCTTTCTTCTTCCTTCTCTTTCTGCACAATGAGAATTGGTGGTCAATGCTCCTTATCCTGTGCTTACGAAACCTACGCACACAAAAAATATATTAGTAAGTATGTAACAGGAGAGAGAAAGATTGTTAAGGGATATTTATAGCAAAAAGAAAGTGGGGTAGGCCAAACTAGAAGCATAAGAGAAAGAGTTTTTTAAAAGGAATGGAACGAGTGTGACAATAGTAAATTTGATAAGAACGGAACTACAGGAACTAACGGACAGCCTTCAAAGAAAAATAAAAGAAGCAAGATATAATGAGAGGTTTAAATATATTAAAACAGGAGCAGTACGTACCAAAATGAAAAACAGCGTTCGCGTTTGCATGTGTGGCGAGCCGGGATGGCGGAGTGCATAATGTGAGAGTGACGCCAGGTGGGGGGCGATTAGCTTTTGTTTTGGCAGTCTCCGAATGGTCTTCGAAGCGAGCGAGGCCATTATTATTCAATAAAGATATTCTAACACGTTTTCTACTATTCCGCAGCCTTTTACGTTCTTATCCTGACCTATGTATGATAGATTGATATGCTACAAAAATAAGGAGAGAACAGGAAAGAGTCAGCGATTAATAGGTAAAAAATGACTTAGGAATTTGAAATGAAACAGAGAGGAAATAAAAAGATGTAAAATACATGTGCGATAAAGAGATAAGAATAATGTAATACTTAAGGTAGAAAAGGTTTTAAAAGGAAGAGCGAAACAGATGATGAGAGTACAAGAGTTAAGATAGCATTGCAAAGATAGGTTATATGTACACTAACCCCACCTTTCATTGCTGCGAGACCGAAATAAATGATAATACTACTATTAGTATGTATTTATTATATGCTAGGAAATTTATTTAAAGAAAGAAATAGTCACAAAAGGATTTACCTTTGGTAAAGAGCTCGATTGTTGTAGAACAAAACGGGATATGTAACTTACAATGTCACTATACATATTAATGTATGTGTTTGCTGACACTTTATTTATATGTAAAAGAGAATACGAAACGATTTTAGAGCATTAATATCTTCATTTTATAAATGAAGACATCAATAACCAAATATCATTACTATTTATAAAGAAGTACTTGAAATTTCGTACCACTAATATCCCTGTTTTATCTATACCCAAATGGTATTTAGTATCGCCATCTATACGGAACTCCTTGAACTACTCGTGCCAGCTATGGTATCACCATCTATGCGGAACTTCTTGCAACTACTCGGGCCCCTACCATATCTACACTTAGGGTAAGTAAGAGGCGGGAGTAGTTTCAAGGTGTGTTGCATAGATGGCAAACCAATAACACGCACTGTAGATATGGCAGAGATCCGCGTAGTTTCAAGCACATGTTTACAGATATTAATTAATTAATGAATTATAGTATATACATGGATATCTCGTTTATAGAAAAAATGGTATCTTGAGAAATAAGAAAATGTAATTCCCAAGGCGAAATAAATATTATCTTGCAGACGAATTATCTCTAGTGCTTCAGTAAACAGAAGAATCTATATAAGAAGCAGGATAATAAATGATACATAATTTTTATAACTAAAACTAGATACAACAATGAAAACGAGAATTCAAACGTAATTGCAACAAGAACTTGAGCCTCTGTGCACTTAAAGAACTACAGTGAGCAGTAATGCCCACTCAATGTTCGCTGGTTGGGGGTGCCAAACGGACCCTGTGCGGGAATGTGCTTACCAGTAATTACCAGTTCAAGCTCATAGCTTTTCGGCGTGCTCGGTTTAGACTGTGTTGGTCACACTTTTGTCCAGGTAACGAGAGTGAGATATATTGAGGGCCATTGCTTATCACAAGTGGAGACAACTCTGGCGCAACCTACATCCTCGATACATCGGAGCAGGTCCAAAAATCGGTAGGGATGACTCCGCGAACATTAATTGTGGCAAAAACGAATATTAAGCGGCCATTATTGTACATTGGATCCTAAGTGCAATACGCAGTCTATTCGCTCGAATTATTTTCCACATAATTATCAAACGTCTCTTAAACGTTTAATAATTATACGATAAATAATTGATTGCCCAGGTCTCACCACGTGGAGGTTACTGCGCATGGAGACCCACCCTAGCCACGGCCCTTCCACCCTCCAATTCAAATGTACAAGCTAACACTTATGAACTATTCTTATGTATCAATTTACAATTAATCGTACAAGTAAATCTTGTACCAATTCTAAACTAACATTTATATAATATAAAGAATATTATAAACTATTTTAAACTAATACTTATAAACTATTCTTTGAAGTTATTTTACAATACGTATTCTTACAGATAAAACTTATCCTAAAATTTACACAGTTTACATGCAAAAGCTTATAAATTTAAACTGCAGCAATTGTGTAACTGGTGCATATGTAAATTATTTATTATATCTTTCATTTTACATTTAGCACATTCAGTAGAACTTGTAGTAAATTAAAGTTTATATAAGATCTACCGAATAAACTGACCATAAAATAAAATATATACTAAATATGCATAACAGTTAATTACACAATTGCTCACAATTAATGTTATGCATTAATAGTTACAAAGTATTTTTATAAATTAATGCAAAGATACATGTTACAAAAATGTTGAATCTACCCGTACTCCTGTTTTATCTAGACTCTGTGGCCCGCAACATCGCCCTCTATAAAGAAGTTCTAGAAACTACTCGTATACCTGCCTTATCTACGTTTAGTGGCTTTAGAGGCGCCATCTATAAACAGCTGCTTGAAACTACTCACTAGTTTAAGTCGATATATGGCAGAGGCACGAGTGGTTTCAAGCACTTGTTTACAGATGACAGCACTATTGCCCCAATTTGACTGCCATACCGACTTAGAAATTTGACCACAGACGAGATATCGTAATAATGCCTCAATTGCATTATAAAGCCTCGAATTGCATGATTAATGATTATTTGATTTCAATGGTCGCTCTCGGTTAGCGTCCAACTTTAGGACTACCGCACTCTTTAATGACACGCCGCAGGTATGGATAATCATGTAGTTTCTCGGTTAGTATTACATGATCTATTTAAATATTCAATTATTACTAGATCACTTGGAGATTATACAATAGACTATTTACGTATATTACAAATTATAAATCTGATCTAACACCAAATCCAGGGCCAGGTGGTGGAGATGTTAAAGATGTCAAACCACCCGCTGGATCTGCCGCAAACCTGGGTGAATTCTGTGGACCTGGTGGTGGCCTTTCTCCCTTCTTCAGAGCATTTATTATAGTTGTAGCACTTTCAGGAGTCAGGTCTTCCTACAAGATATATTTGCATTTGTATTAACAACACTCAAATGTATTAATCTATGATAGATATAAGATATCATATTTGTAGTATCAATCAAAGATATTTATACCGCAATGATTTTGTATTTCTAATACTAGACTGATGATTCGTTAATGTTACAGTAAAGTAATTTCCCTCCGCGATATTGAAAACAGTTACAATAATTAATTCTAATTGCACCATCCTGTGAATAATTTTCTATAACAAGCATACTTACATAGTAGTCGTCATTTACTTGAAACATGGGCGCGTTGGCGCAAGCACCAAGACATTCCACTTCAGAAATTGTGAATAATTTATCCGAAGACATTCCGCCGATATTACAATTCGTTGCTTTAGTTACAGCATCAACGATAGAGTCAGAGTCTCTTAACCAGCACGGTGTACAAGTACAAATTTGTACATGATATTTTCCCATTGGCCTCCTATTGAACATTGTATAAAATGTAGCCACCTCGTACACTCGCATGTGCGGCAAATTTAATATCTCTGCTACTTTATGCATAGCAGAAATGGGTAGCCACCCGTGTTGACGTTGAGCCAAATCCAACAAGGGTATCATTGCACCGCGTTTATGGCCATCGGGATAAATTTTTAAGAGTGCGGTGATGCGTTTCTTATTTGCTTCATTGAACTCGAATGGTATACTGGGATTATCAACTTCGCTATCTCGATGCTGTTTAAATGAAAGTTAACAATTGTTAATTGATAAATTTAGTCCAAATGTACGTTACTGTCATATGTATTACTATATACGATATACTTACGACAAACAATTGATCCGATGATCGCACCGTTGAAGTTTGCAAACCCCTAACATTCTTGCAATTCTGTTTGGCAAAGAAAATAACAGCAATTAGTGAAAGGTTCGTATAATTGTTCAAGCCTTCCATCGTTTCTATCGTTAATAAATATATAGTCGAAGAATAATGTCTATTATGCATGAAAAATAGTATCGGTAATGTAGATACCCGGCTGTTTCGTGTCAATATTTGACACTAACACTGTTCGTCAAGTTTCGAAACCTTTTCCCCTTTTAGACAGGATAAAAATATCCAAAGTAATTCAATAGTTTTGATGCGCAGTAATTTGGTTAATTTAATTAGAGATCTGTCTTGGAAGAATAATAATACGCGGTGAATATATATAAACAAATAAAGTTACATAAGATTATCGAAGAGGTTAGGTTAGGTTAGATGTTATCACCTTGCAGCATTTAATACTAAAATGTCAATAAAGAATAACTTACGTAAATAGCACGAATTGCACGCGAAGGTACAAACATGGTCACGACGTTACTGTTTTATTTATTGCTACTGCACTTCGTTACTTCGTGTACACTTTTGTAGCATTAACATTCACATCGCACTGTGAGGAATAGCAAGCATTCCTCTGTCGAAGCGCCACCTGGTTGGCCATCTGTTACTTAAAGTAACTTACTTTAGATTTACTGCATTTGTTTAAAGTTTAAACAATAGCACTAACATGGAAACCATCATATTACATATCAGTGGATTCGGAAAAAAATGTCGGTTCTTTTTTGTTATTATGTAAATTGTTGTATCTCTTAAAATAATGTAACAATAAATTTGTTCGTTATAAACAAACTAATTTTTCCAAAATCTGCCACCACTTTTTGTTTTCCCTCAAGAAACCATGCAACTTTTGCTTAAGAAGTTTATTTCTATCTGTGACAGTTTTGGAGATACCATTTTTATGCTGAAATTTCAAGGGGTGATTTCACCCCTAAACTTGCGATTGGGCCGCTATAAAAAAATACGTGTCCGTATACGTGATACCGTAATACGTGAAATACGTATTCTTTCCCAGTATAATGATATTAAATCGCAGTTAAGGATATTACGAAGTAATATTAATTAAAGAATTAAGATCAACCTGTCTGCCTTATGCATTGTATTTTATTGTTCATACAACTAATCACATTTATTACACCACAATACACAACGGTACACTTAATAATTTAATCGAATCTAAATCGTAATCATGGTACAACAGTAATCGATTAATAATGTGGAGGTATAAATAGCACATTTACTGTGACATCGTTTATACTTTATGATATACAACTGGTCAAGAATTTCGTAAAATATCGAGACCTGCATCGTTAATCTTTCATCTACAGTGTTACCTCGCGATTAATTCTTAATAAAACGGTGCGATGTCTCGTATCAACACCTCTCCAAGTAGAATCGAACAACGTAACTAAAGACAATTTTATCGTTACACTGCAAACTACTTCCTTTACTGTATACGACACTGAAAGATCATTTAATTCCCACCTGTCTATTTTTTGCAATCTGTTTTACGCATACATACATATATATTTGACAAAGAAACATCCTTTCATTTCTAACAATATCACTTTGTTAATTAATTAGAAAACAGATTTACCGTGAGGGTAAATGGTGTCTTTATAAAAAAAACAGCTTAATAAATTGATTTCACCGTGAAATTCTCGTACAAGATGAAAAGAATGCAAAAAATGAAGGTGTTACATTGTTGTAAGTCTCAAGCCATTCACGAAAGAAAAGAAAAGAATGATTGCAAGATGTGTGTTTTAATAAATTCGAGGGCGACAGAAAGAAATGAAACACGCGTGCTCGGGACGCGTAATAAAATTCAGGTCGATCATCGTCAAATATCATCAACGATTTAATCGAAATAACAAGCCGAATTGGAACGATCGAATCTTCGCCGTCTGTTCATCGTATCTGTAAAGTGTATCATTTCTCTCTAACACTCAAATATATGTACTAATTTTGCGTTATAGCTGATATATTTTTCACTTAATACTAAAGCTCTATTTTACGTTGGTACATTTTATACACGTAATTGTAGCATAGGCGACGGAGACAGTTCAGAGTCTTCGATAGTTACATCCCGCGAACAATGAGATAGTAATAATTAAAGCACGAATCTCTCAGAAAACAGAAATTCCCCCGCCGTTGATGGTTAAACACAATGGTCTCTCAATTGAGTATTACAATATGTCCACTACCATTAATCTTCGCTTGCGCGGTCCTGTTTTTTTATTTCTAAAACAAGATTGTTGGATATGTTCTTAGTTAGCTCATTGACGAATCGGGTTTAAGTTAAATCAGGAGTAATATTCAGACGGAAGAAATAGAACAGAAAATGTTTACTTTATTTACGTAACTGTATGTTGCAATAAAAGGTTTCTCTTTTTCTTAAGATTCGTCGAAAGGGTTGTTCCGACAGGGCCACGTAAACCAAGACTTAAATAGTAAGGTACACCATTCTATGCTAGCTTTTTTTTTCCTTCGCAAGTCGGCTATTACGATCACACGAACACTTGCGTTCGATATTCATTAATATTGTAAGTACATAGATACATCGTTGATTGTGGTATATAAACCGCAGTTAATTGTCTTCTGTCGAGGAATTAAGTATACCGTTTTATAATCAGTCCGTGATATTTCTGACGAAATTTGCAAATGATTAATTTTGTAATTTCGCTATGAATGAAACTTCGATTGTATTCTAGTATAGAGTTTGGCATTTTCAAAGTCCACCACAATTCCATTTTTACCTTCCACCCGCTCTGCTCGCGTCTCAGTAGAAAACTTACGAGTTAAGTCTTTTTTTTACAAGTCGAATGAAGCGCTTTTTTGGTCGTGAAATTCGGGTGATACGAAATATTGATATAAAATGATTATTTTTGAACGGTATTTCCCAAATTTATCTTTTCTGAATTTCGAGCCAGACGGAGCTTATCTAATATGTTGGCGGTCGTGTAGCGAAGATATTGTATTCTTCAAGGAACGCGTGGTTGTTATTGCAAATCGTTTCGAAACAGAATTTGCGCGCTTCGAAATTGAACCAAAAAGGCACACAAAAATGTCACTTCAGTAATACGACATAGAAAAATGAATTGAAACGCAATGATTTCTTCGCGTGCACATTTCGAACTTTTGGAATTAACGAATTTTGTTTTATTACTAAAATCAGATATGCACCATGATACAAATATGTAGAGACACTTTATTGCAAGATCGATTATGGTTTCATTTTAAACCGTTCAGAAAACACTGGGAACGTTCTCGAAAGGTGTTCGATAATAGTCTGCCTCGCTTTATAATAAATCGGCAGCGTAGCCAATTGTTGTGCTTTGTAACATTTCAATAAAGCGAGTAAAGAAAACTCGAACGAAAAGCTGCACACGATGCACGCGTTCGACGCTGTTAGGAACATATGTATTTCTTATTTTTTTTTCTTTTCAAGCACATCATTACGGTGGTCAATTATTCGTTTAATTCGTTACACTTGTATACGCGAGAGTCGTTCACAGTCAGTTTCGTTTAACCATTAACATTCTCCGTTTTATTTGTAAAATTCTCATAATCGGGCCTCGGGTTTTCTTTGTTTCTCTTTATTGTCGAAGCATCATGCGAATAGTATATACGGGGGGAGTAAACAACCCCTACAACTTCGGAAGAACAATACATTGTGTGTCACGTAAACGCAGGATTGTTAAAAAGTTAATTGAATCACTTGTTTAACGCATATACTTCTTGATGCCGTACGATAGATAGCAAGAATGTATTATATGCCGTGTAAGTAAATGCCATTCAATTAATGTCTTGTCAAATACATTCGACGATAATTAGGGCAGTGGCATTTATCGTGATTATTTCATGCAAGACGTGAATCACGATAATTCCTCTCGCGATAAGTAGAGACCGATCATTCGGATTGATCAATAATTATTTCGACGCGTTTCGAGCTTAGCCTCTATTTATTCCCTCGATATTATCTACCTCTATTTACTAACGCTACTGCTACCAATAATAATAGTAATACTAATAATAATAATATTAACTAGAAATGAATCTTAATAATTTATATAGAAAATGTACAAGAAAATCTACATTCAACGTACGCGTATATCTTTATAAATGTGTATCGATTCGTATTAAACGAATGGGGAGGAGAATAAATAAATAAAAAAAAAAGAGAAAAAAAAATGGAGGAAGGGTTGTGCGAGAAAGACGGGAAGTCCAAGGGCGGGGAAAAGATCGTACCATTTACAACGCTTGGAGAACCTTATTTCTAGTTGATGGTACAGTGGTACGATAAGAGATACGCAATGGCGAACATTTTTCAGGAACGATTTGTAAACCTAAAAATCGTGGCGTACATTACTAAAATAAAATTCGTATATTCAGCGAAGAATCCGCGTGCTTGCGGTGCTCTTAGTGGCGTTCAGTTCGATTTATAATGTAGTTCGAATAAATAGGAAATTAACATTACTAAGTATAGAAAAACTTGTTCATCTAAAAGTTCGTTACAATTGAAACAGTGAATTGTAAACTGTGTTTTTGTACGTTCAATCGTTATGTAAATAATACATAGATATATTTATTTCAATATATTGAATTTACGTAATAATATTTTGTTCTTTTAATTACAGGACACAGCGCGTTCCTTTATATTATAAACTCTTCAATTTCAAGGGAAATTATATAATATGCCTTGTGAATTAGATAAACAAGTTTTTAGTGTTTATATACAGTCATTGGTATCAACGGATTACCAATTGTATAAAACAAACGCTTTTCCTTTAACTTTTTGACACAATTCACAGTCTGCGATAAATTTTACGAATACCCTCTTAGGTAAAGCCTTCACTAAAATCGAAGATACATTCGGAGCATAGTTAATTTACTAAAAAATTAATCGTCTCGTAGTATTTATCATTCGTTTACGGGCGATTAATATTGCATATCTTTCGAATTCGGAACATACCAGTAGTAACAAACTATTAAAGTTACAAATTTGTACGAAACGGTAGTTACAGTTACAACTGATATGCAATGGGACTAATTCTACTTCTATCAAATACTGCACATTCGATTCGTATCAATACATTTAATGGAATATACTCGTTATCAACACGTTTCCTTCTGTATCGGGTAAAGGGGACTAAAATAACAACGTTGCACTCGCAAAAATTCCAGTAGCGCCTGCTGCTACAGTGGAAAGCGTTTCGATCAATTTGCAAAACGAAATTTTCGTTCCTTCGCCGTAACGACAAGTTACAAATTCATAGGAAAATCGATATAAATTCTAAATCTACTTTCGTATAAGATATTGCATTTTTGGTACGGCGAAATGCACACGAGAAATCAAGTTTTCGCAACGTTACGCGCAGTGTTCTTTAAATTCGCGAGCAAAATATTCCTACGATTTATTCACGTTGAACGATCAGTAATCGGGCGAAGTGCGCGGGGCCATGTATTTGCTTATATCTCGCGGAATTTGGAAAAGATTTTCAACGAATTATTAAAATCGATCCATCGAGGACGGTGAGCACAGTAGAATCTCGATTAACCGGTTCAATTCAACACACAGGCAGGTTGAGCAAATTAAAATCGACGGAGAAACGATTGAGAACAAATTCTTCTCCGACATCTTCCCGCTGGGTCCCCGTAACTAACTGAAGAATCCAATGACACAGATGCAAATATATTATTAATAATTTCGGGACTCCGGATGATCGAAGCCACGGATTTATTACCACCCGGTTAATCTAGATTATATAGAGTACACACGATTGATCAGCCAACGGTGAATCGACACTGGAACTACTTTCATTCATGTTTTATGCGAAAGCTGAAGTTACAATAACTTAAAGCTTAAATGGGGATATAACTATTGTTCCGTCTCGTTAACCCTTTCGCTACGTACTTCGAATATATACGTCCTCCTCGCATACTCAACGACTGTTCGCCAAACATTTACATAAACGTTCTACGCAACAGTGTGCTGCTATTGCAACCATTTATACCTATAATTTATACCATAGGTAATTGAACAGTGTATCTAAATGTTTATACGTATAAACCGGACGTCAATCAAAACTGTACCACTATGTGCACCCTAGCGAAAGGGTTGAAAATGATCGCAAATTCCTGCAACAAAACCTACGGGGATACGAATAATTGTAAAACGAGGGGATCTGAAAGGAAACCATTATATTTCGCAGACTTGGCAGTTCCAGTGTAAAAAATTTCTGCGAGCAGCGACGCATCAAAGAGTTTATATTAATTTCGCTTCATAATATATTCGCTTCACCTCGAGTTCCCTTTAGCATTTCGTTCCGCATATTCGCCGTTATCGTACACGACTTACATCTTTAATCGTAGGACGTCGTCGAGTATCTCATGCTAGAATTATTTATGCACGTATGGGAAAGTATACATAGGCTATTGGCAGTTTTGAAAATGAACGCGTGTACCTTTTTCTATGCACGAGGGGCAAAAAGGTATCTCTTTCGCTTCTATTCCTCGTATCCGTCTTGCCTTGTTGTTTCCTCTGTTCCCACCTAATTCACCCCGCCGCTTGCACCCTATCTTCCCCTCTTTCTCTGTCTAATTTTCCTTGGTGTGACGTGAATTAGTTCAATGGCAGGATCTCGCCGCCCTCCGTTGGAAACGTCGCATTCGGCGATGCCACTCGTCCTGCCACTCGATCACGATCGACCTCTGCGTCACTGTCAGTCCACCTTGACCTCCGCCATCGCTCTCTTGGCCGAGAATCAGGTACAACCTGGAAATTTCAATCGTTTCTTTAATTAGTACTGATCAACCCTCGCCGTCCGCCGAATCGTCTGAATCGTCTGAATTGCGGGGATGTTTATTTTACTCTTTTTTATATTCACTTGTTCGCAAGATTGATGTGTACTGATACGATAGAGAGGGGCAGGAATATATTCGCGCGATATGTTTTTCATAATACGTTTTCGTAAACGTTTGTTATTACAGGGTGAGAAATCGGCGAGACAAGGGAACGGTAACGGCCACGTGTGCACGTACAATGAATAATGATATTTTCGCAGCATTTTCCAGTCATAAACTTGGAAATATAAGCGGGTACAATGTGTTGCTTTTAGTTGGAACGTTCCATCGCCTCTTCCCCAGTTATCGGATAATAATTGGGTGGCTGTTATACGTTTTCTTTTCAGGCAGAGCGAATTTTAATTCAGCACTTTGGGAGTTAACGATTATTTGCATTTATTGTCAGACTGAGATAATTATTATTCTGTATGATAAGTTTCATTGAAATTCTTCTGAATCCATGTTCAATGGATTCGACGATATTTCAATTACGCATTTATTATTACCGCAATCGTAATATAGGTGATGGACAACTTACTTGTTCGGTTTAATCTTCGGGCATCTGCACGCCAGGTCGGCCGAGTGCACGTAAAGAAACACGTCGCCACGACGAAGCCTCGAGTTCGAAGCTTTCTTGTAAATGAAGTCCACGTTTAGGGTGAAGCGTACCCAAGCTGAACCGGAAACGCTTGTCCCAGCCGGAGAACCGTCGTTCTTTTTGTGCCTGTCCGTTATTCTACCAAGGATGGCTAAACGAAAAAGAATTCGATATTTAATCAATCAATTCGACGTTTTTCAATTTCGACGAATTATATTTGAAATTGTACAACGATTTCTTATTTCTTAATTGAACGTGCACTCCGATTTATTCATTAAATAAGCGTAATAGGAGTTCTGTACATTCGCAGTTTCTTCGATTACATATACGGCACAAACTGATACCACTTATGGTGCAAGGAACGACGTTCTACTGAAACCATATGGAGTAGTACACACCACCTATATATGATACACGTCGTTTCACTTGTAACCATGGGCGAAGAAATTAGTGCGAGTATTACCTACTGATCTCGTGGGGATTTGCAAAGAACCGTGTTTATATGGAATTGCAGGTAATTGATTCGTTAAAAGTCTTTTACATTTCGAGTCTTATAGGCTTAGTATAATATGTGAAATTTGAATTCATCGAATTAGACATCCAAACATGAAATGTTGTCGTTCGGGCAGCAGTTATTTGCCATCTGGTCCCTGTTCGAAAGTTTTCTGCGAGGGAAATGTTTGATTGTACATACTGTAAGCAACTGCAAAGAACGAATGACGAATCAACGGATGCACATTATCAAAAGATCAGAATTGAAATCCTATTACGTTGAATGGAGTCGTTAATACCCCCTTTTGGATTACACATTGACAGGATGTCAAACGTTTTAAAGGAATGGGGACACAGGGCACCCTTCGATAAAATGGTTTCAATAGATCGAAGTTTTGTTTTATTATTGAGATTACTAATTATTATTATTATAATGCCAATGTTTGGAAATAATCTCCTGCCAATCGGTAGAAAATTAAACGCACTGCTTCTTATAGTTACAAATTGTTATTATAATGTTATTGCTTCACACTTACCGTAATCTCTTTTGCAGTACTTGTTCAGATTTAATCTCTTAGTGCTTGCTCGACACTTGCCGCATTGATCTGTAACAGGTAAAGAACGAAATTAGTACTGTATACAAAAATATTCAAGGATTTAATCAATTAAACACCATGAAAGCGTTTAGTTTCATTTTTATCAATTCTTTCATTACAATTATGAACATACGAGCTCGTTCGTATTGACACGATTTGTTCTCATTTGATAAATTAAAACACAGCCGAGTGTATGGGATCATCCTGATTTTCTACTTGATTGACATGCGCTAGGCGAAGCTTAAGTGCTACAAATTATTAGTCACACCGTTCATAATTGCATCGTTCAGTGCCGGGTAGTTAAGGGTGACGTAACAAGACCGATAGAAATTATTACAGTCACAATGTTTTACTCTATGCGTACACGATTTTCCATGTTACGAATCAATAAATCTTTCTAACATGTGCTTGGAATATTTTATAAAATACAGCACGGCTTTAAATTCAATTCATTAAATTTAAATCACTCAATAGAATTGTATAAATTTTGCAAAGTTCAGAAAGATGTCGAAATATAATATCAATTCGCAATGATAAATTCAATTTAATAAACTTTAATATAACTAAAGCAAAATTTATTTTAATATACTTCGTATAAAGAATCTTTCCCATGGAATAAAGATATATATTGTACATCTTTATTTCATGGTTTTCGAGGCACACGACGCATTCTAGTATTATATATTCTATCAATTTCAACAGTTCTTTGCTCGATTCTATTTGACACCTTTCTCCTCAAACACTTAACGCAGTCCATTATTATCGGTGACAGCTGTGGGTGCATCCATCCATTTATTATCTAGACAACGGTATCCATCTATTATCTCAAACGGCATGGTCAGCATGTAACGCGTCCTCGTCTCGAAGTCGTGCAATTAATTTTCTCGTGAATACGTTTCAGTCCGGTGGCTCTTAACCTGGCCGTAACTAATAATCTCCGTGATAGGTAAGCGTGACAGATTTCGAGGGCGCGATCTTATTAATCGACGGTACATTATTCTTAAAGCACTCGAAATTACGATAAAACAAATGGTAATTCAATATCGATCCAGCAAGTGCGAAAAATAAAGTGTGGCCTTATTTAATTTGAATATCACACGAAAAGGATATTATTCCTACTTTTTCCGTGTAACCGTTTTTCTTTCTTGAATGAGCGCGAATCATAAATGAAATGTAGAAGAATTTGTAATAATACATCGGCGAAATAACATAAAATTATATTATTATATAAAAATGAATGAAAAATAAATACGTAGCAAACAGTTAAATGCTTCAATTCCAGTTATATGCAATTTTTATTCGAACTTGTTTCATACTTCCAAGATATTCTTCCATCTGTTCGCCATTGTGGACAGCATATTTCCTTCCGCCCCGATATGTATATTCTTAAATTGGCCGCGGGTAACATCGTAATGTCGGGGGGATGAATTAATTGCCCGCGCCGCGACACTGTTTTCTTTGGCTGCGTAGGTATGCGGCGAGGAACGAATTTTCGTAAATTTCGGCGAACGTGTGGCACTTTTTTTAGTTGCCAAAGAAAACAGCGACCATGTAATATGGGTGTTACGCATACATCTACCTACGTCTTTTCATAAATTAGTCTGTGCATCGTCGCCATTCGTCTGCTGATACGTGTTTCTATCTCACACAGAACTTCGAATCGGTCTGTCAGGGAAAATGTAATTCTTGAGCGAAATATTCCCCAGATACCATTCTTTTTAGACAACTTAACATTTCGTAGCTTATATGATGGAATTATAGAGTTTATTGGTTGAACCGCAAATGTAAATGGTAAAAAACAAGGTCCTAATTCAAATAGGAAGATATAATCTTTTTTATCACAGAACATTAAATACTATTATTGTATGCAGTATAATATTCTGTGATAATATAATGATAATAATTCTGATACATAATGTATTTAATATAAACCTCGGAATGGCAGACAGGCCAAAAAATAATCGTCCGATTGTCCCATTGTTAGAATGGACAACCGATACTATTTCTTTAATATATAAAACAGAATTGAAAGTAGTGGGAAGAATTTCAAATACACCAGGGCAGTGTATGCGCATGTATCAGACGGATTGATGGGGCAAACATAGAAGCAAAGATTGCATGTTTGGAGAAAGGATTGGAGGAAACACAAAGACTTCTGTTTGTAAATTTCATGCCGCTTTAATGAACCCTGGCTGCAGGTCGATAATAGAATCCGTACAACGCACCGAATCCCCCGAACTACGAATCCAAACTGCACGCAACCAGTACACACGCTCTTCGCTCCACTTCGCTTTTGCTCGTTCGTCGGCTAACCAAATTAAACGTAATTTGAATTTCGTTTGAAATTCAATCGATGCCCCGTTGGTAGACGGACGTTATCCAGTGAAAAATAATGAAAATTCTGCGCCCGTGCCGTGGCTACGTGGTCACGTTCGTCGATTGGGGGCTATCCTCCCCCCGTCTGTCAACATTTCGAAAATTTTGAACCCGCCGATGTGAAAAAGAGAGAAAAAAGAAAGAAATATCGCACCACAGACAGGCGCCTTGAACATTGACATTTTTACAACCCTGGCTTTCCATTCTGTTTGCAGCTTTTCCTTTTAAAAAAGGAAAACTATCCTCAATTCGGAGAACAGTTGCAGTTTCTACTAATATCGGATATAAATAATTTCAATAATATATTAGAGAATGTTCATATAAATTGTTGTCGAACAGTTGCTGAATATCCTTTGGCGAAAGGGTTAAAAATGTGCTTCACTGGATCAATGGAAATGTTTCATTGTTACGTAAAATAAAATCGTCATTGTCTCTCCTCATTTTCCAATCATTTACCACCCAAACGCGTCCCTTTTTTAATCTGAGCTTTTGCATAATCCCAGAACATTTCGCTCGCATAAATTTGTACAAAAGAGGGCGCGACATTGCGCCACCGTCGAAAAGAGTTCGCCAAGGAGAACAATCACTTAATCACGAGTCTGCGGCGATAGAAAAATATTCGCAGGTAGTCCGACACGGCATACCGTCGAACCAATTAACCGAATTACGAGACAGGAAATACGAGTCGGAAAGCGGACCTGATATGCCGGTTAGCTGCCACGAATCGATCGTGACGGCATGGCAGAGACCTCAGACCATAATCCGTTTAATTCCCGACTAACGAGACGTCCTTTGTGTCGATTAACCCATGCCAATCCGTATCAACCGAACGGGGCAATAGCTTTGCCATCGAACGTGTCCAAACCGTAAGGCTCGCTTTCCGATCGAGCGATCCGATCGATCGAATAGTAGATGCGACCCGATACTGGTTTCCGTTGCTCCCTTAGCCGCAACGAGTTCACTGGTATATCGAAATCACCGTGCAAACCACCAAAATCCAATGTTACGGGTTAAAAGTCAGCCCTGACCGCGATACCCCGTGACGTTTCTATCGATTTCCATTTTAAGACTTCACGCGCGACAATTATCTCGTAGTTGGAACGACATGTAAGATAGGAATGCACATATGATGCAGATGTGGGGGACGTGGCAATTTTTTGGGCGAATTAAAAACGTGCTTTTTGTAGATTTTGCTACTTATATCGTTTATCACTTGAATGTTGCTGTCGATTCGGCGTTTATCACTTTGAACAGATTGGAGGGGAGACAGGTGGTAAAAATTGCAACTTCTCCAGTATGAAAATTATTGTTTTATAATTGTGTATGCCTTGAATTGTTCGTGATTTGATCAATTTGTTGTTGGCTTTTTTCCATTCAAACCTTTCTCTAAAACCGTTTTGTTACAAATTTTATGTACGCGTGAAAATGTTTAGTGTGCATTCGAAATTTTACAACCACTGTAAACGAAGACGAACCATCGCATTCGTGAATCGTGTTTAGCAAATCGCTCTATACATATATTCACAATCTTGAGAGTATACACACGTACACGAAGTCTTAATAATGTTAAAACGTTATGCCTCTGGCTTGATCATTAAAATCCACTTTGTGGATCCACGGCAGCCGAGGTAGCCTCGAACTCTGTTGCTAGAAGGCTACACAACTTGCTCAGGGTTAAGTAGCTTTTTAAATAAATTTGATGCTCATCAAAGTGCATGGGAGTGCAATTATTCAAATAGCAGCGTTGAATTTCGTCGCGTTAATTTATTGCTCTTGTTAATAAGAAAATTCCAATTGAATTATCCAAACGCCAAAAAACTTGGGTGACATTATTACTCCATCATTTACGTATAAATAAAAATTACCATGGATCTGTACGTACGAACGAAATCTTTAACCTGGACTAGTTTAACATTTTTCCTAGATATACCACATCTTTTAACGCTCTCGTATAGGATGCACGAGAGGTGTACTCGCGGTCGTAAAGTAACGTCTTAATTATAAAAGGGTCCCGGTGGTACGGTGCATGCCTTACGAGGCACCCTAAGTGTCTTACAGCGGCCGAGTGGGACTTTAATGGACGCGTGGGTGCTTGCCAGCCGTGACAGCATAGAGAATCTACGGTTTTTCGTGCGACTACCTTTTGAGACAGCCCCGCCCTGCAAGGGTAAACGGTGTTCTTAATGCGAGGTGCTTTCGCGACGAAATTAAATGACTACGATCATAGTCTGCCGTTTGAAACGAAATTTACGTAGACATCCACTTGTCAGCGTTCCTCCTAATGAGTCACTAGTCGAACGTAACAAGAAATCATTGGTGAGTTCGATGTATAATCGTCGTGATCCGTGTACGGCATTTGCGAACGTGTCGCGATAATACCAATGTCTCCTCTCTGCCATAATTACGAACCTTATCTGTCTGGCTTCAGGTTATTAACCCTTCAGAAACGACGTCTTACAGCTGATCTATTATTTATTTACAAACTTACGAATCAGATGATTTCCTGCCCCGACATTCTTTCTGAACTACAATTCCACGTTCCCGCCTTTCAATCTAGGATGCATACTTTATTCTACACGAACACTCACCGGACTCTCTATGGGAAATTTAATTGCTTCAATCGCTTATGCACCAACGCGAACAAATTTTGCAATTGTCTCAATTTTTTCGGTACTTCCTTCATATCGTTCAAGCAATCCGTTTTAATCGCGGTAAATTGTAAATCGTAAATAGTTATTAATTTATCCGTTTTTAGGAATCACGAACTATCTTCTCACTGTATTTCACCTCATTTTATTTTATTTTATTTTATGTTATGTTATCTTATTACATTATACTTTATCTGATTGTATCTTACTTTATTTCAATTGTCTCAATTGTTATTCTTTTCTGAAATTCTGTTCTACTCTATTATTTTTTTATCTTATTTCATTTGTTATTCTTCTCTGAAATTCTGTTTTTACTTTATATTGTATATGATACTATTATTCTCTATGTGACACAATCCCCTGTATACTAATGGGTTCTGTAGCCCGTTGATTAATGAAATATATTATTATTATTATTATTATTATTATTATAATATTTTGGTCAAAATATGCCTGTCTATGTATATGTGATCAATTACTTACAATGAATGAAAACAATAAGTGACTCGTCAAATATTTCATGGCACAACCCATCGTAACGTTTGTAGGAAGAAATATCTGCGGTTTGTTGGATATTAATATCCTCTTTGTTTAATATTAATTTCAGAAATTAGTACTAACACTTTGATTAATATTAATATCACTCTTATTATGATTAATCCGGGGATTTCGGCGACACCCGGATGAAATGGGACAAGTTTAGGGAAAGTTTCGTGATATTAGAAGCTGCTGCGCGACCTGGAGTAATGGAAGCAGGATCGGGGGGGATGAGAGGCGGAGTCAATTAGTCTTGATTTAAATTAGCTACGGCGGCTGGTAATTAACTTTGGTTTAGGACCCAACCAGCAAGCCCGCGCGGTAATAATGAAGATAATTATTAGCATAGAAGGCATCATGCACAGGGTGGCAGAGTCTTCCGAGGATCTGCCGAATATTCCTCGACAAATAATTATTAGTTTCACGGATCGATCTACGAAAGCCTTTTTCCCCATTAATAAATGAGCTATACGTAAGTATTTTGTTTCAACTTTCCAGAACTTTGTTTCAGCTATAACCATTTAAAATTTAAAGGGACAGATGTTCATTCTGTGATCTTGATTAAATAAATCGATTAAATGGTAATATAAGTGTACCTTTTATAAAACGAAAGACTAATTATACAATTATACATTGCCTTTAATGTTGCATTAATTTAACATTATATTCAATAAAATTAAGAAGAATAGAATTTCTTGATGACATTCAATGGAGAATGGTCAATCTTATTCTTTATCCATTTTTCTATTCCAATTTCCTTTATATTAATTTTATATTATTATGCTGTAACATTGTTATTTATTATCAGGTATGTCGTATTAGAATCCAATTGCGATATCCCGTTGGTTTCAACGATTATCATACACTGGAAGATACAGAAACTGATCGGTGACGCATTTTACTGTACCAAATTGTGCAGGGGTAAAACAATGGCATTATCATTTTGTCAAAGTCTATGGAGAAATGCGCGTTCAGCTTTAACAGTCCACGAAAAACAGATCGATTGCTCATCGTGAGCACGACGTACCGACGAAGCGAAAGGTCATTTCCTTCGAAGCATTCGTGCCCACGTTAAGCTCCAAAAAATTATTTCTGCACGGAGATGCATAATAAATAAAACAAGGATCAACATGAAATTAATAATGGACTGAAGATTCCAGTGGGAATAAAAATGTATAAATTACAATTGGGCAAACGAAGCAGCGATCGTTGCAGTTACTGAGTAAAACATATTTGTAAATGTACATCTATTTCGTTATTTATTTTTAACTTATCTCCGACAACGTCCACAGCATGTTTCACGTTTAAACGGTTTCCAACGTTTTGTCCCTGTATTTGCTTTATTTATTAAACTGCGGGCATAATTGAAAATTTCGCGGGACACACAAAATTCGATATGCTGAATAAATATTGTTTCTGGCAGCAGCATGAAAATCATTTGGATCTCTATCAATATTGGTTGCAGATATTTGTTAGACACTGTGTGCCTTATGAAATTAAATCGTTTAAAAGTATATACGTTTTTGTTCATAAAATCGGAGTTCAGATATCATTTTAACGGGCAGAGTATCGGTAAATACAGTTTGCACATTTTTTACTTGCTACGTTGAGCTGTAAGACAGTACTAAATAACAAAAAAAAAATTCAACTATCCTTTAACTACCTACATACCTTTCAGTCAGTCTATTATGCAATTCTAACAAGGTTTATCATCAAGAGGAACAGACGTCCTTTTGTCGCTAGCCTTTCAGCATTCATTTTCTTCCCTCTATTTCACTTGTCTCTCAACTTAGAATAGAGTACCATCTTGTTCCACAACCGTGCATTGTTTCAGTATGAAGGATTGCTGTTAAGCTTATTCTAAGCTGCGCACCTTTGGCAACGTAATAAGGATACTGTTTTAGTAAAGTGGCTTCAAAACTAAAATATGTGTATGCACATTCCTTCTCTCTTAATAATGTACATCGAATATCTTCTCTGACCAATCTCTACAATTTTGCTTGCCCAGTAAGTATTAAATATCCGTTAAATTCAATGCGATTCAAGGCCTCTAAAGAAAAAATTCTTTCGCAGGTATTTTAAACAAATCGTTTCGACGCGTCTGCGTATTCATTTAATCGTTCTTTCTCCACGTGTGGATAATTGAATGATAACTGGAACGAACCAGAGCAGCTCTGAAATGCAACCATGATTGTGGACGAGGAAGAAAACGGGAAAGAGAACGAATCGATGCGGTGTGCAAACAGTGCCAGGGGTATGTTTCCTGAAATGGAAGGACCCTTAGTGGGCGTTTATCCGAGCGCATACGCACAAGCAATAAGTTCACGCGTCGGTACAGTAAGCGAACCGCAGATTAACTCGCCTTGTAAACCAGACAACACGTTTATTTCTGCTTCTTTCATACTAATGCTCCTTTGACGTGTTACATTTTTCTTTTTATTTTCTCAAGCACGATACCTCCGATTATCTTAACAAATCCAAGTTAAACTCCCACGCTAATGTCGAATGGGTTTTATTCTTTTTGGTAATATATAAGTAACTGTGATATAAAATATAAGGGGATAGCAATAAAATTTGGTAATATAAGAGATTAGAATTTTAATCGTTTTTTCGATGCGATTCGTTCTTACGCGAATTCTAAAACCAGCGACGTTCTTTGTGGTAGTAAGGACCATCATTTCGAATGCATGCCATAGACTTCTCAAGTTTCATCTTGTTAATGTAAAATTTTATGCCAGGCGACGTCATCACTCACGGGCTTACTAAGCTTATAATTCCACTTGCTAGCGGAGAACGAACATGAGCACAGATAATATTTGGCGTTCGCGCGTAATTTAACTGAACACTATATTAGCATAATGTACCATTATAGTGTATAAGCTACCACTTTATTACCATTATATAAAATAATGCCATGCATTAGTACTATATAAAGTGGTATAATTTATTCCCAATTCGACGACAAGAAATTTCGTTAAGTTTTATCGATATCACGAACAGAGATTTTGTAAGGCAGACATAATAAAATCTGCAAGCTTAATTATTTAATTTGAATCCTTATTTAATCAGCAATATATTGTATCCAGTTTCCCTTTAAATAATAAACGACCCAGGCAAAAGCCCATCAGCTTAATTATTTAATTTCATACCTAACTCACCTATAAATAAATCGCAATAAAATTGTTAACCCGATGTAAGGTTTATCGACATCACGAACAGAGATTTTGTAAGACAGACATAATAAACTCTGCAAGCTTAATTATTTAATTTGAATCCTTATTTAATCAGCAATATATTATACCCAATTTCCCTTTAAATAATAAACGACCCAAGCAAAAGCCTATCAGCTTAATTATTTAATTTCATACCTAACTCACCTATAAATAAATCGCAATAAAATTGTTAACCCAATGTTTCTGTCATTTTTTATCTTTATTATATTTATTATGGGCAGTGAAACAGGTAATTACATGTACGATTCTACGACACGTACACATCTATTGGTTACTCTGTTTTATATAAGAGCAATCAAAGGTACACATAAAAGAAGGGAGTGCCGAAGGGCCAAAGCGTCCATGCAAGGAAGAAATGTGAAGAACGATGACGCGGTGTATTTAAACGTTTAATTCCAACAGTTTCAATCACCAGTTTGATTATTTAATTATAACCGTGATCCAGAATCACCTCCAAACACTTCAATAGAAAATTCACTCGTTCACCTTCCATCTCCAATAATCCATACCAAAATTCGCTTAAAAACATCTCTAATCCTTCAACTCGTTTCCCAAGCCGAGATATCTGAACGAAAATCCAGAAATATGGAAATGTCAACCGTTACCTAACTCGTACTTCTATCTGCCTCTCGCGAATAGCATTTTCGCCAATTCGGCCGTGTTTCCGGCAAAATTTACGAGCTGAACTCGCGACTCGTCGGCAAGCTGCCCCGATACGGCGTACCAACGTGTTATTACGTTCAGTTGCATATACGCGAGGGGCAGAAAGCATCGATAGCCGCGGGCCATCCCCTTTTTAGCATAGCGCGGACATTGTTCATAAGCGTTGCAAACTAGTAGCTGGAGGGATACTTCGTCGCTCCTCCTCGGTTGCTATTCTTGCGAGGAACAAGAGCATCTCGTATTCGCGTACGCAGGCGTGCATACATCGGCGTGTATGCATCTCGCGTCACGAATCGCATCTATATGTTAATGCTGCACGCAACCGCGCGCGTAATTCTCGTTGCACGCACCCACGCACTGGCTCCGTGCTTCGCTGCCGATGCATATGAACACGATTACGGAAATCCTGCGATCCGTCTCCCGCGACCATTCCGCCTGTCCCCCCTCTCGTGACAAATTGATATTAACACCTTTTCTTTCCCCGTGTAATTGTTACCGATGGCATTGCCGCGTTCCGATGGCGTTAATCATTTTAATCGTTTGGCTGACTGATTCTCCGTCGAAAGAAAGGAGAAACCGATGGCCTGTGCACATATTGCAAATGCAAGATAAAGGATCACCCTTCTCGTGGGATGTAAGGTGTGATATAAGTAATGCATTCATAAGCACGCGCGTTTGGGAAACCGTAATTCGCAGAGACATATTTTTATTTATATGTAGACTCTCGTAATCGACTATGTGGAATATTAATTTGCGCAGAAATTTACTGAATATTGTCGGGTGTATAAGAGAAATAATCGTTGCAATTGAAAGAAAATGTTCCTTGCGTTACGAATGAACATTGTGGCGAAAGTAATCCAAAATTGTCGATCGAAATAAAATCCATCGTCTCTCTGCACGCCGAATGTATCCTCCAATAAATGATTCAGCCCCCGATAAAAACTTTCCCGACGATACCACGCCAATATCCAAAAAGGAAAAGAAACAGCTTCCTTCCTCCCTTGAAATGGTATCGAACCCTGCGGTATCGATCATCGTATCCGCGCACCTATCGTTACATCGAATAAATGCTACGAAGCAAACGAAAGGAAATAAAGAAAAGGGAAAAGCTTCTCATCAACAAGGCAGCGCAAACCCTTGCCTTCGTGCTTAGGATCCCATTAACTCGATTATAGCGTTTCTCGATCCTCCTCCGAGCTCGTGCCCCCTTGTCTTCCGTTTCGAAACGCATTGTACACGTATGCATGCACACGTCCACGTATGCATGCACACGTCCACGTGTGCCAGTGTTTGCGCAGCCAGCCACCGGTTAGTTCTTCTGAAAACGCTCGAACGTTATTGATTATCGAGCGCGGTGGCGACCGATTGTGAGCTCTCACACAAAAATCCAACAATCGCGATCGGTGCACACCGTGCACGAAGCTGTATGCATGGATATACGGTTGTAGTACACAGGCTTGTCATCGGCGAGAGTGCAATTCCACTTAGGCATGAAACCAGCAGGCACCCGCGTGACGGGTACGTTTTGGGTACTCGTAAGAGGCATTCAGTTGCCCCGTTGAGGGTTTTTTCTTTGCCCGTTCCTCTGGCAAGGCAGGGCCAAATAATAATTTGCGAATGGAGCCGCGTGTATGCGTGTACATCGTGGAGGTAAACGTCGGTCCATTAAAGGGACTCTCTCTCTTTCTCTCACTCTGTACGAATGGGTATCTGCGGCTAAATAATAATAACTTGGGAACCAACCCTCCTGAGCCGTCGCGTTCAACCACCAGCAGGAAGAGTAAGAAGGCGGCGGTGGTGACGAAGAAGGAGGATGAGGACGTAGGGGGTATGAGAAGGTGGAAAGAGACTTTGAGACGCAGAGACGGGGAGAAACGCGAAGCAGAGTGAGAAAGACGCGAGGAGAGGGGGTGGAGACAAAGAGTAATAATTGCACAGAGAAGAAAAGGAGAAGGATAGAGGGTGGCATTAATTTTGTACTGCGGCGAGGCGGGAAGAAGGAAACGCTTGTGCGAAAATTGCCGTTCGAAATGTCATGCGTTCGACGGTTTAAACGCTGCGATTGTTCCGTTGACGATAACTGGGCGAACAAAAGTATGGAAAAATAAAGCACAGAAGGAGTGCTAATTTTTACATTTAGAAATATACATTTGATCATTTAAACGTTGAGATTGCCTCGTTCGTAATGATTGGACGGAATAAAGAAAAGAGAAGATGGAAGTGCAACAACAATGCGACGGAAGGAGGTAAGAAAATGGGGATGCGTTTGCGCGAAAATGAAAATTGGTAACGGGTGTTCGATATTTCAAGCAATACGATCGCTTCGTTAGAGAAAAGGGCAGAGTGTCGTTCTTTTTTCATTTTTGAGAAAATACACGTTGCGCAAAAGCACATAGGTCGAGCCGCGTTGCCAGCTAATTTAAAAGGATGTTCACTCGATATCACGATTGGGAGGATAAAACGACGTCGAAGAAAAATATTATATTGTTGGTAAACACGGGGATTACGTACGAAAAAAATGGTAAATTATATAGGGAGCTGCTCCTACGAGGATGCGTCCACGCTTCTTTGTTCGTTAATAATAATATCGCATCGTAAATGCGGCTGGAGATGTATATATATGTATATGTATACCGTGGAGATGTATCATTAATCAGCGACAATGACTGTATCTGCTCTTACAAAGTTAAGCTCGCCTTATCTGCAAATTATTACGTCGAGATAGTGTAATATGTAATAGAAGGAGTAACTGGAACCTCGGGGCAATGATATGATACTTGATCCAACTATTGAACATGTCCACGGACAGGATAATATGCACTTCGTTATTTATAGTTGCTGTTCACGAGCGTGCTCCTTTTGATAACAATACTCATAGTTCACATTGGTTAATGCCACCCTACCATGGAATTCACTATTGCAACTATTGTAATTATAATATTAACGGTATTAAATATTTCATGTTAAATCAGTGCGTTTCATTTATTTCACTCCTCCCTGTAAACGTAACTTTTGCTATTTACTTATATTCGCAAAGAATTCTTTGATCGAAGGGAGTATGGTACGTTTTAGCACCGTGTTATTTTTCCTTTCAGTTTTTAAATGCTGCATTGTACAGACTTTGATCAATTATTTCAAGAAATTCCATCAGAATTCTCCAAAGCGAATACACATTTGGTACTGTCGCGTTCACGTCGCAGAGTTCTCGATTAGAGACGGAAGATCGTAAAAGGAGTAGAAAGTCGATGCGAACGTTAAAGCGGTGGCGAAGACAGGCTGGTTTGATGGCACGATTTATTGCTACGCGCACGTGTGCGAATAAAAACGGTAAAGTTTATGCTCGTATGGTGGTGCAAGTAGGCCGTTGGAAACTCTGAGCAAATGGGCAAGCCGCGAGTGAGGGTAGTTTTAATTAAGCCATTAGGGTGGCTGAGAGGCTGCGACCAAGCGGCTAGACATTCCAACCCTCTATTCCCTCCAGCTTCTCCCTTTCTCTCTCTGTCTCCTCTCGTTCCCTCCCTCTCCTTTCCGTTTGCCAAATTAATATTGTGCTTACATTCCATACTGCCACGTGGCAAGCGAGTTTGTATCCGAATAAACTTCCTACATCCTCTGCAATTTTCCCACATACTAACGCGTGGGCATTTCCGTTTGCGGAAATTACAAATAAGTTAAATACTTTTCCTATTTGGGGGCCGTGCTTCAATCTACAGTACGTTTCAGTGTCTGTTCGTTGTATCGCTTGTCCCTCGTGAACAGAAAATAATGAAATGCCAAAGGGCGCAAGGTGTAAATATCGTGTTTATTTAATGGAATAAATATATAGTTGCCGCAATTTAGGAAAATTAATACATGAGACATGATCACGCGTTCGCGACGATTAATCTTTCAAATGAAATAAAAGCGAAATTTTTACCTCTATATTATACGCAAGCAATACACGTGGTAAGTAATAAGCAACATTTTCCAATAGCAAAGACTTTGTTAAAGGCAGAGATTACTTGGGGCGATGGACGGTTAGTAACACCTATTACGAAATATATTTCTACGCCGAAGCCCGTAACGAAAACTCCCTTATACGCCGCGGTTTATTACTTATTACACCCGAGCGAAATACGTTTCCCTCTATTTATCCGCGAATGTTTTCGACAGCAAGTAATACACGTTTCATCGGGTAATCGTCTTAACGTCGATCTTGCAAGCGGGCCCAGTGAAAAGGAGAAAAAGGACCAAATGAAAAAAAAAAAAAATAAAAAACCACCTCTCACAGTCGCGGTGTCATCTTCCATGGAACGTTAAGTATCGAGAGTCAAAGCGGCCACGTAGGACACGTCACATTGGTTTACTTGACATTTACTTACCGGCTCGTCCATCGTAACCACGCTCGTCGTCGTCGTCCTCGTGCTCACCGCTCTCCTCGCCGGCTGTGCCCTGCGTCTGCACAACCCTCGGTATTTCTGCGGGACGTAAGACAAACGTGAGATTGTTGGACGACGGGTTACACTAAATAAGGCTCGTATCTCTTTTAAAACTGTACACGGCCGCATCTCTCGTATTCGCAAATTTTGCCTAATTGGACGCGCGATCCAGCGATAAACCGCAACGGAACGTTCGCGTGTTCCGTCCGATTGATCGATGGATCGCTTATGGAAGCGGGACGGCCGCGGTCGAAATTTTCGTGCCGATCGTTCGTTTCCCTTCGTTCTTTATTTTCGCGTTTCTCGACCTATCCCTTTGCTGTCTGAACTGTTAATGATACGTTCGAGGAACGAATGTTTCTCAATGGCTATCTTCGATTCATTATTATTTCTTTTTCTTGGTCGTCTTTGAGGGGATTGCAGTAATTTTCGTTCGTGTTTCTATGTCACACGTTGTTAATGCGAACTATTTGCTATTTTGGAAGGAAATTTGATTAAAGAACGCCGAATATACATGGAGGAATGATAGTTAAAGCGTGAAGAAGAGTACAGGTGATCAGACGAAGGGATTCAATGTACGTGACAACCACAGTTTTTTAGTATGACGTTCGTTAATAAATAATTGCGGGCTATTTTGTTAAATGACGATGGAAAGTTTAAATATATAGTAAGCAATATTACTGCGACGTTTTTGTATATGTGCATTTAATTAACGAAGGAGCGATAAATATTTTTTGATTGCAGTGTGTATTGAAGTACGGCTCAGGTGTAATGAAATGATCCTCGTGTGCATAATAAGTGTGGACAAACTCTGTAGAAAACGGCACGGTGTGATGTACTGGAAGTAATTAAGTCTGCTGGTGTACACCCAGTTAACTTTGATCACTAACATCGCGGTAAAAGTTAAAATTGATTATCATACAGCACGGAGACGTAACTTTGAACACGAACAAAAGTGATCAGGGAAAGTAACCGTGGAAATATTAAAATTCCAAACAGTAATACATACGGTAGGTGTTCTAAAATCAAATTCAATATCGCGTTACTTATTACGTTAGAAAGCTTGTGAAAATTATTGTTTTAGCACTACTGTTTATAAAATTATATAATCGCTGCAAAAGCGTACATACATGATACATATCGCACGTCTTAAAATGTAATTATTCTGCACAGTACCGTCTTATGATTTTTCAAGGTGATTAGTAATTACACACTACTCAACAAAATTAGAAGATCACTAAATTGCGTGACTCTTTATAATCAAGGTACAAGAGTTCAGAGATCGGCAATTTTTCGGTCACGATTCCCGTGCACCTTCAATTTTGTTGAGTAGCGTATTATGAACGCAGTAAAATTGTATTTGCAAAGCTGAACAATGTTCATCGTACGCGAATACTTAACCCTTTCGTGACTGAATTATCCTTTATTTTAATAGGAAAGACTTTGTCGTTTATCTATCAATTCTCGTGCCTTCAATGGACGTTAAATTGAGATCAATTTTTGTTCAAATGCTCAAGTGAGATATATGCTTCCTATTGATTAGGAAGGGGTTAAACTACCACAGACAACCCTCCTACAAAACCACTAAGAATTTCAGCGAAAAAGCAACACGAAACACTGGCCCCTTATCACTTTTGTTAAACTGCGTTATATCGGCTCTGTCTTACTACAAATGATGGCTCTATAAAACTTTTCCTTCGCCACGCAATACGTTCAAACCGTGTTCTCGAAATTCCCTACTGCAGACAGGAAATTGAACAATTTCTTTCACCGTTTTATAGAGAAGTTGTCTGTATTAATCGAATTGCAGGTTTTGAAACGATGAATAAGATTCGTGAAATGTATAGGTCACAAAACCTTAAGGAATTCGCGTACTTACTGATGCAAGGTGCAATGTGCGATCTACTCTGTTGGTAACCTCTGGCACATCTGTTACAAGTGGTACCGGTTACACCATCTTTACACGGGCATTGGCCTGTGCTTTGGTTACATGTTTTTCCGGAGGCTCCAATCGGATGGCAGTCGCACGCTGTAACACGCAACATGCAAAATAAGGGATGGTTAGTTATAGTTATATTATTAGTTATATTAAGCAGTTAATATTAAGAGAATACGATTAATTGGTACGTGTGCGTCTTAGTGAACGTCTTGGTAAACAAGAAAGAATTTGGTATAAAAGTGCACGTTACTTTTCTTATTCCCGTACATTTAACAGATAGAATAAAATCGGTACCAATTCGACAGCAGAAATAATTCATCACAGGGGACACGAACACGTCTTACTTCCTCGACGGTTCACCGAATACTGGCAGCCAAGTGTACAACCCCGTACCGGAGCAACAAGGTGAAATGTCGAACGACACACGTCGCTAATGAAAATCCGCGAAAAGGTAGTATTAGTTTGTAGCAAAGTTAGTGGTGTTAAAACGATAAGAAACAGTTAACTTTTGTAACTTGTACATGGACAGTCATTGCAATCATTTACACCTGTTATAATTCACCTCTTGCACAACGTAACAAACCAAATACAGTTTATACAATATATACAACCTGCAATTTTCTACGGGACCGTTAAATCTATGCAATTAGAAGCAAATCGAAATCATTTAAGAAAGGAAAAAAGAATGGACACTTCTGTTTATTATGTGAATCCCCTCAACATTACACTCCAACTTTCGTTCGTTAAATCAACATTTCTACGTTCGTTAATCGAACGTCCAACGAATCGAGAAGAGATTATAATTTCCGATATCGCTCGTTCGTTCATCGATCGGTATGTTTTCTCTCCTCTCCCTTTTTCCCTCCCTTTCCATTTTTGTCGCATTATACGCATTCGGGAATTAAGGGGCGATTCGAAGTGGAAAGAGGCTGAAAGCAAAATTGAGGGAGAAACGTTCGCTCGGAAAGCCAGCTTGACACGTTCGTTTCACCCACTTACTTATGCAAGCTCGTATTTTTCATGCGAAAGAGACACTGAAAGGCGGTTAATTACGATTGCACTTCGGGCCGAGTGCATCAACGCGAAAATCTAGAAGGAGACCCTCGAAAGCTCTGCTGGTCGTTGCTCGTCTGAATTTCCCCATTTTCCCGTCCCGAGCCCGCATCATTTTCCGTCTACTTCCACTTAGCTGTGCCGTTACTATTCCACGGCAGAGCCGTCGTTGTATTTTTACACGGGGCTGACAGGTACATACTTTACCTTGTTGCTCGTCCACGAACGGTTGGCGATTGCTTCATTTTCTTTTCCGTTTCGAACGCGTTACGAGTAGAGTGCCTGTCGGTACAGCCTCTGTCTAATTTCGCGACGACGTGAATGGACTATAAAATGGGATCGAATGAAATTTCAATTGAACGCGGATAAACGGGGGATGTGTAAATTGAATTCGTGGCAACGGAAGAACCTGTTGCGTCTGAAATTGAATACTTTTGTTCGGGGGACAATATGTTTTATTTTATAGAATTATTGTAAGTGTACATATATTTATCGTAGAAGTTCGCGGGGGTGAGATGTTAATGGTACCCGCATTTTTAATTATAATTGCAGGTAACCGTGAGGAAAACGAAAGCATAATAATACGAGGGAAATAACAGCGAAGGAACAATGAATGACGATGGTCAGCGGAGATAAGCATACAATCTTGACAACAGGAGTATGAGGTGACCATTTGCACTTCCGCGAAACGGATTAATCTTGAGGAGACTGCCGAAGGGACGAACAACCGGTTCACGCTTCCCCGGCATTCGTCCCACGAGCACAGAGGAGAATTTTAATCGTGACCGAGTGGAAGTGAAATTTTTGCTCGCCCCTTTAAATCATCTTCTTTCCTTTCCGATTCCCCTGCTCAATTCAGTGTTACTAGGTTCGCCAGTAAATAATACAATATGTAGTAGGTAATTATTGTCATTATGAAATAGTTCATTCGCAAAAGAAATTGTTAATATGCTTTCCAATCGACTTCTATTTTCTTGAGTGGCAAATATTAAACAAACCATGCACCCCATTGACAATTTTAAGCTGAACATTTCGGAACAGATCCAAGAGAAGAACGCATCGATGCGAAACGAATCGCTATCGGTCTCTGTAATATCAATTTCGAAACAGCAAATCGTTAACAAGCGATCAAACGTTTTTCCACCTAAGTTAAGTGGTCCTAAACTCTTGGCCAACAGTGTATCTTGAATGCAATGGACACGTCGCCATTGAAAATCGATACTAATTGAGAAGAGTCGTGTCCATCGCAGCAATTAACAATAACCACACGCGAGCATAGAACAATCGACGCGCGCCAGGACAACTGTAAATTTCACCTCGGTCCCCGGCGTATGAGCCATAAAACATTATTTCCTCGGTGCTTGTTGCCTCGTGCCCGCACTTTTTCCCCCGGTTACGAGTTGCGAAACGTGAAACTTGCCGCGCATTGCCGCCACGTAGTCACAGGGAGACTCGATCTCCAGGAAAACCGGCGAAGTCGTGTCCGCCGTCTTTCTTCTCGTCTCTTTTTCCCCCTTTAATTTTTCTCTCCCCTTTTTTCCATCGATCCTCTCAATTATCACGGGGTCATTTAAGCGCACGCGGGTTCTGTGCATCGACTGCAACAAGGCGTAACGCGAGTAAAATGTAAAATGCCCATGATTTACGATCGGTGCATGTACTTTCTTTATCCTCGTGGGTGTCTTGGAGTCATGTTTATATTAGCTAGCAATAAGTGACACGCAGGTATGCTTGCTCATTTTACAGGCGTAAACGTGAGTTACGGTGCTCCGTTGTGCTTCCTGAGCACGCTGTTCGGCCGAACATTTCGTGTGACCCCGGTGAAATGCTAGCGATGGGCACAATTCTGCTCAATCAGTATCGATTTCTGATAGAGAAGAATCATTGCGTGGGAAAAGTATATAGGGCAAAAGCGACGAACTGCACTTTGCAAATTTTGTTTTCAATATTGCTGCCCAAACACTTGATTCGTGCTGGATCTGTTGCATGTAAGATGAATTTCTTGTTAATTATAGAATTGTAAAGGGCAGTTGTTTAATGGATAATTCACTTCGGAAGCCAATGCGATTAATTCAATGCGCCTTATTAAATCAGAAACTTCTAAGTGGAACGTAAACGAACTTCGTTAATGAATCTATTAAAAAAAACATTCGAATTATTTTAATAAGATATTTTAATATCCACGCCGTGTCTACGGAACAAGACAAACAAAAGTAAAATATTAATGTGGCAAGAAGAGTAAAATCTGAAGAATATTTTCCTTATCAGCGCACCTTTCCAAACGCTAAGTATTTATCTGCTCGTCCGATTTGCTCGAAAATCGTGTGCATGATTTGGATCACTCCCATCGCTACAAAATGCGATCAGACAGTATGTATCGCGCCATAGATCGAACGTTGGGACGCGTGAAATCTATGTGCGAGGTTTCTCGATTTACCTTGCATCGCGTACACGCGGAATTGTTCGCGTAATCCGGGACTCGAGAGACGCCCAGTCTCGTGCAATTTGCACGTACATGCGCGCTTGTGGCTTGTGCGTTTTCTTTTTCTGTTCCTTTCCATGGGAAAAACGAGGAAATTTATTTTACTCGCGGACGTGCTATTTCAACGTAACGTTTGATTAAAGTCGCTTGCTAAGCCGGACGCGTATAGACTTCGGGACTTTAATCGAAAGGAAAATCAAACGCGTGCACTCTGGTCCAGACCACAGCAATCGTGGCGCTGCACCGTCGGGTCAAAGAGTTCCCTTTCGCCCGTTTAATGAGAATTCGCGTCTAATAAAACGAAAAATCTCGCGCGATGAAACACACCGATCTATGGTTCTTTGGTTGGCCTTTAGGTACTAGACGTGGGCTTTTTTCCTTTCTTTTATTTCTTATTCCCTCGCTCGGTCGTTTCATTCGAAAACGAGAGTCGACGACGGGTATTCTACCGGGCTTTTACGTATTATATTGTGCGCTTTCGCTCGTCACGTTGTACGGTGAAAGTAATTAATCCAGTGAGTTATCGGCTGCAGATTTTATCAGCGAAAATGTGGTTCACTGTGACCGATGTGTGGGGCGTCTTTATGACGATTATTTAAAACCGAGATGCGTTTTTCATCTTTATTTCTATCCACGAAGATCCCTTGCTAAACGATTACCGAAACTCAGTGTCCAATTATAATTATTCCGGAGGATCTGTCAATAATTCTAGAGATTTCAATGTTTTTCATTCAAGCTTACGTATTTTGGATTAAACCAATTTTTAACATTACTCCGGGAAGTGATCTAAACATGCCTAAGATTTCGCCAAATGAAAAGAAATCGTTGCAACATAAAATTATTTCAAACGATATTGCAATTAATTATACGCTGCAAATAAAGTTCCAATTAATTGCAGAATAATTGTGAAATTCTTCTGCAATCAGGGATCGAATACGCGAGGACAAGAATTGAACTGCGCTTTGTGGAAGATGTTCCATACGCTGCATTCGTTACGATCGCCGTCGTTTAACTCAATGAAAAAGCAAAGAAGGGAAAGGGGCGACGGTATCGTCTCTAGAAAACGTTCATAAATTCAACTTAGCCGGCCAGCTCTGCAAAAGTGCGCGAGTATTTATATATATATATCCTTATATCTTGCATGAAATTGTTAAGGCGTTTTAAGCGGATTACTAGGGAGGGTCAAGTTCACCTTGCTAGGTTTCTTCCACGTCGTCCCCGGCTCTCCAGCGTTTTATTCTGTTTCTCCCGAGACGTTCGAGAGGAAAAAGAATGTTACGGTTCATTAACGGGTTGAGTGCGTCAACAAACTTACAAAAGGGTTCGAAGGGATTAACTAGAACGCCAGGTTATTAAGAATATCGATGCTCGAGGGGAAAGTACGTGCGATAAAAAGTGAGCTCTGCGGCTTCCTGCTTGCTTCACGAAACGAAAAAGAAGAACGGGAACAGTGGAATGAAATGCGAGCAGTGGGCCGCCGGCAATCGTAAAATAAAATTCTTTTAAAATCCATTTGGTAAGATGGCAGGCTTATCCGGGTTAATCGCGCGTGAAATTATAATAATAGGGTATCGTTATCATTATCGTTATTACCGTACGTAGGAGCGACGTTATAAAAATAGCGTAAATGGTCATGTGCCTTCACGATTCGGCCGAGTAGGAAGACGGGATAAATCTGGCAACGAATTTGCATACTGAAATCGCCCACTTGTTTTTGCTCGCAGCAGGTAGCACGTGGGTCGTTTGATGGTTACTCTTTACCTACGTCCTTCTTCAGCCTCGTAAGATCACAGCACCCTCCGTTTCGACAAACTGCCGTGTATCAACAACATCCGGTCCGAGATTCGGTTTCCAGCGAGCAGCCTCCAGCTTTCGGTACGCGAGAGCTAACGAAAATACGTTTCACCGAAGGGCCCTTCCCGAAATAAAATAATTCGTCAAACGTTGGAATAATACATGGAGGAAATTCTCAAGAAAGTTCTGCTGCACGGAAATTATTCGTCGGAGGTTTCTGTTTGAAACGATTATTTTTTTAATTTATTGCCGATCATTTTATAGAATGAACGATATTCAGTAGAAAGTGTAGTTAGTTTCTTCGTTATATTCTCTTAATTTTTTAGAACGACAGCAATTTCTTTTTTAGAAGACTATTTGACGAAGGATTGCGATTGTATCAAGTCAAAGTGTGTGAGGTGGAATGGTCGATAACATTAAACATTAAAGAGAAAATCTTGTTAAAATTGGGGGCTTTGGCGAATGAAAATCTTATAGCAAGTTTGATTTTCACAAAAATATTACAGCTACTCCTTCATTCTCTGACTCATCAAATTATTATCGACTACAAATATTAAAGTCGAACCGACACTTACGATTTCTCGTTCATCTTACAAAATCCCTGACCAGTCGACACTGTAAATTCTAAAAACCAATAAAAAGAAAGACACACTCGTGCCAATAAATACACGCAAAAGGCGAAGTGTGAATCGACGAAAGGAAGGAAAGAAACAGAGCACAGGGGAAGACCATCGAAGTGTCCTAAAAAAAGACTGTACCTGTATATTTTTATTTTTCAATAAAACTGCAACACCGCGACGCGATATTGTGACACTAAAAAACGAGATGGAACTGCCCGTAAATTTTTCACGCCCACGAGATTAAAGCGCCTGAACGAACGAAGCACGCAATAGTGATAGAGTAATAAATGGATCGTAGAGAAAGATAGTCAATTAAATCGAGAACAACGATCGGTACATGTGGCGCGTGGATGCCAGCCAATTTATTAATCGGATTATCGGGCTGATTTCCCTCGAGTAAACCTGGACGCGGGTTGCTCGATAATGTCGATCCATCGAAGCCCGAACAGTTCACCCTTCTGTTGATCTCGCCCCCCTCCCAACACCCTTCCAAGGAAATTCTCGACGCCTTTTACGGCGAGGATTCCCCCATTTCCTTTCCCCGTGGAACAAAAGGGAAATGGCATGCGAAAATTCGGGGATTTTAGTCGCTGTTTGATCGAAGAACAATCTCTTTCACTTCGATTGCCAGAGCTGAGTCTTGGGTTGAGGAAGCTTCGATCAGATCTACGTGTCACGGTTTTATTTGTTAACCCGGATTTCATCTTGGAAATATTGAAGGGTAGAATTTTCGATACGTATTGTTTCAGTGTCGTGACTGTGGCGGCTTTCAAACTTTGCGATTGTGCAGCTTAAAATTGATCTTTGTCAAACGCGAAAACGTTTATGCTTTTTCTAAATATATGTAATATAAATGAACAGTAAATGGATGAAGCCTTTTAATCATATTGGTCAAACAAATATTTCTGTAACCAACTGTGCATAGAATAAATGGAATACGATAAACGTATTTTTCGTACAGTTAAAAGAGAAAATGTTTGAGTTGTGCGCCCTATAAAGTCAAACACGTGTCCTAAATTCTATTCTCACCAATTCTTCGTTTAATATAAACAACCTTTCAATAAAAACTTTCGCTGTTGCACGTAAAATTCGTATAATTTGTCGCGCTATCGTGGCAAATTGTGCAGACTTTTCCAATCGATCAAATCGACCCTCCGCGACTCACACGGTTCACTTCGCAGCCGAATTTTCCCGCAAATACCATACGATCGGAGAAGCATCGGTATTATTCAACCGTTGATAGATCGAATATTAAATAAAGCAATCACCATAACATCGGGCGAAATTGCGTCGTTATTTTCCAAGCCTGCCATCGAAGAGTGATTGAGCGATGTCATTGATAGACCCGGTGTACTTCGTCAAGATGATGGAAAAATAATTTCCTATCGGCTGACGCGTTTTCCTTATATCTAGACAGACGACAATTGCAGGGAATAAAAATTAATCTCGTAGAAAACCGAGGGCACGTTGAACTAATTGAACTCTCGTTCAACATAACACTCGATAAACGTAACTGACATTTCAATTAACATACGAACGTTGCGACAATTTCGTTTATTATAGTTGAACGACGACGTGACGTATATTAGTATTTGCCTGTCTCAATCGGGAAAGGAATTAATAATATTTCAGCAATTCTGGGAATTCCATTGACTTTTACTTTTACTCATTGCTCGTTTAAAATTGTTAACACTTAAGAAAGAAATGTATAATAAAATTGCTGAGAGAATATGACAATTGCTTTCACGAATAAACTGTTTTACAATGTATTGATAATTTATATTATCAATGTATTGATAATTTAAAGTCGTAAGAAAAATGTGGTGCACTATTTATTGCTACACTTGATAATAATTTCAATAAATGCAATTTAGAAATAGAATAGACAGCACGAAAGTTCAATCGAATTCGTCTGAAAGAACATGTTCCGAATTCGCCGTTTCCACCGTAATCAGGCTGCTCCCTTTCTTTCTTTCTACCGATTTGAATCGTGTTTTCACATGACACAGCCGAGGGAAACTTACGAATTGAATTCGAGACACGCTCGTAAACTAGCTGATATATTCGTGTCACGACGGAGCAGCATTTTCTTCGGATTCGATTCGTCTCGCGCTTCCAACCCCACGCCTAATCAGCCCCTTGCGTCGAAGAAATTCGGATTCATAATTCAGACTGGCTTTTTCCTTAGTTCTTTTCCTTCGCTCGTACTTCCATTTATTTCGTTCCCTTTTTTCGTGGTACGGTGGGTACACAAGTCAGCGAAATTGCTATCCCTCTGGGTGCACAAGATTCATCGAACTTTGTGAAAGTGTATCATCTTTATCTTTACTAGAATTTCTTGCACCTCTGTGCACCATGCACAATTGATTGATAAATATTATTTTTGCAAAACGATAGACGTTGAAAGTTTCGTTAATAATTTAGCCACTTCATCTGTGATAAGTGCTCTGGAAATTTCTGCATATTTGTGTAGTACGTACCATTCGAAATTTCGGAATTTTTTTACTCCATGTAATTGTTTATCTTGTACGAACTTTAATAGATTCATAAATAAATTACCTGGATTTATCACTAGTAACGAACTATATCGCCCACGATTTTTCCTCACTCTTATTAATAAAACTTTCCATTACATCAAATGCTTTGCTACACAAATTAATTTAAATCTACCTCGAAAATTCAACCCCTCAATAAGAATTATATTACCACGGTGTTGCTCTAATTATCGCCGTTTGCTCGCCAATAATCACGTGTTTCTACACGTGTAATTAACGAAGGGGCAACGAATGCTTCCTCCATTACTCAGTGAATCGAAGCACCGTTCAGGTTTAAACGATCCTTGAAACGATCCTCAGAGCGTCTATTTATGGCCCTTCGCTCTGCGTAGTGTCTAGCTGAAAATTTGCATGGAAAAGTGGCCCGAAATGGGGGTGAGCAGTTCGTGTCGATCGCTGTTTAGCTCCCATTCTCTGCGTAATCTATACACGGCATAGTTCGCACGTGTATTGGTAAGGATACCCACCTGTGGCGGGAGTATGCAATAACGACGGGCCTGGTTCATCTTATGTAAACACGTTCGCGTGAGGAGGGCCCCTTAGCTGCTGCTGGAGAATCGTGGAGAACGGCGGAGGCCTGCGAATACCTGTGTGGACCCACGGCACAGACGCATTATGCACTCGATTCCCTTCGCAAACTTACATCTTCGTGTGCGAGTCGTTATATCGTTGGAATGTACCCGTCTTTCCTTCTCCTAGATCGTCCGGCCACGATTTTTCCAGGTACGCGAAAACAATGGGTACAGCTCGGCACGTCGCTGTCCTATTAGCATATTTTCACCTGGCACGCATTCCTACATTTCTTCGCGCGTCAGTTTTTCATCCTCCTCTTCTCGCACCTTATCTTTTTGCTTCGTTGTTCGTAGGTTGGCTGAGGCGATAAATATGGAACTGCTTCCTTTTTCGTTATTGCGAACTTCATTTCTGGAAGGTTTAAAATACCTAGCTAATTTTTAAACTATAGTTGTCGCGAGAATATAGTTTTAATAATATCGATGGAAATCTGTTGCGCTTGCTTTAAATGAAAGCGTATACAATTTGTGTCGATAAGGTTCATAAATTGGCAATTAGGCTCTATGATCGCGTTACCTGCTTGCCCCTTACTTATCATCTTTACCCTATCACTTATGTAAATGTAGTGGAAGCGTTCGAGAACAGGAAAGGAAAGGCACACAAGATTGAAGATGTGTATTCAGTCTTGCGGATGCCATTTCTGATAATATATACAGAGTGTTTCCGATATTCCCGTGCAGCCGAAAAGGCGAAGAAAAGATTTCTCACGCAAAAGTATCATAGATGTTAAATAATAGCTAACATTAATGGATATTAAAATACCTCCGAACCGAAAAATAATATTACAAATACGAGTAACAAAATTATCCAGCGAAACGAGCAAATTATAATTAGCCAATATCTAATGAATATTCAATTTCGATTTTCGCCAAAATATAATATAATTGTACGCGAAACGCAAATAAATTTTATCCGTCACGTTAGAAATAATCGAACTCCTAACATTTAATGTTATTTTTTACACGAACAGTTGGAGCACAGTGCAATAATAAAACTGTGACCAAAGAACGTTCCATTATAGCACATATACAAGAGAAACCACATAATTGAAAAAAATAAGAAATAAGAAAAGCAAAAGTCCAGGCATATCTGGACCAACATCATTTTATGATTTCAATCAAGGCAAATCCTCGACGTGTTAACGTAACTGTGCAAAAGTTTCTCGGCATCTATCCCACATTCGTACAAAGAAAAGAGTTATTGAACCAGATAGATGCAGATACCTTTGGCTCTCTGTCATTTAACATTACCAGCTCGGAATTATCGCATGACACGCATCGTCGATTACTGTCAATGTTTGACAAAGCCGGCTACTACTTAAGGCAGTATAATAATGTCTCTCTTAGATGTCCAACATAGCGAAAATATTCCGTTATCGTGTCAAGATGTCGTGCATACACGTTTCAAAGCCATCCATCGAATGTCGCATTCCGATTCGTGCGAGCGAATCGTTGGAAAGTAGAAGGAACGAAAAAAAGTCAGGCCCGTGTATCGTAATTAATACTCTCTCCTAATTGCTTTCACGAGAAACCGAGGAACCGCGGTTGATTGAAAATTTCGTCGAACCAAGTTTCGTTCGAATGGAATTGAAAATTTAATGACGGCGGCTCGAGGAACAGCGGCAGCAGTCGCTCGAATGTAATCAGAAAAGCGAAACACACATAGTGCCACGCTAATAATCCGTAACAGGTCACGTTATTTCAGATAAACTCGGAAACTCGTCGCGCAAACCCGTTGCATACCTGTTGATTTTAACGCCGGTTAGTATGGCTCATTTTAGAAAAACGGTCAGTTGGGAAAAGTTCGTCGATGGTGAATTTTCTCCGGGCGAAATTGAATTACTTCGACCGCAGTCTTCATGGGGAAGCAATTTTATTTTCGTTCGTTTTGAAAGTGGTCGAATTTCAGCACAGATTATTGTTAATAAAATTGAACGAAACAGTCGTATGTATCATTATTAGCTGCCTATAGTAACTGATCGAATTATTAAAATTAATTATACGCGTGTGGGCAGATACACATCAAGTAACCGTGTGTAAAATTAAAGAAAAATTTTGCAACGTGAATACATAAAATACATGATACACACAAAATTCAATGAACATATCAAAATATTAAAATTCAGTGTAAGCGAAAGAGGAACGTCTATCAGAAAATCGTGAGAACTGTCTCCACACGCCAAATAAACAGAGTATCCAAAAATGTATCGTACAATAATTGGAACCACTTCTATTACAATATATTCCCCCAATATTCCACTCTATCAGAACGGCACAATAACATTTCGCACACCCTGTACTTTTCATTATACCACGAGGCATGAACGTTTCGGGGCATGAACGTTTCGAGGCATGAACGTTCCGTGTTCCAAAATGTAATAAGAAAAAAAACAACACTTACTCGGTATACCATTTATCATTTTTAAACCTACATGCATCGTTCCATGTATAATTATAGATATATCATCGAGGATATCTCCTTGACAAAACTTGTTCCCCGATCAGCCGTTACAATGTGAACAAGCAGTTGCACATTTTTGTCTAGACCGGCTCCCTTTGGGCCACGGACGTACGGCGCAGAGAATGGAATGATACAAGCAACGATAGAACAGATTGCCCAAGGCTGCATTTACGTTTGACATTTATCGGAAACGACATTTGCGTTTCATATTCTTTCGCATTGAGGAGGTTCAGTTCTCCGTTACTTAACAAATAAGCCGTGTACAAATTCGAGATCCGAGGAGGCGGATTAATGAATCCGAAATTCGTCGTGCGGAAAACGATCACGGACGTTCCTAGCAACGACGAGAGCGTAACAAACGGGACACATCTTGTATTTAAATTTCGATTCATATCGATGTCGTATTTATAATGGAACCTCATACAGAGTATTCAAAACGTGTTGCTGCGTACTGGAATCTACTTGGCGATGCGCACACTGGAATATATTGTAAGAAGGGTGTTGGCTATTGTTCTCCAAACACCGATCATGGTGCATTCATGGTATCATACGTACGTACATACACGCGTGAAACACCTTTACCTTATGGCAAGTTTTGGAACACTATATAGAATCGCGTACAGGGAAATTATGGTAAGTTCGTTTGTACAGCGACGGTGAAAAATATTTTATATTATTTAATTACGCTATCGAATGTACAGTGGCGGGTTAAAGTTTGAAATTATATTAAATATTAAATTAAACTTTAAATTAAACTTAAAGAAATTAAATTAAACAGTGCTGCGTTTATCAAAGTATCAGAAGATTCGAAGGATCAATTTACATAATTGTCCACATTCTACTAATCTATAATTGTGAAAAACCGTGACGACCAGATTTCAAATGTTTATGCAAGTGCAATTATTATGCTGGAGTGTGCAAAACACGAAAGCTCTACATGTATATCTTCAATTGTTAGAAATAGAAATTATAGAAATTAAAATTAAAATTAAAATATTAATAAAATATATAAATTAAAATTAAGATATATCACCAATAGTTAATTGAAACAATTTCTTCATTAAAATAATTAAGAAACATGTATGTAATAGAAAATGTGTAACGCATGAAATAAAAAGAAATATACTTTCACAGCGTGCTGATGACAAAACAAATTCCTGTCCTTCTTCTTTTTAAACTATTTTCGGTGAAAATAGCTGCGGTAACAATATTTGCATAGACATCTGCTGTCCAGTGATGACTTTCTACTGCAGGTAAACGACTTTGTATTCAGGTTGGAAAAGCCGAATATGTATGTAAATACGCACACGTTTCATAGTGGGCCATGATTGCAAATCAATACCGACCGGACGGAAAGTATCAAACAGGTTTGAAATTAATCGATCTTTGCCAAGGGTTGTCATTTGTATCCACAGAGAGTCAATCACGATTGTCAGTCACACTTGCGGACAATTTTGAGTAATGACACGCCAGTTTCAGTCCAGCGATGTGAATATGTGGTGCTCCGAGAAATTCGTACGACTATTAAAAAATATGAAAATTTCACGTACGCTAGAATCCACTTCAATGCTCAAGTTCATACATTAAACATGAATTATTAAATTAGTATTAATAATGATCGCCGGGGCATTAAGAGGAAAGTGTCGTCAAAATAGGACAGTGTGATTAATACTCTCCGCGCAAATGATTAATATTCTTCGATAATGCAAATGATCAAGTTCTTATAAAAAAAAACAAAGATAATAATAACGCTATCAAAATCATATAACAAATATTTTCCAATACCCTTACAATATTTTCACGAATACTTTTCTCCACTTTCCACATACATACCCGAACATTGACTATTCGTATTGAATAATAAAACAAAGTGTACCGTTCGGACACCGGAACATGCCGACGAAAATATTCGGTTGCGAAGAATTTCCCCATTTCTACAATTTCGATGCCCACGTAAAGGGTTGACCGCCCCTCGTTCATGGAACACCGATCAAAGTCTGACGTGGTTAACTGACCAAAAACAAACGAAATTAAACGCAAGGTTGCGTAACTCGGCGTACTACCTTGAATCCATACCGTAACGTGTCCAACAGAAACTCGATCGACAGCAGGGTTGAAGAATTCGTACGGCCGATCACTCGAATCAGAAGGAGACAGCTCGTCTTTATCTCTGTTCGAGGGACGGGGCCACAGGTCAAGTTCGATCCCGATGGACCCCTCGTATCTCCCGTATATCGTTCGTTGAATGAAAATCACCACGGAAGAAATTAACACGCAAGGGTGCGCGAAAGGTTATGGCTGGCTATTAGCGTAATAATATTCGTCCGTCCCGTGGGCAAGAAATGGCCAACTAGAAAGTGAGTCACCATAAACGACCGTCGAATTAAGGCCAGTGCACGCATAAGCGTACGCGTCAGGACAATCGAACAATTGCAAGCGTGAATACTTCGCGACTGGTCAATGCCCTTAAAAGACCAGTCCAGTCGTGTACAATGACCTTTATCCCCTTCTGCATTTCTGAATCATTGTTTTACGGAAACCTCGCCGCAGTTTCGTCGAGGCTATTGACTGCTTCGTTTAAAAAAAGGGAGGAAAAGGTATTGCGGTCTGTCGATTAAAGGGTTGGGTGTTCGGTAGCGAAGAAGTTCGCGTTTCAATGTAAAATATACGCAGGCAATTGTGGATTGTTTTGTTAGTGCCGGCAGAAGTGAAACGATTCTCGACAGAGCACTTCCGATAATGAAATGGGTGATTAAAAAATTTCTGTACAATAATACATATAAATAGAATGATAAATGATAATATAGAATAGAAATTTAATACCAGCCATACTGTGACCGGAATTTCGCGAAGGAAATCTTTCCTGATAACACGTCGGGTACAGAAGAATCGAAGGTGGAGAAGTAAAAAGGTGTGTCAGTCCTCAGAATTCAATCCGCAAAGGGGCGCGTTTCTGCACAATTCTCTGCGTGTTGCAGGTGGAAAAGTTGGAATTCAAGCGAGCAGTAGGGAGATCACGTAGGAACAGGGCAGAGAGGATGGCGGGAAACGGGAATGCTTGGAAATTCTACAGCGCGCCGTTCGTCGAGGTGACTACTGGTCGGAAATGCTCGTTACACTTTTCCTACGGGATGGTCTCAAGCTTTGAGGCACGCCTATTGCTCCTTTTTTCTCGCGAGCCACGTACCTTCGCTTGCCGTCCAGGTAATCACGAATCAGGGACAAAGATAAAGTCTTTAATCGTGCCGAACGAAATTAGTTTGCCTTTCCTTATAAACGCAGGCATAATGAAGTTCGATGCTTTAACGAAAGGAAGGTCTGTCTGATCAGACATTTTCACCTGGATAAATAGATAACGTTGAAGCCGTAGGAATCAGATGATCCAATAATAATTGTAAATGACTTCTGTCAATAATTTTCACGTATTTTATATAATTCGTTTGAATTCGATTGCGAATCGATGCAATTGGATTTAACGCGATCAGTACTTGAATTCGTAAGCGAAGTAAAAAGTAAGTGCTAATAAAATATTGTGCGTAACATATTATTATACAAAAATTTCAAATATAATAACGATATGTTTTATGCAAATTTCTGCTTCTACCCGTCTGTAACATCGATCATTAACAGCAAGCCTTTCAGCCAACTCTATTAATTCGTACGAAACAAGACGGACGATTAATAATCTCTGTTTCTCATTCCGAGTTTTTTACTCGGCCAGGTACGCTCGGGCATTAAATGGGCCAGGTTATTTCTTCTATCAGTAACGCGGGGCATGAAGATATCTTGGTTTATTAAACAGCTTAATTTGACACGATCCTCGATCAATGGGCAGTATTAAATACGCCTAGGAAAAAATTCGCGAGACTTTCCCCCGGAATGCTAATTAACTCATTTCTCATCACTCGCAGCACGTTACTTCGGTTCTCATTAAGCGATGATCGATCGGCCGCCGAGTGTCTACGGAAATTGAACGACATAAATATCCCGCGGAGCAGTTCCACGAGCCTGTGCAAATTGTCTTGTTCACGGTTAACCTTTCAAAGCCGGACTCCTGGAGCCGATAAGATAGGAGCGATCCTTTATTTTCGCTTCTCGTTTTCTTTGTTTTCGCGTGCACGTGTGTGCAAGTGACCCTTTTTCTTCTTCTTCCTCCGTCGAACGCTCGTTATTAATGCGTCGAGTAATCAAACGCAGGCAAATTCTCGCATTCCGCGATTTAAATTGATTTAAAACTTGCAGGACTGGTCGTGTACCTGTGTTACTGTAACACGTTGGCACAGTCGACTATTAAGTTTAATTAAAGGGTGGACATAAAATGAACACCGAACACGCTTTACAGTTTCGCGAGGCTGCGAAAAACGTTTCGTTACAAATTGTGCGGTCGATACGTCATTTCCACGTATAGTTCTTGTTTATTTCCCAGCGATTCAACATACACGTGCGGTACAATATTGTTGTTGAATAGCTTGTCAACGAATAAGAGACCGATAATATTCCAGAGACCGACAATAATTAACAATGTTTCCATGTGCTCTCCAATTTTTACCCCGCATACTGTTCATCGATCATAAAATTTCTGCACACCTCGGAATATGTCTGACGGTCTGAAACTTTTGTCGGGCAGTGTACATACGTGCGTAATCCTGAAACACTATTAATCCACGAGATTACGACGGTTCACAGGTTAATTGTGGAAAGCCGTTTAATACGTTCAAGTGTGTGCAGAGATCACTTGTAATTCCGCAGTGGACTGGCTGAAACGACCAATCGATGGCCGAACTTATTGGATAGCGCCAATTAATCTACGATATTAACCTGCCACTTGTTCGCGTTTACGAGCGACCTGGCTCGCATACTATTAGCTTTATATGAATGGTCGCTCAGCAGGTGGTAGTCGACGACGATGAAAACTGCGACCAGGTTTCCGGTAAATACCGTGAATACACTTCTTATGCCCGGTACATACTATCCGGCCAGACGTGGACTGGCGTCGTTCGGACAAACTTTCTCGCGGACAATTAGATAGGAGTATGTATTTATTTTGTAGATCAGTGTTATTCGATAGAAAATCGTACAAAAGCGGAGACATCCTTTCGCGACATGAAGCTGCAGGTATATCGAAATTAAAATCAACAAAAATTCAATATTGTAATATAGAAAATATAAAATGAGAAATACAATTCTCGTCAATGTTTGAAATCGAACTGTATTGACTCTCATCGTCACACAGTGGTCCGGATTGGGGTTAAGTGTGCCTTTGCCTTGTAACTTTTTATTCATAAAAGGTATAGACCCGAAAATTGCACTGGACAATGCAGTAATGTCAATTCAAGTATTGGATAAGAAAAGAAAAATTATTATTATTATTATTAGCATTATCATTTCCTGTCATTTAATTATTAATTCTGGAGCTTCTGGATCTAATTCCTAAACTTTTTTAGTACCCGATTTTATTCTAATAGTGCTCATGCATGGATCTGATGTCAAAAAGAGGCGATATAATAAAAATCATAGTCTGAACAGGGGGACGAGGGGGGTATTGATTTTTTCATAGTTATTTAGAGGAAGGTGTCCGGAAAATGTTCCACGTTGCTAAATTGCGGGAATCTTTGGGACTTGCGAGATATTTCTTGTCAAACACAAAACATTTCGAGAATTTGTAATAGTTCATTCGACAGTATTTTTTAATAAACTTTATATGGTAATTATTAATACGAAGAGTGAATTTATATCACGGAAGAATACCCTTTACTGCAAAAAAAGAATGAACTAAATACATGTAGAATTGGGACCTCCATACCCAAAAGAATAACAGGCGTTTTTTCCATGAAAAACACTGCCCTTAGGAAGTCCAACTTTAAGTTGTCATTTCTATTAAAAAATCGCATTAAATTATGTAAATGTTTTCGTTTTCGAGACTGCTGGACATTTAGGAAGTATGTAGTACATATTCGAGAAATATCGATATATGAAACTTCATTTTTTGGTCATATGGCACACTTAACCCCAATCCAACTTTTTTCCAATTGGCCCAACTTTTTCTCTTTCAATATCACTTTTCGTATCTTCATCTTTATCTTGAAGTCGAGCTTAATTTCGATCGAAACGGTGCACTGGCAAAAAATTCGTGCTGCATCGAGCAAGTTGTTCAAGTTTGCTCGGAACGTATCTGAACTGACCAGAACCTGTCGTAATGGGCACACGCCGACCGAAGCTCATCTATGTCCGAGCGAATAGTACAGACGGGCCTTTATACGACTGCGACTACTGCGTTATCGTATAAACCGTTGATTATACCGTTCCGTACTGCAACCGCCTTCGAAAACAGATTTAGCTGTAGAATATCGCGCCTCTCCCGCGTGCACCCTCGGTGAACCCACGATCCGGAACGAGTCTGGACATCGTCAACGGGTCTCCTTTCACGAAAAGGATGTAAAGTACTGTAAACAAGTTCAACCGGCGAAACATCCCGGGCGATTCGAAAATACATACGCACGCACGGTACGGCGAAGAAATTCTGTCTGACGGTAGACAAAACGCAGGATACGCTTAAAAGGATCGTGTCAGTTATCACTTTGCAGTCCACTCTTTTTCCCTTTTTTTCATCCTTGAACGTTGCACAGACCAGAGGGGAGTCGAGTTACGCTTTCCAAGCGTTCAGAGGGTTCCTCCTTTTTCTTCCGTGGAAGTTCGTTTTACACTAACTTCGACGAGCTCTCCCGTCGCGAATTCTGGGATAACAAGAGTGAAATCGGCTTGCCGATAAAAGCCGAAGCGCTCTCGAACAGCGAGTTCAAGTGCCTGGCTTTTTCAACATTTCAAAGGGTTTACACGTGTAATCCTTCGTTCCATCCGTTTCTACTCGTTATTGGGGGGAAACGTCGGATGAAACGCGACCAGCGCAACGGCTTTCTTTCGGTTCGTCCGTTTCATATGCCGATGGACAGAACACGTATCAATTAATATCGATTTCTAATGGCGAAGGATCGTCGGGGGCATCCTTGTATTTTTCATCCTTGTATTTACGACGAGAAACCTGTAAACCGACTCTCGCTCGTTACCACAAGCAAAGGTGTTAATTGTCCCGATCAATTTATCACACAAGAATACCGTACACGTCCGCACGAATAACAATTACCCTCGTTTCGCCTAACAAGCATCGCCGTCCTCTTCCACGCAATAATACATAACTCCATCCCCGTAACTTTCACACGCTTGCCCGAATGGCCGAGGAAAATTCGCAACAATAATCCGGCAAGAATTCCTCCGCGGTGTCTTGCACACGCGAATAAATTTCGTCGATAAGCCGCGTAATCCACCGAGAACGGAGACCGTGGGCAACAAAAACGGACGAAGAAAAAATACTAAAAGAAAGGGAAAAGAAGGAAAATCACAGAACCCGATAAAACGGGCGAACTCGTGCATGTAACGATCGCGTACGCAGGTATCTATGTATGTACCTACGTGCAACGATACACGGATTTAAGGCTCGACGCTCGTAAATCACCGTTGAACCTAAACACAATGCCGCAACGATTCCCGTGGATCGTTTCAAATCTCCTTAGCGCAGCGCGCCTGCATGCAGACGGAAAGAGACACACGGTTAGAGGGATCGAGTGCAAGGCCTGTGTTTTCTCATGGAAACGTTTCGCGTGGAAAAGTGCACGCGGCTACGTACAAACAAATAACGGTTCCGCTGGACCGTGAGGAGCTCGCGAAAATATTTATGGCAGACGTTCGGCTTTCCTCCGTTCAAGTACCTCGGTCACGTACGCGGACAGGCTGATTTCGTTGATGGCGGCCTCGTCTGCCACGTGAACATCCTCCCATGGGTTCGTGCAAGTACGGAACAGCGGCACGCAGGATTCCATCGTACGCAGAAAGGGGTCTGCCTGTTCATCGATCATATCCAATTGAAACCCAACACCCGGCCAGGTATCCCTCTATAAATCTAGTTTCACTCTCGCAGGTATTTTCATGGGCGCGCAACGTATCCCATGGACCAATGATGTAAAAGGGCACCGGGGAATTCCGCGTGTTGCTCGCAGCCGTTTGGTAGAATTTCATTTTTCGACTTGGAAATTGTCTCCTTTCTTCGCGGCGGTGAAATTGATCCTTTTAACACTTTGATGCTTCGTTCGATTTCTCTTCCTTCTTTTATGTTAGATTGATTTAACCCTTTGCACTCGAGAGACGTCGCTAAGGCGCACAGTGGTCCCAAATCTCGAAAACGTGAGCAAAATTATTGCTGCGTGATTTGAACGCTTAAGGTAATAGTGTAGTAGGTCGTTGAATTCGTATTGACGTCAGGTATCACGTTCAATTGTCAAAAATATACAATAACATTTAAAAATTGAAGGGGGCCTTTAATTTGTTATTAAAAAAAAGATTTTGTACAAGTTTTTATATTGATATTTGTAGAAGGCTGCATACTGATTAAGTTTCGTCTGAAACATTTTTTTGCTAAATCATTTTTATTACTCCATACCGAAGACCATTTTCTCGTATTACGAATATAATTGAAAAATTGAAAAGCCAAATGGTTCGTTTCAATTTTTGGAATAATTCGTAGTAATTAGGAGTCTTGGAGTGCTGTGAAAAAGGAAGACTATCGATGGTCCGATCAAGGCACCATTTCTAGTCCAAGAACGTAAATCATCCTTCCTCTGTATTCATCAATTTGTTTAAGGAAGTGCACCGCGAGTAAATCAATAGACAAAGGACAATAAAATTTCACGGAACGGGCAAGTTCGTCGCGCCATGACCGTCGATCTTAATAATAATCAGCCACATATCTCGCGCATACAATTGAAGTACTCTACACGGGACAGAGTTCTCGCAAGGCATTCGCAAGAATTGATCAATGACACTGCGCTCGTATAATACAATCTCTTAATGAATGAAGCGTTTGTTCCTTCGTTAATGGTCAGCGATGGGAACGATCCGAATCGTTCCCACAACAGCCAAGCAAGAAAAGCACCGAGACCAGGTGATTTTCGACAGATAAACGGACAGATATCTTCACGGTTGTCTCCCGGTTTTCGAACCCCCGAATCGTTATGACAGTTTGCCACGCGACGCCATAGACACCGTGGCAGGTTCCTCGCCTATCGAGTTTCGCCCCATTACACCTCCCATGCATTAGTTACGGTCTTTTCTCCGTCTTCGTCCCGCTTGGAGGACCGATGTCCCGGGGACAGAAGACGGGAGAGAATCTTCCCGGTCCCTTTTCATTCGTCAAACGTCTCGTGTTCCAGTCATTCTACGCGGGTCCGAGCAAAACTATGCGAGCGATGACGTCTTCATACATAAGAGAACGGGAACCGAATCCCCCTTTTTACCTTCCTTTTTTCCCCCCGCGTTAATTGATCCAAAGTGGCCCTCTGAAAGGAACCCCAGCCCCTGGCGATACCGACACTGTGTATTGAATGAAATAAAGGTCCGGTGACACCGATGGCAATCTGGGACTAAAGGTGTGTGATATTGTGAAATGGTTGGCGATGGCTCGAAATTTTTTTATTTAGTGAAAATTATAGAGGAGGTAGAGATTAATTAGCTGGCGAGTTTAAAGGGAATTACACGTATATGTGTCAGACATACGAATCCCCGATTTTTGTGTCTATATATCTTATTCGTATAATATTTGGTATAAACAATTTAAGATACTTTAAGATACCAGTGGTAGGGAAAGCGAGGAGGCAGAAGAATGGTTAAGAGAGGTGGAAATTCAAATAAGAGAGAAAAAGAAGGAATAGGGAGGACAAGAGTGGGGATAGATGGCATTGAATGTGATAGAGAGATACAAATGCTATAACATACAAATTAGGGTATAGTGTATAGTATTAGTGTACATTATATTAATGTATAGTATAAGGTTATAGATAATAAGTAAATAGGAATAAAGAAATGTAGCGTAAGGCAGAGGAAGGAGAACGTAATGTAAGGTAAAATTCAGAATGTAAAACAAGTTCCTTTTCATGGCTGTGAGGCCGAAAAGCAAATAAAATTCTATTCTATTCTACTACAGAAAAGGGAAAAGCAGAATAAGAAAACTGGTTTTTCTTTTTTTTTATAGTAAACATTTGCAAATATTTGAAGTTAGTATATTGTCGTAGACCAAAAATTCATTACATTCGGCAATTCAATAAATTCATTGTAATGAACGTTGAGGCATAAAACACTTGCCATTGTTGCGCGCAGTTAATTGGGAAATAAATTGAAGGTTTCAATTGAACAATCCTGACGCACGTAAATTATCGGAAGTTTCTATATTCGTAGCACCCGTGGAAAGTTAAATTCGTTGGTAGTCTTGTTTAAAAGGAGCGACTCGCTTTCGCGTAGTACATACATCAAGTCTTTAAGGTCTAAATGCGCTTAAACTGGGAGCAACGTAAGCTATTAAGAGGTTAAGCCCAGCTGTTACATATTTGCATGCAGTATCGTTCCCTTAATTATTCCTAAATTACGACTTCGTGTCACGTACAATGGTACCGTAACAAGAGCATTTAATTTGCCCGCGTTACGATTATAACATCTTATGCCGGAACGAATCGAAATCGCACGTGCAGCGCAGAGTTTATATCGAGAAACAACTATCACGTTATGGGGGTCTATTACTGAGAAAGATATTACGAAGGTGAGTCAACAATTAGCCGCAATAGGGATATAACATTTTACTGATATTACACTGCGGGTGAAACGTAAACGGTTACATATCATTCAATCTTTTTTAGGTTTCCATTCGAAATTTAGATTTGTTGGTTCACTTTCTGTTATTTATTTTCAATATATTTATATGAGGCCATTGATTTCTGGAGTCAATTATTGATTAATATTATGAAAAAAGACATTTTAAACAGTAACGAAGTTATAGTCACACGTCCAGAAAGTGGATCCTTGATAATACTTAAAATGTAGATATACGAACCCCCCAAATAATAAATGTCAGCGAGTAAAAAAGAAACTGCTTGCCCGCAATCTTCTTGCATAAAACTCTTTGCCCTTGCATCGCGTTCCATACAAATTGCAAACTAAATCGTAACGCATGTTAGAAATGAATCTAATAGTAACTAACAAAAAATATTTCTATTTTCCACTTATGCACACCTTTCTCTTCCCACCCAACAGGCGGACAGTTCGCCCTCCTCCGCGCAATGAACATCGAAAATCCACGAGTGCACACCACATTTAAACACCCGTGCGCATAAACACGCGCGTACTACTTCCGAGCCATGGCTCCGGCGACGAAGCGATCAGATAAGCGAATCCGCGGGGTCAAGATAAAAATTGTTCACAGAGCAACGGTGGTTGTCATTAACATTTCACCGGCGGCGATTTTTCCATCGTTGCTCCGCCGAACGCTCGTGGAAGAGGAACGCCGCGAGTTAACAGCGAAACGGACGGCGTCAGTTGCTCGCGTGGTGGCTGGCTATCAATTTAATCGTTTCTCGATGAATGGACGGATCGGTTTTCTTAAAGTGCCGGGGTTTCACCGCGAGGGCCGCATTTCTTGACCTCCCCTTCAGCCGGACGTACGGTGTATCCACGGTTCTGCGCCGGGCGCACGGAGGGTCATATATATCCGAGCCGCGGCGCGCCCTTAAATTATGCGCGCAATTACGCGTACCTGCCTTCGCGTAAGTGCATCCTCGCACGGCGTTGTTTCATGCAGTGGTCGGGATCGGCCGGGGAGAAAAAGCGCGAGGAACAGGCGGATAGAGATAGAGAATGGGATCGTCGAGGTAAAGGATTGAAGCGCGGAGAGAGAAAGAGGGATGCGCAAACGCGCTCGATATCGCAACTTCTATACTCCGTACAGTTCTCGACGATGCGTCTTTCTTTTCCTTTTTTTTTTCGCGAGGTGTTAATGACGAGCAGAAGTGGCTGTGTATCGGTCGGCCAAGTGCTCTCGAGTTAGCGAGACGTGCTTACTTATATACGGACTCGCTTGTGTACTTGCGAACGAGCGTGTCGAGCGAGCACCATCCAGAGACAAATTTCTCGGACAAATTCTTGATAAGAGCGACGCGCGTCGCCTGGCCTGCGTAATGCACTTCGAAACGCAGACGCTGATAGCGCGACGCGGATTTATACATAGGTGGAAACGGGGAGCTGACCTTACCAGGTGGCAGGAAAGTGGGGAACGAGTTAATTTCTTTCTCGCTGCCGCGTATGTACGCGCGAGAGTGGCTTTCGGACAGGCACAAATGTTTGTTAGGTTCTTGTGTTGATTTTAACGCGGACGAGAGTGATAAATTGTCAGCGTACGCGGGGAGGCAGGGGGCGAAACGAGTGAAATATGTAAGGTATGCAAAATAAATGGCACGTGGTTAAAATCATGCGCGGAGAGAAAATAAATGTCTATACAGGTGCAGATGTATTATTGACGTTGACGCGAATTCACTGCGATTCGGAGTGCAATGGGGGGTTCTCGTTGACGGAATGATTAATTAATTCGGCAGGGTTCCACGAATTAATTTGAAGAAAGTAGAGAAAGTACAGAAATATATTTAAATATCTCTCATTTTCAATGAAATAACTACTACGAGTCTTATCAAAATTACCTGAAACCGATATTCATTACAAAAAAATACACTCGTCCGGCACAAATTCCACGTACACCTCAATATTCCCCGATTAAAAAGAAAAAAGGGCCGACGTCTACAATTTCCGATGTTCGCCAATTCAATTAAACCGACCGTCCACTCCGCCCGATGAGCAGACAATATGGAAATCGCGCACGTATTGTATTCCAAAGGCCGGGGACCAGATATATAAGCGGGCCCCTATCGGCCACGAGCATCTCGAGGCTTTCAAATTCAATTTAAACTGTCCGGCGAATGATTCGTGTACCGAGCATCCTCGAGGAGAAAGAAAGGGTATCGAGAGGTGTCGATCGGCGAACGTGGACGCGGTGGCCGTTCCGCCGCGCTGCCTGGTTGGGCACGGGACGGCCAGAGTCCCCAAGAGCCTTCAAGATTTTCTTTGGAGAACGAAAATAGCTGGCCGCGGCGATACTTAGGCGGCCGGCTGGTACAGAGACGCTTTACAGATAGAGAAGTATCTCTGACACCGAGTGTGCACCGCGCGTATAAATTTCAACATGTACACACGCGCACACATAAATCGCGCGTAACCCTCGGGGTACGGGCGCGTATAATACGCGCGTGCACCGGCCTCGCGAGGAGGAAACACGTAGAAAGAAGCACGCGGCGATGGAGAAAGAGAGAGTCGGGGAGGAATGGAGCGGGTCGGAGGAGGTAGGCTGAGGATGAAAGAAGCGAGACGGGAAAGGTGAAAAAGAGGGGAGGCACGGGGGGAAGGGCGAGAGAAGAAACGAGAGTCCTGCATGTTCAAACAAAGGTGAGTCTGCAAGTTGCACCTTGGCTGCAGGTACTCTGTACTCCTTGCTCCTCTCTTGTCTCCCCGCTACCTTTCTCTTCTTTTTCTCGTCCCCTTGCGCGCGTCCTCGCTATGATTTTATCTTCCTTTTGCCGATGTTACACACCGCGAAGGTTACATCCGGCCGAATGTGTCTTGTTGCCAGGTGTATAAAGTGAACCTTCTTCTGATTATTCTCTTCCTGCAGCCTCTCTCCTTCTGCGCTTCGAGCTTTCCCCGGTGTTCTTCATTTTGTCGTGCGGTTCGTTCTTTCTATTTTCGTCGGCGTTGCGCAATCGGACGATCGTTGTTGCGCACGGAGAGGAATCGAGGTGAAAGGTGCGCCGTTTTTTTTTATTTTATATTTGCCAGCAAGCCAATGGGAATAAAATTGAAATGATCGTGTCTGCCTGATGTATGCATTTACGTAGTAACCTCTCGCAATGTTTTCATTGCATTCTTTTCAATTTTCCATTATTTTTCACAGTGATTGCGTCCCTCGAAAGGCTGAAAATTTGGAACCTCGAAGGATGGAAGGTGTTCGTACAGTGATAATGATGAGAATAAAGTGAACTATACTTTCTACGTCGTTAGGTGTATTTAAAATTATTTAGTTTAATTTTCTCGATCCAACAGGTTGAACGCTGCAGACGTTTTATTTTTGCTTGAAACTTCTCTGCTCTTTAACGACGTTGGGCACGATACATCTGAACGAAGAGTGGGCACAGAGCGAGTGCCAAATTAAATTTCCCTGCCAATCTTGTTATCATAAGGAAATAAGGCGACTGCCAAATTGTATCACTGCAATTCCCTCCAGGGATTACGGATTTATACATATACATACATACACCCTCGTACTTGTAGCATTATTGTACTCGAGAAAGAGTACGGTATTCTGTTTTATGAGGTGTCCCAAAATATGAAAAAACAAAGGCTAATTTAATTAATCTGAAACTGAAAAATCGGGTGAAAAAGTCTGTTCAGATAAATTGATTCAATGAATGCAAAACATTTGCACAATTCATCTCTAAAATATTAAAAGGAGAATGTAATGGAAAATAAAATAATGGAGCGAAGATTAATTTTATACAATTTCCCAAATTATAAGACAGAAATTTAATAACGAATAATCGTGAGATTGGATAATATTTCAAGAGGCGAGTAATGTACGTAGTACTTTTACTTTTTAATCCGTTATCAAAATATTATATCGCACACGAAAATCCATTACGATTTTTCATCAAACTCGGTAAGAAGATGTCTTTCCCTCAAAGCTAACGCCGAGTTTGTTATTCAAATTCTAATTGGCTCGGCAGTTTTTCCTCCGGCCTGTGATTATGCGAAATCTTGTATTCCACGGGCGTATTTCGTTTCGGAGTCGCCCGTCGAGACTGGATAATTGGTTCAACGCCATTAAGGAAATCCTGTAGCAGGAGACCTGCTACAGCCCCGAAAATGCTACTCCCACATAATTTGTGCGAGCATTTATCAGAACCAGCTTTGCCTAATAGCTTTTTCATAGAGCTTGCCCGAAATGAATTAATCATTATTTCTAGAAACTTGACAGAAACTTCATACCATCGAGACGGAATTATTTAAGATATGCACGGTTTAAAATGTTTGTAAAGGCAGTCGACAATTTTGTGCGCAGGATTATTCGGAGAAATTAATTTTGCATTCTGTGCATTTGTTTAGACTTACGAACGATTTCAGAAGAGCTCTTAATATTTGAAAAATTATATCGATAGCAAGAATAGTACTTGTCTCTCGACACTGAGAAAAACTTCAAATTGAATAGTTTCCAACGAATGTGGAAAATTAATCGCCCCAAATACAGTTATTACATTGGAAAGCAAGAGATTCAGCTTAATGATTTTATTGCTTAAAGAGGAAACGGGGACCCAATTACCTCCTTGAAATGTAATATAATAAAATAAGTTATAATATAATAAAGTTAATAATATAATGTAATATAATAAAATAAGAAAAAAAATCAATCGCATCGTACTACAATTTCTTTATTTATTCCACAAACACACCGATATAGTATATACATTTTAATACCAACGTCGCTGTGACAATCGACCGACTGCTTTACAGAGAGAAAGACAAAAAAAAAAGAAGAAAAACACGAAGCACGTCCGCGATTAATTTGTTGCATAAACACGATCCATTTTAATTTGATTTCCGTTCAAAAGAAAGGCTGAAATATTCTGTGGCAAAGGAAACCGAGCCGTTTTAACCGGGCGCAAACGAAATTGGATGCTCGCGCGTAATTACATGCGTACCGTGTATTTATCTGAACAAAGGGTATAACGAGGGTTGGCGAATTCGAGTGCACTTGATTTCTTTGCCTCGTTTTATGCCGTCTAGACGATCGATCATACCTACTGCGTGTTTCGCTCGCCTCCACAGGAAGAAACAAGTTAACGGGCACAAGAAAGAAAACGGCAAGATAACGCGCGCAGGTTATTACAAAAATGTGTCATATCGTGTTGCGCGTACCAGCCATTCCTGACAGCTCGTTTACAACAGATGAACGATAACGAAACTCGTTTTTGAGAAAATTCGAACAGACCATCGGTCGACCGCGAAATCGCACGCTGAGGAATTTCGCCCGTGGATCTCTGTTAATAATTACCGTCCGCAACATGGCCATTGATTGAACGATCGCAATTGTAGTTGCATGTGCAATAATAGCTCTGTTAATTCGCTCCGAATTTAGACGTCGCCGAGTAATTAATAATACGTTTGTTTGTTTGTTTTCTTATCATTATTCGTTGGTTTAAATTTGCGCGCATTGCGTGATTTCTATTACGATGATCGAAAAATCGAATTCGTTGAAATTTCCATTAAAACAAAACGATGATTTTTGCGTTACACTTAATTTATTAAACACGTTCGCGTTTGTTCGGGTTAGGTAGATTTTAAGAACGTGTAGGGAACGTTACGAATTCTTTCACAATTTTTATTAAGCTGCAGGGCCATTTGTATTGCACGTCTTGCTTGCATAAAATGTTCTGTTCAAATGTTTTCCTTGCGCGGTGTATTTGCATAATAACGTGATCAGGCAAAGTCCAGGGATTTGCAATTCAAGTGGGGAATTTTAAAATAACATTAAAGCAAATTTGTAATAAGGTGATCAACGATATAGAGTGTGGCGGGATTACCTTATAGGAACAAATAAAGCCCGCAGGCTATCTACTTGACTACCCTGATTCACAATTAGATAATAGTAGCGACTCGATGTTTCCCTAATATTAGACTGTATCACTTAACCGTTTCTTTTTTAATTTACCCATCTTTATAAAATGTCCACTCACTTTTAACTATTGTAAATTTGTCCAATCCCACTCAAACATTTTTCAGCTTCTCCCCTTTTACAAAAAAAAAGAGGAATACTTCCTAATGACAATGATTCTAAAACCAATTGCAATAAAATATAAATAATAAGCTACGCTTACAAAAATGGTACAACGAAGAAAAAAACAACCCTTCGTATTCTCAAAATTGATACACCACGTTTACCTAAACCGTGTAACAAATCGCAATACGACGACACCGCCGCGAAAATACGCGAAAGAATTAACACGGTATGGAAAACAGGCGATGCAGAACGGCAAAAAGGTGCACGGGGGAATGGATAATGATGGCGAATGGACGGTGAAGAAGTATACAGAGCGGGTTCGAGGGAAGTGGGCAAAGTATCGGTTCAGAAAGAAAAGAAAGGGTTGACGCGTGGGTAGAACGTGAAGCGGGTCGAAGGAAACGATAGGAAAGGGCGGCGAAGGACAGAGGGCAGAAGAAAGATGCAAAGGGAGTGAATGGCGCGGAGGAAGAGGGGGCGTGAGAGACTAATAGTGCTGATCCCACCGCAACCACCGCTGGTTTAAGACCCGGCTAAGTGGTGGATAATGAATATGCTAACGTGTGCCGAGTATGCGAGGAAAGCTTTGCACTTGGTATCGGGTTCAAGCACCTTCCGACTACTGTGTACGTGTGCGACTTTATACCATTTCTTGCACGTGTATCGCGGTTTTCACTAGCTCCGCTCCGAAGCGACCAACTGCGGCCACGAACGCCCGGCGAGATAGAAAAATGCGATGCATCGACGGAAATGCGTGCGGCTCGATCCCACCCCGGTGTTCGATTAAAGCCGAATAACAGAATTGCCACTTGGACGTGAAATAATGCACGCACCGCCGACTAAGGTGTAGTCTGTGATGTATTCATTTTGAATGAATGAATGAATCGTTAACGAGACATTTAATACATCTACCGCCGAGGAAGCGGTGTCAAACGTTTGACCTGATGTGTACAGGTTTAGGGGAAATGAAGATTTTCGTGTGAATGAGTTAAATATTATTACCCTTAAGAGGAGAAGTACTGGGAGTACTGGGACATTTAATTTTTCCTAACGCGACGATTTATTAATGATGCTGTATTCTTAATTTCTCGAGATACGTATTTATTGAATGCCACTGATTTCGCGGTTGGATTCATTTTAGAATCTCACGTCGAAAATCCAAGGGTAGTAATGGAAAAGAAAGATTTTGCAAAATTTCGGTACGGACGAACGTTCGAAGGCTTGGCAAAGTGGAAGGGCCAGTAAGGGTGCCTGAAGGGAAGCCGCGAATGTCTCGGTGACCGATTCCATTTGAGAGGCAACCCTTGCCGGAGGGTGTCACCGAGGTTAAAGTAAACACAGGGTGAAGCTTTCGGGGTAGAATACAGTTGAAACGTATCGTTCCGGTATGGCCACGCGTGCTATACAAACAGGGGAAGCTTCTAATATTACCAGCCACTGTGTGCACATACAGGGTGCTTCACGAGCAGCATAACAATTCGTTCCTGAGCAATATTAAAACTAAAAAAAAAGGGGAAAAATGATTCGTGCGACGGACAAAATTCCTTTTAGCGTCAAAATATTGAAGCACGTTCTAAAAAAAATATATAATTCTCTCGACGCATGTTCACCGTGTCGAATTTTTTGCCAGCCCCTTAGCGATCATACTATCCACTACCCTAAAAAAGCCCATAAAAATGCCATAAATATTTCCACTTAAACGCGTCCCGATCTAAGCAACGGAATGCTCCCAAACAACCGAGCATCTTCGAACGCCGAAAAAGGACAATACAAAAATAATAGAAATCCAACCATTCGCGGACCCATTCCTCCAACGTGTTCCGCAACGACAACGGCGCAAAAGTGCAGAAAAATGTCTCCCCCGGACGAGCAGTCGATCTTTCCACGAACCATCGTCCTCCAGGTGCCAAAGGTAAATACTAAACGTTCCACGCCGTGTGCAACGCGTTTCGGGGGTAAATGGAAATTTCAAAAGATCCCGTGCAAGGCGGTTAAGCGATCCACGGGTCACCTCACAACGGCATTAGATACGGCTGTTGGTTCGTTGACGAGGCAACAAATTTCCCGGGCAATTCAGCGCGTGGCCGAGGGTAAGGGCGAGGCGGTGGTCGGCGCGAGGATGGAAACGGAGAGCAGGGACAGAGCAGAAAGATGTGATGCATAGAGCGCGACGCGAAACGGGGAGAGGAGAGGTCGTGAGCACCGGAAAGAGAGAAAGCGGGCGCGAGGCTCGTCGCCATTCGTCGCGGTGGAAATCTCGAAACGAGCAGCAGCGGTTGCCTGACCTGACGGTACGTAGCAGCCGACAGGGCCGTATTTTCCGTGGGCTGGAAACTCCGAGGACGAAATTGAGAGGGCTCGCCGTGGGAGCCGTTCGGAGTTCACTAACCGTGTAAATGGCACGAGCACTCGATGGAACGTTGCGACGCGACGCCACAGAGCACGCTGACAAAAAGGAAAAGATGAAAATGGGGAGGGGGTGAGAACGCGGTGGCCCTTCGGCGATGCATCTCCCCCCCTCATCGCTGCACTTCGTTTTCCGTTTCTTTTTCCCTTCCAGCGCCCGGTTACGGTCCTCAAGTGCCGTGGATTATTTCTTACATACCCTCTCGCCTATTTATTTCCAACCCTCGCGGACGTATCTCTTGCCGCTGCACCTTTGCCGGATTTCGCGCTCGAGAAGAATTACATTCGTCTCCGTTGAATGGGTCAACGAAGGCGATTCTCTGTAGGAGCACGGGGATCGTTTTTTCGGGGGGATGATTTTCATTCCGGCTGTATAATTTGGTCAGGAATAGGCTGGCTATATTCTAATTTAGTTTTTCTTGCTACAATTCTGCAGGGAGAATAAAGTTTCGCACTAGGAGAGTCGGTTCAATATTTAACCCCCTTCGTCAACATGTACCCGGATACTGTCGCTGCTTTCTTCCACTTCGGAAATTAATATCTGACGCCAACGACGATCAAAATGTCGAAAGAATGTAGGTCCCCAGATAACGACTTGGAAATATCTCAACGGGAACATAATCAATTTGAAACGGAGTCGGTGTTCAGATATCGACGGAAGGGTTGAAAAGTTGCCGCGCAATTTTCGCCATTGCCAACCAATAACGTCGAAAAGAAACGGGAAGATTCACGTAGCTTTAAACCGTTCACCTGCAGTTACGTTAATTAACCTGCCGTAGAAAAGGGGGGGTCGGGTTCCCCTTGCTCGACGATGAATTTAATTCGCGCCAGAGAGCCCGGGGTTACGTTTCATTGGAGTGAAATGAAATGACGGTCGTGATGCGTCCCACGCAATCCGCGTCTACGGTGGCTTCCACGCTCTGGGGACTAATTTATGAAAGTTCTACCATCCTAAGACGACTTTAAATCTTCTTTTCGTGCCGAGTGCTCGCGGTGAGTGTCGTGTCTCGTTGTTATCTTAACGGCTGCCACGGCCGCTAACGAGAATACAGACTGTTCGTTATCTTCGCGGCAAGAGCACGCGCAAGCCCTCGGCACGACACTTGTGTTTTATATGCGAGCCAGAGACACTGCCAACTGAGCGCGAGGAAGCCACGATTCCACCATATCTGGGGCCATGAGTTGTTAGCTCAGTACGCGTTTAATTACGTTTAGTCTCGCCCCCTCGGCGCGCCCTTTCGTTCGCCGATCTTCAGAAAATCGGATCAGCCCAGTTCCCGTCTCAAATATTTCATCCCTGATTCGTGAGATCGCTGCCCGACGAAGTCAATTGATCTCCCGATTCCCCGATAACCACCGTAAGAAAGTTTCACGAAACTCGCACCTTTACATCCCCCGCAAATGTCGACGATCGTGTCATAAAAGACTCGAGGGAAAAAAAAGAATAGCCAGTTGCAACCGTAGTCGAAATGGTTGAAATGGAAGGAAAAAACAAGCCAGGATGAAATGCAAACCGAACCAGCCGAAACAATAGCTTCGATTACTATCGATCGGAGCGGAACTCTTTTAAATGTCCGCGCGCGGCTGAAGAATCGAATCGGTTCTATAGTTACTCGTGGACAGCTGTTAATTTAGTGGGTGCGGGGGAGGTTCACAAGTTGCGGGCGACTAGACAACAAATCCAGTGTGTTCCAATCAAACGAATGGAATGTATACGTATACACAATATACATATATAGTATATAGTATATAGTACAGTGAACGTGTACATATGGACGCAGAGTGGAGCATCCGTGTACCATGACACGAACGTGAATGCGTTCCGGCTCACTCGCGTCAGGAGATCGTTATCCCCGTGGTGGTTTGTGTCCCTAGACATACCGACATACATAAATTGAATGTCTCGAGGCTGGATGGAGGGAGCAGACGTTCTGTTGGTGGCCACTTGGTGGTAACAGTGCCGGGAAACAGATGAAATTAATGGTAATAAAAGGGTAATAACGAAATTCCGTTCGTGGCGCGACCATGGGGGCAGGCCTCGGCACCCGTGAACCGTTTAAGTGGTAGAAATCTCAAGAGTGAGCATTTTGTCTCTGGCTTCGAACCACCAGGACGAATTGATGGACAGGGAGGAAACGAGGGTTAAATAATATTATCTATTAAAGAGACAGTTTTTTTTGTTGCTGTACGTGCTGTAAACGATTTGATTGTACCGTCGCACTGAATCAATTTTATTGTACGTTCGTGACCGACGGTGTGCCTGTTTTTAATTCTTATACGTGGAATATTATTCGGGCGATTCGGTATGTAATTGAAATACGAACAATCATGGATCGCCAATTTTAATTACTATATTGTTATTAGTCATATTTTATTGGAACGTTCGATTAATTTTTGCTTGTCTATTCTTCGAAGGGGAAAATGTAATATTTTTCGGCAATGACGTAGATGTATGTGGTAATATTGTTAGTATTATCATAACACGGGTTGAGCTAATGGAAGCGTAAAATGTACCAGTAACACGAAGTACGATATCTCAGACCACGAACTATATTCTAGCCAATAAATGATTTTGCGAGTGCCACTTCTGGAATCAGGTGAGCGTACATTCGTAATTGCTCCTTACACCCGTACGAAAATGAGTCTTTTTAATTCTTCATAAAATATCCGTTGCGAATAGTTTATTTAAACGTCGCAGGCGTTGGACGAGCACGGCAGAAACATGCGAAACCAATTCAATGGTTAATCCCCGATTAATGGATCAGTGGGAGCGGACTATTCTAAATTAGCAGTGATTAACGTCTGTCGGTGAGTACTTACGTTTGCAGGCCTTACGGTGCGTGATCGGTCTCGCCGGGTCCCTGTAGTAACCTTCTCGACAATAATGACAGTGTCTTCCTGCCGTAAAATGCCGGCACTGCAGACAAACGCCTCCGCTGACACGACCCGACAGCTTGTACAGTTCCATGTTGAATCTGCACTTTCTCGCATGAAGATTGCAGTTGCACTCTGAAACAGGCACGCGTCCGATTATTCGACTGAGCGGGACCCACACCTTTCCCCCGAAACGGTCCCAACCCCTTTTTGAGGCTGCTCAACTTTGCACATTGATTAAAATCAGGTGGAATCATTTTTTTTCATGGGAACTAGGTACGGACAAATTAAGTATATATTATATTATAATTATATTTCATGTAAAACACCTGCAACTCTATTTGCGTGTAAAATAAAAAAATCGGATAGAATCGTTTATCAGTATCTCGTATAACGACAGTTAATATATATGTACGTATTTGCTAATTGCAATTTTTCCATTGCAGCGAGATTAAACGATTTGTTGTGCATCGAGTATTAGAATAATATACCGTAAAATTATCGATTGATAATGCAGGAGATGAAGCAACACTCTACATCATAGTAGGTGTAATAACAATGGGGGACAAACGTAGGAAGTAGTTGCGAAACAATCGATCAGAACACAGTAGTTCCATCATCAAAAGTAGCTGACAATTGATAGGTTGAATTATTCATATCTCGACTTCAAGACCAAGATGTGTTCACTGTATCATAACTTTAACTCGGAAGAGAGGAAACAATATAAATGTACATGTTCACGGACTGAAAATTATTTTGAACGTTAGAAAAGTAATTTTAATTCTTTCGTGAATCACTTCGGCAATAATGTCCAATGACGTTCGCCATTTATAGATTGGTATATACGATTAGTAGTTTCTAACAGCAACTTTATTAATTAAATAAAAAAGAATTGGAATAAATAATATTTGTCGTATATTACCTGTGGTGTATTGTTTAAAAATCGAACACTGGGGGGGCGAGCATTGAGTGAAAATAATATTATCAATTAATACGCAAATTTATGGTCAATTTTTTCCAATAAAATTTACGCGGGACAAAATAGGGATTCGAAAATTTGCTTAACAATTGCATAATGCATCGTATGTTAATTACCGGAAGTACATTTGCAAAATCAATTGCTGGCTTAATAATTAACCGTGGAACCAATAATAATAACTAATGTACACCGTTTAAATGATTTATATTGCGCTTACGAATAAAACAGTGAAGAAAACGTGGCCTTACTCAACCATTCTTTCCATATGCGTGATGTGCCTTTAGTACTTTATATACGTGCTATCTAGGTTGAGGTGGAAGGTATAGTCACCTTTAAATAAAATCGATACGCTAGACATATTTTGCTTTGCGAAATATGAGCGTTTCCTGCTCATGGGGATTTTAAGCTTTGGTTAAAACCGGTGGAAAAATGAATGAAATTGAGAAAAAAATATGGGACATGGAAATATGTATGCACATGGTTTCAGCTTGATCCTATAGTCTGATGGAAAGCAATATTGTTGAAAAAAAAATTAACTTTTGGGAAAACCCGACGGGTAATAAAAATAATAATAAGAAAAACAAGTAATGCTTTTTTCAGGCAAAGCTTGTTTCACGTTTCCATTTACCAAATGATAAACCAAATGATAAAGTCCATGAAAATCGTAAAATATTCCCTCGAGTCATTTACAGATCACGCAGATAGAAATAAAAAAAGGAGTCGTCTCTTTTATAATTATTAAATAACTCAGAACTGAAATAAAAGGGTTGATAAAACAACTGTCATCCTGCGCGCAGGCGGGATTGTACGTTAAAAGAAACGCGACTGCCGAAAGGCCCACAGAATTTCTTCTTCCACTCGCTCTACGTTTCGTATCAGCGTATTTTCCAAAGCATTAACCTCATACATATACACCGCGAAAGAATTTTCCACGGGCTTATCGCGGTAATGAGTTTTCGAGTGCGCTGATTCGACAACGAAAAGAAGAAGAAAATGAACCGAGAACAAAGCGGAGGCTGTCCTGTTTCGTTCACGATGACAGTTTCACCCGTGGCCTCCTTGTTTCCGCTTGGTCTGCCATTCGTTTTCCCTCGTTTCCTTCTTTCCCCGATTCTCTGGAAAGGTTCCGCGGCGGACGTCGTATCGAGCACGCCGCCGTCCATTGAATTCTCGAGAAGCGTGCAAAGTATGTATCTCGAGAAGAATCGTGCCGCGGAGCTTCCTCTACTCGAGCACGCCGTTCTTCTTCGTGACTTCTTGAAAATAACGGAATAATTGAAAGGCAGCAGCCGGAAATAGGGGCGGGCCGGTGAGAAACAGTCGGGGAGGATCAGCGGGGATGTTGCAATTTTAACAACCCTTCCGCCTCCGCTCGTATACAATCACTCGACCCAATAATCCGTGTGCTGTATCGGGCCGAGCGTGACTTATTTCCCGTTTTTCGCGTCAGACACATCGCCAACGCGGCGTGTGTATCTTCCCTGGAACACCGTGTTCCCGTATGCCTCTCCGCGTCCGCGTTAACGTCTTCGGCAAACCGAAATAGAGTTTTATGGTCTCGAAACACCGCCGCGTGGCTTAAATTGATGGCTCCGTTCCAGTTACGAGAAATATCCGGGAAGAACGTTCATTCTTCGACATATTTTACGAGCCGGCTAAGTAGCGTAATTTCAACACTTCCTAGCTGTGTGGCGAGGAAAAAAGATTGAGTTACTTTCGCGCTTGTTCATAATTGGATGCGTAGTGCCGCGTTACACGCAGTCGTTGGTAATCTTTAGTATGAAACTGTGTCAACTCCTGAAAAGCGATGACGGTGGGATTTAATTTCGAACGATTCTGAAAATCATTAGATCTCTGGTTACATTAAAAAGCGAACTATTCAATTTATTTCAAGTGCTCCATCTGGGTCCCATGTGCATGCGAGATTCGCGTAACGCGAAGCGTAGCTCAAGTGTTATAAAGCGAGGGAAAATGTAAGACGTGTGTACTGAATTAGGTTTGACGGATAGATAGGTTTTTTTGCTTGCTCGATGATTCTGCTATTATATTTAGCAATTTATGTCGGAAGCGTGTTCGACGAAAGATAGGGAAATGTTGCCGACGATTGTCCTGTTGAAATGGTAATGGTCGGCGATGAAAGTATAATAGACGAAGCTATTTGAAGGTAGATTAAAAATTGGACGACGTAGAAAATTTCTAGTCCAACTTTATCCTCAAGATTTATGCCGCGTTCGCATTTTAAATTCGACGATCGCTACGATAATGCACGCGTTCGATCGCCGAGTGCGCGTAATTGCCTTCAGGTAAAAAGTGGTTTACGACTTGACAAATCTCTTAATATTGAATTCGATAGCTGATACGTGTACGCGCATTCCGCGCGTACACACGCACATTATCGTAGTATGGCATGTGGGTCGGGAATGTCGCCGTAAGAAAATGAAATAAAAATTGTAATCGCATTACCGAAGTACATATGCATTTTCGTGAAATCTAGCGCAATCTATTCCGGAATAAAACGACGCAGTGATACTTCAACATATAAACGCCCATTCTTATTCGCGTACATAAAGTTAAACGCGTTATTGCCAATTCTACTTTTCACATAATACAGCAGCAATGTATGCGTAAATGTAATACGCGAATTTACATCCTGCAACAATTATCGGGGAATATATTACAATTTCTCGTACCTGAATTATTCGCGTGGCAATTCAATTATTTATTGTCAAAGCTAGCCCGACCAACAAATATTTTGCGTGCAAAGTATACTCTTCGCAGAAACGACGGGAAGCAGAAAACAGCGACACAATTTCCGTTTCACGCAATCGCGAACACCTTCGAATATCCCCGGCTCTCCGTGCTATTTAAACTTTTACTACCAGCCAGAGACGCGCAAGTTGCGTTAACCTCCATATTTATTACCCGCGCCATAGGATTAGGTAATAAGGGTTGTTTTATCGCACAATCGAGAAATCAATTGGCACTAACGTACCGCACGCACGAACGCAAATTTTCGCCCATACCCGCATTCCGACACCGAACTCTCCTCTTCCTTTTTACCCCGCTCTTTCCAGCCCGAAACATTTATCGCCGAATGGAAATCGCGATACGGGAAGATTTAAGGACAGAGCCGCGGCAGCGAAACGGGGGCGACGCGAGAAAAGCATGGGAAATATTATCGCTCGGGCCCGGATGGAAAAAACTGGAATCGAACGCTTCGCGCGATATATCCCATTACTTACGAGATATGGGATTCGACGCAGGGAGGATGACCACGGCACATATAGCCGTTAAATGCGCACAGAATGTAGCGTGCCGGATCGATCGAATAAACCACTCGATAGTTAATAACCTTGTTCAGCCACCGTCTGAAATTTCTTGATCGATTCCTGTTATTAAGCCGCGGCTGGCCGTGGCTAGGGCCTCGGGTTGTTTTCGTAGAGGCAATGGTTGTAATTAGCGATTAACCGTCGTATAATCGATGTTCTGCGTCTTCTGGGTTTTCCTTCGCTCCTCGAAACCGACCGGGGAGGGTTATGCTTTTAGCCTCGTTAAGATTTATCGCGCATCCCCCGGGGGAATAGATTTACAAGCTTGCATCCCGTGGCATGCGAATCGATACTTCTTTTCGATTCGCCCTTACTTATGGCGGAAGCTCTTTTCGTGCGATATTCTGTTCCTTGTATTGTTGCGTGCGGGGGCTTACTTAGACACGTTACTTATGGCCATTCGAGAGCGGGCCTTTTTGTGGGCAGCCAATTTGCAGTTCATTTAATAAAAACATTCGTTTTTTCTTATCTATGCAGACAATTAAGCTTTTGCGACTTTTTTCTGCATACGTAGAATTACGAGAGGATTCTATGTATGCAAAGGAAAGAAGGTTTCTATTTAAAGAAAAATAGTGAAGCAGCAAATCGCACACACATCATTGCACATGTGAAAAAAATATGGTCTTGATTATGCAGTCCACCTTGAAGCAATCATCCTTTTTCTCGAGCTTCAAGCAAAAAAGTTATGGCTTCCTACAGTTGCACGAATCATCCTGTACAAACAACTTTGCCTGCTCTGCGTTATTAAAACGAATATTGACTTTATCCTGAGCATTCTACACCTTTCGACCGCATTTCGAGGAGACGAAGAGAAAACGAATAATTCACCGCGTGTTATTCATGATTGCTAATTCCACGTGAACCCGATCCCTCGAAAAACACACGTTTCGGCCGCTAAAAACCATAATCTTTTCGGTAATAAGAGAAAAAAAGCACGAAGAGCCAAGGTGCAGGGTGAAAGTGTACGTCCCGAACTGATTGCGATGTAATAGCTCCCCCTCGCGATTGAAGTGTTAACAATGAGGAATCGAAGCGCAGAGGATCGATCCGGTTGATTCATATCACAGAAATTTCGCGTGGCCTCATAAATACTTGGCCGGCCGGTTCGGCGCAATCGAGAAACTAATTGCAAGTACTCGCTGCACGCAGATGGTTCCACTAGTGATGGGCGCGATTCATCTCAATTAGGATCGAATCCTAATAGCCAAGTGTGATTGTATTGGGAATGCAATTGCTGTCGAAGAATTTGAGATCTTGTTGCTTGGTGCAGAAATATTGTACAGCTTGCGAACGATTCATCGATGAGAAATTAATATTACGGGGACGGATAGACTGACTTTGTTTCGATGCATTCTTAAATGCTCAATTTTGAAATTGTTAATCAGTCAGAAAATATTGATATGGCTTGGTAGTCTCAAATTTTTGCACGGTAGTGTGCATATAAATACATAAATATCAAATGGCATCGGTCCTTTGTACGTTTGGCTTGGATGTGTATTGGTATCGATAGTGCATAATTCATAAATAACAGTGGCGCATTGATTTTGAGTTTGTATTGCAGTGCTTCCATTTATTTCTGTAGTACAGGAACACCGTTTGTCTGTGTGTTAGTTTTTGTTGCAATAGTATCGATTCATTCTGTGTCGTCACGATACCAATATTATTTCTATACATTTTGAAATATCAAGTTGTTTAACTTTGACTTGTTTAACGTTGAATTGCTTGAATATCGTGAGGAGGATTTGGATCATTCCCATCGCTAGATTCAACCCTTTGAGATACAGTCTTCCGAGAGTGTCGATAATCGAGCGAACAGACACCACCAGATGCGTGATAAATATCGAGGCGATAATTTCATTACGAAATTGCAGACGGATAATATCTGACAGGTAACGAAACTCGGTCGATACGGATCTTTGCGGCGGATCAATTGGATCCACGCGAGAGTTTAACAAACGCGAAATTATAAAACTACTTTCTAGAGTTCGATGAAAATAGTTGAGAATTTGGAAAAATTGAAAAGGATCAGAAATATGAACGGAGGGAAAGGCAACGTCATTGTCAATTGCATTATTATCTATTATGATTAGTATTAAAATTATGACCGTATTAAATACACGTGTCCAAGGCGCTATTAATATTTCTTTCGTAACTGTTAATGTGAAACTGCAGCATTTATTTTATGTTTTGCCACCCATCCGTTTCCGTATTCTACGTATATACATCCACGAGTTCATACTAAAACTCGCATAACCATATATTCTACATGTTTTATTACTATGATATTGGATACGCGAATTGCAGATAATACGATAGAATCGTTTTCTTGAAAGCCCCAAGGAATAAATGTCATATTATTACATCGTGCATCTATGGCTGTTCTCTTGTAAGAATTGTAACAGAAAATAAAACTGCTTACTTGTTTGTAAAAAAATAATCTAATATAGGTAGTCGAAATAGAAATATCAACTTTGTATCGCAGTAAAAGATATCCTAGTATTCCTCAAAATTTGGTTTGTAAATCCTGATGGCAATTTACTATTATTATGATCATTCTAAATAATTTAAACTGACCACTAATAGCATTCATATAATCCAGTAAATTTCACGCTCACAAATTACACGTTAATTCCAAGCAGTCCTAAATTCCATTTGAACGTACGTGTTCAATTTAACGCCGAGGGAGACAGGTTCGTCGCGTTGAAAAATTTCAGACAAATTGGTCCATACAGAAAGCGCATTCAAGTTTCCACGTTTTCCTCGCGATCATGGAGATTACCAGGAAATGTCGTAAATGTCTAACCCTTAAGGAACGACCTACCCTATGTGGATATGAACGACGTCTTTGGGTGGTCTGTACCAGAAAAAAAATTCCGTACGCTTCAAGTCTCATATTATTCTCGTGAAAAATAGAGATCAACGAAAAAAAGTCCGTGTCCCTACTAAATATTATTAATCGTTACTCCGACAGTCAGATAAGATGCAGCTTGGTAAATATATGAACACGGAAAACAAAAACCGGTACCATAACCATCTTTTATTTTTACTTGAACTTGATTGTTCTCAACAAGATAAGCTCTTCGTACAAAATGCAGTAAGACGTATATTTACTGCAACGTAAGTTTCACTTGAAACCAAACATTTTCTATTACTTTAGTTGAATGTTATCTTGAACACTGATAATTAGTTTTTCGTACGATCATTTTTTCTATTCAGCAAACAATATACTTCGTACGATTGATTCATGTAACCCTACGATTGTGAGAAGGAACACCTGTAGTAAAGTTACGAGTTAATTTACGTCTGCGAGCGGATGTGGGCATGCGTCTCTCGTAATCGTTCTACAACAAACTTCCGGGGTGAAAGGGTAGAAAATCTCAGAAAATTGTTCAGCACTCCACAGACGGCTATTCAACCTGCTTCTTGTGCTCCCTCCATAAAAGGAGCATTGTGCATTGTTTCTCAGAAATAGCGTTGTCAAGAACAGCATAAACAATGTGGCAGGAACGACGTGTTACAATATAAAATCTGTATATTAAGTTCCTAATTTGTGTACGTCCAATCTTACCGAAAGAAACATAAAAACATAGTCCCTTTGTTAACGAATTACTTGGGTGAAATATTCTGTACAAAAAATAAAGAAAACAAAATACAGCAATATTTTATTAATTAAAAGTTTCCAAAGATAAAGGTGCTACGTTACATTTTCAATAGTAATTGAATTATAGTAATAAAAAGAAAACTGCACTATTCTGCATCGAATAATTCCTTCTTAGAAAGTATTACAGAGAAAAGGTTAAAACAAGGCACAAATCTATCAACGTTTATGCGTCGTTTATTGCAGAATCACCTGCAGGAAAGAGAATCTCCATCGCCACGAGTCTGTGGATAGTGCAAAACGAATCACCTGAAGTGACTGCACCGTAGGTACCTATGCTGCGGAGTGCAATAAAGGTTCTCGAGGCAAAAGGTATTGTTCCTTCCAGACACGGCACTTTAGCGATAAATTAGGTCGAATGGTGCATTGTTTCGCACTTAGATCGAGCGACTTGAGCTTGATGATTGCTTTTAGGCGATAGAGCAGTAATTACAACTGTTCTCGGCATATCGCCTCTGACGGAGGTCTATTGTCGCAGTAGACGTCGAGGACTGCCGCTCTATGAAATTTCAATATGAGCCAGTTGCCTCTGCACTTAGCTTCCTTAACCGAATTACGACACCTCCATACAACCTCGCTTTTATATCAAACGAAGGAGACGCTCCACGGATATTACCTGCCTGATGTGTTCTACAGAATTTTTTTTTTTTATTATTTGTTTTCCCTCGTGCAAGACAAATTTGCGCACTATGTACTAAGAAAATTCATCGATGGAACGGCGTAATTGTTATTATTTCTACGTATCGAGTGTATTCATTTAATCTGACAATTGAAATAATTGAAATGGTAATGAGAAATACACGATAGGATGGTAGTTCTGTTACAAGTGCAACGAGTATTAATTAAATAGTGCACAACACTTAATATTGCGACAATATTAATTATTGCAAGTATTGACAAAAATAGCACCGACTGTAATATAATGTAACAAGCATTAAGAATAATTCGAGGACTAATTAGCATCTATTGCACACAAAAGTAATCAGAAATTTTATTACACACTTCGTCGCTTTGAGCTATTATTGGGCACTAAAGCTAAACGAGGCAGGTCGCTCGATTTTTCTTCAAAGTAGGGAACATCCTCGATGTTCCTTATCTCTCGGATCAGATATTTCGTAAGGTCCTTTTCCGAATAGACATTCTTGTCCTTTACTAAATGTGCATACCTGTGGAAGTGTACATACTCGAACGTAACTGTCCCGAAGTAGTTAATTAAATCGAATTACACCACCGTTTGCTCGAGGCAATAACGATACTCTAATGAACGAGAATAGAATATTTCTCCTAATAAGAGGCGGTGTAGACACCCCGATTCGATTTCCTTCAAACTTTTTCAAACGATCAGATCGTTGCTTGGAAAAGGAAAGGACAGGGTCAGTGTCCGGTTCACATTAAGCGAAGAAAACAACGTCACCGCTGATTGAAGGCGGTCGTAACTCGGTCTATCGGCAAGCTGAACACCTTTAATCGACGCAGAAGCAAATATTTCAAGATTAACGCTTCGAATTCCTTTCGAGGAAATTACTGTACACTGTATTCTTTATCGTGTTTTTTAAAGTATGCTTGTATTCTCCATTTTTCGTAATTGGCAATTTAATTAGATCGCGAAAAAGAAGGGAAAAAAGCTGTGAATAAAAATGATCACTGAACTACACAAATCTCGAACATTCCGTAGAAAAAAGAAATAAAATAAAGTAAAATAGTAAATGGCAAGCAAACGAAAGTCAAACAAAAAGAGAGGGGAAAAAACGTTTGATGCACTTTCACGTGCTTCAATCACCGTTAAAGCGATTCCCGAACGTGTGCCCAACGCTAATGCACACATATTCTCCTTGCCGAGTGCTGGCGAGCTGATGTTCTCTTGGAAAGGGGGTTATATGGTTAAAATAAAACAGTCTAACGGGTTCGGCTACGAAAGTTAGCATGAAACCGATCCGCGGAACCTTCGCTACCGCGAATGGATCGTGCAAAGCATCACGATGCACACGAACGAAGAGTGGTTCGTGACCTTTCGCAGCCTCTGAAAACTCGGGTGTCTGTATCAGATCTTATCGATACAGCTGGCAATCAACGTTGAACTACTCTTCGGAGCCGATGATACCTGGGAGCCTGGGCCGGCGGATCTCTTTTGAGAGGTAGCACGATAGGGATCCTAACGTTTCGGTGTCTGGCACTCGTTCTGTGTAACACGTGATACGTCATGTTGCCCGGACCTTCGTTAACGAGCTTAAATTTAATGGGAACGGTTTCGGCTGCCCTCGCAAGTCCAACGAAATTCCGCTGGAAACTCGTCTTGGTCGAGCATCGAATTAGCTTTTCATTAGGCTACCTATGGAAACCCCCGTGAATTTTCCTGCTGCGAGGCGACCTTTCGAATTCTGTTCTTCGCGTTTCATCTGTTCGAAATGTCGTTCGGCATTTAATTGAATTATCGGGGCTCGTTGTGGGCTAATTAGAGAATTCTATGGAGTCCCTTTTCGAAAATATTCGAAGCTGTAGATCGCCTTGGAAGCAGGACGAACAGTTGTGTGATTAATTGGCATTGTGTTTATTGGTTGATTGGAGAAATTAAAAGAAATTAAAGAGACCAATTTTGAACAACTTTCGGGGAAGAAAAGCAATTTAGTTTTCTACAACACTTTCTAAGGGATGCGGAAGAAGAGGCTTCGCCCTTTAAAATGAGCGCAGGTAGACTGTGGTTTCATCATGTTTTATTTAAATATTGATAAAAAAGAATGGAGTACTATCTACATTTGATCAATTTTCTTTTGCCTATTTTTCTTTTAGTCTGCTCTTTTGTCTACCTACCACGAAATAGATGTACAGAAATTTACAGTAAACGAAACAAGAATATATATAAAAAACAGAATAAGAAAAAAAAGTTATTCTCTCACGTTGTGCTCGCAATAGTAAACTCAAAATTTTTTCTGGAGTAGGTTCATATTTAATTTCGAAACTCGACCTCAGCAAGTTTGTTACGTAAATTCCGGCCAATAATTACATTTCAAAAGGCAATCTCGTCACGCACTTATTACATACGGTATCTTTAAAGTGACTCGGACACTTCGGATCGCCTATAATAAAGAGGAAATAATCTCACGACCGATTGAATTTTTTGCTCCCCGTTGAAATAGCCTCGTTCGGCGCATACGTAATCACAAACTGTATTTTTTTACTCGCACCTTTTTACGGGATATATCCTAGGCATCGAAGATTGTACGTGTATACATGTCTGTGTATACGATAACGAAGGTCGTAAAACAAATGAAATTTAAGTAAGAAAATTATAGCCCTCTTTTTCGTTCAATGTTTAGCGAATGAGTTAAGCTAATAGAAATACTGTAGTTTCGCAGTTAAAACGTGTCCTTTTTAAATAAATAGTTACTTCTGAAAGGAATACCTTAACATGTTTTTACCTTGCTCGCTTCATTTACGAGATATTCTAATGCGCGTCGAAAAACTCGTTTATACATCACCGCTTTCTGTGCCCCTAATTTTTCTATCGCGGTAATATTTATCATAAAACTTTAATAATAACAGCTTTGAAAAAAGAGGCAATCGCACAAGTGGTACACGAACTTAATCGATCAATTATCAAATGGAACCGAAAAATGAAAAAAATGAACATGAAGATATCATTCAAATAATTAATACACCATTCCAATTGCTGTCGGCTAGATATCTAAAAAATTCCAATTCTTTAAAATCGTATTCCAAGCAAAAATGTCCAATTAATTTCTACCTCAACTTCAACATTACTGTGCAAAATCAAATTGCAAATATCATTTAATCGCAATCCGTGCACTTAACAAATTCCACCCCTATGTTTAACGAAGGGATGACCGTACCCTTCGACAATTTTCACAGACAAAAAGGGACCGCGACTTCGTCCAACAGGAAGCCGCACAATTTCAATGACCGTGAACATCTGTTCGCCAGCGAACTTCTTCCTTCCGTCATCATTGCCCGCAATGCCTCCGTATAACACTCATCCGACAAATCGACCGCGGAAGCTGCATCGTTGTCTATCATCGTGCAGATCAGCCACGGACAGATATAGTACGTTGACGTCGAGTAAACACGTGCCCGTCTCCTGTATATTCGGGAAAGCGTAAATTTACGAGCCAATAAATTATCGCGGCACGCCTATCGTGACATCGCTTGCAAAATGCTAAAAGGCCGTTAACGCCGTCGCGCGTCTCCCGACGTTAATGAGCAACGGCACGCGTGAAAACGGATCTACTGAAATTTCGACGTTACAAACTGTTCGATAACAAACGGCCAGAGATTAAAATTTCGACGTCCACGACAGGCATTTTAATTGCAGCACCGTTGGATCTGGCGGATAATTAACATGTGCTTCGACGGCAAGTATGATAATCGTCGAGGAGGAGTTTTTTGTAAGATTTGTATTTATTATATGGAGATTCTGGATTTTGTTTTTTTCGATTTCCATTTTTTTGTAATGCTGGATTATACGTTGATGGTGAATGGGAATTGGTTGCATGAATAATGTGAGTAGCATAGTAGACTGACGTTCTTTGCCGTGTGTCACTTGTTCATGGGTATATCTCAGGTAGAATAAGTCGGTTATAAATTAGAACCTAGTAGCGTCAGGGATTTATTATGATCACTATATTACTCCGATTTCTGATATCCTCATGAATCGTGTAATTATTTAAAATAAATACTTCTATAATAATAAAACATCCAGCCAAGCCCCTAAGTTCCTTGGGGAAAAATTTCCTACTTAAACATACCCACACGTATTTCGATAAAAAATAATCCTACCATTCACGTCACACACGAATTGAGTCGAACTACAAACCAAACCCACCAAAAACTACCAAACTACCAATTTTTTTCTACTACCATAAAAATCTGTCCAGCGTCAGTGCTATAATTCTAAAATTCCCTTAAATCAGAATTGCCCACTTAATCACCCACTGTCAGTGTCCAATTTAACGCCGCGTTAACGCGTCCACAAATCTGCCTGGAAATCCTTATCGTCGGATATCCGATTCCCTTCGACCTCCTACCACCAGCGATAGCCCAAGGCCCAAGGAACTGACCCGTCGAGCAACGAGCAAAGAGCAACGAGTTCGGGGAGAAGACGATATTCGGCCAATAAAGGACGAAACGAACCGGGGAACGATAAAGACAGAACGAAAAATATGCACGATTGCCGGGGAATAGTGGCAACGACGTTCCAACGTGGAAAGGCTAACAAGAGAACCGAATGAATTGCAACGAGTTCTTTCGTAGCCGATTCGATAATGGGCTCTAGATTGTAAACCCCATAAACGACACGGTGCAGACTGGCGTCGGTTGTACGCCATCCTCATTACAAATGGTCTCATCTCGGGACACGTGTTTGTTTATGTCGTCATCAGTCGCGCACCGTCGTTGCTACTAGCTCCGAGCACTTACTGTAAATGTATTCCACGCGAGAGGTATGCGCAAGTGGAACGACTTTACTATCCACCGCCATTACAGCTCCTCTCCCTGGACTTATATTACGTCAAGAAGTTGTTTATTCGACAGCGACAAACACTTCGTACCCCGCGAAATATATCGCCGTTCTCCCTTGTCATCCCCTCTCTTTCCATCTGTCTCTCTCTCTTTCTGTTTTTCACGGCGTACCTGTGCCTGTTCAACGAAACGAGAAAATGATGTTCGAACGCGTTCGTTTCGTTACGCTATCGGGTAATTTCCGTGTCGTCTGGAAATGGTGAACGGGGGTGGTTTTTTTTTGGTAGTGTCTCTCTTTTCTTCTTTTGCAAATTGTTTGTATTGCTTGTATTGTTATTTTTCACGCGTTGCGCGAAAATTTTAAGTCGACGAGGCATTTGAAACGATTACTATGTCACTTTCTACTATTTCCTTTTTTTCTATGTGCTATTTAATGCATACAGTTTGCCAGAATAAAGGAAAACTCAGTTACTCGAATTTGCTTATAATTCCAGTTAACTCGCAGGGAAATACTGAGCAAAACATGTTACAATTGCGTATCTCGTATAATATCTGTTGCGAGTATTGATTCCCGAAATAATTAGCCGGATATAAAAGTGTCCGCGCTGAAAAAGGTGAGGAAAGAATACCGAGCTCTTTAGATTACCATTTTCCATTGGCAATAATTTTCTGTTTAAGTAAGAATCCGACACGGACGGGCGATCAGATATTTCGAAATATTCCACGCTTTTGCATATCAGGCGTTTAACAATTATCGTTAAGCCGAACAGTTCGCGTGTATTGTATTAATTTTAACGCTTCGGCCGCCTGGCGCCGAGGTCTCACTTTCTTCTCTTTTGTTTCCTCCTTTTATACCCTTTTTTTGTTGTTGTTCCAAGTTCGGAAAACCTCCCCGCGATCAAACCGTCACTGGCTTATCTGTCTCGAGACCGTAAATCCGTTACTTTATTTCTTCCCTTATCTCTGAAGATGGTGCAAAACTGGTGGGCCAGTAGTAAACCCCGAGGTACGTAGTAAAAAATAACAAGGTCATTCCATGGAACATTGGCGCAAGGCGAGGGTGAACCGGCGTGCACACTTTATTCTACCATTCTATGGGCCGGCCTTTCACTGTATGATCCCGAAAAATCAGTCGGTTAAATGGCCCGGGATCTGAAATTGGTTCGCGCTCTTCATGGAATAACTATAACCTGTTTCGAATTCAATTCAAAGGACACGCGTTATTTTTCTCGGCCGATCGAAGCATCGCGCGACCACGTGAGCAAATGGATATTGGAAACTTGTAATAAACAAATTGTATAGAGCCGGACAGAAATGTGGAAAAAATATTTGCGCCCGTATAATTAACAGAAATTCGTGGAAATTTATTATATGTATATGTGGGATATGATGATTGTAACACTGTGTATATGATGGTTTGCACGAGTGACCTGAATGAGTGCGTTTGCTGTTTGCGTGTGATTTTTCTGTCCTTTGGCTCCCTCTATCCCGGCTGCGCCCCCAAAATTGTAGGGAATGATTTATTAATTATTAAACCACAATGAACGTTTAACAAAATGTTTCGTTATCGCTTCGTTAATGCTTCGTCCAAACTGTTAATCTCGTAACCAAGCATTAAACTCAACTCTCTTCACACGCAAACAGCAAACGCACTCATTCAGGTCACTCGTGCAAACCATCATATACACAGTGTTACAATCATACAATCATCATATCCCACGCACTATCATATCCCACATATATGAACACGCGTGTAAAATTTACTTCGATGAGTTTTAACATTTCAGTTTACCTTTGAACATATTTGATTGAAAAGAAAACTTTATGTATGAACGGTCAGGGTAGGAATACTTATGGACTGGCTGTGTATTCGCGAATATTCTGTGCAAAAATATTTAACGATAAATACAGTCTTTATTCCACTGGCATGTTTAGAATTGTTGACTATCAATGAAAACACTATTGATCCCCCATTAACCCTTTATATTTAAGCAGTCGTTTACGATAATAGTGCAGCATCGTAGGGCAATTTGAGTCAAACGCACTGCCCGTCCGCTATTTCATGCGGCTGTTTAACAAGTTTAAACGCGTGTAACGCGGAAGTGAGTTCACCCGTAATTTCGATAAAATATTTCGACTACCTTTAACAAACTTAAATACCCGTCCGCGTTACCTGTTACACGGTGTGGGGCGTAAGTACACGATAATATTACCATGCAAATGGCCTAGATTACAATATTATGTAAAATGTCACCTGCCCGAGGGGTGTAATAAGGCTACGATCAAACGCGAACAAACGATTGCACTTCCGGCGTTGCTGCGTACAGTTCGCATATTTTCAAGAACTGCGCGAACGACACCAGGGTAAAGATGAAACTGTCCGAGCATTAGCTCGTGAATCTATTTAATAAAAATAGTTCAACCATCAACGGATAATAAAATTGAAGCTAAAAATCATTCTTGTCCTCCTAAATAAAGTCTATGCATCTTTCGGGATGTCTTTAAATTTTATTACCAGAGTCACTTGACTGACGTCTAACTTTCTATACTGAAAATAAATTTCCCCGATGATTGTATTCGACGGCACTAATATACGACAATTGATTGATGAATAATTTACGTTAGAGAAATAATCTTTTTCCACTTTCCATTGCACCGCTCATATAATATTATTCTTTCGAGGCAACGAGAGAAATATTTTTCACCGACGTCACGCGTATCACGGCCCACGGCGTTGCTGGGATCGAACGATTTCGTCAACGACTTCGTTTCTTTGACACTGACAATGAGGAATCGATGCGCAATCGCGTTGCAACGCCCACGTGGACTCTCCTCTAGGACCTTTGTTTCCTCTGTCAGCTCTCTAGGAATAGTCAAACACGCTTCTCTACTTCACGAAACCTAAGCACACATCGTCGAGTGACGTTTTACAACGCGACGTACACCGTTCCCGTCGTTTATACGCCCTTCGGGATTGTAAGCCCTCGGAGGCTATCGTATTGTAACACAATCCGCGTGTTATAATTCGAGGGGTAACGTGCTACGCCTAGAAATCCGTGATCGTAGAGGTGTTTTACCTGCGTGGCCGTGCGTACGTGTGGTTCGTTGCAGGTACGCGTGTACGTCGACGAGGACTTTCTACGTCCGGCGAATGTTTACCTGATTGGAGCGCGCGAAGTACAGGTGACCCTTCTGCTACACGGATCACTCGGATAGCGTTTTCTTGATGCAACGCGAATGGAAGAAATTGTGGGATGTATTTTCCTGCGACGCGGCATTCCGGGGACACAATTTTGGGAAAACTAAATGCGGCGCTTGTTAATTTAACGAAAATATTAATCCGGTGGCAATGAGATCAATTACCGCGACGAGAGTTCTTCGGTGACAGAGGACGGCGCATTAATATAATATGAATGCTTCACTTGCAAAACCGATTAACTCCACTTTCTGAATTTTATTAAATTTTAATGTCCAAACACTTTATTGACTCCCAACTGTATAATTTCTCATTTTTCTTAACTTGTTGTTTTATGGAGTTAATCGAGTTGGCAAGTGATGCATTCATATAAAGATTAATTGCGAAATAATAGATACACGCGAATTGCGTTATAATTTAAAAATGGCACGAGGACTTGTAATTCGATTAATTCTTTCTGTATGTTACCTAAATTACCTTCTTTGAAAAACAGCGCAAAAGAAAAAAAGGAGAAATCATCGCGATTCCATGCAAAATATATATATTATAAATTTCATTTCAATATTTCACTCGCACGGTTTCCATACCAAAAAGAATAGAAATAATCAACCGTGCGCCGCTTCATAAACGGACGAAGCTTTAGAAATATCGATAGCTACGATGGAAAAAAGATCCGTGGATTGTATACTCGCTACATACATACGTGCATACATATACATACATATAGGCGAGGGGTTGTTCCTCGATGGGGATAAACTGGAAATCGAAACGATCAATCGAGAATTCTTGGCATCCGTCCATTTATCCTCCTGGATTGAATCAAGCAGTGAACGAAAAAAAAGGGAAAAAAATATAAGGGGAGCATGGAATCGATAGCAGCGACGCCTGATAGGGATGGGGGTTGTTCTAGGTATGCTTACAAGCATCCCTGTCGGACACCAGGGTGCTTTAATTAAGCAACTAATTTCGAGACACACTTGCACTCGAAGTTTGCCTGCCGGCAGACACGCGAGCCTAATGCGAACGCGCTGGAAATTTATTGGGAGGGGGTTGGGAGGGTTAAATCGAGCAGTCAAACCGTGCAGGCTACCCCTCGTGTTTCACCGGGGGCAAATAATGGTAAATATAATTCCCCGTGAAATTTCGTTGCTGTTTGACTCTCGTTTCTACTTAATTTCCTGCAATTTATCGGAATAATTAGAACGGGGTCATTTAACTTCGTCGGGGGGGGGGGGGGGGGGTGGTTCCACGAATTATTTAAAACATTCGAATAGGACGGACACGTCGGCCGTCAATTATACGAACGACAACGTGATTTAGGGGCGCAGCGAGCTCTCCTCTTTTTGTCGTTCTACCTGCAAGCAGAAATATCGTTTCGATATTGATACACGGTGCTCCATTGGAAAATATAAATTTCGACGCTGTGCTTCACTCGACACGGAACGTATGTATTCGTTACCGGGACGCACGATGCTTCGCAGTAATCGATTTATGTCTCTCGCGTAACGAAATGTCGCAAAATAAATATGGCGTTCGCTCTTCGACTGGGATTATAATAGAGTTGCGCGCGAAATGAGCATCGAAAATGTTTTCGAGACGATACGCGCTGTCGAAAGCTCGAAACCACCGGGTATTTAAATCTGCCAAATAGAAACTCGATGACCGATTAATAATTGCCAGTTGAACACGTTAAAACTCAATTACCGCTATCAGACTGTACGATATCAATGTCCGATAAGTATTTGTACCACCGAGGAAGTGGTCCACGCAAGTGGAATGGAAAAGTCGAAGAGGGCGACGTGCCAAGTGTTTCGCAATTAAAGCGAAATAACAGAGTAAAAATACCTGCGAGCGCGATCCCCGCTAATCGAACAAAATCGTCCGAGCGGAAGGAAAAATAAAAGATGCCGAGCCCGGTAACCCACGCGCACGCTAAGTGCAACGTTCATTACCCGATGCGCAGAACTGTCCGTATAATTTCCCATTCACATTTCACGCTCCGCGGCGGAAGCTTCGATCAGAAACGCGCCTCGAGATTTCGCGCGCGAAAAAATCATCAAGGCTCGCTCTCGGCTACAAGCAGCAACGAGGAGACGTTGGTGAAAAAAAAAGCAAAAGGGAAAGAGGCGAAGATCTCGCCCGGCTCCTGATGGTAGCTGCTCCCATCCCCCGAGGGTGTATATACTCTCCTTCAACCGGCGAAGGGGGAAAAAACGAGGAAGAAAAAACACGGGGGTGAGTCCGGCGAAGGAGAGACAGAGAAGGGGCGCGCAGGAGAGAAATGGCGAAGGAGCGTAGATCGCGGAACGGGGAAAGGAAAAAAAGGAGAGAGAGGACGGAGAAAGAGGAAAAGGAGCGAACCGGCTGGCGGTTTATTTTAATGAGAGTTAAAGACCTTGAGTAAACGTCGAATAAATCATTTCGCCGGGGCGCTAAGTGCACGGCAGAGGGGGAAAGTGCATCGTCGGACACCTCTCTTTATCCACTTGGATCGCAACAGACAGGCGCAGTTGCGATGGCACACGTTGCCGTTACACCGCCTACGCGCCATACGTCCACGTTTTCATACCGAAGCAACGCACACCGATTCCAGGGTGAGCACGTCCGCCTACTACACGCGTTCGTCCGCGCAATAAAATGTCGAACAACGGCCTACGAATATAAACGAACCCCTTGGCCACCCGCGACCACGGGCTACGAGAATATGCCGAAACGATCGTTTCACGCGGCTACGCGGGCTTATCAGTTTTATCGGCTGTCTAATTAATATGCATATCCCGGCGTCGTTATTCATAATGCTTCCGTCGTGTCGGCGACGAGAGACAGAGAGGGGGTAGAAACACCCTGGAGAGATTCTTTGCCGTTAGGTGGAGGGAAGTATGAGCAGAAGTATTTATATTGCAGAGGGTGGCAGGGGGGAATAAAGTTCTTTATTGGAAGGAGGTGGTAGTTTTTGGAGGTGCATGGTCTTTATGCGGCGCAGTTTTGGTGATAATGGAGAACATTTATATCGCAGAGGACAATTGTTAGAATATTGGAAACAGTGCCACGGTTTTTGACTATGTATATAGATAGATCGTTGAACAAATTTTCAGGCTTTACATTGAAGGGAGTGTATAGATTATTTGGAAAATTTCGGTTTAGTATTCCCAACATTCTGTTCAATTTGCCATCAGTATTCTTCTTCTCGAATACAATGCACTCGAACGGCGCGGTAAAAATAAACGAGGTAGCCTTCCCCGATACGACAATTATTTCTATGTACACCGCAAAGATACTCGTATCTTGCGTATCGTGCGCGATTCACTTTGCAAAAGAAAGATCTGTACGAGAAACGGGTCTGAACCGCGTGGTCTAACAAACGTTTCATCCGCGACACGCGTGCGTACAATATTATGCATACACAGTGACTGCCACCCTAGTTTCACATATGTGTCTAGATACACTTCCGGGTACACGCGTGGCTATATACGCTGTGGAAGCACATATTCGTGGCAATAAATATTCTTCGCCCGAGTCAGCATCGGTTCGCTTGATCTTTCATGGCCGCTCGTAAAGCCCGTCGGGGTGGGCCGTAAAATTTGTCGGCTATCTGAAATATCTCCGGTCCTCCCCCGAAAAACCCCTTTGCCGAAAACTTCGTCTAATTTCCCGCTGAAAAATACGCGCCCGCCAATATTTCGTAAACGGCAACGGAGGGACCAACACGAGGGAACGTACCCGCCACGCGAAATGGAGAAAAGACGAGAAAGTGAAGAAAGAGAAGAAGAAGAAGGAAGCAGAAGAAACAAGAGTAATTTTCGTTTGGTAAAAATTGGAATGAATGGCATGGACGTTATTCGTTCGGCAAGAGACAGTTGTTGCCCGAGGGTGAAACGGATAAAACTCTCTGGCGAGGATCGTAACAAATGAAAAATACACTGAGCCATCTGAAGAGAGAAACGGTCACAACGGTGGAGCTTATTATATGTGGAGATTCGCTCGAGTTCCCCGACGTCGGGACAGAGAGAGAGAGTGAGAGAAGTTGAAAAGATTCCCCCGGTCAACTGGGCAAAGTTTTTCCAGTAACGAGGGAAAACTTATAAAACTTATTACTTATTAGGATATCACCTCGAGGATCGGACGATTTCTTTCTTCGAGTTCGCGTAACGTAACGTAGCCGCGGGGTTAAGTGGGTGATACCGGCTGCCGGGGGTTCAGTTCCTCGGGAAATTAGCGGAAACATGTCTGCGTCAGTTGCGAAGGGAGGAGAGTCTCTCGTTGAGAGTGCGGATTCCCCTTAGGGTCTACTTGCGCGGTGCTCTCCCTTGAGGAAGATCTGTGAAATTTTGACCCCTGCATTTTCTTCAGACACCGCGGTCCGTTTGAAATCGGCCGGATTCGATGTTGATTTTAAAGGGCGGTGGGCTTACAATTTATGCACCGCGCGGAATTTGTTTGCAGTCGTTGAAAGTATCGTCGGGATTGATTATATTGAATGGTTTAATAGAGTAATGTTATTAAACAGTTTTGGAGCAATTCTTTCCAGGTAAAGGTATACCTATGCACACCTTTAATTCACGATAGTACTTTCCTTTTAATATATGTATGCACCTATATATGGTGTACGATATATTTTATGTGGTTTCCGTTTTCGTCGATTCGATTTTAATACGCGCATTAAAATAGAACATTAATTATGAATCAAGTTGGATTTAAATCGTGGCGTTTTATGTTTGCAACCTGCGGCGGTCGCAAATAAATAAATTATTCTGTAAATTTAAATGGAATACGTGCATTTGAAATTATTATACGTTGCATCGAGCAACATCGCCCGACAAGAATGTTTCATTTGATTGCTTCACACGCATATAACTGGTCATTAAAACCAGTCGCGTTAGCGTCAATTTAAATTTCTGCGCCTTCTAATAGCGAGGCACAAAGTTTTATTAAGTCGACTGATGCGTGAATTAGCAATGCATCCTGGTACACCCTCGATTAATCGAATTTATCAATCGTACAATTCTGAATCGGATCGTCTAACTCGAAAATTATGCACAACGGAATATTTACAGTTTTGATTCAAGCTTTTCAATGTTTGAGAAATATTCCTTTTATTATATTTTCTTCTATTACATTTTAATCACGATATTAATATTAAAGCACAAACCCTTTCTGTGCCGAAAGATCGGACTGATATTATTACTAACAATAATAATTTGCAAGCCACAATGTAATCGTATAGCTTACAGAAACGTAATAAAATTCCTATTCACCTTTGTTTCCGCCAAATGCTGCTCAATAAAAGATTCACGTGCCCAGATAAATTTTCCCCTCGTCTTATTTCAGCCTGGGTGCCAGGCTTAAACTGTTAAGAGCAGTCAAATTTTCTGTTACAACGTTCCAGATTTCTCTTCACGTTTTTACGAGCCGAGGACCTCGATGGTATCGCGGCCTTACCTGCAGCCTCTTTATCCTTTGTGCACAATATCTTTTTCCTCGGCTGCCCAAGAAGATCCTTACAACTATTCACCGATGCATTTCAAACGAGTAGCGAACGTCACTCTGCTCGTCTCGAATTTAACTGTTGTCGAACAGAGGATTTAACTATTTAACTAATCCTACATTGCACTACGTCCAACTCCCAAAGTAACCTATTACTTTTTTTATCAGTTTCATTATTTAACTCGCGAGTGATATTTTTTTTATCGTGAAGTGACTCGGTAAATTTAGTCAAAAATTGCTATGTTTGTAACGATTCGCTCAAATATTGGAATACAATATTTTGCGCGAAGAATCGAGGGAAACAAAAATCGATATTTCGGTCTTTCCCCATAGCTCAGCGTCTATTGGAATTTTCGTTTGTCGTAAAATCTGGAGACGGAGCCGTTTCCGTGCCGCTTCATACCGGAAACGAATCATAAATAACGAAAACGCATTATCTCGAATGACTATCGTTTCGGTGGTCGGTAGCCCTAATTGCGACAAATCTGTCGTCTGTTCAGGTTTTTCTTTAACCAGCGGCGGCTTATTATCTGATTTCGCTACTTCTGGTACCTCATTACAGACGGAAATAAATCAGTGAACCCTCGGTCGAATCGTTTCCCTCCCGCACCCCACGCCCTCAACCATTCGGTGTCGTCGAACGTTTACCTGGTTTTTCCAATTTCACAGGTCGCCGAAGATTCCGGCTGTGATTTCGTTCTACCCTAATATCCCAAAGAAACGAACACTTTCTTCGCTCGAAGACAAACTACCCACCTGGGATTTATGGGCCACCGTATATAGCAGCATCGTTTCGTTCGATTCAAGAAATATACGACCAGCAGAATGGCTACTATTCAACAAAATTCGGGAAACTTTCTAATACGGCTTTACTTTTTCCACCATTACACAGGGTCTCTGGCCTTTGGTCTGATAATAATATTAGATTTTGCGTTATTCGTTAATAAATATATCTCGCTGCTAGACTGTTTTAAGTGTTGCAATAATATCGTGCTCTTCTGTTTATTATTATTGATGACTTATGTTTTTTTCGCAGTTGTTCAGCTATTATACGAATCCGAGCAATGAGTATAATACCACGCCCAAGAAAGAATTGGGGACATGTCTCTTATATGACTATCAATTGAATTATAATTCATTATTTATTACAATTAGCAATGTAACAGAATTATACTGTACAGTGACCTGCACTTGTGTCGTTTATTTCTTTGCAATTTTTACGCGTGATCTGTAACAGTAGTGTTTATTCGGTACTGTAAAATAACGGATGAACTGGAAAACTCTTTATAATCGCGGTGTGGAAACGCGAGATACGAAACGATTTTTCCTGTTTCGCCAGTTATCGAAACGCACCGGTCGAGTTGAATAAATTTGAAATACTTTTAGGCCGCGTCGATGCATTGCTGTTCTACGTGCAATAGTTTTGTGTTTCTTCTTTTCTTTTTATGTATTTTTAAATTGGCTGTGTATACTTTTTTTCGTACACGCCTGTATTACATCGTGGGCATAAAACGAATTTATTTGCACCATTTATCGCGAGATAAATTCGTTAAATAAAGTATCTTACGGTGACGTTGAAACATGCATCGAAGAATCAACGTTGCGGAATAAAATTGCGGTAAATTCGGCGCAATTTGTTCGCCGTTGCAGGAAGAAATCAATACAGGTGATCGTTCGAACGTTCCGTACGAAAAATATCACTCTGCCGAATATCCGGAAAGAAAGCAAGCGATTTAATTGTATTTTTTGTGCAATGTGCAAAATGCAAAACATAAAAATGAAATAACACCCGTTCCTTTTTCTACCCCCTGCAAGAATAATTCTAAAATATCTCAAATCGCCATTGACATCGACTATTCACTAACCTGCGCGTTAAATCAGTCCTTATAATCGTTGTATTATTCGGACAAGCTCGCCATTAATTTATTACCCCGCAATACACTACAAAACACTGCACGTAGAGAGAAAAAATCAGCAAATAATTTACCAACGAGATCCCAAATACATCCAGCGAACTTCTTCTAAATGGCAATAAACGAGCATTATAAATCCGCAGCCTGCTCGCCGTCGCTATTCTTACACGTGTCGCACTATAAATTTCGCTCGAACCACCCCCGGTGGATCCGAAAATATTTTTTACAGGACATACATGACACGCATTCCTCGGACGGACACATGGTCTACATTTGATCGGACGATAGGGTGGCATCGTCTATTTGTAAACACGAGAAGGAGAAAGCGTAGGAGTGTCGTAAATTCATCGGCACGTTTGCGATGTAAATTTACACGGTGAACGCGCCTCCCCTGTAGGTAGCACCCGCCTCGAAATCTCTGAGGTATGGGGAAGAGAAGGTGGAAAGAAATCTGTTCGCCCCAATAATCACTTCAGAGTTATTGCCGTTGAATAAATTGAAAATTCGTTTCCAGAAGAGACAAAAGGCGACCGAAATTCTTCGAGCCTTCGCGCGTACACGTGGCGAATAATTAGTAAAGTACAGCGAACGGATTCATTTCGAGGTCTAACGTTAATTAGACATTCTTTGCTCCTTTCTTGTGAGTACTGTAAGGCCATACAATTTTTGAGCCAGTTTTTGACACCTTTATAAAATTATTAAAATAAGAAGACAATCTTTTTTGTAATATAATATTACGAAAACACGGATATCACGGTTGAAGCATCGATTTCATTCCGTTTACTGTTTTTCAAATTGCAGTTGTCAAGTGATGTCTCACGTGGATATTTCGCACACGACGAGGATCAAGCACTCCTCCGCTTTTCATTGTCGCGCGACACTTTTTGATCAGGAAACCTTCGACCATCGCGGCGCTCGAATATGGACAAACGTGAAACTCCGCTGCATACCCGGCATGGAGTAACAAAATCAAACAAAAATAAAAGAAATATGCAGCGCGAAAAAAAAAATTGCGAAAGACGGATTGAGCGGGAAAAATAATTCACTATCTGCCGTTCGTGGAAATTGTGCGTGCGCGGGATTGGCGATCCTCAACCCTCCGGCAGATTGATTCCAGCTATTTCCAATGTGAAAATATTAATTAAAAAAAAAACTGAAAAAGAAAGGAACGAAATCTGTTAGCCGGGAACATTGGCGTTCCTCGAATAACCAAGAGCGAACGTATCCAACGATGTGTTATCGTTTCCATTTCAACGAAGATCCGTTGCACGTTCTTTCTTCATTGGTAAACGGCAAATATACGGTCCGTGCTTTTATCAATGTGCCCATTTCTTCCGGACCAATTGATCTTTCTTCGGAATTAATTGACAATTGGCGATTCGGTTAATGCAAATAGTCGCATTTAAATGCGTGCATGACTTTCCGAAATAATTGTGATATTTTATTATCGCGAAGTGGAATCGACAATATATGATTATTTATGAACGTTTGAAAACTCGATATTCGTATCGTACGCATGCATGAAATATTCCTTATTCCAATGATTTCAAATGCGTGTGATCATTTCAGGTATCGTGTATCAGAGTATTGAATATATGTATAGAGTAGTTGTTGCTGATTTTATAATCATTTTGCTAAACTTATTTTCTTACAATTCACGACTTTACCAAATACTTCTCTAACATTACTTCTCTAAATCTAAACGTAAGAATAATTATATAACTAGAAACGAAAGTATAAAGAACAATTTCCAACGAAATTTCGAAGGGTATATCTAAATACGAAAGTATAAAAATTGACGCAATGCCGCACACCTTACCATTCTCACGGGGCGTATTAAAAGTTGAGGAACACTTTGCCGGGGGAAAAAATAACATTTCACAGAATTTTCTACGAAGCAATCTTTACGTCAGGCGCGAGTTATAAAGTTTAATATAGTGACTTGCACACATTTCACGATCCCCAGGAGACATATAAAACAGGATTTAGTTCATCTGTCAGGGGAAATTATTATTCGACAAAGCTGTGCCGAGCAATTTTTATATTTTAAATCAAATGTTCCATTCTTGGGAACGAAATACACACGAACGAGCACAGAAGACAGTGCTCGTATAATGTTCGTTCCTTTTATCTTCTTTAATTACGATAATTATAATATATTTTACAAATCTTTCACTGTCGGTAATGATTCGGAAAAAGTTTTCCTTTTCTTTAAAGTATTATTTAACAGTATTTTTATAAAATTCGCATTTATTAGAACTCCACTGTAATCTGTGCGTTGTTTTATTTGCTCTGCATAAAACGTATCGAATGTATTTATTAAATTATTAAATTTCGCGGGAAAACGCTTCTAATAATTCAGTCACTTTGTTACTACGTTCAAGCGGTGAAATTTTAATTCACAACGTGGTTCATTTAATACTTCAATACCGTTCCCGTAATATACGTACACCAAGTAGCTTAGGCAAGCTGGCCAATGAAAATTTCACTACATTTTCGAAACCCTTCCACCAGGCGATGTTTATGCCAAGCTTCAAGATGAACTCTGCCTCGCGTTTCAAGACAAATCATAAAATATTTCCTGCGCACTCTTGTGCTGGTTAATGAATCGAGTACATACACTCACCAGCAAGGAAATATACTACTGTCTTTAACACCTCTAGCCAAAACCCCGCAGAAAAATTTGTTAACACCAAATAATTTGCTCGACTGCGCTATTTAATTAAACGAAGAAAAAGAAAAAAGTGAAGAAATAGATTGCAGCACTTTATATGGCTCAACCTTTATATATCGCTGAATACTTTCCTATGCCCATCGATGAATTAAATTTCGTCGAACAAGCGTTTAATCACTTTTAACGCACGCCGAGTACCGAATTAAAGGCCGGATAAAGGGGTAACATGTGCCCCTAAACCAAATTCGATTCGTAAGGTGTCATTTCATAGCTTATCCAGAAAAATCAATTTGTACCAAGCTTCAACCCTGTTACTCAACTGGGAGGGTAGTTACAGCGAAAAAACAGGAATCGAATTTTTGTTCAATATATGTTTTAGCACACAGAACATTTTGAAGAAGATCAGAGACATTTCTATTGTGGAGGCCATACTATAGAATATCATTCAAGTTTCGCGGGTCTCCAGTGATCCACCTTTCTGCATTTTTATATATGCCTTGCGGAGTATGTACGTCTAATCATATGTATGTATAACACTGCGACTGTATTAAAGTATTTCTAACTTCTCAATGAAGAGATAAAATAAAGAAAGTTAAAATAAATAAAATAAAGAAGAAATGAAATAAAAAAGAAACCTCGCCCCTTCATGCTTCAACCCCGTCGAGAACAACGTTTTCAGAAGTCGAAGCGCTAACAATGAAAGCGCATCGGAACAATGAAAAACAATCACAAGGGCGGAAGAATTATTCGAATCGAGCGATTACGAGTGCTGAGACAGCTCGTTACAAACGCGTTGCGCGTTCCCTTGTACGATGCCTGCGTGTTGGCCACGTTTACACAGTAAATATATCAATGAATTTATGATCCTGGCTGATCCCTAATGGCCTCACAAACAGATCTTCGTCGGGGAATGCGCGGTTCATGCTTTCGCTCCAGCCGGGAAGGTGCATTATAGCCGGAGTGTCGGGAAAATGGAGGGCCACGAATAAACCCACCGCCGACGTTTCTTCTTTTTTAATATTCTCTTCCATTTTCTTTTTTCTCTTTTTCCTTTCTTTTTTTCTTGAAGGGCGAAAGAGTTTCGCGGGGCTTCCTTGCACCCGTTGGACACCCTTAAAATCCTTTTTAATAGTACACCGTGGTACGCGAGGGTTGCAATTACGTAACTCGACGAGGTGAAAGATAATCGCGTGGACGACACGGGCGTAATTGCCGCTGCGTGAAGAATATTCATTAATAGTGCATCCTTCGCGATCCTCTCGGGATGTACTGCGCCCTGATTTCGACGGAGTTCTTCGAAAATTAATTCTACTGGATAGGATTGTCGAAGTCGCGTATGCATACTGGTTTCATGCGCAGCGGAGTTTTGTGTAAAGTATTCGTTGGGCGCGGTTTCATTTTTATGCAATATAATAACAATAAGAATGATTGAGTGGAACACCGACTGAACGAGTCTTAGTTATTCGCAGACCCGATCATCCGCACAGTCAAAGAAAATAATCATTTCGTAAAGATTCGCAGATCTTAAGGGCGTTGATAAATAATATTTTTTTTTACAATTGCTGCGATTTGTTCAGCGTTCCTCTTTGCTGCACGTATAACCGTGTGCATTAAAATTATTTACGAGGAAGATGCTAAAGTTTCGAGTCTTATCTCACAATGTTTTTTGGGGGGAACAATTCTGTTTGTAATTTGTTTCCTTTCCACGGTTGTTGGGCACACCGATGGTAATCCGAAATTACGCTCTATTATTTCCGACAGGCGACTACGGAATCGCCCTACTTTATTTCACAAAGTTTGCGCAGACGAGAGGGCTCTGTTTGCCGGTGTAAGCTCGCTCGCGGAGGAAACGAAAATGGGTGAAAAAGGGGAAAGAAACGAGCGAAAAGTCGGCGCTGGCGACCATTAGCTTTTAGCACGGTACCGCGGGAATGTGAAAAAAAGAGAAACGAGAAAAAACAGGCTGCAGAGAAGGCGAAAAATCATTTGAAAATTACCATCTTTGGCCCATTAGCCGGCCTGTGGCCTGAATTCTTTAGCACTCGTCGCGACGTCGCTGAAACAGCCTGCTGCTTCACTCGTTAAGCCTTTTGAAGCAGGGATAAAAGCGTGCCACGAGGTTTTTGTTTTTACTAATTTTCCTCTTCTTTGTCCTTCCCCGCTTCTTGCGTTTGTGTTCTATCAAATCGACGAACGTCCTCCCCCCATCCCTTTGAGACCGTAAAACTTGTGAAACGTACAGATTGAAATGATTAAAAACGCATCGCGGAAAATAGCTTTTAAACGATATCGATCCCCATGAACGCGAATCGGATATCTTAATGCGCCCCGAAATATTCATAAAAGGATGAAACGTTTCAGCGATAATAGCTCGTTGAAAGCGTTCGCGTATCGCTTTTTATTCTAATTTTACCGGGATATACTAATTTTCACGTTGCATTATATTTCAAAATGTTCATTCCTCTGCTGTTATTGTTCCCGTAGAAAAGTACGCAATTTGATCCTGCAGAGATAACAAATTCGGGACACTGCGATATATTTATATTTTAAATCAAGGGTAGTATACAAATACGTAATTGTTCCGCTAAACCTTTGGATAATTTATATTTGCTCGTGGCACACAATACATGCTACTACTAGCAATTACTACTAGCAATGACAATAATAATCAATTGCAGAAATATAGACGAAACGTTGCGGATGAGAATAATATAAGCAGGAGTTGCGTTCAAATTTATCGTCGAGGCAAGTCTGCAGTGGAATAGCTTCACCTCCATGGGAAGCTCGTTTGCTGCGTACCGAGTTAAATATTGCAATTTAATAAAGACACCTTGTAAACGACGTGTATGTGCGCTCGTACGTATCAGGGGAAACATAAACTACAATTATCGTGGTGCGAGATATTAACTTCGGTAACTGCACGGCTGTGAAATTACTTTCGGTTAATGTACTGCAATAACAAGGATCGCGATATAGGCTGTTATGACATTTGTCAATTTGCATACGCGTATAATAATGATTCGGCTGTGAGTGAGACATGTAAAATATTGTGATCGGTATTAGGTAAGAAGGAACTGTTTTCTAAAAATCGAAATAAATCCTAAAGATGGAACAGTCTTTACTAAATCAGCCCAGCAGAGTCACTTTAATCGCTTTCGAAAGCTCATTCGCGTTTAATAACAATTTCTCTATCTTATCTTAATAGTCTCTCAACGCGTGCAGAAGAAATGGAGAAAAAGGAATTTTAATTGCGTGCTGTAACTTTATTACGTAGATAAATGCGGGATGCGTTTGATGATATTTAGAAAAAAGAAGGAAAAGGAGAGCGACGAGGGGCACTTGATTTTATTTCCGTTAGAGAGAGAAATTTAATGCAGACGGTAGAAAAAGAAACATAAATATCGTGGAAGTGACAACTGTTTGATATTTCTTTTTGTCAGAATCGTATCGAAATAGCGTTACTCTTTTTGTGTAATTTCACTCCTGCTATAGAAAGGGAATTAAATATTTGAAAATTGCTGTTACTGAAGTATTTCCCTCCGAAAACCATAGGATTGTTTAGCGAACATTTTTTTCTCTTTTACTAAAAACAATACTCAGAACTCTGTACAATGCGGAGCAATAAAAGCCTGGAAACTCGAACATACAACAAAGTCATATTTTTCGACGCGTGCAACTGCTGTCTGCGTGTTTTTTTTCCACGAGCCGTAGTTAAATAAGAAATATTGTCCCTACCAATATGAAAGAGCGAAAATACAAACGCGAATAGCGAGAAGAAAAATTGTAATTGAAAATATATATTGAAACAGCATATTATCATTTCATTATTATTTTACGGCGAGTTTCTTTTTTCAATCCATCAATCGTGGAATGCTAACGGAGTTAATTGAACAGAAATACTCAATTTCGTTTAAAGTGCTCGCAAGAGAGCGTGAGAAAAATAGTAATGAAAATTTGTGTCACCGCTAATAAGGGTGATAATGTATTTAATATTGCGGAAATGCCATTAAACATGATTACAGTTATGGCAGGTCAAAGGTAGCACGTGTCCCCTTTCAGGTTCACGCTAGGCAGTCGCACTAACAGCTCGTAACAAACCCTTCAGCCTCGCTTATGGGGCAGTGATTTTTTTTTTACATAAGCCCGATTCAACTACGCTGACATACCTGGTCCGTGTTTCCAATTATCGATCCCGCGTTCGTTCTGACTAAAGGGTCGAAACCTGCGATTCGCGTTCAGTTGTGCAACAAAACAACCATCCATTTATTATATATTATTTCAACGTTCTCATTTTGAACAAAATTCTGAATTCCAAATGAAATATATTTTCGATGAAATTTCTGCCTCGATATTCATCCCACTTATTTTCTTTAACAATCTAGAATAATATTTGCATAAACATCAGCTGCTCGGTTAAGAGATTGAACGTAAGAATCGTACAAAAATTATTGAATCTCTCACACGCTTTTACAAAGAAGCTGCGACGAAACGATTTGGGAAAAAAGGTGGATTCGTCCTATTAAAAGTCCACCAAATTCAATGAAATATGTGCAACTTCCTATCTAACGGAGATAGCCAGGGGGAAATAAAATATGAGATACTAAACATCGAAAGTAATAAGGTACTAAACAGCGCTTGCGATATAATGGAAACACAGAAACCCTTTGCGCTCTAATCATGATCGTAAATAAGTACGCTCGTGCATTTAAGCATCTTGTTCATTTTTTCGAGAAAAGCGATTAAGAAATTTCAGTCTAGTTAGAATGATAATTAAAAGCTACCGATAATAAGGACATCTTTATTTTTTCCCTGAGAAAATTCAATTTTTATAAAAACAAAGTCTCTAAATCCTTCTATAGATTCTAAACAAATCAGCACGGTTTCGCGTAGCTGTTCTGTCCTCATGCTAACTCACCTGCGCGAGATTTTTGAATTACGAGGCTCGATACCCAAAGCTCGTGACAAATGACTCTTCGTTCTCGGCCATTGATATTTTTTAATGGAACGTATCTGGGAAAACGAATTGGTCAGCCTATCTAGACGGGTTCCTTCAGCCTTTGTACTTGTACCTCGCTATGACTTATCGATACGAGGACTGTTTGATAAGTGTCGACGTTGATAGACAGGGGGACTTGATATATTATATTAACGCATTATCGATCATTCTCCATCAAAGTGTTGACTTTTCAGCTGTGATATTTTTCACTTAATTTCACTCGACGGTGAACCTACCATTTATATTCGAGGTATAGAGGTAGAGAGAGAGAGAAGGTGAAGAAAAATGTATACACCAGTTGAGTCCAGCTAAGCCTATATTTTTACTTTCCTGCCCTTTTCAAAAACAATATTCATTTTTCTTTTGCAGCAACAATGACTGCTAAATAGGACCTTTTAATTAAATTTCTTTGTATTACCTCTATCATCAGCCTGTCTTCCACCTGTCCACTCATACGAAAGGCAACAACGTAAAGCATAAAATATCACACGACCATGAACTTACAGAACGTTTGCAGGACTTGATTTTCAAACGATTTTTCTTTATTGATTGGCTAAGAGTATCGAGAAGTGAAAGTGCCTCGTTATCGCATGCAAACTCAGTAATTTCAAGGAATACTATTATATCTTTTATATAAAAAATAGGTGTGCAAAAGAATCGAGCAGCAAAGAAGGTCGAAATAACTCGGGAACAAATGTATCCCGTACACTCGGAGAAAGGAATCACGGATATTACCTGACATCCATCTGCAAGCTCTGTTCTGCCCCTATTGGCCCATGCATCGAGCCATTGTTGCCCGTGAATAACAGGCTTAATCGCCCCACAATTTGCCGGTATCGTTCCTTTGCCCTCTTCAACCGAACAAATTTCCCTCTCCTCCTGTCCCTTTCTCAATAACTCCTCATCCCTCGGCTCTTTCTTTCTCTTACCGGCGAAGGTACAGGGCGCACGCGGGTGTCTGAAATTACGGGGGAAAGAGAGGGATGGCGAGCAGACGCGAACGAGAGTTCGTTCGTCTAGAAAATTGCGGCTTATTTTCGGCCGATCATCGAGACTGAGGCGTGCGCTCTTTCATTGGTAACGTTTCGACACGGCTTTGCAGCCCTGACGAATCACTAAACTCTCTCCCGACAGAACGAGCCCAGGAGGACACGTTTTTTTCCCCCCTTCACCTGCCAGGCACGGCGGTGCTCTTATCGTCGGAATATCGTCGGAATATCGTCAGACATCGTTTAACCAGTCGTTTCAATTAGCACGTCAGGCCAATCTTCCCTATCTTCCTTATCTTTCACGGATCGCGAGCCTTACTTGATTGACAGATAGTCTACATTGGCAGAACTGTCGGCTGCGATGATAGGCAGGGGATATTCATCTCGGTGTCTGGAATTTGTTCTCTCTGTAAGCGTTTTGGGTACAGAGGGCAGATGAATGGGAAACAAAGTGCCTACGTAATTATAGAACGACACTGTTGGATTTAGCAGACACTAGGAATAATAAAACAGGAATAACAAATTTTTCTCGAGAGATACAAATTAATAGTCCGATCAGTGTTAAAGACGAGAAACTACGAAACCATTTTAACCATACAGGTACCATTCCATAGGTAATCGATAATTTTCTCACAATTTAAAAAATGATAGCAAACACCTGTTTTATATATACGCGTTACGTAGCGCGTCGGTATAGGTCGCTTAAAGTTATGTTAAAAATAAATACGCACCCACGCCTTTGGAATCGTAGCTGAGAGCAGAAAGTATAAAAATATTGCCGCGTATTTAGAAGCATAACGTTCTGGCGAATCGGGTTTGCTTAAGGTTTTTATTTGTGGAGTTATTGAAACGTGAAGGATATCACAGAGAAGCCACTTCACTACGCCTGCTAACTCGAAACGGAGAGTGCTTTCCATTGCACGTCGACGTGTTCCGAATCGAGCGGCCAAAATGATCGACGGATCGTTAGGAATAAATGTTCCTCGCTCCAAAACGAAGGACATCTCTTCGAGCGTAAAGAAACTGCTGCATTTAATTAACGATACAACTTTCAACAGCCGTGACTAATAGAGGTAATCGCGACTCTCGTTTATTTCTGTCGAAATTGTTACCGCGTATAATTCGAATCGATCACCTCGTTCGAAAGATCGCCAACGACTCTCGAATATGTAAAACGTATCTATGAAGATATTGTGTATAAGCTAATATTTACATTGCGATGATTCCCCTCGGAACTTTTCGACTTTTATTCATAATTCATTTTCACTGGACGTCTGCCTGCCAATTCATTGAAATAAATCTTACACGCGCTAACTATTTCCACGGCTAACCACACCTATTCAGATGGGTACCAAAGAAAATAAATGAAACAAATAAAGCATTGTACCGAGTAAGCAGCAAAATGTAAGTGGAAGTGGTGCATTATTTTTCTTTCATTTTTATTTTACGATTCGATCGTGCACCGGTGACGAATTGTTATGGAAATTATAATGCTCCGTACATGTATACCGTCGACGATCGCCTATCAAAGTTAATGAATCGTGCGTTCCGGTATTTAGATACGGCAGCATGCACAATGATTGTCACGGCATACTTGGAGGTGTGGCACCGTCCAAGACGATACTAATTTCTCGTCTCTTTAGACTTGTTTCTTCTAACATTTCCTCTTCACGCATGGCAGACACAAAAATCCACATTGTACCGGGCGCTGTCGGCTGGCATGCCTCTCTATTATTATTTTCTTCCCTCCTTTCCATTCTTTCTCAACCTCACGGGAGACTACTCGAGTTAATCGAAGAAAAATAACGTTTATCCCTCGATAGAGGGGACGTGAAATCCCTGGAATTCGATGCGGCTCCCCTTCGTTCATGTTATGTTTCAATTTGTACGCGTTCGTTTAAATCCACACCCTTATCTCTTTGACGATGAAAAAACCATCGCGTAAAATTGTTACCGTTGTGCGTAAATTTTCATCGATCAAAAAATCGACTTTGCAAAATTTGCGAAAGATTTGTTGTTATTTATATTTTTTCAACGTCGTGTACCGACATAATTCATGCATTAAATAAATCTATTTCATATGAAAACGCTCCGTTGCGCGTCAATAAATTGAATTCTGTACAATATCTCCTTTCTTTTTTCATTTTTTATATATGGAAACCCAGGGTATCTTGTTCAGAATCGTATGCAAAAAAAAGCTGCTCGACATTTACGAGATGCAAGAATAAATTACTATAAAAAATATTGAATAACAAAAAAGATAGAACGTCTAAAATTAAAAACAATACGGAGGAAATGTCCTCGCGGACTTAATCTGTGGTTGCTTGGAGAGTAATCGAACCGCGGGCTTGCTCCAAACAGAAATATCAAAGTACACGTGTAAGTATGCGTGTACTTTCGTTCAGAAAAGAAACGAATAGCGACACGTATCAAAGTGGCGAATATCTCGAGAATTTTACGATACGACATAAAGGAAATTTGCGAGCTATCCAACCGCGCCCTTTTTCCCCCCCAAGTTATTATTATCTACTTCTGTTTTGCGCGCGGAAACGCAAGCCGGACGTGCGTAGTGGCCGAATACCTATGCATGGCCACCGTTTCTCGATGAGCTGGTGTACGGAGAAAGGGGTGTCGTAATTCACGTACACTTCCACGACAATTCGACGCCTCTGTTCCACCTGGCGCCCACGCGGTACTCGCAGCGTGCATGCACTTTCGTACAGCAATGGACAACAGTGCACAGACGGTTTCATGCAATGGTTCACGATCGGCAAGCCCGATTCGAGACGACAGTAATCCACCGCGAGACAAAAGTTTCATGATCTGAGCGAAAACTCTCGCGTTTCACAATAAAGACGTCTGCATCACTGAGCGACCTGTGCAAAGGTGCGTTCATACAAACTGTACCGTACGTGTTCGTTTCGACACGAATTTACGTTACAACAAGAAAGAAATCGTCAGTCGTATTGCGAATAATTGAATAAGGAGTGATGTGTTAAATAAATATGATTTCGAGTAAAACGCGTTTAACCCTTCATTGCTTGATGGTACCTTGTCGCACGTACCACTTATATTAAAATACTGCAATGACTTTAGAACCCGTATGAAAGGCTATGAAAGGCTTTTTTATGCGCTAAAATGGGAAATATTGAGCAAAAACTATTTTTGTTTACTCGCTATAACTACCCTCCCAGTCGAGCAACAGGGTTGAAACTTGGTACGAATTGGTTTTTCTTGACAAGCTATCGACTGACACCTCACAAGTTGAATTTGGTTTAGGGGCACATTTGACCCCCTTATCCGGCTATAGCCTTTGCACATATTTCTTCCCTCGTGTCATCCGGCATGCTGACGATTAAATTAGCGATTTAGTTAACGATTAAATGTTTGCAGAATATTTAGAATTGAAACACGCCTTACTCGATCGCGATTGAAATACATAGAACCCAAATTTCGATCAAAAACAACGACAACATAAATCGGACCCTAAACGGTTGAGCTGATTCGAAGCCGATCGAACAGACACGCGTTGATCGCGACAACTCGTCCAATAGTCGAGCAACGTGGCTGTTGCATACATCATTCGTACCACTCTGCCATTCGTCAGCGGTTCTCTCCGAAGAACGTCGTATTTGCATGAATAGAACTCTCGAATTTGTACATAATACGCATTTGCATAGGAAAAAGTAGTAATTCCCGTCGGTGATCGAGGCGAGAATATATCATTGAACCGTTAGACGGACAACTCTAAGACAACGTACACGTGGGTACACGTATGTATACGTACGCTTGTCTCCTGTTGTACACCGACACGATTGCCGACGACGATTTCAACGCCGCGAATACGCCACGGTTACGAGCAGGTATATAATCGTAACGTAAAGCAACGACAGAGGGAAGAACGATATACAGGTGAAAGTGGAACAATGCAGGCGTCGATTATTTCCATCGAGACTGTAGGAGCAGTTTCACCGTTACGACCACCTTTCTTCGCCTTTCCGGAGGAAAGGAAATTTCCTCCGTTCTTTTCCACGCGTGCATATAGAAAGGGGGACTCGATTCAAAGACCAAAGACCCGACGATCGTGCCGACTAGAATCAACGCGAGTACAGAGAATAGTGGAGGTCGTCGAAACGGGAAGGTAAAATACAGCGCGAATACCGTAAGCATTCGTGTCGTCGCTGGCGGTGAAAGAAATTGGCTGAAATTCGGTGGAACAAACCGATGTTATACTTTGTTGTATTCCGCAGAGCTTTATTTATTATATTGGATATGTACAATTAAGCTCTACGGACACTTAGACGGAACTACGGAGCGGCGAAGTACTGCTGGTATTTCCCGTAACAATTTTACTCGAGTAGAACTACGTGGTGTACGGTCTCTAGTCTAAGGGAGCTCTGATTCTGTTGGATGGTGGTCGAATATATTTATGATTGTAAAAGTGGGGGAGTAGGAATTATCTGTGGTTTAGTAAAGGGTGGAAAAGGGAGTTTGAAGTTCAAGGATCAGAGGATGGTTAATGGGTAAAGGTTGGGGTTGTTGCGTATCGCGAGGAGACTTGGAAAATTTGGTATCGGAGTGGAAAGGACTGTATATCTAAAACTAGCCTGCGCTATGATAATTCGTAGCTTGTCATATAAGCTGACTAAAGGTAGTGAGTAAGTTGGTATACAACAACTTCGAGAAATAAAGTGGTATTCCGTTTGCCAAGTTCTTTAAATAATAACGCATCAGCGAGATATGTTCCATCATTCCGTGCACATTGTTCGAATCCGATTCCAAAGACTTCTTCCAACTGACAATGAGCCTATCATCCCTTCGAGAACAGCTGCAATCTCATCTTTGACCCGCGCACTTGAATGTGCAAACAGTGTACGTATTACCAGCAGAGGAAACAAGGTTAGCGAAAGATGAGAGAAGATAGAAACGGGGAGAGGGGGGTTGGTGGCGGTTGGTTACCAAGGGGGTGGAGTAGGACTGCCGTGGTAGAACAGTGCAGAGCAGAGAGTGTACACGTGTCGAATACAAAGAGCATTTGAAAGACGAGTAAGAATCGCCCCTACAGCCGTGCCAACAACGGTAATCTAGTTTTGGCCCCGGGGGAAAAATGTGCCAGTGACGTACACATTGGGTCATCCTTGGTGGACGAGTGTGTACGTACCCTCGTCTAACAGCGCCGGGGGAGCTCTGCTGGTGCACGGTTACTGCTCCGGCTTCGAGAAGCCAGAAGCATCCCCGTGAATACGGACGAATCCTCGACCAACGCCAATCCGGATTAATCTGTCTCTAACTGTTATTAGGTTGCTGGGATGTGTAATGGCTGGCCGTGATACGTATGAATTATTCAGATTGCTTTCGCGATCGCGGGCGATTGTTTCGGCGAAAATGTTTTTTAAGACCACAGACGACAGGTCGGTGATGTATTGTCAATATTACAGAGTCCTCAACTTTATTTCACTCGTAAAGGGGACCACAGGTATTGTCAGTAATGTTGAGAGCTTTGAAATATTGCTAGACAGTACGTATTGGACGTCTGAGCTACCTTTCGTCGGTATTAATCCTCTTCGGTATTGTTTTTTATTCGCAGACAGGTTTGAAGCTTCGAGCAGGTATTTTTGTTGCCGCTCGTTGCGACGAGATGAAAGAAAGAGGAGGGGGAAAAATAATGAAGAAGACGAGACTGGTGGTTTATCGATTTAAGGATCGACCGCGTTAACTTTCGCGCCTCTTTAAATTCAAGATCGCTCCTGCTGCCGACTCGGGTAAACGAAATTTGTAATTTCGCAGAAATCCTGCCCGGATGAAAGCAAACAGAGGAAGATTTCAAGAAATATACTCTTCTACTCGGTTTCCAGAACTTTCGTTTACCTTGTGCAACCTGCTACCCAGAACAGCAATAATATATTATTCCTGGATCTTTAATTAAAATTCGCGTGGGATCCTTCTTTGGCCGGGTTTCTGTTACCAAGATATTTATCTTTCAATATTACGTCGAAGACCGAGATCGTGTTTTTATTTTTGAGCGAGGAAAATGTTAATATAAACAGGTATATATATTTGGTAAAGGGTTGGGCCTATAACAGCGTGAACAGATATTTGCTCGCAAGTTATTTGTAGTACCTGCGAGCTTCTTCTTTAATATTTTAAGATTCAGACAGATTTTTTATGTGACATATACGGTATCGCTATGAAAGCACCCCAGGGGGTGTAGGTGGCACCCTCATTTTTTTCAGCAGGAAATGGGAATTCGCTGAGCCAGATTTCAAATTGTATTTAAAGTACTTTTTCGTGCACTTTATATAGCCAAGAAAAATCTCGTCTGAATGTTCCTTAACTACACCGTGTTTTGTCGATAAAACGCAAAATAAAATAGACGAAATTGAAAAACAAAAAGTTCCACGTATTAAATATGTTCAGGAATGTAACACTTGCATTCCGTTCTTATATTCAAGCTATTTCAAACTATAGTACCAACCAAAGTACTATATTGTATATAGATTTAAAAAATCAGCATGACAGTTATGCACAAAAGTTATTGAAGAAAAAGCACGTTGCTACTACTCACAGTGTACGGCAGTGTATGAAAGCTGGTTACTCGTAACTTCGTCTTACCTGCAACAAAAGAAAAATATTTATTACTACAGACAAGCACCCGTGTGAAGATATTAATTAAAAGGCTATCTCTATAAATAAGTGCCACCGATATCAATGAATATCAATGTACATAAACATAAACACATGAAAGTGGAACTAACAAATATTTAAAAACGCATCCCCCACATTATATAAAAAAATGATTGTTTAAAGCGACAATTGTTTACCGCTCGCCAGTAATATCGCAGTGGTTGCACCCAAAACATTCTGCACACTTCTAAACTTCCCTGAATTTCTTCTTTCAATTAATAAAAAGGAAGAGATTCGTTTCACTCAATATACTACCCCACAAACTATCGCAAAGGCACCGCTCGTGCCAGCGTTCACCTGGCCCAGAAAGGTGGCCGGTCAGATTCGCCGTGACTCTGTCGAATATTCTCTCGTTCGTTCGTCTACCTGCGTCTGTTTCGAGCGTTTCGTACTGTTCTCTTTTTTTTTCTTCCCTTTTATCATTCTGCGGAGGCTAGCCTCGACACGCGTTCACCGGCGCGCCCGGAATTCATTCGGCGAGGCCGCTGCCTTTCATCTTCCCGATTCCTGCCCGACATTCTTACGCCCGTGGCGTTCTGAATTACACACAGAGGACCGGATAATAATTTCAGGTTCAATTACCCCTCGCGCATCGATACGCGTTATTTAAAATCCTGCGCGCCTCCCCTTCTCGGAACCGGGCCTGTGTAAATTCAAGCTGTTTGCACGTGTCAAATTAAAATCTTCCACGGCCGCGCGTACACGCTGCGGATTATATTTGCGTTTCGCGAACTCGTCGATCTCGCGAATCTTCCCCCCGACGGCCGGGAACCTCAACGAATTTCGAGAGAAAGAAGATTTGTATATGCACGCGAGTATAGAAAGAATGAAGAAGAAGGGAGATGAACATAATATGTAATTGGAGGCCGCTTTGGAATCGTTTGAACAAATATTTCAGACGGCACCCGGTTATTGAATTTATAGGTTATAGACTTTCGCGGCCATACCGACTCAGAAATCCGACACTGATTTGAGCGTCCCCTGCTCATGAACAGTGATCACTTGAAGAACTATTATTTACTGAAGTAGTTTGGGGCAGGACTCATACGATTGTGTGAATATATGTGAATGCTTTGGGGGAAATCACGATAGCTATTTCTCGGTCAACGTTTCTGTAGGAAAATTGAGCTACTGTCACAGACGAGATATATGAATTCCTATATCTCGTCAGTGAAATGACCTCTTATATCTCGTCTGTGTGATAAGATGCTAGAAAACTATCTGAACGCTCACAACGGTAGGAATTGTAATTTAAATAAAGTTAAAGAAAAACGAATATTAGTTTGACGGAAATAGTTTACTTATTCTATAGTGCAACAAACATTACAAACATTTGATTACACAGATGCGTTTGTTATTAGTTATTACTAATAAATTTATTTGCATCCTACTATTCGACTAATATCCATACGGTAACACTTGCAATAAAAAATATTCAGTTCGATATGATATTCAAAAACACGCGCCGTAAGGAAAGAACATCACCCCCATCACCCAATCAGCTACCAGCCAATCAGCGCAGTCTATTTCAAAACTCTCCATCTTTCGCCCAAGCGATCTCGTAGTGATTAGACGTGTTCAGAGTGCCCGTCGAATTAAGGTATATCACATAGTCTAATATATTCTTGAATACAGGAAATGATATACATTGTTTTCGTTTCCCTGTCTTTCAAGTTTTCTGTGGTTTCTTTCTTAATATTAATGAATATTTTGCAAGAAATTAAGTAAATATTGTGCAGTGAACGGAATCACACCGCGCGGCGTGCATTGTCTAATGGACTCCAGTATACATATACATACGTATTATCTTTGACGTATGCGTATACGTATTTCACTTCTGAATTCCATTATCTTGCAATATATTCTGCAGTTTCTAGCAATAGTATTATAATATTGGTGATTCTCAATACATTTGTCTCTAATTTCAGTTGGAGTCTGTTTCATGGCGTCTCTTTCGCTTGCTTTGAGTCAGAAATGGCGCGAACGGGACACTTTCAAACGCGAATGCGCAGGAGCAGAGTGACGCGGCGCCATATTGTTAAATCAAGTTCCCACTGACAGGTAAGCGTTCCTCAAATTTCTTATGGAAATAAGTAGAATTTTAGTAATATGTCTCTATTAAATTATAATTCGTACCACGCATAAAACTTGTATGATATACAGTCGCGTTGTAGATAAGTAGTAACATAATAGAAGCCATTATTTGCGGCTATATCTTGTTTCTGCTTGTGGTCGGGAAGCTTGTTTTACGTGGAAAATATCAACAATATATCGCGAAACAAAAAAAGCCACTTATCAAGTAACGTGTGCGTTGAAATATTTCTAGGAAACACAAGCGATCGTAAAGAAAAATGGTGTTTGGTTTTAGTCGGATGTCGAACATAGCCGAACAGCAAAGGGCAATGGCGAAGGTCGTCCTTCTACTACTTGACGCCGAGCTGACAAAACGTATGGTAGACATCTCAGTGAGGTAAGTATCGAGGTGTGTATAATTTGTGACTGGTACTAAGATGAAACAACAACAGGTAAAATACTTACAAAAACAAATAGATATCTATATTTGATAACAAACACTCGATAGGATGAACATGTTCTATTTCAGAAAATTATGTGATCGCGCGCAATGCGGTCAGTAGAGTCAGTGGTTTCTCCGCAGTTTTCTAGTATTTCCAGAGCAAGTGGCTCTGCTTAAATTTTCGTTTACAGTTTACCTACACGCGATTGTAGAGTCAGTGTTTTTCGCCTAGTAGTTATTAATTCGATTATCGGAGCACCGGTGCTCCTCTTCGATTATTTCAATCGCGAAAGTAGCATCTTAATTTGTTCGCCGATGTAATTTGCGGTCGCGTACATAGTCTTTTATTTTTATTTTCTCTTATATTCGCTATCGGAAGCAGAGTCAGTGCATCACCGAGGGGGATGTTTTATGCGACACTGATGAAGCGAGAAATGTAAGTATTTTTAAAACAAATCTCAGTTTTCTATGAAGAGTTAAATTCTGTAGATTTAGCAGTAGATTTTAATGTTTTTTGCTTTGTTGTTTAGTTACAGTTTGCATACTTCCTGACGATTGAGTCCAATCGAGCTGCCCCGGTGATGTTCCTGATGTCTTCCACGAGTACTTGCTCTACTTTTGCAATCAACGAGTTGGTGAGTCGCATGTGTTTTGGTTCCTCCGGTCCCCAATCATGCCGTAGGACGATTGGTCCGAAGCGGCACGGGTGATTGGTTGTATTGTTTAGTAGTTTTGCGAGCATAGTGACTACGGGAATAATTTTTATACCCGCTAGTTGTGACGTTATTTTCATGTGTATTATTTCTTATACGAGGTTAGATCTGCCTTCTTGTACTCCGCGTTTTTTAATATAAAAAGATTAAGGACCATAGAAATATTTCTTACTCAAATAAATATTTGATCAAAGAAGCACTGATCCTGTAGGTTCCTCTATTTCGATAAAAATATATGATGACAGTAACAAATACATTGCACAAATGTACATATATTGAGGACATTGCATATTAAATTTGTAATTGCATTTATAATCAGTTGAAATTTGTTTTCACTGTTCAGCAGTGCAGAAGTCGGATGCCCCCCGACTTCGTTACTGCAAGTGCAACCTGATTATATCAATCATGTATTAAAGTAAATAAATATAACGATACGTTTATTGAAATCAGCATTGAATATGCATAGCCAATGATAGCATTTAATATTAATTTTCATATGCTATAGTCGAGTCCATTTCGAATGAAATTTATTACACATTATGTACAAGAAGGCACTTTGTATACGGGTAGATTTTCAAATCGGAGTAACTATCTTGAACACGTTACTTCGATTAAGGAATCACCTGAGGCTTATTTAATATCTTGTCTGTTTTCCAAGTAAATATTTCATTGCATTACTTATTCTAGTAAAATCAGTTTCAATGACAGTCATTTCCCTTAATAAATAAATTATTTATCAGTAATTTTTGAGTCTTTATTGATATTTCATATATTACAAAGTCGAGTCATGTTTAAAGAGATTGAAAATAAAATATATTATTAGCTGTTGCAATTTTACGTGTACTAATCATCTTTTTAGATCAGGATTTTCAGGTTTAATCCCTTCCGTGTTGATTGCCAGGAACTCACTCACGTGCCCAGGTGCTACTTGGGTGAGTGAGAGGCAATGGGCACGATGATCATATGGTTTTTAAATTTCTAACAATGTTTGGCGGCTGACATTTGCTAGTGCACCGTGCACGACGTATTTTCCATACCGTGTGTGTGTGTGGGTTAGGCCGTGGAATTGCGTCGGCTCGGGAATTTCATAACAAATTATAATACTATGATTTCATAAATAGCAATATGTTTTACAATTGCAAATACACATTGAATGCCGTAACGAATTATGAAAATATGGCAACGAATAGAGTACTATACAAACCAAGCGTACATAGTAGAAAGAAAATGTACAATATACATATTTGAGCAATCAATATTTCATACGAAAGTAATGCATAAGCATATACGTTTGCGCAAATTTACGCAATGGTCGCTAGCCTTTGTCAGCCGATTTCAGGAACTGGTACGTACCCTTAGAGTGTGAATGATTGTATGCCAAGCTCGGGTGTCGGAGGCGTCCCGGGACGTCTCTCTAGTGTAGGTTCATGCGCCCGAGTGTTTGATTGAGAAACGTTGAATGATGTGTGTTTGTGTGAATGCTTTGCCATTTTTTAAATATAGGTCTAGGTAGGATAGGTAGTATACCTTCTGGTGTGCCTGATAGATATAAGTAGGTAGGGCCGGGCAGGTTGACACAGTCTCTGATCGGGTAGGCAATATTTCGCGTGTTCAACCTGTTTCAGGAAATCTGATTTGAAAAGTCGACGGCGAAACTGTGGCGCGAACGAGAATGCGTTCGCCTCTGGCTTTGCCTATCGATTTTTCGAATTTTTCGCGGTCGCGATCGCGATTTGGTCTCGAAACGAACGTGTCACGTTATGCTCGAGGCTGCACGTGTAGGCGATGATCGATTACAATTTTAATCGCAATCTTTACGATTTTCTGTAATCACAAATTTTACGATTTTATTTGGTCGTGATTCGTCCACGTGTGTTCCGTTTAGCTACGCGATTTAGCCTTTTATTTATTTTTGTTTGTTTGCGAATAGAGTCTCGAGCCTAGACTAAGTTTCAGCGAGCATTGCGCCCGAAGAAAAGAAGAGGCTAAAAGCCGAAGAGGCCCGACAAACTGTCGCTCAAGAGGGCAACTATCAATGGCTCTGCATCCTTCGGATGGAGAGTCATTCTTTGTTACTATTTTCTCACTATGCTCGCTTTTGTATGTCGTAGTTGTAGTTTATTGTTTGGCCGGCAGTATTGCCTGGCCCACCGTCATCGCATTGGGCAAATCGCGATTTTTATTAGCGTCGCGTACGATTGAATACGGTTTGCATTAGAGTTGCGAATAAAATCACATAATAGATGCAGGAATGTGGACCATCGAAAAGTGATTGGTTGCTGTGCATTTCGTCCGCCACGCAACTTTGTTAACCCTTGAATAAACGCTTTAAATTAGCCGCCGATCAGTACAGATTAATACGGATAATAATAATGCGAGCCAAGGCAAACGAGAGTGCACGTTTTCGAAGAATTATAAATTGGACAGCGATGATTCGTATAGGTTCCAAAATATTGTAAAAGTACCACAACGACTGTTACCGACCATCTAAGGGTTACATAAAACTCGACCTCCGCTATTTCAAATAAATTCACCCCCCTTTCACGAGCAAACAGCGACACAAAGTGTCGGCCACAAATTATCCCGTACGAATTGGGCCCGGGATCAGTCCCGCCTCCTGCCCATATTCCGCTTAAGTCCACGAATTTCGTCGGTCGTAAACGACAGAAGCGAATCTATAATACCGATGCTTCTTGCGGGCCACGAACCTCCATTACTGTTCCCGATCGCGTTTATTCCGCGCATCGAGCGGCTGCTTTATTTTCGCTAATTAATTCGAACTTATCGGGCGACGATACAGCCGAACACCTGAAACGTCCCGCGCGTACCTGAATCCCCGGGGATTTTCTACCGATTACCACCTCGCCGGGCCTAGATTTCTTTCCCACGATTCCCTGAAGCTTTTCTCTCCTCTATTTATAACCCCCCTCACGGCGGCCGCCACTACGCCCGCTCGTTTTTCTCCACCGGCCGCCAAATCTCCCCCGGTGTATTTATTCGCCTCGTTTGCATTCGCGAATACAACAGGACAGCCCTGCCGACTCGAGGATGTATTTAAATTAAAAACTGTACCGTCGCGGAAAGTGCGTGCATGGCCGAGAGTTTCGAGAATACGTATGTGTCTCGAATGGAACGTACGGTCGATGTGAATTAAAGGCGGATGGTCGGTTCTATAAACATCCTTTGAACATCGTTCACGGTGGACGCGTGTTCGAGAGCAGACACTTATCTCCGCGGTCGATCATGTCCCAGAATTCGATAGTGGAGTTTTCTTTTTTTTTGTGAAAACGACGCAGGTTTTTGCGGGACAGAAGGTGTCGATGATTGATTGGGATTTGCTTGAAGAATTAATCATTTTACGGTGAATAATGACTGCTGGGGAAAATGGAAATCAATTTTTTTTAACACTGTTTCTGCCGCTATTTTGTGTATACCTATTTCGACCAAAAGGTGTCTATTGACACCTTTGCGTTTGTATGCAAATACTTGGCAAAACTGTCGGGATTTCAAATTATCAGTTAAATATAGATAATTTCAGCAATATATTTATTGATACGTTGATGCATATTTATTAGGGATTATTTAATTAGGTTGTAAATTGTAGAATTAGTCACTCCAATGATGTACACTGAAATGCAACACCTGTATTTTCCGTTACAACAGAAATCGGGATTCTCTAAACTGATTATAATTGATGTGATGCAGTAAAATGACGTTGATATTTATATGTAAAATGGCTTACAATTAGAATTTGTTATGAAATCCTTAAGGTGTCAAAGGACACCTCGTGCTAGAAATAGGTATGCCATGCGCATATTTTTAGATCCAGGATGAGCTGGCGGAAAATTACATCGCTGAATTAATTTAACAGCTATTGTACTAAAAGTTATCAAATTAGTCGTGGACAAATGATTATACTTGGAGAATAATTTAAAGATAAAATTGGAAACGTGTCTTTTGACACCTCTTGGTAGAAATAGTAACTTGGTAGAATTAATCTTCGCGATCTAATTAAACGTGTAATTCCTGGCGAGTTTAATGCAGAAGCGAGAACACAGCAAAATGAAGTAACAAAGTGTGGAATACTTTTGTATATTATAATTTTTCAGACGGTATTAAATTCTTTATAAAAAAAACAACAATTTTGCGCACACTCTCGCAAACATATAATTTTTAATCCTGTTTAACTTTCCAAGAAGAATTCACTTAACCACATTTCATTTACTTTCTCGGCCGTACTGTAAATTTGGCTATAGCAGTGGTGGTTTTCTCTTTACATGTACCGATGTATACATATATTAGGAGCTTGACAATTCGGATGTTAATACATTGAGTGTCGTTCACATGAATACTTGCAATTAAATATTCATGAGGGTACACGGTATACGTGCAGTGCGATTCATTGAACGCCAGGAATAATTTATCGATGGATCCTGAAAACTTATTGGACAAGTCTGTTAACTAGTTGGAACATCCTATTTACAAGTGATCCATTGTTTTACATAACAAACGGGGGCTAACAGCCAGGTGAAAAAGGAAAGGTTCCTAGATGTACTTGTTAATCGAAGGGGATAGAAACATGCGAGGAATTGAGATTTTGCCAAAATCTAATTCGATTGCACAATTTCATTTATCCAATTTAATAATACTTATTTGAAAATTAGAAAATATAAGAATAAGACTAATGAAAGCTATCACAGTCTCGAGTAAACGTGTTGAAAATCGAGGACTAAATATAAATTGAACAAATTATTAAATGAAAAAACCTTTAACAAAAACCACTCGATTAATATATATTAAATAAATAGTAACACTGCTGTCAACAGTGACTAGAAAATAACTTCCGAAATATTTTCCCAAAAATAAATTTACAAACTCGCGTAAACCTATCAACGAGTCTAATAATTTCCACCGGTATGCTTACCTACCTGTAACGAGGAACATAGGTACAGTGAAACCGCGATACGCCACAAGCTAGTGTTAAAGCGTTGATACGATGGGCAGCTTTGCCACAAAGTTTCCGCTCGTAGCCAAAGTAATGTACAGTGTAATAACGCACCGCGGTGTAATTCGTAACCCTTTCGCCCGTTCCGTTGCATCGCCGGTGAGCTATTGAACGTGGATGTTCCATCGTTAGTCGTAAAGGATATCCTTTGCGATAAATTTTCAACTTTAACGACGCTTCATTCACGCTCGAACGAAACACGGAGGACAGATCATACAGTTTTACGTTCAACGATAGAATTCAGTGCTGATGTAACGCTATAAAGTGTAAAGGATTTAGAAAGATATCAGTTTATTTGATTTTGCAAAAATTTCAATATTCCCATTATTATAATATTAATATAGTTATTAATTCAGAACGAATGTTATGCTCCCTTATGTCTTATAATTTATACAAACCACTGTACCGTAAGCAGGCAATTAATCATTGTTCGCTTACGTAATTGGAACTTTCTTACACTCTTGCGTAAGTCCCTCATTTCCATAATTTATAGCAGCTTTTTTTTATTTCAAATAAAGAAATGAAAGATGTGTCTCACTTAATCCCTTAACTGTCCCTCCACAGAAAAAAACGACTTTCATTTAATAACTCATTCGATCCCATCGTACTATGTATTACGAAAGCAGATGAACAATCGGGGGCTAATACTTGCACGACAATTAAAGCCATTTCTGTCCAGCAGTCTCACGATCCAGTTCGATTTATATTATTAAACGGTGCCGGTGAAAAGTTTGGAATCATTAGAAATGATTACGAGGAGGAATAGATATTTACAGAAGAATCGGCAATTATTGTAAATTGAGTATTGAAAAACTCTTTCAAGTTCAAATACATTATAAAGCATTTCGATAAACGAAGCTATATTCTTAAAATAAAATTCGATATTATGTAGAAATCTGTGCATGAGAAATGCGAATTTGAATATTGCCTCTGTGTTATAATGGAGGACTATTGCAGCCTGACCGTAGGACATTTTTCAAACCAGGGGGCACAAATACTTCCCAAATGACATACTGAGCCGATTGACTTGCACTTTTACACACGTCCTAAGAGGGTGCCCCCGCTGTGATCCCTGTCACTTACAAGTCACCATTCGAAAGACATTTTCTACAGCTCACCAAGTTTGGTAAACTGATGCTAAAGCTTGAATTTCTGTAACCCATACCATTTTCTTCAGTATTTGTTCAGGTTGACTCGTGGCCCGCAACAGTGTAGTATAACGATATTTTAAATCACCCGTTATATTCACTGAATATAACACCGTCGTATAGAGTCATTTATTTATGTCAATGCAACACGTTTCGCCCGGCAAATGTTTCGGAAATGTCGACGTAATAATAATAAAAATAAAATTGATGGCAAAGAAGAATAAATGTTTCCATTGAACCAAAATTTCGAGCACCATGAATCATGGAAACAGGTTTGAGGGGGATGAATTTCAATAATTTCAGTAATTTAATTTCAGTACAATGAAATTCAAATACAATTATTATATCAGAGACAGTTTTTCTAGCCATCAATTGAACTACAAATTATATTTTTAGTAGCAGTTAAACATAGTGCAACTTTTAAATATTTCATGAGCAGATTGACTTGAAATTATAATATGCATCCTAGAGGCCGTAATTTCGAATGTATTTTAACTCCCCTAGTTTTTAATCACGTGTAATAATTTATCCACGTGAAATTCATTTCATTCCACTGAATACGTAACCCATCAAAAATGTTTTGTATTGAAGTACACCTGGAATAAGAATCTAATGCACACATACTCCACGAATCAGTCGCAACTTCAAGAAATGTACAATAATAATACTTATTACGCCACCTAATACCATTTGAAAACCATCACCGAGATACATATTCATTCCTCTCCCGTTATCGATTCCCAAGGAAAATAATCTCCACTCTACCTGCCTGCCCAACAATATCACCCTACCAGTCATTTATTTTCCTAGGATCGTTCAGTACGATCGTCACACTATCGTAATTTCCGTGCAACGAGTATAAACGCCTCCCGACTGCACCTGTTTATTTCCACCCGATGAAGAATGGGAAAAAATCAGTGTCAACCGTGAACGAGACTTGTTTAAACAGCGTCACAGATTTCTTTTCTGTTCTGTCCGAGAAAAGGAGCGCTACGCAGGGTCTCGTCGGGCCCTGTCCTGGCTCTCCCACGCGTGTGCACGTGTGTGCCCCGGCATGGGTGGCGGCCGACACGTTTTCTAAGGGTGGACAACAGGACAATAGATTGGTAGGGTGCCTTCGCACCTTCGAAGCCGGCTTCCACTCAATTCCACGGTTCCTCCGCACCTTGGAATTCCCTTAAACGTCCCTCGGCATCCGAGGACACCATCCACGACTATTTCTAGCGAGAGCCGACCGACCCAACGGATCCGAAATACACATTCAACCGTGGTGCGTGTCCGTGAGCCACGGCTCGACACGAATTTTCCACTTCGGATTTTCGTTGCGTGCGAGATGCAAGAAGATTGGACGAAACGGAAACACACCTGCGTATCGAGCTCGTAGCTCGACGAGGTCTCTTTTGTGTTTTATGTTTTACGACTGCTCGCTTAGGTTGGTCATTTTATTTGCTGTCGCTTATTTCGACTATTAATTTTTGCGATTCGATTCTCCCTTTGGGACGCAACCACAGGATTTTCCGTTCGAAGGAAACTGTTTTGTGAAACTCCGCCACACCTCTATTTAAGGGTAAATGTCACCTGCTGGACACCGCCCATAAATTAAATGTATCGAAAGATTGAACAACCGAAACGTTCAAGTTTTAATCTATTTTCCGTCCCGACAGCATTGAATTGAACAAAGTTATGGAACTATGAAATTGCACAAGTTTGTAGTAATTTTCAAATGATGGATTAAAGCCCAGTACTGCATATTCAATGTATTTAATACATTTTTCGACGAACATCACTATTTCTCCTATCCACCGTATCTCTTTTACTTTATCCACGTCGGGTATTAATATTTCCGGCACGCAATGCATACATCCTCGTCGCTGAAAATCGGCAAGCAAGGGAAAAACGCTTTAATCAAATTCCCCCGACGATCCCTGTCAAGGTGCGCGTCCATTTTTATTACCGTCCAGGTTATCAACACATGAAACGTTATGTATCATCCTTCATGCGGATAGGTTCGTGCGCGTTCATGCGATAAAGAATCGAGTGCAGGCAGACAAACGTGAAAAAATTCTATTTATTCTCGGCCTCCTTCGTGCTCGCACACTGTCTCTGAACGGCCGTGCAAAAGAATCGCTAAGCGAACATTGCTGTACTTTTATCGCGTGCTCGAACAACGGATCGGCCTCGGAAGCCCAGGTACAGCCGGGCATTCGTAGTTGCGCTGATAAAACGAGCAAGAAGTTAAAGGTCGAACGAGGAGGAGAGAGTTGCGCCCGTTGTCGAAAATTCGATCACGAGGACCACCATGATCGCACGGCGGACAGTTAGCAGAACGAGCATTTGTCATGGAGATCTTACTTTCCAGTGGCTGGACGAGGGATATAAAACAAACAAAAAAAAGAAACGAGGGAGAAGAAGAGTAAGCTGCGAGATGGAAAGAAATCCTCGGTGGCATTGATAGCAGGCGTAAGCCAGTTCTTCCTTGAGGCTCTGTCATTCTGATGGAGATCGCTAGATTACTCTTGAAACGTGCATAGCACTCTCGCGTATATACACCTTTTGTCAGTAAATGAATCACGTTCGTAAACCGGAACAAGCAGCGACGGTGTATTTATTGCGGGATCTCGTAACTTTGCAGATTTTCTGATATTTAAAACGGCCGACCAATTTGATTATAAATGAATGATAACTATTGAATTTATTATGGAGATAGGTAAATTTAATACTAAAATGAATGATAACTATTGTGTATACTTATATAGTTATTCGTTTGAAACGATAGAAATTATGACACCTCGAATTTCTGCAAAGCATATGCACGAATTATTGAGTTGAGGAGCAGCAGGATATTGATGTAGAGAAGATAATTAGAATGAAACAAAACGGGCAAAATAAATTCCTCTTAACTACGCCGCCAATAACAACAGCAATGATAGTTCAAACGATCTAAAATATCCGGGCAACTTTCCACGAGCCTCTCACGAGCAGAATATTTGTACGAATAAGGAGATCGCCCCAAACTCTTGGCCGGCGATGCAATCATACTTTGCTATTAAGAATCGATACTAATGGAGAAGGATCACGCCTATCGCTGGCATGATCGCGGTATTTCAGAATCGAAAGAAACGACTCTCTGTTCAATTGTTCGACGTGGACGCGGGTGGTCCAAAGCGTAGAAATCGCCGGGACGCCTACGCGAGAGAGATTCCTGACGGTCGTGCCTACCTTTCACACACGTCTGCGCCACGCAGAATCTGAATCCTTCCTAATTTCGCTCTGTTTATTTACCCCTCCTGTATTTCGTACGCTCGTTCCTTGGCGCGCAAATCATAAGTTGTTAGTGGCAACGTCCAAAACGCTTAACGCACTGAATACCACCCTCATTTGCCTGCGAACAACGCGGACTCGAGCCGGCATTGCTTTACGAGTTGTTCAAAAAATGGGCCGCGAAGGGTGTTCATAACTTATTCAGGCGAGAACAAAATGATTTTCCACCGTGAATTCTATCCTGCGAGTTGAACTGTTCGATTGTCGCGCGTAACAATTGTTGAAGCGATAGCCTCGCAACGGTTGCTGAAATATTCTCGCGGGATATATTATATTTTTGTTCATGAAACGCTGTGAAATTTAGTCAGGGAATTGAAGGATCGCCAAGTTTGATCGAAAAATTGTTTACGTTTAAAATGCTGCAACTTCGTGGGAGAAAGTCGTACAACAGTCTACACACTCGGGTTTGTTTCAAATGTATTCTTGAATTTAATTCTTCGAGGAGTCTTTTTTTTTATTTTTTATTTAGTTATTTAGGGTCGCATCAACCACTGGCATGGGTTATTAGCGACCTAATGATCTGGTTTACAGGTTTTCGTATAGTTTGGTGTCCTTTAGGTATCCTAGTAAATTTTTTATCGATTGCCTGTCCTTCAAGTTGTCGGTCAAAGTAGGTTTTATCTTGTGATGACTTCTTTCGGTGCTGTATCTTCTACAGGAGTCTTTAATATTAGAATACAGAGTGGGAAATTGAGAATGCTTTTATTTTCCCGCGCTTATATTGCCATACCACTGGAAAGGCTTAATTAATCAGAGAATGAGTATTTTGTATTTCAAGAATTTCACTGGCTGTATCAACGAGAATTGTACATCGAGCAGCAGTCGCCAAGGAAAACATCAATAATTCTATCAACTACTTCACGCTGAAAGGAATTCCGAATGCTCTGGCCAAAGAGTCTAAGACCCTGCCTCGAGTTGCTCTTTTCTCGGTTCAATCGCAAAACAGACAACCCTTTTCCTGCCAAATCGCCACGGCTCGCAAATCCCGTAGGATTGGAATGCAGCGAGCCAAAACTGTCTTTGCCCACAAATGATAAAAATAGTATACGCGCCGATGCTGCGTGCTTCAGCATCGTAGGAAGAAATGTCTACCCCCTTTCCTTCCACCCTCTTTCCGTGCAAAATCATTCGGTTTCTCGGTTTCAAAGTGATGCACGACGTTCCCGGTCCATCGAGAATTCTCGTGACAAAAGCGTTTCGATCCCTCGGAAGGATGCATATGCTCGATTTCGTGGACGATTCGCGATGAAAAGTTTCACGACAAGGAAACGGAGGCATTATACGTTAAAATGGATTGCAAACCGTACCTGCGAAGCTTTCGGAAAATTGGAAGAAAAGTTAAAGAGAGAAGATCAAGTTTTAATTGGTTGCGCAGCAGCGCTATGATAAGTAATCCTGTAATACGAATACAGTTCCACGGTGCCCTATTATTCCGTCCACTTGGCCTCGCAAACGCTCATCATTCTGAACAACTGAAAGCGTACGGTAACCCGAGCATAACAGGTAAATGTCCTGCAAGGACGGTAGCGGGGCCAATTTGGGGAGATAGGACGTCGAGGGAACTTGATAGACGACGAGGAGCGGCTGAAACAAGTCGCGTTCACTTCCACAAGGGTGGTCCTTATCATTATTATCGTGCCGTAAACGCTACTCCTTTTCATTTTTTCTCCCTTACCGTTCTCCGAAGATTTCAGCTTGTTTAGGAATATCAAATATACAGAAAATCGAGCCAACACTGTCCACCGCAACAATTTACAGTTTTCCAGATTATTTACTTTGGCGTGGGTTCACGTCGCAGACATTCAGTTGGCAAAAAAAAGGGTTGGATTAGGTTTGTTAAGAAATAAGTATTGATTTATGTATTACACGTATATAAGCGTGCGGGAAATTTTTTAGACGATAAGAACCGACTAGAATTTTCTTACGAAATTGACCAAATGAAACTGTAATGAATTCTAATTGTTTCTAATGAAACAAAAAAATCTATCACGTGCAAAAGCAGAATATTGTTCCCCTTCTGATTAATTGTCCAACGATTCAAATTGAACTATTAAACACAATCTCGTGGCGGCATGAAAATATTTGAGAGACAGGTAAGCCCGAGAAATTTCTATTCCTCGCGAATAATTTTCACAAATTGGACGAAATGGATACATCATACTCGAACGAGCGTTCGTTAAGAGTAATTAATACAGACAGGCAAAATTTTCCCCACGAACCGTGGCCTAATTAATTCGATATTCAATATCAATTTCCAATACGTCTTTCCTCCCAGCGAACTCATAAATTCCATTTAATTGCCGTCGTGTGCCCGCGAACGAGCCGTCGCGTCGCGTCGTGGCAAATAAAGTTAAAAACGATGTCTGTCGTACGTACGGGGGGCCTAATCGAGATACGGAGGTACTTAAAATTTCAGCCCACCGATTAACGGGCGTTAAGTGATCGAAAGGTGATTCGATTATTAATGGCTGATAGCCAGCGGAATGCCGTGGCTCGATAATATCGTGATCCGTAACCTGCCACCTACGCTGCACGGGTTTCTCTTATCGTGCTGTGTCACCGTCTTCCTACAGGTACGAACCGATACTTTTGTACCTGCTTCCTTGACGATCAGATACGCGAAGATCGACAGCCACTCGGCGTATCGTATCGATCGTACTAACTGAATATATATGCCATTGAGTTTAACTGATATAGAGATCTACAGTCGCTCACGAGCTCGTGAATACGCCCCCTAAATTCTAAATGCGCTCGAAATATTTTTTTGCTCTCCAACGAGTACTTCTCTTCTCTTGCAAAAATTGGCAAAACTGCATCGCGTACTTCCGCGATTTTGAGCTTATTTGTACCGCACTAATAGTATATTTTTAATCGTACTTTGCACCTGTACGATTCACGGTAAATTAAGGTGTTACAGTTTCGAGTCGAGGCCTTCAATTTTTTTTAGAAAAGTTTCTTTTTCTAATATTATTTGTAAAACGTTCCATCGACTCGAGAGAATTTCTACAATATTCGAATACTTAATAGTAAATGTCAATATAAATTCGGAGCACTAAAATATAAAATGTTTCCTCAATTTAAATCAATTGAGGGGAGAAGTAGAATTAAATGATATTTATATCCCTTTTGAGTAGCACATTGTTAAACCACGAGGATTACCAAAATACGTACTGATTTTCATTAGAAAACGAGGAAGCATTTCGAAAGTTAATCCTTTCTCGTACTAAAGTATGTATGTATATACCATAGAGGTTTGTGGAAACATTTCTTCGTTTCGAAGCACTTATCGAATAGCGTTGGCGAGGCCTAACCGCACTTAAACGCTCAGAGGTGAGAAAATAAATAGTGAACGAAACCGCTTCGAGGGGTCCAAAACTCTGTTTATTTTTTTCGTTTCTGTACTCCCCCTCTTTGGAGCTCCGGATGTCCTAGAGATGTAACAAATGAAGGGAACTGTTTGCTCGTACAGCAGCTGGGCCACATGGTACACACGCATATAGCAGTTCACTTTGCCAATACGAAATTCCAACGCCTTACACCTTTTCAATTTGTACGTCGTTACCTGTTATTGCTACTGTCGAGGACCACTCGCGTTGCAAGTGCGACCTTCTTTCATAAAAGGTGTTTCTACATCTCCCTTTTTCATTCTACTATTCTACGACTTCTGTTTCAATTTTCGTTCTCTTTTTAGTAATGCAACGTTTAAGATGCACCAATAGATATTGTCTCCTCTGTTTTCGCCAATACCTTGCGTAAATGAAATATTTTTCTTGACAATTGGAGAATTGTTTTTTATTTTTCGTGTATTTTATTTTTATTTTTATTTGATTTCTTGACAATTGGGGAACACTAAATAAACCAAGGTTTTCAGCTAAACTCTTATCTTATCAACCTTTCCTTCACCCACAAAAAAATACTTCGTTGCAAAGAAGAATAAAAATAAAATTCCAACTTAATATTGCTCCAGGAAATATATACACGAGGCATTAACCTTAATGACGCTTTAACAAATCGAGCTGGTGTATGGCTTCGTACACCATAAATATAAACGCGAATTAAACCGATCAACAGGATTTTGACAAAGCAATAATTTAATAAGTCTACGAGCCCTAGCGAGACAAACGTTTATCAGAGAGGTCCATTTAACTTGTTCTGTCCGGTTGAAAGGTTAAAATGATGCTTTATATATGGGTTAGTTAACTGGCACCATGGGAATTATATTTCACCGATCGTTTGTACACGCGGGAGATCAACGATCAAGAAGAATATACGTGAAGCAGCATTGGTTATTCCCCTGGCCATTATTTCTCCGTGGCACTCAATGGCTCGCTTTAAGAGAATAAATCCTCCTCAAGAATGGATCTTCTTCAACTGTGAAAGACACGCTTGCCTTTGATCCCAGTTGGAAGAAGGCTCCTCAGCCTTTTCTCTGCAGTGCGTGTCGGGCAATTAATTACCGATTTTCAACCAACGGATCCGTTCCATTATATATTTTATCCAATCGTCATTATCCATCCGAGAGGTTCATTTATTTATTGACAAACGCCCGTGTATTTATTGCCGGAGGTGGGTCAAAAATATGAATGCGATTTATTATCGAAATCGAACTGAATAACGCGACGTCAGAATACGATGTCAAAAATATATTATATATTTTATTATTTTTATATATTTATTATATATTTGCCTTAATTATTTATTAGAGAAAAGAACAGATTAAGACGCGTAGCCTTAAATTTATCCGTCACAAAGATTTGTAAAAAGCAACATGAAATTCAAAGGAGCAGTGAGTAAAGTCAAACATTCTTGTATAGGTACGTGTGTGCATGTATGTACATATACATATACTGTGTACCATAAACTCCAATTTGTACCTAGCTGCGGCAATTGTATGTTATTTTCTTCATTTTGTTCCCTGGCATCTCGACAAAGGAAAAGGACAAACAAACCCCACGCATTTTCTTTCATAAACGTCCATTAATGAACATTGCACAAAATTGATTACTCTCTGGCAACCGCGTTGCCTATAAAACGACCAGCCCAGGCAGACGAATAAGAAGAATTTAAAAGAAAACCGTGGCACGTGTATATATGCACACTGCCGGCTAAAAATTTGTATACGGCCACTTCCTTAATTGTACGAACATTGAATGGTTCCTTAAACAAATTCATTGCCACGAAATTACTATCGCAGACCAGCAACAATTAACCTCGACTCAATGTATTCCAGCTTGGAAATGTTCTTCAACAGTCAACTGAAAATTATTAATCGGTCATCAAATGCCTCCAGAGCTTGAAATATGCCAGCTGATTGGCCCCAAACCCTTTTAACCGGCAGCGTACACACGTCGAAACTGTTACACAGATAACAAACCTGCTCTTTAATGCAGTTGTTAAAATAGCCCTTCTAATACGTTGGACAATCAATCGGAGTTGTCACGACGATTAAGAGCAACGACTAACTTAAATGTACAACTGTTGGAACGCAGACGTGAACCGTTCCACGTTCGTCCCCACAGTTTGTACCCGAACGGGCCAGGAAGGTGCGGGTTTACGCAGCCAGCTACCATTGTCGATTCCTCCGCTTCTCGAATCGTGGCCCATGCGATTAAGCGGCCAATCTACGCGAGACAATGCGACGTCCCAACCCGGCCAATTTATCGGACACCCACGTGGATACGTGACTCGTGTAAAGATAAGAAATAACCGAAGGTCAACCGGGTCGACCAGGTCCGCCGAAGACGAACCCTTTGCCCACCCTCTGTACACCCTGTGCGTCCTCGTTACGAAACCCTCCTCGAACGAGCAATCCTCGACTGTCGGCCAAATTTGGCTAAACTTAATCACACCGGTGGAAACGTTGGCGGCTTGTTAAGATTTATTTTCTTCCTTCTTCGAGCACCTTTGTACGCATTATGTTAACGACTTTTGTCGGTAATGGCTGGTTTGTAGGGGATTTCGTTTCAAGACGTGTTGCGATTTCATTTGCTTCCGATATTGGAGAGCTATGGTCGTGCACTTTTTGCTTCCTTTTTTCTACTTTGAGAGGGCATAATTGCGGCGTTAGTTTTACGCTTTGATAAGTTTAAAACTGAGTTCACTAATGGGGATGAGGGACAGCTTGTACGATCCAAAAGTGTTTGATAACGCCGTCGCGGTATCAGTTTGTGAAAGTAAAACCGGATTTACGGTGGACCACAAGCAACCTTGCTTTTCTTCTCCACGTTTCTTAACCTTTAGCATATTCCCTGTATCAATTAAGGCTAGGCATTCGTAAAAATTATGGGGGAATATTTCAATTACGAACCAGCCGACAGTATTAAGAAAAACAGTTACTCAAACACAGTGACAAAACGAAAATGAGGAGCTTTTAGTTTTACCAATAAATATTGGCATACACATATTACACACTGCTGTGAATAAAACTTTACGTATACAATCATTCTTTTGCACGAATAAGTAGTTTGCGATACTTCGAATGGAATGGCATTCGCAGAAGTTATGTATATCAGGACCAAGGAACATTACTTTCGTACAACAAATATATTCGTTCAATCGGATCGTGTTTTGCATAGAAGGAAACTCACCTCGATATCTACATTGGGCAAAAAGTTCGACAATACTGGGCGGAACCGTATTTTCCCTTTATTCCACCTCTTCTTCTATTATTCCTTTCTTTTACGACTGGAGAATGCCCGCAGGCTATTCGAGCAATGCATCAGAAATTCCATAACAACCAGCACGCATTCGAACTTGCAAGCAGAATCAAAGATGGCCGTTCGAAAAGTTCAACCGAACCATTACCAATAAGGATATATGTATCTCGAAACTGTTTCATGAAACTGAACGAGAAAGCTTGGGTTATTTCCTTGGTAGAGAATTCAGCTCGGAGATAGAGCACGATGGAACCACGTTCTATAACGATTGCACGAAAATCTGGGGATCGATTACGATGGAATTTCATTTGTTTGGATGCAAATAATTGGAAAGAGATTTTAGTTAATTAATGCACCGTGTACCCAACAGTAAATAAATTAATATAAAACTTAATATAAATGCATTATATACATACTATTATTATTATAGTATTCATAATTCGTTTTATTGATTGATAATATATTATGTTAATAATAATTATGTCATTAATATTAATGTTACTATTAAATAAACCGAAGAAACAAGAATATAATAATAATTTCGAGCATATCAAGATTGTCTGTGCAGGAAAAAAACAAATTGTTTTACGAATTTATACTTTATCATAAAATCATCTCTTTCCTTTTATTGCATTATCCTTATTGCATTATCCTCACTGCAACGAATTTCAGAAGAAGTTCTGGAGCAACAAATAAGAAGTGAACAAATTCGTCCGTCCTTTCTTCCCCATCTCAACGCGAAACGAAGTTTCCAAAGTGAAAGCTCCCTTGGGTTAACTACTGAAAACGAACAGATAGCGGTACTACGAAGAATCCACTTGGTACAGTTTTATTTCCTTTGGTAGCGCATTTTTCCTTGGGCGACTATCGCGTGTGAAAAGTTCTTCCTCAGTGGTGTTGGAAAAGCGAGGTCTCTCTGGTCACAGGTAAAAATTCTTTGTACCGTACGGTCTCAAGATTTTTCCCAGTTACAGGCCAACCTAATTTCCGTCGTCTTTATTTTATTTCGCGCGACTTTACCCCTTCCTTCGCCAATTTTCCTCGCTACCTCTTTAACGAAATTTTTCCCCTGAATTAGCGAGTTCAACGTTACTCGACGCTATAAAAATCATCAGTGCTATTGATAACGGCAAGGTTGATGTTTAAATAAACAAATGAAGAAAGGTCCATCGGATTGTTCGTAAATTGCGTTCGATTACATTTTTTTTTACTGCTGAAGTTAATTTCTCTTCCGATCACTGGATCACGTGGAGCATTAAGTATTTTTAAGGTGTCAGTCTTGTAAGTTTTTATAATAGATTTTTGATGTGATTTGCTTCGATAATAGTAAAACTGGTGAATAATGATTTTTCTTGCCTCAGATGTGTCATAAACGGTGCAAACAGGAATGAATAATGTTGCCGGTGTTAAAAATCCAATTAACCACGTATTTGCAATACAGGTTTCGTATCGCAATGCACATTGATCATTAATTTCTGAATCTGGTTCCCGCGAGTGCAAACTTCTGTATATACATTCGTTCTACGAATACGTAATTCTACTCCGTTACATATATTTCCGACGCCGAAAGCACTCTCTGTTTAGGAATGCTGAATTTATAATCCTCCGCCCCGTAATTAACTGCGTTTCGTTACCCAAGCGACTTTGGCTCATTCTATTCGCCCCGTTGTCCATTAGTCACACAGTGTGTAATTCTGTTTCTCTGTCGGGAATCCTTAAACAGAATTATTCGTCTAAATTTATCCGCGCGGTAAAGTTGAGTACCAATTTCTAAAAATAGCGAGCCCTTTAATTCCTTGTACCTCGAGCAGCCCCCCAAATGAATTCGTTAAACGCCAACGTTAAACGACGACGCAGCTCTACTAATTACAATGTTTGTTTCTTTTACGCGTACAAAAGTGTCCCCCTTCGGCTGTTAACGTATATACACCGAATTATTCCCCTCTATCGAATCACAACCCAGCGAAAATCATAATAATCCAGGATCCGCAATCTCTGTTGCGATCAGGTAAACTATATACCTAGTTTAGCAATGCTGCGAAAGGGCAGGAGCAAAATGCGAGGCTCATTCGTTCAATAGACTCGAGTGAATGATAATAGAGTTAGCGAGCAGCGGGCAGAAACTTCTTCAACCCTTTTTACGTCGCGCACCGGCCACTCGATTAAAAGTTGCTGCTCGCGATTCACCTCTCGGGCGAAGTCTCTCGACTGAGAGTTGCACAAACGGCGACTCGACCTATTCAGACCGCTAATAGCTCCAACTGTATCCAGAAGTGAGCGCATCGCGCGTTCTACGAGCGAGCGAACGAATGAAAAAAGAAAAGAGGACAAGAAAAAGCACGCGAAAGAAGGAAAGTTGAACCGCGTCACGTATAGACGGATCGCGAATCGGTCTCACGTAGAGACGTGCCACGGATGGCGAGCTTCTTCAATCGAAGAAGCGGAGAAGAAGCTGAGATTCAGTTGGCTCTCGCGGGAGATCGTGTCTGGTTCGTCGGAACCGCGGTTCGAGGACCAAACTTCTTCGTGCAGGAGGTTCTAGGCAACGATTCACGCCGAGCAACGATTACCAGGGGTTCCGATAGAGAAGGATAAAATTCTGCTTCCTCCGCGGCCACTTTCGTTTCGTTTCCTTTCCACCCTCGTTCCCCGTCGATTGAACGACGCTTACCGTCCGGTGTTCAATTATTTGAATCAGCTGAAACTGCTCGTTTCACGGCCGATCTCCTCCGCGTGGAAAATATCGCCGAGGAATTTTCGAAATCACGTCGGATGGCGTCGATCGGATGCGACAGACTGTTTCAGTAATGACGGCGTAGACGAGGGAGAAATGATTGCGCGAAGAAGGAAGCAAAATACAAGATCGCTTCGTCTGTACCGAAAAGCCTGCGTAAAATCTGACAGAATCAATTATTCCTAAATGTTTTTAAGCTTCGTTTATCGTTGGCCCCGCGAACGTCGCGTCACGAACGGTGGAACGACAGAGACGGTGAAGGGGTGAAGCAGGTAAAACGCGTAGGAGGCTGTCGACAGTCGAGAATGGCGCACAAGTTGGAATCATAGATCGTAAATAGCGATTTATTCGTGCGAGAGGAGCAAACAAATTCGATGACACTCCTTCGGCCGTGAGGATCGTGCCGCTTTCTAAACCACGAGGCGCTTTATCTAAATCGACAGGACGATATCGGGAAGGCCCGTTGTCTCTACGATCGGCTCGCGTCGAACGCAGACCGGCGATTTCGATACTTTCTACCGGTTAGATGTACTATCTTCTCCTGGCGTGTAATCTCGACACGCTTCGCTATAACAATCCTCCGCCGCGCGGATGATAACAATGTGATAACGAGGCTTTTTTATTGAATAATAAAATACCGAGGGACCTCTCTTTTTAGAGATCCCCGTGGGATAATGTAACACGAATACCGTTCGATGCATCGCGCGAAATGATTGTAAGAAAAGAATCCTTCTATCCGCTCGGCAGGTGATTGAAAGATAGCGCAGCTCGAGAGGAGAGTCAAAGGTATTTCTACGCTTGCAAAATTGAATGCTTAACGGGCGGATGAATGCAGGCAGAATGTTTGTTAGATAAGACGATTCAAAATCTGCGGAGGGAAACGATGGAAGGAATGGGAAGAAGAAGGATTTGATTGAAGGTGATTGGAATGATAGGGCGAATTTCGATATCGAAGGGAGAAGATTTGTGATAGTGTTTTCTATGCGCGAGTCTAGATGTTATAAATGTTTTTCCATTGTAGCGTAATTCAGTGAGGTTACAAAGTATTTTAATTGAACCGCGATTAATGCGTCGCATTGTTTGCAGTGCGTGAAACCCTAGTGTTATCGTATTGTTCTTTTTTCGTGCTGCAAAATATATATTTCCATATTACGAGACTCATTTCAGATTCAGCGATACGTTTCGATAAATCTAGATACCTACTGTAGAATTCCATTCGTGGCAATGTTTGCCTTACCATTCATTAAATCAATCTGTTTCACGAAGATCGTAAAGCGTTCATTGATCCTGATTCATTCGGAGATCAAATGAAACGTATTATTTATTTTACCAAGAACTCGGTACGGATGTGCGTAATGCTCGATGACAGGGGAAAATGCAAAAAGAAAGAGAAAAAAGAAGAAAAACAATTATACACAAATGGTAATGGTCGAAATGTATAGATCTTTGAAATCATTAAAAAAGAAAATCTTTTGTCTGTCCCATAATCAGTTTGTAAAATAAATACTTAGAGAAAACCGAGGCTCCAATGAAAGATTCGCACAGGTGACTAAAAAAATAAGCATACAAAAGTTGCATAATGCAGCGAATTAAATACACACAAGCCGGCCAACAGTTTGCCCCAGGTAGACACATTAAGTATAATAATATAATGCAAGATAATAACGTTAATAACGCAACAATCATCCTCTACATTCCTGCTAAAAATTTTCTTTGACTGCGCGTGCGTTGGATTCGCAATACCGAGCCGTATCATTATCGCCGCAAGAAAATAATCGCGTATTGAAAACGAAGGTGGAAAATTGGCATACATATCGCCCGTAATAAACGTTCCGAGACTACTGGAGCAATTCTCTAGCACGGTTCACGGCTTAACGTTTCCTTGAATGTGCTATCTTCGTCGCCAGACGATGAACATTCCCGATAATAATGTGCCAACATTTGCTTTTCCACGTAATTTCGCCGGCCCATTACGCACCACCTTGCTCGGCCACCTAATTTTGACATTTCGATTCTCGCCAAGTAGAATTTCCAAACAGCAGGCGAATCGTTTGTCCAGTTTATTGAATGTATGAAATCACGAGTCGATATCGATTTTCGAAAATTATTCGCACACTTATCGTGACGTACGAAGAAGCCGATTAAAATCGTAAATTCTGCGATACACTGCTAGCAATTGGAAACATTTTTCTTTTTGGGAATCTAATCGACCCACGGGTTTCCACACTTTCTGATTTCTTTAAGATAGTCTTATTGGAAGGGACGTTCGATTCGGCAAAAGTCTGATGACTTTTACACGAGACATTTAATAATAATAATGATTTAATAAAGCTGAGGGGAATCCCTTAATAATTCCTTAATAAAATATAAAAAACATTTCAGACCGAAAAAATTGCAAGGAAGACAGCCTCGCGCTGAAAACGCAAACGTTCGACGAAAATTAACACTAATGCTCGCATCTGTATTGTAACGTAAACAGAAAGCACCATTAAACCACAGACGGCGGCGCAAAATGGCAATGGAGTTAAACGCGACACGTAATTTCAAGATTGTGAAACTTCTCACGCCTCGGTAAGAGTTACACGACGGATAATGAAATTCTCGTGTGGAAACAAAGGTCGCTAAATGGGAAAAGGGGAGAGAACAGGTCAACGGGGAGACGAAGAAAGGCCAGCTGCACTGAAGAAAAAAAAGGGAAGAAAAATTTGCCTGTCGTTGGTAAAGCGAAGCAAATCGAATCGAACGAAATCAAAACGAAGCACAGCCAAACGGAACAAAACGCGACGCAACAAAGCAAAGCAAATCTAAGCAAAGCAAAGAAAATCAAGGCAGAGCAAAGCAAAGCAAATCCAAGCATAGTAAAGTGAAGCAAAGTGAGGCAAGTCAAAGCAAAACAAAGCGACGCATGGCAAAGCAAAGCGAAGTAAAAGTAAGTCAAAGCAAAAGCAAAGACAGGAAAGTCGAGCCGCGGTGACGAGACAAGTTCCATCGAGCAGTTTCTAAAAGGCGACTCCAAGCGGGGGCCATTTAAGGGAATCCTGGCCAAAGGTGCCGGTGACCTCGTTGATCCTCCAACTGGTTCCGAACGTATCCGCGGAGGAGATCTTTTGTCGCTTAACGCTTTGCAAATCGCGACAAAGGGTAACGATGGTAGGAACGAGAACGCGTAGCCGTGTCTTCGTCGATAAGAGGTGCCCGGCCCCGGGGAGACAGTTTAAGGTGTGCAAAAATAAAGAAGAAGAGCAGAGAGGAAGAAGGCTGGCTGTTTGGGACAAGGAGAAAAGAGAAAGGGTAAATCGGTGGATGGTGCGCCGGGCGCATGCGTGCACGCGGGTATGCGGTCGACGTTTATTTCGGGATGAGCGCGAACGTTCTATCCTCCCCAAACGAACGCAACACCGTCTCGTTATTGTTGTTATTGTCGTTGACTCGGCACCGTCCTGGCTCGCCGTCTTCCGTGCCCAACCCCGAGTCGGTTAACGACATTCAAAACGCGTCCCCCCGGGGCGTTGCACCAACCTGGACCACTTTCATCCCTTCTTTGTCCCCTTTTTCTTCCTCTCGCCGCTCTCGACAATAAGGGAGAGTCGCTTCGTAAGAAGAAATTGTCTCGTAAGCGATAAACGCTCCACGACCCTTTTCGAGTCTCGCCCTCGAGAGAATCTCCCTTTTCGTGTCTGTTATCCGTTCCATGTTTAGGTATTAAAGTATGCATTAACGCGGGAAGTATGCGTGCAAGTGAATTGTAGTTTTTAGCAGATTAATAGTTAGAGCCTCGGACGATAGATATTTTTACGCTCGTGTTTAGTTTATTTATTTTCGAGCGCTCTAATATAATTATCATTCCATCACAGCTGTCTTGGAGCAATTAATATCATTGCATTAAACGCGCACAATTTATTGGTTCGGTTCTTGTCTCCTTTTAATCTCATTGTTAGATTTGCTTGTGAATACCAGTTCGAGAAATGCGTACGATTTCGGCAGAATTCATTCGGAAAAAGAGAAGAGTTAACTGAATCGACAGGAGTAATTAAGTGTCGTTCGAACATTCAACGTGCTCGAGGGAGACGAATATTCGCCATGGCACGAGAAATACATGTTTGCCGATTATTCAAGCAAATCGATTAAAATTAACCACGGCAAAAATAATATTTTCATTTCGCGCTCAATCCTTCGATATTACTGGGAGAAAAGAAAAAGAAATACTGGCCGCATTGAACTTTTATGGAACACGTTTCTCTGCACCGAGACGACATTGACCGCCAGCCACGTTTTATCGATTTATCGCTGATTTACACGTACCCCTTTATCGACCGTCTCGCGGGCAAGTCGCTCGAAGGAAACGCCGCTTTTTAAACAGAAACCACCGCGAGGCGTTACAATTTCGCGCGCGGTCGAACTCGAAACACGACAGACCGAGCCGCAATATATATTACGAAATTTACACCCTACACAGTATCGCCATTTGCGATTAATATTTCGACGTTTATACTCGCGCACGCTTAAAGCACCGCGACATCGCTTTCCCATTATGCAAATACTGCGGGCTCGTCTTCAGAACGCGAAGCGAGCCAATAAAAACACGCAGGGGGAAAAAAGGCGAAAATAACCGCGAGAAAACGAGACTGCGACGGACGATGAAATTAATAAAGCCGCCGTACGAAAATTTATTATGCATTTCTCCTGCTTGCGAAGAAATAAAATATCACGGGTTTTAACATCGGTCAATTACCAATTAGCCTAAAGAATCTCGAGCAATTAACTATCCTCGATCCGAACCCTCGCAACCCTTTCGATCGCCGCCGAATCCGGAACGAGCGACCCCGATAATAAAGCAGCCGCGACTCGGGCTGAATTCGCCGTTGGAAGTTCCTCGTCGGAGAGAAACGGCGGTCGAAAGCGACGAGGAGAATCCTCGCGGCGAGAATACCCGCGAATCGCGGAAGCACCTGTGCACCAAAAGAAAACGTGTCCGCCGAGCACGCAGAACGAGATCGTGGCCGTGCGCCGGTGTGCGTGATCACGCTGCGATCGCGTCGGCACACGTGCGTGTGTACCTGTGCACGCGTACGAACCGAGAATCACGAAGAACGAAACGCGTTCGTAACAGTGGGCGCACGTAGACGGCAGGGGAGAGTGCGTGGTGCACTCTCGAGACACCGTGTTTCACGGCAGACCGCGTGGCAGCTCCTGGATTTATTTATACGTCTCGCGTACCTAGCTACATACGAGCGTGCCTGTGTACGGCCGGTTCGCGCTCGGATAAACACCCTGGGCACGCCGCGCCAACTATCGCCTGTATTTATGGACGTTCGGGCAACCTTTCGATTCGGACAACTAATGTGAATTCAAATTTATGCTCACCTGGGACACACGGCTCGCTCTCTACGCCCGCGAGATTACCGTCGGATTTTGGTTCGTCGTTTTCATTCATTCGTTCGTTCGTTCGTTCATTCATCCGTTCGTACGGTGTACAGGCGCGCTCTGTGATCTTTCACGCGGCCAGGCATTTATGTATGTGCGTTGCGCACTTACGTACATAATATACAATGTACAATATGCATCGTGAAGGGCTGCTAAGGTGGTGGGATTAGGGAGCACAGGGACCGATACTGGTTTCTAAAGAGAGGCCACGGGATCTGTGAATGTTATTCAATCGTACGGATTTGTATCTGGTTCGATTCTATGGGCGATGTTTAAGTCACGGGCGACGCTTGGACGAGGGTTTGTGAATGATTTTATATGGGCGGGTTATAAATGTTGTTTCTGGTGGGAAAAGCAAGCGGAAGGGTGTGATAAGTTAATGCGGGGGATAATCTGTTGGTTTTCTTTATCTGGTAAGTAGATTTGGATGGTATGCGTATATGTGCGATGCGAAAGTTTATAAGATCGTTACATACGTGTAGGAGGGTTAGAGACAGCTGGCCGCTGGGTTCTTTAACCCCTTCGACGTTCCTCGGGTATAGACTGCCGCTTTAAAGTATTGGGACGTTTAACGTTTCTCTTTTCTGTTTCTTCCTTTTGTGTGTCGGCAGTGAACTTTCGCTGCTGAATGTGACTTATCGATGTGAGTAATCGTGTGGGTTATTTGAGTAATATATTACAGTAATGTGATAGAAAATAGAATGTATAATATATATTGAGGTATCGTTAATGATTTCGTAAGTTGTTTAAATTCACCCATAAAGAACGTCGAAAGATTATCTTCTAATTTAATTCACCTGTTTAGCTAAAGTCCATTTTATTGCAGGCAGAATTTATAGCGCAATTATGTAGTTCTGTGATTCTTCGTGTGATAAGTGAAACGAGGCAGTGATATTCGAAACGTTAATCCTTGCCAGTTTATCGATTTCTATTCTGAGAAATTTCTGGGCTACACTTGGAGCAATAATAAACAAAAAAATAAAATGTGAAATAAGAAAGAAAGAAAGTGCATACCATTTTCCATTTCGATCGCCCAATTTAATTAAAATACAGACAAACAGATTAAATTGAAATCCAAGCAAAACTGAGCGAAGAACAAATTTTTCTTAAACATTCGCACTTGAATGTCGATAAATGCGACGCAACGGATAATCGAGGTCGCGAATAATCCCGATCCGGTGAATCGATGCTCCATTGTACTGTTACGTGTCATTTCCGTCAGTATGCAACAGAAAGAAACTGGAACAATAATCTCTCGTATCGATCTGCCTCCAGTAATATTTTCCGCGATGAATTCTCAGAATCCTCGAAAGTTCTAGCATAATCGCAATCTCTTATGTAAGGTGTTACGAAACACCGTAAGTACGTGGTAAGACCTGAAAGAATTCGGAATGCCAAGGAGGTTCATGCAGCTGCAATTTCGCGGCGGTCTACGAGCTTCGCGACAGACTGCACGGCGGATTCTAAATTTGTTTTTAACGCCCGGGAATATCCTCCTCATTTTACGATACTTTAAATTGCTTCAAGAAACATTGCGCGGGGAAGGAAAGGGTGACGTAAACGGCCCGAAAGTTGGCCACTTTCGGAGCAAACGTTTTTTTCTTGAATATCTTAACCGATAGTTCAAAACGAAATGCAATTTTCTTATCCGTGCATGCAAAACAGGTGTCGCGAGGAATTGCAAATTGTCTAGCAGCAATATCATTAAATATATTGAATATATTAAACGCAGCAAAGCAGTGGGTACGATCTCCTTTACTTTTCGAGAATGCGTGAAACTCTGTTTGGTTCAGGTGGGCTTTAATGTTACTCGTTTGTGCTTGATATTATTTATAAGTGTCTGCACACGACCGGTGTTAGAAATTACGGGAAGAAAGTTTCGCGACTGCGCAGCTAACGTTTCGAGTGCAAAGGGTTGAAACATTTCTGTACGAACCACTGTGCGCCACCGCAGAACGTATATCATTAAAAGCGGAAACGCGAAAATCGAGCCGGTGGAAAGACCTTTCTCACGAGCAGTATATACATTTCCTTTTCTCTTGGCAACGATTGCAACGACTACGTACACGCGTGTGCGCCATTTGTCCCGACAGCATCCAGGCTGGACCGAATTCAAATGGTCGAAAGCACGCCCTGTGGTTCTAATGTCGACGACTCCGAATATCAACGACTCTGTTATCGACTCGAATCGAACGGCCCGCTGCGCTTAGCCAGGCCATAGACTCCCTTATCGGGCCGATAAAAATAATGGATCGGGCTAGCTTTAGATCTTAAAGCCTTCCACGGTGAAGCTTCTGCGCCGCGAGGACTGGTGGAGTGTAACGCGTGAAAAAGTGCAATTGCAGTGGCAATAACAGTGAAGGTGAAAAAGATTTACAGAAGTCGTGAGATTTTTGCATACCCCCTCGTCGTATCGATGGAAACGTGAACAGTGGAGCGATAGGAAATCTTGAATAAGGATTAGCTTTTTCAGAATTTTTTAACAATAGAGCTTAAGCCTGGAATACTATGCAGAGTACATAGTATTATTTCATTGATATTATAACGAGGTACTGTATACTCCAATTATGAAAATAAGTGAAATTTAAATGATCGCAGAATATAAGCTTATTATTATGATAGAAGATGGTTATCAATGAAGCACTGAATAATACAAACTGCTGGCAATCAGGGCATAAGCATACCTAATGGCAATTGCAAATATATCGACGATATACTGTTTTATATTTTATTCTACCGTGCAACAAATATCGAATTAGGGATTAATTAAAATTTAACGTGAAACAATCGATATTTATTTTAATAATAAAAGCGCAGCTCTTTTTAACTCGCAAAATTGCCAAGGTTACTTATTGGCAAGAACTAGTTTTATTTTTAATGTAGTCGATATTATTCGTCAGTCAGACATGTATAATCTGTGCTATTATTTAAACAGTTGTCTGAAAGAATTATCATAATTATGTGCATTCTTGATATTGTGTTTCCAACCGTTTACGTGCCTCCTTCCTTCACTTTGAACTGTGTTCTGTGAAATATCTTATTTGAAAACCCTGTACGCGAAGTTGTCACAATTGAACGCAGCTGAAGAGATTCATTGAATCGATATAATACTCGCAATTAGAATAAAGAGGCATCGACTATAGTCAGTGGATGTGAACTCTTTGAACGTTTAACATTTATCAACTATAAGCTGCGGCTATAATGAAAGAGGCAACAGGGGTAATTGCGGACAAATTGATTGGAAATATAATACGTGAAATAATAAAAGTCTTCACTATAGTTTCTTCGATTTCCTTGACTGTGCTAAGCGTAACCGAGGGAAATGAAGAAAACTGAAGGAAGATTGAAGCAAAGGGCAAAAAGGAAACAGGAATAAGCACTGGAGTACAGACGAAACAACAAGTGCCTCTGTTCTTTTATCGTTATCTCCAATCCTTGCTATCATTCAAGCAAATAAGAATGCTTTCCCCGCAGTTCACTTAAAAGATCCAAACAAATCGGAAAACCTGCAAGCCCATATAAAACAATATTGAAAAAACTACAACCTTTAAAATTGAATCCATACACACGCCCAACTGGTCCATAATATTACAAGATTAACGATCTTCTCTCTAACTCCTACTTAATCCTCCTAGTCCAAGCAAAATAAAATCCATTTCAATCTCATCCCGCAGCAGTTAATTCCCCTGCGATACAACCCCTCTAACACCAACATCTTTTCAACCACATGATGATTCTTTAACAAAAAAGAAAAAAGAAATTCTTCAATCCCCAGGACAACGAAGCCACACAATAACGATTAATATTTCACTGCTTCGGAGCACTTACGCCTCGAGAAAGAAATAAAATTGAATATTATCCAAAAACGAACTCCTACAAGCGTATGTATGCCTACGTACGTCGCTGCAGAGGTAGAAAGGACTATAAGAGAGTGAACAAGAAACGAAGAGGGAACAAGAGTTCGAGGAAGGGCGAAAGAGAAAGAAAGAGGAAGGAAGAGCCATTCATCCGAGAGGTCGCGACGACTTCCATTCATGCAAAGAGCGTCGGGCCCTCGCATCACGAGGAAGAATAATCGTTGTACGAGCGTCGGCGGAACATCACGAGGAGAGAATAACAACCGTGTGGCTCCAAAACGTGTCAAGGGAATGGAGAAGGGGGATGAAAGAGGTGGGGAAAAGAAAAAGAAAGAGAGGCATCGAGGAATGAAAGCGATCCGTCATGCGGATCCCGTTCGGATTTTGGTCAAAAGAAACTTTTTCACTCCTGCATATTTGCGAGTCAGCAGAGCATTGTTGGCCTAAACGGACCATGGCAATTTCGTTTCGTCGGCCCACCAAAACTTTGTACCCCACTCGTTCCAAGTTTTGTTCATCGTGGTGCACGCTGTACACGCTGGGAGAATTGATTGCGTCAATTGTGCGGGGTAGTGGAAATTTGTCGAATTTCGATGTCCCATGATTTCGTCAAAATTCAGTCTTTTTATCTGCTTGTTCGATAAGCTGATATCGCCTCACTTCCTCGCAACTAAAGAAAAAGCGCGCCCTCGTCCGCCGATAATATTACTTGAAAACCCTTGAAAAAAAGAAAAAAGAGCGGAGTCGCAGCGAATCTGTGGAAGAAGATAGATCTTCGTGGCAGAAGTGGAAACGCGGTTCGAGAGGTGCTCCGTAATTAAGTGCTTCGTCGGGGCGAAATGTAGCGAAGGGAAATCAGGGAAATTTTCTCGCGGAAATTGAAATGTAGATATAAAAAGTAAAAAAAAACAACCATCCCTCGAAAAAGTGGAATAGTCGAGGGGGAACGGGTTCCGCGGTGACCAGGCGATGCCCCGATGGTTTTTAGAAGAAATCAGCGTGCGCCGGGTGCGGTGAAGTTTCCTTCCTCCTTTTCTCCTGTTCTCTCTCAAAATCGCCGACAGACGCGCGCGAGCTTTTTACCAAAAACGTACAACAACCTAGCTAGACCGTTCTCCCGGCCGCCGACGAGACCCTCGAATCGCTGCAAGAAGTGTCCAATTTAAAATGTAAATTGCGCCCGGATATTTGGCATATCGCGGGCGCACGCTGCGAAATGGCCGCGAAATTAAAATGTAATTTAATTCGAACACCAAACCAACCCTATTCCTTCCCCCCGTGTCGCGCCCTGCCATTCCACGTTTCATCCGTCGTCTCGCCTCTCCTCTTCGCTTTTTGTTGCCCCCTTTTTTTTCTCTTAACCCCTCGCCCGTGACGCGTGTGTCGTTGTAAAGTCGAAGGAAAGCCGTTTTGCCAAGAGTACGACCTCCTTTATCGATTCTTCGTCTCTCGAACGGTATTTCGTCTCTTCTTTAGGAGCGCATTTCAGAACGAGTATCTTCCGATTCGCCGTAAAACAACGTTGTTCAAATCGAACGCGAGGGACTACGATTTCTTGTACCTGTCTCGGTTCGTTCCACGCGATACGGAAACGCGGCAGCATTCGCGAAAGGTAATGCAACGTGTCGCTGTGCCTATTATTACCAGCTGTTAATGATTCAACAAATAGTTTCCGGGTGTGCTTTTCTTAAATGCTTTCTAAAAGCTAAGAAGATCGATTAATAATTACAGTGACTCGCTCAGGTTCGCTTGTCACTGTACATTTCATCCCCGCGTATTTGTAAACCAAGTTTAGCTTAATTCCACAGGGAAACGATGAACTACGTCGCCGTACAATTGCTGACAAAAATCTGCGAGGGCCTGAAGAAACGACTCGAAACCGAATCCGTATTCGCACGGATATACCATAAGTACTCGTAATCATCGCCATAGCAACCGTTTAATTGGAAAAGGAACCTAGCAATAAAATCGTCGAGTGTCTCTGTTCCGCGATGCGGAACAGAACCGACCGACGTAATAATTGTTCAGAGAAGGGCGCTACGAATTTCGAGCTAAGCCACTTCACCGTTTTCTTCTTTGACTTGGATTTCCGTTGGCAGAGGCTGATCACGGATTGCTACAGAACGTATTGTCATGGAAACATGAAAAGCGAATGAGGGGTGGCGTTTGTGTAAGAATATGCGGGGGTGTGCATCAGCAATTATCAGAAATAATCTTCCGATCTTCAATTATTATGAATCTTCCAATTCCTGTTAATATCGTATCCAATACGAACGCGACACGTGGAAATTGCATACACATCGCATATTAAAAGATCCTCGAAGGAAAACCAAATTTCAAATTGCTATTGGAGGCGAGATTTCAATTGTGCGAAAGGTAAACATGTTTGTGACGAGAGAGCATAGAAAACGTTTTACAAGGGGGCAGAAAAATCGAGGCAAACTAAGCTAACGACGCGAAGCTTCGAAGAATGCACAGAAAAACAGCGAAAAAAAAAAGAAGAGGAAGGAGAGAATGGTAAGAAGAAAACTGTCGAGCAAGAATCGTGGTGTACGTACGAGTATAACTACGCGTTGTATAAACGGACCCTTGAGAACATAATTCATTGCCGTAAACAGGCCGTACACGGCGTGCCGTGTCAAATTAACGGCGTGCCGCAACAAGAACCGCCCCTTGAACCTTTCCGAAGACTGTTCACAGACACCTGAACCCCTCCGAGGTCGGATTTTCCACATTTCTTCTTCGTCGAAGGCATTCAAATCAATTTCGAGCGGAGCTGCAAAGATCCGCGTCGGCGTGAAATAAAATTCAATGACTTTTCGACCCTTCTGTGCCGCACAAACACTTGTCACGTATAAACTAATCAATTTCACGCGTGTTAAAAAATTCTGTCGAAAAATTAATTGGAGCTGAATATTGACTAACATAATTGCAATTGTCTTTCCCCGTTATTATCTCTTTTTTCGTCCAGAGATAATAAAACGTGTTAATACGAATTATGCAAAAATGTAATTAAATGTAATATTGATTCTTCCATTTGAAATTTTTACCATTAATAAACATTCATGTTTCTTTTATTGGAATATTCATATTAGGCGTACGATTTTCGTATAGTCGAGCAATAATTGAGAAAAGAAAATGGTACGGCACTTCTGCCACCATGCAGCAATTGTAAAATGTTTAGGTGTGAAAATTCTGCCACAGTACCCCGGGTCGTATCGTAAAAATGAAAGGGACAGAGAAAGTCCTACGACCGTGCTCCTAAAAGGGTTAACAGATTAAGAAAAGCAATGAACGTAGACGGAAATTGACCACGAAAAAATTAACCCACTTGGGTGATCATAAATCGTTATTGTCTGAACGTTTGGGAAACGAGAGAGCTACATATTACTAGATCGCCGGGTCGACAAGGAGAAACCTGGAAAATCCCATATTTCCACGGTGTACACCATAAATCGCATATGCCGCGTGTACCACTCGAAACGCAAACCCCTAGCATATGTTACTTAAGCTCTTAAACAGTGTTAGCTTGTGTGTTGCAAGAGCATAAAAGGAATCTATGTACGTTACATAGTTGAGAAACATTGAAAAGAAGTGGAAATACTTTATACCACGTTTGTGCATTGGCCAGAAAGGGCACAGACGGCATATACAATTCCAGGAGTGAAATTTACGGGCGTTTCTCAAGTGACAAGTGACACTGAACCTTTTATTTGCCTTTCTTTTTCTAATCTTCTTATTTTTTTTTTTTATTTGTCATTTTTAACACAGATTCGTGCATGTACATTCTATTACTAAAGCGTTGCTTACCGCGCGTCGTGACATTTATGAATTCCACCCTTAGTGTACCTCGTATCTCATAAAATACCCCTCGTATATTATACGCACATGTGCCTGGAATACGGTAATTCGTGCTGGGATTGGGGATAAATGATTCCGTGCAAATAAACGACTCGCAAACGTTGAACACTATAGTTCTTTGTACGATATTTCATTGGCCGGGGAAATATTTGTAGACGCTATATACATCTGACGCTCCAACAAAAAATTGTTCTGCATTTTTCGATCAGAACGAGCAACTACAGCTGCGAAAAATTCTATAAAACTCGTGCAATTTGTTCGCTGTAAAAAAGAAACAGGGAAAAAAAAAACAGAAAGTTAACTTTGATTGCAACAGAAAATTGGTATCGAACAATTTTTTCCCCCCCGTTCAAACATCCACGATATTAATCCGCGATATCATCGGAAAGAAATTAATTGGCTCACATTAGTATCCTTGGAAATAGTGCAAATAATTAACTTTATCTTATATAGATTGCTGCAACGAATGCATTTAACCGTGTAACGATAATTGGTTCTTACGCGAACGTTTGATTGCATTTTAAGAGTGTTCCAATCGTGGCCATAACGAGTTGCGAACAGCACGCCCACGTTTCGTTTCCATTTAGTTATTTGCGATGGAATCAACGAACGATCAGTGAATTCTGTCCTAGAGATTCAATTTCACGGAGAATCACCGACATCTAACACGATGCTAGCTAGCATCAATTGGCCAGGGTTGAGATAGAATGGTCCAGCCTGAACCGGTCTTTTATCGCGACATAATTGATTCAGAATTGATGCTAACAAACAAAACTGTTTCCGCCTATCTGTTTAGAAACTTTGGCTGTTCTAACGGTCCTCGAATGTGATAGATTGAAACTACGTACTCAACTTACCTGCCGTTCGGACGCGAATCAAATATTTATAAGAAGCAACAAAAAGCTGTGGCGGAAGAAAATTCGCTGTGCAAAACGAGCACTGGTCTTAACTCGTTACGGGTACTATAAGAGGATGTTACGTTTCGATCATCCCATTTATATTACATATTGTAAGTGTTTCTGCCTGTATATACATAATTATACCGCTGACGAAAAATATAACAGATTGATAATAAAATACAGTAAGTCGCAACATTTGAAAAAAAAATTGCGAAACAAATTTCGGGTCACAAATTTAATAAATTTGATTAAGAGTTGCATCGTGCCCACCCAAAACGGGTTAAATTTCATTGGTACCATACATTGGTGAATCGCGAGCAACAATGGTTACGGTACACGTATGTACACGTTCGTCAAATCAGAATTCAGAAAAGTAGGTTCAGAATTAATTAGGATTACGCACATTTCTCTGATGATATTTTATAGCCGGCGCGGATCGCGGTTGCCGCGCGAAAGGGGCGCACTTTATCGATTCGAAACGATTTTAGAGGGTGGTTTGCCCCCGACGTTTTTGATTTGAGTATGCATCCTCGATACGAGTCTCGAGGCAACGCTTCGCCGCTTCGAATTAAGGGGTGAAGCGAAAGGAGTGCCCTACCCCTGGGGTTGATCCACGGGCAAAACAGAGAAAGAGGATACGAGATGGAATCGCGAAGAGCAAAACGGTGAACGTAGAATCGAACCTCGTGGACGAAGAATGAGAGAGGTGTAGTTCTAAGGATAGAGGAACTCAGCCAACCAGTTACCAAAAACTGATACAAGAAACGAACCTGCTATGATATTTAAGTTTTGTTGAATCAGCGAGAATAGAAAGAACGCAAATCAATTCCTATTGTACTAATGTAGCAATTGTATATTTATATTTCAGTTAAATGTTTATATAACTTATATTGCATTACGTTTATTTTCAATTCATAAATGACTTTTATGAATTAATAGACTTTTGTATTGAATCATGCTACTCACATGTAAATGTAATGGATCAAACGACTGCGAAACTAGCACAAATCATTTTAAAACAAATATTACTGTCGTTTGTTCTTTTAAGAAACCATTTTCCTTATTCCCGAGGAGCTACTTTAATTAAGACTTATGCTGTTTCTCGTCTCGTCGATTCAATTACATACTTGGAATAATCAAGAAATATGTATGTACTGGGTATGATATTTCTCAATTAAATATACGGTACTTAGTAAGTACCATTGTTATGAAAATGTATTCATATGTATGCGTATGTATGCATAAGTGCAAAGGAGTATCAACTACCAAATTACTCAGTGACAAAATTACATCTAAAAGAATGATATTTTCAAAGCTGCGCTCCAAAGAAAGCGAATTAGTAAAATGACAATGATATCTATGTTATCTGAGACAGAAACCAAATCCCTCCTGGGCAATTTTGTCACACGAAAACTAGCCAGCCCGGAAAAATGCTTTCAATGAAATATTATCCGCAAGTACGTAGAACCCGGGACGAAAGCACTCGTAATGCTATACATATATACACGTGTAAATGAAAATGTTCACTTTGTTGGAATATGGGCACCCCTTGTGCTTGAAACATGGGCATCCCCCATGTCCTTCCGGTTGTAGGTAATGCGGAGTCGATTTACACTTTCGAGACAATGCTCGAGTCTTCAAACATCCCACGATGCACCAGAAATATTTACAAGAAACCGATACAGCAAATATTCTAATAAGATATATAGACTGTAAACAGCTTTGGAATGTTGTAACAAGATATCGTATCTGCGCCATGAGTGTAATATTAATGAACCGCGTGCCGGCGATGCGAATCAGCGTGTTTATAAATGAAATAAGAAAATATATAGGAATTAACGATTCGATTGTCAATTGAATCGCGGTGGTAAAAATGGTTTGAATGAAATTTCTAAGAAGATTCGTGATGAAAACAATTATAAACCGATATAAGATACTGTATGTACTTTTATATTCGCCCCTGCGTACGTGTATACACACCGAAGCCACGGGATACGAAAAAGGGAGCAGAAGAGGGGGAAAAAAAAGAAAACAAATAAAATCACGTCGAACGCGAGCAAGGCGTTCCAAAAGACCGGCCGGTTCCGAGTAATCGAAGAAGCCTGAACTGAAATTCGATTCGGAGTAAGACTCGAATTAGTCCCGGTGCGGAGCAGAAATCGGCGCAAGCGTAAGCGGAAATCCGAGAAAGAAGATTCCAAGAGACTAACCTTTGCATTCGTTGGCATCTCTGGTGGTGGCTCGTGCCCAGGGTCGGTCGAAGTGGAACGGTCGACACCTCTCGCAGTCCCTGCCCGCGGTGTTGTGCCTGCACTCGCAGGCGACCTCGCCGTCCTTGCCTTGGATACACCTTGCCGCGTGGCCGTTGCACTTACACCTGCCGCCGACAGCGAAGTCCGAAACGGCGTAGTGATGGGCGAGCGTGCTCGTACCAGAATTACTGGCCAGGCTGCTACTGGTCGTCGTCGATATGGTAACCACGGCGAAGCTGTTCTCGTCGTCGTCCACGGCGTCGTTCGATTGCATCTCTTGCGGCGCGATCACCTGGTGCACCGACGGCAAAGCGGTCGCCAGTGGGTCCAACGGTCCACGATTAAAACTTTTCTGACTCTTCAGTCGCTCCTCGCGCTCCCTCTCGCGTTTCGCCATCTCTTCCAGACCGAGGCCGTGGTCACGTTCGTCACCGGTGGCAGCGAGCTGCGAGACCTGCCCCTGCGACGGTTGCTGGGGCATGTGCAGCCGATTGAACACAACGCGAACATCGGTGGCGGTAACCCAATCTTGCAGAACGGGAGAATTCTCGACGTCAGCCGCCGACGGGCGACCCTCGAGGGTGCTGAACGCGATCCTGCCGACGGGTGCCAGGCCGTTACCACCGGTGTATCGATGGCTGTCCGTGCATCTCGCCTCTTGCTCGTTCGCTTTTGTAATAGTCGCGCGGTTCGGCCTGCCGTATACGCGTCTACACTGAGACGAGTAGAACTGAAATGGCTGCCATGTTTTCCCGTAGTCCATTGACTTGTAAATGGCGATCGAGTCCGGCTTCGCGGCCTTGGGGCAGAATTGTAGGCTGACGTAGGTCAGTTCGTATTTCTTTCCTAAGGAAAGGGTCAGGGTCACGTTGTCCGGCGGTGCGGCGAAACTCTGTGACGTGACGAGCGGCTCGCTTCTCCAGCATGTCACGTTATTAGGGTTGCTAACGTCTGTCAAGTAGCTGGCGGGAAATCGTCGCCGCGGCGTGCTGTCGTCACAAATGTGGCACTGACCTATGCCCGTGCTGCCTCCTGCTTGCTCGATTACGTCGCAGTATCTCGTTGGTCCGCCGCTTCCGCAGGTCGACGACGCTTCGACGGCCGCGCCGAACGCCGCGTTCACGAAATTCGGTATGCATCGTCGCGGACGATCCTCGTCGTAGCATGGGTCCGATGGGTGCTGTTGACTCGGGAACGTCTTCGCGTATATCTCGCTGCCCGCCAATGCGTTCCCGTGACAGTAGGGAATCACTCCGCAAAGGATTATTCCGAGTATCCGCGTAACCGCTTGACTCTTCATGTTTACCGGGGTTGGTTGACGGTGAGGCGTGAGTCGATGTCCCTTGCTTCTTGTTTTCTTCCTTCACTCTCTCTCGGTTCTCTCTTTTGCTTCTCTACCGACTCGCCTTATACCCCTCCCCCCTCCCCCACGGCACCGTACTGTGTCACCTACGCACAAATTGTCCTTGCTCCGTACGAGAATTGTTTCCTCGGCTCTATTCTTCTTTCTCCGGTAAAAGGACGAACGACAAGGGTGTCTAACGAACCTCGACGATCTTTTGGCACGATCTCGTTTTTCTTACAGTCCAGCGTGATATGCAATGGTCGAGAGTCTTCTAAGATTCTACACCGTCATATCGGACGATCGACTAACCGTTCAACGCGGTACTGTCCTTGCCGGTTACAACGCTCCCGTAGACATTTCCAACTGTTACATTATTTCCAATATCACGGGGACCGACAACATCCGGCACGAGCCACGCGTCCTCGTTCGGGGGATCGGTTCGATTAAAAAATTTCGGCGCGACAGTGCTCCAATACGACGCGGAAGAACGGTTACGGACGTTCGAACGATTCGCCGCGGCTCGGTTCAACCGGCTTCGATGTATTTCATCGAGCACCTCAGGTGTATTCGATGTTCAAGTAGAACGAGCGTGACAGTTTCATCCCCGAATTGACCGGACAATTGCAACGAGTTTGGGGGGCGCGTGCGCGTGTTACACGCGATTGCGAATATCTCTGGATATGGACGTGGGGCGACGCGCGACACGCTGCTCGAAATCGGAGCGAAACGAATGAGCGACAACAACGATCCTCCACCGACGGCGGCTCGCCGCTAACTGAATCACCGTCCTTGCACGGTGTGCATCCGAACTGTTCCGAGTCCCTCTCTGGTTCGCAGTTCCCCCCCACCACCGCTCTTCTCGCTCTCAGACCGTGTCTCCCTCTCTTTTCGCTTTGACCGTCGGCTCGCATCCTCTCATCCAAGAGCAATTCCTCTTCGGCCAATCCGGCCGCGCCACTGCTCGCGACGACCCCACTACTCGCGTTCCGCCACACTGGATCGAGGATCCAGCAGCCACGCCGCGCTACCGGAAACCAGCCGACCACTGGACCAGCCGGCGATATTTTCCTCTTCTTTTCGTTTCCCGTCGACAAACATCGGACTGACGGGATCTTCGAGGGTTGCAAGAATTATCGACGTGAATTGCAGTTAACCCCGAACGTGCCTCCATTTTGTTTTATGCCCGGCGAGGCCGTCGAGTTGGACAAGAGCGCTATATTCGAGCGTTTTGCGGTCGAATGAGTTACCGATAATACGGCGGGTGGTTGCAATTATGTTTAAGTGTTGCACTTGTACATTTGATTGTTTGAGTAATTGTTGGAATTTTAATGGAACCTCGCCGCGCCCCGCGGATTCGTAATTCAATATTTGTGAAATTAGGATTAAATGTGGATGCATGTAGTATTTCGTTACTTTCCGGGGAGAACTTTATCACTGGTATCTGCGCGGATGAAATGCAATGCATCGCGGCTGAATGAATAAATGAAACGATGATTAATGTTATTCAAATCTTTCGTAGCAGGACACCTACAACAAATCCATGAAATCCCAAAGAAAAATCACTGATAGAATCAAGTATACCTACACGAATATATTCTACCCTCCCACAATTTATTCCTTTTAATCTCCTTCATTAAATACCACAAACGACGAGGCTCTTATTTCCCCTTAAAAACATTTATCTACAGAATTCACCTGTTAATAATAATACACCGGTCGCAGAAAGTAGCAATTATCACCTTGGATCCAAGAAAAAAAATATGATGAGACGTTCCACGTGATTATCTCCATAGGGCTAATTTGTCGCTCTATAAAAGAGACATGCTCGTCGAAAAATAAACTCCGTAGCGAAGCCGGGGAATAAAATTATAATTCAGATAGTCTGGAATTAAGAATGGAATTCGTGGAATTTAGCGCAGGGCTCGTTTCGCAATGGTTCTGCCAGAAAGGAGAGGCGAAGGTTCCTTTTCCGTCGATTCGATGAGAAGACAGGTCCTGGTGCGTGCATGGATTATGGAGCGGGTTCGCCGAGGGTCTATCGGTCGGATTGGTGAGCAGAAAAAAAGCAGCACGGGAATGCAGGAGATACGACGTCGAAAAGCAAGAACGACAAGATAGAAGGGAGACAGAGAACGACCAAGAAGCTTCTGTAGAGCCGTCACGCGATCCCTGAACCGACCCTCGAAGGAGGCCTCTCGTTAGTTTGTACAATCACCACGAATTAAAGAGCCTCTAATTTCTGTTAAATATGTGTACTCGTATCCCTACGAAATCACCACTCAACACGATGGCCTGCTTAAAAGATATCGTTTTCACTCCATTCTTCGTCTCGTGCATTCTTCTTGCGGCTTCCTCGTTTCTTTGTGTGTTCATTTATTGCACGCTTTATGTCGCAATTCTGGAGACACTTATTACTTCGAATACACTGTTGCTGTTAGTAACTCAAACAGCAAGCGAAGCCCTTATTGCGCGCTGTTAATTATTAAGATAGTTGAGCAGGAAATTGCGATGGGAGTTTGAGAAAGTACGAACATACGAGCTTGAAACTAAAATGCAGAGTGCTTGCTTTACTTTTCTCTCATCTAACAAGGAAGGTTGGGCAATCCGAAGATTCAGAAACGTATGAAACTTTGCATACAAGTAAAGTATGTCATCAGTAATACAACCCTATTTTCTGTTTGTGCCATAATTCGGTTCTAAGGGGTGAAATCAGCCCCTGAAAAAAAATCGGAATGCTCTCCTTCGTGAAATATCTCAAGAACGTTGACCGATATTTAAAAAAAGTATAACAAAAACTTGTATCCTTTTATCGCGTCTGAAAAAAATGAAAAAACATCAAGGATTCTTCAAAAAATTTGATTACTCAGTTTTGTAGACGCAGTAAAGCGCTGAAAGTTTTGTTTATACTATTTTTAAATATCTCTTAGCGTTCTCGAGATATTTCACGAAAAAGAATTTTCTGAATTTTTTCAAGGGCTGATTTCACCCCTTAAAACCGAATTATGGCACGGACGGAAAATAGAGTTGAATTACGGATGACATACTTTACTTGTATGTCAAGTTTCATACATTTCTGAATCTTCGGGTTGCCTGACCTTCATTGCAAGTACAATTAATTAGCTTAGCTTTATAGTTTCTCTTTTTTGTTATTGATTTACTACTCTTGTCAAGATCATCCAATGTTCGAGTGGCCCAAGTGATTGGAAAGTATCACATTTTTCATGTTATTTATTAACGAAATTGCAAAGTAAATAATGTCTTAATAATTTTATACAATATCCCCGTATTATATCAAATGTTTATTAAATATTGTTGCCAGCTTCGATAAGCACGGGAAATTTGAAGGGCCGAATAAATCGTTTTAGAAATCGTTTCAAATACCTCCCAAAGATACCCCGTCGGGTTCCTCAACACTTCCCCATGGAGCTTTACCGAATCCACACCATGGAACCAGTGAAATTCTTACCAAAATGTGTCGGAAACATAATTATGGTATTCGAATCCAGCCCTCAAGAATGTTATTCAGTAGCAACCTTCAGCCTCTTTTCCAGCTTCTATCCTAACACCTTTTCCATCCTGTATCCCTTTTGAGGGGCCGATTTTCAACCGATTTATTGCTTCTAAAGACGTTACCCTGTAAGCACCTTTATGTAAACGCGGTATTTTGTATGTCGCATAAGAACGGAAAATTAATTTCTTTCGAAGGAACCACTTTTAATTACGAAACCCTGCTATTCAATCGTTAAATGTTTATTTGCCAGAGTAGCGAGAAGTCATTTCTTTTCGCGACCCGATTATATTCAATCGCAAGGACATTTGTATTACTTCTTTACCGAACGAACGCTATACAATTAGTTATCCCTTGTGGAAAGGAAAGGCTGAAATAAGACCCAGTCACGCGATAGCCCATTAAAACTTCATTCAAAATTCTTATATTAACACGCCACCTTGTGATTACTATGGAAAAACGCTGTCCTCCTATGCTTACCTCAATCAAATAAAATAACAATCTGATCGACGCAGATATTTTTGTAAGTCATTCTTTTCTAGTTAACATGGCGTGTAGAATTTCAAACGATTTCCACGTAAAAATCATTGTAATCTTCTTAAACACGTTCCCATTTTTCCGAAACGTTTGAAAGTTTCCGTTAAAAAATTAACACCGAGTTCTCTTTGCGATAAAATCGTCGTTTCCCATCGCGAAGATCTGACTGCTGAATATTTCGAACGTTCGAACGAATTACGGCCTGGGTGTCGACGATCAGTGAAAGAAGAAAAAAAGTTCCGCAGGATCGTGGCGTGAACGATAAGCGGCATTCGTTAATCGAATTAATGTAATCTGAAGGAACAGCTAGACGAGCACGAGCGGGCGTGATGACATTCTGGGCTTTAGGCTTTACGGCTTAGGCCTCCTGCCTCAGATTAAAACTTTAGAACGACCGGCAAATGACCAATCCCAGCTTTCGGAATGCCCTTTGTCTAGCCCTTTTCCCTTCTTTCCGGCCGTCTTTCAGTGAACTTCCGGCGAACTAAATGCAACACCGCGACCATGTCTCCTTTTCTTCTTTGCACTTCGCCAACCTGCGCGCAAGGCTCCTCTGTAGCAGATTTGAAATATTTCGAGCGATTGGAGAGGAAGGATACAAGAACCACACGTTGCGCGAGTTTGTTGCTTTAATCTGCTATTTTTGCAACCTTCCTTTGTACTTGTTTTGCACTTGTATTTACTTTAAACAATCTGCTAAATATTATTCAATTATTCGGCGCGACTGGAATATTCGGCAACCGCGTTCATTTATCGCGTCATATTGTTATTGTAGAACATTTGATCAATTTTGAAAAGTAAGAAATAATTTTATATTTTTCTTTTAGCGTTATTTGTATGGGAGCTAATAGTGCGAAATTATTAAAAGATTTAAGTGAAACAACATGTTTCATGTTTCTTTAGAAAACAAACTAACCGTAACTCTTATAAAAGAAGAAGCATAACTTTTGTATAAATAAAAGGATGTTTGTCTTTTTATATTGGGTATCGAATAAATTCAACGGAAATTTAATTGAAAAACTTCTCGCTTTTATTTCTGCCATAGATCTTATTTATCATACGCTCCACACATTAAAGGTGGCAAACCCATACTTACCTTACATTGCAATTTACATAAATTAACCGTAGCAGTACTCTTAACGTTACGAAGCATGTTAAAACTCATATAATCACTTTAATGACTTTTATGTTTGCATTATATTTAACTCATTGATTCGTACTTGTCAGGCCGAGTGTAATAATGAAGGGAAGATATGTGTCTCGAAAATTAAATTACGCAACGACGCGTTCCTTTTGCTTAAATGCGGATAAATTAAACGAAGCGCTCGCTATTATTCATTCGCCCAGTATATATGTGTATACTAATAAATTTGTATTTGCCGTTATTATTGCTATGACAATGTTCTCGGTGGCAGTAATAAAAATAGTATTGCTGATCATTTCATACAATGTTTCTCTTTTTAATTCTGGCCCCAGCCGATAAATTTTACAAATAACAAACAATGGAAATGTCAACCTATACAGAGTGTTTCACAACTCATAAATTGTCTGGCGATTACATGTCCCCCGTGCAAATGTAAAGATTGATCGAAACCACGTTAATCCTCGAGCAGGTGAATATGGTATTTCGTTTCGCAATAATATTAACCATCGTTCTTTATCAATATTATAATTTACAATGATTTTGTACACGTCATGCACGATTTCTACAATGTAATAGGACAATAGAAATAGTAATAATAATAAATTAAATGTAGATTTATATACAAGATAATAAATAGTATAATAAATATAGAAATAAATAATAAAAAGTTGACGATAGTATCTTGTTAAAAATTGTCGATCAATCTGTAAATATTGTAACATGGATTTTGATTCTCCTCGCTAATTAAGGGTAGTTCATAGCGACATATTTTCCGCGTTTGCACGCATGCTTGCATGGCGCAAATGGCGTACCAACTCGAGGATTAATAGAACACTACCGTCGAGTACCAAATCGCTTCAGTTTACATGAAGTGTTTCAAAATGAAGATAACGTAAAGGAGACGTTGCATTTTTTGATAGAACGCTGCAGACATAAGTGATTTTCCATTAAAATGGCCCGTCGTATCGTGGCAGGTATTTGTTCGTGATTTGCTCACGTACAATTACCTAGGCACGTGCACGGAACACGGAAGAAAGGAACACAATCGGATAACCACAAAATATCTATTTATGACAAACTGTAAATAGTTAAACAGATATTAATATATCAAATTGCGAACGATTCCTGCGGCAGGTAATAATTTCATTAATGCAACGTAATATTGGTAATAAAATCAATAATAAAGTTTCCTTCGAACCGACTAATTTACGACTCGTGAAACACCCTGTATACATGTGAACGTCAATTGTACTTCAACCAATCAGTTGCTAACATCATTTTTGTACAAGCCGAACATGATTCAAATGGAGCGGGAAATAATCCAAACAACAATTTCTTAAACATATCCTCTTTCGTCGGTTCAAATTTATTTGAAATTGTTGCTCGGCCTATTCGGCACGCTATCAAACGATACTCGATTTCAATTATATCGTTGACACACGCGTGCACGGAATTAATGAAAAAAGTTAATATCCCCCTCCCGCGCTGGATGCCCGCAATCGTACAAGCAATGTTGATAAATACAAAGAATACTGCGAAGCACCGCAAAAACGGAGAATGAAACAAGAACGAACGAAACGAATGGAGAAACACCATCGTTTCTCGGCTTGCTGTTTGAAAGCCATTACTTTACACTAGTAAGAACCTCTGGATGCTATTTAAATCATGGAGCACGCAGCCTTTCCTGTACCGAAAATACAAAAAGCATACAAATTCGCAGGAATTCGGAATCTGAGAAAATTAATATCGAGCGAAAATACAAAAAGCATACAAATTCGCAGGAATTCGGAACCTGAGAAAATTAATATCGAGCGCTCCCTGTTGCGACAAGAATCCGCGGCAATTGAACTCCGCCGAACCGATCGCTCCCGATTCGAACGGTCCCTATTTAATTGAAGCGAATTTGAAAATCTTAAAGTGCCTCGCACACGCAAATCGTACGTCCCCGTCGTCGGTCGGGACGATTCAATTTTTTTCGAACACGCTCGATGAAAGTTTGCTGGTCGCGTTGAACGAGCGAAGGATATGCAATGTGTTCTTGTTTCCCCGTTTGCTTCTTTCTTTTTTTTTGTGCAATGTTCCCACATTAACCATCGTTAAAGTATATTTCCGTATTTCGTTCTGCCCGCGCTACGGAGATTGTGTCCGTGAACTTGCACTACCTCCCGTCGAAGACGCCAGCGTAACGGAAAACCGCGCTCAGATCTACACAAAAAATGCGAGTTACACACGACACCTACACGTTTCGGCACGTCTGTGAAACGATTTCTATTATCCTCGATAAAATGCATCGGCGAATCGTGGTCGCATACGTGATTGCGATACCGCTTATGCGATAAAAACGAATATAAAACTATTTGTGAAAGATCGCAAGAACGATGTGTGACGTAGTACCTTACGTGCGCCGCGTAATCATTTGTCCTGCGATCGTTTTATTTAGGCATGATCGACACCGATAAAACGGGATACAAAGTTAAAACGTGTGTATGTATTCTGTTTCTTTCCTCTCGATATACGAGCGCACGGCGATATACTCATGCATACATCCTCGCCTACGCATACACACATAGGTGGCAATCACACAGTTTGTTACGAATGTATGACTCGTGTCTAATTAAATTGATCGATTACAAATAAGATAATAAATATAAAATATATTAAATCGTCGTAAAAGGATTTTGAAGAAAAGAGAAAAAATAATATATGTTTTGGTATTATGTAGGTCCTTTCTTTAAGTATGTTCCTAATCGCTTCTCCATTGTTCTATTATTTTTCTTTCCTTTTCTTATTTTCTTCTTCTTTTTTTTGTTACCTTCAATTTCCAGCAATTGTTATTTCCGCATCGCACACACGCATACACAAGACAGGAACAATCATGGGCGCTCTCCCTTTCCCCTATCTATGCTACATATAATATTTCGTTCTATCGGAAATAACTTAGTACCTATATCCGATATATTAGATATTAAATAATAATCGTATCATCAATATATTAATTTTAAATAATATAATTTCTAACAAAACACCCGCCACTCAACAAATAATCAAAAATATACGCCGACGATATTCTTATTTGGAATTCCAGTAAACATAATTACGTTTCTAATGTTTCTACTCATTATTATAAACTATCGTTTAATATAATTATATTAGTGGCTAACGTAAAGTTCCTCGTAACTCACAAATACATTTTTGGCATACTACGATGCGATACATTGACTACGCGCTAATGAATAATATGTGACTCAAAGTGATGGAGATACAAGGGATTATTATACAACCACAATTATCTCCAGTAAAATAGAGATTGTGATTTCAAGAAAGTTAAATAAAGCGGTAATATTCATCAATAGAGATGTACAGACACGTGACGGGTTTTTTTTGTATGATTAATGAGAAGTACTGTAAGAAATGTATAAGTTCATAAAAATCGGGACAAAACGGCAAAAAAATACAAATTTATCCCATACGATAATCGAATATAAATAGTTCGAATCGCGTTTCATTCCTCCGGTTTTAAACAATGATTTAACGTACTCGGTTAAGTTCTTGCTCCACTCAGAAGCATAAGGAAATAAATAAATATTTATAAATTTACAACGTGAAGAATTGTTTAAAGATTTTTCAGTGATATGGCAGTTCGAAAAATTGTAATTGGATATTGATCATTTCCAAGAAAACATTTTGTATTACCTGATCGAGTACGCGAAGCTTAACGCGACCGAGTGAAATTTTTTAATCGAATCAATTCCATTTCGCGACGCTTCGTTACCGACGATCCTTAATTAAAAAATGAAACTTTTCACTAGTTCTGTGTATTCAAATAATGCATGTGCATGGGTCTCATGAACCATCGCAAGACAATGGAAGTGTTCCTTCGTACTATTAGAACTGAATGCTCCTGTTTCGCTTTCACCACCTCGCCTTATATCCACAGAACACAGCGCATACATTACTATTTTCACTAAATGGTCATATACTCCAGGCATTTGATTTCTATCTTGAAACTGTTCGAAGGTCCCCTCCAAAAGGGGCGCGCCATAGTTAATACACAGCATATATTAATTATTAGTCCCAATGTGAAAAATATTCATTTAAGTGTTGTAAATACTATCTCACAAAAAATATGACTCTCTCTATAAAATTGTCAAATTCTATTATCTCCCTAAAAAACGTGTTGCGTTAGCGATAAAACAACCCGTATTGATAAAACACTGATCACACCTTGGCTGCTCTTTGATACACGGATATCAAACTCTTGTTAAATGGTATTTTCCATTTGCTACGATATCTATCAGCGTTATAAATATTCATTGCTCGTTCGAATATAATCAATTCTATACATTTTTGGTTTTTCGTTTTCCATTACTATTTTCATCCCATTGATTTAGAAACATTATCCTTGGAAACGTTCATCGTCAGAATTAGTCAGTAATTCCAGACGTATCTCGTATCGTAAGTTAGAAATGTAGAAAATGGGAAAAGCCGCGGTTTCTGCCTTATAGGATAATTAGAGTGTAGTCGACAGTATTTTTAATTATCTTTGTATCAGCGAATTAAAAAATTCGTTTCCTTTTGCGTTACTGTGACCTGCGAATCCTACCACTTTTCGTTCCTCTTTGAATACGCAAAACTATATATATATATATATATATATATATACGCAATGAATCGTGTATTCTGAAGTACCGTTGTACAAAATGCATAACATTCTAATAAGACATCATTCTGTGGATGCGGTGTAACCATTCCCCGTAACAAAAACAAAAAGAAACTGAATCTACGCCTATAAAATGTACCTACACGTGTAAAGCTTTAAAAATTATTTAAAAAAGATAATGGAAATTCATTCACCTTTATGATCAAAGTAAATTGATTAAATATGTAGTTACGTTTGAAGGGAGACCTACGTCCAGTTTCAATTTATGCAGCAAACTTTGTGCATTCCATTGGTTCCTGTTCAAAGCGCTTTATAAAAAATCGAGTCATCCAGGATTCTTAACAAGTCTTTTACCGCGATAATCGTAAACGCGTCGGCAAAAGAGAACCATATCCGAGGGCACAGGTATCGGTGGCTGCCGATTTTCTCTTGGATATAGTTGATCTCCCGGTGGAACTATTAAACCGGGACTTTCTAATCCCTCCTCGATTCTTCGTAGATTTTTACGATACCTATAAATTGTGCGAACGTTGATATTTCATGTGCATCAACTTAATATATGAAAATTCTAGCCGTCCTAACATCGAACATTGAAATGTGTAACTTGAATTTCGTCCGATAAGTTACAACGTAATGATTGTATCGAGGACGACGTAGTTTATTGACAGAAAATGTTGTAAATAATAACCGTTAATAACTGAAAACTCACCGACAATATTCATTGAATGTCAAAATATAACATTTATCTTCTATACATGCTACACTGTTTGCATCCCGATGCCGTGAAGCAAAAACTTCATCTTCGGTATCATACTGAGTTCTACCTTGCTCGGTATGTTCAGGTCTGTAGTACCATAACAATGAAAACATCATTTCACCTGTAATGCAATACATTTTTATTTCGTTCATTGTTCACTATCTTGACAAGAAATACATGAAGAAAGAACGAACCATCATCTGGATTTTCCCATAAGGCTGCAATTTTTGCTACGAATGGTAAATCCGCTTTACGTGGACCACTTTTTAATAAGACGCAGTCACGCGGTCTTAAAACATCACCACTTTCGTGTTTCATACTTGCATAACATCGACGTATAGCCGATTCTTCGTTCTGGAGAAAGTAACAAAATAAATATGATTGTTCAATAATATCTCCATAACGAGACAATATCCCCATAACTTTAGTTAAATCTTTACCGTTAAATAGACTTTGGCTTCAAATGGTTCACCTTCCCAGCTCCAACCATTACTCCATTTCGGTTTTAAAAATGTTTTTCTGGTTAATATCAAATTCTCGCTACCTACTAAACAATCTTCAATTTTGGTAGCTGACTTTTTTACGAGAGGCTTTTTCACGCTTTTTCGCTTCTTTTTTATCAAAGCTGGCTTCTTAATAGTCTCGTGGATATCGTTCACCTTAGACTTTGTTATACTCTCGTATTTCTTTCCATTATCTTTCGTTTTTGCCTCTTGTGTTTTGGATTTCCCCTTCCCTTTACATTTATTCTTCTCCGGCGTTCTTGGCTTCGCGCGCGCGTCTATTTTACCTTTAGATTGGCCGCTTTTTGCAATCACCTTCGACAATTTCTTTGCAGCTAATTCTTTTACCAAATCGACCTTCTTAGCTACCTTCTTCACCGCTGATAGTAAATGTGATTCTTTCTTCGCTTTCTCTGACTTTTCAACATTCTTACTTTTACGATCTCTCTTTTGAGTCATTTGCAAGCTTTGCTGAATAACATTATTAATAGTTTCCATAATAGAATTATCAGTGGCAGTATGCTTTAAACAGTTTGGGATATTGTTACTTGTGCTCTGTTTAGAAGTCTTCGGCTTCTTCATCGCAGTTTCCGAATTATTCGAATTTTCTACTTTACGTTTTTGATTTTGATTATCCTTTTTAGCCTGCTTCTTTTTCGAGACACTTTCATCGCCGTTGTTGTTATCGATCTTTTTTATAAGAGATAAGAATGGTATAGAAATTCTTGATGGAAAGTCGCTGTGATTCAAATCTTGCGAAGAGCCGACAGAAAGAGTCCTTTTGCTAATTTTCCTCCTTTTCCTACTATCGGACAAGCTATCTAAAGATAATTTTCTCTTCGACACTTTCTGACACTTGGGCTGCGCTTCTTCAGCTTCTGCATTTGCCGCACCATCCATTTCCATAGTTTCCTCGATGGCTTGCACAGTCGCCTCGTAATCTGGCTTCTTCCAATTCTCATTATCAATCGCAACAACATCACCCAATTCCTCCTTAACATCCGGATCTGTATCCAGTTTATCATCAAGCAGTATTCCAGAATCTTTGTCGATCTCTAGAATCGCCATTTGACCCTCCTTCACACATTGCTCACATTTCATTATGTCGCATTTGTAATCCGACTCGCATTTGACATTACAATTTGCGGCGCACGACAAATTGTCACCCATTTCTACGCTACAGGATTCACATTTCACGTTATTATTCTCCGTCTTAAAATTATGAAATTTACTACTCTGACAGGCTGCGACTGCTAACTTTTCAGTAGGTGAAAGTGTTTCCATCTTGACTTCACAGGTTGATGTACAGGCACGTTTTTCACATCCACACTTCTGCAATTTGTCTTCTGGACAATCCTTTTCATCCTGAAAGTATCACCGTTGCAAGATTATAAACGCAGAACATTTAATAACACAGTACGATGGTTAACATTCTTATAAAGCAACGAGCACAAACTAAAATTAACTCTATACACGATTAAATATATAAGACTATAACTGACTCGTTAAATTAAAGCTACGTAGCTATTCCCACTAGTTAGGCACAGGATGACGTAAGTTCGCGAATCGTAGAAAATTTATCACAAGGTTGAATAATAATTATTTATAAAAAGCAAAAATGAAGTCACAATATTCAATCCTTTAAACGTTCACTGTCCTCCCAATTACGCGTGGCAATTCAAAATCTGACAAATGAACGATTAATCAATTACTAGAGGAACGCAGAGCAAGTGATAAAACTGATAAGATAGCATGATTCAGTCCACGAGTCATTCGAGAAATATAACACAAACCTTATTCTTACAATCCGAATTCTGCGGCCTATTATGCCCACCGACTAAATTGTGAGACGGAGGAGCAGAGGGTTGGTTCTGATTCAGGTTGCGATGGGTGTTGAGTTGGACGCGATCCGCATCCCAGGCATTGGCACCGTGAGGCGGCGCTAGCCCGGCTAGCCCCCTCGCCGGCGAGGGCGGACCTACCAAAGCACTGGGCGGCAATGACAGACCGGGCCCCGATACCACTGGCGCTCCCTTACCATTACCAATAAGGGGCCCAGTATCCACGTTTTTTGGACAAGATTGCATCGGGCATGGACAACCCTGGAAGGCTGCATCTAAGATAGATTATTAAATATTAACCAGTGACTTATCTTCTAGTGCCATGGTAACAATCAAACTCTACACATAGTGTGACTACCATGGTCGTTAGCGACTGCAATGAGATATTGGATGTTATCGTGGAAGAATGATGGATTGGAATGATACATTCGGACCTAAGGGTTTTAGGTGGATTTAGAACTAACGGAACCACGGTGCAAAGCCTTGTCTATATTGACAGACATTGTCTGAAGATACCTTCACGAGATCTCAGTCTGGGGATTGTGTATTTTAATCGCGTGGACTTTGTGTTCACTGTCTGCAGACATGTGTCTGTTACTATGGACGGATGAAATCGGCAGTGGCAGGACACGAACAGAGGATCCATCGATTACGAGTCCAGACTCCAACTAACTGACCAACCACGGCTCTCGTGTTATGTTATGAATATTAAGTCGAGAGTAAACTGAGTTTCAATGGTGGTTTTTTCCCCCTGAATTTGTATGGAATAGCGATTTTGTTACATAGTTCTATGTTGGGATAAAATGAAATAAGATTTTCCTTGGATGATTGGTACTAGGTGAAATAACATCTTTATTCGCTATCTTATTGCAAAAATGTTCTACAACTCGTCCTTCTTCTGAAGTATCCAATTATAACGTACTTTTATCTTCTATTTCTTCAGCAAGATTAACTTCAACGCCACAATACACAGAGTGATCATTGTAACAGTAATAACGTTTCTTTATCGCTTTTGGTGATGCAACAGGAGAATGCTGCGTATCGATTTAATTGACTTTTGGCCGTAAATAAGTCACAGTCTGCAGCATTAGCAAGACCTTTTCTTTCGACAACAAAATAGTGGATATCGTTACGACGAACGCTCTGTACTATTATCAAAATTTCGAGTAGTTATTTAAACCTCCAAGTGGGATACCAGACTCCCATACGTTCTAACGAATTTTTATTAACAATCTGCCAATAAGGTAGAGATTTGGTGCGTACAGTGTTTTTTTCTAGACAGGAAATAAACTTTTTGTACAATCAAAATCCAAGATGAACCTTTCCCCAGTCATAAACAAGTGAAACGAAAATTCTACGTCAGGTATAAAACAGTCCCTGACTTAGAGGATTAATGTAATTTTAATTGCGATTGAACAGTCAGACTATTTGATGCACGAATAAGTATGCGGGGACGTTGTTAAATAATTCTCTACGATACTTACGATCTACGAAAGGTCTTCCCTGGGAGTGCAAATACGCCGGATTTGGCGGTGGTGGAGGAGGTGGTGGTGGCGGAGGATAAGCTCCATAATACGGTGGCAGTGGGTATTCACCAGGAGGCGGGGGAGGCGGCTGATAATCGACTACTGCTGGACCTCCACCTGCAGCACCACTACCAGGCCCGCCACCTCCACCGGATTCCTGATATCCATAATACTGCCTGAAAAAATATCTTTTTTTTTACAGCAAATTAAAAATACTATAAATCTTCCGTGCTATAATTGTGTGAAAATACTACGTAACATAGTGAATATGTTTTACCTTCTATAGGTTGGCGCGTATTTATAATAAGGCGGCGGATGGGCGTGTGGATGAGAATATGTTGGTGGATAGCAAAGATCTGAATATTGTGGTGGTGTGCCGTAGTATTGGGGACAATATGCTCTATAAAATCCACCTCCTAAATAGAACAAGTAAATACTTATGTATTAATTGGGTGTAGAATTCAAAATCATCGTGTACAATCATTTTGCGTAATACTCTGTTTACGACGATAAGTGTTTAAATTGTATAACATTGTAGCAAGAATTAAAAAATACTCTTATGGTTTCTATCAGCTTTCGCAAATGTTGCGTACAAAATATTTGTAGCTTGTAGAAAAAGAGCAAACGGTTTGCGATACGTGAAAAACGTGGCGATTAAATATTTGTCCATTTGTCAATACCAAATATCTACCACAGACTGAATTGTATATCGATATAAGGATATTGAAATGATAACGCAATATAGTAATTTAAATATACCTGTACTGTTTGTCCCTCCCGAAGTTGTAGAAGTTGCAACTAAATCATCTGAGCCTTCCGAATTTTGTGGAGGTGTGGGGGTTGGTTCTGGAGGAGGTCCCTTAATAGGTGGCAAAGTTGGTGGGTGTTGTATCAGTGGTCCAGCCGGCTGATAATACCCTAATGCGAGAAAGTTAACAATATCGTTAATGTTAATCTAGGTTTATACATATTTTTCTCATTATTTAACAGTGGGCTGTAATGAAGAGTTCGATTTGTAATAATGCAATTATATTACCATGTTGATGCGGTGCCGAAAATGCAGAGTGTCTCCGAGGTGACATATTCGGATGATTACCTTGACTACCTGGTGGTTGCATCGAAGATAACGCGCTCAAAGGCGTATAGGATTTGCAAGGCTGCTCCAATTTTTGCTGCTTTGAGAAACGTAAATTTGTGTAACTAACATTTCTTTTTTACGCCGACCTTATTTAGATTAGAAGGTACATTAGAAGAATGAGAAACTTCTCTAAACGGATGAGGAACACTGACCTGGTCATGAAGCTCAGTGGCAACAGCGGTAGCTGCAGTCTGAGTATGGCTTGTCGAACTTATTCTATATTGCATACCAGCAATGCTGCAAAAACCTTCGTGGTGCGTAGATCGAGTTTGATTAACATAAACCCCTTAAAATACAATATTTCAGTTTAATATACCATACACGCGTGTAAAAAATACCGGTACAATTAATAAAACAGTTCTATACCAGTAATAGTAACATCTGTATCTTGATTCACGATAACAAGCTTATTGGGTGGTTTTACATCTTGTTCGGGATTCTGCCTGGACTTTCGTTTGTCAATATCAGAATCATTTTGTTTCCGTTTTTTGATAATTTCCACTTCTGAATCACTAGATGAGTCAGAGCTACTGCCGCATCGATTCCTTTCATCCGAATACGATGCAGCCAGTATAGCTGTAGCGTTAAGGCTTGCCATCCTTTTACAAACTACCATATCTTTCAAATCCATTACTTCCTCGTTTTTCTTTCTTCGCTTTACTATCTTCTTTTTATTGGGCTCCGTACTTTTCTCCGGCTCGCAGTCATCGTCGGAAGATGATGAAGATGAGGAGGTTTCTATCATATCCCAATGTTTCCCACGTAATCCTGGCACGTTCCTGAGCTTTCTTTTCGGAATAATTTCCTCCGGTTTAGTTTCTACCTTTTTCTCTTTGTCCTTACGAACATGCGGCTCTTCCCTCTCTTCTTTAGCTTTTTTCTGCTTTTCCCGCTCCGGTTTTGGTTTACAGAAACCCCCCAGATATACCCCTCCAGTTTCATTTTCATACAAACAATGAACTTTGGCTAATGCATTCAAAGAAGCAACCCTATGCCGCTTGGGTCCGCTCCAAAAACCAAACAGTCTCATCCTTCTAACACGTTCGTCAGATGGAGAACTAGCTTGTTCTCTTTTTTTCATCTGTCTATTCTTTTTGGTTTCTTCGTCGCTATCATCTTCTGTATCCGACGACAATGGATTACCACTTGTATTGTCTCCGTTAATTGGTTCATCTTTTAAATTTGCATCAACTATATTTTCGGTATCAATTTGCTCTTGCTTAGACGAAACATTATCGTTCCCGCTATCCTCGCAAAGTTTGCCCTGTTTGCCACATTCCTCCGAAGATGTTTCTTCGGAAGAAGAGAACGTTTGATTACTATCCGTTTGTACTTTTACAGCCTTCTTTTTCATTATCTTCTTGCCCACCTTTGGGGCATTTTTAACTACCTTTTTTACATCTTGCGACTTCAAGTGTGATTGTTCTTCCTTGCCAGCTTTACAAAATTCTTTGTCATCCTCCAATTCTCTTTTTATGTTAGTCGATTCCACTTCCACATTTACCTCATCTTTACTTGCAATCTTCTTCTGTTCGTTTAGCGTTTTCTCCGATTCTCTTGTATCCATTTTCTTTTTTGTTACAACCTTTTCTACAAGTTCTTTAAGCTTATCATCTTTCTTTAACGCAGTACTTACTTTATTATTTTTCGAAGGCGACTTGGCTTTCATATTCTTTGCTAACTTTGGTTTCTTCTCTTGCAGAACTTTGCCCTTAGAAAGGTTACCATTTTTTCTCTTCGTCCTTTTCATTGCTTCTTCCTCCTCGCTTACACACGTCTCTTCATCTTTCACCAATTTGTTTAATTTAATTTTCTTATCCACCAACTTCTGAACAACAGATAAACGAGCCTTTTTTGCTAAGACAGTTTTCTTAGAAATACCTTTCTTTTGTATTGATTTAGTTTTAGCATTCTTTTTAGTTCGTGTTAAAGAACCTTTAGCATTTATTGTACCTTTTTCCAGTAGCTTCTTGCGTTCAGATTTTTTGTCTTTTATCACAGATATCTTTATGCCATCTTTGATGTCTGGTTTTGTTAATCTTGCATCCTTCTTTTTCTCTTCCTTACACTTTTTCTTAGCAATGGTATAAAGGGCATCTAACTTCTCCTCGTGTAAATCGCTCTCTTTTGTAGCATTTAAAAGTTTGGTCTGATCTTCCATATTTTCATCGTCAAGTTTGCCAACTTTCTTTTTCTCATCTAATTTTTCAGGCTTCTTCTTATTCTCTGTAAATACCTTATCCGATTTGCCTTTCTCTTCTACTTTTTGTACTTTCTTCTTTTCTGCACCATCGTAAGTACACTCATCCGCAACTTTCTCCTCCGTTTTATCCAATTTCTTTTCCTCTACCTTTTCGCCCTTCTTCTCGTTATCTTTAATACATTTCTTCTTTTCATCCGCTTTCTCCGATTTATCCCTCCGTTTTTCTTCACCTTTCTTCTTGTCCTCTATTTTCTTCTTTTCGTCGGCTTTGTCCGATTTCTTCTTATCACTCTCCACTTTCTTTTTTGCATCCTCCACCTTATCAAGTTTCTTAGGTTTCTTCTCCTTTCTTATATCAGTTATGGTTTTCTCTAAAAATGAGCGACGCTTTTTAGCAACTGATGGCATTTTCGTTGCCTTTCGGGCAACCGTTGCCTTCTTCTGTGGCTTCATTACAATTGTTTTCTTTTTTACATTTTCAGTTTGATATAAATATCCTCAATGTTCACGAAAGCGCCGAGGAAACCATCAAAACTACCTAACTGCCATTGTAAAGTATTAGAAATTTGTTAACTTTGCGAGCTGACTATATCTGTAAATAATGAGGAAAATATAGAAACTTATTAAATATTGGTCAGAGAAAACTACCACAACACAAATAAGTGCAAAGATGGGGAAACTATAGTCTACATCGTTGTTTTCTTTAAATTCTTCATTCTACTACTATTAAAGTAAAAGAAATTCATTTTGAACACGAAAAATGTTCGTAATACAGAAATAATTCGATTTATTCCTAACTTTTCTTTCATACGGAAAGGCCAAAATGACGACCAACTGACACTAATTCTTTGTAATGTTATTCGGAACGAAACACATTTTATAAACACCCGAAATTCAGGCGAAGTGAAAGAATTTATATTTTCAATAGAGCGCAACGTGTATTACAGTGACAATGAAACGAAAAAGAATTACGATCGAGAGTGTTGGGAGCGCGACACTTTCATCGACTTGTTGACAAATCGATCCCTTTAAATCTCATTGCATCCATCATTGGACATGCATTAAACAAATTCGCCGTTCAAGATCACCTGCCAGAAATCCCTCTATAATTTTGCAAGAATAAATTGTTCGATTTCACACAAATGAGAAAAAAAATGTGTAGGTTCCACGTTACAGATAGAGAAATTAAAAGGACAAGGACAACAGGATACCTTTTAAATGTATCCGTAGATGGCCACAAGTGGCTAACATAAACCTATTCTACTGATCGATGAATTTGTCACGTACAGATTTTTGCTAGCACTTGCACTCTGTTATGAACTATGGTCTTTAACAATAGATTCTCAATGAAATCGCTCGTGCGGTGAAGATGTAAATGCTAACCGGAACGTACAGGGTGGACGTAAAGCAGCGCATAATTTATGTTTACCTCTAGCGAGCCCTTCAGTTCCTACACACGGCCCGCGAACGCTTTTTTAAACGATAAATTAATCCAGCAGCAACAGTAGATTAGCCTGGCAATTTTCTGCCTCGATGCACCACCAATAGAAGGAATAACACAATCCCGTTAACAATATATTTCCTGTCTGGTTTCACGGGACCTAACACGGGTTTCGCATTTCTCTCTTCCGAAACACGTATCTCACTCGACGTCCCTGCCCTTTTACCGTTGCCTTGTCGGCCATTTTCTTCCTCGCGCCGCTCCCCCACTACACCTCGTACACATTGCCAAATAGCAGATTCTTTCTTCCGTTTTCCTTTAGCTACCCGCTAGATGGAATCATGTCACCGTCTCTGTCACGGTGGTAAAGATTTTCATCTCTTATTTAAAGAGCTGGGAATCAAGATACGTCGCCAAAAGAAAAATGAACGCTGACAAAATATATAGAACATTATTTTAATGTATAGAAATAAGTATACGAGTATCATCCTTGTACTAAACATATTGATGATAATGCATATTTGTAAAATCTTATTTGTGTATATTACTGTATATTTCTTTTTATAAGCCTAATTATAACTAGAACTTCATTGTTTACGAAAGTATATCATTATGCTATTGTACAGAAATATAACGAAAATGTATATATAAATATGGATTAACTTTGTAAAATGCCTTGTCTTTTATTTTATTAAACACACATGTTTGTACAAGTTCTGTACATTTATAAAATTAGAAGTAAAGTGAGAACATTTACATATTTCATTCTCTCCATTATATATACATATTATTATGTATAACGCGCGAATCCCAGCAACATTGCCTGCACTATATCTCCTGGTTGCATTACAGTTTTGTGCGGTGTACTTGCTGGTAATATTAACAATGCATTTGCGTCTTTGCAGCTAAGCAATTTACTGCTAATCTGATTTCCAGTACTATAAGCTAGCGGCAATGTATCTGTCTCTGTCCATTTTAAAATTGCTCGTGCATACTCGGGTCGTGGATCCAAATTATACGACGACATAACCTATCGCCCAAACGCACGTTAAACATTATACACGTTTACTCACTTAAAATATCGAAAATCGATTACGTACTTTCGTTCTCACAATTGTTGGTACCGAGTTGTCCTTGCAAATTTGCTTTAGCAAAGGCAATGCAAACAAATTCATTGTAACTGTTGCAGAAACGGGATTACCTGGTAAACATAAGAAATACTTGTTTCTACCGTGAAACTCGCATGATGCAAAAGTGGTTGGCTTCCCAGGTTTCATGTTCACACGGCCTAAATGTACGCATATTTATTATTAGCTTTCGTTTAAACATTTGCAGAAACTGTGATTATATCGTTTCAATCGGTGTTACCGAAGTGTATTGTTGCATTGAAATAATGTTGCAAGATTGGTTTCAACATATCCCGATCACCCATTGACACAGAACCTGACGTTATAAGTACGTCCACCTGTCTTAAAGCATCTGTAATCTTGCGCATCATAATGGTTTCGCTGTAGCAGTACATAACAATTAGATATCAATATCCTATATACATCATCGCATGTAAAATAGTTGTGTAAATATATTTACTCATCTACTGCAATACCCATATCTATAGGGTCAAAGCCATTTTCCTTTAACATTGACATTAATGTCACTTTATTGCTATCGTAAATGTGACCTGGTATTAAAGGTGTTCCGGGGCATTGCAATTCGTCTCCTGTAGACAGTATCCCAATGTTTGGAAGATTAGTAAGTAGTAATTTTTTGTAACCACATGCTGCAGCAAGGCCTAATTCTATTGCTCCAAGTTTTGTTCCAGTCTGTATGATTAACTCGCCTTTTTTTATATCAGAACCAATTGGTCTTAAGTAAATAAAAAAAGAAATAAATATGATGTTTTAACTGTTATCATATTATGAAACAGACATAAGATACCTTATGTCTTGCCCAGATTTTACTTCCGACATAATTTCAATTTCCATTTCTTCCGTATTATCCGTGGTACTTTTTATTACCTTAGTATCTTCAACTTGAACAACAGCTGTAGCGTCTGTAAATTAAATATGGTAAATTTGGTACGTTAAATTACTTTAATTACGTATTCCTCCAAGTATGCGTGTATTAAACGTACCATCTGGAATTGGAGCACCCGTATTTACTCTTACACACGTGCCTCGTTCAAGTTTAATTGCACTGGCCTACGAATTCACAAACATGAAATCTTATAATTTTTATATCTGCATATGTGCTTATTTGTAAGTTATAAGATATTGCTTACCGTGTCCCCTGCTTTTATACCACTCAATACTTTCCTCTTGCCCTTTCCATCAGATGCTAATACTGCGTAGCCATCTTTAATTGATGCTCGAAACGGTGGCAAGTCATACATAGAATGTAGATCGCAGTCTAATATTCTACCATGAGCCCCTTCTAAATTCTCCTCTGAATGTGATAAGACAGTTAATGGTTTTGTATGCTTTTGTATTAATTGTAAAGCTTCCTCCACAGAGACCATTGGATATGGTGATTGTCTGTTACGTTGAACTACGTTCCCCAAACACGACTACAAAAAGAGGAAGCTACAGTCAGGCCTTCTCTTTGCCATCCTTTTCTTTTAAGTAACAGGTTTTTCTTCTAACCCATGAACGCAACGACCAAAATAAAATCTCACCGTAGTTTTGTTTTCAGATAAAGTAGTTTTTGGCACGATATCATTTTGTACACTTCTGTGTGTATCTTCTATGTTCTTCACATTATCTCTAAGTAAATCTACAGCGTGCTGTATAACAGGAGCGACAACACTTAAGCATTCCTTCGCAGCTTTTGGTGAGCCCGGCAAATTAATAATCAATGTTTTCTCTCTTATTCCACATACAGCTCTTAATAACACATATTGAAAAATTGTTAATAACAAAAGCGAAATTTATGAACAAGTCAAAAATGAAATTTCTAATTATTGTTTTAAGCAACCTCTATATTTCCTGTTACGCTAACAAATCATTCAAAACAAGATTTCATCAATTTAACAGGAGGAACTAACAATATTATGAAATACAATAAAATTGCAATTTCATTAAAAATAGCTAATGGTGTTTTAAATATAATTTCTTTCAGTTACTGATGTTTCGCAGTTGATTTCCTTGAACTATTCACGTTTATATTTGTTTTTCAATTATCGTTCAGCTGAACACCTAAAAGGCAGGCTAACTATGTTAGCCAGCTAACACCCAACTAAATGGGTGTTAAATAGAATCTCTAAAACACTGTACCTAGATAACATAGCCTTTGGAGTGATGTTCAAGCTTGATATCAATATAGCTGCAGCTATGCCGGGAGCCTCTTTCCGAATAACTTCTTTGGTCGCCTCAGGAGTTACATCCCTTTTAGAGAAGCCTGTGCCGCCAATTGTTAAGATAACATCTACTTCTCTGTTATCGCTCCAAGAAGTTAAATATGTCTATATGCAAGCGGTAAATATATGTGAAATGCTAATGAGAATTTTTGTCCTTATAAGGGTAATAATATATAGAAATATGGTTGATTAAAAAATGATGTTCGAGTTATATATTTGAATGCGAAATTCTATGTAATAAGTAACTACCTTTATCACATATTTTTCATCCGGAACAGTATATTTACAATATACGTCAGCTGTGAAATGTTTCCCAATTTCGGATTCTTTATCAGTGATACATTTTTCCAATTCAAGCCCACTATGGTCCTCTTTTTCACCTTTGGAGCAACTGTCGCTAACTAAAAGTAGAGATTAAAGTTTTGTTATCGAAAATATGTCCCGTTCAAGTTAACGAAAAAATAATTTGTATACAAGGAGGTGTTTTATTAACAGTAAATAAATATCTAGATAGACTGTAATATAATTAATCGTGCTGTAAAATATTTACCTATCAATAATGCAAACCGTATTGTATCCATGTTTTTTTTATAAGTACTTAGGCATAGATAAAAAAGTAATTGTACGTTCGATAATGCTGAAATTATGAATAATCATTAATAAATAAAACAGTAGAAAAATGACAAAAAATGAAAGACGATTATATAATCATTTTGCTGTTCGTATAATTATAGTACAAAATGAATATATTTACAACTTCTGTTTGAAGGGAAGTTACAGTATTGTACTTTCCAGTGTTACCAATCGTGGTTTTTCTCGTGATAACATAGCGCATGCCTGGTTGCAAAATGCACACCCACGCAAATGCATTATGTTCAGCATTGTTAATGCTAGACACGAACCAAACTATGAACAATCATTGCTTACGAAAACAAGGAATAAAATGTAGAAGATATGGGGAGAAATATATTTAATTATTTGTCGACTGTGCGAATGCAAATGTATACTTCTGTGTAATAAATAAACAAACAGCGGCAACAGTTTTCGGTATAACGGTATTCATGTACTCTAACTTGAGCAGAGAAAAATATTATTTATGTTACCAATATATCTATATACAAGATTATTAAATTTGCGTATTATTGTTAATAAACTGTATTAAGAAAAAAATTAACGCACAACGTTACATTCATTTTCCTTGTACAGGGATACAAAATATTAATTTATTTCACGCTTTTGACTGAGATAGTAACTGCGCATGCGCAAAAGCAATTATCCACTTCGTATTCTAATACACACATTCAGTTGCCGCCGTTGCCATCGCGTGGTACAGTTGCGTACAAACTGTATTGTTTATATATGCAAGTCTATCAAACGTATTCCACGTACAGAATCTAGCAGTTTATAGTTTAGTTCAGCCAACAAGTTGGCACCTTGGTTGCACAGTGCAGTTGTGAACATAGGAAGGGGAAGTTAAAAGCAGAGTGAATCGAATATTACGTACGAAGAAGTTACTCCGGCGGCAGTACAACTGGAGGTGTGTCAGAAACGAGGTATTTGAAGATTTAACGTTGTGCGTCAGTTCGTGAAGTATTTTTCTGCGATAGAACTTCTTTTCGTAGACATCGCGGGGAATCTTGTTAACTCTAGGTAACGTTTTGATGGTTACATTACATTTATACAGAAATTGAATTAACGCGTAAGAAAGTAGCGTTCTATTATTAGGGACTAAGTAGATTATTTTGGCCTACTTTGCGTGTAAAAATCCAAGATGGGAGGCACGACCACACACACCCTCTGATACAACCAATCAGAACGCAGGTTTCAGTTCTTAAGGCTAATAACCTCTGACTTCCATTTTATTTATACATAGGAGACAAAATAGCGCGTATACACCTTTGTCTAACAAAAGGTGACCATCATGATTACTATGCGTTACACAACGCAATGTAACAGAGTACGTTCCAAATGTTAGCTTTCGTTTCATACAACTTTCAACTTAATATACGGTGTAACTTGTAATTAATAGATCACGTTAAATACCTTTCGCTAAATATAATATAATTGCAACCTTTCCTACATGCAAACGATAAATCGGAACTCGCAATTCTATACTAATAAGTTGATTGAAAATACTTTTTAGAAAGTATTAGATTATTATTTCGGTACGCCATATGGAATACTGTAAAATATTTTATTTACTTATTGTAGTGTTCTTGTTGTTTAAATTTCCATTATTTTTTCATTTACACATTTTATTTATGTCGTATAATACTTTCCATGTTACAACATTTCATTCGTTATCATTGACACGAATGCTACTTGTTTCGTTTATTACGAATATCTTCTTAGTTATCTATTATTAATTCTTTATCAGAGTATCAAAGATACTCATTTATTTCAAGTAGTTTCAATCATAAACTTGTTTGTTGTATGAATAACTGTTAAAAAAGGGTTTCTCTCTTATTGTAATCTTACGTTGGCCCACCTCAGTATGCAATAAATAGCATATTCTTTTCGAATGCTCAATATTATAAAAAAAAAATTCAATTACTTGGCAGTATATGTAAAATAAGAATAGCTGATTTATATATATATTTTGTGGCATTAAAATGTTCTATTCGTGAATACAATTACTGTGTTCACAATTATTTTCGATTTACTAGTCTTCTAATGAAAAATATTCGGAAAAATGCATCAAGAATTTTTGTTTACACCGAAGTGAATGTATCGCGTAATATAATTAAATACAGGGTTCCACATATACTATAGATACCTTGACCCGATTTTTCCGGCTTTCATATAATCTGCTATTTTTTATTCTTGTTTTACTACGACTTATATCAAAATAAGTTTCGTATGGAATGATGAAGGAAATATATAGTTTGTTCAATTGCGACATCGGTAATCGCTATCGATACGGTCTTCGTTAGAAATACTTGGTAAACAAAAAGTGCGTATTTATTTTCCGATACAGTTACAGTAGTTATTATTACATACTATCTTATATGATTCAATTGAAACTAATTCAAATTAATGATACTGGATGTTTGTTTCCTTTTTTTCCCATTTATTGTTGCTATTAAAAAATGTCGAAATACTTATAATATTAACGTTAGAGTAGCTTTGATACGAGTGCATACAATAGTAGATATATAACTTATTAAATTTGTTATTAATTCTAACTGTTGATGATACTGTTACATTTACGTGTATGGTTCTATTTCATACGAAAACTGCACTTCACATCAGTGAATCAAATGTTTTCATTATCACAATTAACATGTTGACCTATGCACCCGGAATATATTTATGCTTAATAGTCCATTAATTTGAATACATTCTTATGCAAAGTATGTAGACTGGTTTGAACGTTATTTCACCAAATATGTATATTAAATTATTCTTTGGCTTTAATGTCCTAAATACTTACGGCGCGAATGATATAACGCATAAAATAAATGAACTATTAAAAATGCTCTACTTCTTACGAAAAGAAAAACCAATTGTAGAGTTTAATATATTGCACTAATGTCCAAAGTAATGAAGTGAAAAAAACTTTTCTTTAGAGCACCTTTATTTGTTAAAATATGGTATACAGAATGTCTCTGTTGAAGGAGACCATCTAAATATCTCGTTTGTTTTTAACGACATGAGAAATGTTCATTCATGGTATAATTTCATTGGCATCGGAGTAGGAATACAATGGAAGAGAAATTATTCTTTTATCGTCATTTTCCCGCATTTTTAGAGGGTCACCGATCTTTTTTGGCGAGCAAAACATACTTTTTTTTATCGTATCTGATATCCATGGCCAACGATACACAATGTTTGCCGAGCTGTCCACGGATGACTCAAGAAAATTTCCAAATTGTTGGGTTAGACGTAATTGACGTACATTTTGGCTAGCACGTCGACCCAGTTTGACGTCATTAAGCATTTTGTTTTTGAGGAAACGTAAAAGAATATATTTACCGATATGGGCCTACCTTTCCACAAGGCACAGTGCATCGCATAACATTTAATACATTTTGGAACAAATTGTATACAAATTGGAACCTTTAATACATAAAAAAAATGGATAACATAAACAGCAGGGTTCACATATATTATCTCAACACTGTCTTACAATTTTATAACATATGTACTTGGTATTCAAGGATATCTGGAAATTATAATTCAGTCATACTTTTGTGCGTTTTTTTACTATTACAAGATGCAATAGAAGAAGTACATGCATTGTTGCAAAAGATATCGGTGACTTTAAAGAAAAAAATACGGGAAAAATGACGGAAATAAAAATTTGTTTCCCATTGTATTCCTCCTTCGAACGCATTGAAAATGTGCTATGAACATTCTTCAAGTCATTAAAACCAAAGGAGATACGAGGTTGACCTCCTCAGTGATCTTCGACTAATGAAGGTCAATAAAAAATGTACATATTATCTATTGTACAATGAATGTTTGAAATTAATAAATACTATGGCATGACCTTAATTATGCTATTCACAATAATTCATGATAATAGAAAGGAACGACGTCTCCTCAATTTAAAAAATGACATTGTTATGAAAACATAAATTATAGGCGATATCGGTGGTATAAGTTTATATACAATTATTGTAGTACGATTATTATGAAAACGTATCAAGGTAGAACGATAAAGTTACGAATGTGATTCACGGAATACCGCATTAGACAGATACACCTATAAATATTAATTGTTGGACTTTAAAGTAGAGCAATTATCTTTTAACTTTGGAATACTGCAAACTATGCCAAGGTTATCTTACTTAATCTGCCATATATATATACAGAGTGTTCCCACTTTCAGTCGACAATGTTTTCTCACCAATAGTAGTATGTACATATATCTTTTAAATGGGTTTGCAAGATAAACAGATGAGAGGATGATGTTTTACTATTTTTCCTATAAAACGTGGGGTTATAGAAATATTTTGTGCGTATAATAGATTTCACGTGATGACGATGATTAGAATTTACTTTAATTGATAACAATAATTTTGTTGTATATCAAATAAAACCAGCTGCTTAGACGAAATGTGCAATATTTTTTTGTTTAAAAAAAAAGTTTGACTCCCATTTACCACAATACACGGTGACAAATATTGCAGTCTACTAGAAATGCATATAGAACTGATAAGTTGCAACGAAATGCAACACGTTGTCCACTGATAAGTGAAACTGCTGGTTTTATTAGTAATCAATGAATATGTTTTTGATTCATTTTGGTAATCAGGTCAACGAACTGATTGATAATAAAGGTTCAGAGAAATATTATCTTATCCATTAAATTCGGAAGCATTGAACAGCTATTATTTGGAATGTATCTACATATACATACTCGTATTCTTGTCGATCAAAATAAACATGTCTGCTATTATTATCGAACGAATCTAAATTCAATAATATGCTGGATTATAAGTCATTTATTAATTTATTTGATCAAACTATATTAAACTGAAGACGAAGGATTGTTGGTTGCATCAAAAATTTTGAAATAATAATTTTTTCAATTAACACACAATATCTGAAAAAGTTTATAAGAATTTTCTATAATCTATTGTTCTATATCAGCTATGATAAATTTACCTATATTGAATTGATCAAAATGGTTGCTAATTAAGAACCATTGCAATGTTCATAGTAACTAACTGGATACAACAAACCTGTTGCAAATATTTCGTTTTATTGTATGGTAATAATTATTACTGTGTATATAAACGTTGCAATATTGATGCATGTTTAACGAGTTCCACGTCACCCGATGAATCGCCGATGGCCTTTGATATTTAGGTATCAAAAGTAAATGTCTCATTGAAAACATGACGATGTCTTACACTTCAACAATTTGTCGATCATTTTTAGTGTCGTTTAAAATCATCATATTTCGTGTTATCATAGAGTATAGTGCAAAATGCTGATCTTTGTTTTAATCTAATTAAACATGTAAAAATTGTTTTGAAAATTCAGTTTCATTGCTGTAAAAAAAATGTCGATTTCCGAAAAATATTTGCTTCGAACTTATATGATTTGGTCTTCTGCATTCAATATCGTTGTTTATTGCATCTAAGGAATTTGATATAATTAGAGCCATTTACAGTTAATCATAATAAGTAACAACGATCCTGACGAGCAAGTATCATTTGTTGTGTGTCAATTTCTTGAGCAACAGAATTGATCTTACGGTTCATTTGTGTGTACAGCATTCAAATATAACGCGAAATTTTTGTCATTAAACGTTATGAAATAATATATATAACTATTATCTATTAAAATTGTTTTAATTCCCACGTAAACACATAAATTAAAATAATTATTTGCAGTGTCATTATTATCAATGAATCATCAAGCAGTAAACAAAAGTAGCAGTACAAAAAGTAGTTGCATATATTAACCCTTATGTTAGCAACCAAAATGGAGTAGAAGCTCGAAGCTTAGTTATCTAAATTATTTTGCATAAATTTGTTTTCACAAAACGTGAGTTGACGTGAAATTGTTTAAAGAGTCGAGATCTAGAGCTGTTTTGTGATATTTTATCAAGAACATACAAAACTTATTCAAGCAAATATAGGAATGGGTACCCGGGTACCCGGTTGTTAACATAAGTGTTAAATAGTTTAGACTGGGTGAAATTATTGGAATCACATCTAACGTAGTACCATCATACTGAAATTGAGCAAACAACATGCACTTATTCTAGGTGAAACCGATGCAATTAGAAGTTTTCCTGTTTACGAACTGAAAATATTTTTCTTTCAGATAACCGTTAAGTCATGAATTATTTTAAATCGATTTTTTATGAAACAATTCGGGACATTTTCTTAATTAAGCTTCATTAAATACATACATAACAAAGTTTAAAAGTATTTCAGAAAAGACTTGAATGTAAAAATAATGAATAAAATATATTTCCTCCAAATTTATTTACGAATTATTTAAAATACAATCGTAAAAACTCTATATACGTAAAAAGAATTTCCACTGAAAATTTTTGGAAGCTTTATTTCAGTCAGAAAATTTATACAAATCAACAAATACAAGGTTTTAATATATTTACGATAAAGTTTAGTATACATTCGGCAATACCACAAATACGTAATGTATTAAATATGTATATAAATTAAGTATACGAATGCAAATCGTTTAGATGATAAAACAGGCAATAAATATGTATTTACATGAGATACTCATCTTTTACTTCCCATTAATTTATTCTATTCAAGGAGTACTTAGTATTCTGTAAAAACATGATTAATGAACTAGGAATATTAATATTATTGGTCTTCGAATTGTAGATATGTATGTGCACCATAATATGGTGAGAACGAGATTGTAGAGCAGTAGGAAATGAGCTAGTTGACCTTACTTAAGTAGCCACAATTGCAGTGCACATACATCAATACGTGAATGCTCTCTATCCCCTATTGTAAATGAGAATTCCAAATTGTAATAGTATTGTAATAGTAGCCGTGATGTAATCACATACAAATATAATTTACTTATTGACACAAACGTAGGCAATCAACATCTTCAGTCATTAAACTGTAATTAGAGTGAAATTTGATTTCTCACTTGCTATCAATAATTGCATCGTAGTAATGAACGCATGGGTCTCATAAAAATGTATTTACGAGATATGTACATACTACGATACGTATAATCACTTTCATAACGTTGTTTTGTCTACACTCATTACATTATCGTAACGTACGTAATACTTATGTGCGTATTTTTGGTACAATGGAGTGCAATAATGATTACAATGCAATTAGTAAACAATATTTACGTTATATACAAAGTATGAGTACCTTATTGGCTCTTTCGATTAATCTACTAAAAAGAAAATGAATTATTTGCGAATCATCATGTTGTATCGAATACGTAAATACTTTATTCATAGAAATCAGTGACCCTTTATAAGGAAATCATTTTCATTAAAAAAAGTTAACATGTTTTGATATACGTATATATATGTATATGTATACTTGCTTCAACAGTAATATATTACAAAGAAAATATTAACTACATCTTATTTAACGGCATTTATTTCTAATATGTCGTCTATACGTCATTCGATAACGTCATTTGCATTTATGCAGTATTAAGTGCTGTTTGTTGATCGTTTCACAATCAGAGAATGCGCTATGCTCGATGCATCCAAGTATGCATCTTTTTTAATCTTTCCATATGATTCTGGCCCAGTCTTATATTAAAGCGCTGGCTACAAGGAAATATAATTATTTATGTAAATCTGGTTTTTCACGGTAAACATGAAAGGGGCCATGATTATTTACTTCTTCGTTTGAGCCACTGAAGCACGCATTGCTATCGCTACGTTGTACGACTGAGTAATTAAATTGTTAGTCGGTTCGTAATAGATTTTGTTGTCTCAGGATAGACATACGATATGAGAATGAGCTTAGAATGTGCAGTGAGATCAAGTAATTGTTTGCTAAAATTGTAGCCACTCTTCCAGCCAGACGAACGTCGTTCAAAGTCCAAGGTTATATAACTGAGGCATACAAGTCGTAATCGTTTCCATGTGAAAGTGTACACATGCATACACGATAATTTCCTACCTCCTTTTTTTCTATGAGAATGGAGCGCATTTATCGTATTCGATCTGAAATTGGAAACAATTGAAAATAATGTGGCTATTGTCTCTGATTACTGTATTATATCCTTACGTTAGGATGTTGTAGTTCTGTTTAACGGGATTGCTTTATCGATTGAACCAAATGATTGTAATCCTCCCGCGTTATGTATGCTTGGATTTTAAGAAAAAATGAATTTACATTACACTTGTTTAAATTAAATATTCTTCTGCGATTCTTTACAAGATTTTTTTTATTAAAAACTTGCGGAGAAATAACATTTTTCCCGCCGCGTAAAAATTCGCATACGGGGGAAGCATTGAAAAATTCATATTTTCTATGCAATATATTAAAATTCGAATTACACTCGATCGTTTTACTTATCATTATACATTTTTTAAATGCTATACCACCTTATATGTATATTGTCCTACTAAATAGATCATTTTTATTATTTCAATTTACTCATTTCAGGTTTTTAGTTCCTTGCAGATGCCATGGCAGAAGCACACTCAGCTGTAGCATTTAGTTTCTCTATTACTCATGAAGGGTGGGATGTCAATTTTGACAGAGAAGTTCTAAATTTGGTATGGCAGTCGGGCATCCGTTCATACAAAAAACGATTCTTTAGATTCGTCGTAAGTAAATATAAATGTAAAATTACAATGTCATTCTTGGATTAACATTAACAAGATGATTCAAATTATTTTAGAACAATCTCAGAAGCGGCGTGTATCCGGCTTCCTTAGAGAGCCTATGGTTTACTATTGCTGTAGTCACTGCGATACATTTTGCAGGGTACAAAGTACCTTATGACCTTGTTGGGAAAGCTGCACCATATATTTCAGGGTATGCTGAGTTATATTTTTTGCCATTAGTAAAATTCTTATGCGACTTTTCATTACAGGGTGATTCACTCGCTGGTGGCCGCAAAAACAGTGCCGCCAGATAAGTTGTTACGATAAATCCACGTCGGTATATTTGGACCCCAGAGTAAGAAAATATTTAAGCCACACTTATCCAACTATAGAGAAGGCTCAAAGATGCAAAAACCTTGTAACACGATACAGATTTAATATAATTTTCACGCCATTTATATTAAAAGCTAAACAAATTCGGAACGAAATAATTGTTGTCATCGGAGATCGTGCTAAAGTTGCTACGGGAAACGTAAAATGTAATTTTTCGAAGAAAGTGGACTTTAATACACTCTTGCTCTGGAACCCAGATCCCGTGTTTAGCGGCACTGCCTTTGCGTTCATTAGCAAACAGATCGCCCTGTATAATATTTTTCTGTAAGTGTAAACTGTTAACACTTAATGCTATTAATGCTATTAATTTAATTTTGCTTCCATTGCATAAGATCTTCGGTCCTGGCGCACTTGGCAGGATCCATTGTTGTTGGCCTCGTCTTATGGCTAATTGTGATATACGTAGTTCGATACACGTTAAAACTATTACTTATATACAAAGGATGGATGTATGAATCAAGAGAGAGGGGGTCTAGTGTATCAAGACTTACTAAGATATGGTTTACGTTAGTGAAATTGTTCTTTGGGTGGCACAAGCCGATGCTGTATAGTTTCCAAGGATCGTTACCCCGACTTCCGTTGCCGCCAGTGGAAGATACAATGAGGCGGGTTAGATTATAGTCCTATACCTTATAATCCTACGATTAAAAGCAGTAGCCAGCTTCTGAAGCAGCTCACTATGTTGTATTCTTTCTTTTTTCATTACTGTATTAAAATCATCACGGTAGCGACTAATATTAATATTAATCAGATAAATGGCTTTTAAACAGTACCTACGAAGTGTTCGACCACTGCTTGACGATCAAAATTATTCTCGAATGGAGACGTTAGCCACCGAGTTCCAAAAGGGAATTGGATTAAAACTACAGCGTTATTTAATACTGAAATCTTGGTGGGCGACCAACTATGTGTCCGATTGGTGGGAGGAATACGTCTATCTACGTGGCAGATCACCTATTATGGTGAACTCGAACTTCTATGGTATCGATGCAATTCTTATGTGTCCCACTAATGTCCAAGCTGCACGCGCCGCAAATGTTATTTACTCGTGTCTGCAGTACAGGCGACTGATCGAACGACAAGAATTGGAACCGGTCAGTATAATATGATGTATAAATAAAATATATTTTGCATTTAGTACGTATTCAACAAATTGGTAATTAACACTATAGACGCTAAATAGTAATTGAAATTTTGCAGTTATCATTGTACGGGATAAAAATCGTACATATTATTTTAAATGTGATACACCTTATTGATAGATATAAACGCATTGTTAATCATTAAATAAAAATTATAAATTTTTAGATATTAATTCAAGGGCTGGTACCTCTCTGTTCGTGGCAGTACGAAAGATTATTCAATACTACCAGAGTACCAGGGCGTGAAACAGATAAAATTGTTCATTATCAAGATTCGAAACACATTGTTGTGTATCACAGTGGAAGATACTATAAGGTTCTGATTTATCATAAAAACAGAATACTTCAGCCATGTGAAATCGAAATGTAAGCACATTTTTATGCCGTTTTATCTTCTCGTATTTATAAGCATGTTTTGACGTACACTCTGATTTCTCTTCTGATAACCAGAAGTATGAGATAATTTTCTCGGGAATGGAACTTCCTGCATGTTTATTTATTTTCTCGATGACGTGTATGGCGAAGTTGGTGTTATTAGAATTGGGCTGAGCTACATATTTTTTAAACTGCAAATCTATTCTTTTTATAGTTCAATATTTGTTAAACAATTTTTTATTTATACTACATTTCAATCTTTCGCACTATGAAACTATTAGTTCTGTAGGAAAGTTTTGTTGCTTCTTTGTGTATGATTTCGAGCGCATTCCTAATTATTATCAAAGAGTCCTGAGATTTTCCCGATTCATAATAGGGAATGACGCTATAAAAACGTCACAAATTGTTGAAAAAGAGGATGAATCAGTAATACTTATAAAGAATATCGTCCACGATTGGATAAGTTAAGCAGTTCTGTTAACGAAAATCAACAAGTATTTTGCAACAGAGAAGGCGTTGAAAAGGAATTGAATGGTATTAACGGTTCGATTCGCAGAACAAAGCAAATGCCATGATTCGAGGTGAGAAATGGTTCAATTATCACATTTTCTAGACTTGAACCATTCATGAGTGATCGCGGAGCGCATTTGTCCCTTGATTAGTTAATTGAAGTGAAATTCTGCTGTACGAAATAAGCCGAAAAAAATAAATGGGACAAAATGCGAGCACTCGCATACCATAAGGGAGTCAGTGCGTAGGCGTCAGAACTTTCCTACAAAACGAAACTAATCAAGCAACTTCAAGGGTGGAAAATTGTGAATAATTTAATGATAAATGATTTTCATACAGATCGTCGCTACTGAAGACTACAGTTCCTAATTGTCTTCACTTCTCTTTTTTTATCAACATATTAGATTATTCATATATTCTATTTACGAGAATATTTATGGTATAATTATGACAGATTAAGTATTACGAACTATGTACTTCTATTATATTAGAACATTAACTATTACGTAGTAATGGGAAAACATGATAGAAATAATTCTTCTATGAATTTGTAATCAAACAATGTGTATGACAACGTAATAAATCGTATAACTTTCAGGCAAATTCAACAAATCCTAGATGATAAATCACAGCCAGCAGAAGGTGAAGAAAGATTGGCTGCTTTAACAGCTGGCGAACGAACTGAATGGGCAAAGGCCAGGGAAGAATTTTTCTCGAAAGGAGTAAACAAAGCGTCTTTAGATCTCATTGAAAAATCTGCCTTTGTAGTAGCATTGGATGATGTACCATATATATATGATCCGGTAAGTGATATTAAAATTGATTTAAACTATATTCTCATGCATACGGATCGTTTATCATCTCTGTATGTTGAGCGCAGGAACAGCCAGATAAATTAGATCAATATGGTCGAACTCTGTTGCATGGCAAAGGATACGATAGATGGTTCGATAAATCGTTTACATTGTGTATAGGCAGTAATGGAAGGGTATGTAATATTTTTGCGAATATTATATTTTTTCTAATTCTACGTGATTTATCGCATTAATGAACATTAATCGCACCTTGCAGACTGGTTTCAACGCGGAACACTCGTGGTAAGTTTATATATTACAAAATTAAGAAAACAGATGAAGATAGATTGCTTAAACAGATAATATATAAGGCAAGAAGATGGTCGGAAAACAGGTATTATGCAATTGAGAAAGAAAATAGTACGGTACTATACGTTCAACAATTTTGCATGCGTTATGAATATTAGAAGACAGTTCTATTAATCTGATATAAACTAGATATCTCCTTTAATACGAACTAAATCTACGTCACCAGTACGTGGAACATCTTTATTGAATTAAATTTGCATAGCATTTTTCGGTATAAATGATGTATGTACGAAAAACACAAAGAATTAACGAGATTTTATTATTGCCATTATATCTTAAACTGAAAATATTTATATATAAATTACTGGTATTCAAATCAATACATAAAGAGTGTAATGAGCAGGGCAGATGCAGCGGTGATGTCACATTTGTGGGAGTACGTGATATCTCAGGAAAACAACAACGGAGTGTAAGAATTTAATGTTACAGCTCTCATGGTGTTTTTCTTCACTGTTCTTCTGCTTGGTCTGCCGGCTCTATCTTCCCGTTAATAGTTAATTCTAGTGCATTAACTGTTATTGTAAGAATATGTTAGAACCTTCAAAGAATTTATGCATATTTCGAAGGCTGGCTTGTTAGTTAAAAATATGCTTAGTCTTGGACAATAAAACATCGGCGCCGTTTTAGCATGATGCAAGTACATGAATTATACATTTAAACGCTACGTAAATTGAGCTAATTGTAAGCCTACAATTATAGTTTTCCATTTTTGGTATCATTGATTTTTATGATACTTCCTATCACTGAATGCTATACAAAAAATTATATTTCCTTTTTTACAAATGGATAATCATTTACTTGCATTGGTATTTTGCATACTTTTCGCAAACAAATGGCATGCACTTTTGAAGGTGTAAGAATTTCTACCATCTCTTTGTTTTATCTATATTTCTACTAGTGGTGATTTTACTCATTGGTAGAATTGCTACATTTTGTGTCACAATAACAATTTCAATAATGTTTTTACAATATGCTTATTAGGGCGGATGCACCTATTATGGGATCTCTATGGGAATATGTTATCGGTAATGAGGTGGCAATGGGGTAATGTTTTTCTTATATTTCTTCCTTTTCAATCATTACACATTTCCTTTTCTATGTTTATTCTTTATATTTAAAACTAACTTGTGTATAACAAATACTATTTTTTCCTTTTCTCTTTAATTGACATTTGTATACATATAGTGTATTAATAGATCGAAAGGACTGAAATTTTCATTTTATTTCACCTTATAAGAAGAGACCCTTTGATACCATTCAATTTGCCTACTTGCTCTTCATTTTTGTCTAACTTTGTCTAATCGTAACTGCTAAACGCAACAAAGATATTAATTAGTTACATTATACGCACTTCATACGTTAATAGTCGTGTTCCATAAGAAATAAGAAATATTCATTAGACGATTATGTTTATTGCATTTAATATAATTACAGTTTTCATTGCAATCATTGTTTGACGTTTCCGTGTTCGTAATGTGATTATGTAATTTTTTTTAATATGTACTGTAAAATACATCATAGCTCAATTATAGATATAACGATGATGGACGTAACATGGGCCAACCAGAATTCACACCCCCATCTCCTACTCGACTACAATGGGACTTAAATTCGAACTGCATAGCTGCAATCGAAGAATCAAATCAGGTAATATTTAACGAATTAAATTTCGAGATATTAGCAAAAATTAATTTCTAATATTAATAATAATTCAGGAACGAATTGCTAGGTGCAATAATTCTGATATCGCAATATAAAATAAAATTTACTCCAAATGATGAAAATTGTAATGAAAAATATTTACCACTCGTTTTGTGCTCCATAAAAATAGTCACACTAAAGAAATTTTTAATTCTCAGGTTGCGCAAAACCTTCTGAATGACGTTGAACTACGTATTTATGTACACGATGCATATGGAAAAGGCTTCATGAAAATTAATTCTATGTCCCCGGATGCATATCTCCAAATGGCCTTACAATTGGCATATTATCGTGATTCTGGTAAATTCAATTTAACTTACGAAGCTTCAATGACTAGACTGTTTCGAGAAGGTAGAACTGAAACGGTGAGACCTTGCACAATTGAGTCTACAGAATGGGTAAAAGGAATGGAGGATAAAAATGCATCTGTAAGTTGAATATTAGTAAACAATATTTGCCATAATACATAAAATAATTGTGTATTACCGTCTACTTCGTTTCTCATATTTTTCGCGAATATTAGAACTAAGTTATTCTGATTGTATTAGTATCGAACGATTGTATCGTTGACGTTATTTTCATTTCTATCGCAGGTAGATCATAAGTATAAATTATTGGTGGCAGCAGCGAAGCAACATCAAAAGGGTTACCAAGATGCTATGTGTGGCAGAGGAATAGACAGACATCTATTTTGTTTGTATGTAGTATCGAAATATCTAGAAGTGGACTCCCCCTTCTTGAAGGTAGTGTTTCTTAAAATCCTAAATATAATCGCACGATGTCTTTAGAGGTACGATACAAAAGAATCATGATTCCTTTTAGGAAGTTTTGAGCGAACCATGGAAGTTATCCACTTCGCAAACACCACACGGTCAAACCTCATTGATAAACTTGAAAAAGCATCCGAATTGCATTTCTGCGGGAGGCGGTTTTGGTCCCGTAGCTGATGACGGTTACGGTGTGTCTTACATTATTGCTGGAGAAGATTTGCTCTTCTTCCATATTTCGTGCAAACGAAGTTCCCCGCAAACAGTAAGCATATGCACAATTATAAAATAATTAATTATATGTATATATTTATTGGTACCTGTAAATCTTTTACCATTGTGATTGTTATTAGAATGCTGCCAGATTCGCGAAGCAAATAGAAAGAGCATTGGACGACATGAAAAACATGTTTCTTGAGAAGAAGAAACTGGAAGCGCAAAAAAATGGTTCTATGTAATCACTTCCCGGAAAGGGAGAGTAAGCAGTTAGACTGAAAACTTGTGGCTTCTAAGTAATTCCTCTTTCAAATTTTCGGAAATTATCTCTTCATATAGCTGATAATGCATCTTTCGTATTATCGTAGAAGGAAACCACTTAAACGTGAAACTATACAGAAGTACAAATTAAAGAAAATATAAGCGGAAATCAATCGAGACACAAAACAGTCCTACTACATTGTATAGAATATTAAAGTAACTTTGTAAATTAAGCGATAATATTACGTAACTATTTAATGTGGCATACGTGAAATTAAAAAAAAAGCACACAGTTCAAGAATACTTATTTTTATAAGAAATATTGGAGGGAAATATTTGTAGATAAGGAAAAAGGTGTCAATTACATTGCCGGTTATGAAATTCTATGACGAAACATTTAGAAAAATATTTGAAGCACATTGTTATTTTAATATTTTACGCTCTCAGGTTATTTCTTCCAGTTTAGATTACCTTAGAACCTATTATAAATCGAGGGTGTAAGTTTTAGAACACGGAACGATCGAGGAGGAGTTAAGCTAAGAACATAGCAATTATTAAGGTTGATATGAAAGGAAGTTTTTAAAGACATTGTTATTGACATAGCAAATGTTTTCATTTAATGCCTAGTGAGTGTAGTACTGATTATTACATATTTTCAACATCTTAGTCTTTCTACAAACTTGGAAAAGTGAACTTTTAGCGAATTGTAATTGATTTTTTATGTAGAACATATATGTAAAGAAAAGAGACAAATAATTTTAACTTTTTATTAATTTTGTGGTACTCATTTTAAATTTGTTACGACAAATACTTATAAAATAATTGTTAGTGAAGTTTTTCAGAATTACATACGCGACTATAAATCGTTAATCATTGTTATTATTAAAATGTTAAAATACAACAATACTTTCATGTATAATATTATGCGACTGCAAAGCGAATTTCGCGTGATTCTCAGCAGCAGTTAGTGATCAGCAATTTATTGTTTATTATATTTTAATTTACAAAGGAAAGTATGTTAATTTATTGAAAATAAGTTTCATATTATTAATGCATTATTTTAAAAGAAAACTGTAATCACGTTAATTGTAGTGAATACTATGCCATAGAATATCTGCAACCTATCAATGCAAGATTTTAATATTATAGATAGTTTTATATATACTGTATAATGAATTACTCGGTTTACTATGTCTTTATTGAAATTATATCTCAAGGTATTGGTGCTTTTATAATTTTATTACTGGAGTTTACGATGTTAAGATAGGTATATACATTTATCCGATAAAACCCAAAAACAAACAATGCAATGCCCGACAATAACATAAACTTGTTTCAATTTGTAACCATTGCGAAAACTTTACATCGATAATAATTGTGTAATTTCTTGAGAAATACAGTGTGAAATATTATACGAATGCATGAACCCTCGTTAAATACGCAATATTTGAAATAGTCCACTTTCAGATTGTACATAATTAAATTTCATGTAAAGACAAAATAAAAATAAAAGCTTTTCAGCAGGTTTGTAACATTAAACTATAGTATTCATATTTTATCAAATCTATAACTATAATTATATTAGAAGTGGTTCCGATCCGGTTGACAGAATCGCTTATTTGAAATTAAATCGAACATGCGATATCTCGACGTACTCTTCAAAACCCCTAGTAAAATTTTCCATGTTTAAGGGGGTACACACGGCACGTGATCTCTCCGATTTGGATGGTCGGTATTACAGCAGCTTTTTCCTGCACAGAAATGGTAATACCGACAGGCGAGAGGGAGCTGCTTGTTATTTCGATATTCTAATCTGAATGTGGAAAGAAATTGTGAGCTGTGCCACCGACGAGATAAAGGAATAGACAGGACATCTTATGGACTTTCGTGGCCCACTGTGACGGCCATTCCGACTCAGAAATCCGACACTGATTTGAGCGTCCCATGAACAGTGATCACTTCAAGAACTATTATTTACTGAAGTAGTGTTGGGGCAGGACTCATACGATTGTGTGAATATATGTAAATGCTTTGGGGGGATTAGGATAGCTATTTCTCGAGCAACGTTTCGGTAGAAAAATTGAGCTACGGTGCCTGGTCGCGCGATGCACTTTGGCTCGGCTCGAGTTGAGTCGAAACCACATCGCGATGCATCGGGGCGATGAAATTGACAGTGTCACGTCAAGCGTCTCGCCTGTGCTGTCACGCTTTCATTGCGCGGCAAAGAACGAAAGAATTCTTTAACGAGGATCGTAGGTCCAGCTAAAACTTAATCAGAACCCGCAGAAGTTCAATAGGCACGACCCTAGAGTCGTAGGTCCGGCTAAAAGTTGGTCAGAAAACGTAAAAGTCCAGTAGGTAAAACTCTGGGATCGTAGGTTCAGCTATAAGTCGGTCAGAACCCGAAGAAGTACAATAGACACGATCCTAGAGCCTTAGGTCCGGCTAAAAGTTGGTCAGAAAACGTAAAAGTCCAGTAGGTATAACCCTAGGATCGTAGGTTCAGCTAAAAGTTGTTCAGAAGCCGCGAAAGTCCGGTAGGAACGACCTTAGAATCGTAGGTCCGGCTAAAAGTTGGTCAGAAAACGTAGAAGTTCAGTAGGTATAACCCTAGGATCGTAGGTTCAACTAGAGGTCGGTCAGGACCCTAAGAAGTACAGTAGATACGACCCTGGAGTCGTAGGTCCGGCTACAAGTTGGTCAGCAAACGTAAAAGTTCAGTAAGTATAACCGTAGGATCGTAGGTTCGGCTAAAAATTGATCGGAAGGTCCAAAAGTTCAGTACGTATGACCTTAGTACAGTAGTACGCACGACCGCGGTCGGAGACCTTCGAAGAGTTCGGAAATTGCGTATACCACCGAGCGCGACCGAGCGCTACCGACGCGCCGGCGCGTCACGGAGTGGGGATGACGCTGAGCGGCGCACGCGGTGTCACTATCAGTTCAAGCGTCGTACCGTACGGGTCGTCTATGCTGTCGAAGGTTAGCGACATACATCACCTTACAATACAATAGCATCTCGGGGTTTACTTTACCACCGCATACGCTTGTCTATTAGCTTCCATTAATTAATACGCGTTTATTTAACAATCGTTTGACTATCGCGGATGTACATTAAAGTCTTTATCGAGTCTCTTTTGCTGGACGCTTGACCGGTCATCCGGTACCATCGATTCTTTGATACGCGGTAACTAGTCGTTTATTAAAATATCGGATTAACTAATTCATTAGTTTGAACGGTTCTTTGAATCTTTATTATATTTTATTACACAATTATTCGGATTCGATGCGGTGTTAAGGTTGCGTTTATTTTCTTTGCAATGTCACTTACATACCCAGTTACATATGTCCTTCGCAACTTTGAATTCGATTCTGATTTTAGGACAGGTTTATCACGTTGCTTTTCTTTTTGTTGCAGGTACAATGGATGATTGGTTGGTGGAGGATAATATATTGAGGCTGCAGGAATGGAGTATTGAGATACAATTACTGCGATGCATAACAATCAGTTCGATGACCTATGATGAAGGATTGGTAACATTTAACTTATTATCCCAACGGTTTACGTATATTTCTTATTATCTGGCGATTGGATTTTGACTCAAGTTCTTTCCTTTCGGTTGAAAGTTATTGAGCAATTTAAACATTTTAAATAGAACTTACAATATGCTACTCGCGATTGAAACTAGAGTCTGTAAATTTCATTAATTCTAAACGAAAAATTGAAATACTTTCATGTTTCGCTGCATATCGGTCGCGATTTCTATTATAGCTTCACTAGTATTTATTAAAAACTTGTATTATCTCTGTGACTTGGCACAAGTACGGTCAAATTGTATTTTCGATGCAGGATTGCCCGCGTACTTACGTACTGGTTGCCATGCACCTGAAGCATGATAAATAGTTTCGAGTCTTGATTTCTACAAGCAGCTACGAGAACTTATAAATGCGCGATATTGCTTACTTACTAAGATCATGATCACCTTTAAAACTCGGACATAGAACAGTCACAGTATACTTTTGATAAATCATTTATATTAATCTATAATAGTATATGTTGAATAGACAATTAACAGTAATTAAATCAGAATAATAATACGGTAGTACTTTATTAAAACAAAGCAGTATTTCCTCAACAGACGTTTGACAGGATGAAGAAATAAGAAAGAGACAAATAAAATCAAATGTGTATTGCTTCAATTCCTACCTCCTCACCCTATTTACTAACTTGTACAGATTCTTTTTCAGAAAATTTAGATGACCGCGCGCAATGCGGTCAATAGAGTCAGTGCTTGCTCCGTCAAATTTCTTTTTATTGTTTTTAGAGCGAAACCGCTCATAATAATTATAACTAAATATAAATAACAGTAAAGATACGCGAAAGTAGAGTCAGTGTTTGCTTCGAAATTAGAGTCACTTTGTCCGTCGATCACAATTGACGTGCGCGATAGTAGTCTTTTATTTTATTTTATTTTATTTTCTTTCGCAATAAGGATTCCGGTATTAGAGTCAGCACCGATGCAGTTCGGCGAGTTCGGGCATTCATCCATCAACTCGAAGAGTAAGTATCTCTGTATTTCTTTAATCTTATTTTACAATGGTCTTTGATAATTATCATGATCGAAAAGTACTCAAATCGCAAAGATTTCAATGTTGTCTGTTCTTTTGAATGTTTCAGAAGGTGCCATGGGCTCGATGGTATTACCATAACGATATTGTTGACCGCGCGCAATGCGGTCGGTAGAGTCAGTGCTTGTTCCGTCAAAGTTCTTTTTATTATTTTTTGAGCGCAGCCGCTCTTAATAATAATTCAACATAAATAACAGTAAAGAGACGCGAAATTAGAGTCAGTGTTTGCTCCGAAATAATACTCTCGCGAAAAATAGAGTCACTTTGTTCGTCGATCACAACTATTCCGTTTCCTTTTCCGTTCTCGGCTCGGAGGACTGATGGTTAGGGACTTAGTGTCAGCGAGTTACGATGTGTGGGGGCGTGATTGTGGTTCTGGACCCTGGTCACGAGGCCCTCGGTTAGACTACGTTATTCTCTAACATGGGTAGGTTATCCACCATTCTGGAATCGTGGTCGCGGTTCTTGCAATATCCGGGTTGCAGTGTCATCGGGGGGCGGTGTGTGGGGCTGTGATTGCTTTTCTGGACACTTTGGCCCGCCTAGTAGGAAATTCCTATGTGTTAGACCACGCCAAGCACACCTTGGGGTGGCAGAAGGCATACGGGTCATAATCTAGAATCGTGGTTGTGGTTTTGCATATCCGTGCCTTAATGATTTCTGTGGCTCGGAATCGAAACTTGTGTTGATGCTAAGTCGTTTTACTGTCCAGACTCTGAGCCGAGGGCACGCGGGCTGCTCGGTAGCAGTCACAAAAACAGTAGAAATACTGTCGCGAAATTAGAATCACTTTGTTCGTCAATCATAAGTGTTCCATTAGAGTCAGTGTCCTGTTCAGCGAGTTCGGGCTTTCAGCCATCAATTTGACGAGTAAGTATCTCCTTCGTTCTTTAATCTTGTATTGCAATAATCATTGATAATTAACACATTCCAAAAGTACTGAAGATACATAGATTTTAATGTTGTTTGCTCTTTTTGAATGTTTCAGCAGCTTCCATGGCTTCGATGGCGACGAGCTTGACCGCACACCTGGTGAGTCTGCAACCGGTGAGTGGCATGCTTTAAAGTTCCTCTGGTCACTCAATCATGTCGCAGGACGAAAGGTCCGAACCGACACGGGTGACTGGTTGTAATTACGTAGATTTTTCTGGCAAGCACTGTGACCATGGGTATATGGAAATATACTCATGAGTAGTAACTTCTTTACTGCTTTATATTATGTGAGGATAGGTCTTCTTGTACAACGCGTTTTTAAATGGCTTGATAATTTTAAAAGAGATCATATTTAGCATGAAATATATCACTATATATCTTTTTATAATAGAGTCTTTAATTGAATACCTATGAAACGATATTTAATAGTTATTAATTATTAAATGAATATAAAGTAACGTCCAGTATTCTACGTGCATTAGTTTGTAGTGGAGAAGTCGAATACCATTCGACTTCGTTTATTTGTCAATTGCAATTACTGCACAGTTATAATAAATTGTTAGTAAGAGTATAGTCGTTCCTCTTTTTTACTACTTTGATTATATATAAAGTAAAGGTACTTACTTACCTTATCAATTTGTTGGAACTATCGAATAATTTTATTATTCGATATCCATATTAGTCTTTAGCGTATCAAAATATCAATAAATTCACTTTTTCCGTACAATATATTAATTAAACCTGAATGTACAAGAAGACAATACGCGAACGGGTAGATCTCGAAATCAAGGCAATCTACTTTAAAACCAACCTTGCGTTTTAGAAGCAATGTTTTGATGACGGGAACGCCCGAGGATGTTTCAATTTAATTCAAAGTATATTAAAGTAGAGTCACTGAATAATTTTTCTAATAAAGTAAAGTCATTGCATAATTTTCGTAATAAAGTAGAGTCATTGCATCATTTTTCTAATAAAGTAGAGTCTTTGCATCACTTTTCTAATAAAGTAGAGTCACTGATTTATTTTTCTAATAAGATAGATTCATTGAATTTTCTCTTCAATAAAATAGAATCATATATTGATCTGGTATACAACATATGTATATATATTTAGCCCGTTAGAAAATCAGTTTGTCTTAATCATCTTTTTAGACGAGGATTTTCAGGTTTAACCCTTTCCGTGTTCACTGCCCGGATCCCACTCACGTGCCCCGGTGCTACTTGGTTGGGAAAACGGTGGTGGAGCACGACGATATTTCTTTAGTTTATAAGCCACAAAATGATTTATTGTTGGCGACTGACAGTGCGTTGGTGTATCGTGCGCGACGTAATATCCGCATTGTGTGTGTGGTTAGGCTGTGGATTTGGGTCGTTCCGTATTAAAATGTAGCTATTACGACCAAGATAAGATGTCCATTAATTTAAAACAGAGACATCATTTTTGTCATCATTTTGTTCAAATGCCAAAAAGAATCGAATATACTTATCTATTGCTATCAAGTACCTTATGTATGGGTGCTATTTAATTATTCTGTTAAATATTAACCGCGGCGTGGTCTTTTTCCACGCAAACGCAAAGATCCCAGCCACTGTCAGTCGATTTTAGAAAAATGGTACGTACATTAGAGTGTGCAAGTTGTGACAACACCTGGGTGTCGGGGGCGTCCCGGGACGCCTCCCTAGTGTAGGCTCTTGCGCCCAAGTGTTTGACTGAGAACCGTGGAGTGTCGTGTGTTGGTGTGTTTGTTTGCCATTTTTTAAATATAGGTCCAGGTAGGATAGGTAGCATACTTTCTGGTGTGATTGATAGACATAAGCAGGTAGGGCCGGGCAGGTTGACACAGTCTCCGATCGGGTAGGCACTCGTTCGCGTGTTCAACCCGTTTCAGGAAATCTGATTTGAAAAGCCGACGGTGAAGCTGTGGCGCGAACGAAAATGCGTTCGCCTCTGGCTTTGCCTATCGATTTTTCGAATCCTTCGCGGTCGTGGTCGCGATTTAGGCTCCGAAACGAAACGCGTTACATTATGCTCGAGGCTGCACGTGTAAACGAAGAACGATTACAATTTTAATCGTAATCTTTGCGATTTTCCGTAATCACAATTTTACGATTTTATTTGATCGTGATTCGGCCACGTGTGTTCCATTTAGCTCCGCGATTTAAACTCTTTATTTCACATTTATATGTTTTTCCTTGGTTTTCGATTAGAGCCTCGAGCCTAGTTTAAGTTTCAGCTGGCCCTTGGGTCCGACGAAAAGAAGAGGCTATATGCCGAAGAGGCCCGACAAACTGTCACTCAAGAGGGCAACTACTAATGGCTCCCCATTCTTAAAAAGAATGGGGAATCATTCTTTGTTACTACTTTGTCACTGTGCTTGCATTTCCATTTGTAGAATTTTTATTTGTACTTGGCCGACGCACATTCCGGCCCAACGATACAGCCCTCCCAAAAATATCGCGGTACTTTAGAGTTGCGAAAAACTTGAGAACGGGTCGAGTTAGAGTTGCGTTGAATGCCACTTATTGCTATTCTTATTGCTAGTTAAATTGTAGTATTTTATAATACACTTTACATGTGAGCTTCTAGTGTTGCGGAAATTGTTTTCGCGTATTGGAACTTTCAGTTCATTTTTCAGAGGATCTTCAATTTGCTTAATTTTGGCTATTACAAATAATTTACTGTTTGCCTCCTATTAGTCTTAATAAATAGTGTTGCGAAATGATTGTATCGCGAGTTCCAGTTAGCGTTGCGTTGATTAAAGATCGCGTTTTTAAGTAGAGTTGCGACTACTAGTCCCCATCTGCTTCCAATTGGAAGCCTGTTCCTGAACCAGGAACTTTTTCTTTTCAGCGTTTTATATTTGCCTTTCTTTTTATTTTATTTTTCTTAATAATTATACTACCTGGAACGTCTGTTGATGGAAGTACTGCTAAAAATTTGCATACATATTAGTAAATTACTGTGTGAACGAAATGAAAAGAAAAGCAAAAGAAAATAAAAGAAAGAGAAAGGAAAAGAAAAAAAAAGAAAAGAAAAGAAAAGTAAGAAAAGGAAAAGAAAAAGAAAAGAAAAAGAATAAAGAAAAGAAAAGAAAGAAAAAGAAAAGAAAAAGAGCAAAGTAAAAAACAGATATAATTTGCAGAATCTTTGATAAAATAATAATTCTAGATAGTAGATTTAAATTAGAGTTAATACTAGTGAGTGTTCATTATTGGAGTTTAACTCTTAAATATTTCTTCTTAATTGTTGCAATTCCATCTTAACCTTTTTTTTAGTAGAGCCAATTTTTATAACTTTTCGAGCTTGCTTTGTAGAAATTGAAATTCACTCGCGATATCCGTAAACGTTTAAACAAAAATCCTTGCACGAAAAACGTTATTGGCAGTAGTTGGGTCTCGGCATGGTGATAGTGAAAGTTTGATATTTTGCCTCCGAATAATCGTTTGTTGCTTCTTTGTTGAAGCAAAATAGAATCAATTGTAGTGAAATGTGACTACTTCATTTTGGAGTTTTTAATGAACGTGATACCACCATTCAGTTTGATCTAGAACGTACAAAAGAATATATCACTTTGGCCGAAATCCAATTAACTATTGCTATCAAAAAATAGCAGCATTTTTCATATCAATTCTGATTTATTAACTGCGCTAAAATTCAGTTATTCCGAATTAAAAGCAGCTTCATTTCGATATAAAATGGGGAGGCTTGGGGATGTCACTAATCCAATGCTTGAGATTGTTACAGATTCACAGATGAACCCAAATATGCTATATTAAACAAACATAAGTACATACGTCAGAGGCTCAAGAGTGGAATATATAGAATACAGATCCAGAAATATTATCAAAGACTCGATTGGAATCTTTAAAATTAAAGAGCCAGCCGCGTCGATCCAATTTGTGAGTTTAAGAATTCATTCTTATAATGCTTTACTAATTATTTCGAGTTTGTGCATGTTTCAGAAGCATTGAAAAGAAGAGGATTCATGAAACAATGTATAATACGAGCACACCCTCACCCCATCCCTGCCCCAAACCCCTGTCCTTATTAACTAATTACAGGTGTTAGACAATTAATTAGGCAGGCCCAAATATAAATCGAACAATACTTTTAGCTCTTTATGTAGGTAGGATTTGTCTGAACACACAATCTTAGATCTTTATACTGGCAGGTTTTACACGAATTGAAATTATTAGACTTTTAATTAGGCAGGGTGTATAAAACCAAATATTGTTGGCAGGTGCTGCAATTTTTTGGTTCGAGTTTCTGTCTGTTCTAGGACACCATGGACCACATGATTAATATGGACGAATTGAAGAGGAATTAAACATATACGTACTTATACCTATATGAGTTTGGTAAAGTATCTTTTATATTCCTATGTAGGTAGGATATTATTGAAATTATTCTTTTAATTGAACTCTTAGATGTTATACTAGGTAGGGTGATTCTAGTCTTAAGTTAGCTCTTTAGTCAGGCAGGGCGTATTCGAAACTAATCATAAATTTAAGAAAGTAGGGTTTATTTTTAAGTTATGTCTTAGCTTTTAAGCCCGCAGTGTTCACCACTGCAATAATATTTCGTTGTCTAATTTTTAAGATCATATGATATATTTTTAAGAAAGTTCTATTTCAGGAAATTGAATTCTCTTGCAGATTTTCTTTCAGGTTTCCTTCTGATATTCAATTTAGCTTTCGGTCGTGAATTTTCCAAGTTACTCCTCTTGTTGTCTTACTTGTACTACGATCAATTAATGAACGTTCTACAAATTGACAATAACAGGAGATTTTTCTTTCTCACATGTTATATTAGAATTAGTTTCCGCGTAATTGGAGGGTGGAAGGGCCGTGGCTAGGGTGGGTCTCCATGCGCAGTAACCTCCACGTGGTGAGACCCGGGCAATCAATTATTTATCGTATAATTATTAAACGTTTAAGAGACGTTTGATAATTATGTGGAAAATAATTCGAGCTAATTGACTGCGCATTGCACTTTCCCTTCTCATTCCCTTTTTCGCTTCATTCCCTTTTTTGCTTCATTTCCTTTCTTGCTTCATTTCCTTTCTTGCTTCATTCCGTCTTTTGCTTCATTTCGTTTTTTGCTTCATTCCCTTTTCCGTTCTCGGCTCAGAGGACCGATGGTAAGGCGCTGTTGCACCTGTTGCGATATTTGGGTTGCACTTTCAGCGACGACCGGTGTGTGAGGCTGTGACTGTGGTTCTGGACAGGTGAACCGCCAAGTGGGATACTTCTCCCCGTTAGACCACGCCAAGCACACCTTGGGGTGGCAGAAGGCATAAGGGGACCTAATCTGGATTCGCGGTTGCGGTCTTGCATGTCCGTTCCTCAATGATTGCTGTGGCTCGGTATCGAAACAGGTGTTGATTGTAAGTCGTGTTACTGTCCATACTCTGGGCCGAGGGCTCGCGGGCTGCTCGGTAGCAGTCACTTTCGTTATTTGCCTCCCATTTGATCCCACTTATGAGTTGAAGATTTTTATAATGCTTTACTAATTACATCCACTTTGTCTTTGTTTCAGAAGGATTGGAAGGACTCAGCTAAAGAGGAGGATTTCTTAAAATATGTATAATACGACCACACTCTCACCCTGCCCCTGCCCCTGCCCGTGCCCCTGCCCGTGCCCAACCCCTGCCCGTGCCCAGCCCCTGCCCAGTTGCCAGTTGTCTGTTCTAGGAAGGCATGGACCACGAAATTAATATGGACTAATTGAAGAGGAATTAAGAATATGCATACTTATACCTACAATAATATGATAAAGTATCTGTTACATTCCTATTTAGGTAGCATATCATTGAAATTGTTCTTTTAATTGAACTCTTAGACATTATATTAGGTAGGGTGATTTTAGTTTTAAGTTAGATCTTTAGTCAGGCAGGGCGCATTTGAATTTAATCTAGTATTTCAGAAGGGAGGATCTATTTTTAAGCTGTGTCTTGGTTTTTAAGGCAGCAGTGTACACTGCTGTGATAATATTTCGTTGTCTAGTTTTTAACATCATAGGATATATTTTTAAAAAAGTTTTATTCCCTGAAATTGAATTCGCTTCTTGATTTTCTTTCAGGTTTCCTTCTGATATTCCATTTAGTTTTCGGTCGTGAATTTTCCAAGTACTCCTCTTGTTGTCTTACTTGTACTACGATCAATTAATGAACGTTCTACAAATTGACAATAAGAGGAGATTTTTCTATCTCAGAAGTTGTATTAGAATTAGTTTTCGCGTAATTGGAGGGTGGAAGGGCCGTGGCTAGGGTGGGTCTCCATGCGCAGTAACCTCCACGTGGTGAGACCCGGGCAATCAGTTATTTATCGTATAATTATTAAACGTTTAAGAGACGTTTGATAATTATGTGGAAAATAATTCGAGCTAATTGACTGCGCATTGCACTTTCCCTTCTCATTCCCTTTTTCGCTTCATTCCCTTTTTTGCTTCATTTCCTTTCTTGCTTCATTCCGTCTTTTGCTTCATTTCGTTTTTTGCTTCATTCCCTTTTCCGTTCTCGGCTCAGAGGACCGATGGTAAGGCGCTGTTGCACCTGTTGCGATATTTGGGTTGCACTTTCAGCGACGACCGGTGTGTGAGGCTGTGACTGTGGTTCTGGACAGGTGAACCGCCAAGTGGGATACTTCTCCCCGTTAGACCACGCCAAGCACACCTTGGGGTGGCAGAAGGCATAAGGGGACCTAATCTGGATTCGCGGTTGCGGTCTTGCATGTCCGTTCCTCAATGATTGCTGTGGCTCGGTATCGAAACAGGTGTTGATTGTAAGTCGTGTTACTGTCCAGACTCTGGGCCGAGGGCTCGCGGGCTGCTCGGTAGCAGTCACTTTCGTTATTTGCCTCCCATTTGATCCCACTTATGAGTTGAAGATTTTTATAATGCTTTACTAATTACATCCACTTTGTCTTTGTTTCAGAAGGATTGGAAGGACTCAGCTAAAGAGGAGGATTTCTTAAAATATGTATAATACGACCACACTCTCACCCTGCCCCTGCCCCTGCCCGTGCCCAACCCCTGCCCGTGCCCAGCCCCTGCCCAGTTGCCAGTTGTCTGTTCTAGGAAGGCATGGACCACGAAATTAATATGGACTAATTGAAGAGGAATTAAGAATATGCATACTTATACCTACAATAATATGATAAAGTATCTGTTACATTCCTATTTAGGTAGCATATCATTGAAATTGTTCTTTTAATTGAACTCTTAGACATTATATTAGGTAGGGTGATTTTAGTTTTAAGTTAGATCTTTAGTCAGGCAGGGCGCATTTGAATTTAATCTAGTATTTCAGAAGGGAGGATCTATTTTTAAGCTGTGTCTTGGTTTTTAAGGCAGCAGTGTACACTGCTGTGATAATATTTCGTTGTCTAGTTTTTAACATCATAGGATATATTTTTAAAAAAGTTTTATTCCCTGAAATTGAATTCGCTTCTTGATTTTCTTTCAGGTTTCCTTCTGATATTCCATTTAGTTTTCGGTCGTGAATTTTCCAAGTACTCCTCTTGTTGTCTTACTTGTACTACGATCAATTAATGAACGTTCTACAAATTGACAATAAGAGGAGATTTTTCTATCTCAGAAGTTGTATTAGAATTAGTTTTCGCGTAATTGGAGGGTGGAAGGGCCGTGGCTAGGGTGGGTCTCCATGCGCAGTAACCTCCACGTGGTGAGACCCGGGCAATCAGTTATTTATCGTATAATTATTAAACGTTTAAGAGACGTTTGATAATTATGTGGAAAATAATTCGAGCTAATTGACTGCGCATTGCACTTTCCCTTCTCATTCCCTTTTTCGCTTCATTCCCTTTTTTGCTTCATTTCCTTTCTTGCTTCATTCCGTCTTTTGCTTCATTTCGTTTTTTGCTTCATTCCCTTTTCCGTTCTCGGCTCAGAGGACCGATGGTAAGGCGCTGTTGCACCTGTTGCGATATTTGGGTTGCACTTTCAGCGACGACCGGTGTGTGAGGCTGTGACTGTGGTTCTGGACAGGTGAACCGCCAAGTGGGATACTTCTCCCCGTTAGACCACGCCAAGCACACCTTGGGGTGGCAGAAGGCATAAGGGGACCTAATCTGGATTCGCGGTTGCGGTCTTGCATGTCCGTTCCTCAATGATTGCTGTGGCTCGGTATCGAAACAGGTGTTGATTGTAAGTCGTGTTACTGTCCAGACTCTGGGCCGAGGGCTCGCGGGCTGCTCGGTAGCAGTCACTTTCGTTATTTGCCTCCCATTTGATCCCACTTATGAGTTGAAGATTTTTATAATGCTTTACTAATTACATCCACTTTGTCTTTGTTTCAGAAGGATTGGAAGGACTCAGCTAAAGAGGAGGATTTCTTAAAATATGTATAATACGACCACACTCTCACCCTGCCCCTGCCCCTGCCCGTGCCCAACCCCTGCCCGTGCCCAGCCCCTGCCCAGTTGCCAGTTGTCTGTTCTAGGAAGGCATGGACCACGAAATTAATATGGACTAATTGAAGAGGAATTAAGAATATGCATACTTATACCTACAATAATATGATAAAGTATCTGTTACATTCCTATTTAGGTAGCATATCATTGAAATTGTTCTTTTAATTGAACTCTTAGACATTATATTAGGTAGGGTGATTTTAGTTTTAAGTTAGATCTTTAGTCAGGCAGGGCGCATTTGAATTTAATCTAGTATTTCAGAAGGGAGGATCTATTTTTAAGCTGTGTCTTGGTTTTTAAGGCAGCAGTGTACACTGCTGTGATAATATTTCGTTGTCTAGTTTTTAACATCATAGGATATATTTTTAAAAAAGTTTTGTTCCCTGAAATTGAATTCGCTTCTTGATTTTCTTTCAGGTTTCCTTCTGATATTCCATTTAGTTTTCGGTCGTGAATTTTCCAAGTACTCCTCTTGTTGTCTTACTTGTACTACGATCAATTAATGAACGTTCTACAAATTGACAATAAGAGGAGATTTTTCTATCTCAGAAGTTGTATTAGAATTAGTTTTCGCGTAATTGGAGGGTGGAAGGGCCGTGGCTAGGGTGGGTCTCCATGCGCAGTAACCTCCACGTGGTGAGACCCGGGCAATCAGTTATTTATCGTATAATTATTAAACGTTTAAGAGACGTTTGATAATTATGTGGAAAATAATTCGAGCTAATTGACTGCGCATTGCACTTTCCCTTCTCATTCCCTTTTTCGCTTCATTCCCTTTTTTGCTTCATTTCCTTTCTTGCTTCATTCCGTCTTTTGCTTCATTTCGTTTTTTGCTTCATTCCCTTTTCCGTTCTCGGCTCAGAGGACCGATGGTAAGGCGCTGTTGCACCTGTTGCGATATTTGGGTTGCACTTTCAGCGACGACCGGTGTGTGAGGCTGTGACTGTGGTTCTGGACAGGTGAACCGCCAAGTGGGATACTTCTCCCCGTTAGACCACGCCAAGCACACCTTGGGGTGGCAGAAGGCATAAGGGGACCTAATCTGGATTCGCGGTTGCGGTCTTGCATGTCCGTTCCTCAATGATTGCTGTGGCTCGGTATCGAAACAGGTGTTGATTGTAAGTCGTGTTACTGTCCAGACTCTGGGCCGAGGGCTCGCGGGCTGCTCGGTAGCAGTCACTTTCGTTATTTGCCTCCCATTTGATCCCACTTATGAGTTGAAGATTTTTATAATGCTTTACTAATTACATCCACTTTGTCTTTGTTTCAGAAGGATTGGAAGGACTCAGCTAAAGAGGAGGATTTCTTAAAATATGTATAATACGACCACACTCTCACCCTGCCCCTGCCCCTGCCCGTGCCCAACCCCTGCCCGTGCCCAGCCCCTGCCCAGTTGCCAGTTGTCTGTTCTAGGAAGGCATGGACCACGAAATTAATATGGACTAATTGAAGAGGAATTAAGAATATGCATACTTATACCTACAATAATATGATAAAGTATCTGTTACATTCCTATTTAGGTAGCATATCATTGAAATTGTTCTTTTAATTGAACTCTTAGACATTATATTAGGTAGGGTGATTTTAGTTTTAAGTTAGATCTTTAGTCAGGCAGGGCGCATTTGAATTTAATCTAGTATTTCAGAAGGGAGGATCTATTTTTAAGCTGTGTCTTGGTTTTTAAGGCAGCAGTGTACACTGCTGTGATAATATTTCGTTGTCTAGTTTTTAACATCATAGGATATATTTTTAAAAAAGTTTTATTCCCTGAAATTGAATTCGCTTCTTGATTTTCTTTCAGGTTTCCTTCTGATATTCCATTTAGTTTTCGGTCGTGAATTTTCCAAGTACTCCTCTTGTTGTCTTACTTGTACTACGATCAATTAATGAACGTTCTACAAATTGACAATAACAGGAGATTTTTCTATCTCAGAAGTTGTATTAGAATTAGTTTTCGCGTAATTGGAGGGTGGAAGGGCCGTGGCTAGGGTGGGTCTCCATGCGCAGTAACCTCCACGTGGTGAGACCCGGGCAATCAGTTATTTATCGTATAATTATTAAACGTTTAAGAGACGTTTGATAATTATGTGGAAAATAATTCGAGCGAATAGACTGCGTATTGCACTTAGGATCCAATGTACAATAATGGCCGCTTAATATTCGTTTTTGCCACAATTAATGTTCGCGGAGTCATCCCTACCGATTTTTGGACCTGCTCCGATGTATCGAGGATGTAGGTTGCGCCAGAGTTGTCTCCACTTGTGATAAGCAATGGCCCTCAATATATCTCACTCTCGTTACCTGGACAAAAGTGTGACCATCACAGTCTAAACCGAGCACGCCGAAAAGCTATGAGCTTGAACTGGTAATTACTGGTAAGCACATCCCCGCACAGGGTCCGTTTGGCACCCCCAATCAGCAAACATTGAGTGGGCATTACTGCTCACTGTAGTTCTTTAAGTGCACAGAGGCTTAAGTTCTTGTTGCAATTACGTTGGAATTCTCGTTTTCATTGTTGTATCTAGTTTTAGTTATAAAAATTATGTATCATTTATTATCCTGCTTCTTATATAGATTCTTCTGTTTACTGAAGCACTAGAGATAATTCGTCTGCAAGATAATATTTATTTCGCCTTGGGAATTACATTTTCTTATTTCTCAAGATACCATTTTTTCTATAAACGAGATATCCATGTATATACTATAATTCATTAATTAATTAATATCTGTAAACATGTGCTTGAAACTACGCGGGTCTCTGCCATATCTACAGTGCGTGTTATTGGTTTGCCATCTATGCAACACACCCTGAAACTACACCCGCCTCTTACTTACCCTAAGTGTAGATATGGTAGGGGCCCGAGTAGTTGCAAGAAGTTCCGCATAGATGGTGATACCATAGCTGGCACGAGTAGTTCAAGGAGTTCCGTATAGATGGCGATACTAAATACCATTTGGGTATAGATAAAACAGGGATATTAGTGGTACGAAATTTCAAGTACTTCTTTATAAATAGTAATGATATTTGGTTATTGATGTCTTCATTTATAAAATGAAGATATTAATGCTCTAAAATCGTTTCGTATTCTCTTTTACATATCAATAAAGTGTCAGCAAACACATACATTAATATGTATAGTGACGTTGTAAGTTACATATCCCGTTTTGTTCTACAACAATCGAGCTCTTTACCAAAGGTAAATCCTTTTGTGACTATTTCTTTCTTTAAATAAATTTCCTAGCATATAATAAATACATACTAATAGTAGTATTATCATTTATTTCGGTCTCGCAGCAATGAAAGGTGGGGTTAGTGTACATATAACCTATCTTTGCAATGCTATCTTAACTCTTGTACTCTCATCATCTGTTTCGCTCTTCCTTTTAAAACCTTTTCTACCTTAAGTATTACATTATTCTTATCTCTTTATCGCACATGTATTTTACATCTTTTTATTTCCTCTCTGTTTCATTTCACATTCCTAAGTCATTTTTTACCTATTAATCGCTGACTCTTTCCTGTTCTCTCCTTATTTTTGTAGCATATCAATCTATCATACATAGGTCAGGATAAGAACGTAAAAGGCTGCGGAATAGTAGAAAACGTGTTAGAATATCTTTATTGAATAATAATGGCCTCGCTCGCTTCGAAGACCATTCGGAGACTGCCAAAACAAAAGCTAATCGCCCCCCACCTGGCGTCACTCTCACATTATGCACTCCGCCATCCCGGCTCGCCACACATGCAAACGCGAACGCTGTTTTTCATTTTGGTACGTACTGCTCCTGTTTTAATATATTTAAACCTTTCATTATATCTTGCTTCTTTTATTTTTCTTTGAAGGCTGTCCGTTAGTTCCTGTAGTTCCGTTCTTATCAAATTTACTATTGTCACACTCGTTCCATTCCTTTTAAAAAACTCTTTCTCTTATGCTTCTAGTTTGGCCTACCCCACTTTCTTTTTGCTATAAATATCCCTTAACAATCTTTCTCTCTCCTGTTACATACTTACTAATATATTTTTTGTGTGCGTAGGTTTCGTAAGCACAGGATAAGGAGCATTGACCACCAATTCTCATTGTGCAGAAAGAGAAGGAAGAAGAAAGAATAACTCTTGCCATGTAGTTCACTTATATTAAGTTGGTTTTGTGGGATTACAACGAAGGCTGATGTAAGTGTAATACGTCTAAATATTTTTTTCTTTCAATAAATCTTCCTTTGTGCAATAATTACATACTAACATTAGTATTCCCTTTTATGTCAGCCTCACAGCTATGAAATATTCCATTTAGTGTACATATAACTTAACTTTAGATTACTATCTTAACTTATGCATCCTTCTCCACCACTCTTTCTTGCCAACCTTCTCTACTTTACACATTATCCCATTACTTATCCCCTTATTTCATTTCGATTATACATTTGGTCTTTAAGACTCTCCATCACTTTCTTTACTTCTCTTTTCATCAAATTCATTCATGTTTGATTCATTCCATTCCTTTTTAAATAATCCCCCCCTTTTTCTTATACTTCTTGTGTGGTCTTTCCCTATTTTCTTTTCTTCTAACTATCCTTTAATAATGTTTCTTTCACCTGTTACATACTTACTAATATATCTTTTGTGTGTACAGGTTTTGCATCCAAGGAGTAAGGAGCATTAACCAGTGTATCTCATCATGCATAAAAGCAAGAAAGAAGAAAGAAGAAAGAATAACCCTTGCCACATACTTTAGTTAACCTTTAGTTATAGTAAATTGGTTTATAAAAATAGTTTGTAACTATTAGCGCATAAGATTAATTGAGAACAATTGTGTAATTAACTGTTATGTATATCTATTATATATTTTATTTTATATTCAGTTTATTCGGTAGATCTTATATAAACTTTAATAGTACGTTTACTACAAGTTCTACTGAATGTGCTAAATGTAAAATGAAAGATATAATAAATAATTTACATATGCACCAGTTACACAATTGCTGCAATTCAAATTTATAAGCTTTTGCATGTAAACTGTGTAAATTTTAGTACAAGTTTTATCTGTAAGAATATGTATTGTAAAATAACTTCAAAGAATAGTTTATAAGTATTAGATCATTTATATTTATAATATTCTTTATATTATATAAATGTTAGTTTAGAATTGGTACAAGATTTACTTGTACGATTAATTGTAAATGGATATATAAGAATAGAGTTCATAAGTGTTAGCTTGTACAATTTGAATTACAACATTCTTGTAACTTGTATCTTCATTAATTAATTTAATAAATCTTCAATAAAAGGAATTCTACTGCTCTCTTTATTTTAACACCTTACCTATCCTTGAAAAGACCTGATTCCACTTCCTTAAACAAGAAGTACCGTGGACGGACATTAAATGCAAAGTCCTAAAGCGAGAAACTTGTAAAAATGGACCTGAACATTATTAACGTTGGCGCTAATTGTTAAGGAATTAATATGTCTTGAAGGGTGCTCTTCAAATTTAAATTCTCGGAAATTCTTGGAACGTGACGTCATTTCCAAGAATTGGTGAAGTCGAATACTTCCTCGCATATCATATTCTCCTGATACAAATCCACGATTTTCAGCGAGATATTTTTGGCAGAAACTCGGAAATTTCAGCGCTCGGAAATTCCTGGAACGTGACGTCATTTCCAAGAACTGCCGGGATCGAGTACCTCCTTGCACATCATATTCTCCTAATACAAACCCACGATTTCAAGCGAGATATTTTTGCCAGAAACTCGGAAATTTTGCGCTCGGAAATTCCTGGAACGTGACGTCATTTGTGAGAACGAATACCTCCTTGCATATCATATTCTCCTGATACAAATCCACGATTTTCAGTAGAAATTTAAGTGCCGAAAATCTTGGATTTGTATCAGGAGAATATGATATGCAAGGAGGTATTCGTTCTCAGAAATGACGTCACATTTCAGGAATTTCCGAGCGCTGAAATTTCCGAGTTCCTGGCAAAAATATCTCGCTGAAAATCGTGGATTTGTATCAGGAGAATATGATATGCGAGGAGGTCTTTCATCGTAGCAATTCTTGGAAATGACGTCACGTTCCAAGAATTTCCGAGCGCTTAATTTTCTAGACTTCTGCCATCAAATGTTGCAAGAAATGAAGACCGAAAATGATGCCTTTTCCACAATTTCCTTCTTTTATATTTAATAACGTATAGGGCCATTTTTACAAGTTTCTCGCTTCAGGACTTTGCATTTAAAGTTCGTCTACGGTACTTCTTGTGTAAGGAATTGGTATTAGGTTCTTTCAAGGATTGTTAAGGTGTGAAAATAAAAAGAAGAGTGGAATTCTTTTAATTTAACATTTATTTAAACTAATGAATGAAGATACAGGTCACAAAAAGGTTCAAATTACAAGCTAATACTTATGGACTACTCTTTTATATCTATTTACAATACATCGTACAACTAAAGCATGTATTAATTCTAAACTAACATTTATGTAATATGAAAAATACATTAAACTTAAATAATCCAATAGTTATAAACTATTCTTTAATGTCAATTTACAATATATAGCTTCCAGATAAAGCTTATACTAAAAATTATGTACTTCATATGCAGAAGCTTATAAAATTTAAATTACAGCATTTGTGTAAACTTGAGCATACATACATTATTTATTATATCTTTTATTTTACATTTAGCACATTCAGTAGAACTTGTTTTAGTAATATATAAGTAATATCAAAGTTTATATAAGATCTACCGAATGATCTGAATATAAAATAAAGTATATAATAGATATTATACAGAACAGTTAACTACACAATTGTTCTAAATTAAGCTTATGCGCTAACAGTTGCAAACTATTTTTATAAATCAATTTACTATAATTAATGGATAAGTAAAGCATGTGGCCAAAGTTCTTCTATTTTCTTTCTTGCTCCTATGCATGATGGGATGTGTCAGTCAATGCTCGCTACTCTTTGCCTCCACAACCTGCACACACAAAACATATATTAGTAAGTATGTAAAAGGAGGCCGAAGAAAGAAAGGAGGGCCAAACCAGAAGCATTAAAGAAGGAGAGGATTATTTGAGAATGGGTCTCTTAACACAGAATTTAATTAGATCGGAAGTAAAGGAATTGTCGCAGAGCCTTAAAAGAATAGACTACGAAATACAACATCAGGAACGAAACATAAAAATAAAATAAGCGCGATGTAATGGACGGTGTAAATATATTGGAACAGCCACGCTAATAGAATACCAAAGCAAGAATGGAATAGGCCATAATCATCAGTTAATAGCACAGGTAAGATGCAAAAGCATTAAAGGATTAAATAAATATTAGGACGAGAAAAAGAAAAAAGGATCTGACCTGTGCACACAAAAATTTGGAACGTTAGAACACCTCTTAACAGAATGTATGGAAAAAGATACAATGGTGTATAAACATGACATAGGATTTTGTAATTAAACAAGGAATGGAAAAGATTTATAATAGATACGCGATTAAGAGGTAAGAAATAATGTAATACGTAAGGCAGAGAAGGTATGAAAACGAACAGCGAAACGAAAGATGAGAGTGCAAGAGTTAAGATAGTATTGTAAAGATAGGTTATATGTACACTAACCAAACTTTCATTCCTGTGAGACCGAAATAAAGAATAATACCACTATTAGTATGTATTTATTAAGACCTGGAAAATTTATTTAAAGGAAAAAATATTCACAAATACATTTACCCGTGCTAAAGAGTGATTGATTGTTGTAGAATGTAATTAACAATGGAACTTGCAATGTTACCATACATATTAATTTTTATGTAGATTGAAACACTGTGTTTACTGACACTTTATTAATATGTAAAAGAGTGTACGAAACGGTTTTCGAGGATTATTAACTTAAGTGGATGAATGAAGACATAAATAACCAAATTTTATGAACATTATCGCACCGCTACTTATAAACAAGTGCTTGAATTTACGTACCACTCGCATCCCTGTCTTACCTACACTCAAAGTGGGCTTTAATGTCGCCATCTATACAGAACTGCTCGAAACTGTATATATGTCTGCTTTATCTAAGAGTCATTAGTATCGCCATCTATACAGACGTGATTCAAACTATTCGGGCCTCTGCCATATCTACACTTATGGTAAGTAAGGGGTGTGAGTAGTTCCAATGCGATCTGCATAGATGGAACTACCATAGCAAGCGCGAGTGGTTTCAAGGAGTTCTGTAAAGATGGCGAAACCATAGCAGACACTGTAGATATGGCAGAGACCCGCGTAGATTCAAGTATATCTTTGCAGATATTAATTAATTTATGAATTAAATGATATATACACGGGTATTACAATTATAAAAAAGAAGGCTTCTTGAGAAATAAGAAAATGTAATTCTCTAGGCGAAACATATATGATTTATGTTACTAATGAATTATCTCGAAAGCGTCAGAAAACAGAAGAGTCTACATAAGAAGCAGGGCAATAAATAATACACAATATTTAGAGCTGCAGATAGATACAACAATAGAAACGAGAACTCAAAAGTAATTGCAATAAGAACTTAAGATTCTCTCCGCTCAAATAACTACAGTGGACAGTAATGCCCACTTAATGTTCGCTGCTTCGAAGCTGCCTAGCGAACACTATCCAGGGATGTGATTTATAAGGAATTGTTCATGCTTATCACTTTTCGGCACGCTCGGTTTAGGCTGTGTTGGAAGTGGATTGAGATGTACTGAGAACCAGCGTGAGATATATTTAACACGTTGAGTGCCACGTCAGGCATCGGTGTCTGACACTAAACTTTCCGTTCAGGCCGCGTCAGTCATAGGTGACTGACAATCAACTTTCCGTTCAGGCCCCGTCAGTCATAGGTGACTGACAATCAACTTTCCGTTCAGTGTCAAACACTAAACTTTCCGTTCAGGCCGCGTCAGTCATAGGTGACTGACAATCAACTTTCCGTTCAGTGTCTGACACTAAACTTTCCGTTCAGGCCGCGTCAGTCATATAAGATCTACCGAATGATCTGAATATAAAATAAAGTATATAATAGATATTATAAAGAACAGTTAACTACACAATTGTTCTAAATTAAGCTTATGCGCTAACAGTTGCAAACTATTTTTATAAAGCAATTTACTATAATTAATGGATAAGTAAAGTATGTGGCAAAAGTTCTTCTATTTTCTTTCTTGCTCCTATGCATGATGGGATGTGTCAGTCAATGCTCGCTACTCTTTGCCTCCACAACCTGCACACACAAAACATATATTAGTAAGTATGTAAAAGGAGGCCGAAGAAAGAAAGGAAGGCCAAACCAGAAGCATTAAAGAAGGAGAGGATTATTTGAGAATGGGTCTCTTAAGAGAGAATTTAATTAGATCGGAAGTAAAGGAATTGTCGCAGACCCTTAAAAGAATAGACTATGAAATACAACATCAGGAACAAAACATAAAAATAAAATAAGCGAGATATAATGGACGGTGTAAATATATTGGAATATCAACGCTAATAGAATACCAAAGCAAGAATGGAATAGGCCATAATCATCAGTTAATAGCACAGGAAAGATGCAAAAGCATTAAAGGATGAAATAAATATTGGGAGAAGAAAAAGGATAAAAGATGTGACCTGTGCATATAAAAATTTGGAACGTAAGAGCACCTGCTAGCAAAATGTACAGAAAAAGATACAATAAGACATAAAAAAAACTTAGGAATTTGTAATTAAACAGGAAGGAACGGAAAAGATTTATAATAGATGTGCGATAAACAGATAAGAAATAGTGTAATACGTAAGGCAGAGAAGGTATGAAAAGGAAGAGCGGAACGGAAGATGAGAGTGCAAGAGTTAAGATAGTATTGTAAAGATAGGTTATATGTACACTAACCAAACTTTCATTCCTGTGAGACCGAAATAAAGAATAATACCACTATTAGCATGTATTTATTAAGACCTGGAAAATTTATTTAAAGGAAAAAATATTCACAAATGCATTTACCCGTGCTAAAGAGTGCTTGATTGTTGTAGAATATAATGACCAATGGAACTTGCAATGTTACCGTACATATTAATTTTTATGTAGATTGAAACACTGTGTTTGCTGACACTTTATTGATATGTAAAAGAGTGTACGAAACGGTTTTCGAGAATTATTAACTTAATTGGATGAATGAAGACATAAATAACCAAATATTATGAACATTATCGCACCGCTGCTTATAAACAAGTGCTTGAATTTACGTACCACTCGCATCCCTGTCTTACCTACACTCAAAGTGGGCTTTAATTTCGCCATCTATACAGAACTGCTCGAAACTGTATATATGTCTGCTTTATCTAAGAGTCATTAGTATCGCCATCTATACAGACGTGATTCAAACTATTCGGGCCTCTGCCATATCTACACTTATGGTAAGTAAGGGGTGTGAGTAGTTCCAATGCGATCTGCATAGATGGAACTACCATAGCAAGCGCGAGTGGTTTCAAGGAGTTCTGTAAAGATGGCGAAACCATAGCAGACACTGTAGATATGGCAGAGACCCGCGTAGATTCAAGTATATCTTTGCAGATATTAATTAATTTATGAATTAAATGATATATACACGGGTATTACAATTATAAAAAAGAAGGCTTCTTGAGAAATAAGAAAATGTAATTCTCTAGGCGAAACATATATGATTTATGTTACTAATGAATTATCTCGAAAGCGTCAGAAAACATAAGAGTCTACATAAGAAGCAGGGCAATAAATAATACACAATATTTGCAGCTGCAGATAGATACAACGATAGAAACGAGAACTCAAAAGTAATTGCATTAAGAAGTTAAGATTCTCTCCGCTCAAATAACTACAGTGGACAGTAATGCCCACTTAATGTTCGCTGCTTCGAAGCTGCCTAGCGAACACTATAAGGAATTGGTCATGCTTATCACTTTCCGGCACGCTCGGTTTAGGCTGTGTTGGGAGTGGATTGAGATGTACTGAGAACCAGCGTGAGATATATTTAACACGTTGAGTGCCACGTCAGGCATAGGTGTCTGACACTAAACTTTCCGTTCAGGCCGCGTCAGTCATAGGTGACTGACAATCAACTTTCCGTTCAGTGACTGACATTCAACTTTCCGTTCAGGCCGCGTCAGTCATAGGTGACTGACAATCAACTTTCCGTTCAGTGACTGACAATCAACTTTCCGTTCAGTGACTGACACTAAACTTTCCGTTTAGGCCGCGTCAGTCATCTGTGACTGACAATCAACTTTCCGTTCAGTGACTGACACTCAACTTTCCGTTCAGGCCGCGTAAGTCATAGGTGACTGACACTAAACTCTTCGTTCAGGCGTCGGGGTATCACAGTATTAAGCTACGCCGCGGCGCGCCGTCGCGCATGTCGCGCCGTGTGGCCTAAACGGAAAGCGTGGCAAAACCGGCGTGGCACTCAACGTGTTAAGGGCCATTGCTGATGACAAGTGGAGATAACTTGGACGCAACCTACATCCTCGATACATCGGAGCAGGTCCAAAAATCGGTAGGAATGAGTCCGCGAACATTAATTGTGGAAAAAAACGAACATTAAGCGGCCATTATTGTACATTGTATCCTAAGTGCAATACGCAGTCAATTAGCTCGAATTATTTTCCACATAATTATCAAACGTCTCTTAAACGTTTAATAATTATACGATAAATAACTGATTGCCCGGGTCTCACCACGTGGAGGTTACTGCGCATGGAGACCCACCCTAGCCACGGCCCTTCCACCCTCCAATTACGCGAAAACTAATTCTAATACAACTTCTGAGATAGAAAAATCTCCTGTTATTGTCAATTTGTAGAACGTTCATTAATTGATCGTAGTACAAGTAAGACAACAAGAGGAGTACTTGGAAAATTCACGACCGAAAACTAAATGGAATATCAGAAGGAAACCTGAAAGAAAATCAAGAAGCGAATTCAATTTCAGGGAATAAAACTTTTTTAAAAATATATCCTATGATGTTAAAAACTAGACAACGAAATATTATCACAGCAGTGTACACTGCTGCCTTAAAAACCAAGACACAGCTTAAAAATAGATCCTCCCTTCTGAAATACTAGATTAAATTCAAATGCGCCCTGCCTGACTAAAGATCTAACTTAAAACTAAAATCACCCTACCTAATATAATGTCTAAGAGTTCAATTAAAAGAACAATTTCAATGATATGCTACCTAAATAGGAATGTAACAGATACTTTATCATATTATTGTAGGTATAAGTATGCATATTCTTAATTCCTCTTCAATTAGTCCATATTAATTTCGTGGTCCATGCCTTCCTAGAACAGACAACTGGCAACTGGGCAGGGGCTGGGCACGGGCAGGGGTTGGGCACGGGCAGGGGCAGGGGCAGGGTGAGAGTGTGGTCGTATTATACATATTTTAAGAAATCCTCCTCTTTAGCTGAGTCCTTCCAATCCTTCTGAAACAAAGACAAAGTGGATGTAATTAGTAAAGCATTATAAAAATCTTCAACTCATAAGTGGGATCAAATGGGAGGCAAATAACGAAAGTGACTGCTACCGAGCAGCCCGCGAGCCCTCGGCCCAGAGTCTGGACAGTAACACGACTTACAATCAACACCTGTTTCGATACCGAGCCACAGCAATCATTGAGGAACGGACATGCAAGACCGCAACCGCGAATCCAGATTAGGTCCCCTTATGCCTTCTGCCACCCCAAGGTGTGCTTGGCGTGGTCTAACGGGGAGAAGTATCCCACTTGGCGGTTCACCTGTCCAGAACCACAGTCACAGCCTCACACACCGGTCGTCGCTGAAAGTGCAACCCAAATATCGCAACAGGTGCAACAGCGCCTTACCATCGGTCCTCTGAGCCGAGAACGGAAAAGGGAATGAAGCAAAAAACGAAATGAAGCAAAAGACGGAATGAAGCAAGAAAGGAAATGAAGCAAAAAAGGGAATGAAGCGAAAAAGGGAATGAGAAGGGAAAGTGCAATGCGCAGTCAATTAGCTCGAATTATTTTCCACATAATTATCAAACGTCTCTTAAACGTTTAATAATTATACGATAAATAACTGATTGCCCGGGTCTCACCACGTGGAGGTTACTGCGCATGGAGACCCACCCTAGCCACGGCCCTTCCACCCTCCAATTACGCGAAAACTAATTCTAATACAACTTCTGAGATAGAAAAATCTCCTGTTATTGTCAATTTGTAGAACGTTCATTAATTGATCGTAGTACAAGTAAGACAACAAGAGGAGTACTTGGAAAATTCACGACCGAAAACTAAATGGAATATCAGAAGGAAACCTGAAAGAAAATCAAGAAGCGAATTCAATTTCAGGGAATAAAACTTTTTTAAAAATATATCCTATGATGTTAAAAACTAGACAACGAAATATTATCACAGCAGTGTACACTGCTGCCTTAAAAACCAAGACACAGCTTAAAAATAGATCCTCCCTTCTGAAATACTAGATTAAATTCAAATGCGCCCTGCCTGACTAAAGATCTAACTTAAAACTAAAATCACCCTACCTAATATAATGTCTAAGAGTTCAATTAAAAGAACAATTTCAATGATATGCTACCTAAATAGGAATGTAACAGATACTTTATCATATTATTGTAGGTATAAGTATGCATATTCTTAATTCCTCTTCAATTAGTCCATATTAATTTCGTGGTCCATGCCTTCCTAGAACAGACAACTGGCAACTGGGCAGGGGCTGGGCACGGGCAGGGGTTGGGCACGGGCAGGGGCAGGGGCAGGGTGAGAGTGTGGTCGTATTATACATATTTTAAGAAATCCTCCTCTTTAGCTGAGTCCTTCCAATCCTTCTGAAACAAAGACAAAGTGGATGTAATTAGTAAAGCATTATAAAAATCTTCAACTCATAAGTGGGATCAAATGGGAGGCAAATAACGAAAGTGACTGCTACCGAGCAGCCCGCGAGCCCTCGGCCCAGAGTCTGGACAGTAACACGACTTACAATCAACACCTGTTTCGATACCGAGCCACAGCAATCATTGAGGAACGGACATGCAAGACCGCAACCGCGAATCCAGATTAGGTCCCCTTATGCCTTCTGCCACCCCAAGGTGTGCTTGGCGTGGTCTAACGGGGAGAAGTATCCCACTTGGCGGTTCACCTGTCCAGAACCACAGTCACAGCCTCACACACCGGTCGTCGCTGAAAGTGCAACCCAAATATCGCAACAGGTGCAACAGCGCCTTACCATCGGTCCTCTGAGCCGAGAACGGAAAAGGGAATGAAGCAAAAAACGAAATGAAGCAAAAGACGGAATGAAGCAAGAAAGGAAATGAAGCAAAAAAGGGAATGAAGCGAAAAAGGGAATGAGAAGGGAAAGTGCAATGCGCAGTCAATTAGCTCGAATTATTTTCCACATAATTATCAAACGTCTCTTAAACGTTTAATAATTATACGATAAATAACTGATTGCCCGGGTCTCACCACGTGGAGGTTACTGCGCATGGAGACCCACCCTAGCCACGGCCCTTCCACCCTCCAATTACGCGAAAACTAATTCTAATACAACTTCTGAGATAGAAAAATCTCCTCTTATTGTCAATTTGTAGAACGTTCATTAATTGATCGTAGTACAAGTAAGACAACAAGAGGAGTACTTGGAAAATTCACGACCGAAAACTAAATGGAATATCAGAAGGAAACCTGAAAGAAAATCAAGAAGCGAATTCAATTTCAGGGAACAAAACTTTTTTAAAAATATATCCTATGATGTTAAAAACTAGACAACGAAATATTATCACAGCAGTGTACACTGCTGCCTTAAAAACCAAGACACAGCTTAAAAATAGATCCTCCCTTCTGAAATACTAGATTAAATTCAAATGCGCCCTGCCTGACTAAAGATCTAACTTAAAACTAAAATCACCCTACCTAATATAATGTCTAAGAGTTCAATTAAAAGAACAATTTCAATGATATGCTACCTAAATAGGAATGTAACAGATACTTTATCATATTATTGTAGGTATAAGTATGCATATTCTTAATTCCTCTTCAATTAGTCCATATTAATTTCGTGGTCCATGCCTTCCTAGAACAGACAACTGGCAACTGGGCAGGGGCTGGGCACGGGCAGGGGTTGGGCACGGGCAGGGGCAGGGGCAGGGTGAGAGTGTGGTCGTATTATACATATTTTAAGAAATCCTCCTCTTTAGCTGAGTCCTTCCAATCCTTCTGAAACAAAGACAAAGTGGATGTAATTAGTAAAGCATTATAAAAATCTTCAACTCATAAGTGGGATCAAATGGGAGGCAAATAACGAAAGTGACTGCTACCGAGCAGCCCGCGAGCCCTCGGCCCAGAGTCTGGACAGTAACACGACTTACAATCAACACCTGTTTCGATACCGAGCCACAGCAATCATTGAGGAACGGACATGCAAGACCGCAACCGCGAATCCAGATTAGGTCCCCTTATGCCTTCTGCCACCCCAAGGTGTGCTTGGCGTGGTCTAACGGGGAGAAGTATCCCACTTGGCGGTTCACCTGTCCAGAACCACAGTCACAGCCTCACACACCGGTCGTCGCTGAAAGTGCAACCCAAATATCGCAACAGGTGCAACAGCGCCTTACCATCGGTCCTCTGAGCCGAGAACGGAAAAGGGAATGAAGCAAAAAACGAAATGAAGCAAAAGACGGAATGAAGCAAGAAAGGAAATGAAGCAAAAAAGGGAATGAAGCGAAAAAGGGAATGAGAAGGGAAAGTGCAATGCGCAGTCAATTAGCTCGAATTATTTTCCACATAATTATCAAACGTCTCTTAAACGTTTAATAATTATACGATAAATAACTGATTGCCCGGGTCTCACCACGTGGAGGTTACTGCGCATGGAGACCCACCCTAGCCACGGCCCTTCCACCCTCCAATTACGCGAAAACTAATTCTAATACAACTTCTGAGATAGAAAAATCTCCTCTTATTGTCAATTTGTAGAACGTTCATTAATTGATCGTAGTACAAGTAAGACAACAAGAGGAGTACTTGGAAAATTCACGACCGAAAACTAAATGGAATATCAGAAGGAAACCTGAAAGAAAATCAAGAAGCGAATTCAATTTCAGGGAATAAAACTTTTTTAAAAATATATCCTATGATGTTAAAAACTAGACAACGAAATATTATCACAGCAGTGTACACTGCTGCCTTAAAAACCAAGACACAGCTTAAAAATAGATCCTCCCTTCTGAAATACTAGATTAAATTCAAATGCGCCCTGCCTGACTAAAGATCTAACTTAAAACTAAAATCACCCTACCTAATATAATGTCTAAGAGTTCAATTAAAAGAACAATTTCAATGATATGCTACCTAAATAGGAATGTAACAGATACTTTATCATATTATTGTAGGTATAAGTATGCATATTCTTAATTCCTCTTCAATTAGTCCATATTAATTTCGTGGTCCATGCCTTCCTAGAACAGACAACTGGCAACTGGGCAGGGGCTGGGCACGGGCAGGGGTTGGGCACGGGCAGGGGCAGGGGCAGGGTGAGAGTGTGGTCGTATTATACATATTTTAAGAAATCCTCCTCTTTAGCTGAGTCCTTCCAATCCTTCTGAAACAAAGACAAAGTGGATGTAATTAGTAAAGCATTATAAAAATCTTCAACTCATAAGTGGGATCAAATGGGAGGCAAATAACGAAAGTGACTGCTACCGAGCAGCCCGCGAGCCCTCGGCCCAGAGTCTGGACAGTAACACGACTTACAATCAACACCTGTTTCGATACCGAGCCACAGCAATCATTGAGGAACGGACATGCAAGACCGCAACCGCGAATCCAGATTAGGTCCCCTTATGCCTTCTGCCACCCCAAGGTGTGCTTGGCGTGGTCTAACGGGGAGAAGTATCCCACTTGGCGGTTCACCTGTCCAGAACCACAGTCACAGCCTCACACACCGGTCGTCGCTGAAAGTGCAACCCAAATATCGCAACAGGTGCAACAGCGCCTTACCATCGGTCCTCTGAGCCGAGAACGGAAAAGGGAATGAAGCAAAAAACGAAATGAAGCAAAAGACGGAATGAAGCAAGAAAGGAAATGAAGCAAAAAAGGGAATGAAGCGAAAAAGGGAATGAGAAGGGAAAGTGCAATGCGCAGTCAATTAGCTCGAATTATTTTCCACATAATTATCAAACGTCTCTTAAACGTTTAATAATTATACGATAAATAACTGATTGCCCGGGTCTCACCACGTGGAGGTTACTGCGCATGGAGACCCACCCTAGCCACGGCCCTTCCACCCTCCAATTACGCGAAAACTAATTCTAATACAACTTCTGAGATAGAAAAATCTCCTCTTATTGTCAATTTGTAGAACGTTCATTAATTGATCGTAGTACAAGTAAGACAACAAGAGGAGTACTTGGAAAATTCACGACCGAAAACTAAATGGAATATCAGAAGGAAACCTGAAAGAAAATCAAGAAGCGAATTCAATTTCAGGGAATAAAACTTTTTTAAAAATATATCCTATGATGTTAAAAACTAGACAACGAAATATTATCACAGCAGTGTACACTGCTGCCTTAAAAACCAAGACACAGCTTAAAAATAGATCCTCCCTTCTGAAATACTAGATTAAATTCAAATGCGCCCTGCCTGACTAAAGATCTAACTTAAAACTAAAATCACCCTACCTAATATAATGTCTAAGAGTTCAATTAAAAGAACAATTTCAATGATATGCTACCTAAATAGGAATGTAACAGATACTTTATCATATTATTGTAGGTATAAGTATGCATATTCTTAATTCCTCTTCAATTAGTCCATATTAATTTCGTGGTCCATGCCTTCCTAGAACAGACAACTGGCAACTGGGCAGGGGCTGGGCACGGGCAGGGGTTGGGCACGGGCAGGGGCACGGGCAGGGGCAGGGGCAGGGTGAGAGTGTGGTCGTATTATACATATTTTAAGAAATCCTCCTCTTTAGCTGAGTCCTTCCAATCCTTCTGAAACAAAGACAAAGTGGATGTAATTAGTAAAGCATTATAAAAATCTTCAACTCATAAGTGGGATCAAATGGGAGGCAAATAACGAAAGTGACTGCTACCGAGCAGCCCGCGAGCCCTCGGCCCAGAGTATGGACAGTAACACGACTTACAATCAACACCTGTTTCGATACCGAGCCACAGCAATCATTGAGGAACGGACATGCAAGACCGCAACCGCGAATCCAGATTAGGTCCCCTTATGCCTTCTGCCACCCCAAGGTGTGCTTGGCGTGGTCTAACGGGGAGAAGTATCCCACTTGGCGGTTCACCTGTCCAGAACCACAGTCACAGCCTCACACACCGGTCGTCGCTGAAAGTGCAACCCAAATATCGCAACAGGTGCAACAGCGCCTTACCATCGGTCCTCTGAGCCGAGAACGGAAAAGGGAATGAAGCAAAAAACGAAATGAAGCAAAAGACGGAATGAAGCAAGAAAGGAAATGAAGCAAAAAAGGGAATGAAGCGAAAAAGGGAATGAGAAGGGAAAGTGCAATGCGCAGTCAATTAGCTCGAATTATTTTCCACATAATTATCAAACGTCTCTTAAACGTTTAATAATTATACGATAAATAATTGATTGCCCGGGTCTCACCACGTGGAGGTTACTGCGCATGGAGACCCACCCTAGCCACGGCCCTTCCACCCTCCAATTACGCGGAAACTAATTCTAATATAACATGTGAGAAAGAAAAATCTCCTGTTATTGTCAATTTGTAGAACGTTCATTAATTGATCGTAGTACAAGTAAGACAACAAGAGGAGTAACTTGGAAAATTCACGACCGAAAGCTAAATTGAATATCAGAAGGAAACCTGAAAGAAAATCTGCAAGAGAATTCAATTTCCTGAAATAGAACTTTCTTAAAAATATATCATATGATCTTAAAAATTAGACAACGAAATATTATTGCAGTGGTGAACACTGCGGGCTTAAAAGCTAAGACATAACTTAAAAATAAACCCTACTTTCTTAAATTTATGATTAGTTTCGAATACGCCCTGCCTGACTAAAGAGCTAACTTAAGACTAGAATCACCCTACCTAGTATAACATCTAAGAGTTCAATTAAAAGAATAATTTCAATAATATCCTACCTACATAGGAATATAAAAGATACTTTACCAAACTCATATAGGTATAAGTACGTATATGTTTAATTCCTCTTCAATTCGTCCATATTAATCATGTGGTCCATGGTGTCCTAGAACAGACAGAAACTCGAACCAAAAAATTGCAGCACCTGCCAACAATATTTGGTTTTATACACCCTGCCTAATTAAAAGTCTAATAATTTCAATTCGTGTAAAACCTGCCAGTATAAAGATCTAAGATTGTGTGTTCAGACAAATCCTACCTACATAAAGAGCTAAAAGTATTGTTCGATTTATATTTGGGCCTGCCTAATTAATTGTCTAACACCTGTAATTAGTTAATAAGGACAGGGGTTTGGGGCAGGGATGGGGTGAGGGTGTGCTCGTATTATACATTGTTTCATGAATCCTCTTCTTTTCAATGCTTCTGAAACATGCACAAACTCGAAATAATTAGTAAAGCATTATAAGAATGAATTCTTAAACTCACAAATTGGATCGACGCGGCTGGCTCTTTAATTTTAAAGATTCCAATCGAGTCTTTGATAATATTTCTGGATCTGTATTCTATATATTCCACTCTTGAGCCTCTGACGTATGTACTTATGTTTGTTTAATATAGCATATTTGGGTTCATCTGTGAATCTGTAACAATCTCAAGCATTGGATTAGTGACATCCCCAAGCCTCCCCATTTTATATCGAAATGAAGCTGCTTTTAATTCGGAATAACTGAATTTTAGCGCAGTTAATAAATCAGAATTGATATGAAAAATGCTGCTATTTTTTGATAGCAATAGTTAATTGGATTTCGGCCAAAGTGATATATTCTTTTGTACGTTCTAGATCAAACTGAATGGTGGTATCACGTTCATTAAAAACTCCAAAATGAAGTAGTCACATTTCACTACAATTGATTCTATTTTGCTTCAACAAAGAAGCAACAAACGATTATTCGGAGGCAAAATATCAAACTTTCACTATCACCATGCCGAGACCCAACTACTGCCAATAACGTTTTTCGTGCAAGGATTTTTGTTTAAACGTTTACGGATATCGCGAGTGAATTTCAATTTCTACAAAGCAAGCTCGAAAAGTTATAAAAATTGGCTCTACTAAAAAAAAGGTTAAGATGGAATTGCAACAATTAAGAAGAAATATTTAAGAGTTAAACTCCAATAATGAACACTCACTAGTATTAACTCTAATTTAAATCTACTATCTAGAATTATTATTTTATCAAAGATTCTGCAAATTATATCTGTTTTTTACTTTGCTCTTTTTCTTTTCTTTTTCTTTCTTTTCTTTTCTTTTCTTTATTCTTTTTCTTTTCTTTTTCTTTTCCTTTTCTTACTTTTCTTTTCTTTTCTTTTTTTTTCTTTTCCTTTCTCTTTCTTTTATTTTCTTTTGCTTTTCTTTTCATTTCGTTCACACAGTAATTTACTAATATGTATGCAAATTTTTAGCAGTACTTCCATCAACAGACGTTCCAGGTAGTATAATTATTAAGAAAAATAAAATAAAAAGAAAGGCAAATATAAAACGCTGAAAAGAAAAAGTTCCTGGTTCAGGAACAGGCTTCCAATTGGAAGCAGATGGGGACTAGTAGTCGCAACTCTACTTAAAAACGCGATCTTTAATCAACGCAACGCTAACTGGAACTCGCGATACAATCATTTCGCAACACTATTTATTAAGACTAATAGGAGGCAAACAGTAAATTATTTGTAATAGCCAAAATTAAGCAAATTGAAGATCCTCTGAAAAATGAACTGAAAGTTCCAATACGCGAAAACAATTTCCGCAACACTAGAAGCTCACATGTAAAGTGTATTATAAAATACTACAATTTAACTAGCAATAAGAATAGCAATAAGTGGCATTCAACGCAACTCTAACTCGACCCGTTCTCAAGTTTTTCGCAACTCTAAAGTACCGCGATATTTTTGGGAGGGCTGTATCGTTGGGCCGGAATGTGCGTCGGCCAAGTACAAATAAAAATTCTACAAATGGAAATGCAAGCACAGTGACAAAGTAGTAACAAAGAATGATTCCCCATTCTTTTTAAGAATGGGGAGCCATTAGTAGTTGCCCTCTTGAGTGACAGTTTGTCGGGCCTCTTCGGCATATAGCCTCTTCTTTTCGTCGGACCCAAGGGCCAGCTGAAACTTAAACTAGGCTCGAGGCTCTAATCGAAAACCAAGGAAAAACATATAAATGTGAAATAAAGAGTTTAAATCGCGGAGCTAAATGGAACACACGTGGCCGAATCACGATCAAATAAAATCGTAAAATTGTGATTACGGAAAATCGCAAAGATTACGATTAAAATTGTAATCGTTCTTCGTTTACACGTGCAGCCTCGAGCATAATGTAACGCGTTTCGTTTCGGAGCCTAAATCGCGACCACGACCGCGAAGGATTCGAAAAATCGATAGGCAAAGCCAGAGGCGAACGCATTTTCGTTCGCGCCACAGCTTCACCGTCGGCTTTTCAAATCAGATTTCCTGAAACGGGTTGAACACGCGAACGAGTGCCTACCCGATCGGAGACTGTGTCAACCTGCCCGGCCCTACCTGCTTATGTCTATCAATCACACCAGAAAGTATGCTACCTATCCTACCTGGACCTATATTTAAAAAATGGCAAACAAACACACCAACACACGACACTCCACGGTTCTCAGTCAAACACTTGGGCGCAAGAGCCTACACTAGGGAGGCGTCCCGGGACGCCCCCGACACCCAGGTGTTGTCACAACTTGCACACTCTAATGTACGTACCATTTTTCTAAAATCGACTGACAGTGGCTGGGATCTTTGCGTTTGCGTGGAAAAAGACCACGCCGCGGTTAATATTTAACAGAATAATTAAATAGCACCCATACATAAGGTACTTGATAGCAATAGATAAGTATATTCGATTCTTTTTGGCATTTGAACAAAATGATGACAAAAATGATGTCTCTGTTTTAAATTAATGGACATCTTATCTTGGTCGTAATAGCTACATTTTAATACGGAACGACCCAAATCCACAGCCTAACCACACACACAATGCGGATATTACGTCGCGCACGATACACCAACGCACTGTCAGTCGCCAACAATAAATCATTTTGTGGCTTATAAACTAAAGAAATATCGTCGTGCTCCACCACCGTTTTCCCAACCAAGTAGCACCGGGGCACGTGAGTGGGATCCGGGCAGTGAACACGGAAAGGGTTAAACCTGAAAATCCTCGTCTAAAAAGATGATTAAGACAAACTGATTTTCTAACGGGCTAAATATATATACATATGTTGTATACCAGATCAATATATGATTCTATTTTATTGAAGAGAAAATTCAATGAATCTATCTTATTAGAAAAATAAATCAGTGACTCTACTTTATTAGAAAAGTGATGCAAAGACTCTACTTTATTAGAAAAATGATGCAATGACTCTACTTTATTACGAAAATTATGCAATGACTTTACTTTATTAGAAAAATTATTCAGTGACTCTACTTTAATATACTTTGAATTAAATTGAAACATCCTCGGGCGTTCCCGTCATCAAAACATTGCTTCTAAAACGCAAGGTTGGTTTTAAAGTAGATTGCCTTGATTTCGAGATCTACCCGTTCGCGTATTGTCTTCTTGTACATTCAGGTTTAATTAATATATTGTACGGAAAAAGTGAATTTATTGATATTTTGATACGCTAAAGACTAATATGGATATCGAATAATAAAATTATTCGATAGTTCCAACAAATTGATAAGGTAAGTAAGTACCTTTACTTTATATATAATCAAAGTAGTAAAAAAGAGGAACGACTATACTCTTACTAACAATTTATTATAACTGTGCAGTAATTGCAATTGACAAATAAACGAAGTCGAATGGTATTCGACTTCTCCACTACAAACTAATGCACGTAGAATACTGGACGTTACTTTATATTCATTTAATAATTAATAACTATTAAATATCGTTTCATAGGTATTCAATTAAAGACTCTATTATAAAAAGATATATAGTGATATATTTCATGCTAAATATGATCTCTTTTAAAATTATCAAGCCATTTAAAAACGCGTTGTACAAGAAGACCTATCCTCACATAATATAAAGCAGTAAAGAAGTTACTACTCATGAGTATATTTCCATATACCCATGGTCACAGTGCTTGCCAGAAAAATCTACGTAATTACAACCAGTCACCCGTGTCGGTTCGGACCTTTCGTCCTGCGACATGATTGAGTGACCAGAGGAACTTTAAAGCATGCCACTCACCGGTTGCAGACTCACCAGGTGTGCGGTCAAGCTCGTCGCCATCGAAGCCATGGAAGCTGCTGAAACATTCAAAAAGAGCAAACAACATTAAAATCTATGTATCTTCAGTACTTTTGGAATGTGTTAATTATCAATGATTATTGCAATACAAGATTAAAGAACGAAGGAGATACTTACTCGTCAAATTGATGGCTGAAAGCCCGAACTCGCTGAACAGGACACTGACTCTAATGGAACACTTATGATTGACGAACAAAGTGATTCTAATTTCGCGACAGTATTTCTACTGTTTTTGTGACTGCTACCGAGCAGCCCGCGTGCCCTCGGCTCAGAGTCTGGACAGTAAAACGACTTAGCATCAACACAAGTTTCGATTCCGAGCCACAGAAATCATTAAGGCACGGATATGCAAAACCACAACCACGATTCTAGATTATGACCCGTATGCCTTCTGCCACCCCAAGGTGTGCTTGGCGTGGTCTAACACATAGGAATTTCCTACTAGGCGGGCCAAAGTGTCCAGAAAAGCAATCACAGCCCCACACACCGCCCCCCGATGACACTGCAACCCGGATATTGCAAGAACCGCGACCACGATTCCAGAATGGTGGATAACCTACCCATGTTAGAGAATAACGTAGTCTAACCGAGGGCCTCGTGACCAGGGTCCAGAACCACAATCACGCCCCCACACATCGTAACTCGCTGACACTAAGTCCCTAACCATCAGTCCTCCGAGCCGAGAACGGAAAAGGAAACGGAATAGTTGTGATCGACGAACAAAGTGACTCTATTTTTCGCGAGAGTATTATTTCGGAGCAAACACTGACTCTAATTTCGCGTCTCTTTACTGTTATTTATGTTGAATTATTATTAAGAGCGGCTGCGCTCAAAAAATAATAAAAAGAACTTTGACGGAACAAGCACTGACTCTACCGACCGCATTGCGCGCGGTCAACAATATCGTTATGGTAATACCATCGAGCCCATGGCACCTTCTGAAACATTCAAAAGAACAGACAACATTGAAATCTTTGCGATTTGAGTACTTTTCGATCATGATAATTATCAAAGACCATTGTAAAATAAGATTAAAGAAATACAGAGATACTTACTCTTCGAGTTGATGGATGAATGCCCGAACTCGCCGAACTGCATCGGTGCTGACTCTAATACCGGAATCCTTATTGCGAAAGAAAATAAAATAAAATAAAATAAAAGACTACTATCGCGCACGTCAATTGTGATCGACGGACAAAGTGACTCTAATTTCGAAGCAAACACTGACTCTACTTTCGCGTATCTTTACTGTTATTTATATTTAGTTATAATTATTATGAGCGGTTTCGCTCTAAAAACAATAAAAAGAAATTTGACGGAGCAAGCACTGACTCTATTGACCGCATTGCGCGCGGTCATCTAAATTTTCTGAAAAAGAATCTGTACAAGTTAGTAAATAGGGTGAGGAGGTAGGAATTGAAGCAATACACATTTGATTTTATTTGTCTCTTTCTTATTTCTTCATCCTGTCAAACGTCTGTTGAGGAAATACTGCTTTGTTTTAATAAAGTACTACCGTATTATTATTCTGATTTAATTACTGTTAATTGTCTATTCAACATATACTATTATAGATTAATATAAATGATTTATCAAAAGTATACTGTGACTGTTCTATGTCCGAGTTTTAAAGGTGATCATGATCTTAGTAAGTAAGCAATATCGCGCATTTATAAGTTCTCGTAGCTGCTTGTAGAAATCAAGACTCGAAACTATTTATCATGCTTCAGGTGCATGGCAACCAGTACGTAAGTACGCGGGCAATCCTGCATCGAAAATACAATTTGACCGTACTTGTGCCAAGTCACAGAGATAATACAAGTTTTTAATAAATACTAGTGAAGCTATAATAGAAATCGCGACCGATATGCAGCGAAACATGAAAGTATTTCAATTTTTCGTTTAGAATTAATGAAATTTACAGACTCTAGTTTCAATCGCGAGTAGCATATTGTAAGTTCTATTTAAAAAGTTTAAATTGCTCAATAACTTTCAACCGAAAGGAAAGAACTTGAGTCAAAATCCAATCGCCAGATAACAAGAAATATACGTAAACCGTTGGAATAATAAGTTAAATGTTACCAATCCTTCATCATAGGTCATCGAACTGATTGTTATGCATCGCAGTAATTGTATCTCAATACTCCATTCCTGCAGCCTCAATATATTATCCTCCACCAACCAATCATCCATTGTACCTGCAACAAAAAGAAAAGCAACGTGATAAACCTGTCCTAAAATCAGAATCGAATTCAAAGTTGCGAAGGACATATGTAACTGGGTATGTAAGTCACATTGCAAAGAAAATAAACGCAACCTTAACACCGCATCGAATCCGAATAATTGTGTAATAAAATATAATAAAGATTCAAAGAACCGTTCAAACTAATGAATTAGTTAATCCGATATTTTAATAAACGACTAGTTACCGCGTATCAAAGAATCGATGGTACCGGATGACCGGTCAAGCGTCCAGCAAAAGAGACTCGATAAAGACTTTAATGTACATCCGCGATAGTCAAACGATTGTTAAATAAACGCGTATTAATTAATGGAAGCTAATAGACAAGCGTATGCGGTGGTAAAGTAAACCCCGAGATGCTATTGTATTGTAAGGTGATGTATGTCGCTAACCTTCGACAGCATAGACGACCCGTACGGTACGACGCTTGAACTGATAGTGACACCGCGTGCGCCGCTCAGCGTCATCCCCACTCCGTGACGCGCCGGCGCGTCGGTAGCGCTCGGTCGCGCTCGGTGGTATACGCAATTTCCGAACTCTTCGAAGGTCTCCGACCGCGGTCGTGCGTACTACTGTACTAAGGTCATACGTACTGAACTTTTGGACCTTCCGATCAATTTTTAGCCGAACCTACGATCCTACGGTTATACTTACTGAACTTTTACGTTTGCTGACCAACTTGTAGCCGGACCTACGACTCCAGGGTCGTATCTACTGTACTTCTTAGGGTCCTGACCGACCTCTAGTTGAACCTACGATCCTAGGGTTATACCTACTGAACTTCTACGTTTTCTGACCAACTTTTAGCCGGACCTACGATTCTAAGGTCGTTCCTACCGGACTTTCGCGGCTTCTGAACAACTTTTAGCTGAACCTACGATCCTAGGGTTATACCTACTGGACTTTTACGTTTTCTGACCAACTTTTGGCCGGACCTAAGGCTCTAGGATCGTGTCTATTGTACTTCTTCGGGTTCTGACCGTCTTATAGCTGAACCTACGATCACAGAGTTTTACCTACTGGACTTCTACTATTTCTGACCAACTTTTAGCCGGACCTACGACTCTAGGGTCGTGCCAACTGGACTTCTACTATTTCTGACCAACTTATAGCCGGACCTACGATTCTAGGGTCGTGCCGAGTGGATTTCTACTGTTTCTGACCAACTTTTAGCTGGACCTACGACCCTCGTTAAAGAATTCTTTTGTTCTTTGCCGCGCAATGAATGCGGGACAGCACAGGCGGGACGCTTGACGTGACACTGTCAATTTCATCGCCCGATGCATCGCGATGTTGTTTCGACCCAACTCGAGCCGAGCCGAAGCGCATCGCGCGACCAGGCATCGTAGCTCAATTTTTTTACCGAAACGTTGCTCGAGAAATAGCTTTCCTGATCCCCCCAAAGCATTTACATATATTCAACAATCGCATGAATCCCGTACCCGCTACTTCAGTAAAGAATAGTTCTTCAAGTGATCACTGTTCATGAGAAGGGGACGCTCAAATCAGTGTCGGATTTCTGAGTCGGTATGGCCGTCACAGTGGGCCACAAAAGTCCATAAGATGTCCTGTCTATTCCTATATCTCGTCGGTGGCACAGCCATGCTTTGGGGGGATCAGGAAAGCTATTTCTCGGTCAACGTTTCGGTAGAAAAATTAAGCTACGGTGCCTGGTCGCGCGATGCACTTCGGCTCGGCTCGAGTTGACTCGAAACCACATCGGGGCGATGAATTACGCGTGTCGCGTATAGCATACTTTTTTAATACATAGGATCATTTACATACTTTTTAGTCCATAAATCAATTCTTTCAAACATCCCGAATATGCTACATTTCAAATATGAAGTTTCAGATATCCCGTTAAACATTAACACACCTATACATATAATTTACACAAAAGTAATGTAAGGAAGAGCGCTCTCTCTGGCAGCCAAGGAAATAACGTTAGGCGCAGAGGAAGAGAGCGCTCTCGCAAAAGCGCGCAGATAAAGTTTAATCCTGTACAAAGAATATAAGATTCTTTAAATTGCAGATTCTTTCGTACGCAAGATCACACAGAAAGCCAGCCTTTAATGACTAAATACTATCGGTATCGTCAGTTATAGAACAAATGCCTATCATCAAATTACCAAACATTTTTAAATTCGCGGCATTACGATTGTCAACCCACATTTTCGATGACTGTCGATAGTAAACATATATTATCGATAGTTTTCGATAGTAGCAACCATCGATAATATCGATAGTGCCATCGATATTTCTCCACCACTACTAGTGCCCCATTACCAAAGATGTCAGGGCCCTGAACGACAATAATTTCTGATTTTCTTTATGTATGAAATTAATTCATTAAAAAATATACATTGGTATGTGTAAGATACATAGCAGCTAGGACAGACTAGAATATTATTCTACTACTAACAATAGTCATCTACATCCATTAAATAGTATTAACTAACCTAATTAAATTTCAGTCTACATATGCATATTGGTTAGGTTCAAACATAGAAAACAAATTATTCGTAAAGTAGTATTTGCACGAGTGCAACATCTATTAAAATATAATAAATTGGTATTAAAACTATTGCTGTACACGAAATAGCAATGCGCAACATAGAAATAAAAGCAAAAGTTGATAACCCAGGGAATAAGATTTCTTTAATTAAGCAATTAACTGAGGAAAACTGTACCATCATTAAGCAACACGATACTTTTTTTCAAGTACCCGAGGGAAGATTAAAATTACGAAAGTTCGAAGTAAGAAGGTTCTTCGTTTTTCAATCCGGTTATTAAAATACTAATGTTTCCCATCACACTTCATAATTATGATACTAATAATATCATTATAGTTAAATAATAATTGCTATTCCTCTTTCTCTTGTCGCACTATAACGTATAACTTTATCTATTAAGTATCAATTAAATATCTATATCATTATTATTAAGAAAATAAAATCACCAACTAAATATCACAAATGGAAAATGTATAAAACATATAAATCGAAAATAAATATAATAATAATCAAATTATTGAAGAAACAGAAACCGTAATATAATACTTAATTGTGAAATTAAAATATTCTTAATTCTGCAGGATGGTTCAGGAGAATTGCTGTATTACAAAAGGTCCGATACAGTGGGTCCCAAACTTTGCAACTATGAAAAGGCAGTCTTAGATGCTAATGCCTGCACCGGTGTTAAGAACATTTTAACCGCCTCGAACGGTTGTCTAGGCGTTGTTAAAAAGATTAGAAAATTGTATATGGTTGGTCAGACTCGTGTGCACATTGATGAGGTTGAAAACTTGGGAAATTTTTTAGAACTGGAGGCACGTTCTGCTGTTATAAATGTATCATGTTCTGGAGATTGTTGAAAAGTATTATATCTCGAATACATATTACAGGTGGTATTGACCGATGATCAAGATATAGAAACAGGAGAGAAGATTGCCCAGGATTTGATGACCAAGTTAGATGTGAAAAGCCAAGATTTAATAGCAAAAGCTTATATAGATCTACTTTCTGAACGAAATGAATAATCCCAATAGAACTCAGATTTCGTGTTCTACAAATTGATAATATTGTATTCCGATTACTGTTTAAAATTATACATACATGAGAAAGATTGTTTGAAACAAATATCTTTTCGAATGTAGAATAATAAAGAACTATTTTTGAATACTAATGCCATTTATATTTTATTGTATTCCTTGCGATCGTACTTTTCAGAGTCGCCGAAGAATTTCGGTAAGAATAACGGTCAAATATAGACAGAGAAGTAAAGATGTATAAAAGAGAAGAGCAAGAATGAAAAGGCAATGGTACGTTACTATCGTGACCGGGATACGTTTCAATGATAAGACTTCCCACGCATCTCTTCCTTCCTTTTCAATGATCACACTCGCTCGTCACATTTCGCGTGCACGAGTTCCAATTATTTTAGTGCCTTACGGATAATCAAGGCATTGCAACTATTTTGTTTCAATTTTATGCGTGCTGCAAGTGGTAAATTGAAAATACATTACACTGAAGACATAATACATAAATGAATCAAATTGTAGATCGAGGAAATTGATCACAATCGCGCCCTAATCGTGAAGCAGCACTAATGGACGTTATAATTTTGGTCAAACGTGTATACTTCTCACAATTATCATTTTTAAATTACAACATGGAAAATATATTTCTTTCGAACAAATAAATAATTAAAAGACAAATCTTTTTATTTTTGCATCTCTTTGTTAAGAAGTAACGGGGTAAGATTAAGGATTTTTGGGGTGGTTTACGATAGAAAGTTCTTTCGTAAAGATATTCGACTAATTGAAGTATAATTTCTATTACTCCGGTACAAAAAAATAAGATATTTTTTATGCGCGTATAATTTGAAAGGGCAAGGTCCATGGTCTTCTGTGACCGTACTAAATTGCCACCATGGAAAGGTTCTTCGATTATGGTTAACAACCGTGGTATACACTGGCCAGTCTCAACTGTTTGACATGCCGTCTATAAACCATGGTGGAGAGGAGTAAAGGAAAACGAATACAAGTGTGCTGCACGTGTGTACTGCAACCAACTGGTTGACGCAATGGGTATATACTATATACCGTGGTACGACGGTTTACTCGCAAGAAAGTACATATATTTTACTTACAAAATGTTTTAGATTACGTGTATAATTTATGTTGCTATAAAAGTTAAATTTACAACTGTGATTTTTTATCGAATTAAAAAATGATTAGAGCATTAGAAACGAGAAATATTGAGATTTCTTTCTGCTTTTTAATTATTCAAAGTAGACATTGTAATAATAAATGATATAAATATTCGACTATGTGCTTGAAAATACTCAAATGTAAATGGAAGCTAGAACACCATGACATTGAACAAATTACGTGGGATATTATATGTGTGAACAATATGGCTTATTATACTGCAAGCTAAACATTTAACAAATTTTGTTACATTAAAGCTTTATTAATGTCGTACAGATGCGAACTTAATACTTAAAACAAGCAAACTATTTCACGCATTATTGTGCACAATATTTTAATGTTCAATTAATATTAATATTTCAACTATATATGTTTAAGTTGCAGCAGTTCAAAGATAAGCCAATGTTCCTCGCAAAACCACTAATAGTAGGGTATTTAATATTTTATTAAATATTTACGATTGCCATAAGCATACCTAACAAGGAACTATAGCTACTATTAATTCTTTAATATTATACAACTATTGGACATACAAAAAATCAACAATACATTAATGCCATTATGATTGCAAATAATAATGCAAGAAAATTCCCAATTTCAAAACGTCTCGATTTTTCCAAACCATCGCCCATTTTACCCAACAGACAAATCTAACAATACTTGTCCATAAATTCGAGCATTTAATCACGTTCTCACAACTAACCTACTCGAATAACAAATCACCGCGAACGCCACGAATGAAATCACCGAAGCAATAAACCACAAAAACAGGGCTCTCGTTCAACGCGCCCTCCCTGTCCACCCCCTCGTTCAAATCTCCTCATTCATATCGATCGATCGATCGAACGATCAATCGAATTGGAAGAACGCAAACCGAAATGAGCCCCCGTAGACAAAATCGCAACAGGCTTATCCTCTTCGAAACCTTTTCTTCTTGCCTACCGCCCCCGCGTACATTCTCCCCCCTCTTTGCGCTCCTTAGAAATCTCCCTCTGCCCCTCTGCCTGTGTCAGCACCCTCGTCATCCGGTTAGCAAGAAAGGGACCTCATTCTATGTACGGCACTGGTCGCTGTCGGAGGCTCTCCTTAACAGAGAACAGCACGGGAGAGACGCGTCACCAGGCGTCCACAGCGTAGCCTCTCGTTCATTCCTCATCTCGTGATCGACACGGTGTATCGCGTGGATCGAGTAGTGCCCCTGGATCATTCGCACCTCGTTCGGTTCTCGCGTATCGTTCGATTCTTATAGTGGACCCGTCGAGACGTTTCACCAGGTCGTCGTGCGGGCGACTCTACCGAGGTAGATACACCGAGTTAGGTAAGACGTTTCTCGTTACATTCTGCTACTCTCTGTGCTTATCCTCGTTTTTCTTGAACGCTGCCGAACGCTGCTAGTACCGCCTGTCGAATATTCTTGTACGCTCTTCGAACGATGCTCCCCTTTCCTCCTTTTCGGTTTCTCAGTTTTGCCGGATTAGTCGTTCGTTACTTGTGTTACGTGCGCAGGTTGATTGCGATAAAGGTTTTTGTTGGTCTGCGGATAGCGCGTGCTTGATTGGACGCGTTTTGAAAATTTTGTTATGTGGGATCGGTTGCGTTTTGCGCGTGAGAATTTTTGACGTTTTGCGGCGGGCGTTGAATGAACGGGGAATTTCGAATTCGAAATTGTTTAGATAGAACTGTTTAGAGATAAGGTGTAAGTACATAGTTTGGTGTATGTACTTGTATTAGGTTTTGGAGTGCGACCGATGGTTGAGAGGAAACGCATGTTCGGTGCGAATATTTTTGGAGTAAGCAATAGTATTACGTATGTAGTACATCGTGGAAGCTGCTGGCGAGATAAAACGTATGAAAATATTTGAAGATTCAACGTGGGAGATAATATGTATTTTTGTATTTTGTTAATGCTGTAAGGGACGTGGAGATATTCTGTGTTATGTCATCCGCAATGAAAAATTTGTGATATTTTGTTGTTGTTGTTGTGAAACACACGTGGTCCGATGCTTTTAACAACTACGGGTATTTCTAGCGGGCGCAATAAATAATTTATCGGACGTTCCAGATCTATGAAATCATCGTTTTCCTTTGGTCATTGAACCAAGTGCGATAAACATTTGTTAATATGGAATTCGTTGGGAAGATTCGTTTACTATCATCCTTTTCACATTTGAAAATCATTTAGTCAGAATATATAATTATAATGCGTTTTACATTTTCTCGATCATAAAAGTATCGTGGCAGTTCGTGTAATTCGACGAATTGAAAATGCATCATAGATAAGTCGTGTACATATTTATTTGTTACTCCAATCAATTAATATTAGAAGAGTTAGTACGCTTTACACAGTAGTTATTACTTCTGAACATTATACGACGATATAGTGGGATAGTATATTTGCGAAATACAATTGCATTAGTATTTTATAATTTTTATTTAATTTTTCCTAGACAATAAATTTATTGAAAATGAAATTCTAAACGGATACTAGTAATCTCGATGATTCATTGTATGCTGCAGCAAATCTGAATGGGCATAGTATTCACTTGTACCTGCAAGAGCAACGCTGTGCTCGAAAATTTGAATGATTTATAGCACCCCTATTCTGCGGTACATAGAGTAACCTAATATTTGGAGTCCCAGCTTACCTTGGGTTAAGCCCAATGATTCATTGAATTTTAGGGACAAAATTTGAAGTACAGAGAAGGAAAAGTAAAGAAAAAATGCTGAACATTTGTAAAATCGCTTTACAGTTGTGATAAAATAATTAATTCAGGGGATCCAACAATTTTCTGCTTGGATAAATATAATCGTACATATTATTAAATAGTCTTGCTGAAGATCATTCTCGTATTTCAGATTTTCAGTTGTTTTCTTAATTACGTTAACATTATTTCTAATATTTTTAATTACAGTAATGATTATACGTAGGTATATAAAATATTTCTTTCATTTCAGATGGAACGTAATGCCCATGGCTTAGATTCGATTCCGGAATTTTAAACGACTGTGGGGCGGAGAGAAAATGGCTCGAATATATTGTCAATCTATTCTTGCGATATTGTTATTTGCAATAACTATTGCATCAAGTAAGTGTTATGCAGCAACAAATTTTAATCGACACACGATCGTCACGGTTGTCGAAAATTTGTCCACGTTTACCATTCATATAGAGAATTGTAGCATTTGTCTACATAAATCTAATAAAACGTTGTTCTATATAGCAACAAGGTTGTAGATAACAATTTATTCAAAGGGATTTGAATACAAAAATTCTGGTATCGATTTTACAAATACTCTTTATAAAGTGATTGCGGCTCGAACATAAATTGTTTCATTAAAAAAAGGAGACACCCCACTGCGGGATGCTTTTGAACTATTTGAATTGTCGTTGATTTTCATTGATTGGCGAGAAAAGAATTTTGTTCAAACGAAATTGTAGTTATGCTCGCCTATCCGTAATCACAACGTGCTCTCCATTCATCGCTCTTACGAGAAGACATTTTATCCAGCATGATTAGATAGCGATTTGACCTCCCGACCCGGCTTCCTTCTGAACTTCTCAAGTTTATTTCGGTCTCCAAAATCTAAGCGCCCTAGAAATCTAAAGAAGGCCAAAAAGAAAAAGCGTTTACATCAATAACTTCCATAGGTTTTCAAGTAAAGGGTTTCACTTGGTTAAGTGCACCACATTTTTTAGATAACCACGTTCTAACTGTATTTAGAAAATGTATAAGAAATTCGTATAGAAGATATCACATGGAATTATATTGAGAGCACACAATAACAATTTATTCTGCGTAAAATTAAGTTGTCTCGTGTCACAATTTTGTAAATATACTAAACATTGCAAAGTGTGAAAATAATACGACTTTTTTCGTTGGAAAATAATTTTTTTCCCTTCAAGTTTAACAAATAGTTGTTCGCATAAATATAATATCTATATAAAAGTTCGAGTACTGTTCCAATAAAACGGTAATTAAATCGAGTTTATCCAATATTCATATGATGGGCGTTTCGAATTTCTCGTGTTTTATGGGGTTTCACTCGTTTTTAACGATGATTTCCAGTGAAGCTACATCATAAACATCCGGTTGTCCCTTGCGATAGCCCCTACCGGTAGTAGAACGCCACTTGATAACTGCACATTCTAGCTTCGTTCGAAATCACCTCCCAGAAATTATATAGCCCAGCTTTTCCCTCGCACGAAAAACTTCACCCAAAGATCAGCTTTATCGTAACATTTCTTATAGCAATCATTTTTATTTTCAGACACCGCAGATCCACAATATGCCAGGGATAGAGCTCCAAATAGAGGTAAATTAAATTATACTCCTTAATTTCTGTTCCACAACGATTATGCATAATACGTAAATCGCAGCTTTCGTTAGGTGAATTTTTTGACTGATCTTCTGGACGGTTTTGCAAACGTGCCATATAATATCTATTTCCACGAATCTAAATATGTACAGCATACAGAAAATACTCAGACTCTTCGAAGTAAATCACAGAGACGTGTGCGATAGAATACGTAGAATTAAATATTAGTAAGCGTTCGAGATAAAAGAAAGCGGAGTGTTATAGGATCAATCCAGAGAGGAGATATGTCACCCACGGAGGTGGCCGAAGATCGCCATTATTTGCCAAGGCTGACCGTTCCAAGTCCAGGAGGTAGCCCGTTCTTGCTGGTTTCACAGAACCCCGTTACCTTGCTATTATTAAATAATTAAAACCAGCATGACAATGCTCCATTGGGAATTAATTTCCTCCGCGTTTAGAATAAACCATTCTACTGTTGAATAAACGTAATCGTATATACGTATATGGTATATAGTATCGATGTTACCTCTGGTTAATTAAAACAATAATTTTATTATCACATTTGTGACGTAACACAGATTTAACTTTCCTGTTAAACTTCAAGTCAGCCATGAACGGCCTTCAGTTCCTTCCCTGGTACCTTTATATTCATTTTCTCGACTCTGGTTAAGGTGATACGCACCTGGGCGCGGTTACTTCGACCACTAACTTCTCGCCTCCAGGTGTCTCGTTAACCCAGTGTGATTAACAAATTGCCAAATGCGTAGAGCTGGTAGTTGGTGATGTAGTGATACCCGGACCGGCTGAAGGGGCAGAGATAACTAAACTCGTGGCTAACCTGGGACGTTATTCGTGATGAAATGCTTCATTATTCTTGTCCTCCTGCTCTACAGGCGCACAGGTGAAGAGGAAGCATCCCTGCGAGCAGAGCTCGTGTTATCCCGCGACGGGAAATCTACTGATTGGCCGAAAGGCTCGATTGAACGCGTCTTCTACTTGTGGCCTTAACGGACCAGAAAGATATTGCATCGTTTCGCACTTGAAGGACCGAAAGAAGTGTTTCTTCTGCGATACGTCGTTGCAGAAACAGCAACATAACATCGAGAACATCGTCACCGAGTGAGCAACAATTTAACGAATTAAATTTTCCATAGAAATATTAATTATCCGCAGCGACATACTTGTTGCAATATAGTTCCTTTGCACGTGTCACGTTGAACGCAATTAATACCTGCATTCTAAGATTTTCTTTTTTTCTGAAACTGCTCACGAAATTGTAATCGAAATGGTATATTTCTGACGCACGAATTATTATTTAGATACTTCCTTTAATGTCGTCCCATTTTAATCCAACAGAAAGAATTGGTGGCAAGCAGAAAATGGGGTGGAGAACGTCACGATACGATTCGACTTGGAAGCGGAATTTCACTTCACCCACATAATTATCCGCTTCAAAACATTCAGGCCGGCGGCTATGCTGATCGAGAGATCGTACGATTTTGGTAAAACCTGGAAGGTGTACAGATATTTTGCGCACAATTGCGAGCAGTACTTCCCTGGGGTGTCTGTGGAGCAACCGCAGAGGCTGACCGACGTTATCTGCGAGACAAGATACTCCGGAGTGGCGCCATCGACTGGAGGCGATGTTATCTTCAGGTATGTAAACAGCGATAATCAGTGATCGTGTAATGGAAACGCATAAGAATGCGCTTGGCGATTAACGTTGTCAAAGTGTTACCGGCGCTAAGGATGTGTTGCAATTGGAAACCTACGGGGTGTCTTTTAATTGACGTTACAATATCACTTGCGATTTTCTATATAAAGGTCTAGTCGCGAGACATTGTTCTTTTCTCCTTTTTATCGCCGATACACTGAATAAATATTTCAATTGCACTTCGAAAGTACGCGCGGATATTAACTCCGCCTGGAACTAAATCACTTGATCGTTATTTAAAAAACGAACAGCTCGATGCAAGAAGTTTGCCGAGGGGTATTATTATTCGTGGTATCTGATATTAAAACTCTCGACAATTCCAGAGTGCTGCCACGAAACTTGGAGATAGACAATCCCTATTCGAAGGAGGTGCAGAACCTCTTGAAGATTACCAACCTGCGGATTATCATGACAAGATTGCACACACTGGGCGACGATCTCCTTGACGAGCGTGCGGAGATCCGGGAGAAATATTATTACGCTATCCAGAACATGGTGATCCGTGGATCCTGTTCGTGCTACGGCCACGCGTCCAGGTGCCTCCCGCTACCTGGCGTTTCTCACGAGGAAAATATGGTGCACGGTAGATGCGAGTGTACACACAACACCACGGGATTGAACTGCGAGAAATGCCAGGACTTTTACAACGATCTACCGTGGAAGCCGGCCGTGGGCAAGCAGACTAACGCCTGCAGGCCTTGCAATTGCAACAAGCACTCGTCTTCCTGCCACTTCGACGAAGCGTTTTACGAGCGATCCGGAAGAGTGTCTGGCGGCGTTTGCGACGATTGCCAGCACAACACCAGGGGACAAAACTGCGAACAGTGCAAGCCATTCTATTATCACGACGTCACGATAGATATATCGCATCCCGAAGCTTGCTTGCGTAAGTTGTTCTTAATTTAACTAAACTGTACATCAATTAATATGTCTATATTTTTGTTTTCGTATTCATCGATTGTTCAATAATTCCTTATTTTGTAGCCAAGATTTGTAAGCTGTTATTTATTTTATTTTCATTCACTTTTGCGCGGCAAAAGCAGGGCAGACAATATTAGAGTCCTTGCCGATTCATTCAATTTAATATACAATTTACTTTAACGTATTAATATATTGGTCCTAAGATTTCTTTTTATTATCTCTTTCCAGCCTGCGATTGTGATCTCGGGGGTTCGTTGGACGACGGTATATGCGATTCGAGAACTGATCTTCTTAGCGGAGACGAGTCTGGTCGTTGCCACTGCAAACCAAACGCGGAAGGTCGTCGTTGCGATCGTTGCAAGAATGGTTTCTGGAATTTCGATCCGCAAAGCCCGGAAGGATGTCAAGGTATCGATACGAATTTCCAAATTTTTGTGGCCGAATAAAAACCGATCATCCTCGAACTACTTTGTTGGAAACTTAACGAACCGTTTAAAGATGATCATAATGATTATCGTTCCGTAAGAAAGACAATTAACATCGCCCTTTATTTAGCTTGTACTTGCAACACTTTGGGAACTATCGATAATCGTGGATGCAACACGGACACTGGCGAATGTACGTGCAAGCGTTTCGTCACCGCTCGTGACTGCAACCAATGTCTTCCGGAATATTGGGGGCTGTCGGAAGATCCGGACGGCTGTAAACCGTGCGAGTGCGATCCTGGTGGTTCATACGAGAATTCTTGCGACGTGATAACCGGCCAATGCCGCTGCAGACCTCACATCAGTGGCAGAACGTGTAATCAACCTGAACAAAGTTATTACACCGGGTCGTTAGACTTCCTTATCTACGAGGGCGAATTGGCCAGAGCCAGCGATGTAATTATCTTCCATTTCCTAAATATCATAATTTGAGTTTTCACGACCGAAGGATATTAGAAAATACGCGAAACAATATGTAACTAATCGGGGGGACGATGAAAATGGTTTCATTAGTCATCAAGGTGTTAAATATAATTAGCGTTAACTGGAAATAAAATATTGTCCCAAATTTCCTGATGATTAATCATTTTTGTTCACAGAATTGTCAAGTAGTAATCAGAGAACCTTATCGTGACGGAAAAAACAGTACGTGGACGGGAACTGGATTTATGAAGGCCCTGGAGGGTTCTGTTCTGAATTTCACCATCGACGATATTCGGAAGAGCTTGTTCTACGATATAATCGTACGATACGAACCGGTTCAGGTGGGATCCTGGGAGAACGTTCAAATAATCATCGAGAGGGACGGTCCAGTGGATCCGAATGGACCATGCGCCGAGTGGACACCAGAGGATGATCAATTATCGGCGCAACTCCCTTTGAGATCGAGAAGCGTTGTCCTGCAGCCATCGGTTTGCTTCGAAGCTGGAAAACGATATAACGTTTTGTTGAAATTCCGTAAATTCAGCAACAACGTGGACACACCTTCTGCATCCATTTTGGTTGATTCCGTGAGTAATATTTGGGAAATATGTAATCTTAATACAGTTTGCTGTTATTTTTATAAATTAGAAAATATTCCGACTACAAATATCGAAATATTTGTATGCTATAAATGGAAGGTGAGTTACGTGGATTTAATTCTGCTTAGATTGTTCTAAAACCGAGAATCGATGCCATACCTTTCTTCAAATCACCTGGGATTGGCGAGCTTCGCCGTCAAGAATACGAGAGATACCATTGCAATGAATTCTTCAACGATATCAATAGCATATGGAATGATGTCCCGGACGTTTGCAAGAAGTATCAGAACAGTATTGGCTATTACGTCTACGATGGGGCACACTGTGAGTAATAGCTGGAGCAATATCAGAAATACAGTATATAGCAAATATTATAAGTTTTCGAATAATCTACATTTCATTATTTCTTTTCGTTTTCTCACTTTCATACTTTCGCTCGCGAACCGAGATTAGTATGAATAGAAATTGGAAAGATGAGTCAACATCAAAATATCAAAAGATTAAATAAAATTAAGCAAAATTAAATAAATTTTAATAAATAAAATAAATACAAACCCATTAGTTATTCATGTACTTATGTTCAGCACTATGCGCCAAACAAATTATTCAAAAATATTTAACGCATACGAGATGGCTTTAACTTTAATGAAAGAAAAATATATACCTATATATCAATGTTCTTCTAGCTTGCGAATGCAACCCAACGGGATCGCACAGTTTACTCTGCGAAAATTATGGAGGGATTTGCCCTTGCAAACCAAACGTCGTTGGCAGACGATGCGATCGTTGCGCTCCTGGAACTTATGGTTTCGGACCAGAGGGTTGCATCTCCTGTGATTGCGACGGCGTAGGCGCTCTGGACAATTTCTGCGACGTGGAAACAGGACGCTGCAAATGCCGACCAAATACTTACGGCAGGACCTGCGGACAGTGTGAGCCTGGCTTCTGGAATTTCCCGCATTGTCAGCGTTGCGAGTGTAATGGTCATGCTGAGAGCTGCGATTCGAGAACCGGTGCTTGCATCAATTGCCGGGACTCTACAACTGGGCACAACTGCGATCGATGCATCGAAACTTATTACGGTGATCCAAGAATCGGCGTTGATATTCCGTGCAGGGCGTGCCCCTGTCCAGGTGAGCTAAAAGAGATTTTGTTATATACATATGTGTATATACTTATTTTGTGAGTTTGGCTATAAGAATGTATGTCTAACATTATTTTACAAAATTATTCTTATTAACAATTGACGGATATATCTTGCCTTTTATGTATACTTAAATTCTGCGTTTAGTATCCATCATAATAATACAATTTATTAATTATTGTTCGTTCTTTAACAGGAACAATAGACTCCGGACACTCCTATGCTGAGAGCTGCTCCTTGGACTCGGTTACCCAGGACGTTATCTGTGAGTGTTTCGATGGCTACACTGGTCCCCGTTGTGAAAATTGCGCCGAAAATTATTTCGGCAATCCCGAGATTCCTGGCGGCAGCTGCGAGCCTTGCAACTGCAACAACAACACCGATTTACGTCGAGCTGGAAACTGCGATCCTCACGGAGGTCGCTGTCTACAGTGTCTGTACAATACCGATGGGGGGAATTGTCAGATTTGTAAAGCAGGATTCTATGGAAACGCCCTTGAACAAGATTGTCAGGATTGCCGTTGCGACGTCTTGGGGACAGACAGAAATGCTGGACCGTGTGATCACAGAACCGGACAGTGTCCTTGTCTACCACACGTGATTGGCCAACTTTGCGATACTTGCGAAGAGAATCACTGGAGGATTGCCAGTGGACAAGGCTGCGACCCTTGCGAGTGCGACGCGGTTGGAAGCATTTCTGACAGGTTTGTATATTATTTTCTGCTTAAAAAGAATGCCTTGATGCGATGCCAGGCTGCCGAGAAATTGTCTATTTCATAGAATACGCATCGCTGTTGTTACAAATTTATAAAATAGAGAGGAGAATAATGAATAAGTCACTGTCTGATAGTTCCACCAATTCAAGTCTTCTTCCCTTTTACTGTTAAATGCCTTCATTACATTACAATTCACTTCCTACCTTGACAGATGCAATCCATTCGATGGTACCTGCGAGTGCAGACCGGGATTCGGTGGAAGACGTTGCAACGAGTGTCAGACCAATTACTGGGGCAATCCAAACGTCGAGTGTTATCCATGCGATTGCGATCTGATCGGTTCTGCCAGTCAACAGTGCGACCGGGAAACCGGTATGTGCGTCTGTCACAAAGGGATCGGCGGCGAGAAATGCGACCAGTGCGACCGTGGCTATCATGGGAACGCCCCTCAATGCAACACCTGCGGAGAATGCTTCGACAACTGGGACTTCACTCTGTCTGGCCTGAGAAACAAGACGAACCTCGTGATCGAGGAGGCGTCGAGGATTCAGAAAGTTGGAACAACTGGTGTCTATAGTCAAGAATTCGACGACATGGTTCATTCTTTGGACCAAGTGAAAGCACTGATCAGCAACGCCTCTATCAGAAGCCAGGATCTTGACGAACTGAACGACCTGGCTATCGATTTGAACAACAACGTGTCCATGTCTACCAAGCAATTGGAAGAGGTGAACAATCTGTTGGAAAATGTCAGTCAGAGAGTGAACTTGGGCGATGCCGCTCTTAAGAACTTGAAGAACAGAACGAACAATCTGCACCAGGCTGCTGCTGATCTGAAGGAAAACGCGACGAGACTGCAGGAGGAAAACGTGCAAGGAGCGCTTAATGTTACCCAACAAATGGCTGAACAGTCCAGACAGGCGGAGAAAATGGCGAACGACACTAGCAACGTTCTGGCCGATGCTGAGAGATTCCGCAAACACACCGAAAGCCTTCTGGCTAAGAATCGCGGCTTCGTCGAAGAAGCACAGAAGAGGAACAGAGATGCTCTGGGAGGGATAAACGAGAAACTGAAGACGTTCGATGGAATTATGCCCGGATTGAATTGGAAAATGTGCGGGGACAATGTGACGGATTGCAGTAGCGTATGCGGTGGTGCCGGGTGTGGATTTTGCGGGGCTCTGTCCTGCGACGCGGGCGCTGTGACGAAGGCCAATCAAGCTTTGGACGTGGCCAAAAAGCAGGCTGCCAAAATCAAGTCTCACAAGGATGAAGCTGAACAGCTAATTCGTAATGTACGTATCGATATTTCCTCCTTTCTCGTATTTTTCCAAGGATTTCTTTTCAAGTGTTGAAATATTGAGGACGCGGAATTGTCTATTACTACAATCATTTATAAATTAATTGATTACTTATTAACAATAACCATCTTTTAACTGAAGACTCCATTTTCCTTTCAGATGATTCAAGTGAAACGAGACGCGACCGCGGCCAGGTCCAACGCCCAGGACGCCTTCAACTACGCCTTAAAGGCTCGAAATCTCTCGGACAACGTTACCAAAGATCTCTCCGACACAAACAAACGAATTCGTAGCACTCTAGACGAGGACCAACCGACCCCAGCGATGGTCAGAGATCTCGCCAACGAGGTTCTGGCCAAGAATATCCAATTGAAGCCCGACGAAATCACGGAACTGGCGGATCGCATTGAGAGCATCGTTGGTTCTCTAACCGATTCTGAGAAAATTCTCACGGACACCAAGAGCGATCTCCAATTAGCCGAGGAATTGAAGCAACGGGCAAACAGAACCAAGGAAATCGCCATTGAGAAGCAAAATTTAGCCAACAAAGTGGTCGTTCTATTGACCGACGCTCAGAGGGCTCAAGATCTCGCTGAATTGGCGATCGACCAGGCTGAACGTGACGTTGGCAGATCCGAGAAGGACTTAGAGGAGATCGCCGAGGTGACCATAGGCGCTCAGATGCAAACGAACAGCACAACCAGAACAGTGGACATATTGGATGCCCGTTTGAAGCAGCTGCAATCGCAGTCGGTGAAAAACGACTTTGTTCTGAATCAGGAAATCGGCGTGGAGGCTAAGAAAGTCGCGAAGGAGGCACAGAACGTCGATTCTATGACCAAGAGGCTCGCCACGGAATACATAAGGGCGGACGAAGCGTTGGACGACAGGGTGAACAAGAGCAAGGGGAACATATTCAGGACGAAGAAACTTTTGCAGAAGGCGTCTGAGTTGACTGCCGGCACCTCGACGAAATTTAAAGATCTCGATGGAATGGAGAGTGTGTACAGGGATAACGACAGAATGTTATCCGACTTGATGGCAGAGGTTGATTCCCTGGCTGGGGAAATGGAGAAGCATTTGGGGGAAATCGAGCAGAAGGCTCAACAGTACCGGCAGTGCACTTCGTGAATGAGTAGAGGGAGGTTGATGTTGATGTCATGATTGCTTGACTTTGTCTTCAGGGTATGAATGATCCGCGACGTTCCGTTTCGATTTTTTACAATTTTCCAGTTCTTTTTGGAGCGTAAGAGAATGTTCTCATACTTTTTCTTTCTTATAGATTTTCATTTAGAATAGCATAGGGTGTTTTTTGTTTTATTGATTTGACCGGAGTACATTGGAAATACAGTTTGATGTAATTTTAGTAATTGATTGTTGTTTAATAGCCAACTTTTGTCCGCGAAGGAAATTTGGAAAAAGTGATTTGGAAAATATCTATACGGAGGAAAAGGATATTTAGATTGTAGTAATTTGCAGTTGCTTATATCGATAGTATAAGATACAGTTCTGTGTGACGATGGGGGGGAAAGATTTCTTTTTCAACGGAACGTTGCAACGATCAAATGAATTGAGTTAATGGCAAAAATGAAAAGGAATAGGCAAGTTTGAGGAAGAGATCGCGAGAACCTAAGTCGATTTGTTACCGTATCCAAGAAGTTAGATGATTCGATCGATATTGAATTTTGAGAGATATTTGCGAAATTTTTCCAGTGCCATAATTGCAAACGGAGGGGCCACTTATTCGTTAAATATTATATTGCATCTTATATGTATATTTGTATGAAACTTTTTTCAAGTTTAACGAACAGTGTTTTAAATTGTCTTCCAAATATCCATGTAGCAATGAAACGTGCCAAAAAAGAAAAAAAAAGATCTAATTCCCTTATTGCATTTATTCTAGTGACCCTATTGCATTTATCATAGGTCAATCGTTGTGGGGTGAACTGAAATATGTACAGAATTAATAGAAAACCCTAATGATTTTTTACATACCGACAATTATGCAGATAAGGATTACGACACTGTTGTTTCGTAGTTTGAGAACCACTTTCAAAGTGAAACAGAATTGTGCAAAGTGTATCATTGATCTGATGAGTCAGAGATGTGTTCAGAACGCATTGATAAGGATGTAGATGCCTTTTCACTGCGAATATTTCACGCTGTTTGTATTTCAGAGACGATTTTAATATAACATATTATATATATATAAGAAAATATATTAAACGTTGTTCTGCCACGATTCTAGTAATTTTTTACTCGGTTAAGAGATCAAGATATATAAAAGTCAATAACGAGTTAGAATTTTAATTACATAGTAGTTTGCCGTAGTTTCAATAGCGATTAATGAAATAGCAAAGTTGCTTGACAAACTTTGTTAATGAATTTCTTTATAATCAATTCAATAAAATGGAGGAGCATTTGAATTATTGACAATACAATTTGACCGCATGTTCTGATGAAAATGTAACGATGAAACATATTGTAAAAACTGTTTACCCTCCAAGGAAAATGACTGAACTAGTTTTATAGTGCAGATATAAGGTATCGGTGTCGATACATAATTTACAATAGATACGATTGATATTACGTACACGTCGCAAAATCAATTTTTGTACTTACAGAATGTGTTTACGATGCATTTATGATAAAACGCGGTGCAATAGATAGATAGAAATTTGTTCTTTTATCAACAGTTTGTAAATATACCATTATTCTCGTGAAACTGCATTCTTCCATTTACCACCAATTTTTAATATATAAAGTACATACATTACTTAGAGACTTAAGGAATAACAAGTACCAGTGTTTGAGTTCAAACTCATCAAAAGAAAGAATTGAAAATTTTTAAGATTAGGTCGCGTATATTCTTTAGGATAAAATAATGTCAATAAATAAATAGAATATTAAACGCATTGTAAAAAATACGATATATTATGAAAGTTAAGTGATTTGAAATTTGTTGGAGAAAAAAGAGGCGAGGGTGTTGTTGAAAACATGACAAAGAGAATTCCTTGGTGAAAGAGGATTTTACTTATTTATAGGTCGATATTTTAGGACAACAACCGACCCATTGATATTGTCAGCAATGGCTATTATAGGGCATCTGCTTTTTTGAGGGGGCGAGAAATGGAACAACGCTCTGATACAAACCAAAAGTTTTTATATGTATTTAATTGATAGTTATGTTTATACGACGATAGAAAATCATATGTTAGTAAAATAAATAAAATTGAAAAATCAACCAAGCTATTGGTACATATGCCTCTACCCATTCTTACCTTTTATATATTTGATTGTCGAAAATGCGCATATTTTTATTATTAAATTGATGTCTTTATATTCTTCAATATTCCTATTTAATGGGTTTTACTTTTATGTCGTTTTTCAATGAGAAGTAACGCAATTTTCCAAATAGAGATATCATTTTTCAGTTTATAAAAAATCCCAGAAAGGGAATCTTATCTGACACGAAACGATAACTTTTTGATAGAAGTAAAATACGAAACTTCGTGGGTTTCGGTACGATAACAGTATTTCCTTAACTCGTAGCTTTATCGTTGGTAAAAAGACGGAAGGACTTGCCGGAAGTGTGAAATCATGAGCGATAAACTATTCTCCTTATTACAATACAAGCTTTCTTTCAAAAAATACTGTTATGCTAAAATATATTCACTTCAGACTTTATATCATTTCCTCATTTTTTTAATTGACTATATTCCACATTAAAACTGAATTATATTCAATACATGGAATATCTAAAATCAGAAAATACTGATAAGAAAAATATTAATCCAGCCAAGGATTATAATAAAAATAACGATAATCAATATCGTGCGTGAAATAAAAATCCAATTTATTAGTGTTATGCGTATAAATAATTTGTATAATGCTAGTGTCGGGTCAGGTTCACTGCACCGCATTTCTCAGGGAAAAACAAAATATCGGCAGCTTTGAACTGTTCTTATAGCATGTTTCTTGAATGGTTCTAATCAGAAAGGGCTGTGTAGAAGAGCAGCAAGAATGTCTCGGTGTATTTTGTTTCGGTCGATACATATGTAACGCGGCTCCCTTATAAAAATAGTGCTTGTAGTTTATTATCGTAGAGTCTGGTTTCGATCTACACGTGTGCCCTACCGTTCGGAGTCCCTGTCAAAAATCATCGTGCTCCATCTATCAGCATGTGAACTTCCTGAACCAGCATCCGTGCTGAATTTAACAGAGATCCTCATTCAATCAATTCGTATGCAATCCGAATTATTATCTTCCCTTTCTACGAAACGATGCTCGATCAAATTTATGATACATTAATTAAAATTGTATTAGTGCATGGATCTAAATAAAAATATGTCGATTAAAAAATGTCCATTTAGTTGTTCAAGGCAAGATGGAATAGAATAGAGAAGAATTGAGTTTGTGGAATGAATAGAGCGATGTTTAATGAATCAACACGGGAATTTCAGTGGACAAATATGATGCTGGAAAGCTGGCTGCCTTTCAAAATATATTAAATGTTGAACACCCCTGTTCCCGTTGCCGATGAATTTTTTTTTCATTTGTTACTTCGACACACCTCTCCCTTAAGTCGCCCTTTTGGGATTCAGAATCGAGTTCAGAGGCTGTAGTATTTCGTGAATAGACAGCACTGTTGAATTGAAATGGTGTATGGGCTCGTGGGACTATGCATAATGAGTTCATTCAGAACGCGAGTCAGTGGTTGTCCGGGTTTACGATTAGAAACAGGAGTTATGCATAGCAATTGAAAACTATCTATACCAACGATGTTAAAATGATTGTACAACATTGAACAAATAAACATTCGATATATTTAATGCAAAAGGTAGCAAATTGTACACTAAGGTATCTCAGTAATTTTAAATTGCAGAGCGTACTTATTTTTTGTATTATGTTATAAATATTATTTTAATGCCTTTCTCATATTTTCTATTATTTAATTTTCGCCTCGATTTAATTATATTCATTCGTTTGTAAAACATTACTTGTTACAAATACTCCGATTGTCCCTATTTTACAGTGAATTATGATTTTTATTTAAATCACAGAAATGGTACGAGTATTTAGTGCAGGACGAATTGTAAAGTTGAATTATAAAGAGAAAAGTATCTTGTTGTCAGCCATTTATCGAGAAGAAAGAATTTTTCAATGCACAACTCTTAACCTTTATCATTGTTAGCGCTTGCTTGCGAGACATATTACCACCGATCATTTATTTTCTATTGATTGTGACTATCTATGGAAACGTACTTGTACGCTTTATGCGTGGGTCAGATTCTTTTGTTAGTTCAGTCGTGTTGTAAAATTACAATCGGTTTAAATAAAGGAGTTCGCCAATTACTTTATCTACACTAAAGTCAGTGAAACTATCTTTTTTCATCGCCCCATTGTGCATATTGGTTTTAACTATTTCAATCATATTTCAACACAAGAGTGTTTTAATAAAAAAAAAAAAATTTGAATGAAAATCAAGATGAATATTTTTTTAATAATGTAATATTTTCATTTGTTAAAGCATGTTGTAAAGCTTTCAATGAATGTACAATATTCCAATCAATACTTAAATTGTATGCATTATTTTAAAATTGCATACAGAGTTACAGTTATAAAAAGTGTTACTGTTTTAATGCAAGATGTAACACTATGTTCTATGCACCACTGCTAATTGAATTATAAAAGATCTGTGTGAATGCATATAAGATGAGGCCTGGTTTCGAGCCTCCTATCGTAGATAACATATCGGTGATAAATATAGAAAGCGGAATTCCGGCATTCTTACCCCTATATTATATTATCTGTACGCTTAATTTAAATATTCCTGATGCTCCAAACATCTGATAAACATTTTATCACCAGCAACGAAATAATAAACACATAATAAATCCATAACCACGAGCGTTTGGAAATTTCATTTCAAATCCAATATTTTTCATCTCACATATATTTGTCCTTAAAAGAATTGCAATTAAATTGAAAAATAATATCTGACAATAATAAAAATGCAACACAGCGGCCCATTAATGATAACGTTCGTACTCACGATAAAAGTCTTTGTTTGAGGAACGTTGTACATATTACGTAAATGAAAAGAATTGTCGCGATAACGAGATATATTCTTCTTTCTAAAAAAGATGAAATATTGCCGTAACGATAGCGAAGGGTCCAGGTAAAAGGACCACTGTGTGCGCAGTCCGATTACGTGAACCCTTCGTCCCAGGAAGCGTTTGGCCTCCGTTGTCCTGAAAACGTCCAGAAGAATACTCTTATTCTCACGATGCATTCATCCTCTAGGCAGGTTACCTGAACCGGTATTATCGGGGTTGGTTATGCAAAAGAGCTTGTACGAGGCACGTTCGAGTCGCGAGAAGACACTTGGACCGTTTTGTACAATTTTATGAAAACAAGCGAATTTGTTTGGATGTTTCGTGACAAAAGAGTAGAAGAGTAATTGTTTAAGTGTATAGAATTAATTATAGGAACGAAGGTAGTTACTGTGAGTCTAATGGATAAAGACTATTCTCAATAAAGAGCAATTGGCAGTATGAAAAGTTAAAAACAAATTCTGATCCATTGGTAAAATGTAACGATAAAGTAATATAACAGGAAAGAAAAAATAAGATGATGACTAATAATTGAAACAAATTAATGCCGATGATTGTGAATTATAATGGATCATTTAATATTTGCAAGCGTGGTGAACAATGTAATATAAAAGAAGAACCTAACGGTCCCGACTGAATTTAGTTTGAAAATTTTCAAGCGAGCAAATACAAAGAAAAGAGAAGGAAGGACGAGGGAAGTGACGAAGGAGATATTTCTGTTGGTTTTAACGATCTAAAAATTCTTCCAGTTCGGGTACAAGGAGCCGACGAGCATTTTCCAAGATTACCTTTAATCGCAGGGCAAGAGAGCCAGGTGAAACGTATCGTGGGGATGAAACGGGACCCGGAGGGTGAGTTTTGTTTGTTAGACCGCTCCTTCCGATTGTTGGGTTTCGCCTTTGTGCCGAGTCTACCGACAGCTGGCCTACACGGTACCAAGTCGTCCCTTTAGCTATCTTTTGGCATCAACGGGGGGTTGACTTGCATTGAAATCCGCCATGAGAAAGTCGACGCATAATTACGTTTACTGCGCTTGAAAGGAGTCATGATGCAAATGAAATAATACGAGAATTAATACCGACCGAGTGCGATTGAATTTAAATTTTTACAGCTTTGTTTCAGAGCATGTTTCTGCATTGTTCTGTCATTATTTCTTACGGAATGAATTTTTTATCTGTTTTATTTGTATTACAGCTATTTCAGTGGACGATTTTTTAAATTTTATTATCATTCGTTATTTTACTAACGAATTATTTATAATAGGAATTCTAGGCGAGCAATAATCGAATGACTTTTTTAATACGATTTTTTTACATGAATCTGTGTCTGTTTAAACATTGTTTACTTGGCACTATATTCGCGAGTATACGAAGCACTTTACAATCGGAACGAATACAGAATGAATAACCAAATAAAAATACATAAATCAATAAAATTAAAAATAAACATACAGACGTCAATGATAGAAAACTGTGGATTAATCTCACGAAACTCTTCTCAATTTTACATCTATTTCAGCTGCATCTTTGCGCGTTAAATTATTATATTTTCATCCATTAATCAAAAGGTAGACCAAGTCGATACTCAGTAAACTATTGCCAATAATGTCTAATCGATACACCCAACCAATCGAGGAATTAATGACCCGTAGAGGGAGAGAAATACGCGAATGTTGCCGTTCGTTTCAACCCCCTTGCGCCCCATTCGCTGAGTTAATTCTAGCGCGTGCCTATGGTGTCTCGATCACCGATCCCTCGACCGTTTTCACCACCGGCCCGTGCTCACTATGAGAAACGGCCGGCAGTACGAGAAAAGCGTGTCTCGTGGAACGATCGGGGCGTAAAACGCCAGGTCCAAGCGCATAGATCGTGGTTTGCGACAAGTTTTTCACATAAGCGAAATATTTGTGATTATGGTTATTGCAATGGGGAGAATGTAAAATTAATTGAGCTTAAATGTAAGAAAATTCATTTGCTTGTTTTCGTGCGTTATATACATTGAGTTTTATATTGAACATTGAACGAGAATGTAAGATGACCGTATAGCGTACAGTGTGATTTTTCGAGGGTGCGTAAAGATTCGAGTGTGATATGATTCAGCGATGCAGCGATGCTTGGGATTGCTATTTTTGAAGTTCGTGATAATCTCCAGTTCTATTTTGAGAAATAAGTGATACCTGTGGGAATTGGACGAGGGGCACTTAATCAGGGGATTTTCCATTCTGCTTGGAGGTAATTTTAAAAATGTTATAAAGATCTTTCTTTTACCGTTGGTAATGGAATTATTACGTTCCTATTATAATTATTTATAATGATCATGTAAGTTTACGTTTTACAAATGTAAAATTGATGCGAAACTAACGTTCGTAGATGTCAGAAATAATGTTTCCCCGTTTCATCATTTTAGTTTATCTTTTTAAAATTTCACGTGTGTTTGACCATATAGACATTTGCCGCTATTCAAAGCAGGAGTACTACAAAGTAAAGGAAGGTGCAGCTTAGATCATATATGAAATTTCAATCAGGAGGTGTAAATAATAAGAAGAAGGACGAACGCCGAACGGAATGGAACAGGTTGGATAAGATTGGCTTCCCAAAGACAAATTCTGCGTATGGAATTAATGTAGGTCCACGATATTCACTTAGGCATGCAAAACTTTTCTACAATTTTTCTTCTAGTTTTGTAAACGTTTCTTTAAAATAACAATTTTTTAAATCTATTATTTTTTAGTTTGTAATATCTGTACATAATATATATATTAAATTAACAAGACCTAGATTAGTTATTTTATATTTTATGTTTCTTCGTTTTCTGTTTTTTTATAATGTGACGAATAATTTATATCTCAACATTTACGCTCTGTTAAAAGTTCTGCTGCGTGATAATGTAATCGTTGATGTATTAGTAACGACGATGAAGAAAAACAGAATTAGAATATAAAATTCTACTATCTGCTCTACAGCCTTCTGATCACGTATCTTATATCTTTGTGTTACGAAACATGTATATGTATACAAACATTGAGTACCCCAATAAAAAGAAGCATGTGCAGCAATTGTATGAGCAAGTTCCAAATGCTTGCGAAACAATAAATAAAATAATGAAATAACGAATAGAACCAACGAATTCGCAACCAGATAAGACAATAATACAAAAACGAATGAAAGAAACATATTCTCCGTGTACATATGTACAACTACGCTGCAACGGAAGGGTAGACATTTGCAAGGTGTACCATAGGATTCAAAAATTCTCACGACGTCCGTCAGCTCAGAGGGGTATCATTTCGCTCGATTGCACTTGAACGTTGCTCGACGGCCTAACAATGATCTCCAAAGAGAGTATTAATTAATTACGATTCCTTGGCGGCAGTGGTGCTCCAGTGAAAGAGGCAAGGGGCCAGGGAGACAGAGAAAGAGAGAGAGGCAGAGAGGAATACGAAAGAACCGAAAAAAAGGCTGCGATGGAAGAAGTGAGAGAGTTAAATGAAGAAGTGGCAGATAAGGAGGTGCCGTGTATTCATCGTAAAAGGGGAGTAACGCGTCGACGAACTTCGTCAGTCGACGAATGGTCGTTGCGCTAGTTAGATCAGAAGAGTTCACGAATCTTCTTTCCGCGATACCCCATAAACAAAAGAACAGTTTTGTGAATGACAAACGTCTGGATTAACATTTTTTATCAAATACGTCGCGGATAATATTTATTTTTCATTTAAATCTTTCGCGAACAGAATCGAACAGGACACTGTCAAATGTATTTAGGACTAAAACGGAAAGATAACTCTACCGTGTACAATTTTCGGGGCACTTTTTCTTGATGGTTAAAAAGAAAGTAGATGAAATTGTGAAGCGGTGTATTGTCGGGAGGCTGGGTTTGCTACTGAATGCAAGTCTTTGTGAAACGTTATCGGTGGTGATTTAATTTGAAAAGAAGAATAAGGAGCAGCCAAAGCCTTTGAATGAGATAGTGGCGGATCTTGCGAAATAATTACTACCGATTACTATAATTGTTCCATCGCTAACGGATTAAACAAGAATATTCGTCGAATATCTAATACGTACAATCTGTGTATTCTGCACAATGTACACAGGCCAGGATATAAAAGATCACTAATCAACAATAACAACAATTTCACCTAGACACGGCTAGACGTTTGTTTCCGCGACATAAGAAAGGCAGAGTTATCTAAATGAAAATGGTAATCCGATATCGGCGAGTGTTTACGGGAAAGCAGTGAAAATCAATTATTTTCAATAAGAGAGGGTCGAAGTTCATCGGACCTCGATAGTCTCGAGTGCCAGTTATAAAAAGTTCAAAGCCCGCGGTGTACCCAAGACGGAAGGGTTAAGACTGGAAGCTCTTTTTTCGAAGGTCGACGCTTAGACTCTAAAGGACCCGCGGTTCGTTTTTTCCACGACTTTTGCGGCGACAAGTAAAATCCAAGGAAGATACAGACGGAACGAGTTAGAGGTCGTTAACAAATGGATAAAAAGAAGAAACGAAGAGAGTTGAATTCAAGTGGCTGATCGGATAAGGAGCCCCCGTGCGTTTAATCGTTCCAGACACTGTCGAGGGTCGACGGAGAAACGGCGACTGTCGAACGCATATGCAAATCGAGTGGCAATCGTGTCGTTCAAACAATAAGAAATGCGGTGTTCGATCGAGCCATCGATTTTTCTTTCAGATCACCTAGGTTTCTGTGCGGCGGCAATGAACGATCGTAGAAATGTGACGCCGGTATGTGTGCACGGTTAAATTGAAATTGTTGTATTTATATTGCAATGCAATTTTGCAAATTTTATTCGTTTTTTATTATCATGAATTAATGATGATAATTTGAGTGCCTTTTAGTGGGAAAGACATTACTATCTTGGAGTAGATTGGTGAATTATTTAAAGGGGTGTTATTTATTGTTATTAAAAATTGTTTCAGTGAATACTGTCAATTGGAAATGAGTGTTGAAAGGTTGTTAATCAAATCTGGTGCCATTGCTTCGGCTAATAGATGCTCCGTGCTACGTGAATAAGGTGTAATTAATTTGCTTCTGTCAACTTATGTTTGTTGCTGTTTTCTGTTTCAGACGAGGCTATTTTAACAGAGCCGCTGGATATTGAAAAATGCTTCAGCGATACGCGTTCGATTGACGCCGTCTTGTTGAACGCGACGAAGACTGGAATTAACATAAAATTTGGGAAATTATTCTCATTGGAAATAATTGTACTCGAAATATGGAAGATAACAAAAGTGCACACTGGAAAATACAACGAGATATATAATATAGAATATTGGACGTAAGTTAATTATTTAACACTGTTATTATACACATCGCAATTTATCACTAAAAAAAAAATCTGTGTAAAAGTAATATTTACGAAATTTATCGAACGACCATTTAGTTATTTAAAAATGTTATTAGCTTCACTTGGAACGAAAAGATAAAAGTTTTCGAGCGTCGTATAATCATAAGGGAACGCATTGTAAAAATGTGTTGTCACCGGTCAGTGCAGGTGTTCTTTAATGACATCATTTTTCTTCTCTCAAGGGCTATTCACTCCGTTTTGCGTTTCACATGTTGAGACTATGCAACGAGGAACGGGCACATAAAGACGATACAAAATGGGTGATTCTGTAACAAACGGCACGATTTTCGGTCTCGAGGCGGAAGGTGAGAGTCTGAAGCACTTTCCACGACCAGTCACTATCGCAGCCGCAGTTTGCGCGATAATTTTCAGTGTCGTTGGAGTCGCAGGTAAATTCACTTTCTTTTATATTATTTTTGCAATGGCTGGAATCACGAACGAATAAGAATATCAGTTTTAAAAAGAATCGTACTCTTATCATTAAAATAGAATTGCAAATCCAGAACTACTGACGTAAACATTATATCACAGTATTAATATTCTGGTATAAGATTATGGTATAAGTCTGAAAATTAATATCTTATCATTATGTCATGTATATTGATTCGTAGAACAACAAAATTCTATAATATAAATAACATATTTGTCCAATAAGAATTCAAATAAATCAAATTAAACAAAAGTGACGAATATTGCGTGAAAATCAAATTTGCGCAAGGAAGTTTGTCAAATAAAATATGTGCAAATGTATTTCGTAATATTTCCATGATTAAATATGGGCTGCGATGACCAATCTACGACAAAAGTGGTGCACAGATGTGAGTTCGCGGTGAAGGAATTCTTAATTGTACGTTCAAATTCTTTAGTTAAGTTCTTGCTGACCCATGGATGGTTTCACTTGAGTAACGACAGTTAACGCCTTTAATTTATGCGAGAGGGTGTCAAGTATTCGAATAATTAATAGCTTTTCTTAATTATCCACTTGCTTCCATGCTTATTTTACGAGCCCAAATGGCCTACGTTTAAATTGCAATCACGAGAATTATTGCAATCAAATACTTTCATTATTTTCTAACAAATTCTTGTTCTATTCGTGTTTCCATAACTACGGAATTATTTAATATAAGTTTACGAACGCAATAATTTTATTTAAATAAATCTCCAGTATATCCATAAAATTGTGTTATTTTTAGATTAAAATGAAATGTTTTTGTTAATTATTTGTTTGCATGAAAGACAGTTTAAGTGTCGTTCAAATGAATTGTAGTTAAAACATTACATATGACTTGCACTGATCTTAAAGTGCAATGCAATTCATTTCCTTGCGCAAAGAGACAAAATAAACGCAATTTTAATATTTCTTTGTATAAATTTCAGGCAATTTGGTAACAGTAATAGCGCTGTTAAAATATACGAGACTGAGGCGACATGCCACGACCGCTTTTGTAATAAGTCTCAGTATTTCTGACTTAATATTTGCTGCAGTGAATTTGCCATTAACAGCCAGCAGATATTTAAACGAGGCGTGGGTGCTGGGTGAAACTTTATGCAAAATATTTCCTCTCTTTTTTTATGGAAATGTGGCAGTGTCGCTGCTCAGTATGGTGGCGATCACGCTCAATAGGTTTGTAATTTCAACCGTACATCATATATTGCTCCATTATTATAAATACCTTTCTTAGTCTTCCTAATGTTTTGATACTTAATAAGATATCTGTTTGAACAAATCGTCATACTTATGTTACTGTATACGATCTGATTCTTTTTTGAGAAACGCTGACCAAGTATACTAATCAGCTGACAAACTCATTGTCAGTACGCTTCTACGGAACGTAATCATCTATTACTCATCTCAATAGGACTAAATGCACGCACGATAAATTCAATACCAACAGCTGCACTTGACATTGCATTAAATTAAATAAGCCTGATCGAGTTTATATCAATATCGTTGTCAGTAAATCAGAAGCAAAGTACGCGCAATCAATTGCATTGGTATAAGTAAATTCTAAAGTTCATAAGAACGACAATTAATATTACGACGAATGGGCGCAATACTTATTTACACAATTAATTATTAGCTCCAAATTAACATTCCCTAAGTCCGAATATTAATGAAAACATAAATAAAAATACAGTCGATATAAATAGAGAAAGAAAATATATCAATATACACTCTCGTAACATGATAATTTTTTCGAAAGAGTGAAAGGTTAATGGTAACGACGAAAATACGCCTCAAAAAATTCGTATAATTAATTCACCAAATTTTTCAGGTATATACTAATCTCTAGGTCGGATATATACGCTCAACTATACACCACGCAACGAATCATCCTGATGCTGATCGCCATTTGGACACTGAGTTTCTCCTTACTTTTGCCGCCCCTGCTCGAATTTTGGGGAACATTGGGTCTAGAACCGACTACATTCTCCTGCACGATTTTAAAGAAAAACGGAACCAGCCCAAAGAAATTTCTATTCGTGCTGGGTTTCGTCGTGCCGTGCGTTGTGATAAGTGTCTCTTATCTTTGCATATATTGGCGTGTGCGAAAGAGTAGGAAGAATCTCGAGGCACACGCGGGTGTCTCGAGGAAGAAAGCTGGAGGATTTCAGCGAAGGGAGGATTCTAGAGTGACCAGACTGATGTTGACGATATTTTTATGCTTCCTTCTGTGTTTCATGCCGTTGATGCTGGCGAACGTGATCGACGATAAACTAAAAATACCGATTCTACACGTGATAGGTTCTGTACTGGCCTGGGCATCCTCCGTGATCAATCCTTTCATTTATGCTGGCACTAATAAGCTTTACAGAGAGGCCTACAAACAGATTTTGTGCCCAACTTCTAGCAAAACACCGACTATTTGCCCGAAACCTACTCACTCGCATTCGAGCAAAGTTTCGTCGCCTCAGGCCAGTTGAAGTTCCATGATTTGAATAATTTTTGGTTTTCTGTTTGGAAGCCTTCGCGCGACTCATTTAAATGATGGCATTATTTTATTATTTATGTACAATGGAGTTTATTTGAATATTTAAGTATTTAAAGCAGAGGCGATATAAGGAATCTAAGTTTAAACATTTATTTTTTGTACTTGTTCTTTTTATTCTAATAACCAGTGGTAGAACAGAATGTAGAACAACGACTTTTCAAATTATTGAACATCGTTTATTAAGTTTTGTTGTTTGGTATTTATATTTAGATCGTTTTTCTTCAATTATTGTTCACTTTTTCAAAAGATATAGACAAACAAATGTCGGTAAGCCGTAAGATGTCTGCACATGCAGTTTTTATAAAAAACTTGTACTTTAACTCGTTGGCCATTTGTTTGAATAATTTAAAACGAATGATTTTATAAGTTTCCTTCGCTCCGCAGTGGAATAGCATTGTAAATTAATATTAACTATATTTTTATACGTAAATAATATGAAAAAGTATACGTACACGTTTAGTATAATGCAAGTATCATACTTATCAGCTGCCAAACGAATTTATGATAATTGATAATATTAAATTATTATTTTTACATTTACGATATTATTTAAGATTTGCGAGACAAAATGTACAGAAAATATAGTCCTCTATAATCTTATAACGATACTCAATGTAAATATCTTGTATACGATAAATGATAGTAAATAATCATATTATTTAGAGTGAAATATTTTTTAGGAAAGGTATTAGTTCTCAATCTATTTCAATGTAATATTCGATATCTTCAAATATCTGTCACTGATTTAACTTTCAATTCCGATTACCACATTCACCGTGAGAACCAGTTAAATATTTCCTTAACATAAGAAATTTCACCCCCCTTTCAAATTCACATATGTACGTCCAACAAATTCTCCGAATATTTCAGTTATTCAGTTACCATCGAAAATAAAAATACACAAGATACTCCCGAATTTCATTTACGTCGAGGAGCTATAACGTATAAACAATTGCACACTCAATTCAATTACCCAATGTACGATTTAACGTATAAATAATTGCACCGTGCGTCCAGTACCGTACGGAACGTTTGTATAAACTGTTGGCGAACATTAGCTAAATATCTGAGAGCGCATACAGAGAAACGGCATTTTCCCGTGCATCAACCTAATACCTGTCCAACCTGTCCGATCGAATAATACATTTCAGCTGGCCGCGAACCAGGAAGAATCAGAAACTGTTGGAACACGAGGAGATCGTGGTGGTATCGGTACAGTTTTCATACCGGCTCGGTGCCTGTATCCGTGAAACAAGCATTCGTCTTTGGCCGATCGAGCTCACCGATAACAGGACCATACGATTTACTGTCATTCGCGCGCGAACACAGGCCGCAGATAGAGACTCCTCTTCTCTGAATCGTATCACCGATATAGGCGCACGGTTGCGTTATGTTGCCGCTAATTTGGATTTATGTTCGCATTCGCACGTAGCTGCACCGACATCTCGTGCCGCGTGTCGACAGAATCTTCGATCGAACCCCTTTTTCGAGCTTTCGCAGAAAATTCTGCCGGCCGCTGAGATTCGTCCCTGTGGTCTTATGAGAGAGGAGGGATAGGCGAGGTGTGCGGCGAAGTTTAAGAAACATATCGTACAGGTGCATAATATTAATCGTTAATTTGGAGGAGAGAATATGTTTCTGGAATAGAAGAGACTTGATTTTGAAATAATTATTTATTAATTTCGCGGATGGTAGATGTACGATCTGATGGTAGATTCAATGTACTTCATTAATGTTTATCTCCAATGTTATTAACTGTACGAAACTATAATATAACCAGTCACGCGTTCACTAAAAAATAAAGGAGCAATTCGTATCGTTAAACGGCGGGCAATTGGTCGCGGAAACGCGCGTTAAAACGTCGACGACGAGGACAAATCGGTAACCCTATATCAACTGGAACGAGCCCCATCGACGACAATATTGTGGCGGGTAACTCTGTACGAAAATTGCGGATCCATCGGCGACAAGAAGATGGCAAGCAGGCAAGCGGGGGCGGGCGTGAAAAAATAGCAAACCCGATGCGGACAGCGGCGTGGTAGCGAGGGTACAGGCCGAGGTCATCATTACCTGTCATTATCGTGGCTCAGCCAACCACTGTAATCCGTATTTCATTTTCTGCCGGTTTTTTGTCCTCCTCCGCCCGACAGTCTCTTCCGACGGCAAGTGGTTACGGCCCTAGATTACAGGCGTTGCTGGACGACGCGACGACCGATAGTTTCGCGATAGACCTCTCCCCGGATTTATATACTCGGCGGTTTGCACCTTCCACCCTTTTGGGCCCGCGTCTCTTCCGCGGCTTGTCGCCGCTGCAATCAGGTGTGGTTGACGGGACGATTTGCATTGAAAAATTTTGCGGGGAAACGAGCGAGACGCTGGTGCAGATTTAGGGGCGGAATGTACCAAGATTGGGGCGAGATATTACTGTTCTCGATTTTGGAAATTATTTCAAGGATTTCAATCGACACGTGGATTGTTGATATAATGATATAATACTTTTAACACTTATTATCTGACGAGTAATGTATTTTTATCAGGTTTATTGGATTATGAGACTTTATTTTCTAGTTCAGTTAGAAATGGGAAACTATTTTGTTACGTGTTAACGTTAAATGTTTGAACGTTCATCGTGCAACATTTTATAACTGTATGACTTGGGAGTTCGTTCTTGTGTTAAAAAATACATAAAGTGTAAGTACACAGAGAGTGTACGTAAAGTTATTTGAAGGCGCATAATGTTCCAGAGAAACACTCCAGATTTGCATAAAAAGTTTGACTATAAAATTGTTATTAAACCTGCAATTTATTAACTGTGCTTCAACACCCAAGTGAGTTGCGTACCTGCGCGTCTGCAAAGAGCATAACTTGTTTCAAGGCCGATGATAATCCAAAGAAAGGCGATAATTGCAGGTCGGGGCTACGGTGGTCCTTTCTCTTTTATCGTCGAGCAAAGCCAAATAGAAACAAAGGCGCGAATTATAATTTAGTACAGTCTTTCATTTCTTACCTGCATATTACACATACACATCGACGTACTTTCTAAACGCCCACAAATTTTCTTCAAATTTCGAACACACCAAAACAATAATATTGCATACGAAACAACAAAAGGAGTGCCTCAAAAAAACAAAGAAAAGAATACCTGCCGATCACTTACAGATAATTATCATAGCATTACTGTGTTCATTGTTTCTTGAACATTTAAATTATGATAATTTGAATGAACTGAACGATTTACTAAAATTATTTTCAATCTTTATACTATTTTAACATTTTACATTTTAAACTATGATTTTATTATTTTCTTAAATGTCTTCCCGATCAAATTATTTTCCAAAAAATAACAGACCCAATCATCGTTCGTGCATTTACGTATCGAGCTACGATCGATCTCCGAATCGGCGCGACAATGCTTGTTGCCCGTAATGAATCTCGGTTGTCGCATAATGAGAGCATAAATTATGCGCTCTCGAACGAGGATTCTTTTCTCTGTTGCACTACAACGAGGTACCAACAGGGACCAACGGGGACCAACCCGGTTCTCGCAATAAATGCTGAGCTATATATGTAGACTATACTTCTGTTCTGTCTCTCTTTTTCTTTCACTTCTATCCTGACTCTCTCATTGTATATCACCTTCGTCCCTAATCGTGTATTTTTCTACCTTTGCCTCACAATTTTTCTTTACTCCCTTGTTTTATCTAAACAGCCTTTCCTTAGTCTTCTTTGGTTTCATATATGTGTAGCTATTTGAAACATTTCTTATAAAAGTTTATTATTTTATTTATTTGGACCAATTGTAGTTATTTCTTTGTTCATTCAGTTCTCTTGAGTTTTTAAGCCTGTCGTTTCCTTCTGTTATGTTTCTACGATTCTTGTGTACCTCATGCATATTGATTTTTCATTTGTTTGCAATTTTTTTTAGTGGTACTCGATTTTGTAACCCTTTCCTTATGTTCCTGTTTTCCTTTTCGAGGATTTCTCTATGTTTCCACTTTATTGTCTTTTCGATATAATTCTCATTCCTTTGTAATTTCCTTGCAGTTACTGTTAGTACAATGTCTCTTAATTCATGTATAACCTATCGCCGTCTCTGGAATATTTTCTTTTATTGTTTCTTCCATATGTCCCTCATGGTGGTCCCATAATTCACCTTCATTCTTCTCAACATTTTCATTCTTATTAATTTCGCTGCCCATACTACACTGTTCTTACCTTCTGTGCTAATATTTCACTGTTGACATTTGAATTTTTCTCTCATATATCATTCCTAAAGAGTTTCTCTTTAACTACATTGGTATTCACTTTGCCAATAATATTTCCTGATTACCTGTACTTCTTATTTAGTTTCTGTCGATTTCTACCCATATGCATTTTCTACCTTATTTTCCTCACTTCATTCATCTATCCTCCCACAATCTTTCCAAAACGTAACACAGTATCGTTATCATAATAGAGATAATAAAACTTAAAGGCGAAGAAGATAAATCATAAAAGAAAAAGAATTTCTCAATTAATAAAGAAGAAAAGGAAAAAGGTACTAACGTTAGCACCACCGTTACCTTTAAACTTTACTATCACAATCATTCTACTTTCACTCTATCCACCCTCCCCTTTCCCAGTAAGAATTCCTCAATAAGAACTGCACAACCTCCAAATTATATTATATTGTATTAATATTACTACATAATTATATATTATATTAATTTTTCCAGCGACACTACTTAACTTCTCCCAATCATTATCATCGCTATCCTCTCTACTTTATCTCTCGAAATCCACCTCGTCCTCGCCTAATTGTAAGCTTTTCCACGTTTTCCCCCTCGCTCAGCTTCTTCTCTTATACCTATCTTCCCAAGCATCTCATTGTTCGTCCCCGTTCTTCTCGTTTGCGCCTCCGCCAGAGCCACGTTCACGTGAAGGTGTATCGGCGCGTGTTCAGCCGCGCTCGAGCGGGCTCGTCGCTCGTATATACTTACCTGGCAATTAGTTTTGCGGAGAATGTTGTTGTCCTTGGTCGTACGGACACACGAGCGATCCGCTTGTTTGCGGGGGTGTCCCCGTGCACACAGCAGTCTCTATATCGGCGTGGAACAACGCCGCGGACGGCTTCTACTCGCGGCTCCTCCAGGAGGTGCAAAACGACCCTGCAGGTGCAACTCGTCGGTTCCACGCTTCTACGTGCCTGGAATTTTCGCAGATTTGCCTCCGTTACTCGGCACACCTCGACCCTGTCGACAGGTCGTTATATTGGATAGGAGGTGCATACGAATAGCTTGTTTCTTATCTGTGAACAATTTCAACACATGCAGTATAGCTACCTTTGATATCACGTTTTTAAAAGGCGAAGATCAACGATTTCAAACTTTTCCATTAATTAATTAGCTTCACTATTATAGATCTGTCCTGATTTCTGGTTTTAGAATTAAATCATTCTCTCTTTAGAACGTTGCCTGGTATGCTTTCGTTCGAGAGTAGATTATGAAATGTTTGGGGAAAAGTGTTTATCCTATTAATCTTGCTTTTAATGTTCTAAATGGTGCAGCAAGTTTGTAATGGGATAAGTAAAACGATAAGTAAACGAGGAGAAGAATAATCAATTACGTATCCTTTATACCTCCTTCGTCAAAAAAAGGGAAGGCTATAAATTTTATTCGAGATAATATAACACGTGTAGCAAGAAAAGCTATACATGGTACTTTCAATGATATCGGTGCCTAATCATTTTTAAATTCGCCCCAACTATCGACTCGTTATCTCGTGGCGCGTTAAAACAGGCACGATACCAATTTTTCCCGATCTGGAGCGAAACACATCCACGTTTAAATTACATCTGCTTAAGAGTGTCGGCCACGGGACTGCTCTCAGATCGCAAAACAATGGCGGGCTGATAAAATAACTGGAGGATTCATTTACTCTACGGAACTATACGTGCCTACACTCTCATAAGAATACGAACTACCCCATGGATCAGTGATGCACAATCATTGGCTGCACATGACCCCTATAAATCTTTGAACGTTCATTTCTTCTGCATTTGAAGAATATACTTAAAAGTAATTTTGATATGTATCGTGATGTTTCCATTGGTGTGCATTAAACAGTTGGGCCTGTTATTTTTTTTTTTTTAAAAGAGTATGCAATAAAGCAATAAAATTGCTCGATTAAAGTTACTTTATTGTAGCCGTGTTGGCTGTTTTTAATATGAAAATATTTTCATGCGTACTGCAATTGGTATATAGAATCGCAACGTTGGTGAAGGCTTATTTATATTACAATTGATTTATGTGAAAGCCATTTTACGAATCGCACGGGAAATATAGACAAAGACACTAGCTCAATTAAACGGAGAAACTGAGAAAGTATTCTCATCAATCGTAAAATGAGCAGTTTATTTCGAGACGCAGATCCTACGTTAATTGTTTTTTCCTACCATTTACGAGGAACGAAAGTATTCAAGGTGGTCGAGTTAAGTTGAGACGTGGCAAACATCCGCTACGAGCATTAAGTTTTCAGCGATTTCTATAATTGCCATGAAATTCGAAGCGCTTCAAATACAAAGTTCGAAATTAATCGCACGAGACCATAATGAACACATTCATAAGACGAACGAAAAATCTAATGAACGATTTCCTCGATTTATTGATATTTTCTCGTCATTTCTCGACGTCTTTTGCGATCTACATGTACTTAATGGCGTGACCAAAAAAACAACAACACCATCGAAGTAAATTACTAAGGGCACGAGGCAATAATTATGGAAACAGGAATTGCGTTTATCATTTTTCATTTACGTGGTATTTGCCTTGTCTACTGTGTATACAATAGTTTACTTTTCACTTATCATTCATTATCTATAGCTTCGTAAAAGGTGCATTATTAAGTATTAAGTATTATTTAACGGTTTAACTTAACTTGAGTATATTGAATAACAATAAGACTCTTCTGGTATCAGATTATTACATAAACGATCGAGCATGAAATTTCATTTACGCCGATTCTTAAATAAAATTTACTGCAAATAATAACACAAATAGTTTGCTATTTATGCAATTCATATTATTACCCAGGCAAATTATCATTTACTGTCGTGCTTCCTTAGAAATTCTCGAACACAGCAATTATCCACAATAGAATATCCAGTTTCATACATTACCATACAAACCTTTCTCGACACACTTCGATCATGGAAAACGAATCTTGTACACCACTGGCCTGTCCAATATCTCGAATAAAAAATCCATCTCTATCCCTCTCCCTCTCTTCTCTACTTCCCTTCTTCCTCTTCGTACACCCTTGTCCGTTCGCTTCGGTTAGTTACTCCCCTTTAACACCGCGGTACTCCTTTTCTGCCGGCGATTCAACCACGATAGATCGAAGGGAAGAGCCAAAGCTTCTCCGCCGATCCGTCCATCGTTCTCTCTTCACCTCTTCGCCGCTATTTCTTCCTTCCCTCCTTCCTTCTTTCCTTCCTTCCTTTCTTCCTTCCTTTCTTCCTTCCTGGAGCAGACGGCTGAATTTTTCCCCCTGGAATCGTGGAGTGTCGGAGGTAACGGAGATACGCGGTACGAGGTGTTGTTGCAACAAGGTGTTAGATTAATTGTACGATTAAATCGTCGTAAATCTCGAAAAGGGACGCCCATTGCCCTCGTGCCCGCCCTCTTCGCCCCGTGCAGGGATGATCGTTGCAGGAGAAACGAAGGAAACGAACAGAAATGAGGCGAAGAGGGAGGTGGGCAGATAGAAGAGAGGAGGCCGACGTTTCCAGAGCGATACAAATCTTTATGGCAGAGAGATTCTCGCCATCCTATAGAGCTTAACCCTTTTGCTTTTGTTTATTGTTGCCGTCGCTCCTCTGCCGGGCTTGTTTCTCTTCGTTTGTGTGACCGCTCTGCCTACGTCTGCTTGCTATTCCGTGGATTTGTAGGATTTGTGTTAATTGGAATCGGATTTGCATTTCGGAGGAATTCGACGATGCTTTTGTTTGCTCGTATTTATTAAGTGGACGAGAACCGAGAATGGAAGAGGAAGCGAGTTATCGTGAGAGAAAATTGTTCGAATAGAATGTAAAACGAATTGTTGGATTGTTGTTTGCGTTGCATTTGTTTCGAATGTTTCGAACTGTGTTTGTCGAGCAACGAGAAATCGATTGGATAGTCATAATTGAAATATAGCGGAGTATTTTTTCTTCCTTACATTTCCCTGGAAAATTTCTGCTGGTCAATAAATCCTGACGACCGGGATAAAATTCGCGCTCCAGTTGCCGCGCATCTCCCCGTTAATTGGCGTAATTGCACCGATGTAGCAGGGGCCAATTAAAACGCTGTAATTGAAATTGTTAGACCGTGGTGGCATTAAAGCGACACGTTATTGCCGTATTTGTTGCTGGTCCTTTCAATGCCATTAAGGATTCTATTTAATGGCACCGTGTTCATTCTGTTTAATTTCCACGGCGTAAACGTACGATATAAGCGCGTGAAAATTCCTTCAAAACTCTCGTCGACCTTCGATTATATTTTTTATTTTTATTTTGTATTTCTTTTCCCGAAGCAAGCGTGCGAGAAATAAAAGATTGACTTTACACCACTTAATCGATTACACCATATGGCTGCTTATAATTATTATATACTTTGATATAACGAATACGCACGATCAATCTTAATGATTTCTCTTCATGTATATATTTTTTCTTTAAATGCACAGTAAATATTTGATTATATTTTTCGCCGTAGCGCCTGCTGCAACTTCTTATTCGATTTTTCATTCAATCGTGAACTGTGCATCACTGTTGTAAGCGTAGAAAATTGAATCGGGATGAGTCACTCGAATTTAACATCGATTGGGATTCGCATAATTCCAAAACTTTCACTCGCCCACGATCGCGAATTGCTTTCGCCCCATTTTTACGTTACTGCCTTTTGGCTATGAAAGTAAGTAGGTCCTCGAGCTTCAATCTTTGTAACTTTTATATTTTTCAACGATACCGCTCACTTCTCACTTCTCGACACTTCTCATCGTGCTCCAAAAATGTTTGTTCAATTAATACAATTTATTATTTAATATACCTGATCGTGTCAGTTATAAATCCAATTTTCTCGAAGGATATTGCTTTATTGCAATTGAGAGTCAGCTTTTGAACTATACATATGCAAAATTGAACTATAAGTATTGAAATAGGGATTGCGAAAAATTTATTCACCCATGTACATTGAGATTGATTCCCGTGATCCGAATTTTCGTTCAGGGAATTTGAATTTCGCATGAAGGATTTCAATGAAATGCATTGTTTGGTGGTTTTGCAGCATTTTTCTTTATTTTTTTTCTTTTTATCTTTGCTTCGTGTTAGTATCTCGCTTCGAAATCGTGACAGCAAGAACGCCGGCATACAATAAAAAATAATAATGTATATAAATATGCGTGTGGTTTTATGAAAATACGTTATTGTCGTTTGTTAATTACGATTCGATGTATCTGTTACTGTGTGCGATCAGTTTAATCTCATTTTAATGAAAACAGCAGAAACAGACAATGATTGAGGATGATATAAATAATAGGTACGTAACAATGTGTTTCGCTTTAAGACCGTTCATCTTAAGTGGCAATGAAACAACGCTTAAGCATAATTAAATAAACTCGTTAACGCTAATTAACATATCAAATGAATGGCAGTCACACCACCATGGATAAATAATACGTTCGCACGCGGTTTCGCGATTATGTACAAGTTTAGATCGACGGTTCGTTTCGAGAGAATCTCTTTGAGAATCACCGGTGAAAAAAATGGAAGCACGCCTTTCTTCGTCTACCCTATTTTCTTTTCTCGTTCGTGAACCTTTCACGCTTCAGAAACGGCACTAATTCGAACGCCATAAGTTTGACGTAAATTCGAGCCGGCTGATTTAGAAATTATGCTTACTCTTATATGCTTTCACAGTACTTTTGGAGCAAGGTGAAATGATAGATTGTGCAGATCGTTAAATTAGTTCCATTTTCTGCTTGCTTGAACTTTTCTTTCTTACTCGCCTCGTTGAAATTATTTTGATTGTTCTCCTTGTTCATTTCATGGAACACTTTGCTCAATTGGTAAACGGTTGAGTATTTTATTGTCCCATTGAATCGATTGGAAATTTCGTAATTGTTTGAATATTCGTTCGATTTATTATTCTTATAAAAATATATTAATCTCTTCCAGAGTGGCTTCAACTTCGATCAAAATTTGTGTGGTCGATCGAGGTACATAAATAGAATAATACAGAGTATCAGAAAACTTTCACCTCGGTGTATTTAAATATGTACATTATATATACTCCGTCACACCTTCACGTTTATCAGCTTTTGTAACAGACCTTCTTCCTTTATCAACATTTTAATTTCAACAACAAGTGCACTGCAAACACCCGACTATTTTCGTCCAAAAATATAACAATTCTCGTTTGAAAGCTTTTAAATCATTAACTTTATATTTTTAATTTAAAGTTATCAGATAATTTTTGCATTGCACATTCATTGTTGCCTACTTCCTGAACCGTCCAATTATCAATTTCTGAATCGATTTTACGGCAATGAGACTCCTCTAATTGTCACGCCCCAGATAGTTCATGTACAACTCTGCTCTAGCAATTACGTTATCGACATTGCTCTCTTCGTTCGTATTCGTTTCATCTGTTGTCATCTCGATGAAATCTCGCTGAGCAGCTGCAACTGAAAAGCGAGCTGCCATTGCCTCGACCACAAATGACTACCTGGATTCTTTAATGCAACCTCTAAGAATAATTGAGTCACAACTTTTTACGCTGCTCCGCGATAGTCGACGGCAGATTATTTTTAACGCAATAACGAAATCATTACGACCGTCGCGATTTTTTAGAAAATGTTCAGGTATTGCACTTTACTTGCCCCTGGATCTTTCCTTCGACATTCTTAACCGATAAATCATTGACAACAGTTACTGTATATTAACGAAACAATTATTAAATAATGGCGTATCGATGACAAATTTCTCAATTTCTATGCCTCGGTGTGTATAAAAATAAATCACTGTGGCATATTCTATTCAAGCAATAAACACTGCCGGACAATATTTCGCAGATGATACAATTTGCACAGATAAAAGATTAAATACCATCGTCTCCAAGTTACCATACGACATAGAAAACCAAACAACATTCTCTAAAAAATATATACCTCTGTCAAGTAAAATATTTCTTATTGCCGCTTCAGGTAACCGTTTCCATGCTAACAAAAAAAATATTCATACACCACCACTCCAATAAACCCTTCGCCGTATCAAAGCCCAAGAAAATCTTCGCCCCGCAGAAATCTCCGCAAACGTATTTACAAATCCGCCGCATAACGCTATCTTTCACCGATTGAAAATCCTTGCAACTCTCAACCGAACAATATCCACCCGTTGTTTCTGCAAAAATAATCCCACCGCTAAAAGGGATGCAGATAAATTCGCGTGACGGTCGATTGAAATCGCGCACGCCGCCGAACGAAAACTGATAATCTGCCATGGTTTACGATTACGACCGATCATTGCGGCGCACTGAAACTTGCGACGAAATCATTTTTCCGTTCCGTTCCGAAACGGACTGTCCGCAGTTGTTGGGACTCGGGGGACAGGTATTTTCGAACGTAATCCCGATAAGGGACTCCTCGAGGCACTCGTCGTATCGTCACCCCAAGATTTCCTATTAACGCCAACTTTATGGCGATTATTAAACGCGCGAGTCGCGAATGGTGGAACGTTCGCTTCGGATTTTCCTCGTCGGACATTCTGCTCCGTTCTGCGATTTTACGAGTATCGCGGTGCAGGCTTGTGCGCGATAATTTACCCGGTATCGTCGGAATCGAACGTGCACAGAAACGCGGCCGAATTTACATTTCAATCGCGACAAGGCTCGTCGAAAGAGGAAAGATGCTTCCTGTTGCGTTTCAAATGGTCCCGTGATTGCTCCGCTCGGTGATTGTTCGATAATGAAACGAGCATCCGCGTTGCTGGCAATTCATATCGAGATGATTAATTTAACAGCAACGTGAAAAATAATAATAGTAATATAAATTATAAGTTGGCCGAGATTGAATTTAAAAGACTGATTACATGTTTATGATATTTTCAATATCCTTCACGCTGATTTCACGCATTTACTTCTGCTTATCGGACGCGAGTTTCGCGACGATGAAGAAGTGCATAATTTGTGAAAATAAAAGAAACTGGAATGTTGTTTTTGGGATGCGTTTATTGGTAACTGAAATTTTGAGACATGTCGGATAATTTTCTACGAATAAATTGGTTTTGTAGATTCGATTAACAAATCGGACGTTGATTAGAACCGTCGATTAAAAATATCGATGTATATTTTCGTAGCTCTGTAACTGTAATCTCGTACGCGATTTTTCAACAATACCATAATCGTATAATCATTGCTGTGTCGGCGCAATTATTATTTTTATCACAAACGAGTATATCTCTTTCAACGAACCTTGCGGTCATTTTCGAATCGTCACGAGTAATTAAAAAAAAAAATGTGCAGATCTTTCCGTCAGATAATTTCGAGGACGTAATCGAGCCCATCGCCACGTTCTTTGGCTTAACGATCTATTTCCAGACTCCTCAAGATTCCGATTTTTTATTATTTCTTTTGGCGGTAACTGCACATCCAGGACACGAGTAAGATCCGTTCTCTTTCACGTGAAATTTCGATCGCAATGATTTCATCATTTAAATTATTACAATTCTTCCCGTTTGCAAGCTGCATTTTTTTTTCTTTCGTTCAATTCGAAACTGAAACTAGCCCAACGGTATGTTACGTCACGAAGACGTCGACGTTCCACGTGGAACAACTATCTAACAGTGTAACGTATGCATGTAAAATATATTAATACGATTACGAACGAACTCAGTTAAATAAATAATTATTAAAAAATAATAATAATAAAATAAAACGAACGTACAAAATGATTACATGTTGAGTATTATGTACAACCGATATCGATGAGCGAAACGATTGGGATGTTAGTAGAAACTAGCAACGATTTCACCTGGGTGAGTTCTTAAATAGACATAAAATAAAATCGCGTTAAATAAACGTACAGGTAAATCGAGATGAATTCCAGCAGTTCACTCGCCGATCGATCGGAATATTCTCATCGTAACAATAAGTATCGAGCGAAGAATATTCATCGACTATATTCCGTTCGATATTCATGTCCAGAATTGAGCACTGGAAACAAGGAGAAAACATGGAATATAACGTACGTGATCGAAAGCCGATGATCGCCTGGAATTTCTCAAGTATTTCAGCGAAAGATCGAAAGAAATCTTAGAAGAAAATTGTGGTTGTTAAATAGTAAAGGCTAGCACGGCGATTAATTGTATTAATCGCCCTTGGTTAGAAGATTGGAAACGAATAGGAAGGAGGAATACATAGACGGAAATCTCTTCGAGTAACTTAACGGACGACTCACGTGAGACGCCACGATACTTATCCGCCTAAAGTGAAACTTACACGCTATATCGTTCATGGAACATACAACTTTTAATATATCATAGATATATGGGACCAAAATCACCAGAACCAGCCGCACAGTTTGCTTCGAGCCAACCACGATCGCCATTTTTTCTTTCTATTTCTCTTTACTTCCCTTTTCCCCTATTTTTTCCACTTCGTTGAATTCTTCTCATTTGTTACCCAACGAAACTCTGTAATACCCTGTCCGTCGAGAGAAGGAAGGCGTCACCGCGTATCCTAGGACGAATCGATCGTTGCGTCGATCCTTTCACGCCGGGCGAGTGAAATTTTCCGCTCGCCGCGTAAAATGGCACGCATCCTCAAAAGGACGCGTGGAAAATCGAAAGGATTTTTGTGGCAGGCGACGAACGATCGACTACGAATGTGAAGGAAGGCACTTTTCGAAGCTTTTAAATATTTAAAGGCACGAAAGATATGCACTTTTGTACTCGTATAGTATCAAAAATATATTTTGCATATAAGCGTATACTATCTAAAAAAATATTCGGCGTAGAAAGTAGAGGATTGCACATCTGTACAATACTTTCGCAACGAACGACGTTCATTTTTGTTTCAATGAAATCACCGTTGCCTGCTGAGCATTTACGAACTTCCGAGCCCGTCAGATTAAATTATAATCACGCAGCTGTTATAGATTTGTGATCGTAGTTCAATTGAAACGAACAATACTGTTTTTAACGTAGTGAAATTACAACTCGCGATAAGGAACTTGCAATAATAATAACAATAATCATTTCAAACGACGAATGTCATAAATTGCAAATCGATTGCGCATAAACGAATTCCAAGATCTTTAATTCTATTCCGAATTTCACGAAAACTAAATATCTGATTTAAAATAATCGCCGGATAAACCTGCGGCAACGAAACATCTTTTATTCCACAGAATTTAAAAAATTTCATTCTCAGTCGTTCCCCTCCCACAATGTTATACATTCTATATAAATATGAACAGGACTTTCCCCATCTTACCCGTTCGACTTTCTTCAAAAATAAAAAAAATGGCAGAACGGACCAAGCAGAGGCGAACAGTTCCGCCCGCGCCGGGTCGTCTATCGATCGTGGATCCATAGATCGGATGCAACTCGAGGCATTGGCGACCGGTGCTGGTAAGCAATCGTGAGAACAGAGAGGAAAGATTCGTTTCTTCCCTTTTCTCCAACGAAAGAAAACGAAATCTCCACAGACTCGCTTCTTCCTCGTTGTTTTTTTTTTATTTTTCCATCCTCGAACAAACATCTTGGATGTGGCACGCTCGAAACTCGCAGGACGTACCTCCAATGGAAATTTCGAACGCCGCGATCCTGTAAACCACCTTTCGACTGTTACACTTCACGTTCATGTGAGGATCTCGCGTGCCAACACAACGGCGCGCCAAATGTGCATGGTTAACGTACTGATAATAGTACAACGATATATAATACCGATTTAATACCACCACTAGTACGTTGAGAACATTAACATTACTGTTAGTACATGATTAATAGCATCGTAGTAGTATTACTCACAATACGCGAACACAGTAACAATACCATCCGTATCATCGTACATTATCGTTATCGTTATATTAGTAGAACGTTAGTATTAGTACGTGCGTGTGATATAAATATTGGTGGTCGGTTGGCGCCGTTACGTTGGCAAGCTAAAAATGATTTCACATGCCTATAGAGGTCTGTCGATCGTAAAGATCATAAAGATCACAGAGATCGACATTAATTGCGAACTTTATCTCGAGAAATAGAGTGAGGTGGAAATTCTGTATAATTATAATTTCGTACGATGAATATGTAATAGACAGCGTATCAGTCGAAAGATATCCAAATCGATCGTACAATTGATTCCGACGTATTCGACGATCAGAACGCGATTCGCACCGGCCGGTGAAAATCGTGGATCGCGAAACGAAGGAAGCACCCACTGTTTGTCGGGCAATTCTTTATATTACGAGAGAAAAGCCGGGATAGAAAATGTAAAAAAAGGATTTTCGGGGTTACTGGACAGGGAAGAAAAATCGGGTTCGGGGAGGAGGAAAAAAATTGGGGTCGCCCAAAACGGGCGTACTAAATGGTACCCAACCGTGTCACGGTGTTGTCCTCGAAGATTAATACCACCAGACACGGCGGATCATATTCTTTATCTTCGACCTCCGTACTGATTCTCCGTCATTTTTTTTTGTCATTTTCTTGTTTTTTCTTCTTCAAAAGATCAGGCACACGAAAAGAGGCACACGCGCGCACGCACACAGAGACAAACAGACAGACAGACAGACACGCACACGGCCACGTTCAATCGTGACGAGTGTTCACGAGGAAAAGATTGCACGTAGAAAGAGTCGGAAGCCCTTCGTCGGAACTCCCTTCGGAAACGAACGCCAGTTTCAAGGTAATCAGCCTGGAGGGCCTTGAATCTGGAAATCGGCGGAGAGGTGTTAACCCTTTGCGCTTGGCCAGGTACCGCGACGCGATACGATACTCGGGAAAACCACGACGAACTTATTTATCACTGATGCACCATCTGACAGATACAGGATCCGCCAGTGTGCCGATAAAAGGAAAGAAAAGAGAAAGAAAAACAAATAATCCACGAGTTTATGCAACGAGAATAAAATAAAACAACGACGACCAAGACGTATGTACGTCGATGCTCCCCCGACACGTAGCGCGTTTACAAATAAATACTCGAATATTGCAAACACGCTCGCTAAAACGGGAACGACCCTTCGTCCCGCCGTTGCTCGCTGTTGCACCGCGAATAATAAATACACGAATATGTTTCGTTTATTCCCATCTTTTGTTTCATTCGAACGCGTCGAGGCAACACCTTCGACGTCCGCGAGCGCAAAGGCTTAACATCACCTGGCTTACAGGCAATAAGGATGGCAGAACTGATAGACCAGCCTCTGGCTACGCTCCGTCTTCTTCATGATCCCCTTCTTGTAGTACTGTCTTATGCTACGGCTCAGTTTGTCGTAGTTCATGGCCGGCCGATTCTTTCGTTTACCCCAGAGCCTGGCCACGCGGACCGAGTCCTCGATCTTGAACACACCCTTGCCGCGATCCAGCCAACGTATACAGGAACCGTGGACACCTGGACTCTGCAGCAGCTCCTTCAGGAACTGCCAGAGGTGAATGTGCGAGCCGCTGTTCCGCATTTTACCACCGCCGCCGCCGCCGCCACCGGCTGTCGCTGTTCCAGTTTGGGATGAGGCGGAATCCTCGTCCTCGTCTGGAAGCACAAGCGTGGTCCAGCCGGGATTTACGGCTTTTTATCACGAATGATCCGGAAAGTTACGCGGGAGTAGTCGACGGGACGATAGCGATCTTGTGACGCGTGCAATGGTGTGCTGCTCGTCTTTTTTTTAAATTAGTTATTCGACAGGCGTGTTGTGCAATAATTTGTTTCTGATTGGATTAATTTTGGTGCTTGTTTGAGTTTCTCGGATGATCCGTGCCGATTTTTGTTATTTTAGCTGAATTGGATTTCTCTGTTAGTTGCTTGTCTTGTGGACGAAGTCCTGCCTTCGAGTTTAATTGTTCGGTGCATGCGTGGACATATTCGTGGTTAGTATATTGATATTTAATTTGTAATTAGAGGTGATTCATCCGTGAATTACGTTGCGATAACTTTGATTGATTAGCGTCGTGGATAATTGTCAGGTACATGCAATTTATTGGGATCGAAAGGTATAATGTTAAATTGGTGGAGGTAAACCATCCTCGAATTGCCATATTAGTGCTTGCTTTTATATGTAACTGTTTCTTCTGGTTGCCACAGATTAGCATTATTTATTAGTCCCGGCGAAACGTGTTATTGCTACAGTAATAATAACTTGATATATTGACACGCTGATCGAACTTGTTTTTAATTATACCTGTGCTTGATTATTAAATGAATGCAATTTGTCATAATTATCATAGAGAATTTTTTATTTCCCATAGGGTTTCGTAAATCTATGTTTACCTACGTTTATCATTTATTCGCAAGTATTCCAATACTTGCGGGTGAATTTAATTAAGCTAAACAGTTCGAATGTAAAATTTGGTACGCATCCGAGCATTTGTGTTGCACGAATTGAAAATGTAACTAAACAATTTTGCAATGATAAATGAGTAATATGACCTTTTTAAAATATCTCTTATTTAGCGTGATTAAAATACAATAATATAAAACAAGCGTAACTCTGAGATCAATTTGAGACATTCCCGTGTTATTTATAATCATTTGAAATTGCATGCGGTATTTAAACGCCGACTCACCATCAGAGAAATCCACGCTGCAAGTGGAGCCTTTAACACTAACCGGGGTTGTATTTGTAATATTGGAAGCTGTTTGTATTGTGTTGCTGTTGCTGTTAGGTGTCTGAGCAACAGCTGGACCCCAGGAAGCTGCAAGTGTGTTGCGCGGAGATTCTTCAACTGCTGCCTTCCAAATTTCCAGCTGTGCATGAAGAATGCTTCCACACTGAAACATGAAAATTGCATTTTCATCAATTACTGGAAAAAAGTCGCATCCGATTATCGCTGATGCCAATTTGCCAACTTTTCTTTGTCTCTGTATTAAAAATGCTTTACTGTTTCATCGGTGAAAATTATTGCCCGCGTTACTAATTATGTGGATCCAATTAAAACATACGCAGCTTTGTACCGTAATTATTCGTAGCGTTATTTTCACATATTATAAATGAAACAAGAACGAAGTCTGGGAAAAATGTTTAAAAAAATATGAATTCCAATTGCGTAAACGGGTTAAGCGTTCAATTAAAATTCCTGAAACTGTCTTCCTCTAGTTTCCGCTATCTAAAGGAAACAGTTCGTTTGAAGTTTATTATTTCATACGAGTATTACCATTTATCCGATGATTTTCTCAACGAAAATGTTATTACCCTCGACTTCCTTGCGAGAGTCGTTTTCTCTTGAACTCTTGCAAGAAATAAAAAAGTTACGTTATCTCTAATGACTCCATATGGAGTCCATTTGCATGAATACCTTCCCCCGGCACGGTAAGAAGCTTTAAGCATGTATAATGTTTGGTACATTTAGCGGTTCGAATTTTGGCGAATGGAGGGAATGGGATAACGGTGGGAGACCAGGAAGAGACAGGTAGACAAATTTATCACAACCAGAGATTAATCACGGCAAGAATTCTATGGTAATGCGAAGCAATTAAGCATCGCGTTAATCCCGAGGAAGAAAGTCAACTAGTGGATGAAAGGAAATGCAAACTGGAGTCGGTCGACAAAGTTGTGCAGCGAAAAAAAGAAATCAGAGCACCCGATAGTAACTGTACATTCTTGAACGATTAATTTTGAAGAAACGGCGGGGCAATTAAGAAAATTCTTGAGGGTAATGGGGGGGCGTACAACTGATAAAAGGTATAATTAAAAGAGGAACGCTCTTCTAGAAACTAATAGGAACGTGTGCAACCTGAATGCATATAAGTAACCTAAATAAGTGTTTCAATGGACGCAACAAATTTCTCCCAACGTCCCTTACGATTTTATTCTCCCACGCATCTATTCGTAGTAATAAAAAGCCCTGCGCAAAATTCCACACCTAACGAGCGTTGCAACAATTCATTGAACCGCGGGGCAAATCCTTCGCAACAATTTTTGATCAACGATCCCATCGTGCCTTTTCAACCAGTCTTCAAGGTTCCGCCGGAAACCTTAAACTTCACGCACGCGCTGCTCAACGAGCCACCTTACGAAGGTCGTCGAGCAACACTTCGCAAAGTTGCTCGATCTTTCACGAAACAACATTCTCTTTTTAATTAACCGGACCAAGACCCCTCTTGTCATCGAATTCGTGCGAGGAAAGAGCAAACAATAGAATGAAAAGCAATCGGAAACGTATCCAGCGTAACTCGGCGACGGCGAAACGCCAAACGAATAACAGATGACGAGGAGGAGGAGGAAGAAGAAGAAGGTGAAGAAGAAGAAGAAGAGTAAAGAGGGATGTGGATACGTAAGCGTTAGAATTCCTGCGACGGTGTCGTTGCGCCGCAAGAGAAGAGAAAGCGGCTCCGTTGAGACGCAACAAGCAGCCGAGCAAGTCAGGCATTCAGCCAGCCGTTGACCCACTTTTCGATCGTTTCTGCCGGGCAAATAGCGCGTTCCGTGCACATATGCGCGTGAACAACAGTTTTGTTGCTCGACTGCATGGATGCTGGAACATGGGACACCGTAGGGAACACGGGTGAACCGATCGGCGGATACCTTAGATGCAGAACACCTTGAATGCAATTACACTCGATATGGTACCAATATGGCGGCGTCGTAAATTAACACGTTCGCTATTACGGTTCGAGGGGGAGAAAAATGACTACCATAGATTACGATTTGTTTTTTTTCCTGCCTTTTTTATTCTTACGATTGAATGCAGATTTTCAATCACACGTATAAATATATACACATGTGTATGTGCAGTAGAACTGCATTTGTTGAAGGGAAATTTTAATTGGCGGCATTTATCGGTCATTTTAGTTTTATTCTTTTGCTTGTGATTACTTTCGGCGAGGATTTTCGATCGGGAGATGTTAGTAAAATTGTGTGCAGATGAAAGCTGTGAATCATCAAAGGTATGAAACTATTTGTGATCCGGCAATGATTGTAAGTCGCCTGGGGAAATACGTTCAGAAAATATGAAAGTTTTCCACGTGTTAACTTATCTGCTTTCTCGCAATTACGTTTTTCCTTCAGCTATATATAATGAATCAGCTTGTTGCATCATATAGCGAGTCAAGGAACTCTGTTTCATTCTGACATTTATAGATACATATACTTGTTTGCGATTGTTATTTTAAAATACCCATTTCCATATTACAATCACCGTGCAGCTAGTTTCCCATTAATACTCTAATGCTAGACACTAACGAGATGAAGATTCAATAACTCCCAAATATCTCTCGCCTGTCCAATAACAGGTATGTATGATACGATACGCGTATCACCCCCATAGAAAGAGGTCTAACCAGCGATCATCTCCTACAACTCTTTCGTCCTCTGCTAAAAGTGCTCCGCAACGGCTCATCCATCGAATGCACCGGGATTGCCCAGAGAGAGACGGCGCAAATTGCACATTCGCGAAATGCAAATGCGCGTTCGTAATAAACTGGCCGCGTATTTTCGACTCTGATGCAACTGTTCGCCACGGCCGCACGTTTCGTGATGAACACGCGAGCCTGTTCCCGTGTAATTTTCATCCGGCAAGTATCGCGTCGCGGGCAATGGGAACGTGGCGCGGTTCGATCCGCAGAAACGTTCGAGGAATCGAATTCCCAGCGTTCGATTATACCGCGCCGGCTCGCACGCCTCGCCGAACATCCATAACGAATGCGGAATACGTTAATGACTTCTTCATGATTCGCCGCGGCGCCGTATAAATTATTTGACCCGCGGTGAACCGCGTTCAATTTCAGGTCAAAGGCAAAAACGGCGTTCGTCCGCTCTCGCGGGATGATCGTCCGCATTTTCCTAGACGGGGAACAATGAACGCTCGGAGCGGCCGCGAAGATGGCTATCGGCGAATTCGTGTGAGCGCGCTTTGATCGAAGCGGGGTGTGAAATTTATACCTGTAACGGTGCGCGATTTGATAAGAACGAACTTTTGTATGGGATGGCATAACGAGGTAGACATTCGGTGATAAAATCTTTGAAGAAGAGGAAGGTGGGAGCGGCAGGTGTGGATGCGCACGTATGTATGTTTCGTTGCAGGTATTTAGGGTGCAATCGGAATTTATTTATTAGCGTGTGACTGTTTTTGACGGGGGAGTTTTTGATAAAGTTCGTGGGCATTTTTATATTTGTTTTATAGAGAGAATGTGCAAAGTTATTGTTGTTGATGGCACGTTTCGTTTTGTTATGAATTATTATTTTCATTTCGCGAATTCAATTACTGATTGCCAGTAATAATTGTTCCCCATGTTTTATTGATTATTACCTGAATTTAGAAAACGAATGGATATTTTACTGCGAGTCAAATGTTATCATGACTGTCACACTTCACGCTAAACGAAATTAAATTTTTATTTCACCTGAGTAATAGTGGAGGCAGATCGTAAAAAGGGGCAGTTCGATTCCATTAATTTTATTGCGGATACTGTTATCGCGTTAACGAAATCATTTCCTCTTAAACTACAATATAAAGGATTTTACGATCAAGGAAATTATTCGATGGCTCATAATATGGGCTATCTAAACAGTTATTAAATTAGCAATACTTATTATTGTTATCTTAGTAAAGGGTAACCCGTAAAATATATTGCTCGTTTACTTAAAAAAAGGGACATTAGTACATCATTGCGCGTTCCTTTGGAAAATGACCACAAGGGTGATCGGATGATTAAGAAATTGAGGAGGAAAATATGGCATCACATTTCACCCCAAAGTGCACGCGGTTAAGGGAGGAATTTACAAAATTGTACACAGCACCTGACCACGTGTGCTCGATCATGATTTTACGTTAGCGAGTCAGCCATGGATAGAGCACAGTGTAATTATCCAATTACAAGACGTAAAGCTGAATCCATTATACATGACTCCTTATAACTCTGCGATGGGCCGGGTACATATATCGTCTGTCCGCCATTAATTTCAAATGAGTTCTGCATGTACGATTTTTAAGAGGCAGAGATCGTCCGCGTAACGAGAGCGCCGGTTCCCGTGTTACGAACTAGACCGTTAACCTTCGCTAACTTTTGCATCGCAAAATTGCACCACGTCTCATCGCGAGCGTGACCATTATTCAGTTCAAGTTCGATCGATCGTTCGAGGCACTAAACGGAAGATACTGGCACCTCGCAGTAAGCAGCGAACGCCGTTAGTAATGCGTGACGTTTCGAGAAGTTGTTGGAACTTATTACAATTTTGTTATCTGTAAATTATTCGAGCGACATCATATACTTGTCGCAGAGAAATATATATTTCTTATATTTCCCTCCCCATTCATCAAACATTTTTACCCCGTTCAATGGTTGTGTCGCGTATCAAAAATGTCTAAAACAATTCTTCAACCGCCCCGCGCAGGTAATATCCTGCAATATGTACAAACGGCCGTCTCTAGCTTGCAGTGTTTGCGTTCGTGCTTCCATTCGACGACCCTCGGTTTAAGGCTCGTCGAGTCCACTCAATAACGGTCTATCGAGCGGAGTACAGAAATCTGCAATCGGCGAGCGGCTAAGAGCACGTATTCCGACGACGTGCAAAAGGTATATCGGGAGAATCCTGGTTCCGTTAAGCGGCGCAAACCGTATTATTACGCCAGTTGCTTACTCATGCCGACGTTCCTTCTGGCCCGACCAGTATGGATTACGAGGAATGAACGTGGACGCACACCGATTTCCAGGAAATTCACTTTCACCGGACCTTGTCCGCGAGTGTTTCTCGAGTGACTCCCGCCATTAGTTTCTTTATCGAACGAGTCTCGGCTACGGCCTCTATTTCTTTATTTTCGTTTCTTCCTTTAATTTTCTCATTTTTTGTTGCTGTTTTGCCTCATTTCTACTTGCAACGAGAATGAAACCACAATGCTGCGTGTACAGGACGTAGATGCTGGAAGATAAAACGGAAGTGGATGCGTGTACCAGTTTGCACAGGCGCGTCTTAGAATTGTTGGGGCTTTTATCGATGATCGGAAATATCGTGTTTGACGGACCCGAAAGTTGTTCCCTCCTGTTAGATTAATTTGAAGGGCTGGTAATTAACGGTTGAAATCGGATTTCGTTAATGAAATTGGAACAGCCTAACTTGGTATTAATAAGTGCATTGTTTAGTTAGTAGAAAGAGGTTTCAACAATGATGAACCGCTAAAAACGAAAGCTGCTGTAAATTCTTGGGTTGACATTAGATAACCTTTTTTTTTACAAATGTTGGCAAGAACGGCAAGCAGATAACGCGCAAGAATATTGCACGCAATAATCGTGATACTTTGTAGCGGTACAAATTCGTTATTTTCCTCTCCACTTAGTTATGAAGAATTTTAATTTTTCATTATGCTTCTGCACACAGCGATATCAGAGCTAATGTGGGTTCGGCATAACGAATGATTCGTAGTTTATACTCGTTTTACTCTTAGTACTCTGCAATACTATTAGTATTAGCGTACCATTCAATATCTGTTATTTGCTACGCGGTTGACGGTGCTAAAAAATTCAGCAAGGCAATTGAATTCAAATCTTCTTCGAAATATATTTGATTGCAAAGCATTTCTTTTCATATTTCAGACGGCGAAATTGTAATTCGTCGCAATGAAGAACTGAAACGACCTGCCACCAAGTGCAGCCACTTTTTCAACAAAACAAACGGCTTGCAATAAATTTTCCATAGCTTATCCTAGTCCCCGTTTCCCAACCCCGCTTCACCTATGCTCGCGCCAATAATTATGTCCCCGACAGAGAAGAAAAAAAAGCTTAATTTAATGACCTCCACTCAGTCACCGAGAGCAATTTTACTACCTGACGTAATTATAATTAACTAAGTACTAACAGCAACGAAACTTCCTCGTCTCTCAGCATGATTCTCCCATCCAATTATTCAACGTCATCCAACGGATGACGTCAGTTCATCTTCAACGGCAATCATCGTTCAATCGAATGTTTGCACCGACAATTTATCGAAACACCACGAAATTCCATCGACTAATTGCTTCGTTAAAACGGTCCACGAATAATCGTCGCTGCCTCGGACAGCATTGCGTAACGGTACACATTGAAAGTTCGACTTACGCGTTGGCCGATTTACGAGTCGAGAATGGGCATCCTTCGAGTGATTATTCTGTACTCACCTGTGGGGCTCGTTGACAGAACTCCTCTTCCGTAAGGGAAGCCAACGTAGCGCCGTCGACGTTGAAACTCTCCAATGGCACCGAGGGCAATTGCAGTTGCCTCCTGGCCCATTGGATCCAGGCTGCTACGTCGGCAGCACTCCAACGTCGTGGTTCTGCAATTAATTAAATTGTTTCGATCGTTTAAATGCACTTATCGGTGTGTTTAGGAAATGTTTTAAATAATCGACAGGATAATCATTTTTGTGAGACGAGATATCTAGTACAATTCACGACGTTGTTGTTGATAGAAGAATTCCTGCATTCCCCAAACTTTCGTTCATATTATTCCACTCCAAGCGCGTCATTATAAAAACCAAATACGTGTACGTGTCCATGCACTTTCCTCGCAATCTCGAGACCCGCCTGTTCGACTTAAACCCCTTAAACCCCTCTGAATTCTAGCTCCTCCCCCCAAAACATCCCCGCGCAAACAGCCTAACTAACGCGATCTTGTCGGGCGCAATTGAAATTATTCCAGCCAAATTTTTCACACGTTCCACAGCAACGTCAGCCTATATCATTTCATCGAGCCGCGCGTACCATGGGGCACAGTTACTTTCAATTTCACCGTCAAACTTTCTACACCCGATTACGTCGTCCGTTCCCGCACTTTGCCAATTCTCCTTGTGCCTCGTCATCGACGTCTCGAGACGGAAGCAAAACGACCCCGCACAACGAAATCGCGGCAGCACGCAGCGGCGCGACTGTCAGGCGCGAAAATATTAGAAAAGCGAGGCGGAAGCTCGCCAGGTGACCTAGAGCTCAGCCTCGAAATTTCGTAATTTGCTCGTGAAAGGACGATGTAACTTCGTAACTTATTCCGAGCATGACATCATGCCACCAACCAATAGTCGAACCGGTCGCTCCTACGTCCACGAAGATAACGTTGAACGGTCGCCCGCGGCAAGGTAGCGCAAGAAGGTCTAAGAGTCTAATGGACACTCACGCACTTTCTTATTGGCACCGGCCACGTTCTATCGCGATTTATTCGTTTATTATGCTACAATTTGTCGATCCATTGGCAGTGCCTGTGGCGTTTTTTTCTCTCTCTGTGCTTTCGTGTGCTTTGGAAAAAAAGGAGCGCGACGGTTCACTGCATAAGTAACCGCCGAATGATTCAGTGGACACATTCTTCTGCACTTTTTATCGTAGGTCATTGAATGTCTGATCGGATTGTTGAGTTGGAGTTACGACATTTTTTTCTTTCTCGCGCGAGACTCTTGCGCGCTTTTTATGCTGAATTATTTGACATGGTGTCGGTCCGGTATGCGAGGTTACTCATTTATGAATATCGGTGAAGTTTATTAAGATTGTACCGCAACCTCCACCGAAATGACAATCTGTCTCGAGGGGAATATTTAACGTCTGAATTTTACTGATTTGTTTTAGTCGCCATAAAGTTTAGTTAACTATCAACCCTTGTCTTGTATGCAAATCTGTCTGATCAATAGAGCTCTCGGATTAATACACAATTTTTAATTTGATTCTAGTGTAAATCAAAACCAGGATCGACATAAAGGCTAATATCGCCGTTATCATTAGTACCGAAGTCTGTCTAAAATACTGCAAAATAATTGCCGAACAGAAAATTCGTTAGAAATTCTGCAGCGCGCAAGGCCCAACTATCAAACTGTCCACGTGCGAAAATAGAATACCGCTCACCTGGATGGATGTCAAGCGCCACACAGGTGTTATCAAAGTCCTTCTGCAGCTGTTGGATAGCCAGGCTCAGTACAGGCTCGATTTGCTCCCTGGTCAGGTCACCGACGCACTCGCCTGCTTCCATGTCTTCCACGAACCCGGTCCCGACGCTACCCAGATCCACAGGTCTCAGATTGTACTTCCTTTGAAAGCTTGTGTCCCTCAGAACCTCCCTGAGCAACTGGTGATCGCTCTTTTGCCCGTCCTTGAACAGCTCCTCCTCCTTTTGCAAAGGATTCCTGGCTTCGTCCTGTATTCTCTCAAGTTTCAGAACATTTGTTCTCGCGGCGTCCGCGAAATCTTTTCGTGCGCCCTTGAATAACAAATTCCTCAAGGGTGAACTGTTCTCGAGTTCCACAGGATCCGGCGTGGAGGAAGTGCTCGACGAGGAGGACGACAACGCGGAGGATGAATTGCTGCTGACGCTACTGTTGCTGCTACTGTTGCTGCTACAGCTGGATCGTGGCTCCTCCTTGAATAGGATTTCCTTCAGCAACGGGTGTCCTTGCACTGCGGTATCCTCTTTCTTGGCGAAGAAGTCCGCGTCAAGGCTGTTGTAAATGTCCTCCTCTGTTCTAGGAGGCGTGCACGGAACTGTGCAATCGGTCGAGTCCTCTCTGTACCCCAGACTCTCGGCCAGGAGTCTGGAAACAGGGTTGAGGGGGATGTTTCTCATTGGAGGGTTTGATATTCGCGGTTTGGCAAATCGGTCGATTGGTGTACGTTTGTGAATAGGGACTCAAAAGCGCAAAAGTTAATGAATAAATATTTGAAGAACGCAGGCCTCGTTCATTCTTCAATAATACTTAATTGATTTAGTAATGATATTAGCTTTGTTACATATAGAGTACAGAGCGGGACTTAATTGTACACTTCGACATGAATAATATTTCAGTAAAAACTCTGATAACTATTAATTAAATAAATGCTTGCCTTGTGATTACTGGGAAAAAATAATAGGATATTTTCTAAGGCTCGAACAGGGAAATTATCCAAGCGAACAAAACTTTACCTGGACTCTTGCAGAATGGCTAGAAGATCGAGGCTCTTTTCTCTTTTCACCGGCTGTTTCGCGGGTGGCTCTGGGCTGGTTGGGTAAAACTGCGCGCTCTGAGGGCTCCTGGGGACGTAGTACGGACTCGTTGGGTATCCTGGAGAACCTTCGTGCGAGTAGTTAGGGGAAAGTTCACCACCAGCACCGGGGTAAGGTGGACTGGAGTAAGTGGTCGGTGAACCAGGTCGCGGTGACTGCGCTTCCTGTTTGATTTGCGCTGGTTTCAACGTGTTCTGCGCGTTCGTCGTGCCATAGTCGTCCGAAAGAAGGGACAAATCGAATTGGAATGTGCTGTAATCGAATGACGGCGAATAGCCGGCTGCGGTAGGTACTGTTTGTGGCATCTGTAACAAAGATTTCAAGTTTGGTCAGATCCTCTCAAAAAATGTAATTATTTTGTAATGCGATACAGATATTTTAGAATATATGATATTATAAAATATTACCCATGACCGATGATAATTACGATTGAAACATTTTGATCTTTTATAGATGTTACTAGAGAAAACTGTTCATCGAGCATTACTTGACGGTACTTAAAGGTGTGCAAGTGAACAGAGTATTATTATCAACCGGTGCAACAGTGTTTCCTTTATAAATAATGTACACAGCAACAGAAATACACGTAACTTCAGGAAACAGAGACATTTTGTACATTGATATATTTACTAATGGAATCCCTTTCAGTATCGTATCTAAAACTTGTTTAAAACATGAATTCTGAATACCAAATAAATAGCCAACTGATCGGCCAATTTATTTTGAGTAACAAACTAAGAATAGTTGGAATGTTTCGGGGAGCATTGATATTGTTTATCGCCCGAGAGAATACAAAATGAACTGTACGTCAGGCTAGTTGCGATCGCAGTGCTGGAATATTCTTATTGTTCATGCCCAACGATCCACGATTTATTCCGCGAAAAGATCTAGACGAAATGATACACTTTCTTCGTGGCTGCAACAATGGACCGCGAGACCATTTATCTTTTCCCGCGTTTATTGCCCGTCCTGTGCTTAAACTCGCGTCAGTTTGTTACGCTCCGTAAGTCACTTATGGCTTAAGGCGATCTCCATGCTCATCTCTGAAACTCAGCGAGCGTCCGAGGTCGCGATATCGTTCTGTCAACTGTCTAATTCGAACGTTAACGTCATGATCATTTCGATATAAACGTGTAATTGCGCCGAGTAACGCGTTATCTTTCGTATTTATCCCGGAGTATTGAAACTGTTTGGAGAAAACGATAAAACAGGGATACATGTACATTGTGCAACGGTGTAAGCTATAAGTAGTATCAGTTTTGTGAATAGCATAAAAATATACAGGAAAACTGACTGACTCATTTAAATTCGAACAATACTTCTTTCATCAATGAAAATGGTTAAACATAAATCACAAAAGGAAGATATATTTTGACGCGAATTTTTTATTCCAGACGTTCAAAAACTTTTTCAATATCCATCGATTGTTACTTCCCCATCCGCTATATCTTGCACCCCTTTACCCCATTAATACCATCGAAGCAGAATACAAGAGAAATTATACTATGCAACAACTCGGGCGCGCGTGTCGACGATCTTCCCCCTCCCTTGTACTTCTCATCATTTTCACGCACCGCAAAAGAGACTAACTCGACAAAAAAACCATCGATTCGAAGCAGCATTCCGGCGATACTCGACTCTCTCATTACTCGCGCTATTAGCGCGGCGTAATTAAAACTTCATCGTACCGCTCCGTTTAGCGGGGATGGTAGAGGGGTTGGCGGGTTCACCGGATCAAAGGGTTCGATCGCGGAATATCGTAGCGCGAAAATATCACGGCCGGTACGATCGTCGGCGCAACAATAAATATCTGCCTTGCTTTCCCTCTAAATAATCGCTAACGACTCGCTATTATCTTCGCTGCGGCCGAAGAAACACGACGAAAGAGGGAGAAGAAGAGGCCGAAAAGGAGAGAAAACTAAATGTACAGAAGAAGGGTAGCCATGGCGGCCGAGCCGAAACGGAACGAAACGGAACGAAAGGAAACGAAACGAAACACTTTCCCCGACGCGGTGTGCCCGTGCACCTTAAGGGCCCATTTATCTTTCCGTGTGTTTATTGCCCGTCGTGTGTTTGACCTCGCATCAGTTTGTTACGCTTTGTAAGCCCATTACAACGTTCCCAGTGCATCTTCCCTACGCTCAGGCGGGGTCGCGTCTGACATTTTGACGTAGTGCACCGCAAAGGTCGACGCGAAATAAACGATTATACCTATACACGGGGCCGCGGATTTGCACGCTTACGGTGTATATACCAACGTAGAGACACAATACCCGTTCCCTTCCTGCGCATTGGTGCCGTGTACATCGAGTACACGTTGCAACGGCTAGAGTGAAAAGGATAGACAGGTAAAAAAGGGGGGACGAGCGCTAGGAGAAGAGATACGGGTAGACCGGGGCACAAAAGAGGACCGCTTATTTCTCGACTTCGCCTAGCCTCCCGCGAAAGGTCCCGGGCAAAAGAAAGAGAATGTTTATCTATGCTGATGGGATCTATGGACGATGGAATTCTTGGACGGGGGTTTTCCTTGTGTCGCTCGCGCGATAGAACGGGGCGCTTTAACCCTTCCACCGTCAGATATTTCTTTTTAGATCCTTAACTGCAGAGGAAGTGGTGCGAGGACGATTGCAAACGTGGTGGATGTGGAGAGTTGCGGTTTCGGTGAGTGGGTATAATTTTGTGATTAATCCTTTCGCTATTAAGAGCTGTTACAGGTGTAAGTGCGTAGGTACTCTGTTTAATTACGCGAGGTGTAGTTTCTGTAAATAATCGCGACAATAGTGCACTGCTGCGGACAAGGGCACGTTTAAATAAATATACAGGCGCCTACAGTAGGGAGAGGATTAAAGATGAACTTCACTCTGGATGAACTATTCTGTACTTTTGATATTTGTTGTGTGCAGTCGTGACGACAGCGTTCGCCGGCAAACCAATTTATTTCTGAAGCTTTATGTTGACGTTCTTCTTTTACGTCTCCTCGGTATCTCGTTTTTTGCAATTACAAATTCTACCTCGATACGTAAATGAATTTCGGCCGGCGATAAAGTTAATTCATTCTTTGACCACCTAATTATCGTAAACGCTTATTTGCTTACACACTCCAATTATATCCGCATCGTTTCAATTAATCGGTTCTCGTTCTCCGCTACCTAAACATCGTTGTTATTTTTTTTTTTTTGTACAGCCAATTAAATTCGCCATAATGAAGCATTTTATTAATAGAAACAGGAGCTATCGTTCGAATCGCTCAATTAAACCAGCGCGTACTCCTACCGATGAAATTTCTCGTTATTTGCTTTTTCTTTTCTTTCCGTTTCTTTGCCGACCAGGCGGTCACCACAAAAACGTCCCCGCAACGACGAGTTTTTACGGCTTCCTCGGCTTCCTGCTATCTCCTTGGCCTTTCCTAAGGACCAGCCATTGACGTCACTGAATCGAGCGATCAACGGTGCAGTTGCATTCTCTTTCCTTTCGTGCGTTGAACAAGGAATGCCAGCCGAGCCGCGAATTGACCTCATCATTTTCGAGAAATCGACACCTCTTACGCGGATCAGCAGGCCAGAAAAACGCTCGCCCCTGATGAACCGCGATTTAAGAGCCCGATAGGTCGATATACAGTCCCGTGGATGTGATTAATTTTGCTTAAGAGGCAAGTTTTTGCACGCAGAACCGGGTGTCTCCGCGAGGGTTAACGATAAAATGTCATTTTAATGGCTCGTGCTCGACCATGCATCGACTCGTGGGAGTGTTTCTTCCATTGGTCTTTTTGTTCCGTTGAATTCGTTTGGGATATTAATTGGGATGGTTGGCCGGCTGAAATATTTGCCTCGATATAATTGGACAAAAATAGTGGGACTAAACGTTGTATACGACTTTTTAGTTTTTATAATAAACGGAGATATGGAAGGTAGACAGTGAGATGTGGAAGAAATATGGATGAGAATATTTTAACGAAAGCTAAGCTTGATCATAAATTTGGATCCTTTATTTATGATGGAACCAATCAGTATTCGGCCTGGAAGGAAATATCTCTTGACCTCGAGATTATTCTATTTTTTCCCCTTCCTTTTTGGCGCAATAAGAAGTAAATGCTTCTGTTGAGCATGTGTTTCCATTGAGTACAATTAAGCTGTTGATCAAGTATATACTAACGAAGTGGGATATTGCAAATCAATGAAATTCGAGACCGGGGAGGGGACAGACTTTTTTGAATTCGCGATCTGAAAGGTGGTACCAGTGTTTTCGTATTACGCAAGCATTACGGTCTTTGGTGATTAGTTTGTGTTTACGATTTACGAACGCTGCGATAAGACGACTGTGATTCATTAATTCCCGATGATTCATTAATTTAATCGGACGAGCGAAATAATTAATTACTGTCCGTCAGTAATTCACTGTTATACAATTTATTTCGTCGACGTAATAGTAAGAATCCTCGATGAATTGTGTTCTTTCATTTAAACGGAAGAAGAATTGCGTTCCACGTTTCGATAGCTTTATTTTTCGTTGTCAAACGCTTGTTTGAATATTTATTTTCAACCATTCTTGGTTCACGAGCATAGTATCGAGAAGATGTAAAATGAAACGAGGAATTGTTCGATAAAATTCTAAGATATCAAAGTCCAGTTTCGAATCCAACAAGATCGTTCCATGCAGATATGCACCTTCGAAGAAACAGAGTTCCCAGAGGATACGAGTTTGCAACATTTTACGATAGTCATTGGATTATCACGACCATGGTTACACAATAATCAAAGTCTGGTCCAAACAAATTTTGCACGTGATCGATAATACTTTCAGCTAAAGGTCGAATTTTGTTGCGCTTCTTTAACTCTTTAATTGATTACTATGTGGAATTTTTGGGGGTTCGATATTCAAAATGATGTATAGGTGTGCAAAAAATAACAAACAGATGGAATTGATTTTAATTGTAAACAAAGTCCAAGTTAGAAATCAGTATAACACAATTGTAATCCAAATTTTGTTTCTTATTTCTAGAAGAAATACGTGAGTATTACTCAAAATCTATTATCATAAAAATCAGGATGAAATTCTTGACACGCTTACTTGTCTCGGAGCACAGTTTAAAATTGAATGGTTAGGTATGCCTAAGAATGGTCTGATTAGTAGCTCTTTCTTTTTAAATGAAGTTGCGTAAGACAGTATCAAGGAGAAATTGTACAGCATTTCGTTTTATTTGCGTGCCTCGATACAGTTTTCGTACTTTAAACCGACGCGAAATCGTGTCTGAAAATCTTGAGATAGGATTCGAGAGAAGTTCAGTGGCCCGAGAAGAGAACAAGAGGCAGGTTCAAGGGCAATAATTCTACGGTTCACAGGACCATCCACCTCGGATGATCCCTAATCTGTCATGACGTAACGAAATTAGAAAGGAATACGACGTCAAGGACCAGCCTCGTCAGCCTCTAACAATACTTCCCCGTCTCCTTTTCACTGTCACTACTTGTACCTTCGAGAATTAAATTTGCCCGCTTCAATAATTCCCCCTTCATTTATTTTTGACTTTCTTGCATTTCGCATAGTAGCTCGTTTAATCCAGTAGCGGATTAAACGTTCGATTCGACATTAATACATGATTTTTTCTTTTTTTTCGCGGAGCAACAAGTACTCTTTTTGGTATTATAACGTCTGTTAGATAATCAGCAACAATGTTGAAATGTTTTCGACGCGTGCGCTGGATCTTTGTATCTTTAAATATGTTGAAAATGTGAGCGGTTTTTTAATTATCTCGGTTCGATGAATAAATGTGGTACATTTTTTGTTAAGACAGTGATAATTTTTTGCTATATATATATATATATATATAAAGAATTTATGGGTGGGTTAATAAGATAATTTATACTTATCTTTGTTAAGTTACAAGGTGGCAATTCTGTTTTAAAGTTTAGTAGGCACTATTAAATAAACTGCGAGGATCCCTTTTTTTCCTGCGATTAAATGCTAAATACAAAATTAGTAAAGCTGTCGAACAAAACATATATACATTCCCTCCATTCATAGAAATACATAATTTCCATACGTATCTAAAAATCATAATCACTCGTGAATTTCTGCAACCCCTGACATTTACGCGTTTCGCCTATCGTTTAATTCTAATACCGCCATCACTATCTGCCGCATAAACGCTGGAAATATATCGAGTCGCACCTAAACTGCTCCACATTTTACTCGACTCAGCATTCACAATATCAATATTATCTTTAAACGCCGAAATCCGGAAGAATTCCAACGCGGCAGCCTCCCACGTTATTCTCATCTCGCTCAATCAGTCGCTCATTCGTTCACGCACGTCCCTCACAGACTTCTGCCACAATCTTATCCTTAACCATTCCCCCGAGTGAAGTTATAAACAATTAAAACCTCCTGTCCGGCTATTTGCCAGCCTTGAGCCGCGCACGAAGGAAAACTGACTCGAAAACCTTCGTAGCATCTTCGCGCGAAACGAAACGATCACGGCGAGGCGAGCCACGCGTATAAATAAGCAATAAACGATCATTATTCGCACGATTTAATCTCCACGCCGTTTACCGACTCGATCTTGGTAAAGTGATTCAAGTGTTAAATCCATTCTGCTCCATTACAGTTCCCCGCGACGATGCCTACTTTTTCCCTTTCCTCGTTTCTTTCTCGACCGGAACACACCGTGCAAGATTATGAATCGGGCAGGGGAAAAAGAAAAGTCAATACGACTGCAGCTTTTTTATCGCAATAGAGTCGCTAAAGGCGAGATCGTGGCCGCACGATCGTTCGCGTATATTTACGACAGGTATTTCCCTGCGAATTATTGTCATTGTGACAACACACGAGCCGCTATTCTAGCGAACGTCGATTCTCGCCGATTCATCGACGACATGCCTGTTCACCGACGGCGTTTACTGTAATTAATTCCAGTTATGTTAAATACGGACAAATGATGTCAGCCACCTCGACTCGCGCGTATATATAAATCATATCTCGACGTCAGCACGCTGGACGCCACTTTGGAAATCTGATTATCGGTTCGTTGACTGGCTGGTTTAGATTTCATTGGATGCATCGCAATACGGTGAACAATCGAGCGATTAATTTGATCATCTATGTAAGTAAGACAGATTTAATGGGATCGTAATACTGTTGCGCTTCTGTTTTGCAAGCTTTCAGAACCGTCTGGCACGTTGTCCCCGCGCGATTAATTTTCCCTGCGATCCACCGTTATTTGCACGACATTTTTCACTGTAATTGCACACGTTTTTCTTAGTATTCGTTAATTACGCAGAAATGAATTAGAGGACAGAATAATGGAACTTTCAAATGCAATCTCGCGTTGAAACAATTTCGATGCTCGAACGTCTCTGGAAGCTTCTTCCAATTTCTCTCAAATAATCTTTATCTTCGTTTCCAATGCCTCTCACCCTAGTTCCTTTTTTCAAAATAGAAATCCTTTTACAGACGCCATGATTTACAGGTCGCAGACACAAAACTGATAGCCGATAAGGGGCAAATCCATCGGAATTGCTTTCAACTTTCATCGCGGGTCTCTCTTTTTTCCCTCTTTTCGTTTTTACTTTTTTTTTCAATGGAAAACGTCTCCCGACGTCGCGACGGAGGACGATTTCGCATTCAGGAATCCAGTTTGATACACTTCCATGAACGAACGAAACGCACGGCAATATTAATACGCTCGAATGTCACAGGATTGTACCGTTACCTGTCATGACATTCTGCGCCGATCCGCATACTTCTCGCCGGGATAATTACCATCCCAGGTGTACGTGGAACGAGCCGCGAGCATACAACTCATCGGGGACAACCTAACGAAGCCAATCGAATCCCATTCGACACCGTTTGTCTGGCCACGACAATGCAGGGGAAGATTCTACTGCAATTAATGCTTCGCTTTGCCTTTCACGTTTCGTTTTATGCAATTTGAAATAAATAGTTTAAATTTGAGACGGACGGCCCAAAATCAATGATCATTGATCTGAAATACAAGATAAGTAGTTTAAAATTGAAGATGAATGGCCGAAATTAACGATACATAGTCTAGAATTAGAAATGATTAGCCTGGCATTTCAAAGTAAATGGTTGAAAAATTAAAAACGAAGCTGATAAACGAAATATTTTTCATTTTGATTTTACTGCGATATAGTGGCGATAATATTATGTATAATGTCTGCCTGTAACGGTAGACGCGTAACTTTTAATTTGCAATTGGCGAACGGTCGTTGTTTAAATTCGTTCAATGGTTTCGAGGAACGACGACGAGTCGACAGACTGGTTGTTACCGGATTGTGTAATAGGCGATGCAGAGAGAAACAAATAGTGGGAGGATGGATCCATCCTTTTTTTCTTGCACGCAAAGTTCATTATGTGACGTGCTTGTCGGGTGTTTGTTTAATCGGTTCGCGGAGAAGTGATGAATTATATAGAGGCACGGGAACAACAAAGGGCGGAATAAATCGAATTATGTTTATACTTAATTGACGCTCGTACGCTTTTTAACGAATCATTGGTGGAAGTTGTGTTTCACGTTTGAGGTGGGTAATTATAGTTGATCGGACAATTAAAAGTAATAGGAAGATGACCTAAATGGATTAAGTTTAATCCACGTCCTACGTCTGTGATTCGTTTGTGTCCTGACTTCTTTTTCGTGTACGAAACGAAGCACTGCCATATTTTGTTAACTCGAGCTTTGGGAAAAATCTGGCGTTTTTAAAAACTGTGGAATGTCAGTTAGAAAAATTGAAGTAATATAATGCATGTATATATATATATATATATATATATAGTACTTTGGTAGTTGTATAATATATTCCCACGTAATTGAAAAATTAAGAGAAAAAAAGAGTATTGTAGTACTATGTGAAACGCAACGCTAGTGGGAAGTGTAAATCAGACAAGTAATGGAAAGCTAAACAAATGCCAACGAGAATGACTTAAATCTTTTTGTAATGAAATTATGGGAGGTAACAGGGAAACGTCAGTCACGAAGATGTTTTTCTGGAATCACGTAACTGTTGAAATAAATTATGTCGTCGAATGGAATCGATTATCTGTCGATGTATCTGTAACCAGGAAGATATGCTCAATGCAAGATTTAATTGCCTCCACCTTGGCAATCGATAGTAGATTTCAATAATAATATCAATTCGTAGAATCCACTTAACAGTATTTGCACCATCAAAGAAAATACTAGATACTAATTACAAATAATGAAAGTTCGCTAGGTATCGCAATTCTTCTCGAACGTTACGCAGAATTCGAAGTTTGAATTTCGAACACACTATCGCGCAAATGTTTCCTAACTCCTTCTTTATCACCGAGTAATTAATTATAGCACGCCAACAAAATTTAACACTGTTCAACCAACTTCAAATTAACTCGACAAATTGATTGCATTAAATGTTTGTCGCAAGGTATATGTATTATCTCCAGAATAAAAATAAAATACGCAGTGCATTAAATTTCTTTCCATTCATCACGGAGCACTTTGAATTTGGAGTTCGATCGGGGTGCAATTATCTTTCAGTAGCAGCATTCAGAACGGAAATATCGATCACGCCCAGAATGATTTGGAATTATGAAAATGCTCCTTTAAAAACTGAACATTCACATTGAAATCTCACGTGACTACGCGGGCGGTCGAGTACCTGAACTGGACGTGAACGACCGCTGCCCTGAAACACGTGTACCATCCATGACAGTTGCGTACTATCTAAGACCATCGTCCCTTGAAATCATCCAACCTTCTATTTTTTTTAGGAGGAGTATAATTCGTCACGCCTATGAATAAAATTGATTTCTATAAACAATATATTATTGGTTATATATCTTATTATCATGGAGTTTGCTGTCATAATTTGATAGTATACTATAACCCATTGATTGCATTAATAGCTGAAAAGGTTCCTCGATGATGCACAGGCAAGATTTAAATTTTAAATCAAATAAAATGGAATTCTGAAGTCAAGGAAGTTAGTGATGTATTTAGGTGACTCCTTTGCCTCGATAATAAAAATCGGTTGAAATTTATGATAATTTGAGAATGCGTACTTATCGTGCTTCCACGTTGTGTCTATTAGATCATCGATTTGTATAAATTCAATCGTTGTTTCCGAGAAAATTTTTTACCTTTCTCGCGTCTTTTCCCAGAAATGGATCTTATGTTAGAGACTATGTAATTGTCGATCTCCATGAGTTTCATTTAATTACATCCGAACAATGATTATCATTATGTTAAGATTATTATTGATTTATGCTCGCAATATTACTTGAGTGTACATATAAAAATGCATACATTTTTCAATTTGCAATTGAATTCTAATTGGTAGTTAATATAATTTGACAGCAAAAATAAAATGCACATTTCCGTTTCCATTCTGTCCAACTAATCTTTTTGTTTTCTATACCACCAAGGACAAAAAGATTCTCCGTTTTACAGAATACCTTATGAAAATTACTTGTTAGATTTCACCTTGATTATTTTCAACTACCACAAGGATTACAGGATACCTTGTAAACTCAATTACGATCGAAACCCTCGATACGTCCCGATTATCGATACATTGCAATCTATAACGCACGAACCTTGATGACCTTATAATGAAACATCTGACATTTTTATTGATGAAATCCTAAAACTGATATTAAATTCAGATTTGAATACTATTGATGGTTTTTAATATTACCATACAACTGCTTCATTTTTATTAATATTATAAAACCAAAAGTAACGACACTTTTTAATGAAAATTATCACAGATTTCTTTATTTAAAACATACTCTAAAATCATATTGCAAATTATTTCCATATCTAATAAAAAAAAATTAAGAAAAAAAAGAAATAAAAGTCTATAAAAGAACGCGAATTAAAGTATCAAGAAGAAAGTGTCATCGGCGTATTAATGTAAATAAAAATTGTAATGGGACTCGTATCCTTATACGGTGCTCGATGCAGCGATTAAAATCAAGACAGGAAAAAGAAACGTATAAAGGGTACGCAGGTGCATATGAACCAAGTGTTAATCTAGAACATATTTGAATACTTGTATCGCGTTGAAAACTAACGGTATACGCACTTTAATTTATAACATTTATATGCAAAATCCCGGCTACCAACGAAAAGAAAGAAAAAATTGCAATTTCACTACGTTAATTCTGCACTATAAGAACCTGCACCGTAAAATTCATCCCCAAAAGAACTGACAAATTTGTATTCTTCCTTACACAAATATCTATTCTCTCAACAATTCTCTACCAAAGTCCAACATTTACATTTACGATTAAACCCGCTGTTAATTCCACCGTAATTCCACACTTGAACATCGCGTTTGTCAAAAGTAAGATTCCCAAAATTTCCTGAACATTCCCATATACAAGAATCGTTCACAAGAACCGAAATCAAAGAGACGAGTGTGAAACGCAGTGAAAAAGTAAACGGGGAATACGGGGTACGAGGGAGAACCGTGGGGAACAGGTCGACAGACGCGACGAATAAGAAGAAAGGGAGGCGAGAGAAAAAGGCGCAGGGGGATGCAGCAACGGGGAAAAAGAAACTGAAATCAGAGTTCCTAAGTAACGTGCGCCGGCCTGGCGCGTGTGTACGTACCACTTGAGAGCAGAAATTATGCTCGAACTGGCGCACAACGATAATGTGCATAACTTATGCCGCGTATAAATGCGAGTACGCCGCGCGAACCATCGACGTTGCACCTTCGTGGCGTTTGCTATATGGAACGCCGGCACGGTAAACTAGCTAAAGATTTCGAATGGCAATAATGTTGACTAAACACGGTCGCGGGAACGGGCCCCCTTATTCCCGTACCTTTCTTCGCTGAATAAGGTATGCACACCTGTACAGGCGATAGTTAAACGTGCATTATAGCGTTAGCGCATTTGAACTATACGATAAACGTGATTTTATTCGAGGCGATTTCATTGTTAACCCGTTGCGCTTAAATCTATTTTCACGCTCGAAGCAATGCCGAATGAGTTATTTGCAAGAAAGAAACTTGCGACTTGTTTGTAATATGTGGACGGGGCAAGACAAGCGCATCGCTTTGGGATAGAATGGTACAACTGCGTAACGCGGCGGATGAATTGTTTCAAGTATTGAACGAAGATTAGCAAAACACGTAATATCGAGTACGCGATTTGAAAGCTGATTATGAAATTGAATACCTCGTGTTGAAGTAATCGTGTTGCGATTTTTTTATTTTTATCTTAATTGTTTTAATTTGCAACGTTGAGTATTATAGATCGTAATTGTCGGTGATAATTTTATTCGGTTTAATGTAACGATAATTTTGTAACTGTTTTATTAAGGTGATCTTTTTTTTTTATAAATTGCATTTATCGCTTTCGGTAGATTATCTATTGACAGTGATAATTATTATCTACGTACTTACACGTACGTATGCTTAGCGAAGTAAAATCTGCGTAATAAAGTGTCGTGCAAAGTTTAAGAGAAATTTATGAACCGCGTGACACCTGTCTGATAAAGTGACTGAAGCTTATGCGCGATGAGTGAATGGAAATTCTTCGGGAACTCTCGACAAGTGTCAGCGGAATCGTTGATCTAACAATTACATGACGAATTGATAAACAATCATTTCTATTAACTACTGTATTCACTCTGTTAACTTTGCCGAGTTTGGTAACTCGATAAATAGCATCGCAAGCTTTACCAATTACTGATTCAACGTTTCTAACTTACTGTACGGAATAACATAGTGCGGAAGTACCGAAAAGCCGAGTTTAAATTCCACAAATTAGATGCAATGCAACGTCGCCACCCTAAAGTGTCTTATAACGCAAAACGAAAAGTCCACGTGGCAAGTTAAAGATGCGAGATAACAAGACGATACCCCCACACTTAGAACTGTAAACCGTTGCATGTTCTCCGCGCGCGAATAGTTAAACGATGTTGTTGCGGACATTAATGACTAAACGCAATTGCGAGCCCATGCCTGTTCCTTATTCTCACGCTTGTCTTTCGTCGAGCTCTCCGGAGAGACTTCATTACGATGCTGCTTCTCCCCGACAAACAAATTAATAAGACGATCGCACAATTTCGTTATTATCGCGCACAGTAGTACGGTAGACAATATACTTTCGCAAATTTGCGATTCGCACAAATTCAGTCATAAACGCAATTTACGTAACGTAAATCTCCTTCGCGAAACCCCGTATCAGATTTATCTGAACTCCTGTGTTCCGCAAAATATTGTAATTCGTCTCTTTTTTCTTTCATTTAAATTCGATACCGTTAAAACGGGATTCCAGAGAAAAATGGATGGAATCTGGAGGAAGATGGAACGACGAACATGGAAGGCGAGACGGGACGAATAAATAGGCAGTCACGATAGTGTAAATAGTAACATAATACTGTATAATATTCGCATAATGCTGGCCGGTAATGACGTCAGTGCATCACAGTGAAGAAGTTACCGCAGGTCTTGCTTTGTACGCCATGAGCAACCCTTAAGGCCGCGTTATTAAGCACTATTATTGAGCACTTCGTATAACTCCGTGGACGTTATAAATTCGACCTGCTGCCAGTACGAACACCTGGACGACCGTGTTAACCGGTTCAAGTAGAACTCGTCAACGATCGGCCCGAGTTTTTGCCACGAAAAATTTTAACGGATACCGTTTCGCGCGTGGACTTTTTACATTAGTGTTTGCTACGTTCGATTGTTCAATTTGTTATAAGATTGGGGCTTGATTGGGTAGAAATTATGGTTCGAGAATTTGTCTTGGGGCGCAAGGGTTTGAATGGATTTCTTTTTAGAGGGCTAAATTAAATTTGTAAGTAAATGTTTTGAAATGAACTGAGAGAAATTGTGGCAATTGCGGTATTTCAGTGGCAATAGTTTCGTTTGCTGAAATGCAGCTGATATCGTTACAGAACGATGGTGTTTTCATTTTGAAACTGATGTGGGCTCGGAAATTGACTCTTGGTTTTATTAAGAGTTTAATGCCGGGGGTAGTTTCTGTTTGAGTGCGTGTTTAAAAGAAATTTATTTTCTTACTAATATATATGCACAATCGTAGTATAGAATTATATCTAATTGTAAGTAATTGTTAAATAGAATTTCGGTAGTGTAAAGAGCTCAAACGTTTATTGCAATTAATTCTGTCAACAAGGAAAGTGCACTCCAATCGGAGGTACTTTGCATAAGAAATTGAGCAAACGAACAGTCTATCTTTCATCGGAGTATTATGTTTTCTCAAGAAACAGGATGACGTGAAACTTCAAAGCTAGAAGAATCAAACACTTCTTCCATTTCTATATCTAGTAACCTTCGATCCCGTCATCCTTATACTAAAACTGTAACCACACACATTGAGCTCTAAATGAATTTTTAAAACACGGAACTTAAGCAAAATTATTTCGCAATTGTCGCGAATAAAATCGAAAATAATTATAATTGTTATAACATTCAGTACAGTGGACAATGAAATCATCGTATAGGTACACGAATTGCACAACTTTGTAAGAATTTTTAAAACCTGATCGTATTTAAAATCGTACGCAAAAAACGTCACGTAACACACAATGCCGCTGGAATTTTAATTAGTATCAAAACCCAGCGTATATAAAAGGAGGGGTCAATTGATTGTGAAATCTCGCGAAAAAGCGAGCAACGTAATTTCGAAGGTGTTTTTTTTAGGTAAATGTAATTCATAAAAAGTTGATTTTTATTCTATCGTTCAATCGTCGGAAAAATTGTTGAAAAAATGATATTGACCAGGAATTTTCATTTTCAACTTTTCTGGTTATGAATAACGATTACAAATGACTAAAATATTGTTGGTTACAACCATTTATTAATGACAAAAACTGTTTTCGATTATAAATAATTGTCATTGAGCGTCAGAAATTTGTTGGTTATGAATGATCATTACTGAAGACAAACATTACAGATGACGGAAATTTTTGTTTGTTACGAGTGATCAATATCGAGGTTCAGAGTTTTGTTTTGCTTACATCAGATATAAAATTGTAGCTTCGCGTATTTATTAGATTCTGAAATATTCATAAAAAGACTTTCGGTGCTATACACTGTACCTTGAAAGCTGCGGAGTGACATTTTACTAACACTACCGTCTTCGCTGTGGCAGGCGTCGGCGTCGAGTATCGAGAGAAATTTTGTTTGTAAACACCGATTACGAGTATGAACGACACAGAGTCCTGTTGCACGATCTCTATTTACCCGATTTATAATTCTGTCACACTTCGTAAACATCTTTAAAGCACGAATGTACATAATGAAGAAAGCTCAATGAAACGCAGTCGTTGCCGAAGTATGATTTACAATTCGTCTTCTGCTACCGGACGTTTGAAGACGCGACTTGAGAACAGGGTAACCAACGCAACAATGTATCAAAAAATCAGAAATAGGAACAGTGTTGCACGTCATTAGCATGCACTGATTGGATACGATCGATCACTTCGCCTTGATTGGCTCTCGTCGTCTAATCCCGCGCAAAGAAGGATCAAGGAATGAAATTGTTTCTTCGTTATAAAATAAATAATATAACGTAGAACGAAGTTAATACATGTTAAAGTAGACGTCTGAAGAATTCCAGTGACAATAAAAATGTATTATTAGAAGATTAAATATAGTGTTAATAGAAGAAAATGTTTGATTGGCGGCATTGTTGGCCAGATGGACGAATGAACGAATCACATTTTAAACGTGCTTTTTAAAATTGAGGAAGAAGGACGCCATTGAAGATGCAGTAGTGTGGTGACAAGTGACGTTGATGGAAGTTCTGCTATCGAGACAACGAAGGTAATAATTTTAATGACTATTTATTGCAATCCCGTCATTTTTAAATACTTCGGACTTCAATTCAATATTGTCGCGACGGTTTTCTTGTGTTCGCAAGCTTAAATGGTAGATGCAAAACGATACACGACTGAAAGTAGAACGGGCTGTCCGTTTTCTAGAAAGCACAAGCCGGACGCCATGATGTATTTACATACGTACATAGTAGCCTTTTGACTTTATGTGCGATTACCCAGAAAAATTATTTTTTTGAAATGATCCAGGTGTGTTATTGGCTAGTAAGGGTCATTTCATGTTCACCATTCATTGTTTCAGTCCTATTGCGAGTGACTGCGTTCGTGCCAATAGTTCAAAGTACCATACACCTAGCCACGGATACTGAACGGATGCAAAAGCTACATGGATTACAATTGGACCCCCGCCATGATCAGGCGTCTTCTTGGTGTTCATGTGCAAGGTGTCTTCGTCAGCGAACGGTGAGTCCTAACATATATGAACAAGCGTTTTTCATTTCGTACACGCATCCAGCGTCGAAATATTTTTACAATATTATCGCACACACAAGGTGAATTTCGTCCGAAAGAACAAGTTCGATACGCGAAATAATTAACCGACATACGAAATCAGTAGTATTGACTATAAACGTTCGAAACAATCTGCAAGCGCGTTTTTTATTCATTTTTATTAATCAATATCATTAACATGAATATTTAGTTAGTAAAATTTTCGATTTATTTATATATTCCGCGATTTATATCTCGCAATCGGGATTGTTAGATTAAAAAACGCACGGTCCCGTTAAAAGTTACATTCTTCGCGTTCTCGTTTAGCTTTTATTCGGCCGTGTACCCGCGCCTCTCATTATAATGTAAAATGCCGGGAACCTTGTGATGTGCACGCGTACCGAACTGAGCATCAACGGAATATACGCGCACTGTCGATTGCATCCGCCAACAGGTACACTAATCACGGAGCCCGCTGTCTTTTAATATTATTAAAATCGTCAAAGTTTCAAAGTACTCAAAGGGATAATTACCCTACTGGATATTTATGGCTGGCTCTCTTGCCTCGCTTGCCGGAGAACAAATTAAAATTTGTTTGTTGGAAAAAATTTAGCTAAAAATTAGTAAATTTCGGTTGAACTTCGGGAGGCTTAATATTAATACCTCCTACTAGGAAACGGATTTTGCCAAGTTGTTGTCATGCAAAGGTTGTAATTTTTCCTCAAGATACTTATTGTTGAAAAGAATGTTCAATTGTATACTACAGTTTCCATCCACCATTATATTCTACATTCTTCTTATATTCTTCAATAAGTCGATCTTTTTCCTAGCCCATTAGGGTCGTTTCGTAACTTATGCACTGAATTTACAAGGAAAGGTTCCTACTATTTACTCCATCTGGGGAATGAGTTTTTGTCGGATGGCAAATACTACCCTACTGAAGTTCATTATATTGGGTGCCTATAGTTATTTGGTTAAATTAAATTATTTACTTAGTAGACGGTTTACGTTAAATTAGTTTGCACTAAGAATTAGAGCCATGCATTAATTGCTGTACGATAAACAAATTTGCGAATAGGATCTGCTGTTTAACGAGTAAAGTGCTTGCTTTTTAAAACGACCTATACATTTTGTGCCCAGCTTCGTACCAACGCGACAATTTTTTTATTTATACATGGACTGCTAATTATTATATACGATTTGCAACAGTCAATCCTATTGTAATTGCGCAAAGCTTTTTTCGATACATTCCGCTCGCATGTGAAGAAAAGTTTGCGCAAAGGAAACTGACGATTGCACATGGTAATGATAATAATGGCAAGTGCAGGTATTTGCGTGCGTATTAAAGTGAAATTGACATGCTAAGACGCTTACTTGTACACAATACACATGCATAGCGCACTGGAAAACAAGCACTATGCTCATGTTTCTGCATGTTTCAATCTTTTTCTGCATGTTTCAATCTGCTTCTGCATGTTTCAATCTTCTTCTGCAGTCCCCTATTGGCAATTATTTTATAGTATGGAAATTAATGAACCGTTCATTAGTACGACGAATATTTAGATCCGCAACTTATTTTATTATGAAACATCGTGCAAATTACCAATAAACATAGACACCTAAAACATATGTCAGTAAGTTTAGTACGACTGTGTTTGCCACCCTGCAAAAACTCATTACACGGAGGGAGAAATTGGTAGGAATCTCTTTTTCCTAGTGGTTTCATTTCACCATGCTATAGAGTCAAACTCTGTTTTTGAGTCGCTCACTTCCTCGTTTCTATATTCCTACGACGTTTTATTATTATTTTTTGATAGAACCGGTTGCTCTGCTGTTTGAAATGTTGTCCCTTTAAAAGAAAATCTCGATATTTTCAGTCGCCATCAAATTTTGTTGCTAAAGCCTCTTATTGTACGTCACTTATTGTTAGTGCATTAGACAGTACCAGCTATTGGTACAAGGGAAACATATTTATATTGGTTGCCCATGACTATAAATTTGAATTAAATTATTTAGATAATAGAACCTTTACATTAAATTAGTTTGCAGTAAAAATTAGAGATGGCATTAATTCTTGTACGTTAAAGAATTTTCGAAGGGAAATTGTTGTTTAACGAGTACAGAGGTTGCTCCTTAAAGCGAGCTACATATTTTGTGCCCAGGTTCGCTTCATGCCAGCCATAGCATGGCAATTTTTTTATTCATACAAGAACTTCCAATTATTATATACCTCGTGCAATTGTCAACCCGATTGTAATTGCGCAGAGCTTTTTTCGACAAATCACGCTCGCACGCAAAGAAAGGTTTGCGCAAGGAAACTTGACGATTGCACGCGGTAATGATAATAATTGCAGGTTCTTGTATTTTGGTGTGAATGAAAAAAAATTGGCACCTTATAAAGCATACTTGAACGCAATACATATGTACAGCCCGCTTGCGAGCAAGCACTATGCCCATGATAATCTTTTTCTGCGTCCCCTATTGGCAACTACTTTATAGTATGGAAATTAATGTACTGTCCATTAGAACGAGGAAAATTTAGAACTAAATACATACGTAAATCACTAACAATCATAGACACCAAAAATCTATATTAGCAAATTTAGCGAGGCCCTCGGTAGAAGCTCATCAGACCTTTCGATTAAGAATGAAAGGAAATTAGCACGGACCTTGTCTGCCTAATGCTTGCATTCACTCATGCGATAGAGTCGAACTGCATTTTTAATTAATACAAATCTGCGTGACCACAGCCTCATGAATTTCTTTTCTTATTTTGTAATAGAACCAATCGCTCTACTGTTTGAAGTGTTGTGGGTTTCAAAGAGAATCTCGATATTCTCTAATGTTTCTTACTATACTTCACATATTCCATTAGACTGTTGATACGGCGAGAACGAATACTTTCCATCGTATTGGTCACTCGTCGTGTACTTGCATGTACAACGATCGAAAACTGTTTCACAGCTGTTATCTGTTTTTCATTCAAAAAGCCGAAGTATCTCATAAAGCGTATATACGCACGGTGTCAAGTTCCCCGTTTAAAAATAGAAACAAAATTAAGATACGAAAAATGCGTTCAAAGTGGTGCTCAGACTCGGTACGCTATTATTCTCAGCGATATTTTCAACTTTATACATATGCATGCATTGTCTTCTATCACGTAGGTATATATTTCAAGCAATATTTCATATATGTATATGTATTATCATACGGACCGTATGAAAAGGTAGGTGACGTACAGATACTATATTTTTTTCTGTTTTAAATTAACCTACTTAATTAATACTTACCAGCGTCCAATATATATTACGATCTCGCGAGCCATGCAATTATTACCTACCATGCGAACACTATTTGCAATTAGTTATAATACGATCACGGTTCGTTGGAAAAAAAATTCCAAGCGTGTAAGATGGTTCGATGAAGGAACTCGAACTTCGTGGCAATGTTTTCCTGTTTGCTTTCCCCCTCGGTTATTATTTACCAGCAAGGATAATTATCGCAGCTTTCAATGTATCGCACCGAAAGTCTTTTTATCAATATCTCGGAAACTAATAGGTACGCGAAGCTAAAATTTTAGATCTGAGGTGACCAAAACGAGACTCCCAGCATCGATAACCAAAATCATCGCAACTAATTGTAAGATATTGACTGTTATATCGTAACTTTTTTAATTTTGGTTACAACACTTACGGTGTCTGGTACAAGCCGCTGGTAACAGCAATAGAAATCAGCTCACCAGAAAATGATGAAAACCGAACAGCATATATTTCTCCAAAATTACGACAATCTAGAAAAGCAAATCCAATATCCAAGCCGTACATTCGCACCCTGTTTAATACTGCTCGAAAGAGTTACAACTTTATACCTTGCAAACACGAAATAAAAAATCACCACCGCACCTTGGGGTCCACCTTATCACAGTAGACCATTTCCAAACGCTCTGGCAAATGGCAAATGAAATCAAAACAAAAAAGTGGGAAAAGAAAGGCATTCTCCTGAGTAGTGTCCACAAGGCAAACCTGCTATTACTTAACACGAATCAGTTCTAAGTCTTCTGCCGTGGAAACGGGGCTCCGTGCTCGCTACCTCGACCGCATAATCGAGTCTCGTTAATAATTGCCTCATTATTGCGCACCGTTGCGCCGCATCGCTTGTAGCCGAGATATTGGCAGTGTTCGCTATTAATAACACTTTGCCGCCCACGCATCGCCATTGTTGCGAGTGGGTACCGCGCGTTACACGTGTGCACGCCGCGATCGCGGCGCATACATTACGATGCACAGCCGTGGATGCACGTTGCATCGGTCCAACAATGGCGCGAAAAGCCCGCGTTTCGCATAATCGAACGATTCAATTCGGCCGATGAGGGGCCCTTCGATCGAGACAGTATTCATTGGTCGTGGTTCTTTTTACCTTCTTTCTTCTCTCTTTGCTGCGATTCCCTTCGGCAATCGAATCGATCGTCGAGGAATGCGAGAAATCTCGAGGGACCCGCGAATGGTTGAACGATGAAATCGCGGTGTAATGGAAGAAATTGTACAGCGTTCCGAAGTATCTTGTATGGGAGGAGGCACAACTACTGAACGTTGTGAGATAATTAATCTTCGAATCGGTAAAAAAAACAAAAAAACGCGACGGTTCTATTATAATAAACATCCTGCCTATTAATTGCATTTCACGGCCAACGATAAAGCATTTGAAGGCGACCGTTTTCCGAGACAAGCGAAACGATTCAGGGAAATATTGCAATTTCCACGACGCTGTCTTCGCAGTTTGCTCGTGCATAAAGTCTCCTAGTTTCATAGAAAAACGGCGAACAAAAGCTACTTAAACATCACGTCGGACAATCTTGTTCGCCGCACGCGAATATAAATACACGATACGACCATTAATTTTCTGAAATGGAGCAGCAGTTCGTATCTCGTAGCCGGCCGATCGTGGCCGACTGTAAATCGCGGCTAAGTTCGCGATACGTATCGGTCTTGGCGATCTTTAAATAAGAAAATCAGCTAACAAAGATTTGTATCGGGGAAAACCGTCCCGCGGAGTCATGACGCGTATATCGATTGTTAAAGAACCACGAGGCAAGATACGATCTTCCAACGAGGCAAGATACTGATTCCTGAAAAATGTTTCACCTTCTCGGTTCCATGTTTCTTTTTTTCCTCCCGATTTAGTCGATAAATTTAAAACGAAGGGAAACGCGATTATGATTGAACATATATTTGAATATTATTAAATTCAGTATATTTGAAACGCGACAACAATTTTTTTTGCATATCAATTTCTTGTATTGGTGGAACAAATCTTTCCTCGGGATAGAACAAAGCCTTGCCCCGCTCTCGAATTAACAACCCGGAAGAATGTCAATCACCTACGCCCGCAATGAAAAAAAAGAGCCATGGACACAAGGGTACAGCGATCGATATCTATCGAACGAACGTGACTACTAAACGATCGTTCGATCTTGATGCGAAAAAACGGTGAAAAAAATGGTCGACGGGTGTTCCGGTATTTGTAAAATCACTGGTACTGATAGTCGGCAGATTTTTTTGTCTCTCGGCCTGGCTTGTAGAATGGTATTAGTCATGTGCTCCAGGTGAATTGCGATATCAATCTTTTATAGCTTGCTTCTTTCCGTGATACATTTATACGTATTTCGTAACGCAAGGTTACATTTCTAATGATTGATTTGAATTTTGTTCTCGTTAATTGAATCTCCACGATGTTGTCCGAGTAAGTCGTATTGGAAAAAATTCATGGTGAAATTCGCCTAATGGCAAAGTAAATTAACAGACGGAGGAAGAAAAGGACAAAGCAGAAACAAATAATTTAACGCGTTAATTAAGTTCTTTTCTAGTATAAGTAGCTGGTGAAACATAGATAGAGTGATTAAATATATCCATCCTTCTGCCGTTTACATTATTTGCACCTGTGAGGTCAGATTTTAAAATTATACATACGCACATATAATCTTTGCCATTCGTTCTTCATGAATTTTAATATCATCTTCTGTCCATTTAATTTCATATACGAAATATGCTGTTCTGCATTGGAAGAACGTATCCTAGCGTCTTTCCTATTAAACAATCCATCTGCTTGAATATTTATCCCGAATATCAAACGAACCGAACACAGTGACCAAATAAATGCCAGCTTCGACACTCAGCACCGATAGTGATCGAAATCACTGGAACATCTACTATTCCATCGATACGCAACTGCCTCGTTTTTCATTTAAATATCCGTATCAACCTCGCGCCGACATTAAAACGTACATTCTTGTTTTATGCTCCCATCAATCCATATCGGTCGAGTGGCAATAGATCAATCGCTTTAATGTACTTACACGGACTCGATCGCTAGTGCCATCGTAACGTCACGCGCGTCAATTCTCATGGCAAGAAAAAAAACAAAAATTGCAGGCGTGAATCGCAATCGCAGGTGAGCCAGTCACTCTTTCTGACTCACCCTGTACATCGGGCACGCGTTTCTTTTTTATTACATACTCTTCCCTCGTTCACGGTTACGTCGACGTGCATCTCTTACTTCTTGGCTCTTTTTTTTTTATTCACCCTCCTCACACGTATTCCGTCTCGCTCCATCTGATTCGCACTTTCGATCCGGGGAACAGAGACAGAGTTAGGAAGTCGGTCTCGTCGTGTGGGACCGCGATTTGGAAAACCCGGAGTGGCCGACCTTGAAGCTGCTAGGCCGTTCTCCAGGTGAGAGAAGGACAATCGTTTCTGACGTCCTTTCTTTTCTCCTCCTTTATCACTGGTTCTCCCTCTCTCTCTCTTTCTTTTTCTTTTTGCTCCTTTTCTCTCTCTCCCTTTCTCTGATGCATCGTTCCATAGTATTTCGGTTTGGCGTTCCTTGTCTTTCGTTGTGCTTTCGTTTACACAGGTATTTTTTACTTCGGGACTTTGCTCCATCTTTGTTTTGTAGTAGTGTGTTGTGTTGCTCTCTTTTCTTGCTTGTTTCGTGGATGTTTTAATGGATCTTCTTTTTCATTTTCTATATACGTATTGTGGTAGGTTTTTTTCCCCATTTTTCGATTTGCTGTCTCTTCGTGGTGCTTTTTTCGAAGTGATTTCTTGATCGTCTCGTACGCTTAGTTTTCAAACGATTTCGTGCATTCTCGTTATAACATTGTAACAATACTCATTATAACAATATCAACTATAAGCAAAGTCTTTTCAATTTGAAGTAGAACTTAAATATCGAATCCTTTCGTCGAACACTTACTTTCCAAATGGAACAATGAAACACGAATTTACAAAGGTCGTAAAACTATACACAAAAATGGTATTGCAAAGGAAAACAACAAATAGATGCTCCTATCACGATTATCTAAGGAGAAATTTCACGCCGCAAATGAATCAACCTTGCGCTGATGTTCCTGCAGACGCAATTGCACTGTACGTGAATTTTCACACGACACAGAACTCATTATCGTTCGTATCGTGGACGTTTCAATTTCCGACCGCGAACAGGCACGGCTGTCTAAAATAATTCCAAAGCCAGTTAACCAGCCGGCAGAACTTGTATAAAAGATTAGACAGCGTTTCTTTTCCTTTATTCAAGGAGGCATCGTGCGGCGCCTTTCTCTTTGCGCAACCGTTCCATTTCCAGACAACAAAAGCCAGTCGATGCTTCACGTATCGCCGTGAAAAAGGTTTAATAGGATTTGCTAGGCAGGTAAATGTCGAACTACATACTTGAATAATTTATTTCGACCCGTGAACCGTGTCTGGCTGGCTCGATTGAAAAACTTCACGTTCGACCTAGCCGCCGGGGGAATCGATCTGAATAATTAACAGCTTTTCCGCGAGCGTGCAAATCGTTCTGCACGTGATAAACAGTTAATTACTGGACGTGTTCACGCGACGTAAAAGCGTCGACAGCCTCGTAAATATCATCCCGCGATAAGTAATCGGTTTAATAAGTAACATTTTTCACGCCTCGGCTATCCATAAGCCACCGTTATTTCATTATTTCGCACGGTTTAATCGTTTTCGTAATAGCGCCCGATCGATACGATATACATAATTATGCATAGCTCGGCTCGATACCAACCTGCCGCACACGACTCGCATCAAGACCAAAATGTGTTGTATTATACAATTTGCGTTTACTTCTAAGCGACTTCGCCGATTGAAATATTTATACGACACTTTTAGAACTTTCTCTTCGAGCCGTGTCCCATTCGGTTTAAATAGCCGGAGCTTCGTTGCTTTCCAATTTAATTACCGTTTCAGGTGCAAATGCAATGGCGACGATTGGGAGATTTAGAAGTGCAAAAGGGATCGGAGTCGAGGCGTGTCGCATGGTGAATTCTTGTTGAAAGGAATTCGCACGAACATGTTCGTTGAATTCGATCCGCCTGGAAATGCTACGACAGCGTAATTGAACGTTCTCGGGTAATCGTCCTTCGGCCATTGTCGTCACGAAGATTCAGGATAAGAGCCACAAAAGGCGGATTATAAATTCAAGAACATTGTACGACACAAGAAACGCAGTAAAGTAGAGGCTGTAATATAAAGTTTCGTGGTTTCTCGATTTTCGATCCGTCGAGATTCAATGGCTCGTCATAAATATCAGGAATATAAAGTAGATGCTATCCTGCATTCCACTATTTTTTCAAGGACGGAGAGGATTTTTTCAAACGTATGATACATCGCGAGGAACACGTAGTATTCGAACGATAAAACGTTGAAAATAAAGGAATTTTTTATTTCCCACATTATTAAATACTACACACGCAATTCCCTGTAATTCTAAATTATGAATGGACATTACCGAAAAGAAACAATGATAATTCTCGATAGTTAATAATAATTACAAATTTTACACAATGATAGAAATTTTCACGTTTTAATTGTTACGAAAATCTGTCGCCCTCCCTATATGTTAAAGTAGATTATTTTATTAATAAATTATTCTCCTCGAAAGAAATAATAATAATATCCTTCTCTTTTTTTAATAAAACGAATATTATTGAATCGGATTAAATTCCTACATTTCCTATACAGTTGCACAATTTTTGCCCCATTTATGAGAGTAAATTGTATCGTTATTTTATGTCCCCCTATTATTATTGAACCGGGAATAAATTGATGGAGGTGCAATCACCTGGATATACATATTTCACTTGAGAACCCCATTTTACGCGATGTGTTGATCGTGCCGACTCGTTTCGCGCCAGTTTTCAGAGCGGCACGATAAATCGCAGCATCGAGCAATTGCGCGTGTATACCGCAAGAAAATACACGTTGCTCAATCCCTTGATAGTTTTCGCGAGGTTCGACCGCAAGAAATTGCGCCCTGTTTATTCTGATCTTCGCCGGAGAGTTAGGGTCAAGAAATTCACTTTGCATTATTGGGCATTCTACTTCCTCGATAAGTTATTTCACGAAAGAAAGAGAAAGAGACAATTGAAGCAGAGATCTTTCGATAGTAGAACAAGCTTTATTCTATTTTTGCAGAAGTTGCAAAATATATTAGAAATTTCTTTCGGATTCTGAACCCACTTAACAATAGAAATAAATTTCTTGTTTACGCACTGCACATGTTGCACACATTGTTCTTCTACATTTTAATCTAAAAAAACTTCCATACACGATTAAATGAATCAGCTCCGCGTAATAACTGTAAATATAGCTACTTATTTCACAATTGAATAATCTCTTTCAAATCACCTATTGTGCCGAAAACTCTCACAAACATCTTTCGGACACGCATTCGAGACAATGCACCCGGACCCGAATCAGGACACTCGAATAAATTAAAATCCATTACTCCATTACCAACGAAAACTCAATAATTCGGAATCGCGGTTAACGAGTCATTCAATTACTTATTTTTACATCGCGTCGAATCGCCAGGGAATCTGACAAATGAATTATAGCCGACTTGTTGCTCAGGGCCAGCTTCATTTAGCGCGGTTCATAAATGGATTCAATTAAAGGAACGCGGTGGCTCTATTAGCGGTACGAAATTCATTGCCGCACGGTTTTCTCTTCTTTTTTTTCAGACCGTACCTCGTTTACTTGTATTGTACTCGGCACGGTTCGACGCTGAAACGTACGGACGAAGAAGCGAATATTTCCGGGGAACAATCATTTCTCAAAATGTGTTCGATACTCTCCGTATCGGCTGGACCGTCTTGGAAGTATAGCTAATTAAGAACGTTATCGCGTAATTAATAATATATGAGCGGGACGAAAATTCTTCTTCAACGCTTCGTGCTTCGGCGGCTCCGAATGTAGGCAAGTAGATTTGGGTGGGTGCACATGGACACGTATGTGTGCAAGGGGCTAAATAAGTGGCGTGAGCACGCCGGTACTTAATAAGCCGCATGAATTATGTGATTTTATGCTGCGCTGCGCGTTAAAAATGTCTGATATGTGGAATACGTATGAAGTAAGTGCGGAGAATATTACATGTAATGTAATATCGTCAAGTGTGGCGGACGTTTGTTTTCGCGAAAGGTATTGAAAATAACGCGGATAGAAATTTAATACTGTCACGACGGTATGAATTGAAAGTTAAATGTATAATTGTAGTTGAAATGGAGTTGGAGAAATTTTTGTTCACATGTTTTTAAATATTGTGTATTCGTTTGTTTAAATAGTACTCTATGAATTGTTTCCGGTACAAAAAGTGGTATGCTTATTTTTGTTGCTGTTTGTATAGAAGCTGAAGCAGTTTAGAGATTTTAATGTAGAATCTATCTGGTTTAATATTGAAGACAATTGAACAAACGCAATATAGAAACGTGCTAAGTATCTGGTAAATGAATGCAAATTATATATTCACAAAATATTTGCAATAAAGAAGTTAAGCTCTTACATATTTCTTATACATTAAATTCTACAAAACAATATTTATTACTTCCACTTAAACTATAATTTGGAAAACTGTTAAGTAATTCGTGGAAATATCTATATATCTATATCTATATAATATAAAATGTAAATTAACTTACTGCACAGAAAAAAAAGCAATGATCACAAGCTAACGTTGCATGTTTCAAATTACTCTTCACAATTTTAGACCAAGATTGCCTTGCACACGTGAAACTCAATACACCGATAACTGTACCATTAAAACGAAGGATTTGTTCCCTTCTTCATCGTGATTGTTATTATTATGCGTCGAAGACTACTCGTCACTACATCAAGCTTAAGGTTATCAGGTAACTTTTAGCCGCGAGCATTAACTTAGCCGGGGTGGAATTATAATAAAATTAACGATGGGCGGCGAATAATTTATATTAATACCTGAAGATGGTTATGCCGCACGCTTTTTCTACATATAATTTCGTTCTGTTCGCTCCCACGATACACCATAATTCAACGGACTTATTAAAACCTGTACGATATTCGATTAAAATCACGGTAAGCCGCGTGTTTCCATGTTAAGAAAGCCGTTCGAATCGTATCTTTCCCTCGATTTACGAGGGGCTTCATAAAGTACAGAATGATATCATTTTTTAAAAGCTTTTCTGATGAAAAAGGAGTTAAAAATTGACACACGCATGTCTCAGGTTTTAAACAGTTTTTGTTTTTATATTGATATTAGTGAAAACTACGTACGATAACGAAATCTGTCTCAAACAAAATATTTAAATAGTATGTTTATTAATTATCAACTATCTATTGCCGACTGGTACTCCGGGCAATCGTTGTCGAACAAAACGCATAGAAAATGTGTACGAAAACGTCGATACGCGTTGCCACGTAGTATTAATCACGATTCAAGTTATTAAATTGTATGTTTAATTGAGGACACAGAGAGCAGCGGTACGGGCAACGAAACAAACAGGTACATGTGTACAAGCTGGACAAATCTCGAATATTCTCGAATCGTTGTTGTTCAATGAATACGTAACTTTTTGGATGCGAAACGACGATCGGTATTCGTGATGCATGCGGACGATCCGTTGCTCGCTGAGCGAACATACGTAATTAGGTTGTACGTTTCAGCTGACGAGCGTCGGGTCATGCAGGGTTCAGTTGATTGACAGAATCTTCCGATTCGAATTTTTGTTTTCATTATGTACTTGAGATTTTCGATGGATTTGTTTGGAATAAAGGGGAGGGATGACAATTATTTTTTAGATATTTTGAATTTACGATAACATTGTATCATGGCGAAGAAATTTCTTATTTTGTTTTTGGATCTTAGAATTAATGTAATTTCGGGTGGGTAGAAGTTTTGATAAATTGAGGGAAATGCGTGACTACGAGATTGCTTTAGTAAACTATTTATATTTTTATTGCTACTTATTTTTCAGAAACGTTGAAAGCTGTAGCAAATGTTTGATTAAGTTAAATATAGAAATTGGGGAAACTATAGGGCTTTAATAATTTCAGATAAAATGTACATTGTATTTTATTACAGAATTTAAGTTTAGAAAAGACGGGTTCGGAAATATTCGCCAGAGATTACAAAAAAATTGTAGACAAAAAATCGAGAGTACCTTCTTTTCTATTTGTTTGAGCTTGAACACAACTTATACGTATATGTATATCTCGCTAACTTCTGCTTCGCTTTATACTAGACACAAACACAAGCTCCATGCAAATGAATGCTTATAAATGCACATATATTTAAAATACCTCATTCGAATATCTGGCTTGAAAATTTCGCCTGTGATTAAAATTCACAAATGTTGCCATTCCTCCAAAAGAATCGAATATTTTTATAGCGGCCGATACTTATTATAAAACTCGCCGCTTTATTACACAACCGCAAACAAAATACACTAATAATCCCTCAATTATCTACAAATACACAGATATAACTTTAATTTATTGCGAGGCTCGTACCATGAGTACCGTTTAATATCATGGTAATAAAGAAACTTGAAGTATACACTTATGCATACTGGGTAGGTACTGCTTTACATATTTTCAATCGGGGAACGCGTTTCTGCAAACAGTGGGAAAAAAATCCTAAAACCCTTCGCGATAAATAAAACGATTTTTCCCCTCGGCCAATGCTTATAAAACCAAAAAGGAAAACATCCACTTCCAACGTCGTCCAAAATTTTCTCCTGCTAATAACCGACCGATTATTTTAATATTCAACACTCCGTTTGAACTACAAAAAAAATCCTACGATTTCGCAGATTCGCGGCTACATTGCAGTTCACCGTTCGAGGCAGATCGATCTGGCGTTTTTCGGTGGAATTCAAAGTTTTCCTCGTGCGGAGGGTAGAAAGGGGTAGGTGGCCCGCGCATTCCACGGATGCACGTGGCACGTACGTATATACACCTACCCAACAGTCGCGTTTTATATCTGCCTGGTAACGTTCGCGGCATATTTTATACTCGCTGACTTATGTTTAATTCAGCGGAACACCGTGGCTCCGTAGCTCGCATACGGACAGAGAGAGGATCGGCGAATGCGGGAAGATTGAGCGTAGATTGGCCGGGTCGAGGGAGCAAACGTCGTGAAAAAAGAACGGTCGGGAACGGCTTAAAAATTGAAAACGCGGCAATAATTTATTTTCGCTAACATCCGAGCGCGCCTTCCATGTCGACCTGTTCCACGCCTCGAGCATTTCGATGCGCGATCGCCTTTACTGTTTTGCCTTTCATCCACCACCCACCCCCCTCTGTACCCCTCTGTACCCCTTTTCTGTTCCTCCTATTTGCGTTTGAAAACAGTCCGCGGGGAAGCCCATGGAAATTTTCTTTTTTGAGGCGGTCGATCATTGCGGTGGTAAAAACATGTCAAAACGTTGAGGACATTTATAATACAAACTATATTTTTGAAAGCATATACTCCTGATAACTTCTTTGGAAATTCAGTGCCCGCAAATCGGCGCTTCATTCGATTATGATATTTAATTTGATCTACCATTTGGTAACTGTAGCATTCCTCTCAAGGAAGTGCGTATTGGAACAGCCCCAGGTGTAATGCCACAATTACGTGCGATATGTAAAGGTCAGGTCCTAAGATAAACGCGGACGCAAATATTATCGGAACAAGTAACGGCCGCAGATGTGATTCCGAAGCATTTCTATATTCGTCAACATAAACTTCGCTCTCAAGCATTCTTCTTCAATATCCTACAAATGAATAAATAACGGCCGCCCGAGTCCATCCCTGCCGACATTAACATACACCGATTCGTATTTCCAGCGACATTTCAAAGCGTCTGCCCTTTTACTGTGCCATTTCATCGAAATGATCAAACCACTCCCTCGATTTTATCCACCGTCTGGGCGGCGTATCGATACGCGCACACGATCCGGCCAAAGATTCGCGATCCTTGGTTTATGACATTTTCGTGTCGCACTTCTCCAGCTAGCTCGCCATATTTGCGCTCGGCCAACGCTTCGATACCCGATAAAGGGACCACGCCGCCCCGGGAGAAAAGCGATCCACGGGTTGGGAAAAGAATTTACGCGATATGCCCTCGAAAACGTCTGGCCGCAGCAGAAAATTGCGAAGCCGTGGCCGCGTAGGTGTCCGGCCACAGTTTTCTCCTGTTCGTCCCACGAACGTTTCGCCGACTGTCGTCACACCCGCGCTTCGCGAAACACCGGTGGGCGGACTATGCTATTTACTATATCGTCCTCTGCGTGCCGCTTTAAATATAACGCACGATGCACACACGGCAAGCTGGGCACACTGTGTCGTGGCGTGAACTCATGCACGGATGATATAGTAACGTTGCCTGGAAAGGTACGGATGATGAATTGACGACGACGGACGACAGTGGTTTTATGCGACACGATCGTGTCGCGTCGTTTGGATCGAAGTTCACGTTGAACCTCTCGGAGCATTTCGGTCGAAGTACGGATTCCGTGGATGTTGCAATTGGAAAGGGTGTTCGATCGGGTTTCAGGGAAATTGTTTATAATTCTTTCAACCCTTTCGTTGAGGTACATCTGTGGTTAAAAGTATGAGATGGATACTTGGGTGTGGGGCAAGTATGCTTGGCTGATTGATTCGTCTATGCATTGTTTTGTAACGAAAGGGTCGTGGGAATTTCATTGGGAGGGATCAAGTTATTCACTGGCAATTTTGATCGAAACAACGTAACAGCTAATTACTGTATTAGCAGTTGGGCGTGATTAAGATTAAACTGAAATAATTACTAATTGGCATTCAACTTTTTCTCCGGACAGCTTCGCATAACTGTACAAATATTTTATTTAACTTCCGCTCAAACAAACAACCACAAACAGTTCCAGTTTATCTCCTATCTATAATTATAAACCGCTTCGGGAACTCCTGATTTACATGCATGTAACAATTTTATCTAACCATCAACGTATACGAATAATGGCGAATCTCCTTAAAAATCCCGTACATTTCTAGTTTGAAATTTCTCTGTACAGAGCGATTCATAAATGCATATCACCGTTTCAACGAGTAAATCTACGTGTTAATATAAGTAAAAAGCGTCAGGTGAACGCACATATCATATTCTATCCTATTCATTGATATTCCTGCACAGATTTACCCCCCGAAGTATCAGCGTGCACTTATGAGTCGCTCAGTATAATAAATATAACTGGTCGAACTATTCCCAGATCATAGCGTAAAATTCCAAACTCATCCAAGAGAAATATAAAGCAAACCATCATCGATAACAATGAAATCGACCACGGGGATTTCTACGATCACCAGACCATCCTCGTCCCCTTTCGACATTCTTTCCCTCCCTCCACCGTACTCGTTACCACCAAGGAAATTACGCGCGCAATATCGAACACGTTCCAACGGGACGTCTCGCCGTCGTATTTTCTATCGTAAAATCGCGGCGGGCACTGTCGCAAGAACGCTCTCGTTTCGAACGGCGACAACACTTAAAGAGGAGAACAAGAGGTTCGATCTACGATTGCATCGGCACTGCGGAGGCGAATGTCCCCGCGATTGGACTATCGTTCCACCGAGAACGATGCAATCGAGGGCACCGATCGATGTTTCCTGCGAGGCTGCTAAAGACATAACGTTCTCATGTTTACGATACTCGGGCGAGACGATAATTCGCTCTGCGAGGGCGTGCGTGGCCCCGCGAACGTATTACTCGCTGCTCGCGGCTTTCCTCTCTGTTTTTCGCGTTCTGTTTTTTCTGCTACGGGACGGGAGTGTCCCGCACGCGGTTGGAAAACTTCATGCTTCGTTTCGGGATCGATTTTCCGCGCGAGCCTCTCCTGGCTAGGTCGAGAGTGACTTGATCCTCTCGAGCCGCGATCGAAAGGTCACGCGAGATTCCGATGGCGAATCATGGAGATAGTATTCTATAATTTTGTTAATATGATTGTAGCATTTTAGAGAATTCGATTTTTTTAAACATTTCACTAGTATTGGCGTAATTGAATAATCCAATTATGCACTAAACTAAATGATTAACAAGTTTACTATCGCTACTCGATTCACGAGTTTCACTGTATGTAATACTAGATCTGTATTGCACAGAAATTTTCATATAAATTGTGAAAGTGGAAGTAGTCCACGAACGAATAATTTTTCTAAAGAAATTGAATTGCAGTGGATTAGAACTTCTGAAATAGTGGAAACTGTGTAATAAAATTATACAATAGTTTTACGTGTCTGAAATTAACATTGTACAGAGCAATACAGAAAATTGCTTAATTGCATAATTTCAAATGCAGCGGAATAATGAAACTTTCAAGAACATTTCTGGCATACGATATCTCTGGCACACGTTCGAAACAATATTAATTGTTCTCGTATTCCACATTTCATGTAGGTATGTAGGTTGGCAACAAGGTGGCAGAGAAAGGCGAGGAGGATAAATTGATATGGCAAACGCGATAAGGGTGTGAAGAAACAATAAAGGTTAGAGGAGGTGTTTCTGAAATATGATAGGCTAATAACACCTTTCGATTGGATATTCGCGGTTTCTAACGCTTGCACAAAGTACGAGTTAAACGAGAGAAAGGTATTCGAAAAGGTCAATACGAAATTTCTGTTGGAATAACGAAAGGGGTGAATGTAAGAAAACTCCAAGTAACTTGATACATTCTGTACACGCAAAAATATAAATTAAATGTCACACCATTAAATGTCCAAGCATTACCATCATTTCGTGGTACATATAAATCGAAACGCTTTGTACACGTACAGGCATTCAAAGAAATCGCAGTGAAATTTGTAACTGCATTAACTGGTACGATTCACCTTTCCTATAACTAGAAAATTAACTAGAAAACCAGAAAAGGAGCGAAAGCACGTAGGAAAATCAAGTAGTACACAAATATGTATAATAATTGGCAATAAATGATTAAACATGCGAGTGGATGTTTCTCCTCGCCGTGGAGCTTAATTAATCGGGTGTCGACGCAATGAAACCGTGGCATGCACGAAACAAACGGAAAGGTAAACGCGAGAGAATTCATGCCTAGGAAAGAGAAAGGGTTCCATGCAGGCGTTCCTGGAACGTGGTATGGATGGCATCCTCGCAGGATAATACTGTATAGTCGCATACGTGGACGAGTACACGACGCGACGATTGTGCTCGCGTAGCCCGGCATTATAATGGATTCAAACTAAGGGTTTGTATTGAGATATCAGTATGTGGCCGGGCACCGGTAATGGCCTCCCGTTCTAAGAACCCGCCTCCTGTGTATCCAGAGCAGATAGGATATGCACGGTACTCTCTCTTTCTGCATGTGCAATGCAGGGTATAACTATCTATATATGTTACCGTGTAGCTGTAATCAGATTTCACCCCCTCTTCCCCTTTCGAACGATGCAAGTGGGATTTCAATGTCGCGGCTGAAAAGTATTATAATTGAATTGTTCGGAAACCACGTGGAATTCCGATTAATATTATCGACCCTACTACAGCTATGGGGTGCGTATTACGCGCACTGCGTAACACTCGTCGTATGACGTTAGAATTGCGTAGCTTATTTTCAGACGGTGTACAGATTTGGTTGTACGGTTTTTTTAATATCATTGGTAGTGCAGCTCTACTCAAATTTCGCTTCATTCCCAAGCAATTATTTGCGTCGAGCAAATTCAACTAGATACCCGTCCATCGTAATTTAATTTCCCTTCGGAACGCAATGCCCGCAGCGCACGATCCGTTGGAACTAGGAACGTACATAAACTTTGCGCGGAGGAAGTTCGGGTGAAAAGTTTACCGGCCGGCCAGGTGGCTATAGATCGCGCGGGGGATCGAACGGAATCAGAGTGGATCGAAATCGAGGATCCTTATTGAGATATCAGTGGGTGACGCCAAGTAATGGCCGGCCTTGGTTCTCAGAAATCGTTCGTGCAGTAGAGCAACCCTTCTCGCTTCTGATAGGCTGCGTCGCCCTCTATCGCGGCATCGTAACTTACAAACTTGCATTCATGAACGAAAAGGTGAGAGAGGAAGAACGTGGCGTCGTAAATTCTGCCCGCGACTCCGTGTACGCGAGCGTGTAGAATTAAAAGGCGATACTATAACTCCTCGATGAATATTTTTTTCTCCTTCTTTCGCCTCGCTAACGGCTCTGACGTTTACGCGTCGACCAGGCGTTTAACTCAACTTTGATAAATACGAGACGAAGCCGGCGCGTAGCGTTGGCCACAGGTGTGAACTCCATCAGGATGCATTAAATCTTGGCCGGCGGAAGGCGTCGGAGAGACACAACGATGGACTGGCGGCGCAGCCGAAGGAAATGAATTTCAGATGGGATTTATTGAGACTGCGGGGGACGATCGCTTTAAGGGAACGTTGCGGAAGCGTCGGTATCAATGGATGTACTAGGAGCTGCTTTTCGTTAGGCATGTAGGGCGAGGATTGAGGATTGACAACGTCGGTGAAATCGCGGAGAAAGTGAATCGAATATTGTACATTTAATATTGATGCAGTGGCTTTTCTGTTTATTCGCTCCTCCTCTGTAGTTATTTTGTTCACCTTTTTTAAACGAAGGGTCTATCCTGTAGATATATTACTAAGTATTATTATCAGCGTAGAGCAGATAATGCTAAATATTCGTGCCAGATCGATGATATAATATAATATATAATATTACAGAATCATGTAATTTTAAAACGCAAACCGTAAATGAAAAATCGAAAGATCATTTCGCGATTGCGTTACCTTGAATATGATAAAAAGAAAGGTAGAAGAAACCTGTAAGTAAAACTCTACAGGAATCCTACGGAACCGTAAAAAAGCATTATATTCAAGACCGATCTTGAGCAACTAATAAACAGATCCACGTATTATAAACTTACTGCCCGTCTATTTGGTACAGTATTATCTCTACTTACCAGGCGACGGAAGGCAAAGTTAGAAGAGACAGGCGCATACGAATTTTGTAATGTCATTAAAAGCAGAGGTCGCGGCGAAAGGTGTAGCGTCGGGGAAAAAAGGATAAAAAAGAAGCGGAAAACAGTCACGAGCGGACGAGCCTCGGGTATCGTAAATCACTATCGACCTATTCTATTCAAATGAAACTCGTGTTCTCCCTCTGTGCAACGTATTTTGCCTCCCCCTTCAGTTATTTCTTTCTCTGTTCGTACAATGTGTCCGGGGATTTTGTTTTACTCGGAATTCCTCCGTTAACGAAAGTATTAGGGACTTATCTGGTATTCATTCCTGGCCGGCCGATTAAATTTCCGATTAAATTGAAGCCGTTTGTATTCATTAAGAGGGAGGGGACTGAGCTATGCTGGACCGCTGCTAATGAAATCGCATGACCCTTTTACTGGCCCGTGCAAACGAAAGCAGCCTATGAAGGAACACTCGCAGCACATTTTAAATGCATCACGCGTAATTCATTAAAGTCCATCTCCGTGTTTCTGTGTACTCTACCGAAACAAAATAATCGTCGCGCGGTGCCAAAAATTGAAACTTTCTGAAATAAGAGCGAAAAACGGGATCAAGGAACCTGGCGGGCAATGATAGTCGGTTCCAGGACCGGGAGAAAACATCCGCGGAGGACTCTCCGGTTAATCCAAAAAGCGCGCACGATTTTGATCGTTCCGGAGCGAAGAAATGCGTTCCGCGCGTACTCGAATCGCCGTCACCGCTGGATCATTCGAGCGTGAGTCCAAAAAAAACGAAAAGTGCGTGGCAAAAGCTTTGAAAACCCGTCCATTAAACGTGCGTAAAGGCCGGCCCGTATGTAGGCGACTTGCGGACAAGAGTATCAAGCGGCTAACGGTAAAGCCACGTACCGAAGAAACTCGGTTGCTGCACGACTGCCTACGTACCAGAGGCACGTATGTACTTACGTGCCAGCAAGACAGTGCACGCGTGTGGGTGCACGTACGTACACGGGCGAGACTTGCGCGTAGAAGAAAACTCGGGTAAATGAAAAAGCTAATTAGCGCGAACGTTGAATCTTCGCAGGCGATGCGCTATCGCGCGTTTGTGATATTTTATGCCGTTCATAAAATAGTACACCTTCGTAACTGTATGTGCGTGCACGATTGATATTTATTTGCGCACCAGTTGCCGCGCGGCATGTATCCAGTGTCTAAGGGCTTGCTAAGTTTCATGTATGATCAAGACATTTTTGAAACTCTTTTAATTTCCACGTTGCACTGTTTTAACGAGCGATGAGATATTTCGTGATTGGCAGCAAGCGGTGCTGCGTAAATTTAAATTTGCCGTGGGTGTAATATGCTCTTCTTAAGTTCAGCCATGTGATTAAAATGGTTAGTAGAACGAAGTATTTTTTTTATCGTTGATGCGATCATTTGCCTTGGTAACTTGGAATTTAAAAATTGCGATGAAGATTCGACGGATACCTTTTAGGAAATGTTTTTAGAAATCAACGATGTTATCGTTGCCAGTGTAATGTGCTTTCAAGTTTGTTCAGGTTTTCTACGATTGTCAATTCCCTATTAATGCAAAGTGCTGCGAAATAAATCAATTTTTTGTCCATCGATGTTTATATATTCTCAGACCAATTTATGCGTTTACGTACAGCAGACTGTAAATGTGTTTGAATAATCAATATTAATAGCGAGCTAATTGGCACCGGTTGCGTGATTAACAAGCATTTAATGTTTGTAGTTTCGTGTTTAAGTGGAAAACGCGTGCATTCGCGGGTATAAAAGTAGAACGAGGGGAAAGCCAATTACTGCAAGAGTTTCATTCGCACAAGCGTGAACATCCTGATTGGGTTAGTGCACTATCGCGAAAATTAACAAACAATTTCGTCGGTAGATCCAGATTCGGCAATTCATAGAATGGAATCAACAAAGTCCAATCTAATTGGGCCTGGAAATATTTTAAACAATATTGCCGATATAAATAGCGTTAATGATTCTCATGCTAATAATTCTATCGAAACATTCTACGAAATGCGTTTCTTTCATTGCAGAAAATGCGATTGCGCATTCAGTTGCATTTTCAACACAGTGCGGACACGTTAGGAACTGTTATAGTAGACAGCACAGTATATCTAAACCAGAGTAAAACAATAATAGATCGTCATTAAAAAAATGTTACTAGTGTGTAAAGCACACTTTAAATGGTATAAATGCGTTCAGTGATGTGCCATTATTATTATTACTATTACCACATGCATTGTCGGATATAAGTGGCGAATGCAAATACGAATAATAATATCCGTAATACGAAGTCTTGCAAGGTTTGTGTAACAACAGGAAAGTTTACGCAATATTAAGCGGTGATCGTAATCGTTTGTGCTTAGTAATTACCTTGACTAAATGCCTGTGAGACTTGTCGCGTTTATCGTAGGGGGGAAATAACGCGATCTCTAGTGGAGACTTTCATAATAATAGTTGGCAATTATCGTAAATAAAAATTAAACGTTGCCATGAAGATAAACGAATTTTTTTTATCGACTTTTATTATCCAGCTTCCCATCGAGCTATACTCGAAAATAGGATTCACAGTGAATGTCCACGCATTTGCGTTTCACGCGTTTAGGCGTGGAGAAGGAGGGACTAATTATAATTGTTAAAGGCTAGTACTGTGCTGGAGGGAATGGGATTCTAACTGTGTGCGCAAAATGTTGCCAAGGAAACATCTTTTTTCGTCATAAAACTACGATTCTCGCAAATTCTTATGAGATTTTATCGCGCAGACGGACAAATAAACGACTGCAAACTTTTTTATTCTTCATTCCGTTTTTTCATTTCTATTTTTTTCGTCGTATAATTGGCTTAAGACGTTAATCTTTGTGTACGATAATTTTCATAGCAGCGAATCGTAGTCATTCTTGATGTGCTTATAAATTAATGTCCTTTCTCCCTGAATTACCCATTACATAAATAATTGGATAGTTTTATGCATCCTTTACTTAATTACTTCGCCGAACAAGCCAGAAATTATTTTTCGCGCCTTATTAACGAGCACTGTTTAGTTGCGAAATTTGAGAAAAGAGTCGAATGAAAATTAAAACAACATTAAATGTCTCAGTAAGTTTGGCGTGATAAAAAAAGGACAGTTGCCATTGATGGGTTGTTAAAAGCATGTGCATTTCTGAATGGCGAAAAATGCCGTCGTGGTAGAATATACTGAACGGAAACTTTCTTTCATGGAAACGGTACTCGCGCGAGGAAAACCGTTTTAATGAAAGCAGCTCAGCGTAATAAAGTAGTAGAACCACGACAGGCCGCGGTAACTATGAAAATAAGTATAACAGTACAGTCCTCACAGTAACAATAATGCCATAGGAAAACAATCATCACCCAAATCATCCACCCAATCTTGCAACCCAATTAATAATGACTCAAAAACTGCAATGCCACGATAAACGTCCTCTGATCCTTTCAAACATTTCCAAATCATACTTTCCCCGGCTCCAGAAAAAGCGTGGACACTTTTTCGGAATTTAGAAAGTCCTGCATTCTCCCGTGCAACGACCGTCGTCCGTCTATCGCGAAGAAAGCAAAAAGAAAAAAGAGAGAAAGAGAAAAATGCCCTGTCCTATCCCCTCGAGCACGCTAATTTCAAAGCAAACGTTGCACGCCGATCGCCAACCTGTGTTCAACTAATAATACCACCTATTAGTATTCCGTTCAAGTATCGTTCGAAGCCTTCGTCTCCGCGAGCACGAAGGAGAATGTGAAAAGAAAATGAAACGAGGCGAGAACGAGAAACAAAAGGGGCAGGGCGAAAGGAGAAGAATGTTCAATTTTCAAGCGTGCGCGGCAGAAGCATGAATGGACGAACGGTCCCGCGACGATTCTTAATTGCGCGAACGACGGCCGTGCAAGTAGTCACGGATAACGTTAGAGCAGACTTTAGAGGCGCGGATAATTGGAATGCACCACTGTGCAACACGGCGCGACTCGGTGCTGCTTATTGTTTGTCGCCGACGTGCGAATTTTTGCCCCGTCTTCCATCTCCCTCATCCGGATGTGCGCGAAACGGTCGTTGGTATCGCGGAATCTGGTCGCACTTGGACGTCTTACGTTCGAACGTCACAGAACATTAACCGTAAGTATTACTCACCGATCTGCTCGTGCACGCGTGTGCGCCGCTGGTTATTTACCTGTGTATGCTTTCTAAAGATGATACAGACCGCGAGAAGGCTGTTGCACGCGCGTTGCACGATGAAACCATTCGTTCGATCGATTAATTGATTTCCAACGTTATTAATGGGCCCGCTCTAATGCTTGTAAATTTGTACGAGGGCCGCTCATTAACCTCGTTCGCGTGCTGTGCCTTATATCGGTTTCGTGTATGGTGTGCGAATACTCGTTCCGCGGTAATTGACGATGGTGGTGCGAGTGATTTGTTAGTTGCCGGTGGAATTTTACTTCCAGGTATTTTTCCTTTGGATTAATTGTTGGTTCAAGGGAAACGTGGAAATGTATTTTTAATGTTACAGGTGGTATGGAAGATGAATGAATAGCAATAGTGTTTCTTCTTTTTCCTTTGCAAACTGCGTCGAGGAAATTTTTATTTCGCGTGGAATCGTGTGGAGGGCGAGGCATGGGAAAAATTACCGGGAAACAATACCGTGCAGCTGTTGTTGAAACATTTGTTTTTATACGTTTAATCTCCCGTGCGATATTCCACCGTTTCCAGTTAAATGGAACACCCTGTAGAAGGGTATAATCTACGGGAGTATTACATAGTATATAAAATATGTAGCAGACGCTCCACTTGAGATAGCAAGTAAGGAGTGACTTCTCGTAATTATTTAGAAAGTAATATCAAATCGTTCCGAGAACAGAAATTATCCTGTTACATATGAAGTATAGTTTCTCCATCGAGAAATTTATCACTGGAAACACGTATTTAAAATTATAGATAGACTGATCAAACGCTTCTCTATTATAGAAACCAGTATAGAAATTAAAATACATTTTGTTTCGAGAAAAACAATTTTGATGAATTTCTTATTACAGAAAGATCAATATAAATTGAAGGTAACAGTATTGCATATAATTTCAAGCAATCGCTATTCCTTCATGATTCTTTATTTTAAACAAAAATAAATTAGAATAGAAAAATATCTGACAAAGTCGAGGCCGAACTTAGGAACTTTTCCAGTACCAGATGAATGAAAATTAACGAAATACAAATTTGCACGGCAACAAAAAATATCTGAGATTTAGAAAGTATTGAAAAATATTCTGTTTCATAGCAAAGTATAATCTAAAATTGAATCGAACGATAAATTAATCCCCGCATACGAAGATCACGTGAAATGGATGTAGGAACGCTGCCACTTGCGTCCAGCTGCGAATAGATTTGTTAACATCGAATTAGCAACTGAAATCCGTTTGCGAGTTCGCATCCACGAGCACACGAGCATTTTACTCGGGTCAATTGTCGGCAAGAATCCCGTGTAATCGCGCAAGATGAAAAGGTGTACGTGTAACAAACGAGGTGAAAGTAAGAGACGGGCGCCAGTGCAGTCCAGATCGTAACGACGAAACCTTGAGTGTATCACGGAGCCGGCGAGCCACGGCGACGTTTCGTAAATGATGGCGAGTTGCATTGGACGCTATCTTATCGTCGTTGATTCCTGTAATTCCCGGATTAATAACACGTCTATTTCATTGACGTGCGTGAACGGCCGACCGACACGCGAAAAAAACTACTGAATGAAGCGTTTTCCATGAATGAAAGCTAGAACTATAATCTTAGACGTTGTAACAAAAAAAGAACGAATTTGCAGCAGGATATAAATTTCGAAAATTGTCACGTAATTAATCTTACGTCGCGTACAAAAATCTGTTTACTGTATCGTTAATAACTTGGCCACAAATTAATTTGCAATATTTCCTTCATATTGCAACTTCCATTAAAACTCATATTTAATTTATAATAATTACAATCATTAATTAAATACCGTCCACATTTCCTCCGCGAAATCATCTATAATATATTCACGAATTACCATTGCACAAGGTGTATCACATTCCTTCCATCAAATGAGACTCTATTCGGCGAACTATACGCGGACCCTAACCACTTAAACCCGTCGACAGTAGTATAGGTCAATGAAAAATGCTCGTTCGTTAAGGGGAAGTCAAGACACCGAACGCCGCGTCACAGAAAACTAACCGCGCTGTCTATGATATCCCTGAGCGTGTAAAACGAAGTCAAACGATGATACATTCTCACGGGTCACACATTAGGGACACGCACACGAGGCGAGCAAATCGTTCTGGCGAAATCCCCAGGTGGTAAGAGCGTTCTTCGCGCGGTAACAGAGTACGTTTTAAAGGCGAATCGTACGGCACCGATCCGAGGGAAGAGAAACGGCCGCGGTTGAGCGACAAGACAAAGAATATCAGCTCGTAATGGCCGCTGTAAATTTCGCGTTACCGAGGCCAAAACGATACACCGGTCGACGGACAGACGGATGAACGTTCAGGTACGACACAACGTGCAAAGGGTCTCGGGCAGTACCAGAGGGGAGGAGATTGCGAGGGACGCGAGTCAATCGACGACCTCTTCGTAAGTTCTCCCGTGAAGCGAGATCGAGTGAAGATCGAGGCTACGGTGGACGACCACATTTAACGGAGTCGCGGGTCGAAAAATCCTAGTTATCTTTACGTTGAAATCGAATCGCAGTATGGAGGCTTTTGTATCGGATAATTTTTAATCGACAATTGCCCGTTGAGAATCGCAGCAAAAAAATTACACTTCGCTTACGCAATTGTAAAGGGAACAGTTAAAAAGTAGGAATAAAGTCAGTATGTATTTGGTAACGCCGCCATTTACTGCAATTACCGGCACAATTCTTTTTGGGCATACTTTCGTCTCATTTCAAGCAGTTTATATTCATTGCTTCACACGTGCGCCGTACTTCAATTAAATGTTCGTTTAATTTGGGTCTCTTGGTAACAAGTATATACTTTGTCAGTTGTCGCAGGTTCTCCGTGGAGTTGAGACCGATGGAACTTGCGGGCCAGTCGAAAACCTTCGCTTCTTTTCCTTTTAGGAATTTAACAGACATTTTGCTTTTTACGACAAGAGTGGATCACACTTTCGAACCACGCACCCTGTTTCAATGTGAAATCGTCAATTCAGGCAGGTGACTCTAATTATCTGAACACCCATAAAGGAGTATATGCAACGGCGTTGCACGAATGGCGTTAATTCCACGGCGAAGGACGACCGCGAGAGACAGCTTCATAGAAATATTTTTTTTTTCATTTGAACAAGTGTCGTATGGACGTTTTGCGGTTTGCCGGCCTCTGTTGTGGATATATTAATTTATATGATATTAAGTTGATGGACGATATTGCACGCCGAACCTTCGGAATGATTATTGTACTGGTAAGGACAAAATTAAGTGGGTAGTTGGCAGGAAAGATTATAAAAAATATTACTCACGTTGATTTACATATTATTTTTATGATTGTATGTTAATAATATACGTTTCGCGGAGATAAAGGGAGTAAATAAAATTTGGAATAAAAGCACACGTTTTTTGGGTAGATATACACGCGAATAAAAATCATTTGCCCCACTTTCTGTTCACTTGAAATTTAAGCGAGCAAATGCGATGAAAGAGTTAAGCGAAATGTCTAAGTATCCGCGTAAATTTATAGCCTATCGATATTACAGTGATTGAAACTGCATATTTATTTAAAGTGCTGCATGGTAATTTTAATTAATGCCCTCGGAATTGATAAATCGGCTGCTCAGCTGGCGTTGGTAAAATAAATTCCTCGTTAAAGTAAATTGGCGCGTATCTTAAATATGCAATACAAATATCTCATTTCATTAATGATATATCATTTATACGCGACCCTTGCTTTAGTACTCATAATCGTTCAATCACGTGTACGTAAACTATTGAAGCAAAACATAACGTACCCTTTACGATTGCGTAATTATTACTCTGCCGACTAATCTCGATCTCAACCTGCAGATTGTACTCCACACTGGTAACCATAAATTGTATTCAGGATGACTGCCGAAACCGGCGCAAAGAAAATATTCATTTATATACCGCTAAATGCTCCTCAGCTTATTCATTGCATCGAATCGCGAAGAAAAATATATTACCACGCTCCCGATTCACGTTTCATCTTCATCTCTGCCAACCTCGTCTCTCCAAGACAGCTCGGATACCGTTCGTATAATTTATGCTACTCGCGTTTCAATTACATTTCACACGCAGAGGATCGTGAGAACTCGCCTGTTTTTTTTAAACACCTCACAAAAATTACTCGGTGCTTTCTTTCTTTTCCGTCTGGTTTTTTTTCCTTTTTCTTCCTTCATTTTTCACTCCCCTCCCCGCACATCGAACGCCGGCGTTACTTTCTCGGCGCGATGCCGAAGAAATATCAAGGGGCGATCGACCTTTGTAAAGTTGCCTTTCGAAAATCGGCGCGCTCTCGCCTGAACGAAGCCTCGGCCTCGCTCGATTTATCTCCGCCCCGTAGGAAATAAAACGCGTGTATTGATCATTACCACGATTTGCGTCAATGCTGACCACCCACGTGCACGCACCGTGCGCTGATTAATGCCCCCGATTTCGGCCCCTGGATCGTTCCTAGATCGTTGTAGATCGCGGTGGACCGTCACGCGAACCGGCGTCACTTTTGCTACACGTACCGCTCGATCGTAACGGTTGTGCAACGCCTCGTGCCACGACTTTTCAGGCCCCCGCTAAGCGGCCTTTCTATTGGTATTTAGAGATTCCATTGATATTCGTCAGTCGTTGTACCTGGCGATAGAAGTGGTCGTCTACGTCACGATTAGTGCAAGGAATAAGATGGAATCTTTATCAATGTACTGATTAATTAGGCACGAATGGCTTGGAACATCATTTTATCGAGATAAGAAATTCTTCAACGACTTAACCAGAAAATCGTCTGTCGTAGTGCGTGATAAATGAAATACATTCTTTCACAAATTATTCCAAATTCTGTGAAATTGTAAACTCTACGCGGAGGACGAGAGTGCTGCGAAAATAATGTCAAGCAAAACTCTGTAATTCTGTTTTATAATCACTGAGAATGATGGAAAAATAATAACAGATGAAGGCTTGAATGAGTCAATACGTTTTGGCGAAATATGCAGATAAAAGTTTTACAGATCTCATTTTTATTGTAGGTCCTCGATATTTGCTATTGATATTGAATCGATTATAAACATCGGCATATCTGTGACATCTTTATGCAGGAAGGAGTGTTACTGTAATCCAGTTTTGAAACATGGGACTGACTTTCGATGGTCAGTGTTGTAAAAATAAGGCCGCGCTAAATCTCACCTGACCACTTGTCTAACCTTGGCGAAATTGACTTTGTATCGTTGAATAGAGGTGCGATTGATCTTCAGTGCGGTTAATACCACAAACTCGAACAGTATTTTATTGGGTCTATTAATAGCCTTAAAGTCAATGAGATCGTTCGGTTTTCCTGCCGCTTAAGCTGTTGATTTATTAATTTCGCAAGGAGCGCCCGAGAACAAATGTAATTTCTGTTTATTACACCGTGCAACAGTAAATCGAATGAGAAAACCGTCAATTATTCGAGACATAGTCTGAAGAACATAAAATTCCGTTTCAGTTGCTCAATGTCAATTTAAAAACTGCGCCGATAAATTGAGATGATAAATTAATATCGCTGGACGCAATAGCAGGATAATATTAGACAACGTAATGGTGACAAAAAATTAATAATTTTCCACGGCATATAATGTTCTGAAAATATTTGCAAGAAACAAATAATTTCCACGCGTCTCATCTATCTAATCGCTATCATGTACTAAAAGAAAAATCATAGAAATCTACGTTCGTAATTATTATCCGCCACACTGTAGCGCAAGACTGACGAAAGAAATAATATTAGAGCCAGTCCCGCATCTCCCGTAACATTAATAACAAAATGAAGTTCAATTCTTCCTCGCGGTTCATTGTTCCAATCGTTTCTGGTAGCGAAAGAAAGAGTCACGATGACCTTCTCGACTTTCCTGGAACCGCATCGCGTCTGTCCCCTTTCGCCCGTTCACCACCCTCCGTCCTTTGCGTTACTTCGGGGCCACGCGGACCAAAGAATTCACCGGTATTATTCCGGCGGAAAAAATGTTTAAGTACGCCGACGGAACCGTTCCTTCGAGCGTTACTCAGGTGTCTACCCCCTTTGTTCCACGGCGAACTTTTCAACCGAACTGCCCAGATTTACACGCACGCGGTACAATACGATCATTGCAATGTTTCGCGAACAATGCCGATTTACATACACGATATTTGTCGATTTTTCGTTCCCTCCAGGTGCCGTATATTGTGCATACATTCGTCAATGTGTTTATATGCATAGCTGTGGAATGCGGCGGAAAGATGTCGACGACACGAGAACAGATGTAGGTACAATCCTGTTCACCTGATTAAATGTTGAACGAAACGTTATTTGCCTTTCCTCCGCGCCCTTTTTCTCGTCTGTATCGCGTATTCCAGAGATACACGATTCTCGGTAGGATTTCGATGGTTGCTGTCATCGAACGGTTTGTAGCGATAATGCGGACGAAAAGCGTGTACACCTTAGAATTATATCATTCCTACCTGAGAAAGTGACGCTCGCGGCTCTACTCGCTCCCACTTGCAGAATTGGGCAATACTTGGGAGTTACATTTCACGGTGAATTATCCGATAACTGTTGCACTATTTAGAAATAACAAGCAACGAGGTTGGAAAGGATTGAAACTTTCTGATGATGTTAGCTATTCACTTTTCCATTTTCTTACGTAAAGAACACACGAAATCATGGTAATTCATTAACAGCGTTCTCGAAACAGTGATCTTATTAAAATCGTTGTGGTTCATTGCCAATGCGTCGCGAAATAATTGTCTTCTAAAAATGAATGCCCTGCATCCTTACTATTCAAAGTAGATGCTAATTCTTCTCGCTCTTTAACACTAGAACTACCGATACATTTTGGTATTATTCAGATAGCATACGTTAGACAGATTACGAACGTCTTAAATTTTACGAACGAATTAAATAGAGATATTAAATAGAGAAACAAGTCTGAAAATCGTTCGAACACACCGTTCGAATTCGGTCCACGTTGAGCTAGATGCAACTCGTTCAAGGACTCCTGTTATATCATTTATCAACGCGACTCGGGAGTGTTCTATTAATAAGCACCGCGATTTTCTTTTGCCGTGTCCCGACAACGGTACTCCTCCGCGGCCAATACTGTGATCGTAATTACGATCTCGCGAGTCCAGTTATATAACAAACGTTCCTATCGTCTCGACGCCGCGGGTCTGCTGTACGCACAGTACACTTCCATTGGGCGCTATCAGCTCGACGCTAAATCCTTAAGCAAAGATTGAATAAAGAGGTGTCGCTCATCGGGTCGTTCACGAGGTTCGCGGCGCTGGTGGAAAGTAACGATTGCCGACGACAGAAGGAAGAGGCGAGAAGTCGGGTCCGTAAAAGTCGAGTTGCTGAAACGAGTCCGGTGCAATTACCACGAGGCTGTTATCCTCGGACCAGGAACGAACGACCAACCACGCCCTCGCTAATGCGAGACACGGGACAGGATTTCGAATTGCCCCGGCAAGGACATCAACTACAGCACAACCGACACAAAGACCGGCCAGTGAGATTTTTTAATTACACCCTGTTTACGCGGTCAGCCGCGGGTAAGCCCGCGCCTCCTGGTTGTCTGCCTCGGCCAGGCTGCGAACGTCCGATCTCCGGCGATCAGATTTACGATGCGCGAAACTTGCTGTCGACGCGACGCTCAAGTTTCGTGAATCCCGCTGCATTTCTTGCGATTCCTCGCGTCAATATGCGAACGTGGAATTTCACCCGGGCGAAAATGTAATGGATATGGCAAGGTGTGTTGAATCATCACATTGCTTTGCCGAGGTAAATGGAATATTCTCGTATTGCGTTTCGAACAACTGGGCGAGCGTAATTGAATTAATTCAGGATAGTTGGACTCGGCGGGAGGATTCAGAATTGTTTTGTTTCTTCTATTGCTTTGTGTTGGGAAAAAATCGAATTTCTCGGAGGAAGTTTCAAAGGTGTATCGAACGAAGATTGCAAGGGTAACGAACGTATTTAATCGTTTAAAAGAAATAGATTGTAGATTAATATTGTAATAAAAATTGGGCATGATCGTCAACATTATCCTTGATTAAAATGTGTAGAAAATAACTCGTGGGAAATTATATAGAAATATCATACCAAAGCTCGAAAGATCGAGATCCAACACTACGGTTATTAAAGAAATGATTAAAAAACTCAACTCAGGATACTGTCAAGTACGCAATAAAAAGAGATCGTATTGTAACCCTATTAAATATTAATGAACTAGCATAAATAATAATGTAATTGTAACGGAAAATCCTGTACTCGAAGGATCGACGAATCGCGGCAAGTAGATACGTAGTGGTTAATTATTCTTGGGAATTCCACGACAAGTGTATGCATTGATCGATCGAGTGCAGACATCGAAAGGAATGGGGAACAAAATATCCCGCGCTTAGAAAGGGAATATCTTAATAAGAATAGATCGTGAGTGGTGTAACACCAACCTGTTAAATGGAAAAAAACTTAAAGAAGGTCGTAGGTATCGATATTCTGGCGCCTAGGCGATAACAAAGAAAAGAAAATGGATCGAAGGACGTACGCGACAGAATAGCAGAATTTTCGACACATCTAATGTGTGATTATGGTAATGTAAAAATCATGTCGTCGGGTCTTGTACAGCCTTTTCATGAATATATAATTCTATTGCAAAGCGCACGCATTAACTACTCCACAAGATGAATAAAAAAGCAAGCTAGCGGGTCGAGATAAAGTTAACGTGTTTGCGTGGTAATTTATTATTATTTGTGAACAATAGTCCGCAGTTTAAAAGCTAAACAGTGTATACCTGTTCGTACAAATTTCTTATGAGCATCGCTACGATAATGAATTGTAAAGCAGAAATAGGTGGAATGTATCGGTTTCGCGTTACACGTGACCAGTTATACATGGTACCAGGAAGAAATTCAAAGGACAAGTATATATAATCCCTTCATTTTCGAGTAGGATAACAGTAAGTTGTAAAAACGAAGTTTTCGTACATTTTAGCGCGCAGTATTTGCATGGAACGTTGACGAGCAACAACAATTCTACCGCCTAAATCAAAGTTCGTCTGGCAAATGAATTCAACGAAATTAGACACTATAATTGCATACCTAAACCAGCAACGAGAACGTGACGATTGATCGAACGTTTCCTAATTAAGAAACGAAATAAAAATCTGTTGCATCGTAAAACAAAAAGTGCATTCCCTAACGAGATTTTATGTATAAGAAATAACGCATCTCGCTTCCGGTTTTACTGCAAAATTTTCCATTACGTATCAGCCGCGCGAATTTCTCGTACCTGACTACCGGCAGTTTAGTGGTAGTAGATTGGAAAGTTGGCCTTCTGCGCGACCGTCTCTGACTGTTTCTGTCTTTCTACGACAGGGCCGTATCTACTTAAACAAACTGGGACAATGCGTTCATAACAGTAAAACTGTGTATCCATCGATCCACCACAAGATAAACAGATTGAATAATTTCAGTGATACTCAGCCTCGATTACACGATGGAAGAAAATTGACTGATACGAGATTGCAAGACAGAAAGTGGGATTTATTTGCACGGGAACGAACAAAAAATTGCGTATCGTTCGTCGAGTCAAAAATGTTCTACATAAGTGGAAAGAACTTTCATTAAAATTTTGATATTATTAAAAATGTTGATTGCTAAACAATATTGTCTATACAAGTATGTCAAACATTGTATTATTAATTAATAATAAACATTGCATTGTTTCCCGATTGCGTCACAAGGCCACATGCAACGTGTAAATAAATTATCGAAAACTTTGATTAAAGAGTTACATACACGTATACTACTAACAAGCACATCACTTGTTGCACCTTTCAATCAAAGTTTTCGATAATTTATTCACGCCAGTTGTTCGAAGAGAAACAAATGCAATTAGCATACGGTCTATTACATTTTATTCCAGTAATGTAATTCTAATTTTAACGATCGCCATTCGAAACCGATAAACGAGTATACTTTTTATTATGCCCAAGCATATCCCACAACAATTAACAAGAAAACGTTGCTGCCAGACAAAAATCTTATGCAAGGTGTTTCTTAGAATTCTGTCTTTATCCATCGGCATAGATATTCAAGACAGATAAATTTATCGCGCTGATTTGCAAATACGCCACGGGAAACGGAATTTTCGCGACGGCTCTTAACAAAAGGACAGATGGCCACAAGCGTTCACGATTTCAATCCGAATGGAAAAATCATCCGGGCCCTCGTCGACCAGGTCGACGTACGTTTTTGCTCATTATCGTCAACCAGCGGGCATAGAATTGCATTTCACTTGTAAAACACCCGTTGCTTTTAAAACGGCCCGGTCAAATTAATTCTAACTTCAATGGGTACGCTTCGCGTGTAAATAAGTGTAAATAAGCCGCAGCTCGAGTACGTTCATGGGTTTTGTTAAGGGTGACATTAAAGACGGGTGAAAACCGCTAGCTTATTGTCGATGCGTCGCTGAGGATATCGTGGACTTTCGAGGAAACAATTGTTTGGCGGGAATAGATGTTGCGGGATAAATAGTATTATGGATTCGTGAATTCATTACGTTAACTGGTTAGTGAACATTAACATAATACGTAATGGTATTGTCAATATTCAATTCTTTCCGCGCATCAAATTAATTGAGATATATTAATGTGAATGGAAGAATACAACATACTAAACTCGCGAAATATATTAAGGGGTGAACAATTTTAACTTATGCATTTTATTCTGTACCATTATATCGTCCATGCTGTTGTACCTTATCCTTTATGTTTTTCAAATATTTTACCGTCATTGTTATTATAAAAATTCAAGAGTAATGCAAATTTAGAGTAAGGCTTCGGTGAACAGAATTTGTGTCACGCGCAATGCTAACTATTTCAAACAGCGCAGTTCAAAGCCAGCGGCTAATTTAAATCGTACTAGCGTCGTGCGTAACGCGTGTTTAAATGGTGACAACTTTCGCGCCATTTGTTTCCGCCCTATATACCAGCATATGAATGCCAGCTTCTTATTTAACGCAATTTCTTCATAAGAAGTTTTGAAATTCTTACTTCGACGCGGCAGTATGCACCTACATTCATTTGCAATTGATTAATACAGTTATGCAACGTGTATCTATATTAACAATGCAAGAACAGTCCGTGGAACTTGTGTAACAACATCTCAAACGAATTCGTATAAAAACAGAAGAAAATTATCATCGATATTACGACCGGAGGATGCCTCCATTTCAATGGAATGCAACGGTACACGCGTATATTGTATAAACGGGCTGGCCTCTCGTTTCCCTCGACGCAAACATATCCACACTTTTATATCACGTGGAAAATAAACAAAGGCAAATGTGACTCACCGTTTCCACCATATCGAAGCCTCCTCCGTACACCATCTCGTCTATCTCGATGATTCCCCGTGCGATCACACTTTTTGACAATTTCTCTCCTCCGTCCCTCTTCACGGGCCACCTCGAACGATGGCAGTCGATCTCTCGAATCGAGAAGAGAGATCGACTCGCACGCTAGAGTAACTCCAGGCTTCGCGTTAAGGTAACGCGCGATGCAAAAGATCCCGCTCTATCGCCTCCAGCACTCTTTACTTATACTTTTATTTCTCTTCGTTGTCACTGTTATCGGTCGTTTCCTTCACCTTCATTCAATCGCTGCCTCTTCCTTTCGTACGTCTCTCGTACGGTACGCTTTCTCGCGCGTGTTTTCGAACCTTCCTCGACTTCTCGAGGCCTTCGTGTGCCGCGTGCGACTGACTGACTGACTGAACGAGCGGCAAGCGCGCGACTCGCCGCGAACTTCGAATTCGAGCGCGCCGAGCACCGGCGAGCTGTGCCGATGGTTGCCGAACGCGGCGCGACCTACTATCAGTCGTGGGCCTTCCCTCGCTAAACCTTCAGACAATCCTTGCGCGCTGACACCTTCCCCGGAACCGATATTACCTGTGGGTCATTCGAACGATTGTGCGGAAAAGTTCCCTCTTCCTTCGCGAAAGATAACCGATTCCTTCGGGGCACCTGTCCGCGAACTTCCGGCGCGATAAATGCGAGAAAGCCGCGACAACGGTACCACTCACTGTAGCACGGCTGCGTGGCTTGGTACGTGCGTCAAATCACGTGCCGCTGGAGACGGAGATTCTTTTCGAGTTACATTTCATGGATTCGGAGATGCACGACGGAACTTCTTTCGTCGATTATGGCGATTTGCACGCGACGTGTATCTCGTGTCACCTTTGTATGACTGGTCTGAACGGGCCGCGCGGGACCAGTTCGTTCAAGCCGTTGACGCGACCTACTAAGGATTCAAGCGCGTGCGCAGTCTGCTCTTCGTTTTTATCGATGATACGATCAACGCGGGGAATTGTTTAACGATTTGCGATTGCAAATAAACGGGCGGAACGGTGGACAAATTGTGGATACAATAATTACGAAGAAATGAAAGCTATGAAATTACTTTATATTTCCATATGGCCTGACTTGCGAATGTATATTCCGGTTTGTCTGAAAGGTGGAACAATTGAATTCAAGTAAAAGTAGCGGGATAATATTAAAACAGATAAATCCTTGCGTATTCTCTATATTTTCGTTGAAACACCGATAACTATATTTCACTTATTTGTGGGGCACACTGTAATTTATCTGCTACAAGAATCGATAATCGTTTTCAACGATTTCTAAACAACATATAAGTTCAACTTTATGAAACGCTATAGGCAACAATTCTTGGCACCAGGACGAAGTCCCATCTCGCGTCGTGCAAGCTAACACACTTGTTACGATAACGAAACGATTCGCTCGCGGTGCAAGACACGATGAAATAAAAAAAAAGGGACCGAAGGATGTTATCGCAACGAACGAAAATAGCCGATGAAAAGCTTTGTTACGGCATTCTTCTTGCACGGGACTCCGCGTAGAACCCGCTACCAGCCTTGATCCGACAGTAAATATCCCGGTACACGCATAGCGGGGCTCCTTGGAAACGCACTCTAACGATTCGCGCGAGAGCACGCAGGTATTTGCGTGGGCGATTAGTCGGCGATTAGATCCGCGACACGCTTTATGGAGGAAAAGTGGACACAATGGCCCTTTCTGACTTATGGCGATTCAGGACGATGGCGCCGTTCTGGAGGATTGTGAAACGGATTCCAGGCCAGACTTTTCCGGCTTCGATGATAAAACCTTCGAGAGATTAAGCTGCCCGCGAAAAACCCGGAAATTATAGATCACCGTTGCAGTGCATCGCTGTGACAATTATATGTAGTCGAAGATAGTAAAACATTGCGCAAGGACGTGAGTAATAGGAAGAGTATTTTAATGGTTGCATAAAACCATCGAAGAGTCGTGCATATAAAAGGACAGATATAATAATGATAATGTACATTTGATAACAAGGAAGCTTTATTGGATAACAGATATTGTGTTATAGATTTTCAAATATTTTCTTCGCTTAGGTAAAATCTATTTTTATAAGGCAATTGAAGAATGAAAACGGGGAAGATCAATTGATCCCGTGGTGAATCTCATGAAAAATGTTGTTACAAGATTGGTATATACTGTGACGCACTTTCTAACATTATATGTTGCATCGACGAAACAAGAAATGCTCAGGATTCTTCAAATGTTCCGTGGCAACAGTAGCAAAGACGCGTGCCGACACGCATTGCAGATCACGAGTACGCTGACTAATCCAATCGAACGAAGAAAACTCGCAGGAAAAAGAGAAGTATGTCTTCCGAAAAAAAAATATAACAAAAATGGAGGAGGACGGAAATCGCAGATTATAGTCACGCGTTTATTTAACAAAAAATGATTAGCTTAGCTCCACCAACGTCGAAGACAGATGTAAACTTTCAATTATATCGTTTGTAATCTAGCCCTGATTAGAGGAAACTATCAATCATGAGGCAATAATCGCAATCGATGGTTTTTCTGTCCAAGTGCGTCATATTATGTAAATTCTTATTTGATCTTCCTAAAAAGAGAAAAATGTTTACACATGTATGTAAACAGTTGCGTGTGCATTTTCGTTAAATGTTAGTATTCGTTCCTTTCCTTTTTCTATTACATATATTCCTGAATGTTACGTCAGAAATAATTTTCGCTTTTTGCTTGAATGAATCATCCTGCAGTGTGTTCAATGTAATCTCGATTAATCAAAGATAATATATATTACGATAATGTCGTAATCTATTTTTCCTATTTCTTCCACGGCAATTATTCTATACAATTTACGACATAATTACGTCGACCAATTGATAAAACACGAGAGGAATTTTCAACACAATTAAGTCTCTTGCAAATACAAATGTGTAGACTTCTAATGCTTGTGTTAATTTAAAATTGCATATAACAGATTAAGCGAATCACAAGTCAAGGTTTACGCAATAAATATTATAGTAAAAACTAAAGTTCGATGTGACACAACTGATGCTCAATTGCAATAGTATTGAGAAATGTTTAATTATCAGAATGACTAAATTCGATAAATTAAGAGCACGTTGGGTGAAAAGTGTTCGTGATTATTTCAGCAATGGCTCCATTTTAATCGAGCAAAAAATTCTTATGCAAATCAGTGGGATACGTACAAAGTGAGATGATAAATTTTACTGCTCTATTGATCTATCGATTTCAATGCCTCTTATTACCCAATAAAAACACTTCGAACGTTATTGTTGAACCGTTCACAGGCTAACGATCAAGTCTACCACTCCGGCACATGGTTTACGTGGTCGTGCATGAATCGGTCTTTCCCCGTTGCGAAAGCCTGTATCCGGCTGGGAAATTAATTCGTTTATACGTGGAAAAAATCGATTTACGTCCATTGAAGTAAATTATGACACGTGGATATACTTTTCTTCTCGCCATTTTATATAGACTGTGTCATAGGAACGATATTTTGCTTTCAACACAACTAAAATTATATGTTTCGATTTAAATAATATCTGCAACTGGATCAAATTTGCCAAACGAATGGACAGAAATATTTGTTCAATGATGCTGCGAAAGTAACTCCCTTCGAAGAATATTCTATATGTACTTTTTTTAAGCTTACTAGCAATTAGAAAATATAGTTTCTGAGGATTCTTTAATTTTTATATCAAAGTAATGTGTATTAAAGTGTGCATATAAAATCTTGACACTGCTAACACGAAACTATGTTTAATCGTCACATTTTGATTACCATGCTATCTGTAATTTCTAAAGCAATAATTCCCCCACGTCTTTAAACGTAATCCCCGAAACTAAACAATATAACAACAATAATCATCCATGCACAAGCAACACGAAATCATGCCCTCCCATTTATGTTCCACCAAAAATATACAAAGCAGACTGCAAGGTATAATTTCTTTCCGCGCTGTGCACCCGCAAAAACCTTAAAGGGTGAACGCCTCTTTCAAGCGATCATCTCGCTCACGATCGTCTTATCGTTCGTCTGATTGGATAGGCAGACTTGCGTCACTGGAACGGAAATCGGGGGAGCTTGATTCAGTGAAAACAGTCTGAACCGTCTACCAGCCTGTTTTGTGCACCCCGTTTCGCAGGGGACGATCGTGTGAGAATCGCAGAGGCGAGTAGAAAATAAAAGCGGTCGACTCGCAGTGACGTCGATGTTCGCCGCGTTAACGTCGTTCAGCTGTGAGAAAGCAGGAGAAAATAAAAAAAGGAACGAGGATTTATGTCGGGAAGGAAAGAAACGCGGCTCTTATGCTGCACAAGTACAAGGGCACGGACGCCCTTTTCGAAATCTGCGACATTCGTGGCGGATATGCGGTATAAGATGACGTCGAGCACACTTTCTATTCTCCTTTTTGGCAAGGGACGATTGGAAAAACTGCACGAACCGGACTAGCTTTCACGTTGTACTCTGTTCTTTTTTCTTCTTCTTTTTATTTCCTTGTTTCTGTAGGCACCTACGATACGTGATTAGTTGATTTGTCAGCTTAAAGTGGCGAACAGCAGAGTTGAAGAAATATGCTTGGCATTTTACTATTTACCGCAACGATCATTGCCCGAGGATTAGATAGAGAAATTGAGTAATAGAATTTTCATGCAGATCTCGTGCGAAAGAGAATATTTAAAAACGAAGTCATAGGGTAATACATGTTAATAATATACAATATCAATGCCGCATAATTTATCTTTTACATAGCACTTGTAAAATAACACTTGTTTAAAATAACACATTTTCCCTAAATGATATAAAAGTTTCAAACTTAAAAATAATTCGCATTCCTTATGTACGCAATTCGGCGCATTTATTACTGAGTTCAAAATCGAACTACCTCAAAGCTTTTAAATCAAAATACACGAAGGACAATAAATATTGTATTCCATAGCAGTCCGATAAAAAACATCCGAGAAAAGAAATTCGACAACCCTTTTCATTAGCTTGTCGATGCATTTACCCATAGTTATTCGATTAAAGTTCGAGGCAAGCCATAAAGCAAAGGCTACGAGACGTTACCGTGCATCGGGTGCAGACAAGGATCAAGATGAAAGTGAACCAGATCACTTTTCCTTTCTTCAAAATTTATCGAGCCCCGGTTATCTCTTAGAACCGTGGTATCCAATTATCGTGATGCCATCGGTAACCGAGGACAGAAATAATTTACGGTCGCTATTATCGAGGAATTTTCACATGTTTTCGTCCGGCCGAAAGAAAATCATTATTTCATCCACGATGAAACATTATCTTCCGGCAATCGAGCAATAATTGTCCACCGTAACCGAGTCGGTCCCGAAGATATCCCATTGTTCGAGGGATCTTGGCTTGAGATACCAGAGATTTTTCATCGTCCCGCATCTTCGTAACGTTCGCGTATTGCGACCACCCCGTGGTATCTTGCATGAGGTCTCCGGAGCATCTTTAGGCCCCGTACACACTCGTCCACCGGCGAACAATTTGAAAAAGCAAAGATTTGAGACAGATTTCAGAAAGCTCGCTTGCACTAAATTGGATTCTTTTCCATCGCGACAGGGACACGTAAACAATTTTCAAACGTGTTACTAAAACATTGAGATTTCGATCACCCTTGAGCGAGTACTCGAACGTGAATTAAAAACGAGACACAAAGATTTCAATAAATGCTGCAAATTATACATTAAGTAAGACAAACACACTACCGCTTCAAATTCTGCATAATAAATATTTCATTCGAAACCAACTATATGTATATAAAACCTTAACGAATCTTAACAAGAATGTTCGTAACAGTCGAAAGATTCGCGTTTCGCGTAACAACTGTTCAATAAACCAAACACCCCGCCGTAAGTAATTCCCGCTTGGAAAGAAAATCCCTATCAATCTCCATGAAACGATCGTCCCGCGAGCGGCTGAAAACGCTTCGCTTTTTGCCACCACCTGTAATCGCCGCGCACAAAAGACCATTCCCTTTCACCGCGGCTAAGCGTTCTATCTTCTTTTTCAGGCGGGTTTAATAGCCGACGCAGCGCTTAACAACCATCTCGCTAGATAGTATTGCAATGATCGTCGCGTCTAGCCTCGCTTAAAGCGGCTAATTAACAGGCTTGTTACGCCCAGCGGATTCGCGTTTCGCGCCGTTCATTAAGGCGTTTACGTGTTTCAGAGGCCGATGGTTCATCGGGTGCGCGCAACGCCGGAAACCGAACGATAGGTCGTTTCACGGTGATATTTCACGCCCGTAGAACGGATTGAAACGTGGCCACCGATGACGCCAAACAGCTTCGAAAGTTATTTGTTTCGCACCTGCACGCGATGACGTAGATCAATGGCGAAACCCGCGAGCCAGCTTTCGTTAGATACAATCGCGAACGAACGACAAGGCGCAGGTCGAAAAATTGTGTTGCGCGGCCGCCGGTATCGGTATAACGCAATTACAATTCGAACAGATAATACCAGCCATTATCCGGCGTGTCCGCCGGCGTGCGATGAGATTCGCGAAAGGTTACGACACGCGGCATTGCAATTCGTATCGTAACCTTTCGTAGGTACTGTTGCAACCTTTTAGCGCACGCGTTCCCGCCGACGATAGACGGTTTATCATAGAAATTAATGCTCCGCGGAGTTTTAACATTCACCTTGATTTATAGGACGGTGTTGTGCAACCAGGCATTCATCGCATCTTCTTTCCGTTCATCCCTTCGCGAATTCTTGCTTTCCCGCGGTTGACGGGAGTTCTTGGGCGTTAAAGAGTTGTGGTAGAATCGAGGGCGAAGTTTGCTTTTAGAAATTGATTTGAATTAGAACATTTTGATTTATATCTGGCAAGTTGTGTAGTACTAATTCAATTTTTCCCTTCGTTCTTCTGTGGAACTATATACGGACATATTATACGTGTATAATATTATAGAACAATAAATGACTAGAACGAGTTCAAGTCTGATATACTTTTAATCGAATCCTGTGCAATTATCAATGCTGCATGGACTATTAAAACAGTCTACGTCTATCTACGCGTGAGTCACTGAGGTGCTTGCACATAGCTCCCCGAGTTACGACTTTCTCAACGGGTAGCCGACGTAAAAGCGCAAATCACAGGAAACAGTGTAGCTCAACCTTCGCGTGGTTCCATTAACGATGAATTTATCACCGATTTGCCGTACACCTTCGACGATCATTCCCTTGCCAATCTGAACACGGGAGCAAACATTAGACCTCGCATCGACTCCGAAACACCGGCTTAACAATCATCTGGCTGAACCACGGAATTTCCCCGTCATCCCCGCAAATCATTTCAATAAAATACTGAAACTGAATCAAAGCCGAGGGAACGTGGCATTCGAATGATTGTTGTGAGTCGATCTTAAGGCGATCGGCGCTTATTGAGGAGCAACCTGAGTAGAGGGTGGAGAAAAAAGGTGGAGGGAGGACTGCAAGAAGCAGAAGAAAGAAAAAGGGTGAACAAGGAAGAAGAGGAAGAGGAGGAAGAAGTATCAAGCAACATACCGGACGAAGACAACGAAGAAGGGAAAGAGTGAACGAGGAGGAAAGGGACAGAGAGAAGTGACCACCTCCTCTCTTCAGGGTGCTCTTACCGTGCGTAAATATAGGGCACACCACGTAGCCGAGTGCACCGCGGAGGGTGACCTCGATGACCCTTGGTACCCGAAGGCAGCAGTACGATGAAGAGGAGGCTGAAGAAACGGGCGAAGGAGGAGGAGCGGGAGGGTAAGACGAACGGTAGAGAAACAAGTCGCCGAGCTGGGCTGAACGGAGGAAAAAGGAAGGCCAAGCAGGGAAGCTCGACCCGTCGAGTCGTGCGAGAAAAGGACCACGCGAGAACGAACGAGGATAAAAAGGAGTATGGCAGGGGAGGTGGTGGGAGGGGAGGAGAGGTACGCTAAAGAGACGTACGTTCCCACACGAACCCCCCAAGATGCGTCCTGGCATCGTCGGGCCTGAACCCCCGATGCCCAGAAGCTGATAAAAACAGCTACAAAACTGCCTACCGGTGTTTTCTGCCTTTTGCTCCTGCATTACTCCCACCAATGCTTCACCTCCTCTATCCTCGCTCCTGCCCAGTGCCTTTCTTCGCCACCTTCCTACTCTCCTTTACTCCTCTTTCTCGCCTTTCGGTAAAACGTGGACCAAGGGGAGAAGCCCGATACCCGTTCGGCCCCAAACTACGGGCCCTTCCCAACTTATGCGCCCTACTACCTCGATTGACTCGTTTTCCAAATGACCACGCGATGCTAATTTCCTGGTTGCTCGGTCGACCGTCGCGTCGCGTTGCTTCGTTGGAATATTTTCTTGCGACGCGTGTTCTCCAGCTGATTTTTTGTTGATAATTAGATTTCGTTTCTTCGCGGGATTGTCGACAGGCTGTTTTGGTTTCGGCTGCATCGATGGTTCGAGCATTGACCACTTGCTTTGCAATTCTATTCGACACTTTTCTATTTTGTGCTCGTGCAGCAAGGCAATTCTACAATCTACCTTGCATCGTAATACATAATATTGCGTATGTAAATTTGCGTAGTGCACAGAATAAAGTACTCGAAGATCCCGTTAGTTCGCGTTGAAATGCAGGCCGTTTCAAGAGCAGAGGTTCGATACGCAAATGAAAACGAAGAACAAATCTGACAGATATGCCGAGCTTCAAAACGATCGTCTCGCAGATCGACGGGCACAAATATATTTCCGCACAAAGTACCTTCCGAGCTGTTCGTATTGCGAAATCGGTCATCTCATACGTAACAACCTGAGGCACAGAGTTGCATCGATCGATTCGCGATGCATAAAGAAAGGAGCCCGCAATTGGAACAGTTTCGACGCTGAAATCGCATTTATCGGCGCATCGAATCTGGTATCGCGTAACATCGAACAAGAAACCTCGCGTTCTCCCCTCGCTGCGATTCCAAACTCTCTCTCTCTCTCACTCTCCATCCATACAGAATTATGGCGATCGATCTCGACCGCGAGATACGATAAATATATACAAGCAAGGACGTCCTTAATTATCCGCCGATCGGACAGCTCACCGAGCCAATTTGCGGTCCGCCGTGTGCACCGAATCCTTTCCGCACTGAATCATAGAAAATGTGTAGCAACACACACGGAGCTGAGTCAGTTCTGTCATCTCTGGAATCGTTGGCTAAAAGAAATCGCCGTGCTGCGCTGTTCCCGTGCATTCCCACGATAGATCGGTGTCGCAATCGCGACAATGTGCAGAACGATTGCGCACACGTGGGGAATCGAATCGCAATTGCACGGCCTCCACGCGATCGTCCCTTTGCCACTCTGTCGCGGGCTTTTGCGAAAAGTTCTCCGCTGATCGATTGAACGATAAATCGATTCCGATGGATACGGCATCCGGAGGATACTTTCGTTCCTCGTTGACGTGCAGCTTCTTCAGGCTTGCTGCTCGATGAGCAATGCGGGAAATTGGAGTTTCGTTGCCGCGAAATTAATATTTACTAATAATTGTTTGTCTGATCAGTATCAATTGCATGGGGGGACTTTTGTAAATAATTATTGGTCCATGCGCGCGGTTTGCGTTTACTTGTTATTTTGTTTCGGTGGTTTTCAAACGTATGTTCTAAAGCAGGGTTTCCCAAACTTTTCCTGCAACGGAACACTTCGTAAATCCCGACATTTTCACGGAACGCATTGTTCATTTTGTAGGGTAGGTAATAACATATAATCAATCCAATTTAAAAAAATGAGAAATAGCATTCATTATCTATTTGGTAATTATTAAAATTTTAAAACAAAACACATGAAACAGGGTTTCACTGAACACCTATTACCTTTTCATAGGTTCTTTGGGAAACCCTGTTCTAAAGGACCGTTCGAGGTTCTCGGTTTATACTGGATTACTTTCACTGTTCTCGACGCTTTTTTAATATGCAAGTCGAATATAACTACCGTTGCTTGATTAAGAGGAATTTGTATTTGTATGTCCACGATTCTTTCGATTCTTTTCATTTCTTCCCACTATGGAATTAATTAAGCGTCCAAAACTCTAATGAATGGAGAAGATTGGAGGAAACCCCAATGACTTTTGTCTACAAACACAAAATCGACCACGAAATTCACCTTTCTATATCATCCCCTAGCGAATGATTCATTGAAACCCTACCACTCCTATAAATTACATGCCACTTCAACACTCGGTTAAGTTCCAGCCGTTAACGCGGGGAACAAATACGTAGCAAACTACGGGGCTATTGGTTCGCGAGAAGAAACGTGTACAGCACACAACTGTCGGCGTGGTAAGCACGTGCTGCTGCTGCTGCTGGTGTACGCCGCGAAACAATGAGCACCGAGAACACAGAGTCACGAAAATAAATCTTAACTTCGAGACGTCGGAAAATCACCGTTTAGAAGCATGCCTCTTCATCTTCCTCCTCCGGGGATCTTCCGTATTGATTATACGTCGATCGATCCTATCGCGGCCGTCGTCGATCGTTGGAAGTGAGTGACCACTTAAAGATTCGATCAATAAATTAAATATCGAAGGAGACGTGAAGTGAACGAACGGTGTCGACGAGCTTGCAGCGTCGGTCGAGCGGTGCACGCACGCAGATCGGTACGCATCTCGCATTCTCGATGACTGCCATTAGCTGTAATTATCCTCGAGGGTAAGAAAAAAATAAATGAAAACCGCAGAGGCATCGCGAGCACGCGTGGGTGTTCCAGTCTTACAATCGTTCGATGCGTACACGTAAGCTTCTTCTCTCTCCTCTCCTTTTTCTTCGTCGATTTCTTCGTCCTCCCGTTGCTCTTGTCCCTTCTGTGCTTCTTCTTCTTCTGCTGCTGCTGCTGTTGCTGCCGCCGTTTCACCTCCGCAGAGGAAGCGAGCCTGGATACGCTTGCTCTCCGTTAATTTATTTAAATTGCCCGAGTACCAAGTGGCATGTGGTACCAAACGATTCGAGCCGGTATTGTCGGTGAGCTCTCTTGTTATTTATCGGCGCGAAATTCCGTTTCAGGGATTTTCGTGGCGAGCCTGCTGCGGCGATACCCTGTACAACGATTCGTTCTCCCCTTTTATCCTCGAGCATGCTTCGCGTTTTCAGTGAAACTATGTTGAACGTCGCTGTCGGCGACGGTGATCGCGGTGGTGGTAGAGTGTAAACAGTGGTTTGATATCGGAGGTGGTAGTAGATGTGTTTCCTTGCTGGTTTATTTTGCTCGGTATTAATTAGGGGGGATGGGATCGTAAAAAGTAGAAAAATGTTGAGATTTAATTTGATTCGATTTATGGTAACGCCTGAGAGGTAAGATCGTCGTGTATGTAGAATTCAAGGGTTCCTTTGTTAAAACAAATTATACCTCCGTTAAAATATGGTAATTATCGTCGGTCATTCTTCAGATATTAACGACGCAGCATATTGGGATAATAATTTCTCCAACTATATATACCACTCTGCATATGTAATTATCAAACTCGCGATAATTTATTAAACTTGTACAGGGATGCTGTTATCGGATGACCGTGTATTACGTGGTTATAAAATCGTGTTCAATTAACTACTGTGCTCTTTGATTAGATTGAATTTTTCACGTAGTTCCCGTGGAAAAATAATCGTCTTCGCTTAACAAGGAAATTCCGCGATTCTTCTTCATCGATGCCCAGTGAATCCTGATGCTTTGCAACTCTTTCGTCATTGCTCAGAAAAGTTGCGAATTCCAATTTTCCGCAAACAATTGGATGACGTAAATTTTGTAGAATTTGTACTGGTGCCTATCGCATTGTCGCGTAACATTTTTCCACGCGAAAATAGTTCCGGGAAAAATAATAACCGAAACCAAATACGAATGAGGTACACACATTGTAAAAAAAACAACGATTCGTTCCAAAATGTAATAGATATTTTAAAAATATCATTGACGTTGCATACGGCATTAAACACGCGTCAAACAATCACGCACATATGAGCGAAACTTAACTGTATAACGATAGTAACGTTATACGAATACCACATTTATCTTGGAATGCAACGTCGTACCTTGTGCACACTCACAGAGGCACAAACGAAGAAAGACGAAACGCAGTTAAAGTCTATTAATTATTACAGTTAAAGCCGCTCAATGGCTTCGGATAAATTACATTTTCGTATCAAACACGGGGGAACAGCTTCTTCTACTTCTTTTTCACCGGGACGTCAGAATGATTTATCCTACCCGTATAAACATGCTGCTAATTCAAAAGTGCCCGATCATTATTGTAATAGCACGTGACTACTATTTGCAAGAATTTCTCGATAAAATTAAACGACGCTGCCACGGTATAACTATAATCGTTTTGCGGCTTATCACGTGTATGCGATCAACCAGTGGGAACAACAATGATTCACCCTTAGGAAATAAGAACAAAATGTACTTTCAGATTATCAAATTAAATGCGTAATTAAAATCGGAATTAATTGCCGTTTTGTGAACGAAAATATCCATGACGAACGGCGAAAACTATTTCTACGCAGTAAGATTGTTGCAAAAACAGTGGAAATTTAGCAAAACAGGTTGAATTGCACAAAATGCACACAAGAATCCTCGTGATTCACTCCGTTCTCATAAAAATCCTGTTGAAAATGATCGGTACTCTTGAAGTAGAAGAAACGTGCCTCGAATTAATTCGCCAGTCTATTTTACGCCACATTACCCCGCCTTTGACTTGTCCAACTGCACATAAAAAAAAAAATAAACGGAAAAAACATCGTACCTGTAAATACTTCGTAATTACATTGTATGACCTGAATGGATTATTTATTATTTCTGTCAATGCATGCAAGAGAGGAAGGTCCCCCTGTCACTTTCTACTTCTTCATACTTTGCATCCTATACAGTCAGCTGTCCCTAATGACTGTTAAATACGTCATAGCGTGTGATTAATATTCCAGTCCGACCCTCGACGTTGTTCTTGCCGAGGAACAGCAAAAAAAGAAGCGAGAAATGCAGTCGCATACAATTTACCACTACTGTTTCATTTTCTGCAAATTGCTTTTTCTTGCTCCATTTTTTTTTTTTATTTGCACCTTTTTCATGCTTAGTAATTGAAACGAACGCCACTTTTCGCTAATTGTTACGCGCAGACAAGTTCTAGCTGGCGCGTATAAATATATTCTTAATGACGTCCGATATTGTATCTCGTGCAAGCTAGTCCAGCTAGTAAAACTAGTTTATTTTCACACTCCGATTATACCACGATGACGGACGTCATATCTGGAGCTATTTTGAATAAGAATTTTTTGTTCCGATCCGAGTGGACACGAGTACACGATTGCGGTAATAATCGCGTCGAACAGACGTCACCAGTTGTTGGACGATAAATTTATTAAATAGATCCTTGTTGCTCAAGACTGCCATTTAATTGACCATTAAAAGAGAAACACCCATTATTAAGTAATAAAAAGACATTTTTATAATCCCCAACTGTTCCAGCGGCTTCTATATATTGTATAATACCAGACGAAGGACATAAAATATTATAATACACAATTAATTAAACAAAAGGAAGATGGAAGGTAGCACAACTAAAAGAAACAAGAAACGAACGAATTTCGCATCTACGTTTCCCGAAACGTTTATTATATCATCCATTTACAAGCGACGCTTCGTGAGTTTTACAATTAACGATACAGCTGAGTCGGAAAAAGCAAAGAGACAGATCTCGGGAAAATTGGAATTCCCTCGTGCCACTACGACCAATCGACACTCTCGCATTCTACAAAAAAAAAAGAAGAAGAAATAACGGGAGAGACGCAGTACAACAACGTTCTGTCACGGCACAGGCAATGTCGCTAAATTCCCGATAGCAAAGTACCCGTCAAACGTTTCAACCCTTAACGCGGTAGTTAAATAACCAAGCTTATTACACAGCGCCACCATTACCACCGAGCTACTATACATACAAACGAAAGACGAAACAAAGGCCCGAAGAATCGTGCACCGTGCACACGCTTGCAGCTTTATTATATAAAAAGGGGGGGGGAAGAAAAAAAGAAATAATGTTACGCGACGCACCGAACGGCGAAAGGTGCTCGCTAACTGTACACACAATGCTCCCTTCGCGCTTCTCTTCATTTACCCCTGTCTTTTTCTCTCCCTTTGTATTCTCTCTGACACACTGTTCCTTTCACGTACATACACTCGCGCACACACAACACATTCACGCGTCCGTCCTTATGCCCGCTCTCATTCAAAGGTACACGTCTAAGTTACCACCTTAAGCAGCACCGCCGACGAGGTCGTGGTTAAAGTCGATCTTTGTGGGTGGGCCTCGCAAATCGATCCGCGCTTCACACGTGGGCCGTCGCGAATCGTCACTGTCTCGCGAGTCGTGACGAGGCGCGTCGCCACCGATTAATTACCTTAATTGCGACGAACGTTACAAATGTCTCAAGGAGGTATGGAACCGTCGGCAGAGACAAGGCCTGTTGTACCTCGTGAAACGTTTGCAAGGCGTCGAACCGATACTCGCGTCGTAACTCGCATCACTGGACACATCGAGTACGTTTCGTCATCGGTGTGTCGTACCTCTCTAGGTGAGAGGGATTTTTAATGCTTAATGTACGAGGAGCCGGGAATATTGATTGGTATTAATTACGAAATGTATTGTTAAATCTGATTTAACATTGTTTTGAGCGAAGAAATGTGATTGGAATGTGCTTTAATTCATTTTTCTTCTTCTATTCATTGTAGTTGTTTCTCAACTTCCGATTCTTTTGTTCATCATTGAAAAGTTTATCGATGAAGTTGAGAAACCTTACAATTTTTTAGAATATTGTACATTCAGTATTTCGTTTCGGAATAAAATTATCTTCAGGCTCTTCGTATTAAGAATTAAGAATCTAATTACGCTTATATCGTTATGCCCGCTATTTGCTAGATTGATTAAAACAAAATTAGTGTAATCACCCGACAACTATTGCACACAATACTATAGCTTACATATGAGAAGGGCTAGCATTCCAGTTTTTCGAATTCTCTTCAGTAATGAGTGAACATTAATTTGTTGGTCACATTTTTCGAAAATCTTTGAAATTAACCGAATTGATAGTGAATACTTCCGATGTATCGCTACCACCGTATCCTTCGAAGCAACAGTATTTCTGCGCAGATTCACACTTGCATCATTCTAAATTCTCACAATGCTGAAGTAATTTGTTATTCTAGTATATAAATTTTCAACCCTCTCGGTTAGATTGATCCCACTGCATCAGACACGATTCTAGTCCCGTTTCTGACGAACGATTGCAACTGCTGCGCCGCACCCTGGAACATAAAAATCGAAATACCGTGCAACTTGTGGATTATTTAGAAAGTGGCGTGTAAAATTTACAAGATCTTTGGCCTAAACCACGATCCTATAAAAATACTATTACCCAAATGATAGCCTTTACAAATGAATAAAAAAAATGCCTAAATTGGTTTAGAATTTCTACTATCTCCAGAATAAATATTAAAACTGTTGATCGATAAATTATTTCACGAGTGGCAAATATTAAAAAGAATATTTCCTCTTGATTTAAAGCAAAATAAAACTGATTTACTCATTCCAGTACTCATATCAACACTAATGGAACAAGATTATACTACTTTTTTTTACAAACTCTTGATCAACCAAGTGATCAATTGATATTAGTAAACGTCACTTACAATTCCACTACAAACCTCACTTTAACGACAATTGAACATAAACTCTTTCAAACGTAGAATCACCCCCCTCTCGCTAAAAAAAACCTAATTATTATTACACTGCCATAAACAATCATCCATCGTCAAACTAAACGATGAGATTGACTGCACAAGAAACCTATCGCGAAACATCGCTATAATCGACCGCAAAACACGAGTGGCGAATAATCCAATAAATAAGAATAATCGGAAAGTAACTTACGCTTATCGCAGCACCGAGAAACTGACTGAACGCTCTGGTAGCGCCCAAGAACGCGCCATTTCCAGAATTATCGTTACTTCCGTAATTGGCGAAGGAGCTGAACAGAGGTGGTGGGTACGTCGAGCTCGGCGACCAGGTTGTAGTGCGTACCTCCGGTCTTGAGGTTGGTCTCGGTGTCACTGTCTTTTTCGTGGTGTCCGCGGGTCGAGTTGTAGCCGATGCCGGCCTTGTCGTAATTGTCGTAGACTTGCCGACCGGGGACGCAGCCGGAGCAGAGGTGACGCTTTGCCCGAGGCTCTGTTACAAAACGAGCAATTATTTTCTTTCATCGTGTACCGCCTCTTTGTTGCATTGCGCTACAGCACTGTGATTCGATAGCGGATCGTCGGGCAGAAATAACCGAAACTCCAAACGGAATGGTATTTCTATTTATCTTTTTTTCTTTGAGTGCTAAGAATAGTTCGTTTATGTGTGTACGGTGTATGCGAGATCATTTGGAAGTATTCGGTGTTTACGGACGCGTGGGACGAATGTGTGAAGCAAGATAAATTATGCAATCATTTTAGCATAATTGCATGCCATTAATCAATCGGTATTAATTGCTAATCGACAACCCTTCAATAAGCTACAAATAATATTTCTTAGTTACTACTTACCGCTAATAGCAGTTGTTCCCTGATGTTCGTAGAAGGGCTAGGTGGTTCTATTCCACCAGCTTTCAACAATGCCGCCAACAAGGCAGCGTTATTAATATCCCTTGTCGGTGCTGGTGTCGTGGTCGTAAGAGCTTGGCCGCTTAAGATCGCTCTTAAAAACGATTCGTCGTCTTGAGGTAGTCCGGGAATCTGTTTCGAAGCACCATCTTTACCATCTGTAACATGACAGAACAAACGCAATGTCACTCGAGATGCAGTAATAATAAATAATTTTAATCAATCTCACCAGAAATGAATATAAGTTTATTATTTCATTCTCCAATTAAAAATACTATTCATCCGTGTTCCTCTTAAATTCACTGCAACAGTTTATCCAAATATTACATACCCCGTTGAACAGCGCGCAGGAGTTCCGCCAGGAACAACGCATCCTCTTCAGGAGAATAGGTCGACGTTGCGACGTTAGCCAGCCTTGGATTAGGATTATTCAACAAGGGCTGCGCAGTCGTCGATATTGAATTTGATACGGCCGCCGATTTATTTTCCTGTATAATCGAATTCGGGGTGTTCACTTGAATCTTCGACACGTCCACGGTTCGAAGAGTCGTTGTTGTCGTCTCTGGCTTCTCTGTAGCTCGAATCGGCTTTGGAGTAATGTTCACCGATTTTGCCACGATTTTCACTGGTTTAGCTTTCACGGGCTTCACGGTTGTCGGTGGTCCGAAGAGGTTCCCTCCAAGAAGAGCTTGGAAGAGCAGACCACCTAAACCTAGTGGTGCTTGAGTGGTAGTCCTAGGTCGCGGCGTAGTCAGTGATTTAGCCTTCACAGTCGCTGGTGCTTTAGTTGTGCTTATGAAGGCTGTTTTGGCTGTGACCGGTGGAGAAGTTACGCTTAGTTCGATGTTTTTCACCGCGCTGGTGGTTGTAACTGGTTTGCTGGTCGCTTGGCCAGGTGTAGAGCCACTTGTTTTCGGAGTGGTTGGCTTCTGCATTTCGGGCGATTCCCACGAGGCCGGTGCTGCTGTAGACGACGGAGACAAGTCGATCACTATTGGCTCGGAGGGAGATCTTGTCGATGATCGGAAAATCGAATTCGGCGATGCATTTTCGGCGTTAATAGCTTTTGGTGCTCGGGTTGGTCCTGGGTCATTCAAGGCTAGGGATAGGATCTGTAAATCAAAGGTGACAGTATTATTTGAAAATCGACATAATATTCTGTATTTTACGTATGGGAATAAAAATGTAGTTTAACAAAATATCGTAAGGCACAATAACATTACAGAAATTCTCCTGATACATCAAATATTTCTATAAACGATTACTCTCTCCGTTCCCAGTTAAAACAAGAAAACTAATTCCCATCGATTTGTTCGATACATTGTGCATCTACCTATACAATGTTATCGTCCTAATGGCGATACGAGCGTATTTACTGCTATTACATCGATGTCGCCCATTTGCGCGCATTAAGCTCTATCGTCGAGCAATGTTATCGAGAGATGACATATCGAACAACTGTTGCGCGGAATAGGGAAGGCCGTTGGCAAGGCTGTTCCAGTCCGTTCACCGTGACTGCTTGACCATACGTTCGCGATCGTCGCAAATCCGTCATTACGTGTTCCAAAGAAGGGCGTGACTAAAGATAATCTCCGATCTGCCGAACTTTTCTTCTCGCGTGACTCGCCTCGTTGCGATTTTATTTATATCGCCGTGCAGAAACACGAGCATGGAGTTCAGGTGGGAAAGAAAATGTACCGACGAGCGCCCAGTTTCCAGCACGATCGCATTAGAAACGGAATACAGTTTGTTGCTCAGTTGTGCAAAGGAGTGAAAGGATCGTTTAGCGTCCGCATCGCGACTCGTTCCACGGTTTTGCACGTCGTCGATCGAACGATAATTGCACCCAGTTTACGCCGAGGATCGCCATACTCGTTCAATCGATGCCTTAGTCCTCGGATCTGTTGTATCGCGAATAATTCGGGAATCGTAGCATCGTAGGTAACGGTCCAATAAATTTTTCAACGTATCGCCACGAAGGGACTCATACATTTATGGATACACGTAATATTGGAAACTGTGTTGCGCGGTGTTTATGGGAATGAGAAAATGCAGGGATTATTTGAATAAAGTTGTTAATTTGTTAGAAAGTGTATGGTTCAAAGTGTCGGTATGTTGCCTGATAAAATGTTAATTTCATGGAAAAATGTAAATTCTAGGGTTGCATGACTTTTCCAGGATACATACATGAAGGCAGAATTTTTCTAAAGGCTTTCCGCAGGAAAATTTCTAAAGTTATAATATTACGGTTGGCAAGCTGCGTACATATACGCTTACCTTATTTGCCAGGAGCTGCTCGACTTCAGTCAGTGTCTTCTGTGTCGTACCACGTGAATTACTCTGTAACTGTATTAGAAATATAAACTTTGAACGTCAATTGAAGTATCATCAAATAGTTATTACAATTATTATGGGTCATAATCGAAAGTTTGGATCGCATTAATATTCTTATTTAATCCCGAGAGTTAGTCGTATTCGTAATTCAAATTATTTACATCTGAAATGTAAGGCCTGCCAAAAATGATTAAAAAAAAAACAAACTCAACCACATCTTATATATTATACAGCCTAAACTACTGTAATCATAGACAATATTATACTTGCCAACGAATTGAGGAAAGCTAAGTCATCGAACGTAGCTCCAAATGGATTCTGTTGCTGAAGATTCAACAAAGTTTGCGGTGAACTACCCGACGTTGTACGCGGGGTACGAACTGTCGTTGTTCCAAACGCAGTTGTTGTTTGCAATTCAATATTTGCCCTCTGTGCCGTTGTTACAGGTTGCGAAGTTTTTGTAGTTGTTGGTGCCATTGTAGTTGTGGTTGTGGTTGTAGTTGTTGTGGTAGGGACCATCGTAGTTGTAGTTGTTGTCGTGGGTGCCATCGTGGTTGTAGTCGTTGTAGTAGGTGCCATCGTGGTTATAGTTGTTGTCGTTGGTGTTGTAGTGGTAGTAGCACTTGTAGCAGTAAATGCAGCTGACATAGATGAAGGTGTGCCAGGTGTAGTTACTGGTGGCGGAGGAATGGAGCCAACATTGCCACCTGGGACACCGATGGCGCTGGAAAATGGAGTGAACACCTCGACATAGGGGTTGATCGGGCGTGGCAAGATCTGAGAACCTTGATCTGATGAATCGTCCTGGAGAAAAATGAAAGTTACTTTGATAATCTCCATTTATACGAATGAATTTCTGTCGACTGAACGAAATATCGTATAAACTTGTCCCCGACAGGTTGCTATTCTCGTTGAAAAAAACCTTAAAAGAAAAATTATATTTTCGAAGGATCTCAATTCACTTGGTTTCTTGAATGATTTAAACAATTTATATGACTATATTGCAAAATGTTATTAAGCCATTCTATTGTAAGTAGATCAGAGACCTCGTTACGTCCATTTCTAATATAATCGATGATTATGCAACGCGACGACTATTAATAATAAAAACAGTTCTTTTCAAAGCAAAAGTTTAAAATATCTGTTAGCTTCGTTATACGATGAAATTTATTTTTCCCCCGTACAAAGTGACATTAATAGACGTCCCAATGAAGCATGGAAAACTTCGCAAATTATAAATTTTATCATGGACGTTATCGATTTAAAAAAATAATAAGGCCTGTCGAATACGAACCAGCATGTTCGATGCAACTGAAGCTGTTATTACCGGCGACGAGGTAGTAATACCAAAGATTTGGTCCAAAGGATCCCTCCATGGGAATCCAGGCGGTGCTGTAACTTGACCTCCTGGCTGGTTGTTCAGAAGATTTTCAAACGATGGGACGGACGGTGATGGACCCTCGTTTGCTGCAGTCTGCATCGGACAATTAGTATAGCGATTATATAAATAAAAATTTGCTTCCTCAAATAATGAATCATGCTGCACAAACTTTCAAGCAATTCAAACTAAACTATATTTCAGATAAGAAAGACCACCTTATCTGTAATTGCAAGAAACCTTAATTTAAAAAGACTACAAATTCCCAGCATGGATATCACATTGAAATAATCTAAGATACAATCGAATAATTAATTGCTTACGGCTACTGAATTTATTCTCACACTGAGAACGGTTGGGCTAGCGGTGGAAGCTCCATCGGTCCAGTAATTGACGAACTTGTCCTGAAACATTCGACGTTGCTCTTTTTTCTTTTCTTTTTTTTTGTAATCCTTACAGAGATATGTTGCAGCGCTGAAAGAATCAGCCGCGGCGTCGTTGTAAATCATGTTCTGTCTCTCTTGCTTTCTTACCTGTCCGATGTACACGGAGCTGCGTTGACCTCCGGCCTCTTTCGTCCTGGTGGCCTCGTCCCTCTCTCGATCTTGGACGATACGACCGCCCTGCGAATCGGTCGGCGGTCGACCGGTACTTACTATCGGCGTCACCGACCCTGTCCCCAATCGCGTATTCACCATGGCATTGCTCTAAACAATTTTAAATTGAACCAGTTGTTGAATTCTTTGCAAACAGATGGTCTCTAGATAACGATACGTGAGATTGTTTAACAGCGAACGGTTAATCGATTGTTCCGGTATATTTAGAAGAAAGTATTCTTTGCTTTTCTTTTTAGATTGAAAGATAGTTAATAGCATAGTTTTACTTTGATTTCGCGACAAAATATGAATTTATACTTCATTTTGCATTTAGTGTAATGGAAGATAGAATTGTAGAGAATAATCGATTGTGGATTCACTGTTCTCGATGGGCCACGCTGAATCGATCGTCGGGAATGGATGATGAATGATAATGAAATACTTCGTAATTCCTATTCCGAAGATTTTATCGAATACCATTTGTGAAGTTACTCCTTTTCTTCAGTTTGACCTTCGTATGTTTCCGTTTAATACATGTTCGATATTCTAGATGTGGAATTAAGATTTCAGACATCGGAGAATCAAAAGAAAATTCAATATAACACGTCTCCCTTTAATAAACAAAAATGTGGAAAAATTCGAAATACCTTCAATTCTACTAAACATTGAGTGCATACCAAAGTGCGTTGTGCATAAAAATAACAAACGTGCCAAATACACACAAAAATTATTTACAATGTACAATGTAGTTATGTACAGTTCGAATGTATTTGAACTGAATAAATTAAAATGGCATAAAAAGAATCTCAATTGAAAAAAATACATTGAAGTAGGCATTTGATAAATTCTTTGTACGACGAACCGTATGAAAGAAATAATAAGAAAGAAAGTAGAAAAAGATCGTTCATATAGTATCATTAATTAAAATGAAATTGGAAGATTAGTATACTACCAAAGATTCTACTTCAACGCAACCAAAGCATTAAATGAGTAGCAAGTACACTGTGTCATTGTCGGTATAAAATAATCATGGCAATCAATAATAAATAAAAGAAGTTATAAATATTTACACCCCTTAAAAAAATATATACATATACTCGAAAATCAAAATGCAATTCATTTAACCATGAAATATAAACACTCGTCAATTCTACAACTAATTATGCATTACAATCCAACTAACAAAGTAACAATCATTTTTATCGGAATGACTACTGAGTTGACTATATCGCATCTTCTTAATTTATCCATATGTACTTTACATAGTTTATTTGATTTCATATTAAAAGAAAAAGATCTATCATCAAAATATCACAAAAATCACGAGCATTTATATCCCAAATAATGCAGTCATTATCCTCCCCCGAATATTCCCCAAAAAAATCTCCCCTATCCCTACATCTTATACAACAACGACACGTTCCCGAAACAGAACCAAAAGTAACACGTGAGATGAAGAAACAGAGACGACCCGCCCTCAGGCGGATCGTTTTCTCTCATGGACGCAATCGACGCACGAACAGCTAACGATCGATGATGATGAACAGGTCGAATAAGAGATACCATTTCGTTGGTGCTCGGGACGCTACCAGGGGTACCAAGTGGCCCCGTGTTATCGGGTCCACCTCCATTGGGGCCGACGATCGCGTTGCCAGTAAGGCCAAGATCAACGGTGCCGGGGCTTTGGACGTTTCTCATCGGCTCAGGTCTACCGTTATTATTGTACACCGGGCCTCGATACAGATTGTAAGTGCCTTGGTTAGCCTGGTTATAGTACGGCAGTGGCCTGTTAGTGGTAGTGGTAGTGCTAAGTGAGAACACAACCTCGACCGGGTTCCTAGGTGGATCCGGGATTATCGTTCCGTTCGGGAATTTCCGGACCAGCCTGCCGTCCGGGAAGATACCGAATATCACGTACGGGCTGTCCACGTTCCTTGCGTCGATCAGATTGTCCTCTGGCCGCTTCCTGACGATCGTTTTGTTCGGATAAATTCCGTACACCAGGTAGTCCCGCAAGGGAGCTTTCGTGGTGGAGCTGGGACTGAAACGTGGAGCAGGTGTCAATCGACTGGCACCGAAACGACCTAGATATTGTGTCGTAGGATTCTGTGAGGGCGGTGATGTTGTCGGTCTCGTGGTTGTTGGCATGGTTATTGCAGGAGTGGTTGGCATCGATGTGGTTGTTGATTCGCTTGTAATGGTACTTGCAGGGGTAGTAGTGGTGGACTCGCTAAGAGAACCTTGTCTGCCGTCTATTCTTATTGTCGTGCTCTCAGACGAAGACATCGTTGTCCCAGCTTCGGTCGACACCAGATTTTCTTCTATATTGACACTGGTGACCGGCGTCGGGACTGTTGTTTCGGTCATCGGTGTGACAGTGAAGACGTCCGTTCTTGCTGACTGTGTCGTCGTTCGAGGAGTCGATGTCTCACCGTCGGGAACGCGTCCTGTAGTTGTCGATGTCGTGGTCGCTTCAGTCGTCGTCGTCGCTGTCGTCGTTTCGACCGAAGACGAAGCAGTTGTGACGGGGGTGGAATTAGGAGTGGACGAGGTTGACGACTCGGTGGATGAAGATGCTATGGTTGAGGACTCTGGGAACATGGATGTACTGGTGTCGGTGGTTTGGCCGATTCCCGAACCTGCCGTCCTTTGGGCGGTTGCTGATGACGTATCCTGGAAACGGGCAACAACAGTTGGAGTAACGTTCTCGAGGTTTGGAGTTGTTTGGGGGGAGCTTGTGGTTTCGTTGGGCGTATTAGTAGTGCTTTCCATGGTGGATGATTCTGTAGTCGATGTTAGCGAGGACTGGTTAGTGGAGAATCCCGTGTCATCCGTGATATTAACATCCAGTGGCGCAGTGGTAGTGATCGATAACGTGGTGGCCTCGAGTGTTTCGATACCAGTGATTTCAGTGCTCAGGGGTGTTAACTGAGTCGTTGACTCTGTAGCTGGGTTAGTTGCCACGTCTATATTTACACGTTGAACCAACTCTGCAGTGGGCACCACCGTGGTAATCTGGGCGTTCGTTTCTGAGGATGCTGGTGGCGTGGTTGCGATTCTATTTACAAAGGAGGGGGTGGTTTCGGGGGCTGCTGTAGTTACTTCGGGCTGATTAGTGCTGGTGTCTGTCACAAGCTGTGGTGTTACACTTGTGATATTGGTTACTGATAAAGTGGTGCTTGCGAATTCGGTGACACTTTCTGTAATTTGTTCAGAAGCTGGTTGTGATTCGGTTGTGGTAGTGGAATCAGACGAGGACAAGTCGGACGTGTTAGTAGTTAGTTCGAAATTCGTGGCTGGCGTGCTAGTCGTTTCTGTGCTTTCTGTGGTGGTAGTGGTTGTCTGTGATGGAGTCGATGTGTCGGGGCTGGTAGTGTCTGCTCTATCAGATAGCGTAACTTGTGATCCGATTTCTGTCGTGAACGAGGGGGTAGTGGATTGTACGATATCGGCGAGGGGTTCTAACGCTAAGGGCGTGGTTTCTGTCTGCAGGACTTGCACTTCGTTATCCGGCACGTTATTTTGAGGGGTGCGAACGATTGTAGTGTCTGTCGAGCTTTCTGGCGACACGATTGTAGTGGGTTCTGTGGGGTCTATCTCGTTCTGCGAAGCATCAACCGAGAAAGTAGAAAACTCTGACGCAGCTAGAACAGTCGATGTCGGTTCTACGCTTTCTGTGGTAGCATCTGGGGGAACGGACGATGACTCTGCTGCTTGAGCCGTGCCTAATGTGTCGTCCGATAAACTCGGTCGATCTATCTCGTTTTCTATTAACTTTCCTACTCTAGATGTGACGTTCAAGTTTTCGCCGGGTATCACTGATTCGGTGTCGTTCATCTCTTCCGAAAGAAGTGTCTTGGCAATGGACATTAGCTCTGTTAATAAAGTGTCATCGGTGGAAGTAATCATGGACTTTGTGGTTACTTCAACGTCTGACTGGGGACTGGACGAATCGCTTGAATCGCCTACGGTTTCTGAATCTGTGCTCGAAACTGTCTGAGAGTCTTGTGTAGTTGTTGTTGTTGTTGTTGTTGTTGTTGTTGTTGTTGTTGTTACTGTAGTTGGTGTAGTGGTTGTGAATGCATTTATTTCGTCCTGTGTGCTGGCTTCCTGAGTAGATACTATAGAGGGTGGCGAAGTAGTAATTGAACCTACTGCGCTCTGGGTAGTCACTTCTTCAGTCATTCTTAAACTAGACTGATCCATCGTGACTGGCGAGAGAGTGGTCGTTCCTGAATCTCCCTGATTCGACGTCGTTTCCTCTCTCAGCTGTGACAGACTTTCCAAACTATTGTTATTACTCGAACCTGGTATTCCGTTCGATAATTCAGTCGTGGGAGTTATGGTGGTTGTGAAATCTTGGCTGGACACTGTGGTTGTACTATAAACAGCTTGTAATCGAGACAAAATATCTTGAGCAAAGTCTATTAGCCTGTTCCGAATCGTAGCTGTAGGTACCATCGTGGTGGTTTCTACATCTATCAGATTACTCGATACTGTTTCAGTTGTGGGAGCATCTGACGCACTGATATCGGTCGTCTGAGTGGCGTCAGTTTCAGAGAGTGGTATGGTATTACTCTCTGGACTTTCAGAGGTAATAATAGTAGGAGAATCGCTAACAGTCGTTGAGGCAGCGGTACTAGTCTCGGTAGACGTAGCGGTAGACCCACTGGTTACACTCTGAGCTTCTGTCGTCGGCGTCTCGTTGTTACTAAAAGTTGAACTCGTGCTTTCGTCAAGCTCAATCCTGGTATCGATTGCAAAAATCGTACCTATGCTCGTTGCGTTCGTGGACGAAATCGCGAGACTTCGATTCATCGAACCGTTATATATCGGCGACAAAGTCTGAACGTCTTCCATGCCTGTGGAGCTGATCGTCGTAGCATCTGTAATCCGTGAAAGTGACTCTGTACTGGTCTGCTCTGTCGTGGACGTCGAATCAACGTTCGTGGAAATCTGTTCCGTTGTCGAGGACGTATCTGTGCTCGTGGACACTTGCTCGGTACTGGAGGACAATTCTGTGCTCGTGGACACTTGCTCTGTACTGGAGGGCAATTCTGTGCTCGTGGAAGCCTGCTCTGTACTGAAGGATAATTCTGTGCTGGTGGACACTTGCTCGGTACTGGAGGACAATTCTGTGCTGGTGGACACTTGTTCGGTACTTGAGGGCAATTCTGTAGCGGTGGAAACTTGTTCGGTACTGGAGGGCGATACTGTGCTTGTGGAAACTGGTTCGGTCGTCGAAGGGTTTTCAGGGGCTCCTGTGGTAACCGCGAGGGTGGAGTTCTCCGTGTCCTCGGATAATCTCGGGGTCAGTGTGCTATCTTGAATAGTGTTCGCGATGGTGTCTGGGGTCTGAGGGCTGGTGATCTCTACAGTGGGACTTGTGGTGTCATTGTTAGGATTATCGCCGGCACCATCCGCGACAGTGGCGTTTGAGTCTACCTGGAGGACTCTGCTAACTAGTTCTTGCTGGGCGTTAGTGTTTCCCTGTAATTGTTCGTTCTTGACGCTGACCGTCTCCAATGCCTGATAAAAGGTCAAGTATTTCGGCTCGCCGGGACTCGAGACATCGATCGGTGGTGTCAAACCAGAGTTCTAGAAACAGAAATTTCGTGCGTGCAGGGTGCTATACATTGAACTCGGTGCGGAGTGTTTTGCCATTTTCTCTTATGCACAGTTCGGTGACGTGTTTTCTATGTACAGTTTCTATGTTGCACTCACGCTCATTTCCACGTGTATTTACATAAATAGAAGTACCAATAATGCTAATGTTCGTTCTTATTTTAATAGACGTCGAGAGTGTATGAATGAAGATCAATGAGATAAGAGGGTTCGATTAATTGAACTCATAATTGAGTGAGCATACACCATCTCTTGGTAGAGGTACGAACTAGTTAAAGAAGAGGAGAAACCGCGAGTGTTTTAATATGCTAAGGAACACAGGTACCAGTAAAATAGCGGTCTACTAGAAACTAGTTCCCCGAGAGAAGGATCGCTGATACAGGCAACGGGGACTGGTTGCCCGCTCACTTTGATTTTTTTCTCTTTCTCATCGAGATTTCTCACAGCTGTTATTCCTCTCTCACAGAGGTCTCCAGCGATATGTCTTACTGCAAGATTGAATTCAAATAACAGCGAAACGTGATTCCCTTTGACAACGATTCAATATTTTTTCGCAACCGTGAAACGTTAAAAAGTATAATATAGTGTGCAATACACTTAATTCAAGAGCAACGTGTAGTACGTGATATTGGGAAATTTTAATAAGCAAACTGGTAATGATATTTAATAACCAGCCCCGAAACTTGTTTAAAGCTCACACTAAGAAAAAATTGACACCGCGGAATGAAGTCGAGGTTGCACGATGAGAAAAATAATCTCGTAAGGTTGAATCGCGTATCATTATTTTCGTTTGCCCGCAATGATACAGACCCGCCCACGTGCTCCAGATACCATCACGTTAACACAGTTTTAACGCGTAATCGTTACGCAGAGTCAATTTACTTTCACTCGTTACCACGTCGAACTCTGCGAAACGGACGAGTCACGAAAATTTACCTAGATAATCGGAATGCGCTCGTAATAGAAAGTAGTCTCGTTGCGTTGAGTGTAAATGAAACATTGTTTCGATTGAAGCAAATACACGTTACGTTTATTTCATTTTCCAATATTGGTGAACATAGAAGTAAAATTATTCATTCAAGGCGATTTAATAAGATTACTTATGCTATAATTAGTATAATAATATTGTTCAAGGATGGTGTATACTCCATTATCTTTGACTTATTCAGTTTGAAATTACTACGACGCCGTGACTGTACGTTTCGAATAGAAATTGATACAACAGGGTCTTTGAGAAAATTATTTAATGCTTCTCAACTATTGCATTTTTATGGGCTAATATAATAATTGCGAACGCTATTAAATAAGGACGAACAACTGCATGTCGCGTGCGATTAAAAAACCAGTACATTTATTACAAAAAATATATATATAGTAGGTACGTATGGATGTGTATAATCTTGTATAACAGAATATGTGCATTACGGTGATAGCAAGAATGTATATACCTGTACACATTAGTAAATGCAAACCCAAAATAAAAAATAACAGAAATCACAGAACCAAACGTTAATTGCGAATTAGTTATATATTTTTGTTCGTTTTTCTAGTGTTACTTTATGACCTTTTTATTTTCAATGTAGTCGTAGATTTATATTTTTCGCCTGCAATGTTTCGTGCAATATACATTGCCTATGTGTGACGAATAAAAGAAACTGAAAATCTGGTAATGTTATTAATAATGATGTAGCAAGAGCACAATTAATTATGACAATCCTGCAACGGCAATGGGTCACTAAAATATTAGTAGAAGAAAGTAAGTGATTAATAATTATTAGTCGAACATATACATATGTATATAATTTGAACGATTAGGTCAACGCAGATAATTCGTATTGATGTCATTAGAATTGAGACTTCCAGATGGAGTTGTGATGATACCAATGTGATCGGTCCACGATGGTGGTGCAACTGCTTCTGTCTCCTCGGGTACATTCGTGGTGAAAACCTTTTAAGCACACAAAAAACGACCACTCTGACTCACTGTTAATCAGCCACAACTTTCTTGTGCCACGTAATCTTACCTCGGTAATCGTCGTCACGATCCATTTCTTTCACATACGACCTTTCATCATTTCCTAACGCTACTTTATTGCTTTCTTTTCTTGAGAATAAATTGTACGGAGTTCTTAATTTTTTGAAAAAACATTTTTTTTTTTTTGGTTTCTCATCACTTCAATCTAATGATAACGGACAAACTTTTTGTGATAAACAAAAAATTCCTGTCGTGATGAAATCTGATAAAGAATTCGAAATTTAGAAATGTTCAAATATTAAGTGTTGCATCGAACAACAGAGTTATTTGAGTGAATGATTATCGAATTAATGTGAATCTTGTGAGGAATGACATTAGCGTGCGACTTCGATTAAAAGAATAAATAGATATGCTTTATTAATTTAGCGTTATTGTGCCGACATTTTACTCATAGTTGAGCTACTATAAATTGTTTGTTTAATGCCTCGTGAGCGTTTTATGGTAGCGATTGTTTGATGAATTTGTGAAATATACGATGAAATTATAGTTACGATTTTTCAAAGGTATTTTAATAATCTTACCTCCACGGGTGTAACCGGTGTAGTGGATGAGCTAGTGATCGATGGCACAGTAGGCTGATAGGCATTGTTTTGCTTTCGAACAAACAATTCCGCTCCTTTGTATCGGGCGCTAAATCGAGGTGGTTGCCCGCTAGGTGTGATTCTAGGAGGCAAATTCTGTTCACAAATTTCACGATTAGTTGCACTTGAATCCAGTAAATAATATTTTTCGAAATAAAATAAAAAAGCGTTAAACAGTTAAACCGAAAACTTATTATCATTCAATAATCAAGTTAATACTAAACTACTCAAAGATGCATTGATTATTTAATTATATGAATGTACTTTCTACGTTTTCAGCGTAAACGCCATCTTAAATGAAATCAAACCGTTCCACAATTATTATCTACCATTTGGTTCATTTCAATTTAGCTTTGCATTAATTTCAATTTCCTAATCACAAAAATAAAAGACATTGCATTGCAATGAAATTTCTAATTACGAAAATAACAAAGGTGATGCTTTGCAAAAAAATGTCTGTTGACAGAAACGGAAAAGATTGTGTTCCAATGAATTTTCCAACGAATTTTCCAATTACAAAACTGAAGAAACGTGCTATTACAAAAAATTGATATTTACCGCGCTATTAACGCTGCTGTAAGATCCAGAGAACACAGGTGTCTTGTTACCAAGGGAGCCCAGCAACGGTGCTACCGTGCTTCGTAGTTGCTCCAACAGTGTACTATTTCCACTGAGGAATACGCTTCTAGTTGGATTGAAGATATTCGTGTTACCGCTATCGCCGTTGCTGCTGCCGGTAATGCCAGGTGTCTCAGCTGTTGACTCGTTCGCGATCTTCAGATTTACCTGTGCTTCCTGCGCTACCGATCGAGGAACCGGCGTCGAGGTCTTCAAAGTAGAATGGAACTTCGGTACTCTAGGAGTAATGGCGACCTTAGCGGTAGATTCAGCCAAGGTTGTGGAAACCTCAGAGTGTCTTCGATAGGTCGCGGTTCGAGGTCGAAACTCCAGCTTCTTAGTGTGCGTCACTGGTCCCTCTGTGGTGCCCAATTTAAGCTTCTCACTGATCGATTTTGCCGCGGACTTCTTCCTAGAATATCTACTGGTAGCTAGGGGGCGCTTAGTAGTGGGTGCGTTTTCAGTGTCACTGGTCTTCGCGGTAAATGACTTTTGTTTAGTTCGTTTGCTATAGCGAGGTCTGAAGGTGGGTTTGCTAACGCCGTTACGGAATTTCGTTTCCTTAACAATATTCTCCTCCTGAGATGTCTGCGACTTTTGTTGGTCCGCGTTGTATTTGCTGCTTTGCAAGGAAGGATAGGATTTCTTCAGCGATTCCGTCGTGTAGTCCTGTTCCGTAGACTGGTTCGGCAATTTGTTACGCGGCTGATAGACATAAGGTTTCTTCGGTTTAAACGTGGTAATGGTGTCGCTGTTTGCGGCGCGTCGGCTGGTGCTCGCCGACACTTTTGCGCCCTTGCCAGGCGTCGAGTCCTCCTCCTTGGCCTTCTTTCCTCCTCGACCACCGGTCAGGTAAAGTCTCGTGGTGTCGATGGTCGTCTCCGACCCCTCCTCGGCGAACGTAGAGGTGATCACGGACGGTTTCGTGGACGACACGTACGGTCTGGTGGTTTCCTCCACGGGGGCTCTCTCTTCGACCGAGATCGAAGTGACCATTCTCTCAGCAATGATCCTTCCTTTCTTCGTACCAGACGATCTTCCATTGACCTTAGAAGATTGCTCGAGACCTTTCCTCAAAGTAGAAAGTTTCGAGGCTTTCACGCTCACCTCTTCCGGCGAGCTCTCCGCGGAAGACGAAGCTCTACGTCCTAACAATGTCGCAGCTTCCTTAGAATACCTTGCGACCTTGCTCGCCCCATCGACCACCGGCACACCGGTTGTTGGCGTCGGTTTACTGAAAGAGGACGCCGTGGTTGCGTCGAGATCATTCTCCTCGATGTTCAACTCTGGCTTCACTAACCTCCTAGCCAGCTCCAGCTTCATCCTCGATCTTTCGGCGAACAGAGCGGCCGACGATCTTTTCACCTGAAAGGGTCGTTCAAACAGCTCCGTTTTAGGATAGTGGAAAATCGCTGTCGAGAGAAAAGCCGGCCCCGGAAGCTCGAGCGGGGACTCTGTTAGTGTGCCACGGTCCCGACGTGGTTTCCATCGACAGGAGGAGACGTTCTCAAGGTCGGTCGGAAAGTGTACACTCACGACAGATCGGGAAACGAACGACATTGGTTCGATTAAGGGAAGACGACATCGCGCGCGGACGATTTTTTCCTACATGAAGAATAGAAGCCCGAGGAAGCGTAGAAACGAGACGATCCAGGCGGCCATTTGGCTCGTAACGAGCTCGAGCCACGATTTCACTGTACTGGACAACAACTGGAAAGTTCAATCACTATTAACAGATACGCAGGGACCAGTATTTTTTTTTTTCATTGTGAGTTGGAGTGGAGATAGAGACAGAGAGAGAGAGAGAGAGAGAGAGAGAGAGAGAGAGAGAGAGAGAGAGAGAGAGAGAGAAAGAGAGAGAGAGGTGTGATCACGAACCACGTGAACGATCCATGGAAACAGTGACACGCGGACAGGTAACCGATGCACAACAACGTAAGCCTGACTCCGATTGAAGCTCGTACTTCTATTATGTACGCTACAGGATAAAATGTTGCTCTCTACTACGGTGTGACACTATCTATTATTTCTGTGTGAAAAAATGTACACGTGTTATACAACGAACCATCCGACAGGGGTTTTTTGAAGCGTCGGTCAGGCGATTAGCTGCGGTGAACAGGTGTACGATTGAACTTTGGGGATATTTTAAAGAGGTTCCAGAATAAGTTGGCCGTTTTTCTAGACGAGTTGCCACTGAATTGCTCGACAATGTAGCAATATGTTGCTGTTTCGTTTAGTTTCATATCTCTGGACACAATTTTCATTTGTGAACAAAAGATTCGTGGCATGGAACTAATCCTGATGTAGTATTACGAGAAGGGAAATTATTGATATCTTCACAATTCGAAATGGAGACAGTATGTCTCCTGAGGTAGAACATTCACCGTCTTGCGACAAAACATTTTTCCCTTCCCTTTCGTTCCCTTTCTACTATGTTCATTTCCTGCTTTACTTTTCCCGCGACCTAAAAAATCAGTTCGTGAACTTTCATCCTGCTACTGAAATGGAGAACCATTACAATTCATTGCGGTGGCAAAATAGCCGTCTAGCATAAATAGAAGAGAAATTGTTGTCTCGAATACTGACACCAAAAGTGAAAAAATAATAATTAAGAGTGCGGATATTTGCAATTTTTTTTCAAGAGTCTCTGTTCATATTTTCGCGCAGAATTATTACCTCGTCGATTACGCACCGCGGAATAATGTAAAAATAAAAAATAACTGGTGCTTCTGCAGCAAGCCGACAATTGAGAAATGTCAAACTCAACGAGATAAATGAATTTCCGTATCTGCAAGACACCTATTGAGACAGAGGAATGAAGCTACAACGATAAGCTAGATCGACCAACGTTATCCGTCCGGAATACGTCGGAACTTACGTTCAGGCAGGCCAAACAAACCTTCACTTTCTCCATCGAGGTTCCAAAATAAAAGCAAGTGAACGAAAAACGAAAACCAGTTTGCAGACTGCGTACTGCACATGACACGGGTATGTCGAGCTCTTGTGTAAGTGAAACAGATTAATTTCACGAAGAGCTAAAGGAGATACGTAATTTTCCTTTCCTCCGTACGAAAGGGATTACTTAAGCGGAAGTTTGAAAAATGCAAATTCGTCTGGACCTTGAGAGAACTCCTCGTCGAGGATTCGTCGTTCCTCGTGTTAGAAAGATATCGTTCAATCCAATTGTGTTTGGGAGTCGACGATATCTTCGAAGCTGTCGACCGGACACGATGTACCCTAGATATTTAAAGCATCCAAGTTTTTACAAAATCCTCTGAACAATGTTGACTCGTACCAACCACCAAGAGGAAGCTCTGTATTTCAATCGGCGTTCCTTTTTGTTTGTTAATCACCACCCATCATTGTCCAGTCTCGATTGGTAATCAATGATGTTAAAAGCAATGTATTACGCAGCTTGTTGCCCCTACCTCGCCACCAGAATGATGAATGTTCATTTTATGATGGATCCTGCGACGGGGTTTTATTACATGGGTATTCGATCTGAACGTTTAATATTTCGTTTGTTTGAAAATAGCAGGAATTGTTTTTTTCAAGACACATATAATATCTGCTTATTACACAGTGTATGTACTGCAAACGCACACGTACAGTATAATACAATAATTTTATCCAGAATTAATAAACGAAGCTTTAAGTAAAATCAATATATCCGTGCAACATTGATTTAATTGCTATCATAATTACTATTATATTTTACGATAGAAGTAATGATTTCGCGAAAATGCAAGTACGATAGATTGCTATTTTCTTTCGACAACTTCTACGTGAACACTTATTTGTCATAGATACATTTTGTAACAGAGAATAATTAAGCGTATAAATCTACCAATTTCTGGCTATACACTTTTATCCACAGATCTATTCTTTTCGAAGAATTTTGAAACGCGAATGATGTCGACGAAAAGACTACAAGCACTTCGATCTAAAGATGACTGACGAGACGGTGATTGAAAGCCGACACGAATTTTCCTAAAAGCACGAGGAAAGCTCTACGAACGCTACGATGAGGGCGAAAAATAAGCGTTCGCGCAATGCTACTGATTTGTCAGAACTCTTACGCGACGCAATCCTGGGCCGTATATCAACGTAAATGGATTCGAGACTAAACTATCGTCCGTGAAAATATATCCTGATGCTTCGGCCTCGAGATCGTCTGTCTCGATCGCCTTCGAGTTGCCCCTAGAGCTTCGACCAAAGATACTCTCCCGTTGTTCCTACACGAATTAATTCGACTACAGGTTACATTACGATAAGAACATGACGATAAGAATAATAACAATAATAATTCTATTCCGCGGGGCTGTTGTAAAATAGCTTGGTCGAGAGAAAAAATTGCGAATGGTAAATTGGTAATCGTGTGTTTTGCTACGTGCATACTGATTAAATATTGTTCAGTGTTAGATAATGTATCATACATTGTACACGTTCCATCCAGTCCCAGTCAATTATTTAGCGATTTATTGATTCTTTTGTTTTTTTTAACTTCGATTTAGTATTTTATGGCAAACGCAGTCAATGTAAACGGTTATGTATACGTATTAAGTATGTATAATTGTTGAGACGGAAAGCTGTAGACTGTTGAACTAGAATAGAAGCATAGAAACATATGTTACAACTTATTAATTAGAGAGTGAGATAGATGTTTATTCGGTTGATGAAAGCTGTTTCGAAGTGGCGCTCTGAAATCTTACCTCCAACGGTGGTCTAGAAGTGGTTTTTGGGGCTGGTATTTTCGTGTTGGTATTCTTCTGAAATCATACTTTCTTGATTAGTATAAATACACGGTATTCATTTACGAATTTTATGGAACAGCGTTGAAATACAAAACTTTATGTCCGATTGATAAGTGATTCGAGTACCGTGTGAAAATGATATCAAAATAATAGGAGAATAATTTAATACAAAGATATGAAGGACATGAAACGCAAAACTGTAAATAGATGTGAAATTTCTTTCGAAGAATAACAACGAGAGAAATATGTGAATTCCGTGCAACCTAATTAAAGCAACGTGTTAGTAAAAAATTAACAAAATGTACAAAAAAAGAAATTTCCCCAAAAATATCACGCTCCTCGAGTAACTTGAATTCTGAAATTTTATTTTAAGCAATAACATGTTTGCCACTCGGAACCTCCGGTTTACTCCATCAATTTGTGCAAACGAAAAAAAATTATTACATCACGGTACAAACTGGATATTGCCTCTTATAGAAAAAATATTCAAAAACTTCTATGCAAATCGGCAAACATATACATATTCACCGTTGCATAACGATCCAACAATAAGCACCCATTTTTTTTCATCCATCGAATTTTCATACATACCGAGCAACTTCCGCGTTAAGACGGCGCAGAAATTTCACAAAATTAAACAAAATAGCTCACCAGCTGTGTCAATCTCGCCTTAAAATCAGGCGGATAATTATCGCTTTCCTCGAGTACGGCTGTCGTCTTGCCGGGCCCGAAAGTTTTACTGCCTCTTCTGTAACTTTTAGTAGTGACGTCGACCGTGCTGTTCTCTTCGGTCGTTTGCACCTTCTTGGAGCCCCTTCTGGCGCTTGACGTGGAACTTTCCACACTCGTTACGATTTCTGTGCTCGTCGATTGCTCGTTCGGTGGGATCACCTCGTTCGTTTGATCTTTTTGAGAGGGTTGGATCGTCTTCGCGGGACCTTCAGAGTTGTTCAAATGAGCCGGGCGCCTTCTCAGAGTCCATCCCGCGAGTCCATGCGATTGAGAATCGTTTTTCGATGGGGTAACTTTCCTCGAATCTACTGTACTCGACGAGGACCCTTCGTGCACGGTTTTGCGACCCCTGAATCCCAATCCTTGATTAAAGAAGTCTTCTTTCTGTTTCCTTCCTTGATTTCCACCTCTACCCCTTCCTCTACCTCGGCCAGATGATTCGGATGTGGAAGATATGGTGGTGGACGGTCTTGTCGTAGGTCGGGGACTCGTGGTAATCGAGGCTGCAGTCGTTGGCCTTATGGTGGTGCTCGCAATTTCGGAGTCCGAAGTTGTTACATCGCTGACAACTGTTGTATCCGGGGCAACAGTTGTGGTAGCATCTGTTTAAAAAGTAGAAAGGGTTAAAGTGGGTTTCTGATTAAAGGCTATGCTCTGGAAGAATAGAAAGAAAAATCGTTTATTGGATGTAGAAAATGGGAGGGGGAGGAGTTCAAAAGTATTCGCAAAAATTCTATACACTAACGAAGGAGTTTTTGGCGAGGGAGATTTTTGGTAAAATTTAATGAAGCCGAAAAGCTCGATTTTCTTAAAAGATTTATGCTCAACTTGTTCAGTAGGAGACATACCTAACTAGATAAGTCAATTATTATGGAAATTCTATTTTTGTACAATATGTATAAACAGTACAAGATAGTTCATCTTTAAAGCGTGTTAATAATATTGAGTAATATAATATGAACAATATTATCATTTCTTTTCCAGCAATTTTATAATCAAATCTTTAATCCATAATTCGCAAACAAATACTTCAGTATAGAAGATAATATTCCAATGTTCAAATTGTTACACTTAAAATCAATTCATCAGTCATATATAATATTCTTATGAAGCATTGGTAACTTTTCGCCAGGAACCATTTCAGTAGATTAAATAATACAACTTATAAAAAATCAATAACAAAACTACACCCCCGACAAAGTCAAATATAATTGCGAAATTTTGAACGGGTAGAAAATTGATCCACCTACCTGCTGCGACAGGCGTGGTAGTATCCGATCTAGATCTGCTTCTCGATTTCCCACGCGAGTCCTGAGTATCCTGTCCACGACCTTCGACAGATTTAGGAGAAACATCTAGAACCCTCGATCTTCTGTCCCCAATCGCCTTGCGTTTCGTATCCCTTTCCAAGTTACCGCTCGAACTAGCCTTCACACTATTCTCCGAATTTCTACCCTTAGACCTTGACCGAGATTCGTTCGCAGCACCCTTCTTGGCTTCCGAACCTCTCGTACGATCCCTCGAGGCAGTATTTCTTCTCGGGCTGACAACCTGTTCGCTGGCTTCCGTCGTGGCATAATTATTGAACTTAGAGGAGCCTCTTCGAGAACTCGATTTCGATAACCCAGCCGCCTCGGAATCGTTCGATCGTCCGCGACTCTTTGATCTGTCGGATCCAGTTCTCGTACCTGGCCTGATCGACTCCTTGATGTCCGATCTTCTCTGAGAGGCTGCGCTCAAGGGAGCATTTGTATCAGGAAGCGGACTCTCAGTTTGGTCGACAGTTAAAGGGATGTCGACACGAACACTCTCCGATTCGGATAAAACAGTATCCTGCCCTCGTCGATTAATCGAATTGTTCTCTCTATAGCTCAATTTCGATCTGCCAGATCTGGTACTCCTTTCGACCCTTTCAGTCGTCGATCTACCTCGACCCTCCCTTCGAAGCGACACAGTGGTGGTTTCACTGTTGACCCTTTTATTATTGTACCTCCTCGAGGCAGGCACCTGATTCTTGATATCCTTCATCGAATAAGTCGTCTGAATCTTCCTTCCGGTTCTGGATCTCGATGATTCGGTTGTTGCTTGAAATACGGACGGCCCTCTGTTCTCCAACCGTCCACTGACGTCTGCGTTACTTGCTCTTCCATTGTTTGCTCTTCGGGAGAATTTGTTCGACGTTTCAGTAACGAGCTTTTGATTGTTCTCCGTTAATTTTGTCCCGTCGTTAGTTTCCGGCGAGTACGTCCTACCGTTTCTTCTATTGACGGCTGGTTCGATTCTTTTAGTTTCCTCGACGTTCCGTCCTGGGAAGGTTCTCTTCGAATCGTTCGTGGCCTCTGTTGTTGTGGTAACGCTATTTTTTTCGGTGATTCCAGACGTTCTGATGAACGAATCTTTGTTGGAATCGAGTTTTGATTCTGAGTTGAGTAGCGAAGTTACTGTGGTTCCTTCATTGTGTCTGCCGTTAGTCGATTGCTTTGATCTATCTCGATTCGATCTGGATCTCGATAGAGAAGGCGACGATGCAGTGGTTGGTTCTTCCAGTGATTTGGAATTGAATCTCAGGACTCCACGATTTGTAGTTTTGTGGTCGTCGATCTGGAAAAAAATTTGTTTTGTTGTTATTAAATAGAGAATAATTTTCCTTCGTTTGGATAAGTAATAGTAACGATAATAATAATCATTTTCAAGACACGGCAAAGTATTTAAATATACGTAGTAAATTATAATACATAATCATCTATACTACTAAAAATATTTCTGTACATCTGGGACACATGTATTTCTATTTCAGATATAGATTCCACTTTACTTTCGAAGGACATAGAATCACGGAAATATACCTGCTGGTCCACTGTTGCTATCTGTGCACCTGTGCAGTTCTTGCCCGTGTCAACCTTTTTTACCTAACTTAATTTTTTAGCCGAGGCCCTCTCGGTCATTTTATTTCGTTCTATTTTGCAGATTCGTAATTTTTTGTTTAAATATCGTTTCCTAGTATTAATAATTCACACTTATTGAAATTGTTAGACAATATCTAATTTACCTAATACAACTGTCCATGTTTCACACAGTGCACTTTACTTTAAAAAATAATAATTGAGAAGCATCCAAACGTCGCGCACATTAAATAAATTAATGTACGATAATAATAGCGCAATAAATAACACAGAACAGTTATTATTACGGCAGAAAATGCTACTCTGAATAAAACATCTGCCCAGAGAAATATCCATTCATAATCTGGCTCACAATCGAACAACTTTCGGTTTCATTGAATCATTCAAATTTATTCAAATATATTCGCTGCGGTCTCTCCACTTTCGTTGTCAAACTTCGTAATAACCATTCCATTTATCGCTCACAAATGGAAATGCTCACAAAATTGCGGTTTAGTGCGATATATTATTATCTGCCACCTACCGAATCGTGGGTCGATCGATTCAAAGCCCACGACTTTAACATTCATTAAAGTACGACGATTCCCGTTGCCTGCTTTCATAATGCAACGATAGCTCGTCAATTCTACAGGTGAACGTATTTGCATCGGCGTTTCTAATCCGAACGCAATTGATGCTTCTTTCGTAAGCCGTAGCATGAAGACGTTTAACATCATCGTTGAAGAAATATACTTGTCACGTTAAAGATCAATTCAAATGAAACATTCAAGTAATTTAATTCAATAGCTGATGCACTGACAATAAAACGAAATTAATTTATTTAATGTTTCGATAAACGGTTATCGTAACTCTCGTGCAAGCTTATTTTTACGTATTATTCTATCATAGATTTTTATCTATAACATTTATAAATTCACTTTTCTTTTATTAACACTATATACCAATTCTAATATCCAATCAATTGTTAATTCTTGGACTATTTAAAACTAACACCGCATGAGATTCATACAAATTTATTATACTTTTCTTCGATATGTTTCTGCATTGTTAAACTTCACAAATTAATTGAATAAATTACATGAAATTTTTGACTAACCATAAACTGAGCTGCGATAGAAGAATGCTAGGTTCTAGTACACCTTGAGAAACCGGGAAAGAATACTAATTGGACCATTATTCGCGGTACCTGTGATTAACTTAAATAGCAGTAACAAGTTTCGATGGAGGAACTTATGAATCGATAATCGCATACAATGGCTAAGAAAGCTAACTAAGCAACGTTCAATTATTAAACCAGCGCTTAAGTAACCGATACTCATCTTAGATTATAGTCCTTCCGTGTCTGTGGACAATAAACCACGTAATAAATAGACTCATGATTTCAGTTATCAATCATGAACTGGCAATTTATTAATTCGACAAAAAGAATATCACTCTGACTGACCTTTAATTATGTACTTTCCAAACTCGATAAATCTTAAACCCGTTCATCAGATTCTTATGCAAAAGAAGTGCAAACAATGGATTTCTTAACTCTCCCCCTTGTTTCGAGATTCACAAAAAATCAATTAACTGAAAGAAACAAAGAAATTTCACGAAGTAAAATCCTGCGCTGTTGCCGTTATTATTTTCTTGCCGAGTAGTTGAACATAATGTTTCGAATGGGAACAGCGATTATAATTTTCTACTACGTTGCCTGTGGTACTGGGAATTTTATCTATTACTTACACTCTTTCAATTCCAGCAACAAAGCGAAACTGTTTCCTGAAAATGTTTCTTAAGATACATAGAAGTCAAACAATGAACTTGCTTCCCGCTTCTATCGCGATATTCATTTAAAGGGGAATCAATACGTTAGACGGATAATTGAAAAGTCTAGAACAATTGCAATTTCCTGATTGTATCGTAATTTAGTTGATAACTACTTCTTCGGTGTGCCAATCGTGTTGCCGACACTATTAGATTGATTTTCTTCGATTCTTTAAAGTCTTGAAACCGAGTGCTTTACCGTACTCTGATCAGAAGTGAAACTACTGTGTTACTATCAGGAGCAATTGTGTCATAATGTGATAACGGTGTACTGACTATAATTGGAGCTAAAGTTTATGGTGCATTGGTACATTATAGCGCAGTTGCAATCATTTAACTCGTGGCATGTGGAATATAATAATAATAATAATTATTATTACTGCCACAGAAACCGATCAATACATTCCAGACAGACAAAAATATATATTTTAAATTATATACATATAATAATAATTATTATTATTATTTATTTCAGATATATATTGTTTAAATGTAGGTTCCATTCAGTCATGTATGCATTTACATTTAATTACCTTATTACCGAGGATTCAATACACTAGTTTCTTCATCTTTATTACTCTCAATCTACGTCATTTCTCCTTTATATTTTCACCTCAACACGAAGGCAAGATAAACTTGTCTTTCAGTAGGGAAATTAAACGCGACGTTTAAAAAAAAACTGTTGTGAGAGTTCGCTTTCAAAATTATATCTTCTCTCTTCCCTTTCCCATTTCTAATCCCTTTCTAACCGAGTCAGGTTGAGCAGCAATCAAATTTAACATTCAGAGTTCGCTCCACTTATGAAACCATCATGCCATCCTACACAATTAACCCTTTATGTACGTGCTCGTTATCCGTATTCTATACTTTATCGCATTTCTTCAAAAAGTTTGTAAGATTTCCAGGTCTATTACAAAATATTAATTATCCCCTCGTACATCGCCTTTTCTATTTACATATAAACAATGTTGCAACAAATGTTGTTACAGTATTGTATTATTCCCATAGCATCCTCCTCATTTTTAATACTAATCACAAACAAATTTTTATATTTTCCATCGGTTAGTACACTAAATGCTAAATCAACTAGATCTTCAAGCATTATCACGATGAAGTTGGTATAGTTTTGTCCGTACCTGGCGTACTGTACGTAGCCATGACTGTACCTAGTCTGACGTGAATGAACCCAACGGGTCAAGAGGCTGTATTTACCTAAGAATTTTTTAACAGGTAATAAGACCAAGGAACTAGCTGTCGCGGCAGTATGCCTTGGCGTTCCAGTTTCGGTTATCCTTATCTGCCCGTGAGACACACGTAGCGTAGAATCGACTCTGAAAGTAAAAGTCGATGTTTCACGTCACGTTACTTAGTCAAGCATGCAGCCGTACTCGAGTGTAGCCTTAAACATGCCTGGCTGAATGCGCGACTAACTACTGTAAATAGTCCCGCAAAATAACGTATCTGCGTGGTGTTTTCCAAACGCGATCCGCACTTTTTCGCGACATATTTACCTGGCAGCGCCAAGCCGACCAGAACGAATAATAAACATCGCGTTAAATATTCGCGAGACTGTTTCTTTCTTCGAAGGATCGCAATAGAACGACTGTCGTTGAGGAAGAGCGGCGAGGAAAGACGTAAAGCCTCTTCCACACGATGGTATCAGTACGATGATATCAATACATTGCTGTCCACATAATTGGCAGCAACCTGTGGGTTTTCTGAACGATTATATGGGGCGATGTATTTTGAAAATTCAGCTGTGGGAGGGAAACAGAAAAAGTGATGAAAGATATGTACTGGAATATCTCGAGTCATCGATAAGGGATCGATGTTTGATCGAAACTCAAGTGAAGATCATGGACAGGACTCTACTTTCAAGAGTCAGTGATATACGCAATCATGGTAACAGAGAGGTAACAGAAGGAATAGAAATCTCATTTTTCAACATTTTGTATAATTATAGTGAAAGTATTGTGCACCGTTTAAAAAAACAATCATCTATGCAATCGGTAGCTTCAAGTACATTTAACCCTTATATTGTATTTAGGTCTACATAACCCAATTCTGATTTTACACGAGTATAATTAAAACCTTTGGAATTTAAACTTCTAAATTCTGAAACAGAATCAGCGGGAACGTTGTCTTGCGAATTTTTATTATAGAATAATGTATCGCGCGAGACCTTTCCATACGGTTATACTGTAATATCATAAAGAGGATACAACGTTCGCTTCGTTCGATCGTGAAAGGACTTTTCGCGTTCACTGATAAAAAGGAGGATGATTATTGAATGCTGCGATCGCACTTTCGCTGGATGACTATTTTAATTCGCGACGAACTCTTCCTATTCACGCTCAACTACTTCGCTCGAGTATGAAAGAGACATGATTGCTTGTTAAATCTGGCGACTGGTTTGGGCTGTAGTTAATAAAATGGCAGGTAGCTTCATGTCCATTGGTTTCTTTTTGGATGAAGAGTAGCAGTTTCATTATTGAAACACACGAACTAACATATATCAAGCTAGATGATGAATATTTATTAAGCTAGATTGAAGTTTATTTAACCGTTTTAAGTGTTCGAAGATTGACTTGTTCAGAATGAGGATAGTTTTGAAAGTTGTTCCACATCGTGTATTCACAGATGAACTATAGTTGCTAAATAGGCAAACGAAGTCGAAAAATCGCGTGAATCGTAGGATGCTTAATTCTGAATATTCAGAATATTAGCATTGCCTCCTACGTCGCAATGACGTCCGTCGATCGATTTCGAAATATCGAACAACGCTTTCCTGTATTCGGCACAAGCCAGTCGCAATGGTACTACAGATCGAATCTGCATATTCGTGAAAAAGTGCATCTGGCTGGCAGCAGTGAGAGGTTCACCCAGTACCTTCCAACCCGAGGTGGTTATCGGGACCATCTGTTCGACGAAAAAGCATCGAGTACCTGCACCGGTGGGCAATTCCGCCGCGCTCACCTCGATCTCGAAACGGAGAACCTGATTGCAATTGCAATGTCGAGACGTTGCGACATTTCTCGCGTATCGTCGCGTGGTTTATCAGCCCCTCTTCGAAACACCTTGCAGTGCTTCGGGAGGTGTGAGGTAAAAGTGTGGAGTGGATGGATTTTTGTTTGAAAGACAGTCGATGAAGGAATGGCGAAATGAACAATGTTCAAATAATATTTTCTTGGAAATAAATTAGGAGAGGACGAGGATCATTATTTTTATTTTCGCCACTCATCGCGATTTTGTTTTCTTCGATCGCACCTTTTTATTATTATTTAATTCATTGGAAGTTTAGTGTTTTCATTGAGGAATTGTTTTTTAATTAGACTTTTCATCATTGGCATTAGCATTGTTATTTTCATGTGCAATGCAATTATTTTCTATTGTGTTTCTTGTTGTCCTAATTGATTCAATTTATTGCCATCTGTCAAATTGCATTTCGTGCAACGCGTGCTTGGGAAAAAACAAGTTCAACCATATATTACAACAATGCGATGATCTTTCAATTATATAGTTCATTTTGACATGTGAAATATCATGCAACCTTTAAATTGAGAGACAAAATTTCGTAATTCTCGCAGTTCCTATTTTAGAATGCCTGTTATTAAACGGTGCTTTTGTATAATTTAATAATCTCGTTAAAATAATTATACAATCGCCTTGAAACGACGTTAAGAGCCCACGCATGGCATGAGTATATAACTCTATATCATTATACAGCCTTTGCACTTCAATAATCGTTATTAAAACGCAAACAAATAATTTCTTCGGAGTTAAATAAACTGAAACAATCATTACCTGTGCAATATCGGAATAAAAATAATTCTTTCGTTATCGACAAACCTTTTGTCATATTTTTGCCAAAATGCAGCATTTATAAAGCAACATTCAAAATTTTCACAGCCGTGATTTTTCTTAATATATTATTCCTAACATAACTGCTGCACTTGATTATTTTCTTCCAATTTGATAAGAAAGTCTGCCGTCAATCCTGCACTTTTTCCACCTGGAAGAGTACACGTAACAATGCCACCACCTTCTTCTTGCAACACTGCTACCTCCTCTATGTAATTGCAAATTGCCCGTTTATTCGCGTAATTGGAAGACACGAACGAGGAATCGTTGCTAGTTTGGGGAATCTTCGAGTGAACTCTCGTTATTCGCAATTGCAAATACATCTCCTGCGATTATGTCCATGCAACGGGGCCTATGGCAATTTTGCAACCTCAAATGGTTATTGTAATTAGGGTACCACGATGTTCAAATACATAGGAAAAATACTACCGCAAAAATCTGAAAGGTCAAATCCATTCATGTGTTTAATCACGACGTTGTTACGCAATTAATAGATTATTTGATTGATTTATTGCTGGTTAAGGAAAATAGATTTGATAACATATTGCACGAAGTAATTAATCAACTTCGAATGCAGATACATAGAACTGAAGAAAATATTATTCTACAAATTGGCCACGGAATATTCAGAACAAAGAACTAAACTAATTTGGTTTCTGTCTGTATAGACAATTCCCATCATAATACGAGATGCAATTATCGACAACTCCCTGCAACGATTTAATCAATATGAATAAACTTATACTCCAACAATAATCAACCTCCTTTTTCGCGATCTGTCCCAAGATTATTGTATCACGTCATCGATAACACCTACGTTATTCGCCACATTTTTCTCACAAAATCTTTCACAAGCACCCAGACGGATTTTGCATAATCAGCCACGTGGAAGGTTAAGAAATGTATAAAATGCATAAATCTCGATCGTCCACCATCCGTGTCATCCGCGTCGTTATCCTTGCAAGAATAAAAACGGTCCTCGCGAATCGTGACGATTTCTAATCGAACTTTCCTCCGCACCGAATATTCGTTTTGTTCGATGGCTATTCCCCGATCAATACACTTACGTCTCGTGCATAAAGTGAGGCAGTCGTGCGTAATATCACGAGCTGCAGATTATTGAAAAAGCGTGTTACACTGACAGCGGTGAGAGGCCGATACAAATCCTCGAAGGTAGACCGCTTCACCGGCGTTAAAGTGACTTGCGAGGGGCTTGATTCGGTTCTCCTTGGAAATGTGTCACTGTCCGTTAAAATATAAGTTACATATAAGTCCTTTTTTTAATTCAGTCGAATATTAAATCCGGATAGTAGAAATATAAATGGAGAAAAGGATTAAACTTATTTTAATTGTTATAATACCTTTTAATTTTCACTGTTTCTGAGCCCATGGAATACAGGAAAGTAAAAAATATGATGTAACTTTTTGCTGCGAGTATCATATTCCTTTTTGTGAAAACTTATGTTGCTCTGACGTGTATAAATTCTTGAGAATTCTATAAAGAATTAATAGAATAAATACGAACAGCTTACGAATTCTTGTTCCTCTATTTTTCCGAAAAAAATTTTAAATTAATATTCCGCTAAAATCTACAAAATATTCCTAGCCTCGTGCATGCCTTCCAAGTTACTGAAAACGAAATTCCATCATTCGCGGAATAAGAATTCCCAACGTCCGATCTAACTGTTACCACCTTCTTTCAGAGTAAAAAAATTTGGCGCACAAAAAAAGTATCATTTCCATTTCACCGGCGGACAAGGTAATTCAAGGAGAACAAAATCGATCGTTCCTCACCGCTGACCGATACCTCCTCGGCGCATTGTCCTTGGATTTCGACAGAATCCCGTTTCGTCAATTTGCATTTCAATTTCGACCGAAGGATCACTTTCACCGCCTAAACTTCCGACATCGGTGGATCCTTCGATCGATCGATTACTCGCCTACCAACCAGAACTACGAAATCGCCGTCCACCTGGAGCCAGTGGAGCGATTATCGCCGATCCAGCAATCTACTTGATCAGTAAGGACTCTCCCCAAAGAATGGTGAATTATTCATGGGGTTATTAGTGATTTTCCGCGTCGTCCAACTCCGCGGACCAAGGCATGCCTTCGATTTTACTTAACCAGTGCTTCTCGCTGCAACAATCATCCAAAGATAAATAGATGCTGGTCTTGCGGAGCCTCGTAGCAATTAATCGAATTTCTGTGAAGATCCGTGATAGGGTTAAGTAGGATCTCGTGGATAATATTGACCCCGCGATCTTCTTGTTGCACACGATTTCCATTTCGTGAAATAGGCGGTGAAGGTATTCCTTGTTACGTGATACGTGGGGCTGTTCTTCAAAGAATTGTTCGGTCTATTACGAAATTAAATATCGTTCTGTCATCTGGCGTGGCGTAAATCGAAATAAAACAAATGGAATGATAATGGACATCGATAACAGGCTTGGACAGAGGGCACAGCCTGTGTCGCAAGGAACTAATTGACCAAATGAGAAACGCATTAATGTATTGCATACACACAATACAATCACTTATGTATAAGAACAATCATAATAGATACAACAAGAAGTAGGCGGATTATGCAAGGACGATATGCTAAATTCACACACTTTCATTGATAAGCCTTCGACGTGTGACAAACATCGATAAGTAGAAGAGACTGTGAAAAAAACTGGTTCGAAAAATTCAAGGCGCGGCCTGATGGAACCCGTAAGACGATCCACGAGGTCCTTTCGCACGAATTCCTCCGCATCTGTTTCGTAAGAAAGTTTTCGGTAATATCTGACTATATATGCACACAAGCATATACCTGTGCCATACGCATGCACAGGTATCCTCTCTAAAATTCTACACAGTCCTTGAATGACGCGTCAGGTTTCTGGAATTATAGCGATGATGCTTCCTGGTTTAGTCCATTCTCTTTAGACTCACTTTCGAATCTCGAAGGATCGAAATATTTTTAAACGCCTGGATAGAAGAGTCATGTAGAAACGAAGGAGAAATTTGCTGAAATAAATTAAACATTGGCAAGGTATTTAAAGAACGAGGTTCTTGTACTCGGGTGATCGCGATTTCTATATAATTCCCATTCTTCGCACACGATCCGCGGTCTATAAAGTTGCAGAATAGATTTCTAGAATGACGGAAAATCTAAAAATTCTGCACGCAACGTGAAATTGACTATCTCAAATATTGAATAGCGACAATAACTTAAGAGATTACCTATACATACTGTTATACACTTGCTCTACTTTCCTCGACAAAAATGTAGATTGTAGGCAATCATTGGTGGAAGAAATTTGTTTCAGTTATTTATTAACACGTGGTATAGTATCTCAACTTCAGCAGGATCGTTTGCCGAATTTTTGCTTGTGTCTGTTTCATTTTAAGGACATTGAGTAAGAATTCACGGGATGATGGAACTGTAATGTGAATCCGATCGAACAAGGTTTTCAGTTGGCCGCATTCGATTGAAATCCTGTCGACCTTTAGCACAATTTCGAACCGCAAAACCGAACGGCGCCAACTTTCTACGAGGCTCCAGGCAACAGGAGTTCACAGTCACCTTCGTCATTTCACGAAAAATTTATAAATCGTAAAGCCACCAACGCTTCTATTATTTCCTTTCGAGTGTGCAATAACCAAGCCAACAAAGGACATATGTATATGTTAAGGGACTGCGGGAAATGTGGTGTTTGATGCAAGGGGTTTCATTAAAATGTGCATATTAATTTTGCAGCTACTAGCTCTGTAATGTTGTTAATAATTTTGCTGCGATCTGTTTCATTTGTGAATGACTGTTTCATAGAGGCTGTTCGATCAATCTTGCAACCAGTGCAATCGATATATTAATCAAGTTTCGTGCCGAATGGCGCTCGTGTCCAGAGCAAAGAATTTAGCAAGGTGTGAGTAGTGGACAAAGTGGCACGATTTAACAAAGCATGGTAAAGATTTTGTTTCGATCGATTTTCTCCTTTTTTTTAATGCAAAAATCATGTACGCAGAAGAATAACAAAAAGGCATTTTATATATATATTAATATATATATTAATTACGAAATGATAAATTGTTTCGAATTTGTACGTACCTTTTATGTTTTTCGTTGGCACACATTTCAAAAACGTTGATAACACACCTGAAATTTTATTTAACGCAGTGACCAATCAAGTTATTGAACAAAGATCTCCAAACGAGTTTTTAGACTCCTTGACATTTATTTTGTATTGCGACATCGCACATTTCAATCACGATGTGTACCCAAAATCGTCCTCTTTATGCAAGCATTCGTTCACAGCGGAAACACGAATAGGGAAAGCAATATTTGCATTCGCGTTTCTTTTTTTTTTACTCATAAATCTCTGGGCTAGATCTATACGATCATAAAAATTGTCAAGGAGGAATAACTCCAGGACAAAATAAGGAAGCGATCGATTAAGACGCGACATTATGTGATCACTTTCGACTTCACTATCTCTTCCGACAGGTGACTTCCGTACATTTCTCCGAAATTATAGCAAACCATCATCAAATAGAGAAGATTTACCTGATTTATTTCTAATCAATATTATGGATAAATAATCTAATTTTTGAAAAATCGTTATCTTGCGTTTAATTACATTTTCCATTTCTTTCATTTCATCCGTGCATATTTAACCCCTTCGCACCGGCGGACGAGATATCTCGCCGCGTGATTTCTTTCATGATATGCTATGGACGAGATATCTCGCACCGCAATGTCTTTCATGCGATGCTATGTACGAAATATCTCGCGACACAAAATCGTTCATGCGACGCTGTGTACGGAATATCTCGCAAGCCGTTCTATTACAACGCGAGATATCTCGCCCAACGATTTGGATCAAAATGAATTCGTAGGTCACTATGAATGTGGTATTCAGTTGTAAACATTGAAAAACGGGTAGGCGAGCGCGAGGTATCTCGTCCAAAGCAGCACGCGAACGGTGTTGCTTCGCGAGATATTCCGTACACAGCGTCGCATGAACGATTTTGTGTCGCGAGATATTTCGTACATAGCATCGCATGAAAGACATTGCGTTGCGAGATATCTCGTCCATAGCATATCATGAACGAAATCACGCGGCGAGATATCTCGTCCGCCGGTGCGAAGGGGTTAAATGATACGTTTTCTGATCTGATTTCTGATCCCGTACAATCGGGTTATGCATAATATGCGATCCCCGAGCTTGCATTGCTAATGCACGCAACATCGTTGTCAACTCGATGTTGAAATCGACAATTAACCTGATTAAGTGCAGAAGAATGTATGTAGTCTTTGGAGGAAAAAAAAGAAACAAGAAAATTCTCTGAATACCTATATTACGATTAGCAATCCACCAATTATAATTATTTACGAAGAGTTAGGCAAAAGGTTTGGCGTTTCTTCTACGTAAATAGAAGAAACGGAAACATTGGCTAACCACATTTCATTACTTTTCTCTCATTTTAATTAAAGAACTGTTACGTTAAAATCGAATAAAAAGTGCAATTTGAAATTAATTAGTTACGGAATAACCAATATGTTGTTGTTAGAAGTGTGCCTTCCATTGATAAATCTACTGAGAATGGCAGAAAACAATTTTTTTCAAAAAGTGTATACATTCGAATATGAACATATGCCACTTGCAATGCGTAATTGCATAAGAACTCGAGACCGAGTTACGCGCGTTAGCAATCGAGCTGACTTAATTACAGACAGAACCGTCATCGAGAAAATGGTTGCAAAGAAAAATGAATAATTAACGCCATCACGAACAAGAAACAAATAATTATCTTGGCACACAGCAGCTTTCTAAAGACTTATACCGATTTCAACAATTCTCTAATCCCCCTCTTATTATTACCATTATTTTACAATTAATGAAAATTTATACGACGAAGAAAAAGAAATAGGGGTGAAATTAAAGGTATGTAAGAGCCCGGTTTCGTTGCGACGCAACGCAGCGCGACGTTCTTCCGACAACAATGTGAAACGTTGAATTCACGTCGACGCGGCCCAGCGTCGATTGCCGAACGGCAGTGTTCGCTCGATGGTGATCGAGAGAGGTGCGTTTATATCTAAATATGTATACAGATACTATTAATTCAATGCCGAGTATTATTCCTGCCCCTGTACATTCCCCGCTCGTCTATTCCTTACAGGTAGTAATAATATCCTGCGCTGGAAAACAAGTAGTCGCGGGAACAGTGAAAAGCCTATGCTCGTAACAAACCTGTATGCAATGAAGTAAAAGAGAGTGCTGACAATGATGAAAGAAAAGTAAGGAAAATTGCAGCCTGGAGAAATTAAGTGTCAAAACGTTGTAACGTGGACTGCTTTTACATCGGTCAATTGAAGGGAAATCGGACAGAAATTTGTTGGATTCCATGAGGCAGGAAATAATTGCTGGGGTTGTTTCGTTATTTCACTCTGCATTCGCTACTCTCTGTTGCATGATTTCTGTGAAGTTACCAAGGAATGCGGAATTAACGGCGTGTCTCTTCTGGAATGGAGGTGTGCGTTTCGGTGCAATCGTCGCGATTTAACGTGACGTACGTGCCAGCAGCAATTTCGACGACAATAACTAGGAAAGTACGTTTCGGGGTGAACAAATAATGCCAAAGTACGGGCACACTTGTGGCGTATTATTGCGTAATAATGCAACGCTACCTGCCTCGTATCAAACAATCGTGAATGAAACATATTCCCCGAAGAGATTTGCATCCATCGTGGAGCCTGTTGAATGGAGAAAATTGCACTTGCATTGTGTCAACAGGAGTATAATTTCTAAATGATCTACCGATTACTGAAATGAAATAAACCGTCTATCTGAATGTTTAATAGGAAGTCCATTATATGTGAACTGATAAATTATTCATTTTCCATTTCTGCTATCCAGTTTGATAATCAATATCCCTTTTTATTTCTCTCCAAGTTATCAATGTAACAGTAACTTCCAATAGTTGTATACGAATGGAAAAAGGTAACTTATGAACATCAAGTGAAAAAATTGTTTAATGCAAACAAATCTTCGTCCAAGAGGATTGGACAAATAAAATGTGAACGCCATTGCCTGTGCGAATTATAATACGCATGCCCGATTGGCCCAACGCAACGGTGACGATGGAAAACTGATGAAAATTAATGAAAACTAAATGCAGCCAGAATTTCAGGAAGTTAACCGAGCTAGACGACGCAGAAGAGCCGCTTTCTCCGAATGGAAAACCCGATTTATACATATTACGCTTATGCATAGTTGTGGAAGGTGCAACATCCACCGATTTACACGCATGCACATATCTGCACACTTTTATGGGACTAATAAGCAGACTTGCATCGATGCATCTCCATATACATACCTTTGCCCGGATGAGATGGCTCGACAAGCGCATCGTGTCGCGACAAGTAAATGGTCGCTATTTACGATCCGGTGCACTTGTAACGGTGGAACGATTACGTACACGATGCATACATAGATGAAAACATATACGTGGAATTTATAAAAGTATCGTACATATTAGAGATTTATTGCAATCTTTTAAGAAATAATAACCCACGCAGTAATGTGGGGAATAAATCTGTACTGTTCTGAATTTTACATGAACATTTATTCGAAATGATAATTACACAATAAAATGCAAGGAATACGAGAATTGTAATTAAATTATGTGAACATGAATAATTAATCAAATATGTAATAAAACAATATTATGTTAGATGATTTTTATCCGGAGGAATTTTATTAGCGTGTAAAGCTTTCTTTTAATAAAAAAAAGGACTTGAATTTATTGTCAGGTATATTCAGTTATATTGAAGACGTAAACTTCCATTTTACAAAAATGGAAGTTTCTTAATGGAAGTTCACGAACTCACTAACGATAGTTTAATAATACCTTCCATATTATAATCGTGCCGATAACTGCTATAAACCACAAAATAACCCACTTGGGCGCGTTAATAGCAAACAATGGTTCAACGGTGATGCAATAGAACGCATGAATGCAACAGGTTAACACAGTGAGACACATTCAACGTAACTCCGCTTGCAACAGGATTAAAGGTAAGCAAGTACAGGTGACCAATTGCTTTTGGTTTCCATCGTCAACTATAGTCTCCTGTAATGGACGTGACGGGTAAAAGTTTTCCTTTGAAGGAATTGTAATCATTGTTTCGGTAACACCTGTATTTCTAGTTGGAGTTGTTAATGAAAACAACTTTCTTTAAAATAGAACGTCTGAGCTCTTAATTAACAGACTACAAAGAAGATCGTATTTAGATTAGATAATAAAACGGTTACTCGGATGAAATGAAAAGTATGAAGTTTTTAGGCTTGCTACTAAAAAGATGAGCAATTTGAAATAATTACTCTCCATAATTTTGTAATCAGATATCAATATTCGTAACGCACGTCCATAGAGCAATATACATTTGCATGATTATAACACGAAATTGAATGAATAAGTAGGTAATTTTCGACACAATACGCAGCGTTTTTAATATTTATAATTGCAGATTGGTAGGATAAGTTTTGATCCGTATCCTTTTACCTTTCACTCGTTCTCGATTGCTTCATAGTTAATTTCTATGATTGTATGTTTCCGTATCGAGCCATTACTTAACCATATACATTAATTAAACTATTCTAATGGTGAATGCTGCAACATTGTAAAGAGCAATCGAATAAAATATTAAAAAACGGTTGTAGCGAGATACGGAAAGAAAATCTATGTACCTGCATTTCGTTTGCTAAAGGAAACTGCAACAATGTAAGACAAGGCGTTCTGTTCCTCTAAATAATTTCAAAGGAATTCTTCCCAGAAAAAATTCACAAGTGTTGCTACAATTTCGTAGTGTATTTACTATTATTCATCTGTCGACCTATTTCCCAATGACTGAAAGTATAAAATGCAGGGTTCATAGTAGAAGCAACTATGTATGTAGACAAGAATTCATCAACTATTTCCGTTATGCAAGTAACGTGTTCTCAAAGTAAATTAAAGCCCCGAGAATCGTGCCGCGAATACCACATTATGATACTTTTACTTTACCATGTAAATTGCTCGACTCGCTGTATGACTTAATAAGTTTCTCGATTAATATTCCTGTGATTTCAGTTACACGCTCGGACGTATTGTGTTAAATAGAGATTCGAGGAAACTAGAATTCATAACTCTGCATCTGTATATATGTAACACAAATTAGTAAAAATGGGGCACGACAAATAGCTCCATTGTGTTTTATTTAAATCCATGACCCTAGGTCTCTCCTGATTTTCTCTTAACTTCAGTCCCTTCACTTTTACGGGCCATCCTAAACACGTACCACTTCGTTTCACCGGAATATAAAACCTCCAAACAACTGTGAAAGAGAAATATATCTCAATCTGAAAGGAACATTTCCATAGTTATCCAAGAAACGAATATTCGGCCATGAAATTATACGCCATTATATTTTTGCATCCTTAACAAACACCGATCTCCTGTTATACCATAATGGTGCACGATTATATCTGAATTTTAAAAATATCGATCGACGATTCAGAATAATCGTTGGTCAACCTACGATAAAGAAATCAACGCTCGTTGGATTGCAAAATTCCTGACACGCTCCAATTTTTTTTTTCCCTCATCCGAAAATAATTCATCAAGGATACGCGTATCCTTCTGATGAGACTGATAAGGATACTAGGAGTCCCGTAGCAAGAGTAGGCGACCTTGGACAGTGCACCTTATTCCGCAAGACGATCTACAGATCTACAGATCTACGGATCGTATGGAACTAGCAAGATGTCTAATAAACGGGATGTTGCGAAGCATCGTCGAGAAATATAAAAACTGTTCTAGATTAAATAAACGATACCCACTTTGCGACATAATGTTTACCGCATTCTCAATACTATGTCTACGGTTCTATGAAAAACTAGCGACTGCAAAAAATTTTATGTTTTAATATAGAGATTAATGAATTATGATATAATTACGCGACACTTGTACTGTTTTATCGATAGAAATACAATTGGTGATAATCGGGTTAGTCTTTCATATTTGAAAACTGATGATACAATATCGCGGTCACTGCGATAAACAAATTCATCGTGCATCAATTTTCGGCAAAAGTAACTGTTCAGAATTTGTAATGGTAACACGTGCAATAGTTATTATTATGTGAAAAAAGAGACTGCATACTTCGATTCGATGTAATGCAAATTCTATGGCATAATTCTATAAATGCTGCGATATTACAAGAATTAAACTATTCATGAATTGAATAGTAGATAAAATTGCCTGCAAAAATTTATGCAATACGCAAGATGTACAAGTAGAAAATGCTCCTTGCACAATTTTGCGATAGTAAAACAAATCTGATGGATCACGGAACGCGGCGAGCTTTCGCCGCAAATAATTTTACGCGCAATTTTGATTCGGCCTGCCGCGAATCATCATTAGTAATGACTGCGCGTGCCCATAATTATTTGACTTTCGTTATCCAAGGTTTCGCGGCCGCGCTCATACACAGAATGGCTGTAACAAAGATCCACGTTTTCCGCGTTTTCACGTTGAATCTCTCGAGTATCCCGCAAATTGCGCGGACACTGCATAAAATCTAACAACGTCTGTGTCCTAACAGCAAAATCGCAATCAACAATCTAAACTGGCAGACTGAACAATCTTTCCCGTCCTCCGATTATTGTACGCAGGTAAATTTCTAAATTTTTTAACGTAACACGTAATCATGTGCATGCTGTGTATTACGCTGCCTTTCAAAAGTTTTCCACCACTTGCTTGCAATTAATTGTACAAAATATTGAGTGTGTCCTTAACGAATTCCCAAAATAACAGCGGCGAAATTTCTGTAATCTTGATACATCTGGTTTCAATCAACTTTCAATCGACACCGTGTACAGTATGTGCATCCAATCTTGTTGCCCATGGTTGTAACGATTTTAATCGATATATTCGATGATAATTAGACTACGATATTTCTTCCCCGTCTTTCCCTCTATCAGTTAATTCACGACGAACACAATTTGGTACAGTGAAAACCGTACTATTCTTATACACTTGTTATTAATACAGCCCATTCGTTGATGAAACGAAATCCGCTGACCCCATACAGTGCTGCGTCTTCTTTTCACGTAGCGATTCGATTACGCAAAACCGAGAAAAGGAGTACGGAGTGCCGTAACACGGGAAGCAACGCCGGTACTAGATGTGTAATTTAGATTGAGGATCGTGGATGATCGTACATTAACTTCAGCAAGATCGGTCTCTCGACCTTTTCCTCGAAGCTTCATTAACGAACGGCCAACAGAATCATCAATATTTCTACACGTACAGCGCATTTTACAATTCTTACAAAAGATTCAATAAACACCGTAACTGTGCTATTTTTCCCGACGAGATGCACTTGAAGCCTGACGCCACATTTACGAAATACGAAACGCACTTTCTATTTGCCGCCGATCCTTCGAGAATTGAAAGATCGAATTGAATTTGAGGCTGTCTTCGATTGTTCTTGTCTAATAAATAATATTTTACTGTTAATGGATATACGTGATAGGGTGGCAAAGATATATTCCATGGATTAGCGTTGGCGATTTTAAAGAACACACAATGATTTTCAAAGTGGCAGATTTGAATGCAATTCCGTGTATTTATGTGAGAATGTGTTACAAATTTGCTGCAAGAGGAAAAATCATTTACGATGGAAGCAAAAATGTGGTCAACAGTTGCACATTAATGTGAAACAGGTTTCTGAAACGTAACTAAATTGCACAACCAGGAACTTTCGTTTAGATAGAAAGATATACTACATAAATGTGTGTGTAATTTCGTAATTTCAAAAAGATCTAAAATCTTTAATAATATGGAAAAGATATGTTACATCGCGCGAATTGACTTTGTGCGCGCAGAATTGAATTACCAATTTATTAATTCTGTCATAAAAGCCTTGCGTGCTACAATACGAAAACGGAATCCCATACGAAACAGAAATACAGCGCGTCGAGATTGCAATTGCATTTCACAATACGGGGCAGGTTCCACGATTCGTAAAAACATTTACAAGAAATTATTTTAAACGAAGATTTCACATTATTCTAACTTTTGATTCTAACGTTTGTCTAAAACTGCATCCTGTCACGCGAAATTAAACGGCCAGTAACAAACAAATATTTGTATTGTTTGCTAGCGAAACGCGAGTGAAAACAATCACGATATCACGCTACGCGAGCTGTCCCACATTTCACTATTAAATGAAACACTGTTGGCTTCTAGAAAGACGTAAGTGCTTTTTACCGCAAAGAAAGTCGGTCATCGCTTATTTTTGGTCGATTACTGTCCCGGATGAAATATCGTGTATTTAGTATGAAGCATTGAATTCCATGCTAACCTTTCGCAACGTGCATAATATGTCCTGCTAAAAAAAAAAGAAATTCACGAAAAAGTATTGTGACATTTAATTAATTATGCGCGATGCAATGACACTTAATGCCTCTGCAATCACATTCCGTTCCCTTTTTGGTGGCCAGTTTCTCTGGGTAACAAGTTTTCCACAATTTCCACAAATTACGGAAAAAATCATAATGGCCCGAGTCGCTCGGCAAGTAGAAAACAACTGCGTATCAATTCGTGTCAAATTAATTAGTTGTGTGCTCGAGTAATTAAATGCGAGTAACGAGTCGCTTTAAGCTGACTCTTGGTTGTTTTCGCGGACCTAACGTATCTAACGAGCACCAGAGACGCCGTATCGAAATTTAGAGCAGATAATCCTGGAAAATGCGAGCTCGCGGCAACGTATAAAGTTTAATAAACGGGTGATATCTGAGCACTTGCTGTAACGGGTGGTTAAAGTAGAATTTGCTTGTATAAAAGTACTGTACCATTTCGGGCGAAATTGCAATTTGTTTGCAAAGTAATTCCTGGTATAAATATACAATTTACCACGCTAATTTTAATTGATAAACGATCTTGAATTACTTTTAATTGCTATGAACATTTTGTTATGGTACCAATAAGTAAAAGATTTACCTGTTGCCTAAAGTGATTAACTTCGCAAATATAAAAGACGCACGAAATTTATTTCACATATAAGAAATTAACCGCCAATCGTGTACCTTGGTAGAAGAATGAAAAAGGAAACGGTTCGAAACTCAGATTTAGCTTTTTTCCCTTCGACCTGTGTACGCTACAATTCTCTGTCCGCGAAAAAAGCTCGAGCTTTTAACGCTAAACAAATACCAACCTCGGACCAACCACTTTTTCATCACACTCAGAACGATAACGCCGTTCAATGACACGCATAATCGTGTCCGGCTTGAACCCTACCCGCGCCCCATTCCTCCGTCGAGCAAGACCAGCTCGGGCAAAGCACAGGCTGCCGTGCAACTCGTCCCATGAAAATATCTAGAGCAGCTGGAAAAGCGCGAAAATTTACGACCACCCGTTGCATTATTCGCTACGAGAGATCGGCGCACGACTAGGTGTGGTCCACGCGGACCTGCAGAACTCTTTCCGTCCTTTCTTTTTCCATCACGTCCATTTCTGTTCATATCTCTCGGCCATCTACTATCCAGCCACTTCAACGCCACGATAGATACTCGCTGGCTCGTTCGAAGCCGCGAGAAACGAATGCAACCAGCAATACGGACGATTTTCGGTGGAAACTTCGATGCAATGCGATCCCGGTACCGTAATGGAACGAGAACGCGTCGTCGAACGGTGTTCTCGTACGCGCGAGGCGATTCGAAACGTTTCAGAAACGTTTCAGCAATGCTTCGCGGCGGAGGCGGGCACAGGGAAGTAATTACGAAAGAAAATGAAAGGACAAAATATCGGTGTCGAACTCGAGCCACGGGGAGTGCACGTACTCTGATCGATGAATTATATTATTATGTAGAGTGGCCTTTATGTGGAGCAACGATTTTCAACCATTTCTTTTTGTGTCGCGATGCACGCGAGTTAATTATTCAAAAGGTTAGTGAAAAAAGTCACTTGGAATTTTGTCGCGTTAACTTGTATCAAAATATCTTGAACACACCTGTGAACCTCTCGTGGCCAGCCGGTTGAAAATCGCTGATCCGGAGGAATATCGTAAGGGGATCTCAAATAGGATTAGGGTGTACGATAGACACGTGTAATAGCGTTAATGAAAGTGTATGGAAATCCGAGACACCTGGTGAACGATACGAGTAAGCTGATTCAGAGTCATGATTCATTATTTGTTGCGATTAATGAGGCATAGGGGAGAGACAAAAGAAATGAAGATCCAGAGTTCCATTTAGGATTTAGAATTCGGATGTGATTAATGAATTTAAATAGTTCTAGAAATGCAGCGTAATGCATAGGTGGAATAAATTCCTTCGTCAGTGACATAACGAACACCTGAAATGCAACTTTACTGCCGCAACGTTTGGTTCCTGTTACTTTTATTCACGATTATAACTTTTCAACTGCTGCCACGTGGCTTTTAGCCACGCTTGTAACTTTGCAGAACGATGAAAGGATTCGCGATGATCAGTTTTTTTCGTCGCGGAACACGTTTCGATAACCTTTGCGATGCGATGGGGGAATCGAAGTCTTCTTCGTGATTTCTGCAGGGATAATATCGAGAAGTCGATGCAACGACTGAATAACCGTGATATTTATCTCGATTTCTTCTAATTTTTATTGGTTCAATCAACTATTCATATGCGATTCGCAATGTGGCAGAAATTAATAGAAATCTTTGATTAAATAACATTTATGCTTGTATCCTAAAATGGCGCACAGTTCACATTGTTTGTAAAGTGAAGTAACATTTTCACTTTGTACACATTGAGATCTAATTCAGATGATTTTATTCAGAAGAAAGTTGAATTGCAGGTGAATCGATTTTTATAATAAAGTAGCACAGGATATTGGATTCTCGTTAAATTTGATTTATTGTGTGCTCTGTAATCATTCGAAAGTAAGCTACGATATACCGACGTTATGTGTAGATTCTAGGCAAGTATTATAACCACTTTGTAAGTCAGAGAGCTGTTACTTTCTATGCTACATGTGCATAGAACTGGTACACGTGCACCACATTTCAACTTGTATTTTCATAAGAAATATTAACAGGCTGCATTAAACTGCAATCTTTTATTCACGTTCTCGAGTACAAAGTTGCGTCCTTATTAGTTTCTTAGTTTTATTACTGGAAATAGGCTATTAGTAAAAATTACTATCGAGACAGTAGCCACGAACGAAATTTTAACACTCTGGTGATTAACACTCATTTTATGGAAAGTGAATTCGAGAATTCCAGTCGCTTTCTATGGAGAAACGAACGCCACGTTCGTGTATCGAGTAGTGTTCATCTATCGACTAATGTAATTAATTTCTTTTGCTATCACAATTTTCCTGTCGGTTTGCCGCTTCTCAACCGATGTCTGTCGATTATTCTCTTTATCTCGCGTGTAAATAATTTCAAGGTAGTGGCTGCCGACTCTGTGGAAGTTCCGCAGTGAAAACTACTAATTTCAGATAGCGATTTATTAGCATGGCTTGTGTTTCTGTACATTCGTGTATTACAAAGGCCGGGATTAAATAAAATATACATATTAAATGTTTCTTTAAGTTAACAACGGGACAATACTCTGTACACATTCAATGCTTATAATCTTAATTGAAATTCATATTCTGTTCGGGGCACCTCATAAAATACTTGTAACACGCTTCTACTTTGAAATATAATACATTATATTTGTGGTACACCTAGTGAAAAGTAGTGTTTCCGTTAAATGGAAATTGAACAATTCTTTTACATGGCAAATTTTGGATTCTCTTTTTCTATTTAAAATTCTATCTTATTTGAATCCTCTTTGCCATTTTTTATTGCAAATAAACTATAAAATATTGCTTCCTTAAATATTCCCAACTCTAATAATAATTTCTATTCATATCTTTGTTAAATCGTGCGGCACTAGACTCTGTATCATAACGTTCATTTCGTGTATACGACGAAGGGGTGCGCAGTGAAACAGTGAAACAAGCAGGTCGAAGGTGCGACTTAACTGCAGGAAGCGAAGAAACGCGTCGAATTCCCGACAGTAAAGCCGACGAGGATGTCCCTTTCAAAACATAATTGTCGTACGCTATTCATACAAATAACTCGCTTCCTCGATCGTTAGGAAGTTCGTCTGCATGGAAGTTCGATTACGAGATTTATATAAATTATAAGGATTAAACCGTTCCACTGCCGCGGTAGCCTTCACGAAATATGAAAGAAAGAAAAATTAACGCCACCGCCACACTAAATGCAACACTGTCTCCTTGACACAGAATCGACGCATTCGTGGATCAGGTTTCGAAGGGAAAAATCACGTTACCAAAGCTTCGCGTGCAAGGATAACGGACGATTGCAATGTCGATTAACAATTTGGGTAAACGTGGCATTATGAAACGTGGTTTCATAAAATCTCAATCTATGATTTTATAACGCAGACTCGTGAACTTAATAATTATCGCAGTCCCTGCGATAAGCACGAATAATTATGCAATGATTAACATCGTTTACAAATTGTACAGAATTTAAATAATAGAAATTCACCGCATCAATATAAACGTGTTGAGCAAAGAAGGTCTTTCTTCTTCGGTAGAATCAAAGGATGGCATGAATAATGTTAACCAGTTTTATCCACACTTAATTGCATCTTATATCAATCTAAAGTCCAATTAAATTTAATTCAGGACCTTTATTTGGGATCCGTGAAACTCTTGTTCGTTCGCAAATGCAGTCGTTAAAATATAATTGATTCGTTTAGGAACTTCTTCATCGCGTCCTTCGCATTTATTTCGTAATGTAATATGAAGAATGTATGATTTCCGATCAAAATTTTCAAGGAATAGCGAAACATTGTATCAAATGATTCACATTCACAATGAGCATCACAGAACTACGAAATAAGACTCATTAAACATTGAAGGTATATGAAGATGTACATAATACTTCTCTACATCTAAATGTCGTCTTTGACTACGATTATTTTTTTAAGATAATAATTCACTTACCTGAGTGCTACGTTCGCGAAGACCTTCGGCTGTGACGAAAAGCAGCACCACCAATGCCACCACCGTGCACCACGAAAATGACCGCGCCATTCTGCAATAATGAAGAAGAAATATGATATTACATAATAACAAAAAGGTCAAGCAGAGTGAGAGGAATTTCTGTTGGACAACTGCAATACAGAGCAATAATAATAAACTTTTAAATCAATTTAGTTAACTCGAATTATCTAATAAGAAAAGTCTGTTATCAATTTTTAATTTTTTAGCATTTAACAATTTCAAATACTTTTTGGGACCATTGGATATTTGATGTCGATGTTCCAAGATTTACGAATTATTATTCTATACTATTATCATTATCATATATTGTTTCGCAGTTTATTTTATGCCACTAAACGTGAAACGCCTGAGGGTAATTTATATCGATCGTATAACGGAGAAAATAATTACTTTGTCCCATTAAATGCTATTTGTTATCAAATATATTTACGAGTACCTGATCTTGTTATCGTCGTTCCTTTTTAACGATCACCCTGTACACGAAAGGCCGCGATGCCTGCATGTGTGAAAGTCGAGTACCGCCTTCTACATTTAAATGTACTCTTACTTGTATAATTCGCAAGCTAACCAGCGCGTATAATTCTCGGCAACCAGCGCGTACAACAACCTATGAAATCATACGTTTCTGGCCGGAATTATTTAACGCGCTACAATAAAAGTTTTGCGTAATTTCCCCGGCAACCCCGTACGAACGACGTGTTTATGTATTTTCGAAATTATCTCGGATATTAAATTATATCAACAGCCCGTCCCGTCTCGCGTACGGTTATTTTTACACCGTCAAGGATGAATACGCGATTACACCCTTTGTTTCTGTATCAAAACGAATCGATCGAGGCATTATTTTTATCACGAAACACGTCGCCGCAGAACGCTTTCGCGTCTCTGTAGTCGTTCCATTAAAAATAACGTTTAATAATATCGCGATCGTTATTCCTTGATACACCGCGAAACGATGAATTCCGCTTTCAATTTCCGTTCACGCATGTGTAAACACCGTCGTACTCAAGTTGAGCCCGCGCAATTGAATTCGTTGTTACTCCAAATGATCTGGTTGTTTGCAACGAAAAATAAAAAGTGACATCCTGCAAACGGTGCCAAGGTTTTCGTCTCGTGCCAGGTGGAAAGGTTTTTTAAAAATTCCTGTGGCTCGCACCCCACCCCTTTGAATTCAATGGGAACCAGAATCGGTCGCGGCGATGTCACTCAGAGCTCCAGCATACGCGATACCGGTTTTGTGAAAACTGCAATGGTTTCCAAAAATAATTTAATCCTTGGAATTCGCCTTTCTTTGCAGCTAACTTGTCGCTAACTTTCGAATTTCGATTCCCCTACAACTATATTTCTATATATTAAATTATTAACTTTTCACACACTTCTTAGTGTTCAAATTGGAATGCTTAAATACATCTGCTAACATATCGTCGTATATATTTTCAAGAAATCATCGTATAGATTCACATGAGGCCAACTGGCATACAGTGGTTGATCGAGATTAATAAAGTCACAGTAAAAAATGTATACACATTCTTTGTACCCGTATGGAAATAAAATCGCAATACATATCAAGGTTTTTACGGTGGATGATTCTTATTTAACAATCGTCTGCTAAGACTATACGAAAACGTTCGAACTTGGCTCATGTGTTACAATTACAAAAAATTAATTGCAACCGCCACTTGATGCAAGCGGCCCTAAGTGCTTGATCGTCCGCTGTGCATGAGGCAAATCGTTAGAATTGGCAACAAAGAACCGGTTTCCAGATGCGGAGGATTTAACAAATAGCGAATCCACCTAGGCCGTCTCAAGTACGCGGGCGATCGTGATGATCGTGAGCTCTCTCGATCCTCTTTCCTCCGTTGCCGCGAAGATCGACAAGGAGAGGAGGAAGATCAAGATCAGCCACGGATCGACGACCGTACTCGAAATACCGTTAGACTCAATCGCATTGTACTACGATTCATCAGCATCGTCCATTCAACTTTTGCCTTCTCACTTTTCTACCATGAATCGCCTCAATCTTTTCCCCCAAATATTTCTCATATTTTCGATGAACGTCACCTACGGACAGTGTACGAAATAGATAAATTGATTAAGTAAATTTACTTAATTAATTGATCAATGTAAATAAATGAATTTCCCTTACGAACGCGGCGAGAAACTCGATGAAATTTGCGTTACACTTTTACAACGAACCGCCAACGAAACAGAGAAAGTTTCAATTGTCACGTGAAATCTAAATGAAAATCTGCCGGCGATGTGCTCTAAAGTAGAAACATCTTTCTTATCAATTAGAGGCGGCCTCGCAATTATAAAACACTCGGGGGGGAAACGAGATCCATTAATTTTGTTCGTAACGTATTACGGTTCGCCAGGTAAAAACGATCTCGGGAGAACAGTGTTCCCAGTGTCGGCTCCTTTCCACGATCGTTCGTGCGCACGAATCGGTTACGCGCCAATCGAAAGTAAATTCTCTGAGACGGTGTATGCAACTGCACGTATCATGTTCCGACCGCAATTGTAAAGCATATTCCGTAGAGAGTATTGTCCTGGTATAATATTAGATACTTCTACGATACTACCGATTGTTCGATTCAAACTGTTCGACAATTTCTCAGTAAGACGTTGAACAAAACTAAGTCGCAATGATTCCAACGAAGGAAATCAACGCAGTGTTTGCCATTTATTCGAGAAAAATATATATATAATGATCACATTGAAGTGTATAATTATTCAAGAAGAAAGGTGTATAAGAAATATACATGTAAAAGTAAGATAGACACGAGAATAAATTTCTCCGAGACATTTTCTCATGCACCGTTGATTCCCAGCCCAATTTTCAGCATTATTGTTCGATTTAAGGCCCCGTGACCGATTCGACGAACGAACCGTGGGTCCCCGTTACAGTGGAAAGATCATTTCGGCACGGTCCGCCCAGGTAACCGTGTTTTACGTAAGCAAAGCCGGGAACATCTGGAAGTTTGCGCGCGTGAAAGTGGACTACCAAGTAACAGAGGCAACGGTCAGTTAATTCCGCGGCGGCTCGGTTAATATTCTCGCAACACTAGCCGGTTCCCGTGGCGATCGCGGAACCAAGCAGACTGATTTCGACCGACTATTTCACCAGCCCATCATCGTTGAAAGTAATTGTTCCAAAATGTCCATTACTCTAAATTTCCATCTCGCCCGTCAATGCCAGTAACGTTGAGCAACCAGAGAGGGATAAACATTCGAGGAAATCTAATCGCCAATTAAACGTATCCGACCGGTTGCACAAGTGGTTTAAGGACGACGATGATTCATTCAGGATGAAACAATCAAGGGAACCGGCTACTACAATAAACGGAATTGTCGTGAAAAAAATAGAACACAATCTAGAAGACGCATCTTTTTTCCCTCGCGCTAACTGCAACGGCGACCTTCGCGGCTTTACATTACGATAAAGGAAAGGAATCGCGATCTTCCCATGCGCGGACAAAAGAGTGGCGGTGTTCCGGTCGCACTTGAATCACACTCACCTTGCAGCTTCTTAGACAGGCCCGATCCAATGTTTCATTTCAGTTCACCTGACTTCGCCGCAAGGGTCCTCCCACGCGCCCGGTCGTCACCCTTTCTTAGCTCGTGCACAGATTGTCGGTGTCGGTCGCACAAGTGTCACGGGGTTACACGGAGAGAACGGGTCGAGAACTTGTTAAATAATATATAATCCTTCGCGGCGTCGAAGTGCCTTCGGATCGTCACTGGAGGAAACTGTAAGGAGGCGGTCGAAATGTTCGACGAACGTTCACGGATGCAACGCGGCTCGATCAAGTTAGATGGTAATGATCGTCGCGCATTTTCACGAGATAACCCGTTCCCGCAGTTCGGCGGCAGCGCGTGTAACAGTCGCGGACCTTAGTGCACGGAATGCTCGGAGACAAATGGAAGTCGATCGAACGACCGTCGTGTCAAAAAACCTGCCTCTAAATGGGGGAGAAAAAAAGTGTTCGCGAGACCATTTTCCCTTTCGCCCGACTCAACGCCACCACCACCGCGGCCACCACCACCATCGTCGGCCACACCACCCAGGTATTGCTGTTCGCTTCGTGCTACACGCTGCCCCTACCCCAATGCACAGGTACAACGATGCCCGTCCCCTCCCACGACACTAAGCCTCGTCCCTCTTACTGACTGATAGCTACTTTGATATGCGTGACTTCCTGCGATCCGAGAACACATTCGCGGACATCTGTGTGCGTATAGAGCGTGCGTGTATGCACGGGCATGTGGGTTCGATCGTGGACCGTTTTCCACGGCGAGCTGGACCGGCGAGAAAAGAGGTCGGAATTAAAAGTTGCTGGGCCAGCTCCGACTTTCGAGATGCAACTTCCAGCGATGCTGAAAATTTGGTAGCGATCGATCTGTGACGATTTACCTACGTCGAATTGATTTCGCGAATGCGTCCTTGGATGGTTGAGAATTTGCAGGATCGTAATGTTTTATTTATTTGCTAATTAACATTGTTAGACTGAGCTTGGAGTTGTGTTGCGTGTAACGTAGTTGGTAAAATTGAATTATTGAAAAGCTTGTCTATGTATGCACTTGTTATACCTGTACTGCATGTAGTACCTGTATAGACTGTAAGAGTGACTGATAAAGAGAGCGAACAAATAATTTCATTCAGTTAATTGTGTGAGAGAGAAATGAACTGTAAGGCTGCAAATTCTACTGAAAGAGAGATAATAATAGGAAAATATTTATTAAATGAGTAATGCTGTAAACGAATGTTAAGTAAGAAATATGCAGCGGATAGAATATTTTGCCATTTATAAAATACCTCGAATATTATCTGACTATAAATATTGTTGTTCTGACAATTCCTACGAAAACATTACTAAACTTTCAATATTTACGATTATGAAATGTAAGAAAAAGTGGCAACAGTACCAGGATGAAATAAATCTTTATTAAGTGCATAAATCTACTTAAACAGATGCATCGCAAATAAGTTACAACATCTCCTTGGTTTTTTTCTTTTATAAACTGCAGGATGCTTGTCCAACTGTATGAACAAACAGTTGATGTAATCAATGATCTAGAATCTAGAATCACATCCACCATTGCGTTGATCCACCAACCGTAATATCTGGGTCTATATTTTGCATAGAATTTTGCATCTGCTACATTTAAACATTATAATATAAGCATCATCTTTCCATAAATTACAATCTACATATTGCATTACATACATCTGTATACGACTATTGCTGGTAGAACTCAAGAACGATTCACTAAATCATTTGCATTTCTTTATTTTGAAAGTAGCGCTTATTGCATCGAATTAAATATCACTAAAGATATTATATAATTTAGAGTACAGTGTTTCGTCACTCGTTCCAGATCAATTGTCCGAATTTCGTCAAGCTTACCGTTCTACATCCTATTATTGAAGACCACTTAGCACTGTATTAATTATTATCGATCTATCTAGCAGATATCGATGCCAGTAGAAGAACCAAATCGATAACACTGTTTGGAACACCGAAAATTAGCCAGCGATTCTTAAATCAAGGACGAAACAATAAAGCATTATTCCTTTTGAGTTAACGTTTCATTACGCGTGCATTACGTCGCTTTCCCTTGACACTCTAATCAAAGAACAAAATCGATCGTTGGCGTTCCAATTCGAAAGTAGTTCGCAAAACCGAACAATTACCCTTTCTAATAATTGTACGCCTGTAATTTCCTGTGGGCTCTCCATAATATAAGACATATGTAGAGTTCTGCAGTTGCAAACGCAACGAATACGTAGTCTCAACAGAAAACTGGGTTACTAGACATCGAACCCTTTTATAATGCGTTCTACTTTTCTTTATGCCCCATACTGATTCCACCCGTGCATATGTGCGTTAAAAGGCGATTGTTCAAAAATAACAATAAGGATCTGTAATCGCTTTTCAGACTGTATAGTAAACGTGTGCTTGCCATTAGGATTATAATATTTGAAATGGAATATATTTTTGATTCAAGATAAAAATTTTCTTGTAAACAACAGAAAACTTCAATGAAAGGACTCATATCACGGTTTATAAATTATATTTGGAACGATTTCAGTTATTTGTTATTATTTTTTAGCATTGACATATGTGTATATTGATGAGTATCAGTAACAAGAAATCATCGATAAGATATCTCTGGTACTACTATATGTATATATATTTTCAAACAATTCTTATATATGATAGCAATTAATATTAACTTGAACATAGATTTACAAATATTCCTGTTATTTTCTTCTTTATCTCTTATAATGTAATTATTGTTACCCAGTAATAAATAAGTATTAAATTAAATTATTTCTATTTTTTTTTTGCTTTACCGCAATTTTTACGTCGGTTGATAAAACAGAATGATCGAATGTGGATCATCGACGTATAACAAAAAAATAAATAATACAAAGCGGGGTATATTTAATTATACTCAATTATAATAAAGTCAATAAATTTGATCAATATCGAAACAGAAAGAAACAATTGAAAATATTGTTCTGAAGAATTCTAAACTATCTACTGTACCGATAGTTTTGCTATCGACCTGATCTATGGTAGACAAACTTCAGCTGTCATGTAATAAACACGGATCACATCGCATCTGCAATCAATTGCCACGACAATTTCCTACGATAATGGGATTATCTGAGATATGTATATCAAATTTCTGCGGTGCTATGTACGATCCATTATCTTAAACCTGTTTATTGTAGGTGGAATCTTAATTTTTATAACCTTAAAAGTGGTGACATGTGACACTTGGGCATAAATAAACTGTATCCTTTTACAGTAACATTTAATTTCTAATATTAATATCGTGCTTATATCTTAATCGAATTGACAATTGATTACCATAAATAAAGAATAAATTCACGGGAATATAAATATCGAAAAGTATGGAAACTACGCGAAGTATTAATAGTTTAGCCTTAGTCCGATCGTGGTAAATTGCATTTATGTGTAATTTATAGACAGCATTTCAAATCCCCACCTTCCTGTATTAGATCATTCTCTGAGTCAAGCAAATCCATTACTCCTTTGTTCCTTCCGTGTCATAAATCATTCTTTTTTGCGATTCTACCTATTATCTATCTAGACATGTCTACATATGTTTGAATTTCTGTAATAATTTGAAACATCGATTTCTAGTCTAACTTGAAGGTATCGAAAAACTGAGCGCTATGAAATTTATTTGACTTAATTCCATGTATCTAGTCGATTTTTTTGATAATTTTTTAATAAACTAGCGACAATGTCCGATACCATGTCAAATGATGGAAAAACGGAGAATTGTACTGTGGAACATTTAGTCTCTCATGACTCGGAATACGACGATGCACTAGGTGTATCCGATTCCTTAGAAGTTACCATCAACGATAATGATGGCACTATAAACGTTGAATGCAAAGAGGACACCGATAATAAGGGTAAGTTGATTAGTTCGGCACGCCAATATTCCGACTTCTGTTATCTCTGTCGACTTTTAATTACCTCGATCTCGTATTAATAATGCGCATTTACATCTTGCCTTTGTCCGTTAGAATGCCTCGGTGTGATCCCCTTCTCCGCTGTACACAATTCGTCCAAAAACTTGAAAAGCCAGCACCGTAACGTTTTCATTCCCGGCGAACAGGTGCATGTGAACGTAATAGATATCGAACGTAGCGTAATAACACATCCCCTGAACCCAAACTTGTACACCATAGAATTTAGGCATGGTCCCTTTACCTGGGTGATTAAGAAAAGATACATCCACGTTCAGAATTTGCATAATCAATTGAAACTATATCGTGCTAGCTTGAACATACCATTCCCTACTAAAAGTCACAAAGAAAGGCGGAGCAGTTTGAAAAGTTTAGCGGAGACAAAGGAAGGAAAAGGACGTCGCGGTGCATTGCCTAGGTACAGGAAATATTTACTTAAATACCTTTCAGTTCTAATAACCGATTCCTTTTAGGTTTCCAAATAAGCCTGACGTTCTAGTACCTTATGAGCAATTAGATCATAGGAAACAAGTATTAGAAGAGTATTTAACTAATTTATTAAAAATAAAAATTTATTTACGCCATCCGGAGACTGTGAGTTAAATTGTTCATTTATAATAACCGTACACGCGTAATGCACTAATACGTGTGAAATATTTTCAGATTAATTTTTTAGAAATCTCGCATTTATCATTTATCGAAGATTTAGGAATGAAAGGTAAAGAAGGGCTGGTCCTGAAACGAACTGGTTCGGGTGCTAGGAGTAGGTGTAACTTTTGTGGCCTCGTTGAAGGCGTATGTTGTATTAGATGTAATCATTTTTGCTCGTCTCTATGCGGAAAATGGCATTCTCGACATCTAATAGTTAAAGATACTTTCGTTGCCTATATTAGGCCAAAAGATGGTACCATAAAATCGGTCATTTTAATGGACAGCGGTTTTGGAATTAGTTTCGGCATATATACAACCGGCTTGAGAAATGGCATACAGATAGTCAATCTCAGCAGGCATATAGTAATTAAATGTTCAACGAGAAGGAACACTAAAGAATGGATGGAATTTATTCAAGAAATTAGTAACAGGCAAGGTAAGCTCTTTGGTTGACGCAAAAGTGAAAATTTAAAGACAGAAAACAATAAATCATGGCATTGCAGGTCGAGATTTTATTCAAACAAATCCTCATCACTCGTTCGCACCTTATCGTTCACCAATACCAGCTACGTGGTTCGTCGATGGATCGAGTTATATGTCCGCTGTTGCGGACGCATTGGAAAATGCCAAGGAAGAGATTTTTATTGCAGACTGGTGGCTATCACCTGAGATTTATATGAAGAGGCCGGCGATTAATAGCGATTATTGGCGTTTGGATAAGATCCTGGAAAGAAAGGCTGTAAGTATTCGAATGATTTGTCTCGATTAATTTGCACCCATTTACGATCTTCTATTACTTTGTTAATGCTGACGCGAATATTCAGGAAATTCGGTGAGATCAATATAATCAACTATTGGCATGAGCTTGATAAATTCTGAAACTATGTATTTGTAACGATTCGTATTTTTAGTTCGAAGGTGTGAAAATATTTATTATGATCTACAAAGAAGTTGAAGTCGCACTGGGGATAAATAGTTTCTATAGCAAGCAGAGGCTAGTCGAAAAGTGCCCTGAAAATATAAAAGTACTGCGCCATCCAGATCACGCAAGGGTAGGAGTTTTTCTTTGGGCGCATCATGAAAAAATAGTGGTGATTGATCAAAGCATTGCCTTTCTCGGTGGCATCGATCTATGTTACGGTCGATGGGACAATAATGAGCACCGATTGATAGACTTAGGTGAGTCAAACGAAGAAATTCAATATTTCTTGTTACCGACGTGAATTTGATTTAATTGCGTTATTTTCAATCGCAGGCAGCACTCATCATTCTAGCATTTATATTTCATCCAAAGGGAAATTTACTAATACCAGCAGTAAAAAAGTATCCAATGTAAATGTAAATAAGCATGTTTTGCTATCACTGGCGATTGCAACTAACACAGTCGCAATGGCTACTACAAAGTCGATACCTGTATTGTAGGTTTATTTTCGTTATACTTTGTTACAAAATTCGTGTGCTAAAATTGATTTAAGTTATATCAAATATTTTGCATTTTCTAGACCTATGATGAGCAACAAATCGTCAATTTCTCCGGCATTGCCGCAATTAAGTCCCGGAGACTTATTATTGATGCAATCTGGGGAGGAAATAGACACTATGAAATGCGACACACCAAACACGGAACGTAAAAATCTATTCGGAATGGCGAGAGATACTATGGGCAAGATGAAACAAAATATAAAGTTGAAAAAGCAAGAGTTAATTAGTATGGTGTACAATCCACACGAAAGAAGTAGCGACGAAGAAGATGATATAGATAAGTTAGTTCAACTCTTAACAATATCTTCAGAATGTATCCAGTAATTTATTTACGACTAAAGGTCTATTGGTATATTTTGCAGCGGTACTTTAGAAACACGAATTGAAACTCGTGACTCGATATATACAGAAGAAGACGAATGTTCAGACTACTCAGGAGTAGCTAAACTGTGGCTAGGAAAGGATTATACGAATTTTATTGTTAAAGACTTTAACGATCTCGAAAAACCTTACCAAGATTTAGTAGATAGAAGCACTACTCCCAGAATGCCATGGCACGACATGGGAGTCATGGTGCAAGGTGCATCGGCTAGAGATATTGCTAGACACTTTATTCAACGCTGGAACGCAATTAAAGTAATTGTTTTATATGTTTCCAATAGCATGGCTATTAAATAATACTCAACAAATTTATATCTACAGATGGAGAAGGCAAAATTAAATTGCTGTTACCCATTCTTGCTACCAAAATCGTACAAAGATTGCAGAAGCTATGTGCCATTTATCGAAAGGGCTGCTATGCACAATGTTAAATGCCAAGTATTAAGATCAGTCAGCTCTTGGTCAGCTGGTTTCCTCGATTCGGAAACATTGGAGCAAAGTATACAAGAAGCATATATTCAAGCTATTAGCAAAGCAGAAAGGTAGAATTAATTCTCGCGAATATAAATTAACTGGGACACGAATGTTAATAGGATCGTTTGGTTTCAAGGTACATATACATAGAGAATCAGTTCTTTATAACGCTTGCATCGATGGAAAAAACTGCAGTGAAAAATCGTATAGGAGAAACATTATTGAAACGAATTTTGAGAGCTCATAGAGAGGGAGCGGTATTCAGAGTATTTGTAGTAATGCCTTTGTTACCAGGTTTTGAAGGTGAAGTTGGTGGGCCAACTGGTACTGCTTTACGCGCAATTACGCACTGGAATTACGCTTCTATATCCAGGTAAAAATTGTATACGAAATTAAATTCCAATTAAATGTGAGAAAAATATATTAATTTGATAAAATTACGAACTTTTCGTGTTTTTTTATAAATATACAGGGGTAAAGACGCTATTTTAAATCGACTGATCGAAGCAGGAATAGAAGATCCAAGCGAATACATTACATTCCATGGTTTACGAGCGCACGCTATGCTGAACGGCACATTGGTTACAGAATTAATTTACGTTCACAGTAAGCTCTTAATTGTAGATGATAATACGGTCATTTGTGGTTCGGCTAATATTAATGACAGAAGCATGATTGCGACAAGAGACAGTGAGATTGCAGTAATAATTCATGTAAATATTACTAAACTCACAAATATCATTTCTTTTTACAGTCTTTAATGATTAGTAAGAATCAATTATTATTCCATTATAGGATCTAGAGTACGAAGAGGGAAGAATGAATGATATACCGTTCCCTTGCGGTAAATTTGCAGGATCGTTAAGGAAACAATTAATGTCCGAGCATTTAGGATTGCTTAAAACGAACGAAGATATTGGTGTCGTTGATATAATTAAAAAATCGTTCTACAGAGATGTATGGTGTGCCAGGAGTAACCAGAACACCGAAATCTATGAAGAAGTATTTCATTGCATACCCACAAACAAAGTTATTAATTTTTCCATGCTAAAGCAGTATCAGGCTGAAGAGCCGCTTTATTTGTCCGATCCACTTGTGGCTCAAGAAATGGTCGAACAGATTAAGGTACAGGCAGTTATATATTGCGCAACAAAGACCTATTCCAAACACTTTATTTAACGTCTGCTTTAATTTATATTTAGGGTCATCTGGTGAATATGCCTTTGAATTTTTTATGCAACGAGGATTTGAAACCAGCCGCCGCCACTGTGGAGGGTATTATGCCAACAGCGTTGTGGACATAGATTGTTGATATTTGAGAATGAATACTGGAGGAATTAACATTAGTATTATCAATACTATCCCCAATTTAACGTTACATGTTTCGTTGACTAAAGTACAAAGGATAACTCTCTGTTTGTGATTAACTTTATCAATTTCTTAGAGAAAAATAGGAACGCGCTATAAATTCAGGCTTTCCCGAACTGCTGTTTGAAATAGCCTATTTCTATGATGAAAAGTTCAACTGTAGTAGTGGTGCGAATTTATACATATGTAAGGGCATACTGGTTGATTATGTGTACCTGTATTCTTTCTGTTCGAATTTTTAATATAAATACGAAATAAGATCACTATCGCAAAATACTTAACAGTATATCCAATGGTAACGAATCGAATATTAATCAAAGTCCGAGATGTAGTAAATATTTTAGATTGTTAATACTACTAGGTACAGTTTATGATCGTACTTCAACATTCCATGAAATCTACCTCTTTGAAGAAAAAAAACATGATATTAATATTGTTCCGACAGTCATTATTATTTTATAACAAATTTTATTATACATCGACTGGTTAATGTACTTAGAAAAATCTTATAGCAATAATAACTTAATATGCCTTTTAACCGATCGATTTTTCTATTATAAATTCTATTTTACAATGCCGTTTATTTGTACTGGAACGTGCATGAAATAAAAGTTGTACATGAAGTTAAGGTTTATTAATCGTTCATTCAATACTTCCGTTTGGTATTATAATATAATATCTATCATTATCGTGATAAAATTGGGTTCGCTAGGCAGCCCCGAACCAGCGAACATTAAGTGGGCATTATTGCCCACTGTAGTTATTTAAGCAGAAAGCGACTTAAAGTTCTTATTGCAATTACTTTTAAATTTTCGTTTCTATTTTTGTATCTATTTGTAGTTCTAAATATTATGTATTATTTGTTGTCCCGCTCATTATGTAAATTCTTCTGACGCTCTACAGATAATTCTTCAGTAAGATATATCATATATGTTTCGCCTTGAGAATTACATTTTCTTCTTCATCAAGAAGCCTTCTTTTTATAAATGTAATACCCATGTATATATTTGAATTCATAAATTAATTGATATCTGCAAAGATATGCTTGAAACTACGCGGGTCTCTGCCATATCTACAGCGCCTGCTATGGTTTCGCCATCTATACAGAACTGCTTGAAACTACTCGCGCCTCTTACTTACCTTAAGTGTAGATATGGCAGAGGCTCGGTAGTTTCATTCACATCTGTACAGATGGCGATACAAATGACTGTGGATAAAGCAGACATACATTAGTTTCGAGCACTCCGTCATAGATGGCGAAACGAAAGACCACGTTGGGTGTAGGTAAGACAGAGATACGAGTGATACGTAATATCAAGCACTTTGTAAATACATAGTGGTAGGATAAACTAATCAAATTTGGTTATGTATGTCTTCATTCATAAAACTAAGTTAATAATGCTTGAAAATCGTTTCGTACTCTCATTTACATATCAATAAAGTGTTAGCGAACACAGTGTTAGAATCTACATTAAAATTAATATGCACGGTAACATTGTAAGTTCCATTGTTCATTTTATTCTACAACAAACAAGCTCTTTAGCACAGGTAAATACAATTGTGAATATTTTTTCCTTTAAATAATTCATTTCGGTCTCGCAGCAATGAAAGTTGGGTTAAGTGTACATATAACCTCTCTTTACAATACTATCTTAACCCTTGCACTCTCATCTTCTCTTCCTTTTCATACCTTCTCTACCTTACTTATTACACTATTCTTATTGCACATCTATTATACATCTTTCCCTTTCCTCGATGTTTCATTACAAACTCTTAAGGTGTTTTTATATTCTATTACATCGATTTCCGAACATTCTGTTAACAGTTGTTCTAACGTCCCAAATTTTGGTCTGCACAGGTCACGTCTTTTATTCTTCTCCTTTTCCCAATATTTCTTAATTCTTTAATGCTTTGGCATCTGTTATCTGCATTATTAATTGCCGATTGTGCCGTCTTCCGCTCTCACTTATGTACTTTAGTAACGCTGCTGTTCTAATATATTTAAACGGTTCATTATGTCTTGCTTCTTTTACATTAATGTATCGTTCCAGCTGTTGCACTTCATAGTCTCTTCCTTTAATACTCTCCGTCAATTGCTTTACTTCGGCTCTCGTCGAGTTTATTTCTATTTGATTTATTCCATGTCTTTTCAATTAATTCCCCCTTTCTCTTATGCTTTGGTTTAACCGTCCTCCTATCTTTTTCCTTTATATATCCCTTCACAATTTGTCTCTCTCCTGTTACATACTTACTAATATATTTTTTGTGTGTGCAGGTTTCCCAAGCAAAGAGTAAGGATCAATGACCGGTGCTTCTCATCATGCATGAAAGCAAGAATGAAGAAAGAATAACCCTTGCCATATACTTTAATTGTAGTAAATTGGTTTATAAAAGTAGTTTGTATCTATTGGTGCATAAGATATAATTGTTAATATTACTTGTATCACTGTTACAAGTTCCACTAAGTTTATTAAATGCAAAATAAGTTGCACAATTGCTGCAATTTATTTTTATAAAGCCTCTACATACAAACTATGTAAACTTTTAGTATAAGGTTTATCTCAAAGATGCGTTGCAAGTATTAGATTATTTGTGTTTATTTTGTTTTTTATATTACATAAATGTTATTTTAAGATTGATAAAGATTTAGTTGTAAGGTGTATTGTAAATAGATTTAAAGGAATAATTCATAAGTATTATTAGCTTGTAAGCTTAAATTCCAACATGATTGTAACTTGTATCTTCATTGATTAGTTTAATAAATATTCAGTGCAAAGAATACCACTGCTATTTTTATTTTCACACCTTACCAATCCTTGAAAGAACCTATTTCCACTTCCTTAAACAAGAAGTACCGTGGACGGACTTTAAATGCAAAGTCCTAAAGCGAGAAACTTGTAAAAATAGACCTGAACATTATTAACGTTGGCGTTAATTGTTAAGGAATTAATACGTCTTGATGGGAGCTCTTCAAATTTTAATTCTCGGAAATTCCTGGAATGTGACGTCATTTCTGAGAACGAATACCTCCTCGCACATCATATTCTCCTGATACAAATCCACGATTTTCGGCGAGATATTTTTGCCAGAAACTCAGAAATTTTGCGCTCGAAAATTCATGAAAAGTGACGTCATTTCTGAGAACGAATACCTCCTCGCATATCATATTCTCCTAATACAAATCCAGCATTTTCGTGCACTTAAATTTCCGAGATTTTGCCAAAAATATCTCGCTGAAAATCGTGGATTTGTATCAGGAGAATATGATATGCGAGGAGGTCTTTCATCGCAGCAATTCTTGGAAATGACGTCACATTCCAGGAATTTCCGAGCGCTGAAATTTCTGGGTTTCTGGCAAAAATATCTCGCTGAAAATCGTGGATTTGTATCAGGAGAATATGATATGCAAGGAGGTATTCGTTCTCAGAAATGACGTCACATTCCAGGAATTTCCGAGCGCTGAAATTTCCGAGTTTCTGGCAAAAATATCTCGCTGAAAATCGTGGATTTGTATCAGGAGAATATGATGTGCGAGGAGGTATTCGATTTTTTGGACTTCTGCTATCCAATTTTGCAAGAAGTAAGGACTTAGAATTTGCTGCTTCCAAATTTAATAACGTGTAGGACCATTTTGACAAGTTTCCCGCTTTAGAACTTTCCATTTCAAGTTCGCCCACGGTACTTCTTGTATAAGGAATCGGAATTAGGTTCTTTCAAGGATTGGTAAGGTATGAAAGTAAAAAGAGCAGTGGAATTCTTTTCATTGCAAATTTATTTAAACTAATCAATGAATGTACAAGTTACAAAAATGTTGTAATTAAATTTACAAACAGATACTTATTAACTATTCTTTTATATCTATTTACATTACATCGTACAACTAAATCTTGTATCAATTCTAAACCAACATTTATGTAATATAACTAACACTATAAACATAAATAATCTAATACTTATAAACTATTCTTTGAAGTTAATTTACAATATATCTTACAGATAAATCATACACTAAAATTTACGTACTTCATATGTAGAAGCATATAAAATTTAAATTACAGCAATTGTGTAACTTGTGAATATGTCAATTATTTATTATATCTTTCATTTTACATTTAGCACATTCAGTAGAACTTGTAATAGTTATATAAGTAGTATTAAAGTTCATATAAGATCTACCGAATAAACTGAATATAAAATAAAGCATATAATAGATAACATAACAGTTAATTACACAATTGTCCTAAAATAAACTTACGGGCTAATAGATACAAACTATTTTTATAAACCAATTTACTATCACTAAAGGATAACTAAAGTATGTTGCACAAGTTCTTCTACCTTCTTTCTTGCATTTATGCACGATGAGAAGTGCCAGGCAATGTTCCTTACTCTTTGCCTGTGAAACCTGCACACAGAAAAAATACATTAATAAGTATGTAACAGGAGAAAGATTATTAAGAGATATTTAGAGGAAGAAGAAAGAAAGGAGGGGCAAGCCAGAAGCATAAAAAGGAGAGGATTATTTGAAAAGGAATGGAATGCGTCAAGTATGAGTGACTTTGACAAAAGCGGAATTAAGGAATTGACGGAGATCCTCAAAAGTAGAGTCAATCAAATGCAACAGCAGGAACAATGCAGAAAAATAGGGAAAGCAAGATACAATGACACGTTTAAATATATTAGAACATCAACACTACTATGGTACTTAAATAAAAACGGACGAGGGCGCAATTGACAATTAGCAACGCAGGTGCGAGATCCAAAAGCATTAAAGGATGAAATAAATATTGGGAGAAGAAAAAGGATAAAAGATGTGACCTGTGCATACAAAAATTTGGAACGTAAGAGCACCTGCTAACAAAATGTACGGAAAAAGATACAATAAGACATAAAAATAACTTAGGAATTTGTAATTAAACAGGGAGGAACGGCAAAAATTTATAATAGATGTGCGATAAAGAGATAAGAAATAGTGTAATACGTAAGGCAGAGAAGGTATGAAAAGGAAGAGCGGAACGGAAGATGAGAGTGCTAGAGATAGTATTGTAAAGATAGGTTATATGTACACTAACCAAACTTTCATTCCTGTGAGACCGAAATAAAGAATAATACCACTATTAGTATGTATTTATTAAGTCCTGGAAAATTTATTTAAAGGAAAAAATATTCACAAATACATTTACCCGTGCTAAATAGTGCTTGATTATTGTAGATTGTAGAATATAATGAACAATGGAACTTGCAATGTTACCGTACATATTAATTTTTATGTAGATTGAAACACTGTGTTTGCTGACACTTTATTGATATGTAAAAGAGTGTACGAAACGGTTTTCGAGGATTATTAACTTAATTGGATGAATGGAGACATAAATAACCAAATTTTATGAACCTTATCGCACCGCTACTTATAAACAAGTGCTTGAATTTACGTACCACTCGCATCCCTGTCTTACCTACACTCAAAGTGGGCTTTAATTTCGCCATCTATACCGAACTGCTCGAAACTGTATATATGTCTGCTTTATCTAAGAGTCATTAGTATCGCCATCTATACAGACGTGATTCAAACTATTCGGGCCTCTGCCATATCTACACTTATGGTAAGTAAGGGGTGTGAGTAGTTCCAATGCGATCTGCATAGATGGAACTACCATAGCAAGCGCGAGTGGTTTCAAGGAGTTCTGTATAGATGGCGAAACCATAGCAGGCACTGTAGATATGGCAGAGACCCGCGTAGATTGAAGTATATCTTTGCAGATATTAAATAATTTATGAATTAAATGATATATACACGGGTATTACAATTATAAAAAAGAAGGCTTCTTGAGAAATAAGAAAATGTTATTCTCTAGGCGAAACATATATGATTTATGTTACTAATGAATTATCTCGAAAGCGTCAGAAAACAGAAGAGTCTACATAAGAAGCATGGCAATAAATAATACACAATATTTGCAGCTGCAGATAGATACAACGATAGAAACGAGAACTCAAAAGTAATTGCAATAAGAACTTAAGATTCTCTCCGCTCAAATAACTACAGTGGACAGTAATGCCCACTTAATGTTCGCTGCTTCGAAGCTGCCTAGCGAACACTATCCAGGAATGTGATTTATAAGGAATTGTTCATGCTTATCACTTTTCGGCACGCTCGGTTTAGGCTGTGTTGGAAGTGGATTGAGATGTACTGAGAACCAGCGTGAGATATATTTAACACGTTGAGTGCCACGTGAGACATCGGTGTCTGACACTAAACTTTCCGTTCAGGCCGCGTCAGTCATAGGTGACTGACAATCAACTTTCCGTTCAGTGTCTGACACTAAACTTTCCGTTCAGGCCGCGTCAGTCATATAAGATCTACCGAATGATCTGAATATAAAATAAAGTATATAATAGATATTATAAAGAACAGTTAACTACACAATTGTTCTAAATTAAGCTTATGCGCTAACAGTTGCAAACTATTTTTATAAATCAATTTACTATAATTAATGGATAAGTAAAGTATGTGGCAAAAGTTCTTCTATTTTCTTTCTTGCTCCTATGCATGATGGGATGTGTCAGTCAATGCTCGCTACTCTTTGCCTCCACAACCTGCACACACAAAACATATATTAGTAAGTATGTAAAAGGAGGCCGAAGAAAGAAAGGAGGGCCAAACCAGAAGCATTAAAGAAGGAGAGGATTATTTGAGAATGGGTCTCTTAAGAGAGAATTTAATTAGATCGGAAGTAAAGGAATTGTCGCAGACCCTTAAAAGAATAGACTATGAAATACAACATCAGGAACAAAACATAAAAATAAAATAAGCGAGATATAATGGACGGTGTAAATATATTGGAATATCAACGCTAATAGAATACCAAAGCAAGAATGGAATAGGCCATAATCATCAGTTAATAGCACAGGTAAGATACAAAAGCATTAAAGGATGAAATAAATATTGGGAGAAGAAAAAGGATAAAAGATGTGACCTGTGCATACCAAAATTTGGAACGTAAGAGCACCTGCTAACAAAATGTACGGAAAAAGATACAATAAGACATAAAAATAACTTAGGAATTTGTAATTAAACAGGGAGGAACGGCAAAGATTTATAATAGATGTGCGATAAAGAGATAAGAAATAGTGTAATTCGTAAGGCAGAGAAGGTATGAAAAGGAAGAGCGGAACGGAAGATGAGAGTGCAAGAGATAGTATTGTAAAGATAGGTTATATGTACACTAACCAAACTTTCATTCCTGTGAGACCGAAATAAAGAAAAATACCACTATTAGTATGTATTTATTAAGTCCTGGAAAATTTATTTAAAGGAAAAAATATTCGCAAATACATTTACCCGTGCTAAAGAGTGCTTGATTGTTGTAGATTGTAGAATATAATGAACAATGGAACTTGCAATGTTACCGTACATATTAATTTTTATGTAGATTGAAACACTGTGTTTTCTGACACTTTATTGATATGTAAAAGAGTGTACGAAACGGTTTTCGAGGATTATTAACTTAATTGGATGAATGGAGACATAAATAACCAAATTTTATGAACCTTATCGCACCGCTACTTATAAACAAGTGCTTGAATTTACGTACCACTCGCATCCCTGTCTTACCTACACTCAAAGTGGGCTTTAATTTCGCCATCTATACCGAACTGCTCGAAACTGTATATATGTCTGCTTTATCTAAGAGTCATTAGTATCGCCATCTATACAGACGTGATTCAAACTATTCGGGCCTCTGCCATATCTACACTTAAGGTAAGTAAGAGGCGCGAGTAGGTTTAAGGAGTTCTGTATAGATGGCGAAACCATAGCTGGCACTGTAGATATGGCAGAGATCCGCGTAGTTTCGAGCATATTTTTATGGCAGTACCGATAAAGAAGAAGGAAAGAAATAAAAAAATTTTATAAACAAGTGCTCAAAAGTGCCAGCATCGCTTTCTATAATCTGTTGGGAGCGTTGTGGGTGACACGAATTATTTTATTATTGGTAAAAATGACTTACTTAAGTTCATGGGAGGAGTTTGAGAAAGGTGCTGAGAGGTTATATCTTCAGGATCCAATGAAGGTATACTTCAATTAAATTAATAAGAATTTCATAATGTCTTCTTTACGAAATACTTAAAACTTTCATAGGCTTTGAACTACGCTACCTTATAAATATGTTACATTCAATACTTTTTGCACAAATTTTGTAGGTTAGAAATCTTCATTGAAATTAGCACAGACAGATCACGTAAATACAGAAACACAAGTTCTATTTGATCAAATTTTACGTATAGAAAACTAATATTCTCGAATCGAATGTTAAATAATATATACACTTATTTCAGTGTTAGATTGCAGGTAAAACGGAAGACATTTGCAGGTAGTTGTATTTATAAATAGTTTAATAAGTTTATAATTTATTGTTTTCTTGTTTCAGGCCCGGTATACAATGAAATATTGCCATAACAAAGGTGTTCTATGTCTAAAACTTACAGATAATCGAACGGTAAGCATTCGCCCTTATACAACTTACCTTATAAATTTGTTAAAGTTTTATTTAAATAGCACACGGACAATTTTCTTTTACAGTGCCTACAATACAAGACGGAGATAGCACAGGATTTAAAGAAGATGGAAAAGTTTATAGGAAACTTGATGAGGCATATGGCTTCCAAAGAGAACTAAATGAAGGACTAGATATGATTATGGGACACTTGGTTTTCGGTCGAGGAATGAAAGTGCTGCGCATTTTAATTCATTGTTTATGTTGTTCCATTTCATAAGATTCACCGACTGATGGGATTATAGATATTTAATTTGAATGAGGTATAAAAAACTTTCTTAAATATACAATATGTGCATAAATGTCTATTTTGTATTTATTTAAAGCTTCATGCTCATTTCGGGCGGTTCCGTTGCCTCCTTGTTAAAGTTCTAAAACAGTACAAGAAGAAAATGTATTACTGCATCTGCGAACATTCGGTTCGACAGTTCATTTACAGTATTATACAATACATGACGATATGGAAATGCGAATAGGTGATAGAATTTATTGCAGAAATACTAATACTTCTCGGCAAAGTGTATTTATGTATGAGCCATAGCAGCAACTAGTGCATTAGTTATTAATAAAGCCAAACTTGATTCGAACTTCTTACTGGATATTATTCTAAAAGAAAGAAGCACAAAGCAATGAAAAGAAGCACTTACGATATAATGGGCTGAAGTACAGCATCCAGAGTAGTATCAACAGGAGGGTAGATTTCTTGATTTGAAGACAGTTCATAGCGTACCTCTCCCCCTAATTGCATTTGCGGCTATACCAAACAAAACTATTTTACTAATTTACTACGCAGAAAATCGTACGATACAACACACTACATTCTAGCGGCAGCATTTCATCGAAACAATTTCCCTTTCGTGTTTCTTTTCTTTTCGTTTATTTCAGTAAACGAAAGCGAAATCGATATAATAAAAAATACTGCGACCAGCAGAGGAGAAAGTAGCAAGCCTCAACCACATGTATTCATAAAAAAAAAGCGCCAGGTGTGCCTAAAAGATTTTTGTATAATATGTGCAATTTTAATAAAGACAATTGTATCTGTGATTAAACTTTTCTCTCTCTTAAAAAAGCAATAAGCTTAAACTACTTGAAGCAACAGTGTCACCCATTACTTTCCGATACTAATACTTCCGAGTGATGCGACAAACAGCAACGGACGAATAAAAAGTAATGAGTGCCACGTGAAACGAGAGTCGTTGACCAAAAGTAAACGAACGATATGTGGATGACTTTGTTATAAATGAGCAAGCGGCGAAAAAAAAAAGAATTAAAATAATAATAATACGTACAACACGGGCAGGCTTAGCGCTGTCGGCGGAGCTTGAGCAGCAACTTGAAAATTCCTGCGGTGTACTTTCCCCAAGACCACTGTCCACGTTACTTCCTATTAATATTCTGTTGTTACGAGTATAATAAAAGTCCTTCCTCATATTGCACTCGTTCCTACTACCGACGTAGTACTTTGTCTCGACTTGACCCGGCCTGGTCGGCGGCAAGTTATAACTTCCGTCGCGATTATGTTGTATCATTCTTCTGTTTCGTTTGCCAATGGAGCCGACCGTTCTGAAAGTGATTCCTTGACAATCTTGGGATACCACGGCAAAGTTTTCTAAGCATATCCCTGATCGGACATCGTTACGACATCGATGCGTATATAATGCGTTTTTAGTTTGCTAAACGTTCATAACATTGTTAATACACTACTACGAGCTATATTGCATTCCTTAGCGATACACATTTTTTGTTTTATTCACAATACAGTACTATTAATCATGGAACACTTTTTATCCATTCGTCGATGAGTTTTGGCTTTTCTATTTTTTTTTTCCTTTTTTACACACGCCAATGCAATTTAAGAAGTCTACAGATACTATGAGGGGAAACAATAATTACCGGCTACCTAAAAGAGGAGGATTCAGAAATACAGAATACACTGACACGAATGACCATCTTGTCGATCGTTGACGATAATTATGTCTACCAGAATTTCGACACTCCCAAGTACCAATCACGCGTATATATATTATATATTACTTAACAATTAATACAATGCATAATACCGCAGTGAATTACACAGAGACATTAACACAACAGACAGAACACGGAACGAGCAAAATGCTTTGTTTCTAGGACGTGATTCCACAGAACGGAATGTGTACTGTTCCATGGACTAGCGAGAAGCATCAGTATAGGTGCCAGCCAGGAAATAAATAAAACAGGTGCGACAAGCTGTTAATCTCATCGATTTATTAAGGACCTGTCATGCTTTAAATAAATAATAGGGGGCATGCTTATAGTAGATCATGTACATGCTCTGAATAAATAAAAAAAAAGGAAGGGTAATAATAATAATAATAAAAAAATATAAAAGAACACCGCATGCAAGGGGAAAGTGTTAAACAATCACTACGGATCCCGTCTCATCCTCCAGTTGCGGAGGATGACTGTGGACGTTGCTGGCCGTCTTGAGATCATCGTACCTAGGTAGGGACGACGAGTCTGGGTCGTCCAATCGGGAATTGCTAGACTGTAATGTACATTGCTGTACGGTCGATTGTGATTGTACCACCGTGTATGGTATTTCTCGACGTTGCTGTTCGCTCATTCCGGTGGTATCGATTAGCCCGAACTCCAAGTGTCTGGAAAATCAGCCAGTTTCATTGTTGTTGCGTTACGATATATTGTGTAAGGAAATTTCGTTAAATTACGCGGAGAACCGCATTGTGCGAGCTACCGTGCTAAACCTGTTTTTGTGCAAACCATTCGGGGATCACCGTATGCACAGCAGAAATGAAATTAGTAATAGTAGACTCTTCGTTGTTTTTTACACTTATGTACACGGGTACGGGATACGGTTGTTTAATTTGGAGGAGTTTTGTGCAAATAATTGGTGCGTTTACTTTTTACATTAATATTTACAGGGTTTCCAGTGTCAACACCATGTTCGGCAAGGTAGATAAAGTTTCATTCATTTAATAGACACAACAAACGAACGCGAACGTTTTACAAACATGTAACGCTACAGAAGTTACAGTAGAGAATTAAATACCATACTTACCCCTCCAAATTAAACAATCAACCCTCGCGCCTTCACGCTTAAACCGAACGTGGAATACAACCACGGGTATTATATGTAATATGCAAATTAAAGAAACCATTATTTTTACTACTGCTACAATCTCATAAAGAAAGCGTACTTCCTAAGCTCGTCCGAGAATGGTTGCTTCTGTGAAGGACTCCGGTGTCGACTCCTGTGCCTTCTTCTCGGTTCCGTGTTGCTCACCTATTGAAACGTTCAACCCATTAACGATATGCTGTGTTTCAATCAAAAGAGTCGTATTAAAAAACAATGCATGCGAGTACGTATCACTCGAGCAAAGTATTCCTGGGCAACAGTTTCGAATGCTGCGAGGAGAGGAAATGATGTTTCATTGAAAACTTACGACAGCCCGTTGAACTCCTTCGCCCTTTCGCTTCTGTGCTTCTCGCCATTGCGGTTCAGAATCTACCAGTTCGTGTCTGAAAGAATTTACACGCGTACATGTAGCACAGATTAACTCCAAAATAGTCGCGCCCGTTTCAATGCGTGCGCCGCGATTTAAACCAAGATTGAATCGTTCCGCTTCGTTCTGATTTTTTCGTTGAGAATACGAACCCGCGCCGCGTTGGAAGATTTCGTTGGCCGCGGTTGATACTTCCCATGCGCGTCGTCATTAAAATAATTATCACCTTTACGCGGTCTATGTACCCTACCGTGAGAGTATAATGAGTACAGGGGTTTCTTTCCCGTCCTTACGGTCGACGAACTCGTCCAAGACGTTCCGGCGAGCTATTTCGTTTTCACATCGCCGTCCTTTATTACGTCAATTAATTACCAATTACACCGCCTGGCGCGTCTTCCACGTTTAATTGCCTTAATAGTCTTAATACAGAATTCCTTTTTCCTTTTCCCGATCCTGTTGCGCAATTTCCTTACAGTTAGTCAGACTTGTACAGTAAATATCGCACGGTAAACACGAGATAAGGAGTAACGATTGAAAGATATACAAAAGGGGAACACGAATCTTCGAATGAAATTAATTGACCGATAAAACGTAAGCTCATAAATGAAATACGAATATATGTAATTTTTTATGAGCGCAGTGATCGAAATTACTCGCATTGAGTCACTGTACCTAGAAGAACGAGAGCTTCTGTGCTTCCTGCGGTGCTTGCGGTGACCCGACCTGGTATCGGAACCCCTCGAAAGCTCAGACTCGCAGTCCGAATGACGACTGTGTCTTCGATGACTATGACTATGACTCCTTCTGCGATGACCACCGCGACTATGGCTGTCCCCTGAACTTTGGCTCTCCACGGAGCTGCTCCTTCGCTGGAGTCTGCTCAAGAGCTGAAAACCGATTAAAACGTGTCACGCTAATAATCTCACTGTTCTTTTAACACTAGGTTTACGGAACGCGTCAATTTCACGCATTTCAGAATTCGAAAGACAAAGATTAAGGCAGATCCGTTAATATGATATAACTAAATTAATAATATTTCATTTCGAAATTAGGCGAATTAAGTTTTTAAAGAAAACGCGCATTATTATTGGCAATCGTTAAGCCGAGGGTAATCGGTAAAAATAAGTGCTCAAACTTGTCCGTAAACCTAGTGTTAACGAAACATCTTTACGCGCCACGAGTAAGCTTTACTCTAAAATGTGAGTGCATGAATTTAAATCGTACTATTAAATAGAATTGAAATTGAACCGCTTCCCCGCGGTTATCAATTGTGCAATTTAATCCTAGTATGTATTCCCGTTTGCATGCGAGCACTGCCAAAGGGTTAAATATTTCAAATTAAAACAGTATAGAGTAACACAAACACCCCAGACAGCCCTTTCGCGAAGCAAGATTACTTTTAAAAGAACATGCGAATAAATGACAATCGAAAGCGATTTAACGAATCGAAGCGAAACAATCGCAGAACAGAAATACTGTCTCAGCTACGCTCTTATATCCACGGATAGGTGTACAATCGTTTGCGCAAGTATCCCACGAAAAATGAATCGAACCCCTCTGGCCGAGGGTGACGCGCGATTGCCACAGGGACCAAGCTGTAACGGACCTTCTCTGAAATTAATTTAATGAAGTCTGAAACAACGTACTGCCGGTGCCGTTCCCGCGGAGCGGACGGACCGAGGACTAGACGAAGTATAAAGGCCTCGTGGTTGGCTCTGCGTCCATGGGGCGCTTCTGGTACTTCTAGGACTCGAGTTATTCACCTGTCTCGCGTTCTGCGTATTACACAAAACATTGCTACCAGCTGGATTGCTGTTCGGATTCGAGTTGACCGTCGCCGGTGTTTCGACGAACGGGCCAACCATCTCCTGCCCCTCTACCACTCGTCGCTGGGCCCGACGACTCGGCGTCCTTTGGAATATCGGGGGTGGATTCCGTCTGATCACGGTGTGCTTCTCGGAGCCGGACGGAGGACTGTACGAACGGAAACGGGAGTAAGGACTCAGAGGCGGCGGCCCCGTGGCCATCAACCGGAAGAACGCTTGGTGCTCCAGACAACATTTCCATAGATGTCTGCAGGCACCTTTGGAGGGGGTCTCGAAACCGTGCGTCCTCTCCTCGGAGTTCTTCTCGCTGACTCTCAGCATGAAGTATCTACCCTGGAATAGCAAGTGGTGGATAGTTTATTCGTTTTGGACATTTGAGAGGGTCCTGTGGTCATTGTTCAGGTTGCAATTTTATATTGTCGATTGCTCGTAGCGTTACAGCACCGCCAGAAATGTTATAGCGTGGGATATAAGTCAGCTGAGTGTCACGAACACAGTTTGAATATATTAATCCACTTATGAATCGCTGTTGCAATGAATTGAAATATAGTGGATGTTGTTTGTTAATATAAATGGAATATTTATACCCAAGTATAATTGTACCAATGCATATGGAACGGTAAAATTCTCCACGATGGTTCCAGTTATAATGGACACGAAAATTCCCAAAAATGGTGCAAGAGTCGATATATCATTGGTAACGTTTACCAAGCTAAATTTATTCAACGTGAATCTTTCTTGACAATTCTAACGTTAGTTCGCCTACCTTATAATAGATCTTATTGATTCGAGGCCAGTAATAATTTCCCACTTTGGTCTTGTTGCGCAACAGAATTATCCCGCTCGGCGTCAAGCCCAAAAAGTATTCCACGCTATCTTCGCCCTACGGATCGAGATTACGGGGTTTTCAGAGATTGCCGTGCCTTATTGCGACACCGCCAGTCGATTCGAGAAACGTATACCTACCAATACGGGATGCAAATCGACCCCGTACATTTCCAGCCATTTCACCTTGTCCAGATAATTCAGCTCTGCCGCGGAGGGTAATTGTCCTCTGGAAAATTGGGTCACTGTTACTCTAAATTAACGTCATTATTACTTGAACGAATTGCGAAATCGATACAGATAAATACATTTTATGTAGAGCGGCTGCGAAAAGTTTCTGGGCAAATAGCAATGTCAATATTACCTTTTGTCACTTCATATTTTACTGCGAATTAAAAATTTGTTATACTAATTGTACTTATTCAACGAGTCGTTACTTTGAAGAACCTTTAGATTACAAATGGAACAAAATCATATTTCGACTGGATATTTTTGGCGGCCAGTTTTGTATATCTCGCAAGATATCAATGAAAGTGGATTTCAGTTTTGTTAAAAAGAATATGGACTGATTAAATATTGATAGGGAGGAAGATCCGTTCAATTTGTAATGGGAAAAAATAATTTTATTTTGAGGAGATAATTTTATTTTACATTGATTGCCTGCATCTGTTTTATAGATAATGGTAATTAAAATTATTTCCGTGAATCTGAAGTAATGTAATTTAAAGGATCGACTTACACGAGAGTTTTGTGAAGTTCCACTATACGATTCTCCAATTCCGTGGTCTGATTCGCCAAAAATCGAAATTCGGTCACGTAGCCCACGGAATGTCGTCTTGGATCGTAATCGCCGAGCTCCGCTGTAACAGTAACAAACAAATCTCATTAAATTGGATTACATAACTCGACAAATATACAAATATTTAAATATTAATATACAACAAAAATTCCTGAATGCCTTCCTTATTTATATGAATTCCATTACTTCTTCATTAAAGAAATATCTATCTATCTAATTATATGTGTACATACATACATATGTATGAAAATGTAAAGCAATTTGCGATGAGATTTTATAAATTTATCGTGAAAATAAATTGCTTATCATATATGTAACGGTTCACAAATGTTTAATGCCTACTTGTTACGCAATTCTACTTGGTCCCTTCGCCTCAACATATTGCTACGTGCGGCTATAATGAGGATATAGGATGCATATATGTATACATACGTGGAACACGATCACGATTTATTTTCAAGGTATTAAGCAAATCGGCCCGTAACACGCATTCCGCCAGCCGGATGCTCACACGCATTATCTACGCTAGGAAGAGGACGAGGTGCACTCATCCTGCAATCTGTGTACGCACAACTTCTATGTACTGTCCTTTTTTTTCGCGTGCCCTCGTTCTCCCTTCATTTCCTTCGTTTCTTTCTTTGTTCGATTTAAACACGCGCAAGATTGCCGATTAACGTGCCTGCATGAATAAATTGAGTAAGTTAAGAAGGAGTGACTTTTTTTAAAGGACGTCTTCTCAGAGTTCTAATGCAATATTTTCCTAATATTATTATGTCATAAATTTGTGTTTGGTTTCTATATTGGAGAAACATTCATTTTAGACTGATAGGGAAGTACGATATCGAAAAATTACGTGTTTCATACAGTTCAAAGTAATTCTGTATACAAGAAACGCATAGATGGATAAATCCGGAAATAATAAATTAAATATGATATTACACTGATACATATTTGAATTACTACTTGCTCGTCTCCATTCTCGAAAAGTGACACTGAAATATAATATATGGTATACCATAAAACTTCGAAAACTCTTACAAACTATGAAGAGAAATGTTCAGTGATATAAAAACGTAAATATATCTTTCCACAACTTCACCATTCTCGCGAAGTCCATCCACGTTTACTCCAATTAACCCAAACCTATCCTGATTACCCGTTTTCCATAACGTTTACCCAAGATAGGAAAAATCGCCCCCTAATCGAATTAAAACACCGTTCGGTAACCAGCCGAAGAATCGGGATTTCAACATCCACGCGACTAATCCCATAAACACAATTTGCACGGAGGAATCCATGCTCGACGGAATTTCGCTCCTTTCGCCGTGTCTCCGGGTTCAGCCCCTCGATACCCGTCGCCGAAATGAACAGAAATGCCCTCCAGAAATCATCCTGGTCGTTTAATTGAATCACTGACTTTGATGAATATCTGCTCCGACCGGCGTTAGGGGCACTTTATTTTCTCGCTGCTTCTGCCTCTTTCTCTTCGGCTGTTCACGCAGAACAGAAATCGGCGACTTGTCGCGGCCGTCTTCTTGTACGGAGAAGTTCGATTAATTGGATTATTTAATCACTTGTAATTCGATGACGACGCCGGTCAAGCGTGTTTGCAAATGCCTCGAATTCCGCGAAGCAAATTGTTTAGAACGAAAGCTGCATCATGTTGCTGATTGACAAATCGATAAAGTACGCAACGATGGAGCATATTTCTTGTTATTGACCTAATCGATAATATTTTGCTGATATGCTAATAAGAAACGTTGATAGGAATGCAATATCATTTGGATTGTACATTTATAATACCGGTATAGCAGTTTTTACTAATCTATCTCTATAACATTGTCCAGGTCCTAGGTTTTAAATAAAATGTCCTATCATATTAGTTTGGAAAACGTGCAATATTCTTTCACTCCTTTCCATCGGCAAAATTGAAATCATATTCCGTGAAAAGATACGCCTATCTTTTTAAATCACATCTCGCTCGCTGGACTTGTGTTCGTCTTCGATTTCCGTTCACGAGCCAAAGGTTCCCCTGTCCCTATCTGCTGTCCCTTTCCCCGTTTCCAATAAAAGAACTGATCAAATTCCTTCTAACGACACAATTACCTCGCTGATATCTTCCTTCACCGAAAATTCCTCAGCCGTGATAAAAATCAAATATCAACGACAAAAACCCCCATCAGATTTATTTCTCCCATATTCTTATCGTACAATGAAATGCACATAGACGATTCCATCACAATTTTCAATTGTCGTGAAAAGAAGTAAAATCAAAATTGGAAACGCACGAGAATAACGCAACACTCGCGTTAACATTGACATCAAACGACAAGCAGAATTAAAAACAATGTCTCCGATTAAGAATCATTTGAAACGGTAATTTTATTCATTTGCATACCGGCGTATCGTTCGCTCTGAAAGCGTGCATAGTTAAGAGACAAAGGGTAGCAACAAACAACAGCCTGAACGTATGAAACAATTAAGTTGCCAGATACGATTCCATTGTTTGCGTTTCAATGGGACTTCCTTGGGCATCTTCTTCGTCTTCGCTGGAGACACGAAACGGGGCGAGGGAAACAACGACGGGGCAGAGACTAAATTAATTTACGAAACGAAGTCTCGTGGAAAAAGAAGGACACAAGAAATCAGAATCCATTCGAATGAAAGAGCCCGGACAGAGGCAAGAAGTAGCGCTCCCGGCAATAATAATAGAACTCGGCCCGGTTTAAATGTCCAAAGAGGAACGAACGCCCAAAGGTGTTTTCGTCGCCATTGTAATGGCATTGCATGCTGAAAAGCTTCCTGGCTATCCGTATTTGCGATCTACACGAAGATGGACAACGTTTCTCGTCCGTTCAATCTTCCACCTTCGTTCGTAATACGAGACGGTCCACTTTATTTCCACGGCAACTCCAATATTTGCGGACGAGGAGCGCGAAAAGGCTCATAGCTGGACGATTCATCGCGGGAAAGAAAAACGCGTTACCAGAAGAGTGACATGCTTCAAGCACGAGAAAGGAAAACAGGGAGGGGGAGATAAAAATCGTGTACCCACTGGTGACTATCCCGGTTGGTGAGTTGATTAATATTCGTCGTTAAACTGTCCTCCTCGCGAAATTACTTTCCGACGTTGAACAAGCGCGTAATTGCGTATGCCGCACATATAACGATGAAGTTTTCGTTTTCCTTTTCCCCTATTTTATTTCCTGTTCGCAGGTGAAAGAGGTTTCCTTAATTGCTGCGCTCAACAGGGCAAGAAAAACGTGGAAATTTCTGCGGAGGAACAGCGTCGGCTGGTGGTTAAACGCGATGCTAGTAATTTTGGCATGCAACCGGTGGGTTTTTTAAATTCAAGAAATTTGGAAAACATACTTTACTGATCGTGCTCCAAAGATGTACATTGAATGCGAATATTTGTTAAACAAATTTTTGTTAAACGGGGGGTTATTTAAATTGTTAAAAATTCGGATTAAATGTCTGTGGCAAACAATTATGTCGACTATTAAACAATTAATACAAAAATACAGAATTCCACTTGCTTGTCCTATTCTTGTATCTCGAAAAAATATGCTTAAAAGAAGACGCTCGTGGAAGCATTATAAAATTATCATTTTCACACCTTGGCTATTAAAGAGAGCAATAATAATTTTTTTTGTGATGATAGTTGAAGAATATATTAAATTGTGCTGCTCTTAATAAGCAAGTGTAGTATGGCTTGCGGATAAATCGCGTTTGGAAACGTTTCTGGCCCGTTGGTACCGAGGGAAAGAGGGTGAAAGGGGTGAAAGGGCGCGACAGAAAGTCGAACACGCGAAATCCTGTGGCTCAAGATGTCGCAATCCACTGTCACGCGGTGATCTCATCCGCGGCGGACCGCACGCGCATTCAGAGGAAGCTTTATCTCCATTTCGCGAGGCAGAACCCGTGCCCGTGTCTTCTTCTCGGCTCTTCCTCGCCACCTTTACGCCTCTCTGCCTGTTTCACGTTTCGTTGTCAACGGGCAGAGAGACTGAACAAGCAGAAAGGGCATTCATTTCGTCCCTTTTGACGGCGATGAGGCGCAAACACGACCGTATCTTTTTCTCCCGTTCTCCGTCGCACTTTCTCTGTATCCACCCTTTCTCTATTTGCATGACTTTGAATCTCAGCAGCAGATAACTAACGCGCGGAGCTGCAGCCTCCTTCTGCCGGTACTCGCCAACGTCTTTGCGCCGTTCGTTCATTCGGGTGCAAATGGAAACGTGTAATGATGTGTATTTTGACATTTTTCTCCTTTTTTTTGTAAGCTTTAAGAGCAAGTGAGTATGTAAAAACAGTTTACTCTCTATTTGTGGGAGTCGATTGGGTTGGGCAGATCTCGTGGACAAATTTAAGGAGATAAGGTTGTTCGAATTACTGTTTGATCATTTTTGTTATGCTAATGAATTGAAATACGAAATAAAAGATATTGTCGGCCGAATAATTGTTACAATATTCGGTATTAAAAATATTAGGAACACGAAGTAATACGAAACAGAAAAGGAATTACGATTTTTGATCATTGTAATTACTATCGATAATCCTTGTTCACTTTTAATAGCACTTTTTTCTTCTTACTTCCCCACCCAGCGATATACAAGAAAACAGCAGCGTATAAAGGAAAACTTCTACTCAAAGATACGCACAAACGAGGAAAAGCGAAACTCTTTCACGGAGATTGGTTACTCTCGCGATTCCATCAATGTTGTAGAACGGAAGTATTTCGAAATAGAAATAACTGTCTGCGAAGGGAGAGAAGTTCGAAGTACTTCACAAAAGTTTAACACGTTACACGGACGTCTCTTTTTCGTGGGCTGAAATTGAAATCACATGGCGTTCAAAGGTTCCGAGAATCTTTTTAAATCGCTTTTCTTGGACCGTGCGTTTGCCGAATACTTTATCTGTGCTCGCATGGCAAGGTATTCTAAAGCTCTTTCCTTTTAAAGAAACTTCGCTTTCCCTTCAAAATGTTTTATCCTCCCCTATTATATCTAAATATAACTCAAATGTCAATTATTCCAATAATTCGCAGGTACTCGAATTATTTTATTAAATAGCTACAATTTATTGGCAAATATTTGCGTTCACTGTGATCAACTACTTCATATGAAAAAATACGATAAATGCCAAATACGTGGGCTATTAGCAAGTTCCCTTTGACATCAAATTTGCCCAATTAAAAATAATCCTTCTAATGACAAATAAATAGTCTGAAACTGACGGTTGATTTATACATAAAATGATCATTTCCAGGTAAAATTATAATTCCATGGCGGCGTTTACGATTAAAATATCCACGATTAAACGAGCGGGAGAACGTGGCGATTTTTCATTTCGTCATATTTTCACCACTGGTAAAAGTACTCTTCTAGAACCTCTTGATTTTCCGCTATGGACTAAAAGTATACCCTATCCTGCTTTCGCCATCTACGTTTCACCTTTTATAAAGCGTGTTAAGGAGTGCAAAAAATATATAACTACATGTACTTTTTTATTCCCTCAAATCCAATCTACAAATCTCTATTACGTTTTACGGTACCTTGCGCAAATTAAAAACACGGCCCGATAATTCAACGAAAACATATATAATTATAGCAGAACTGAAATTTATAAATGAAATAATATATTACAATAGTAACCTTCATTTAATCTTTTAGTTGATTCTAACAGATGATCGTGATAATTATAAAATAGTAATATAAATGTGATCGCCAATTGACAGCAATGTTAAACTGAAAAACGATATTTTACATTCACTGATCACTAATTCACTTCGAATTCGTATGTTTACCGATTCGTTCATCTGTTTCAATAACTTCTTTAAAAAACTATTCACTTTCTTTATCGACCACTGTAAACTGTGCATCAATACAAACCCGCAATAAAGAAGAAAGTTAAAAAGAATAGATGTTTGTCTAATAATATAATTAAATCACAATATTTGTGCAACTTTCATACAGTCAATAGTACATACACGCCACCTCTATCGTTCAATCACCCTCGCTACACACTGCGTACACTCCAACAAAAATTGCACCGAAATTTCAATTCCACGCTCCCCGTTCTCCAAGCGCCATTCGAACCGAGTCACAATCGCAACAAACAAAAAACAATCCACGGTTATCGAACAAAACAATGTCCGCCGAAAATGTAGAAATTCAAGCTTCGTGGCTGTGGCAGTTGGGGTAGAAAAATTCGATAGAACGTCGCGCCACATCGCGTCGGTTTACGTTGCCCGTTCGCCGGAAACGCGACGAAAAAAGAATCGACCGCCAAGTGTAATTTCGACGCGGCTGCTTCGAGCAGCGTGGGCGCATAATGCAGCTAGCACCCACCATGCAATTTTGTTTAGACTCTCTCTCGGAAATAAGTGTGCCCCGGCGCTGGGCGTTGTCCCGTGAAATTTCCACACCGTTGTGCCCTCGTCGTCCGGCGTTCCGCCACGAGGCCGGGGCTTTGTTATCGCGATAAAAAGTGCACGCGTATCGAGCACCCCCTTTCCACAGGGACCGCTGATTCCCGCCGCGTTGAACCTTATCGGGCATCGCGCTTGCGAGGGGGTAACCCGGCGAAAAAATGGTGAAGGGCAATGAGGATAGTGCGACGACCCTTTGTTTCGAGGGATGCTGTTAGGTTGGCGCGCGTGAGATGGCTTATTTTATTTTGCGAAGCTTTCAAGTCGATCGGCCGGGTGGATCGGACAATTAATTTTGCTCGATCGTTGGTTGTCACAATTGTAAATGGTATTGAAGGCGGGGGGGTCTATTTTGATTCGGGTGCAAGGAATTTTGGGACAGTTTGCGAGATATTTTTTTTGGGAGGGGGGGGGGGGGTGGTATTATGAATTATTGGGACATTTGTGTAATTTTTTGGCGTAGATTCGAAGTTGGGAAAAATTCTGTAATCGTTTCTGTTTAATATATATAAGTGGCATTTAGGAAGACTTGTTCATGAAGTGCAGTAAAGGCTGGTTGAGGAAAAACTGATTTCCATGTATGAATTTTTTACGGAAACGAGGCCGAGCTTATTCCCGTTTAAAGCTCTAAATGCGATACCGTGATACCTACGCAAAGGCTGAAATATTCTATGATAATTGCAGTTTCTATGAAATTAATTACACGCGAAATCGTACGCGTTGAGTGAATTATTACATTAAGCTAATTAAACCGGGTAATGTAATATTTGTATAAATTCAGCACGAATGTCCGGAAATGGACTGTGTCTGGAAATCGGTGGCCGCTAAATTGAATTAAAGCCTCTTTCACGGAGAACCCTCGATTGTCGATAATTAATCTGCTAATCATTTCATCCATCTGATAAATTAATTTGCATGGAAACATGTGCGATACATTAATTAAACCGGGCGTACTTAAAATAGATAATAAAAGAACCTCGTCGAAAGATTCTTAAAAATCTATTAACGGTATTTCGCTCTAAAGCACCCTTCGCGATGTACCATGTTCACGTGCACACTTATAAAAGACGTCCATTGCATGCTGTCGTTTAATGAGAATGAAAACAAACCGAAACGCAATCTTCTAAAATATAAGCTCCCGTTTAATTTAGATCTAATCGTTAGCCGGTGCGTCCTAAATTTATATAATCATGAAGCCCTTTGAAACCTGTACGAATGAGACAACATCGACATAATTATCGACTGTCTATCATTGATAATTACGTGAAACCAGTTTTGCAAGATCGAGCATTACACAAGCCCCATACTGTCGATTTTTCATATAATACTGTCCGCAAGCGGCGTAAACCAGAACAATCACTTCTTTGCATGCTGGCATTCAAGGACACTTGCGGCAAGAATCGTAACCGGAAGATGATGCCGGCACGGTGGAGTCGTTGGCAGTGAAACAAAAGGAGTTACGCCTCATTTTCAGGATTATAGTGGCATCTGTAATGAGGGACGAGCGCCTCCAGGCAATTCGAGGCTCACGTTGGTAATTGTCCCACCGAGATTACTTGTTTAAACGATTTTCCTTTACGCCTGTATCGCCGTCCGGCGTTTGCACGTTCCCCGCGAAGAACGAACCCTTTCTCCGAATTGTTCTTCCTCAATTGGCCGTGATACTCGGTTTCAATTAGCGCCGTTTTCTTCGCGACAATTACGAAAGCGTTTGTGTTTGTCCCCGGAATTATTTCTATCGGCATCCCTTGTGTCTCTTAAAATCTCCGTCGGCGGGGATAGTTTGTCGTTGATAAAAGATTGAAAACAATGGGCGGACGAAGTATTTGGAAGCTTTGGAGTTTATGATATCTTCGAATACGAATTGGAATTGAACGATGCGACGAAGCGTGCAATTGTATTAAAACTATCCTGTTTAATAATCCTTACTTTCCCAGGTAACAACTATGAATTATTTCGTTCAACTCGCCGTGCCTCTGAGGAAGCTTCTCCTTCGAAAAAGATCGTCTCGTTACTCCAAGTGGTAGAAAGAATTTAATCCAGCTTTTCGACGGACACGTTTGTGAACGAACGTTAATGCCACAATGCTATTACAAGCCCCACCCGTTCTTTCGTGTCTAGCCAGCTTTCTTTGGCCTTGAAAAGATTAATATCTCGGGGTTTAATTAAAGCCACCAATTTTAATCATAACGTTCATTAGACGCGGTAATAATCTTTGTGCTCAGCCGGCTGACGGTAGCCCCGTTGCAAAAAGAAATCGAGCGAGCACTGACCGTCTGATTGATCGCGTTCACCGTGCACACACGCGTGATGCATACTTTGCAACGATATATTTCCTTTCGAGAATCATAACTCTGCCGCATTGAAACATATTTCCTATGCCGAGAAACGAAAAGGAAAAGAAATGGGAATTTTATTCGTTTCAGGGGGTGGACCCTCGTTTCTACTTTACGTAATTGAATGATATCATTTGTTTGTGTCCGGCGTGTGCCACGCGCTTTCGCTGAAAAAACGGTAAAAATTATTTATTGTTATTTAATACGCTTCAAAAATAACGTGCCGTATAATTTAATTAACCCGAAAATTCTACGCGGGAATATCAATATATCGCGTTTTAGTGCTCGCAAATGCTTTCTCTCAATGAAATTTCGTCGAAAAGAATGTTTGGAAGGTTTGTCGCGTATTAAGTTATATACTTGCTCATAAAAAGAACGTCGCAAGTATTGCAAATAATTCCCACATGGAAAGTAACTAAGAACTTGACAAATTTCATTGTATTCACTTACCTTTGGTGCCCAATAAATCCCACAAAAGATCCTTATTGTGTACAAAAAAACTTCCTTAAATCTATCTAACAAAAATCTAATATATAATGATAATAAATGTCGTATTCTCACATTGCACCACGTAGGCTCCCAATTCCGCTGCCAGATCGAACGATACCGGAAGTCTTCCTTGCAGAATATCCTGCTTGACCTGCAGGAAGAACTGGTACCTGTAAGCCAAGGCAACAGACCATCATTTCTGTGAAACTTTAAAAGGACGAACCAGAAAACACCGTAAAATTTGCCCGTCGACTAAGCCGAGCGATATATTTTTCTACAAGTACGGTTAATGACGTATGACGAGTACGAACGTTGCCCGCGCAAGCGGGACAAGGGAAGCAAACCGGACGAGGGGAGGGAAGAGCAGAGGACGATGACGAAGAAGAAGCAGCGGCTGAAAAGAAAAAGGGAGAAGTTACGATGGGGTCAACTTGCGGCTCGTCTCGCCGCGAACTTCGGTTTTAGCATCGTTGCTCTCGCGGTTTCTCCTCTTGTAAAGTCATCGTTAAAGGATTTCGCAGTTTCTATCTTTTTGTTTTTCTCCATTCTCGCTTTTGCCATTCATTGCCGCGGCCTTTCTCTGCCGATGTCACTTGCCGTCCCCTTCCGTCCCCGGCCCGTTCTCCCTTTCGCACATACCTCTCCCCGTGCACGCAGATTCCTTTTCGCCAGCACACTTTTTCCCTTTTTTCCCTCTTCTTCCACCTTGCTTTTTCTTCACTTTCTGCCTGCCAATCTCTGGCGTCGTCTCTTTCCCTTGCCCGGCCGGCAGACTCGTTTTCACCTCGCCGTCTTATATCCCCGGGGATATTTCACGCTCGCCTCGTCTGTCTGTTCGCCCGCTCCTCCGTTGTCCCGTTCGCGAACGCGATCTATCAACTGGCGAAACGGAGCAATATTGTTCCTCGGGTCTGGCAGAGACGGTATGAAACGGTTTCGATCCTGTTTTGCTTCGGCAAATGTAAACAGCTTGTACACGAATTCTACTTTGCGTGCATATCGCCTTGGGTGTACAGTAGTTCTTGTAGGGCCAGTTAACATTCTGTTACATGTATTGCTGAGGAAGGAATTGATTATTCATAAAAGGGTTGCTGGATCTTATTCTCAGTTTTGAACGTTCCCCTGTTCGATTTGCTGTAACGCAACAATAATGATCGGACTGCTCGAATAGCCCGAACGCCTATCCCTTTGTTACTTCGTAATTTAACGATTCTATTGAATATTTCACGAAGAACAGCACTCCTCTACTTTTCATTGTTCAGCTACACACGACCGAAGCTTAGCAAATAAAAATGAACACCTTATTACAATTCTACCGACCCGACCAGTCTTAAACTCTAGTGAAACACTGGCAGGAGATAAGTTCTCAAATTCTAATATAATACCTCCACGCATTCACATCCCGCACAATATCTCTCCCCTTTAAATCCAGCCATCCCCCCATACCAAACGACATTCCCGCTTAAAGCACCTCTTGCCTTCTTGCTCGTAGCGCGATAAACTCTCTTTCTATTTCATTTTCTTGATATACACGATCCCCGAACGCTGTTTATTAACGCATGAATAATTCCCCGGCCGTCTGTGAATCCTTTGCATCCTCTGAAGCCAGACCGAATCCCCGAGGGACTTTTCCCTCTTTCGAATTCTGTTTCCTCACCCTCCTTCCTTATCTCCTTTTCCCCGCCTCCCCAACGGTCCGCTGATGCAAGGATTACCTGTGAAATTCCTTCTAGGGTAATTCCGTAAGATTTGCCATCGCTATTTCGTTTTTTCCCGCCTCGTTCCGAGCGGAGCAGGTACCTGCCGAGCGCGTGGACGCACGCCACCCTTGTCTCTTTCGTTTCGAATCAACGAAGTTCGGAAAGAAATTTCATTTATTATCGCGGGATCATTAAAATCTCATTCATCGGCTTCAGCATGTTTCGCCGGGGGATTGCCCTCTTCTCTTTCTTTCCCAGTCGTCGCCTCAATTACCGTTCTCTCGTTTCTCGCGTTCCCTCTCGTTCAACCGCGTCTTCCTTTTCCATTTGCTCTCTTCTTGCCCCCGTATTCGTGCCACGTTTTCCTTCCACCTCCCTCTGTTGCTCTTCCGTGCCCGGCTTCTTTTCGTCCTCCTTTCTCTCTCGACGCACCGTTTCCCCGTTTCTTTTTCCCGCTTCCCGTTCGCCCGGGTTACACGATCCACGAAGAGTGCCGCTTATTAACAGCGCCCCGTCATCGCTCCCCGACGATAAATCGACCCGCGTTATTGAGGAATTGTCAATTTACTTACTCGAACGGGTTCGTGATTTTCAGAGGTAAGAAACGTCTTCGGCGCGGTTTCACTCGTATCACGTTATTCGTGAATTCCCGCGAAATTGCCCGGGTGATTCGCCTCTTCGTGCACTTCCTCCGTTTGCATCGCGTTTCCAAGCGTGGCTGGCTACGCCAGCCTTTTTTCTCTTCCTTGCGTTTCCGCGCAAGCTATGCAAAGTAAACGGCGCGTCACGGCGTTCGCACGCGACGCCAAGAGAGCTGGTTACTTCCAAGTGCTTCGAGGATAGGTAACGAAGTTTTTGTCCGACGTCGTCGATTTTTCGCCCGTTCTTTCGTCTAGGAATTTTCCGCGTCACCGTTCCCCTTTACTGCCTGGTACCCACGTTTTATTTCACTCGAGATTTCCCCTACGTTTCGCGCATTTGTTTTATCGTACGCCGCTTTACAGATTTTTCGTTTCGAAGAAGACGGTGTGGATGCACCATGGTTTTCGGCGCCATTATATTTCGGCGTGGACTTATATTCTTTATATTTACATTTATCAGGACCATTGTCAATTTTTATATAAAATCATTTTTATGTTCTTCGTTGTATTTTCTGAATTTCTTTGCATTTATAAGTACGCGTGACATATGTATAATCTGGCGAGTTTATCTCGATAAAAGATGTCTGGAATAGATTTTCAGAAAGAATAGATTTTCTTCCATCTTCTTGAACTTAAGTTTTGTAAAAAAAAGAGGGGGGCGAGGGAGACGCACGCACGCACAGGTGAGCGTAGAAACGTACAATTTCAACGCAGACGGAATTCTCAAACGCTACTGACAACACTGGAATTCCCTGGAATTTCAAAGCTCGTGGTCGACCACGGATCGTCTCGCATGCAGACGTGACGTCGAGCGAAAATTGCCGGCATTATCGGTGCTCGCGCTAAATTTCACAGCAAACGGCACGTTTTCGCGTTCACCGGAAATCGATGATCGCTTGCCACCATGAGTGAGAAACGAAGCTTTTCTGGAGACGTGCCGCAGAGCGATTGAAAGGAAAATTTAAAGGGAAACTGCTGCCCAGTGATTTCTTGCGAAAAGAAATTCCATTTGAAAGATACTCGACATTTCTGTCTTCGTTGAAGAAAGATTTGGTTCCCTCGATAAATTTTTCTGGGGCTCATTTCATCATCTAAGTTTTTTCTAAATATAAAACTAGCCCTAATAATATCAAAACAAGTGATATTGCTAAATCCCCCCCATTGCTAAATCAGCAAACGCAGCTTGCTATTATTGATACACAAATATAATAAAACAGAGCATATAAACAGATGATTGTTTAACCCCTTTTAAACACACACACACATTAGCCCCCAGTTCAAAGAGCCAGAATTCACCAGCAAAAATGTCTAAAATGAAATAAACAAATTCAACAGGTACTCAAAGCGGAATCCACCAGAACTCTCATCACCCGACAGATTTTTAACAAATCTGTTTTACAACATAAAAAACGTAAGACTTTAAGATTTCACGAAACCAACTTCCAAAAACGAATATTAACACTCCGAATTTACCTACAGCATAAATATCCTATCGTTCGTCCCACTTAATTGCTTCGTGCGCCCACGATTATCCTCAGGTGCATATACCTACATACGTATACAGGTAAGCACCTTGCCGCACAGTGTCTGGATGCCGCGTATTCCGTATTCCGCGTGTTGCGAGCTCGTGACGCGTCTTTTTGCATTTGCACGCGGCCACGTGAGCACGTGCAGGTAAAAGTGGAGGATCGCCGATACGACAAGCGCGTTATCCTTTTAACCCGTTCGGCTCGCGCTATATGTACCTCGAGCCACGGTTTTATGTCTCGTGGTCCAGTCGTACGGTTTGCATCGCGCATCCTGTTATATCGTGCAGAGGGGAACAACCAAGTATGTATGTATTTCTATTGCGCGTTAAGGAGCTTCCACATTGGCGGGAGGATTTGTCAAGCCAAAGGTGAACCACTGTAGTCTCGGTAATCACTGTTGTATGATTATTATCTGTGGCTGACAGGGGAATCGTGATTTTTCATTGATAGACTGTGCAAACTTTGTCTAATATCAATAAATAGTGAACTTTTTCTGATTTTTAAGTATCTCAACGGGAACATAATAAATTTGAAACGTCGCTAAGAGTGTAAAGTGAATTTGATTCGATCCCGTTGTGTTTACTACGGTGGCACGCATTCTTTTTGTGACGGTTTTGCATAATTTTAAATATTATTCGGACAGAAAATGATTTTTCTGGAATATCAATGGTAAATATCTTCAATAATCAAACCACATTCAACGAACATCTTAAAAGTAAAGTCAGAAACAGTATCAGCAACAATTTCAAAGTGCAACCCTTATCATTTATTATTCTTGCTACCCTACTTATCGTACCTAATATAATTTAAATATGGGAAACGCAGGATCGATAGCATTACTTGGAAAACACTTTTCGCTGACACTTCTATCCGTCCCATCTCGTCCGTCACTTTTATTTAACCTGAAACTCCGCCAAACTCAATTGCCTGCATACGCCGCAAGATCCAACGAGTCAGAAGACTACTTTGCCAACTTTCGCGCCATCGATTTCCATATTGCGCCGGCAATTACGAGAGATTGCATCGGCGAATATCGAAAATGGAACCGTGTAAACTGATATATACAGAATGCCAAGCGCATAAAACGATTCCACGTGTGTTCGCCCGTGTGTACGCGAATGGTGGCTAGACACACAGGTAGACAGACAGAGGAGGTACGTATTGCAACGTCAATGAAACGTCGTCGAAGGCCTCTGGAACTCGGCGAAGAAGGAAGTTACGATCTTCACGTGAATCGTGGGCGGACATTAGTAACGACAGGCAGCAGTACGAGTCCCCTCATAACGTTTCTGAGCTACCGCGATGAAGGAAAGCCTCGTAACGCGATTTTGTGGGCTTAAACGATCGTAAACCGACACGGAGGAATTATCAATTAAAGCAGAATTGCTGCTTTCAGAAAACGAAATGGACAGTACATAGAAACTTCAATTTATAATAGTTGTTTTATTGTCTATGCAAGGTTTAATCTGATTTTTATATTTTAAGTTGCACTGAATTCGTCATTTATTTAAAAATGAAATAACCAAATTTTTTTGTATAGCAAATACTTGTGTTTGTATAAATCGTAAATGTTACGATGCAAGGCTCGACTGCGATTATTAATATCCAATAAAACAAACATTAATAATTCATCAAACAATATTTATATTTATATGTAAATAAAAAAACTTATCCCGAAGTTGAATTTTGAAATATTATCCAACGTCACCTGAATGAAGTACATAGTACAAATTTATGCTTTCTCCTTTTGAAATGAACCAAGGCATCGCATTAAATACAATCTCAATCAATTTTGGTCAGAATTACGTATAGATAGCACGAGCGAATATTTCTCCTATTATTTCATCGTTAGGATTTTAAATCAGCAAGATAATTTGTTCCCTTTCATCCCTTCGCCCGACCGAGGGCGAAAGTTTACGAAAAAGAAACGCAAAGGTGAAACGCACGAGTAGAATGGCCTACCGAAACGCCTACCGTTTAGACCGAACAATGCTCTATAATTTTCATTTTCGGTAGATAATTGCCGGTCAGTGGTTAATTGCTACGGGCCGGCGAGAAGCTCGCTGCCTAAGGCTAAACACACGCTAATCTATAGCCAAGGATCCGAACTTACTTGTTGGAAGGGAAACGAGAGGTGTTTCCGTTTCGATCACCGGGGGGTCAATACTCTCGTCTGCTACACCGATACAGACGCTATCAGACGTTCCGTGAACTTCGCACAGTTTTACCAATTTCGATCTCGAAGCTGGGACGAACACGCCGCTGATTGATATCAAGCTCGTCTATTAATTTTACGCGAAGAACTTTGCGTCTACCACTCGGTGGAAATTGGGAAAATTTTTTACCATCACAGATACAACCCCCGCGATATGCACCCATAAATTGTAATAAAGATTGTCCATTCCCGATTGTTGATAATTATTACATTTACTGGGTTTTTTTATTGAGTACAAATAATACTTGAATATTTTTCATGATTGCCTTACTGAACTGAAAAATAATAATACTTTTCGTCACTTACGAAATTAATGAAATTAATGAAATTAACAATGTACCTATCATAGAGAATTCTATAGTAAAAAAAGGGTGGACAATGGAGCTGCGTATATCCTGAGACAATTACTCCAAGAAACCTCTGAACGTACTACCTACAGAGGAGAAATAAGCCGCGGCAGCTTTTCGCGACATCCTCGATAATTTCACTCAGAATGCATCGATCATCTCGATTACTCTGAGCAACTGTTCATCTAACTGCTCTACAAGTTCATCCAAACGACACGAACGATTTTTCCGGCAGAACTGCCATCACGTTTCCCTCGTTAATCCTCCCAGGCAACCGCAAGATGGAATTGAAACGTCCACGTTTCTGCCTCGCCGTGCGAGCGGAACGACTGCACGGTAACAGTCCCATAAATTTCCTCGGTTCACGTTTTAACGCCCGTGAATGCTGGCTATAATATCCTGAAACTGAACCCTACAGTCCTTACCGTTCCCCATATTCGTGGCAGAAGCGGTTAAACCGACGCTGCAGACACGTAAAACGTGTCCAATCAGCAGACTTTTCCGCGAATCGCGTGGGCCCGTCGACGATGATCGTGACAAAGATAGACAGTGAAAGTATTTAGCCGAGCATAAAATTAATTTGATCTCTCGGCCTATTAGTCTCGGCCAGCCTTCACTTTCTATGAAAGCGAATAATAATAACAGACATACGAGAAAGGAGAGGAGTACCTGCATCTCATTACCGTTATTATTTATACGTTGCACGCGGACCTTAGGCCGCTTTCACACGGCGATACCAGTATCGCGATGGTAGCGTGACGGATAACGAACCCCGATGCACCCTGGCCGTTTAATCGGGACGGCGAAGGGATTTGGATATTTCCCGTGCATTTAATAAAATTGAAAGACCCGAGGGAAGTTTAACGAGGAAGTTTATTAACGTTCGAGACTTCACACGTATACGTGTTAATATTTCTCTCCCTCCCTCCTCTTGTGTTGATTGTACTTCTTATTCGTTATAGGCGGAATTATAGGCTTTCACGGTCGTAGTAAATTAATTTCTGCAT